>CM055128.1:40874498-42213051 GCA_029206835.1 Rana muscosa
GGAGAGAGAGGGGGGGGGGAGAGAGAGGGGGGGAGAGAGAATGGGAAGAAAGGTGAAGAGAAAGAGTGGGGAGAGAGAGAGAGAGAAAGTTTAGGTTTAACTCTAGGCTGGTTGTTTGAGTCTCAGTTTTTATTATTTTTGGGTTAGTTTAATGTGTCTATGACTTGTGTTAACATGTATTGCATTTTGGCAGCACATTCATTATGAGTAAGCTGCCAATGCACTGCAATAGATGAAAAAAAGTGCATTTCAAAATGCAGCCCACCACAACGCACTGTACACTGTATGCATTGTGGTGCGCTGCGGTGGGTCATGCTTTGGACTCACCTGAACTGGATGGCATCGCAATGCACCCCAAGCAGAGCACAGCAGGTGCTTTTTAATGCATTGTTGCAAAGTGTGTTTTAGTGCATGCAACGTTACCACAATGTTACCACAATGCACAAGTGTGAATGGGCCCTTGGGGACGCTTGGGAACTTACTGGATCCCCTTCCCCTATAATGAAGGTGCCTGATTGCATCAGCAACTGTGGTCCCTATGTTGCTGAATCAATTGTTATGATGTGTATGGCTGGCATAAAGATGGAACTCTGAATAATGGATGCGAGTGCACATTTGTGTTTAATATATTCTCACCGTGAATCTGAGAAGAGCTTTTTAGAGCAAACTCAGATATCATTAAATATGGATATGCCCAGGACAGATCACCGGGGACTCAGAGCGTGGCGCAGACCGACTTTCCGAGATGAGGAAGAGGGACATCTTATAGCAGAAAGTACTTCCCATTACACAGACCATGAAGAGAATTAATACACAGAAATAAAAAGCTAAATTTACAAATTATTTCCCTTACACTTGCTATTTAACCACTTCCATACTGGGCACTTAAACACCTTCCTGCCCAGACCAATTTTCAGCTTTCTGCGCTGTTGCACTTTGAATGACAATTGCGCGGTCATGGTACACTGTACCCAAACTAAATTTTTATCATTTTGTTCCCACAAATAGAGCTTTCTTTTGGTGGTATTTGATCACCTCTGCGATTTTTATTTTCTGCTAAAAAAATAAAAAAAAGACCGAAAATTTTGAAAAAAAAAAAAGTTTTTTTTTGGTTTCAGTTTCAAAACTTTGTAAATAAGTTAGTTTTCTCCTTCACTGATGGGCACTGATGGGGCTGCACTGACGGGCACGGATAAGGCGGCACGGATGGGCACCAATGAGGTGGCACGGATGGGCAACGATCGTCGGCACGGATGGGCAACGATCGTCAGCACGGGTGGGCACTGATAGGCGGCATGGGTGGGCACTGATAGGCGGCATGGGTGGGCACTGATAGGTGGTACTGTACTAATGGATGCCAATCAGTGCCAAACAATAATGCCTGCCAATCAGTGGTGCCCATTGTGGGCACTGATTAGCATCTATTGTGGCACTGATTGGCATCCATTATCCCTGGTGGTCTAGGGTGGCATACCTTATTGTGGGCTTCCCTGGTGGTCTAGTGGCATCCCTGGTGGTCTAGTGGCATCCCTGGTGGTCTAGTGGCATCCCTGGTGGTCTAGTGGGCATCCTCGGGGGGGCTGTGCTGATAATCGATCAGCACAAACCCCCCCTGTCAGAGGAGCAGCCGATCGGCTCTCCTCTACTCGCGTCTGACAGACGCGAGTGAGGAAAAGCCGATGACCGGCTTTTCCTGTTTACACTGTGATCAGCCGTGATTGGACACGGCTGATCACGTGGTAAAGAGTCTCCGTCGGAGACTCTTTACCTAGATCGGTGTTGCGGGGTGTCAGACTGACACCCCGCAGCAACGATCGCCGCGATGCGCGCCCCCGGGGGCGCGCAGCGGCTCAAAATCCTGAGGACGTCATATGACGTCCAGTCAGGATTCTGCAACCACTTTGCCGACGTCAATCCGCTATAGGGCGGGCGGCAAGTGGTTAAATAACATTTAAAGCTGAACTCCGAGCTTGTCCATCAGAATCTCTCTTTTAGATATGTGCGGTTCATTTCTTTCTGAATTGAAATTCTGACAAAACATTTTTTCTGGGTGTATCCGAATTTCCAAATTACAATAGTAATGAATTTAAATGTATCGGAAAAAACAATCAAAATCTCTACCAAATTCAAATTCGAATAGTTTTTAAATCAAATTCAAAAAGTTTTCAAATCGAAATTGAATTTCCAAAAAGAATAAAATTTAATATAAAATAAATGAAAATAATATAATAGAATAGAAAATAAAAGCATAGAATATAATAGAGTAAAAAAAAAAGAATAAAAAAGAAAATAGAAAAAAAATGAATAGAAAAAAGGGATAGAATAGAAAATAAAAGAACAGAATAAAATAGAAAAGAACATAAAGGAATAGAATAAAATAGAAAGAATATAACCATCTTCTGAAATTTGAATTTCAAGTAGAATAAATTTGAATTTGAAGAGAATAGAAAAAAATAGAATAGAAAATATAAGAATACAGTGAAACCTTGGATTGCAAGTTACGTGGTTAACAAAGGTGTCGCCATACAAGCTATTTAAAAAAAAAAAATCCTGACTCGGTTGCGAGCGTTGTCTCGCAAGACGAGCAGGATTCAAGCCGCTGGGGTGTGCAGTACCGTATTTGGCCAGATGTGCGGGGGCGCCGGTGACGCTTAAGCCCCGTACACACGATCGGATAACCTATGGATTTTCGTCCGATGGATTTGACCATCGGAAATCCGATGAAACTGTTTTTCATCAATCTTGGCCACACACCATCAGTCTAAAAACCGACCGTTCCAAACGCGGTGACGTAAAACACTCCGATGAGCCGAGAAAAATTAAGTTTAATGCTTCTGAGCATGTGTCGACTTGATTCTAAGCATGCGTGGGTTTTTTAACCGATGGACTTGCCCATAGACGATCAGAAATTTCCATCGGTTTTTTATCCATCGGAAAATTTTAAAACAAGTTCTATTTTTTACAACCGATGGAAAAAAGACAGATGGGTACCATACACGATCGGTTGGTCTGATGAAAACCATCCATCGGACGGTTTTCATCAGTCAAACCAATCGTGTGTACGGTTCCCGAGTGTCTCTGAGCGTTTCCCAGTGTCTGAGCGTATCAGAGCACCCGCACACCTCTGGCCACATACAGTACTGCATACACTAACAGTGACTGTAGAACCAATTTTTTTCATTGATTCCTATGGGGAAACTCGCTTTGATATATGAGTGCTTTGGATTACAAGCATTCTTCTGGAACAGATTATGCTCATAATCCAAGGTACTACTTGTATAACCATTTCCCAAAAGTTTAATAAAATAAATTTGAATAGAATAGGAAAGAATTGATTTGAATAGAATAGCAAAGAATAGGATATACTAGAATAGAAAAAAATAGAATAGAAAGAATATAACCATCTTCCGAAATTCAAATTTCGAATAGAATAAATTTGAATAGAATAGAATATAATAGAAAATAAAATAATAGAATCGAAAAGGATAGAATAGAACAGAACAGAACGAATATAACAATATAACCGTTTTCCGAAATTAGAATTTCGAACAGAATAAGTTTGAATTCAAATCAAATAGAAAAGAATAGAATATAATATAAGAAAAAGATTAGAAAATAACACAGGACATACAAGGTGTTAGCAGGGCAGTGTACATTGGGTCAGCGGGGCAGTGTGCACGGGGTCAGCAGGGCAGTTTACAGTGGGTAAGTAGGGAAGTTTACAGTGGGTCAGCAGGGCAGTGCACAGGGGGTCAGCAGGGCAGTGCACAGGGGGTCAGCAGGGCAGTGCACAGGGGGTCAGCAGGGCAGTGCACAGGGGGTCAGCAGGGCAGTGCACAGGGGGTCAGCAGGGCAGTGCACAGGGGGTCAGCAGGGCAGTGCACAGGGGGTCAGCAGGGCAGTGCACAGGGGGTCAGCAGGGCAGTGCACAGGGGGTCAGCAGGGCAGTGCACAGGGGGTCAGCAGGGCAGTGCACAGGGGGTCAGCAGGGCAGTGCACAGGGGGTCAGCAGGGCAGTGCACAGGGGGTCAGCAGGGCAGTGCACAGGGGGTCAGCAGGGCAGTGCACAGGGGGTCAGCAGGGCAGTGCACAGGGGGTCAGCAGGGCAGTGCACAGGGGGTCAGCAGGGCAGTGTAAGGGGGGGCAGTTGGGCAGTGTACAGTGGGTGACCAGGGCAGTGTACAGGGGGGGGGTCAGTAGGGCAGTGCACATTGTGTCAGCAGGGCAGTATACAGCGGGTCAGCAGGGCAGTGTACAGTGGGTCAGTAGGGAAGTGTACAGTGGGTCAGTAGGGAAGTGTACAGGGGATCAGTAGGGAAGTGTACAGGGGATCAGTAGGGAAGTGTACAGGGGGTCACCAGGGAAGTGTACAGGGGGTCACCAGGGAAGTGTACAGGGGGTCACCAGGGAAGTGTACAGGGGGTCACCAGGGCAGTGTACAGGGGGTCACCAGGGCAGTGTACAGGGGGTCAGTAGGGAAATGTACAGTGGGTCAGCAGGGCAGTGTACAGGGGGTCAGCAGGGCAGTGCACAGGGGGTCAGCAGGGCAGTGCACAGGGGGTCAGCAGGGCAGTGCACAGGGGGTCAGCAGGGCAGTGCACAGGGGGGGCAGTTGGGCAGTGTACAGTGGGTGACCAGGGCAGTGTACAGGGGGGGGGGTCAGTAGGGCAGTGCACATTGTGTCAGCAGGGCAGTATACAGCGGGTCAGCAGGGCAGTGTACAGTGGGTCAGTAGGGAAGTGTACAGTGGGTCAGTAGGGAAGTGTACAGGGGATCAGTAGGGAAGTGTACAGGGGGTCACCAGGGCAGTGTACAGGGGGTCACCAGGGCAGTGTACAGGGGGTCACCAGGGCAGTGTACAGGGGGTCACCAGGGCAGTGTACAGGGGGTCACCAGGGCAGTGTACAGGGGGTCACCAGGGCAGTGTACAGGGGGTCACCAGGGCAGTGTACAGTGGGTCAGCAGGGCAGTGTACAGTGGGTCAGCAGGGCAGTGTACAGGGGGTCAGCAGGGCAGTGTACAGGGGGTCAGCAGGGCAGTGTACAGGGGGTCAGCAGGGCAGTGTACAGGGAGTCAGCAGGGCAGTGTACAGGGAGTCAGCAGGGCAGTGTACAGCGGGTCAGTACAGAAGTGTATTGTGGATCAGCAGGGCAGTGTACTGTGGGTCACCAGGGCAGTGTAAGGGGGGTCAGCAGGGCAGTGTATAGGGGGTCAGCAGGGCAGTGTGCAGAGGGTCAGCAGGGCAGTGTACAGTGGGTCACCAGGGCAGTGTGCAGGGGGTCAGCAGGGCAGTGTGCAGGGGGTCAGCAGGGCAGTGTGCAGGGGGTCAGCAGGGCAGTGTGCAGGGGGTCAGCAGGGCAGTGTACAGGGGGGGTCAGTAGGGCAGTGTACAGTGGGTTACCAGGGCAGTGTACAGGGAATCATTAGGGCAGTGTATAGTAGTTCAGTAGGGCAGTGTACAGTGGGTCAGCAGGGCAATGTACAGGAGGTCAGTAGGGCAGTGTACAGGGGGTCAGCAGGGCAGTGTACAGGGGGTCATCAGGGTAGTGTCAGCAGGATTTACCAGTCCTACTAACGTTTTGCTTTTAGTTATACTTTGAAATGGTTGTAAACCTCAGACATGAAATATGAACAAAGCATATCCCTCTGTGTACTTGTCTCAATCCAGATCACTGAGTGTTATTTATGTGTGTCTCATTCCTCTGCTATCTGAATGAGTTACTTCTGACAAGTTTTTTCCGATACCAAGATGTAAAAAGGTGACAGGGGAGGGAGCTCCAGCCTGTGATTGACAGCCTCAGCTCTGTTTCTGTGTGCTGTGTAAAGAAGGGGTGTGTCCCTCCCCCATCCCCCCAATCCGCTGTCAGAGTTCTCTGTGGTGTGCAGTTTCAGCTCTCAGCCCCCTTTTCTTCTGACAGCGTTATAAATTCTGGACTTTGAATGGATGTAGAGAAGAGAAAACAGCAGATAAACAGGTACAACTTATGTAGGAGGATTTGTTTCATCTCTGTGTATCACCCGAGAATAGTCACATCACTTGGCATATTTCGGGGGTTTACAACCAGTCTAATTATTGTATTTTTAATGACCACCATCTTCTATGTTCTGCTTTTCTGTAGACTATCCTGGTGGGAGACAGTTCTGTTGGGAAGACATCACTGCTTGTACAGTTTGACCAAGGCAAATTTCTCCCGGGGTCCTTCACTTCTACAGTGGGCATTGGATTCACGGTAAGAGTAAAGCTGGTCATAGCTGAAGTCTAGGTATGGCAATTTTTACATAGTTATGGACAATTGTAAATATATGTATATACTATACCCAGTGCCGGGACAAGGTCATTCAGCACCCAGGGCAAAGATGCCAAACTGCGCCCCCCCCCCCCCTCTGTTTATGATGTGTACACCAGTGTCAGATGCAGAATCTCTGCACTGGCAGGAAGGAGGCGGGGGGGGGGGGGAGAGAGAACACAGCCCGCACTGCCTCCCGGCTCTCTCCTCCTCTGCTCACTGCTCCCCTCATTGGGCTGACAGGAGTAGTGATGCCACTGTTACTACTCCTGTCAGCTTTGTAACAGAAGGAAGGCGCCCTCATTCATACAGTAAAACATTGCACCCAGGACAGCCGCGCCGCCCCGCCTGCCCCCCCCGTCCCGTCCCAGCCCTGACCATGCCTGTGAGATCTCCCTAGAAGCCAAAAATCACTCTCGTAGACGCCGCTACTCCAGTGATTGCCGCTAGCATCTGGGTCCTGTGCCAAGCAGCTTCCCTTCTGCATTGTGAACACAGGAGGTTGCTCACTTGGCACGATCGCCATTCAGGGAATACTTTCCATTCTCTCCAAAAGTCCCCTATGTGATTTAATTTTGTTGTGGTGGGTTCTTGATAATGAGACATCACACCCCCTGATGTCTCACCTGCCCTCCATTGAAGCTAATAAAGCACAGGTCACACTCCTTAGCTTCTTACCCAGCCACAGCAGCCAGGCAAAGTGACAAGCGGACCTGGAGGTGATGTAATGTACACTATATTGCTGAAAGTATTGGGACACTTGCCTTTACACGGGTTGACGTCAGGACTCTGTGCAGGCCAGTCAAGTTCCTCCACTCCAAACTCACTCATCCATGTTTTTATGGACCTTGCTTTGTGCACTGGTTCGCAGTCATGTTGCAACAGGAAGGGGTCTTTACACGCATAAGAACTTTATTGGCATCTCAGTCTTAGTCCGTAGGGTCCAATATGAAGTTGGCCCACCCTTTGCAGTTATAACAGCTTCAACTCTTCTGGGAAGGCTGTCCACAAGGTTTAGGAGTGTCTATGGGAATGTTTGATCATTCTTCCAGAAGAGCATTTGTGAGGTCAGGCACTGATGTTGGACGAGAAGGCCTGGCTCTCAGTCTCCGCTATAATTCATCCCAAAGGTGTTCTATTGGGTTGATATCAGGACTCTGTGCAGGCCAGTTAAGTTCCTCCACCCCAAACTTACTCATCCATGTCTTTATGGACCTTGCTTTGTGCACTGGTGCGCAGTCTTGTATGAACAGGAAGGGGCCATCACCAAACTATTCCCACAAAGTTGGGAGCATGAAATTGTCCAAAATGTCTTGTTATGCTGACGTCTTAAGAGTTCCCTTCACTGGAACTAAGGGGCCAAGCTCAACCCCTGAAAAACAGCCCCACACCATGATCCCCCCCTCCACCAAATGATTTTCTAGTGCACAAAAGAAGGTCCATAAAGACATGGATGAGCGAGTTTTGGGTGGAGGAACTTGACTGGCCTGCACAGAGTCCTGACCTCAACCCGATATAACACCGTTGGGATGAATTACAGCGGAGACTGCGAGCCAGGCCTTCTCGTCCAACATCAGTGCCTGACCTCACAAATGTGCTTCTGGAAGAATGGTCAAACATTCCCATAGACACACTCCTAAACCTTGTGGACGGCCTTCCCAGGAGAGTTGAAGCTGTTATAGCTGCAAAGGGTGGGCCAACTCAATATTGAACCCTACAGACTAAAGCCTCGTACACACGGATGGACTTCCATTGGACTTTTCCGTGGATTTTTGTCCGAACGGAGTTGGCCGGGAACACCCATAGCATACACACCACAGGACTTTTCTGCAAACTTTCTTAAAACTTCTTACAACATCACTTGTTTTTTCTGCTCTTTTCTGATCTTTACTGCCCCCCTTTGGTCAACTTCTGCTATTGTTGGTTGATTTTAACATTGGTTGTTTTGTCCATCGGACTAAAGTCCGATGGTTTTCTGTACACTCAGTCGGACTTTGCTCCATCGGACTTTTGTTGGGCAAAAGTTTGTCCGTTCGCAGACCCAACTTTTGTCCGATGAAAACAAAACCAAACTCAAAAAAGTTTGTCCGATGGAGTGTACACACGGTCGGATTGTTGGTCCAACTTGCTTAAAACTAAGTTTGTTGGGCAAAAGTCCGACCGTGTGTACGGGGCTTTAGACTGGGATGCCATTATAATTTAAGTGCGTGTAAAGGCAGGCGTCCCAATACTTTTGGCAATATAGTTTATGTTGCTTCTGATTTCTTACTAGGTAGGGGAGATCAGTGAATAGAGATGCACATGATGGAAAAATTTATAAAAACGTAGAAAAATGATCGCGTAGTCCATGAAGTCTGCCCATTTTTTTTTTTGTTTGTTTATTTTATTTTTTTGTTAACTTTTTTGTCCCAGTATAGATCTATGTTTGTCCCAAGCGTGTTTCAGTGCCGGTGATCTGCCGACAAACGTCCCCCCGGCGGATTCTGCCCCCAACTGTACTGCGCAGGCGCGGCGCTTGCGCAGTACGAACGTCAATGAGCTTCCGAAAATAGCCGAACGTGTAGAGCTGAGAGTCAGCTCTACACGGCGCCTGCGTGGACCTAGATGTAAGTGGCCAGTCGGCCTCACGTCCTCGCTACGCTCGCTCGGCCTCCTGGCTCTTTTTTTAACATCCTCCATGTCCACGGGGATGGTAAAGAAAGAGCCTGGAAGTCAGAAGAGTAGCACAATTTGGTGTGCGCAGGCGCCATGTAGAGCTGACTCTCAGCGCTACATGTTCGGCTATTTTCGGAAAAAGCGCCGCGCCTGCGCAGTACAGAGCGGGCAGAATGCGCTGGGGGGCAATGCTCGGCAGTACACCGGTTCACACTGCTGCGCTGTGTGAGGGGGTTAGCTCGGCAGCGGGTGTGTGTGACCCCCGGGATGGGCTCCCCACACAAAAACAGGCCCAGCAGACGGAGGTTGTGGTTTTCAAAATCAAAAAAAAGGTGCGGTTTATTTTCTATTTACAGTGACAAAACACAGCAAAGCAAAAGAAACATAAACAAAATAAATCCTGGTCAACTTGACCTCTGACTAAACATACAGGTTTCCTAACTAACAACTGGGATCAGCCTAGTGCTGTCCTAGTCCCTAAGTCCCTGGTTTTAAATGTCCAAGCAAATAGCCACACAGGCTTTTTCTCACCGCACAGGGGTTCACTCTCCCTAGACAGTCCACACAGGTCTGGTTCCAGGCATGAGCTAACACCTAATGAATCTGGGAGTTCTTATAGAGGCCTAAATGAGCTGACAAGCTTCAGCTGGCCTCATCAACTCCCTGTCTGCACGACGCCCCACACTCTCCCTAGAGGTATGAGTCATCCATGAGCCCACTAGCCCCAGCTGGGCTTATACAACTCTCCACCTAGTTGTATAAGTCGGCGTAAAGCCTGAATCTGGGCGAAATATATCTACCCCCCTGGATGCAACCAGGTGACTTTACCTTCCTGCTGTCACAGCTGTGAATTTGTTCCGTTTTTTCAGTCCATTCTGAGGTGCGAATTTACCGCAAATTTACTGCGTTTTTGCCGCGATTTTAATGCGAATTCCAGGAGTGGGACATAGCTGCGATTAATGATTTTCTGGAGAGTAGTGTGGGGGAATTTGCACATATGTGAACCATCAAATGCGATTCCAGAACGATTTACATTGATGTCTATGAAGACTAAATTCGCAACGCAACGCTCTAAACTCGCACAAGACCCTTTTTTTTTATCGCATCACCTTCGGAGAGGAATCGCAACGCATAGATGTGAACCACCATCATTGAAAACAATTACTTTTTGGATGACATGCGAATCTAGTTTGTGTTTAACGCATCACATTCGGTATCAACTCGCACAAGTGTGAACCGGCACTAAAGCCATTTACTGTTGACTGTCTCACTACCTCTGCTAGAATTTTATTCCAAGCATCAACTACCCTTTCAGTAAAATATTACCGTATATACTTGAGTATAAGCCGAGTTTTTCAGCCCTTTTTTTAGGGCTGAAAGTATACCCCTCGGCTTATACTCAAGTCAGTACCTGAAAATCGTGAAATTCCGCGGCCGGCGTCCATTGTTCAAATCTCGCGCTGTTCTCCCTGTCATTTCCGCGATAGGCGTTTCCAGCAAACACTGTGTTGAGTGTTTGCGCCTATCACGGAGGTCCTCTTGTCCGACGTCCGTGATTGGCGGAGCACTGAACACAGTACCTGCTGGAAAACGGAGTCGGAGAATGAGTGGACCTCCGTGATAGGCGCAATACTCAACACAGTGTTTGCTGGAAACGCCTATCAAGGAAGGGACAGGGAGAACGGCGCGAGATTTGAACAATGGACGCCGGCCGCGGAATTACAAGATTTTGAGGTACACTGACTCGGGCACAGGGAGGCTGCAATGGACACAGTAAGGGGGCACAGTGAGGTGACAATGGGCAGTGAGATGGCAATGGGCACAGTAAGGGGGCACAGTGAGGCGACAATGGGCACAGTGAGGTGACAATGGGCAGTGAGGTGGCAGAGTGAGATGGCAATGGGCACAGTAAGGTTGGGCACATTTACTCCCCTCGGCTTATACTCGAGTCAATAAGTTTTCCCAGTTTTTTGTGGTAAAAGTAGGTACCTCGGCTTATACTCGGGTCGGCTTATACTCGAGTATACACAGTACTTTCTAGAATTTGTTTTGAACTTCCCTCCAGTTAGTTTGAGGTCGTGTCCCCGCCGCAGTCTTGATTTTGGGTTCACAAAAATTCCCTCCTGAACCTTATTCACCCCCTCGTGTATTTAGAGTTTCAATCATGTCTCCCCCTTTCCCTTTTTTCCTCCAGATTGTACATATTCATTTGTTTCGTATTAAGGCTCCATTCACACTTGTGCGACTTTTCATGGACATCAAAGTTACATGACAAGTCGTTCCCCATGTTTTCCAATGATAAGCGTTCATATATGTCCCCCAATGCACGCATAGTCCTCTCTGTAGGTAGATCCCCTCCATGTACACATAGTCCTCTCTGTAGGTAGATCCCCTCCATGTACACATAGTCCTCTCTAGGTAGATCTCCTCCGTGTACATAAAGTCCGCTCTGTATTTAGATCCCCTCTATGCACACATAGTCCTCTCTGTAGGTAGATCCCCTCCATGTACACATAGTCCTCTCTAGGTAGATCTCCTCCGTGTACATAAAGTCCGCTCTGTATTTAGATCCCCTCTATGCACACATAGTCCTCTCTAGGTAGATCCCCTCCATGTACACATAGTCCTCTCTAGGTAGATCCCTCCATGTACATATAGATCTCTCTGTAGGTAGATCCCTCCATGTACACATAGTCCTCTCTGTAGGTAGATCCCCTCCATGTACACATAGTCCTCTCTGTAGGTAGATCCCCTTCATGTACACATAGTCCTCTCTGTAGGTAGATCCCCCCATGTACACATAGTCCTCTCTGTAGGTAGATCCCCTTCATGTACATATAGATCTCTCTGTAGGTAGATCCCCTCCATGTACACATAGTCCTCTCTGTAGGTAGATCCCCTCCATGTACACATAGTCCTCTCTGTAGGTAGATCCCCTTCATGTACACATAGTCCTCTCTGTAGGTAGATCCCCCCATGTACACATAGTCCTCTCTAGGTAGATCCCCTCCATGCACACATAGTTCTCTAGGTAGATCCCCTCCATGTACACATAGTCCTCTCTGTAGGTAGATCCCCTCTATATACACATAGTCCTTTCTGTAGGTAGATCCCCTTCATGTACACTTAGTCCTCTCTGTAGGTAGATCCCTCCATGTACACATAGTCCGCTCTGTAGGTAGATCCCCTCCATGCACACATAGTCCTCTCTAGGTAGATCCCCTCCATGCACACATAGTTCTCTAGGTAGATCCCCTCCATGTACACATAGTCCTCTCTGTAGGTAGATCTCCTCCATGTACACATAGTCCTCTCTGTAGGTAGATCCCCCCATGTACACATAGTCCTCCTCTCTGTAGGTAGATCCCCTCCATGTACACATAGTCCTCTCTGTAGGTAGATCCCCTCCGTGTACACATCGTCCTCTCTGTAGGTAGATCCCCTCCATGTACACATAGTCCTCTCTGTAGGTAGATCCCCTCCATGTACACATAGTCCTCTCTGTAGGTAGATCCCCCCATGTACACATAGTCCTCCTCTCTGTAGGTAGATCCCCTCCATGTACACGTAGTCCTCTCTGTAGGTAGATCCCCTCCATGTACACATCGTCCTCTCTGTAGGTAGATCCCCTCCATGTACACATCGTCCTCTCTGTAGGTAGATCCCCTCCATGTACACATAGTCCTCTCTGTAGGTAGATCCCCCTCCATGTACACATAGTCCTCTCTGTAGGTAGATCCCCTCCATGTACACATAGTCCTCTCTGTAGGTAGAGCCCCTCCATGTACACATAGTCCTATCTGTAGGTAGATCCCCTCCATGTACACATAGTCCTCTCTGTAGGTAGATCCCCCTCCATGTACACATAGTCCTCTCTGTAGGTAGATCCCCCCCATGTACACATAGTCCTATCTGTAGGTAGATCCCCCTCCATGTACACATAGTCCTCTCTGTAGGTAGATCCCCTCCATGTACACATAGTCCTCTCTGTAGGTATATCCCCCTCCATGTACACATAGTCCTCTCTGTAGGTAGAGCCCCTCCATGTACACATAGTCCTCTCTGTAGGTAGATCCCCTCCATGTACACATAGTCCTCTCTGTAGGTAGATCCCCCTCCATGTACACATAGTCCTCTCTGTAGGTAGATCCCCCTCCATGTACACATAGTCCTCTCTGTAGTCTTGTAGGTAGATCCCCTCCATGTACACATAGTCATCTCTGTAGGTAGATCCCCCCCCAAGTACACATAGTCCTCTCTGTAGGTAGATCCCCCTCCATGTACACAAGACTCCGCTGTAGGTAGATTCCCTCCATGTACACATAGTCCTCTCTGTAGGTAGATCCCCCCCATGTACACATAGTCCTCTCTGTAGGTAGATCCCCTCCATGTACACATAGTCCTCTCTGTAGGTAGATCCCCCATGTACACATAGTCCTCTCGTAGGTAGATCCCCCATGTACACATAGTCCTCCTCTCTGTAGGTAGATCCCTCCATGCACACATAGTCCTATCTGTAGGTAGATCCCCCCCATGTACACATAGTCCTCTCTGTAGGTAGACCCCATGTACACATAGTCCTCTCTGTAGGTAGATCCCCTCCATGCACACATAGTCCTATCTGTAGGTAGATCCCCTCCATGTACACATAGTCCTCTCTGTAGGTAGATCCCCCATGTACACATAGTCCTCTCTGTAGGTAGATCCCTCCATGTACACATAGTCCTCTCTGTAGGTAGATCCCCTCCATGTACACATAGTCCTCTCTGTAGGTAGATCCCCCCATGTACACATAGTCCTATCTGTAGGTAGATTCCCCCCATGTACACATAGTCCTCTCTGTAGGTAGATCCCCCCCATGTACACATAGTCCTCTCTGTAGGTAGATCCCCCTCCATGTACACATAGTCCTCTCTGTAGGTAGATCCCCTCCATGTACACATAGTCCTCTCTGTAGGTAGATCCCCCCCATGTACACATAGTCCTCTCTGTAGGTAGATCCCCTCCATGTACACATAATCCTCTCTGTAGCTAGATCCCCCCATGTACACATAGTCCTCTCTGTAGGTAGATCCCCCCATTTACACATAGTCCTCCTCTCTGTAGGTAGATCCCTCCATGCACACATAGTCCTATCTGTAGGTAGATTCCCCCCATGTACACATAGTCCTCTCTGTAGGTAGATCCCTCCATGTACACATAGTCCTCTCTGTAGGTAGATCCCCTCCATGTACACATAGTCCTCTCTGTAGGTAGATCCCCCCATGTACACATAGTCCTATCTGTAGGTAGATTCCCCCCCATGTACACATAGTCCTCTCTGTAGGTAGATCCCCCCCATGTACACATAGTCCTCTCTGTAGGTAGATCCCCCTCCATGTACACATAGTCCTCTCTGTAGGTAGATCCCCTCCATGTACACATAGTCCTCTCTGTAGGTAGATCCCCCCATGTACACATAGTCCTCTCTGTAGGTAGATCCCCCATGTACACATAGTCCTCCTCTCTGTAGGTAGATCCCTCCATGCACACATAGTCCTATCTGTAGGTAGATCCCCCCATGTACACATAGTCCTCTCTGTAGGTAGATCCCCTCCATGCACACATAGTCCTATCTGTAGGTAGATCCCCTCCATGTACACATAGTCCTCTCTGTAGGTAGATCCCCCATGTACACATAGTCCTCTCTGTAGGTAGATCCCTCCATGTACACATAGTCCTCTCTGTAGGTAGATCCCCTCCATGTACACATAGTCCTCTCTGTAGGTAGATCCCCCCATGTACACATAGTCCTATCTGTAGGTAGATTCCCCCCCATGTACACATAGTCCTCTCTGTAGGTAGATCCCCCCCATGTACACATAGTCCTCTCTGTAGGTAGATCCCCCTCCATGTACACATAGTCCTCTCTGTAGGTAGATCCCCTCCATGTACACATAGTCCTCTCTGTAGGTAGATCCCCCCCATGTACACATAGTCCTCTCTGTAGGTAGATCCCCTCCATGTACACATAGTCCTCTCTGTAGGTAGATCCCCCCATGTACACATAGTCCTCTCTGTAGGTAGATCCCCCCATGTACACATAGTCCTCCTCTCTGTAGGTAGATCCCTCCATGCACACATAGTCCTATCTGTAGGTAGATTCCCCCCATGTACACATAGTCCTCTCTGTAGGTAGATCCCTCCATGTACACATAGTCCTCTCTGTAGGTAGATCCCCTCCATGTACACATAGTCCTCTCTGTAGGTAGATCCCCCCATGTACACATAGTCCTACCTGTAGGTAGATTCCCCCCCATGTACACATAGTCCTCTCTGTAGGTAGATCCCCCCATGTACACATAGTCCTCTCTGTAGGTAGATCCCCCCCATGTACACATAGTCCTCTCTGTAGGTAGATCCCCTCCATGTACACATAGTCCTCTCTGTAGGTAGATCCCCCCATGTACACATAGTCCTCTCTGTAGGTAGATCCCCCATGTACACATAGTCCTCCTCTCTGTAGGCAGATCCCTCCATGCACACATAGTCCTATCTGTAGGTAGATCCCCCCCATGTACACATAGTCCTCTCTGTAGGTAGATCCCCTCCATGCACACATAGTCCTATCTGTAGGTAGATCCCCTCCATGTACACATAGTCCTCTCTGTAGGTAGATCCCCCATGTACACATAGTCCTCTCTGTAGGTAGATCCCTCCATGTACACATAGTCCTCTCTGTAGGCAGATCCCCTCCATGTACACATAGTCCTCTCTGTAGGTAGATCCCCCCATGTACACATAGTCCTATCTGTAGGTAGATTCCCCCCCATGTACACATAGTCCTCTCTGTAGGTAGATCCCCCCCATGTACACATAGTCCTCTCTGTAGGTAGATCCCCCTCCATGTACACATAGTCCTCTCTGTAGGTAGATCCCCTCCATGTACACATAGTCCTCTCTGTAGGTAGATCCCCCCCATGTACACATAGTCCTCTCTGTAGGTAGATCCCCTCCATGTACACATAGTCCTCTCTGTAGGTAGATCCCCCCATGTACACATAGTCCTCTCTGTAGGTAGATCCCCCCATGTACACATAGTCCTCCTCTCTGTAGGTAGATCCCTCCATGCACACATAGTCCTATCTGTAGGTAGATCCCCTCCATGCACACATAGTCCTCTCTGTAGGTAGATCCCCCCATGTACACATAGTCCTCCTCTCTGTAGGTAGAAGGTGATCTCCATAGAGTTCTGTACAATCACTATCACCTGTGTGCTGCGCAGACCATGACAGGTGGGCGGGGCCGCCTCACCCAGCTTATGTTGGTGGGCGGGCTTACCTACCAAGTAAGGCGTTTAGTGGGCGGTACTCGCCTCGCTGGGAGGCTTGAAGCCACGCCTCTCCGGCTTGGACAGCGCTCACGAGTCACGCCCAGTTCCTGGATCGGATCGTCCGCTCAGCATGTCCGGGGCTGTGAACGGATCGGTGCGGGGCGGATCGGTGAACGGATTGTCCCGGGTCCACGATGGCTTATGCGACAAGAGCTTCAAGGTGCTGTGTGTGTGGGGGAGGGGGAGGGGTCTCGGTGATGTTGGGATCAGCCAACAGGTGCATTCAATAGGCGATTCCCAGACACCTACAACCGGCTTTATATCGGTGTATAGTGCATAGGCTGTCATACACCGTGCAATCTGATTGTACAATCCCCTCTAAGGGACCGTACACCGTGCAATCTGATTGTACAATCTCCTCTAAGGGACCGTACACTGTGCAATCTGATTGTACAATCCCCTCTAAGGGACCGTACACCGTGCAATCTGATTGTACAATCTCCTCTAAGGGACCGTACACCGTGCAATCTGATTGTACAATCTCCTCTAAGGGACCTACACCGTGCAATCTGATTGTACAATCCCCTCTAAGGGACCGTACACCGTGCAATCTGATTGTACAATCTCCTCTAAGGGACCGTACACTGTGCAATCTGATTGTACAATCTCCTCTAAGGGACCGTACACTGTGCAATCTGATTGTACAATCTCCTCTAAGGGACCGTACACTGTGCAATCTGATTGTACGATCCCCTCCTAAGGGACCGTACACTGTGCAATCTGATTGTACAATCCCCTCCTAAGGGACCGTACACTGTGCAATCTGATTGTACAATCCCCTCCTAAGGGACGGTACACTGTGCAATCTGATTGTACAATCCCCTCCTAAGGGACGGTACACTGTGCAATCTGATTGTACAATCCCCTCCTAAGGGACCGTACACTGTGCAATCTGATTGTACAATCCCCTCCTAAGGGACCGTACACTGTGCAATCTGATTGTACAATCCCCTCCTAAGGGACGGTACACTGTGCAATCTGATTGTACAATCTCCTCTAACGCTAGGTTCACACCTATGCATGTGGCTGCAGTTGTGGAAATCGCATCTGTTCCCGCAGCCAAATCGCGTTGCTCTTAGTAGACGAGCGGGGCCGCCATTCATTATGATCGCAGCACGTTTGTGGGTTTTCTGATTTACCTGCAGCCACGTTTTTTGAAAAGGTGCATGCACTTTTTTTTTTTTTTTTGGCAGAAACGCAGACACAGCAGCCCATAAAAACTCTAAGGCCCCTTTCACACTGGGGCGGACAGGTGCGGTGGCGGTATAGCAGCGCGATTTTCAGCGCTGCTATACCGTCGTTCTTGCCGCGGTATGCGGTCGCTAGGGGGATGAATTTAACACCCGCTAGCGGCCAAAAAAGGGTTAATACCGCCCGCAAACCGCTATTGCCGCGGTTTGCGGGCGTATTACCGCGCTGTCCCATTGATTTCAATGGGCAGCCGCGGTAAAGGAGCGCTGAACACACCGCTCCTTTACCGCTGTAAAGAAGCGGCTAGCAGGACTTTTAGAGCGGTTCTGCTAGCGCACCGCTTCAGTGTGAAAGCCTTCGGGCTTTCACATTGAAGGCTACAGGCATGAATTTTTCATGCGGTATAATAGCGCTAATATTAGCGCTAAACCGCATGAAAAACGCCCCAGTGTGAAAGGGGCCTTAGGGCCCATACACTGTGCAATCTGATTGTACAATCTCCTCTAAGGGCCCATACACTGTGCAATCTGATCTGCACCAGATGCCGTCAGGTGCACCTTCAGTCCCCTTTCACAAACATGTTCATCCATTTTTCATCCATCCATTGATCCCGATGTAAATGGATGGTTTACACTTTGTTTTCATCCGCTCCGTCCACATACGTTTATTTTTTTGGATGGACGAATGCCCTGATTTTCATCTGTTTAAAAAAAAAAAAACGGATGGGAAGAGAATCCGATGACAATGGATGAAGAAGGGACGTGAAACTGATGTTGCCCAGTGGAGTTCGATCGGCTAAGCAGGAGGATGATCTTTGCTCTTTGCTCGCTGTGCTGAGACGGACCTGTCAGAGCCCCGCTGTTCTCTATGGGGAGATCGGATGAAAACAGACCGCCTGTCCATATCAAATCCGATCCGACCTGCCAGACGGATGGAAAATAGGGTCACCATCCATCTGGATTTCACGGATCGGATATCGGCGGGTGTCAGCAGACCTGTCACCGCTGACATCCGCCACTCCGTAACTTTGAACTGTAAAGTGGCATGACAAGTCACGGCAGTGTGAGCCGGAGCTAATAGGAGGACAAACCTAAATGATTCATTCTAATAGTATCCAATCAGGCAGTGCATAGATCTGAAGGAGATTGTACAATCAGATTGTATGGTCAGCCGATGGAAGGATTGGCACGATGCTTTGACCACGTTCATTCGCTTTTTGCAATTCCCTGAATATTGCCCAGTGTGTGGGGGGTCAGCTGTCGTAGTCGCACTTCCCTAATGCTGTCTGTGCACACTGCTGTCCATGTGATTGGATCGTTGGAGACCCGGCCAACCCCAGAAAAATCAAAGTCTCTGCACATGCTTTGATTTTTTTTTTTTCTTTTTTTTTTCGATGTTTGATTCATACAAAACGATCGAACCCACAAACCATCTAATAGCCATAACTTCCCTTCCAGTCCATTTTTATACTTGATTTTGATTGGATTAGATTAAACTGAAATACGTTGTTCGTGAATACGATCGTATTTTGGTGGATCAGATTATGAGATGACATGGTGGAAACAGAGGTGATTGATTTAATTTTAGGCTTACTGATGCACGAAAAAAAAAATTCTGGACTGAAACCAAAAATTTAGGATGCACTTGGCCAAAAACCGAAACCAAAATGGACAGTGTGGGAAAAAAAAGCCTGTTGTTTGAAATAGTCCGGTGACAGGGTCTCTTTAAACCCTGCGGACAGCTTGGTGTGGTGATCCGCAGGACATGTGAGGAGTTTCGGGCACTGGTGTTATCTCAGCAGATAACAATCACATGACCTGCTGACAGTAACTGTCTTCTCTGTGGTGACTGTGTATGATAGTCGCAATAGTGTCTTGTGCTTTCCTGTGCCTGCCAGTAGGGATGAGTAAAAAGATATGTACTGTATAGTATACCACGCTGGGGTGACTGCCTTAGGCAGCACTAAGGCCAGGGTTTAACTGCCACTCAAAAACCTACTGAGCTGGTTGTTCGGATGCATACATGAGAGCAGTGTTACTGAACTGGTTGCTAAGATTCATACACGTGAGAGCTGGTTGCTAGGATGCATGCACAGTAGCTGTGTTACTGAGCTGGTCTGCTAGGATGCAGATGCGGGGGCAGTGTTATGGAGCTGGTTGCTAGGATGCAGACACGGGAGCAGTGTTCCGGAGCTGGGTGCTAGGATGCAGATGCGGGAGCAGTGTTATGGAGCTGGTCTGCTAGGACGCAGATGCGGGAGCAGTGTTACGGAGCTGGTTGCTAGGATGCAGACACGGGAGCAGTGTTCCGGAGCTGGTTGCTAGGATGCAGACACGGGAGCAGTGTTCCGGAGCTGGTTGCTAGGATGCAGACACGGGAGCAGTGTTCCGGAGCTGGTTGCTAGGATGCAGACACGGGAGCAGTGTTTCGGAGCTGGTTGCTAGGATGCAGACACGGGAGCAGTGTTCCGGAGCTGGTTGCTAGGATGCAGACACGGGAGCAGTGTTCCGGAGCTGGTTGCTAGGATGCAGACACGGGAGCAGTGTTCCGGAGCTGGTTGCTAGGATGCAGACACGGGAGCAGTGTTACTGAGCTGGTTGCTAGGATGCATACACGGGAGCAGTGTTACGGAGCTGGTTGCTAGGGTGTATACTGTATACACACGATGGTGTTACTGAGCTGGTTGCTAGGATGCATACACGGAGACAGTGTCACTGAGCTGGTTGCTAGGGTGTATACACACGATGGTGTTACTGAGCTGGTTGCTAGGATGCTGGCAGCTGAGCTGCACAACATCATTGGCAGCTACCTGCTCCATAACTAATTATTAACCATCAATAACATTACTCTGTATACACAGGGCAGTTTTGCCAAGCTGGTTGCTAGGATGCTGGCAGCTGAGCTGTACACAGTGTCATTGGTTGTCATTGACATGCACCATAACAACCAATGAAGTTATGTGGCCCAGCTCCCATTAATGAGCAGCATCATTGTTTGAGGTGGATTGCCAAGGTAACAAGGATGCCTGGCTTTTGAAAGAGAGGCAATAAAACTGTGTGTCTCAGTCAGCAATTATCCTAGACTGCTCTTTTATTTCTGCAGTTCATTTAACCACTTAAGCCCCGGACCATTTCGGGCCATTAGGACCAGGCCTGTTTTTGGGATTCGGCACTGCGCTGCTTTAACTGTAAATTGTGCGGACATGCAATGTTGTACCCAAATGAAATTTGCGTCCTTTTCTTCCCACAAATAGAGCTTTCTTTTAATGGTATTTGATTGCCTCTGCGATTTTTATTTTTTGCGATATAAACAGAAAAAGACCGAAAATTTTGAAAAAAAATGATATTTTCTACTTTTTGTTATAAGAAAAATCGAATAAACTCAATTTTAGTCATACATTTAGGCCAAAATGTATTCAGCCACATGTCTTTAGTAAAAAAAATGTCAATAAGCGTATATTTATTGGTTTGCGCAAAAGTTATAGCGTTTACAAACTAGGGTACATTTTCTGAAATTTACACAGCTTTAAATTTATGACTGCCTATCTCATTTCTTGAGGTGCTAAAATGGCAGGGCAGTACAAAACCCCCCCAAATGACCCCATTTTGGAAAGTAGACACCCCAAGGAAATTGCCGAGAGGCATGTTGAGCCCATTGAATATTTTTTTTTTTTGTCCCAAGTGATTGAATAATGACAAAAAAAAAAAAAAATTACAAAAAGTTGTCACTAAATGATATATTGCTCACACATGCCATGGTTATATGTGGAATTGCACCCCAAAATACATTCTGCTGCTTCTCCTGAGTACGGGGATACCACATGTGTGGGACTTTTTGGGAGCCTAGCCACGTACGGGACCCCGGAAACCAAGCACCGCCTTCAGGATTTCTAAGGGCGTAAATTTTTGATTTCACTCCTCACTGCCTATCACAGTTTCGAAGGCCATAAAATGCCAAAATAGCACAAAACCCCCCCAAATGACCCCATTTTGGAAAGTAGACACCCCAAGCTATTTGCTGAGAGGCATGTTGAGTCCATTGAATATTTTATTTTTTGCCACAGGTTGCGGGAATATGACAAACTTTTTTTTTTTTTGCACAAAGTTGTCACTAAAGGATATATTGCTCACACATGCCATGGGCATATGTGGAATTACACCCCAAAATACATTTTGCTGCTTCTCTTGAGTACGGGGATACCACATGTGTGGGACTTTTTGGGAGCCTAGCCGCGTACGGGACCCCAAAAACCAAGCACCGCCTTCAAGGTTTCTAAGGGCATAAATTTTTGATTTCACTCCTCACTACCTATCACAGTTTTGAAGGCCATAAAATGTCAAAATAGCCCAAAACCCCCACAAATGACCCCATTTTGGAAAGTAGACACCCCAAGCTATTTGCTGAGAGGCATGGTGAGTATTTTACAGCTCTCATTTGTTTTTGAAAATTAAGAAAAAAAAAAATTTTCTCTTTTTTTTTTTTTCTTTTTTTACATTTTCAAAACTTTGTGACAAAAAGCGAGATCTGCAAAATACTCAACATACCTCTCAGCAAATAGCTTGGGGTGTCTACTTTCCAAAATGGGGTCATTTGGGGGGGGGGGGGTTTGTGCCATCTGGGCATTCCATGGCCTCCGAAACTGTGATAGGCAGTGAGGAGTGAAATCAAAAATTTACACCCATAGAAATCCTGAAGGCGGTGCTTGGTTTTTGGGGTCCCGTACGCAGCTAGGCTCCCAAAAAGTCCCACACATGTGGTATCCCCGTACTCAGGAGAAGCAACAGAATGTATTTTGGGGTGTAATTCCACATATGCCCATGGCATGTTTGAGCAATATATAATTTAGTGACAACTTTTTGTACATTTTTTTTTTTTGGTCATTATTCAATCACTTGGGACAAAAAAAAATAAATATTCAATGGGCTCAACATGCCTCTCAGCAAATAGCTTGGGGTGTCTACTTTACAAAATGGGGTCATTTGGGGGGGTTTTGAACTGTCCTGGCATTTTATGCACAACATTAGGAAGCTTATGTCACACATCATCCACTCTTCTAACCACTTGAAGACAAAGCCCTTTCTGACACTTTTTGTTTACATGAAAAAAAAATTTTTTTTGCAAGAAAATTATGTTGAACCCCCAAACATTATATATTTTTTTAAAGCAAAGGCCCTACAGATTAAAATAGTGGGTGTTGCATTTTTTTTTTCCACACAGTATTTGCGCAGCGATTTTTCAAACGCATTTTTTGGGGGAAAAACACACTTTTTTTTTATTTTTAATGCACTAAAAAACACTATATTGCCCAAATGTTTGATGAAATAAAAAAGATGATCATAGGCCGAGTACATGGATACCAAACACGACATGCTTTAAAATTGCGCACAAACGCGCAGCGGCGACAAACTACATTCATTTTTAAAAGCCTTTACAGGTTACCACGTTAGATTTACAGAGGAGGTCTACTGCTAAAATGACTGCCCTCGATCTGACCTTCGCGGTGATACCTCACATGCATGATGCAATTGCTGTTTACATATGACGCTAGACCGACGCTTGCGTTCGCCTTTGCGCAAGAGCAGGGGGGGACAGCGGTGCTTTTTTTTTTTTTTTTTTTATTATTTATTTGGCTTTTTTATTTTATTTTTAAACTGTGCCTTCCATATTTTATTTTTTTACCATTTTTATCGTTATCTCAGGGAATGTAAATATCCCCTATGATAGCAATAGGTAGTGACAGGTACTCTTTTTTTGAAAAAAATTGGGGGGTTAGACCCTAGATCTTTCCTCTGCCCTCAAAGCATCTGACCACACCAAGATCGGTGTGATAAAATGCTTTCCCAATGGCGCTTTTTATATCCGGGGGGGGGGGGACATACCCTCCCACTGCTTGTAAAAGCAGTCTAGAGGCTAATTATCTGCTAGAATTGCTTTTACATGAAAGCCGGCCGCTGGCTGAAAAGAATGCTACCAAGATGATACCTAAACCCGCAGGCATCATTCTGGTATAAACATTCAAAGTCCAGCAACATACCAGTACGTTGCTGGTCCTTGTTGGACATGTATTGTAATCCTTTTTTTTTATACAGCCTATTGGCTGAACGAAAAAAAGAGATTGATTGGTGGGTATGCCCACCATTAGAATACCTCCCTTCATCCACCCACTTCTAATGATGGGCATATATGCCGAAGCATGGGGGCATCCTCCTGCAAAAAAGTTATGCCGCGTACACACGGTCAAGCCTTCGTCGGAATTTCGACCGTATGTACGCGGCATAAAAGGTTATGCCGCGTACACACGGTCAGACTTTTCCACGGGCAAGCCTCCGTTGGAATTTCGACCGTATATACGCGGCATTAGGAGCAAAATCGCTCCTCCGCCCCTGCTGCCCCCATGCTTTGGCATATATGCTCTTTTTTTTTAACTGTGGTGGTGAAATCACCTCCTACAGCGTTGGAGTCACGGCTTTATGTATCGTGGGAGCAAACGCTGTTGCTGTCAAGATAAATAGATCCGCGCTGCAACTGAATGGCGTACCTGCTAAGCAAATGGTGGTTAACATTAAAACAAAGTAACATTACAGTACAACAGTAAGACCTTACCATGCCATACCTGCAAAGCAAATACCAAAACAAAACCTAGTAAAAAATAAAAAAATGTTTTAACGCAACCTGTGCCTAAAATATATATATGCCGAAGCATGGGGGCATCCTCCTGCAAAAAAGTTATGCCGCGTACACACGGTCGGAATTTTCCACGGGCAGGCCTCCGTCGGAATTTCGACCGTATGTACGCGGCATTAGGAGCAAAATCGCTCCTCCGCCCCTGCTGCCCCCATGCTTCGGCATATATGCTCTTTTTTTTAACTGTGGTGGTGAAATCACCTCCTACAGCACTGGAGTCACGGCTTTATGTATCGTGGGAGCAAACGCTGTTGCTGTCAAGATAAATAATTCCGCGCTGCAGCTGAATGGCGCACCTGAAAACAAAAAATTACATACCTGAAAAGCAAGCATGATAAAACATTGCAGAATAGAATACAGTAAAAAAGAGCAGAACAATAGAGAGAAAATAGAGAGAGAGAGAGAACAATAAAACGGCAACTATTTTTTATTTTTTTATTTTATATTTTTTTTGTGTTTTGTTTTTTACGTTTTTTTTTTTTTCTTTTTTACACTTTTTTTTGTAACTTTACAACTGTAATGGTTCGGGTCTCTCAAAATGTAATGGCATCTTGGGAGACCCTGTGTAAGTGTGTCCTAGTCTGTGAAATGCTGTACCCTACGCTAAAACTTCACTTTTGAGTGGTAGCGTTCAAAACATTCACCTTGGCAAAGACCAGGCTTGTCAGGACAGAGTGGACAAAAACTACAGGTGTCACGCCTAAATCCGCGCTTGCTACAGACACGACATCTTTTTTGGGGGTGGCTTTGGGTAGGGGTACTCGGGAGGACATACGAATAATGCCTCTCATGCAGCCGGCTTACTGCATTTGGTTGGGGATGGTGAGGTGCAGAACCGCCTGGATACAGGAGTTCTGTGACTATCTCATTCTGGAATTTTAGAAGAGATAACGTCCCGCCTGAAGCTCTGTATAGCACATGAGCGTTCAGCAAAGCCAATTGGAATAATGATAGAGACACTTTTTTGTACCAGCGTCTCGCCTTACGGTCAATTAGATACGGCGCCATCAACTGGTCGTTGAGGTCCACCCCTCCCATATTTTGGTTATATTCGTGGACACAGAGGGGTTTCTCCACAACACCAGTCGCCGTACGAATTTGGACTGTCGTGTCTGCATGAAGGGAGGTAAGAAGGAAAACATTCTTATTATCCCTCCACTTCATAGCGAGCAAGTTATTACACTTCAAGCAGGCTCTCTCCCCCAGCCTAAGACGGGCATCTACAAGCCGCTGGGGAAAGCCCCGGCGATTAGGTCGCACGGTGCCACATGCTCCAATCTTATGATCAAACAAGTGACTAAACAGTGGCACGCTCGTGTAATAATTGTCCACATACAAGTGGTACCCCTTTCCGAATAAGGGTGACACCAAGTTCCACACTATCTTGCCAGCGCTCCCTATGTAATCCGGGCAGTTGACCGACTCAATCTGACTGTCTTTTCCCTCATAAACCGTAAAGTTCACTACATAGCCTGTTGCCCTGTCACAGCACTTATAGAGCTTGACCCCGTATCTGGCACGCTTGCTGGGAAGGTACTGCTTGAAAGACAAGCGGCCAGAAAATTTAATCAGGGACTCATCAACGCAGACAACTTGATCGGGAGTAAACAAGGCTGCAAAACGTTCGTTGAAGTGGTTTATGAGGGGCCGAATTTTATAGAGCCGGTCGTATTCAGGGTCCCCACGTGGACGACAAAGTTCATTGTCGTTGAAGTGCATGAACCGCAAAATCTGCTCGTATCGTGCCCTGGACATGGAGGCAGAGAACACGGGCATGTGGTCAATTGGGTGCGTGGACCAATAAGCACGCAATGACGGAAATTTATGTGTGCCCATGTTGAGGGAAAGGCCCAGAAAGGTCTTAAATTCGGAAACCGTAATTGGTTTCCAATTTCTGGCAATTTTAGGCAACTGGGGGTTAGCGGCGATAAATTGACCAGCATATAAATTACTCTGGTCCACAATAGATCTATAGAGGTCTTCCGTGAAAAACAGCGAATAAAAATCAATTGGAATAAAATCAGCTGTTTCCACCTGAATACCGGGTTGGGCAGTGAATGGGGGAAGTACGGGTTCTGCAGAAGTGGTGGGGACCCAATCAGGATAGGCGAATTCTGCAGGAAGGGCAGTATGGGCACGACGGGCCTGCCTTTGTCTTCTTGGTGGAAGCGGGACACTACTTGTGCTTGCCACCTCGCCAGCTTGAACTGCACTTATGGGACTCGCCACGTCACCAAGTGTTACTGCAGTGCTGGATGTACGTCCAGGCTGTACTAGGCCGCTGGTGCTTGCCAGTTCACCAGAAGGAATAGCGGCGCTAGTACTACTCTGCTCCATGATACGAGAGACCTGCGGTTCTTGCTCCTCAACAACCTCAGAAGATCGGGATCGGGTACACCTGACCTTAGCAGGGACCTCAACTTCGTCGTCAGAGCTATCTGACGTCACTGTCTTCTACGGGAAGATATTCTGAGCCTGAATCTGACAGATACGTGACCTCCTCTTCACTATCTGTCATGCTCAGAATCTCGTAGGCCTCTTTACTAGTGTACCTTCGTCTTGCCATTTTGGGCTCTAAATTTAGGGGTACACTAGTAAGATTCACAGGAAAAAAAGCACCTGACTGTCGTCAGCAAATATATCAAACGCTACAAAAAAACTGTTAGCGATCGCAGGGGTCAGGCCTGTCTCTGCGAACGCTGCAGTTATGTGTGTTGTGTTTGGTAAGTGACAGTGATCGATCGATACTGCACTTGGGTGGGCTGGGCGGAGGGGCTATAAACGCAGGCGCTAGCAGGTATCTGGGCTGATCCCGCTAACACTGCGTTTTTGGGAACCCTAAACCGCTGGGGATGCTAGTATAGATCTGATCAGATACTATACCACTAAGGGGGGTGTATGCTTTGCGCGTGGGTGTTAGCGTTACTGGCACTAACCTAACACTGCCTGGGGCGACACAGACCCTCTCTGGCGCTAAAACCTAATTGATCTCACCCGCCGGGCGATCAGGGGGGTTAAACCTTTATTGGGTTATATACGGCGGGTGCCCTGATGCTATAAAAAGCAAACTAATCAACCAGCGTCACCTGTAACCTTTATATGGTGATCACTGGTGAAAGGGTTAACTAGGGGCAATCAGGGGGTTAAAACCTTTATTAGGTTAAATATGGGGGTACCCGACGCTATATAAAAACCTGACGGGTTACCTAAATAACTAGATAACTTACTGGCTAACCAGTGACACCAGTGACGCTTATACGGCGATCACTGGTGAAAGGGTTAACTCTAGGGGCAATCAGGGGGTTAAAATAATATATGGGGGTACCTGACACTAATAAAAACCTGCGGCGAACCTAAAAAAAAAATAACTAATAATCTAAAACACCAGCGACACGAATACAGCGATCGGAAAAACAATCGCTTAGTGACGCTGAAGTTAGGGGGTGAAAGGGTTACCTGGGGGGTGATCAAGGGGTTAAACCTTTATTAGGGGGGGTTAGGGGGATACCCTGGACCTAAAGGGGCCTAATCCTAACTGCCCTGCAACTTTTTACAATCACAGATGACACTAAATGCAGTGATCAGTAAAATAAATGATCACTGCAATCAGTGACACTGTGATTGGGGGCTTTGGGGTGACCTGGGGGGTGATCTGGGGGTGACTGGGGGGTGATTTGTGTGCCTATGTGTACCTACGTGTCAGTGGACTGTTGGAGCACTAACCTCTGTCTTCTCTCCTCGGCGCCGGGAACGAAAAGACCGCGGCGAGGGAGATGACATCACTTCCTCCAGCCTGTGTTTACATCACATGGCGGAGGAAGCATTTTCATTGGCCGGGAGCGATCGCGAGGGGGGGGGGGGCGGAATCGAGCGGCCGCCCCCTCATGCCTGATCGCTCCCGAACACTTAACGGCCGCTCACTGCAGTGAAGGGGGGTCCGGATGGACCCCCCAACTGCACAAAGGCGATCACGTAGATCTACGTGATTCTGCCTGTCCGTGCCATTCTGCCGACGTAAATCGGCGGTGGGCGGTCGTTAAGTGGTTAAAAAAAAAAAAAATTGTGACACGTGGTCATTTTAAGGTTCACGATTTTCTGTGAATCAGACAACCATTCAGGGAATGTGACCATAAGGCCTCATGCCCACTGGCGTTTTTACAGCTGCGTTTTTTGCAGCTTAAAAACGCCTGTCCATGTTATTGTAAATATTTTTTTTTATTTATTTTTTTTGAAAAAAAAAAAAAAACGTCGGAGCTAAAAACGCGACCGCGCGTTAGTGCGCGTTTTTTGATGCTCGCGTTTTTTACTGCCTAATTCTGACGCTGAGGAACGCACTGGTCCTGTTTTTTTTTTTACAGCTTACAAACGCCTATGCTCTTTACAGCTCAAAAACGCCTAGGTGGGCATGAAGCTATAGACTAACATGGACAGGCGTTTTTAAGCTGTAAAAAACGCTCAAAAACGCGGCTGAAAAAACGCCCGTGGGCATGAGGCCTAAAGGCTTCATGCCCACTGACGTTTTTACAGCTGCGTTTTTTACAGCTTAAAAACGCCTGTCTATGTTATTGTAAATATATATATATATTTTTTTTTATTTTTATTTTTTTTTGAGAAAAAAAAACGTCGGAGCTAAAAAAACGCGAGTGCGCGTTAGTGCGCGTTTTTGAGCGTTTTTTGACGCTCGCGTTTTTTCTGCCTAACTCCGACGCTGAGGAACGCACTAGTCCTGGTTTTTTTTTACAGCTTAAAAACGTCTATGCTATTTGCAGCTCAAAAACGTCTAGGTGGGCATGAAGCTATAGACTAACATGGACAGGCGTTTTTAAGCTGTAAAAAACGCTCAAAAACGCGGCTGTAAAAAACGTCCATGGGCATGAGGCCTTATACATGTCGGGCCTCCTTTACACAACAGGTTAGGGATGTACATACATCACCACTAATTGGCGTATTTCTTCGGCAGGAATCGAAGGTGTTTGTGATCGGCCACATTCAGGAAGCCTGAACAAAGCAATGGCCGTTCGCATTGAACCACGCGGTGAGCAGTCACAAGCTATTGCAAAAAAACAGCCTGCTACCAGGGCTGCTCATTGGTCCCAAAGGTCCCATTCACACTTGTGCGACTTGTCCTGCGACTTGGGACTGCAAAGTCACATGACAAGTCGTACCCACATGATTTCCAATGAGTACCGTTCATATCTGTGCAACTTCAAAGTACTACTTTGGTCCGACTTTGATGCGACTTGAGGTCCATAGACCTCAAGATTTCACAGGCTTTGCTTCGGGTTGCAAATCGAAGTTGTGTGACTTTCAGATCGCACAAGTGTGTATGGGGCCTTACTGCATGTAATGGTTTGATGTGTGGTTACGTATGACAATATTTGTCAGCCTGTCATTTGTTTCTACAATTCTCCTGGCTGCGGCTGAACACAAACGCCTGTAAACGCTTCCACAAAATTCCGCTTATTATTTGTGGTGTACGGCCCTAATCGGCCATGTCAATGAGGCCTTAAGTCAATAAACCACTTCACCCCCGAGCCTCGTTTTGAGATTTGGTGTTTACAAGTTAAAATCAGTTTTTATTTGCTAGAAAATTACTGAGAACTCCCAAATAAAAAATAAAAAAATAAATATATATAATTTTCTTTTTTTTTTCTAATGCCCTAGAGCAGTGATGGTGAACCTTGGCACCCCAGATGTTTTAGAACTACATTTCCCCTGATGTTCCACTACACTGCAGAGTGCATGAGCATCAGGGGAAATGTAGTTCCAAAACATCTGGGGTGCCAAGGTTCGCCATCACTGCCCTACCAAAATAAAATGGCGGTCGTTGCAATACTTTCTGTCACACCGTATTTGCGCAGCGGTCTTACAAGCGCCTTTTTTTTTTTTGGGGGGGGGGGGGGGGACTTTTTTTTGAATAAAAAAAAATAAGACAACGGTAAAGTTAGCCCAATTTATTTTTCTTTTTATATTGTGAAAGATAATGTTATGCTGAGTAAATTGATACCCAACATGTCACGCTTTACAGTTGTGCCCGCTCGTGGAATGGCGACAAACTTTTACCCTTAAAGATCTCCATAGGCGATGTATGAAAATTGGAACAGGTTGCATCTTTTGAGTTGCAGAGGATGTCTAGGGCTAGAATTATTGCTCTCGCTCTAACGATCGCGGCGATACCTCACGTGTGGTTTGAACACCGTTTTTTCATATGCGGGCGCTGCTCACGTATGCGTTCGCTTCTGCGCGCAAGCTCAGCTGGACGGGGTGCATTAAAAAAAATTAAAAATTTTAAACAAGAAGTTCCTTATTTATTTTACCTTATTCATTTTTACACTGTTCTTTAAAACACTTTTAATCCTATTACAAGGAATGTAAGCATCCCTTTAGAAATAGAAAAAAAGCATGACAGGTCCTCATAAATATGAGATCTGGGGTCAAAAAGACCTCAGATCTCATATTTACACTAAAATGCAATAAAAAATAAATAAAAAATTCTCGTTTTGGGGGAAAGAAAAAAAAAAAAAAGTCCTTTTTTTTTAAGACGTTTTGATGTCACTTCCGCCCTGCAATGGTATGGAGACAGGTAGGGGCCATTTCCCCTGACTCGGCTCCATACCACACATGGGAGAGGACGCGATCGCCTCCACCGGTGGCTCGGGTAAGCGTCCGAGGGCACCGGAGCCCTCCGCCGCCGATAAAAGTGATCTCACGGCAGAGACCACTTTTATCTGAAAGCTCGCTGAAGAAGAGGATACCGGGGTTATGGTAGCTAGCTGCTGCCATAACAACGATATCCCTCTTCAAAGTCCTGACGTATACCGATAGTGGGCGGTCCGGAAGTGGTTAAAATAGAGCTGAAGGCTCATTTTGGATAAGGGAAATTTATAACCCCTGTCAGGTTTTTTTTTTTGCCATCTGCTTCCCATTGGGGGGGGGGGGAGATATTTCCCCTCACTTCCTGTCCCATAGACAAAACAGGAAGTGAGAGGCAATCCCTCCAAAGGCTCAAAGCGAAGGAATCTTGGGGTGCCACCAGAACTAGTGTCCTATTTGGAAGGTTTCCCCTTTATTCCTGTTCTGGTCAACCCAAAATTTGGGAATTTTCTTTCACTTTCTATGAGAAGTGTAAACACGACAAATAGAGAGTGAATCTCCCTATTGGGGGCACCGGCTGCAATAAAACCTGACAGGGGTTCTAATCCTTACATGCATTGTGGTGACATTCATTTTGAATGGTGTCCCAAATAAGGTAACACACGTTGTTGTGCTTTATTTTGTTCTAAAATAAGGGTCAGGCCCAATTTTCGACGCATATGGATGCATTGACAGCCCATGAATATCAGTAGGGTTGCACCGATATTGGTGCCTATAGTAAGCATTTGCATGCGTACTCGTACAAATGCTCAAATATATGAAACTGATCGATACCTTTTTGTGGTGCGATTTGAGCCCACACAAAATGAATTGGTTCAAATCTCACTGCAAAGAATTGCATGCGATTTGGCAGGAATGCGGTGCGATTCCTGTCCAAATCGCATGCAGTTTCCCCACCGTTGGTGTGTGAACCCAGGCTTGTCATAGTGACTTCAACCTGAGTTCACACAGGAGCAGTGTGGGAAAATCGCATGCGATTCACACAGGAATTGCACTGCATCCCTGCCAAATCGCATGCAGTTCTTTGCAGTTTGGTTTGAGCACATTAATTTTGTGTGGGCTCAAATCGCACCGCAAAGGTATCAATACTCTGTATTGCTGAGTACTTGACCGAAAGTATTGAGTTGAGAGTGGAGTTGAGAGGTATCTTAATATGGGACTGTCTTACCCCAGTAAAAAAAAACTGGTGGTACCTGTGCAACCCAAAATATCAGTGGCCTGCCTTTAACACAATGCACTTGCGTTATCGCACCCCAGTGCACCAAGGTAACACACCTACGTTGTGGTTCGATGAAGGAAGGGAAGTAAAGGGCATGTGTAGGGCGTTAAACGGTCATCTCCAGACATATTGCACCTAAATGTATAATTTATTATAAAAAAGGACAAACGCATATATTTACATAGACGGGGAACGATCTGAGTGACTATAGGATATCGTGCACCTCATCCTGATTAAGATAATGGAGGACCGAGATTGGGATAGTACATAAAAGAGATGCATATAAAAAATATAATAATTTCTTTATTAGTACAAAAAATAAACAAAGGGTTCAATTAAAATGGTTAAAGAGCAGTGATGGCGAACCATGGCACCCCAGATGTTTTGGAACTATATTTCCCATGATACTCAACCACACTGCAGAGTGCATGAGCATCATGGGAAACGTAGTTCCAAAACATCTGGGGTGCCAAGGTTCGCCATCACTGTTATAGAGCATATACAAATTACGTATAGCGGGTCGCTGGTGTCCCAAATAGGTAAAAGGTGGTCACAAATGGATGTTCTATCCCAACATGTCTCGCCTGTAATGGCTTCCTCAGGGGATTGTTTGGGACCACAAAAAATAGTCCAGCTCTCCACCAATCCCGAACCAGGGAACAAACAAGCAGGGGCCCCCAGGATGAAACCCCAGCCAGGGACCAGATAAAGACCCAGTATGCTCAATAATACAAACTGAATGGTTCAGGGGCGCCGAAAGATGTTATAGAGTGAAAGAAATGGGGCATATTATCTCAGGCTTTCACTCAAGTGGAAGGAAAGTAACATCCCTATAATGTACAGTATAATATGTACAACAAATTGGTTACATAAAAGCAATTGATAGCCGACATGTTAATGTGCATTCAAGGCTTCTTCGAGGCTGGGTTGCTTCTTATTTTAATCAGAATCTATTTGCAAACAAAAATACATGTAAACAAATCTGTAATACAAAAAGCCTTTTATATTTGTAACACTCCAAAAAAAAAAAAGAGAGAGGGGGGGTGAGGGAATTTTTTATTTTTTTTTGTCTTTTCCCCTGACTCCTTCTTTTTTTTTTTTTTTTTTTTTTTTTTTTTATTGAGCCTCGTACACACGACCGAGAATCTCGTCGTAAAAAAAACAGTTGTTTTTCTCGACAAGATTCTTGTCGAGCTTTCCTTGCATACACACTGTCAATTCCAAATCTCGTTGTTGTAAAGCGCGGTCACGTACGACGGCAGTATAAAGGGGAAGTTTGATTCTAATGGCGCCACCCCTTGGGCTGATTTTGCTGATCTCGTGTTGCTGCGTGTTAGTAAAAGTTTGGGAAGAGACGATTCGCGCTTTTCGATCTTCGTGCTTTCAGTTCGTTTTAGCGTGACGAATGTGCTATCTCCATTATGAACGCTTGTTTTACCAGAAGGAGCGCTCCCGTCTTATACTTGATTCTGAGCATGCGCGATTTTTTTAAGACTCGGAAAAGCATACACACGACCGGTTTTCTTGTCGGGAAACAGGCCGACGAGAATCCCGACGAGAAAAACGAGAAAATGCTGACGAGAAAATAGAGAGCAGGTTCTCTATTTTTCTCGACGAGATTCCCGGCAGTTTTCTCGACGAGAAACCATACACACGACCGGTTTTCTCGGCAAGAAAGCTCTCCCAGCAGTTTTCTTGTCGTTTCTTGACGAGAAAACCGGTCGTGTGTACGAGGCTTTGGACTGCATGACCTTACATTTTCCTACTATACGTTGTGGTTCATTGCGTTTAAAAAATTGGACCTGACCCTTTTTTGTTTTTTCTTCCCCTGAAGTGTTGATGTGTTGCCTATTCATTTCAAAGGGCTGCCTTTAATGCAACACAAAAATGTAAATGAACCACATGTCCATTATCAATTATTGTCATGTCAAGTAGGTCAGATGTATGGGAAGCTGAAGTTCTGTCTGTTTTCAGCTTTTCCAGGAAAAAGGTCACCAAGTGCTGACCGGAGGATGGCGATGACGGTCTTGGAGCTATCAGAGCCGGCTCTCATATTTACATCCCAGCAGGCTCCTAAAGCCGCTATATAGTTGACGTTGCTTCAATAAGTTTACCCTGGCATTAGGAAGGCAGAGTAGAACAAGTAAAATTGGGTGTCCCAGACCTTAAATAATTTCTGCTCTCTCTAGTCGTATGACTAGGAGCCCCCATGGCAAGCGCTGGGACTCTGAGGTCAGCAAGTCCAAATGCAATATTCCCCCCCACACACACGTTCAAGAAACTGGCTGTTCAGTAATGCTGGGTGCAGTTATGACCACAGGCTGGAAACCGTGGAAGAAATGTCATCACATCAAGAATTCCTTCCGAAGGGTCCAAAGCTTTAATTTCGTGGTCACATATTAAACATACAACAACGTTTCGGAGCCATGCAGGGCCCCTTCATCAGGAAAGTGGCCTTACTTGCCTGACGAAGGGGCCCTGCGTGGCTCTGAAACATTGCTGTAGGTTTATGTGACCACGAAAATAAAGCTTTGGACCCTTTGGAAGGAATTCTTGATGTGCTGATGACATTTCTTCACCTTTTTGAGGTCAGCGAGGTATTTAGACTCTGCTGATGTTGGTGAGCAAAACTGCTGCAGGTCAAATCTCCCCAAAATGCATTGCTGGGGGACATGCCTCTTTGGGAGATAAGTAATTGCTTTACTTTACTGTACCCAACAAGCCTCTCTAATGCGCAGGTAGTCTGATAAAGTGAACCAGTCATTAGAGGTGGCAATGCTGGCTACCTCCTGAAAATACAAGATCTCTGGGTCTGTAGCTGTGTTGGAAGTCCTCTGTAAAGACTCAGTGGTTCTTGGAATGGAAGAGCATGACTTTCTCCCAGTCTCTTTAAAGACCAGTTCCACCTTTAGGCTGTTCATTTTATAATTCTGACATGAAACAAGCATGAGGCAATTAGTGTTGACTACTGGACACTGTAATGATGTAGTGGTTGTAGGAGGAACCTCAGAGTGCAGTAGGAGACCAGGAGGTTGATTCTCCCGGAGTGTTAGTTTCTGAGCAGACCTCAAATGATGATTTCTTGGTATCAGAGTGGTCTCCTCCTCTGGGTCTCCTCAGCCTCATGCATACTGGGTGTTTGCCAAGCTCTTCTCAAAAGCAGAGTTAAAAACGGGTCTAAACCCTGGTTCACACAGCTGCGACTTTAGTTGCATGACAAGTTGCGTCCCGAAAAACTGCAACGGAACCATTCTAATCGGTGCGTCCCAAGTCGCTCCAACTTAAAAAAGGGAAAAAAAGGTTCCTGCACTACTTTTGGTGCGACTGTGGCAGGACTTGAAATTACTCTTGTTAAAGAAGTTGTATGCAAGCGGCAGTGAAGTCGCGCTGGGATGTCAGATTCAAAGTCGCGCAACTTGCCACAGCCGTGTGAACTGAGGCTAAAGCTGCATTTTGCTAATGCGTTTATGCACTCATTCATTTAATTGGCTAGAATGATAATTAATTCTGGCCATTGAAATGAATGAACGCTGAGGGGCTTAAGCACTTTTATGCGGGTTCAGCCTTTTTTCTATGCTGGAATACTCCTCTCCTAAACGTGTGTGTGTGTGTGTTTGTGTGTGTGTATATATACACACACACACACACTATATATATATATATATATATATATATAATTTTATTTGTGACAGCAGGCAGGTAAAATCACCAGGTTGCATCCAGGATGGAAGGTATATATGTCCTAGATTCAGGCTTTATGCCGATTTATACCACTAGGGGGAGTGCTGGGAGTCTTGCAGGGGAAGAGTTAATGAGCCCAGCTGAAGTAAGTGGGCTTATTAGGGCCTCTACAAGAACTCCCAGCATGCTAAGGGAGATGCTCCAACCTGGAACCAGATCTGTGTGGATAGTCTGGGGAGTGTGATCTCTGTGCGGTGAGCCAAAGCCTGTGTGGTTATTGCTAAGAACTTCTAAAAGCAGGGAGCTAGGGACTGGGACAGCACAAGGCTGTACCCAGTTGTTAGTTAGGGACACCAACGTGTGTAGTGAGCGGTCAAGTTGACCAGGACTTCTTTTTCTGTTTCTTTTGTTTTTTCTGTATTTTTTTGTCTGTATATAGTTCAAATAAAACCACTCCCTTTTGTTTTCTCCTACCACTGTCTGCTGTGCCTGTTTTTGTGCGGTGAACCCATCCAGGGGGTCACACACACCCGCTGCTGAGTTAACCCCCTCACAATATATTAAAAAAATAATTCTGGCTCTAAACGCCTAGATGTGCGAGGACACATAGGCTAAAATGGAGGGCCGTTTAGAGGCAGTTTAAAAAAAATTAAAAAAGACAAGCGCCCTTTAAAAGTGTCGTTTTTGACACCCAGTGTGCATGAGTCCTCCCTTGGGACTTCTCTTGCTCTTCCGACGACTTTTACAGGACATGTTAATTTTTAGTGACAAGGTGGATTTAATGCTCTATGTTTTCCATTTGAAGTCTGGTTCTTAAAGTGGAGGTCCACCCTGAAAAAATCTTCACACTAAAAATTCAAAAAAAATAAAATAAAATAAATAATAGAATTTTTTTTTTTTTTTTATGCTCACCCTAAATGTCTGTTGCTATGCGGAAGTCCCCTAATCTGCCACTAATGTTCCTCTTCTCCGTCCGCGGTGGCTCTCCTTCCGCTTCCTCTTCTTGTGAATGGGCCTCACTGCCTTCTGGGAACTGTGTGTATCCCAGGAGGCAAGCCGCCCATTCACAAAGCGCCGTGCGAGTGGCGCATGCGCAGTAGGAAACCGGCAGTGAAGCCTTACGGCTTCACAGCCTGTTTCCCCTACTCAGAATGGAGGAGCCGGGAGCCTGCCAGCAGCGATCGATCGCCACGGCAGGACCGATATCGCGGGAGAGTAGGACAGGTAAGTGTCCTTATTAAAAGTCAGCAGCTACACTGTTAGTAGCTGCTGCCTTTTTTTTTTTTTCCTGCACCACCGCTTTAACTGTATTGTACTATGTGCCTTTTTTATAGAAGCCAATATTTTAAGTGTACTCTGGCCTGGGTTAGCTTGTCTCAAGTATACACTTGCCAAGTGCATTTAAACCTTTTAATTTATGCAGAAATGGTCTTCCGTTTTTTGTATTGCTGTTTGGCAACTGTTCTTGGGAATTTACTGAGAAAAGTTCTTCTATACACAGCCCAGGTTTGGAAACTGAATTCCTAATGACGTGTACTGCTAAAGTACAGTTAGGACTTGTCCAGCTCGTTCCCTTTTTATTTTTATTTTTTTATTTTAAACATTTTGTCCTTTTTTATTTATTATTGTTTTTTTTCCCCCTTTTGTTTATTTTTAATACATTTTCTGGTATTCTGCTTTTAGGTGTTTCAAGTGAGTTGATTATGAGGCAGACATTCTAGTTTAAAACATATTTTATTTTTATTTTTTTATAACTAAGCTACTAATTTGATTACGTTGAAATATAGGGCCTGCAATAAAGAAATAAAACAACCTGATTGGCTGTTCTGGGTGACAGATTACTCCCATGTCAGAAACGTGAGCCAGTTTTTTAGACCTTTAGGCCCCTTTCACACGGAGGTCCATTCAGGTCCGCCTGTCAGTTTTTTAGGCGGACCTGAAACGGATCCTCCATGCACCCCTATGGAGGCACGGATGTCAGCGGAGACATGTCCGCTGACATCCGCTCCGCTCCGCCAAAGTGTGACGGAGGAAAACCCTATTTTTCCTTCCGTCGGCGGAGCGGATCGGATGACAACGGACTCTACGGTCCGTCGTCATCCGATTTCCCCATAGGGGAGAGCGGCGCTCTGACAGGGCGGTCCCTGCACAGTGTGCGGGGACCGCCCAGTCATCCGTCGGCTCAGCGGGGATCAACGGAGCGATCCCCGCTGAGCAAGCGGAGCTTCACGGGGCGGATCTTCACGGATCCGTCCTGTGTGAAAGGACCCTTAGACTGATGCTACCAGCTGTCATTGCCAGGCTATTTTTTTTTTTTTTTTATCACGGCTGTGATCATTTGAAAGACAAATACTCCATGTACGTAAATGGATTAGTGAATTTTATGACATTTTTTGACGCCTACAGAGCTCTCTTTTGATGGTATTTAAATTGGTTTTAAATGTCACTCATAGTAAACAATACAATGTGCTGGGATTGCCGCACCAACACTGCGTTTCCGAGCGAACACCAATGGCCATGCGTTTAGCTCAGTTCTTGTGAACTCAGGCTGTGGCATAGAAGCACCCCCCCCCCCCCCCCCCACCGACGAAGTGTCTTTGCGCCTTCTCCATTCGCAATACGAGCACACTCCAACATGGAGAGTGCTCGTGGCCCATCAAAGAGCGCCCATCGTTTTTGCGAGGAAGAAGGACCGGCCTGAAGACTGCAAGAATAAAGGTAAGTAGAGGGTGTTTATTTGTTTTCGGTTGGTATTGAGGGGCTTCCACGAACCCCCAGAATATTTGTCCAGTTCATCACGGGAGCACGTAACTTTAAGGCCTGACATGTTGGGTATCAATTTACTTGGCCCCTTCTAGGAACGGGGGTGGAGAGGCTAGAATTTAGCTTTAAATGCCTGCCTCTTGCACTACATACTCCTCTTTATCCCCCTCACCCACCGCTCCTTTTCCTAGCAGAGAAGTGAAATACCCATTACAGGGCATGTGACTCCTTCCTGATTGGCCAATAACCAGTCACTGGTGCTGTCACCTGGGGAGGAAGACCAGAAACGTGTAAGCTCCAGCCAAACCAACATGGTCATCACAAAGGGCTCTTGTCTTCACTCTATGAATGAATAGAGCGATAGATGAATGAAGGATGAGAATAAGCCTCATTAGGGACAATTAATTGATCCTGTTGCTTTGCCTATCCTGAACCAACCACAGGTTAATCAAATTGCCTGTTATACTGATGACCACAAGAGGGAGCATTTACAAACTAGTGTATGACATAATATCCAAAATATGGAGCAGCGAGTAAAAAAAGAAAAAACAATTTTGTCAAAAGTTAATCTTTAGGGGAAATTTTTGAGAGAGACACACTGAACACTCAGAACACAAATGTGTTTAAGAAAGTACAAAATGTATTAATATCATATAATAAAAAAATGACACGGTCATAGATACAAATAGACCATGGGAGAATGCTTGATGCATGATTATAGATGGTGGGTGATGCAGGAAGCCGACATGTTTCGCAGAAATGCGTCGTCAGGGCGCTGCATCCATCTAAATTTGCATCTGATTATACAAGACCTAAAGCATGCCATTAGTATAAAAACAAACATACATTCAGTAAGTTAATTACAATTCTACTTATATTATATATATTTTCTTTTAGTATAATCGCAGTGTTCAGCTCACCTGGTCTAAAAGCTTTAGAGGGCTTACATACAACGCCAACCGGTCATCAAGGTATAAGCAAGCTCGGATCAGTTCCCAAGACTGGGTATCCGGTGGGGGGCCAGACCCACCAGAGTGGTACGTGGGGCTGCTGGACCGTGTTGGTAATCACTGTGGTGCATTCAATAGAGATCTATAGAATTTAATGAAATGAGAAAACCATGATAGCTAAGGGAATTGGAATAAAGAGTATATCCACTTCACATAGCTGGTAAGGGTATATAGGGGAGGTTGTGCACATATGCAATTAACAGAGAATTACCATAGTGCTCACCCTCGGTTGAATCGAGGGTGAGTAGAACCAGGGACAGTAGATATCCCTCAGCAGCCACACCACTGGTAATTACCGTAAATAGGCAATAGTTTAGTGCTAATATGTGGAGCTTGTATAGAAGAATATTTATATAGAGGGACAAGGTATCCGTGTGGTAGCAGGTAAATAGTTAAAAGAGCTTGCAAGCATGGCATTAGGCTCCTTCCCTTATAGGCATTTGCCAGCTACTTACTGGCCTTTTGCTTTTAGGTTAAACCCATCAGCTTGGAGCATACATGTGTTTCTTTCCTTTCTGTCCCTTTTCTCTTTTGGGTCTTTCTGACTTGTATCATATGTAGCGGGTGGTCAATTTAAGGGAAGTCTCTGAGTGGTAATTGGGCTCAGACACCTTGATTGTTAGTGGCTATGGACCATTGTTGTCCTCAGGGGATAATGCTGGTGATAAGTTCCCTGTGGCCTGCGGGTGGCGCTGCCATTCTGGGCTGGGGTTGAACCATGAGCGTAGTGCTGTGCCTTTTTTGTGTCCCCTCTCGGCAGCCGTACGGTGGGGCGGGGAACCTGCTGTGCATGCCGGGAGAAGGTATAGAAGGGGCAGACATCTCCTGATCGGGGTCCACCCCCAGGCACCTTCAGCGGTTCATCTCTGGGTGCCCTAGGCCCGGAGGCTGTGTTCCTGTTCCATTTCAGGCACCTTTAGCCTGGGATGAGGCACTACCCTGCTGTCCTGATTGCCTGGGTATGAAGACCCAGGGGTTGCGAAGAAGGCCCGGGGCCCAGCACCTTCGGTTGGGGTCCGCTAAGGATTGAGGAGTCCAGGGTGCCACCTTGCGAGGGGACCCGTACTCTCAGAGAAGGGAGGATCATTCAGAAGGACTGATGCGGGAGTTACGATGAAGGAAGGGTCCGTTGACTCTCTGGGGGGGACATCTTCTCCATGTTCTAAGAAGGAAGAGCGTGATATTAGGAATCCTTAGTACTGGAGTGTATATAAAACAAAAGACTCCACATAGTGTGATACTGTCTCTGCATCCAGTTTAATGAAAGTAGTGCACTTACAGAAAATTGTAAAGTTCAGGTTGAGAACGTATCACAAACCAAACAAATTCGCTTGTAAATGCCGAACCGCAATTGCGCATGTGCAGCAGCATGTGTATCATAGAGTCCAGCAAAGTTCCCTCCCGCTGCTTGTAAAAGCAATCCAGTGGCTAGCTAGCCACTAGGATTGCTTTTACAAGACAGCTGACCGCCGGCTCTAAAAAAAAAAAAAAAAAAAACAAGTCCAGGGGATGATGCCTGCAGCTGTAGGCATAATCCAAGTATAACTCCTTGAAGAAGAGTATGTCGCTGGTCTGCAAGCACTTAAGCAGAGGCCCTAGAGAATAAAATGGTGGGTGCTGCAATTTTTTTAGGTCACACGGTATTTGCGTAGCGGTTTTTCATACACTGTAAAAAAAAGTATACCGGGATCACGGTTGTAGCCTCAGTCATAACTGCTATAATATGAGGTGTGTGTGGTTGAATATAAATATATATATATATATATATATATATATATATATATATATATATATATATATATATATAGTTAATAATTTCCGCAGCCCTAGTATTTTTAACGATTAATCGTTAATTTTTTTGATCGGCCGGCAGAGATAATATCTCCGCCGGCCGCCATTTTTCCGAAGACCAGAATGACAAGGGATCCTGCCGAAATAGAAATTGAGCTACGGTGGTGCCGCAGCTCAATTTCTATATTGTGGGCGGCTCCGCCTCTAATTTGTTCCCCCTCGCCTCTCGCCTCGGCCTGCAGTTATGGTGGCGGAGACACCGCTGCTGAGCTATAGAAGGGCTCCAAGGTGGGGGGGAGATGTAAGGAGGCGCTCCGCTGGGGACACCTGAGATGTAAGGAAGGACTCCGCTGGCTGGGGACAGTGACATCAGAGCTCCCACTGATTCTGATTTATGGTGAGTTGAATGATTTAATTTTATATTACAATGTAATAGAAATAATGCACTTCAATCACCCTGACACCATAACAACCCGGGTGCTGAGATGATTGAAGAGCTAACACCAGGTGTTTGGGGTATCTTTATCTGCTGATTGTTAAACTTTTTGGAATACACATTTCTATTGTGGTGTAGGATCTGGGCCTGCTGTTCCTCCATCCCTCCCTTTTTTTTTTTTACAGTTTATGTAGCTACATCGATTTTATCTCCAGTAGCTGGATCTGTATGTGCGTTTTATAATCAATCGAAATTAGTCTATTAATCGATTAAAAAAAATAATTGATTAATTGAACATGAAAATTTTAATCAGTAACAGCCCTAAAAAATACTGTAGTATCCTTTTTAGGAAGCCTGTACCCAAGTAATCATATGATTCTCGGCTTATCAAGATACTTGAACCACTATTTGGAAAAGGAAACTGTAGCTTTTGTCAGTTTGTTTGTGAGGAAGTGTGTTCGAGATAACGCAGACAGCGAGCCGAGTACAGAGACTGGCTGGCCCAATCAGCTCGCAGCTAAAGCAACTTTTCCAGAAAATTAAAATTTTAAGTTCAAAGAAACCTCAAATCTTAATGAGTGATCTGCACAGTACCACTTCTCTTGTCCTGTATTCTGATGGCAGTTGTAATAGTCTGTTCGTATTCTGAACCCTCCCTGCACAGTAGTTCTTCCTTGTTCTGTATGCTGGTTGTATGTCTCTCGCTATCTGTTCTGTAGGCATAAGCACAGTACCACTTCTCTTTTTCTGTATTCTGGCAGCAGTTCTAAGTATCTGTCCTAATTCTGTCTGAACTCCAGACAGTGGTATTTTTATGTTCACTTTTCTGTGTGTGTATGTATATGATATATATACACACAGTATAATATATTTTCACAGTTCCATTTCTCCTGTACTGTAGGGTGCCTATAATTCTCAGTATCTGTTCTGTAGGAATAGACCCTGCATAGTACTGCTTCTTTCTGTTCTGTATGCTGGCTGTAATGCTCAGGGTCTGTATTTCATAGGTATAGACGCTACTTGTGTTACCGTATAAGCCAACCCGAATATAAGCCGAGGCACCTAATTTTACCACAAAAAAATGGGGAAAACTTATTGACCTGAGTATAAGCCTAGGGTGTCCATGTGCATGCCTCACTGTGCCCATGCCTCACTGTGTCCATGCCTCGACTGACGTTTAATATGGGAGTCTATGGAAGGGGTGCCCGGGTTTGAAAAATCGGTACTCCCCGGCCGTTGGTCCCCCCCACACAACAAATGTTGCTCAATTGTAGAGGAGAACTGGGGCTACATGTGTGCCAAGTTCCGGGTCCAGGGGACCTAGGACCGGCCGGTACCGGGTCCCCAAAATGGCGGAGAAATTACCGTTTAACATGGGAGTCTATAGAAGGGGTGCCCAGGTTTGAAAAATCAGTGCTCCCCAGCCGCGGGTCTCCCCGGCAACAACCTTTTCACACTTATGAAGGAGTGGGCCTACATGTGTGCCAAGTTTGGGGTCCAGGAGATTTATGGCCGACTGGTACCGGGTCCCCAAAATTCGGTAGATCAGGCGCTAAAAAGGTGACTCGAGTATAAGCCGAGGGGGGCATTTTCAGCACAAAAAAATGTGCTGAAAAACTCGGCTTATACTCGAGTATATACGGTAATTGTATATCTTGTGCTACGTACTGGGGTGATTCTCAGTATCTTTCCTTATTTTACCTGAATTAACTCAACACAGTATACTAGGCTTCGGCCTAGCTCCGGAGCGGTGGCCTTCTTTGTACACCCGGCGGCGGCCGCTGTAGTGACGTTTCGCCGCCGCCATCTTGCTTCACCCCCACACTCCTGCACAGTAATGATGGTGAGAAGGGGCCAAGCGGACATCTTGTTACACCCAACGGAGTTTTAGATTTCAGTTATTTTCAACTCAAAACTTTGCTTTAATGCTTAAATACGCCGATCCGAGTATAAGCCGAGGTACCTAATGTTACCACAAAAAACTGGGAAAACTTACTGACACTAGTATAAGCCGAGGGTGAGAATGCAGCAGCTACTGTGAGTGGAAGAGGGTCAACAATGCCCATTTGCACGCCCCACTGTGCCCATTGCAACTTCACTAAGCCAATTTTCACTGTGCCCAACCTCACTCTGCCCATTGCCACCTCACTGTGCCCATCCTCACTGTTCCCCTAAAATTGAAATTGTACCTGAAAAAAACTGAGAGGCTGCAGCGTCCATCGTTTAAAACTCGCGGTCTCTTCCTGGACCCTTCCGTGATAGGCGGAACGGTGTCTGCTTAGAAAACACCTATCACGAACGTTCTCTCATCCTCAGTTTCCCAGCAGACACTGTGTTCAGTGTTCCGCCAATCACGGGCGTCGTCTTGTCCGAGGATGAAAAGGCGTCTGTGATTGGCGGAACACTGAACACAGTGTCTGCTGGGATGGGTGAGGATGAGAGAACGTTCGTGATAGGCGGAACTGTGTCTGCTGAGAATCGCCTATCACGGAAGGGACCAGGAGGAGACCGCGAGATTTAAACGATGGACGCCGCAGCCTCTCAATTTTTTTTAGGTACACAGACTCGAGTATAAGCTGAGGGGGGCACTTTCAGCCCAAAAAAAAGGTCTGAAAATCTCGGCTTATACTCGAGTATATACAGTATTTGGAAATCCAACAGACTGTTTACATGTTAAATTTTAAAAGCAGCAGCAAACCTTACATGCTTGCTAATGTGACAGAACACCTCCTGATTTTCACATTTAACATTTGGTTAAATGTGAAAATCAGAGGTGTTCTGTCACATTAGCAAGCATGTAAGGTCAGCAGGTTTGCTGCTGCTTTTAAAATTGAACATGTAAAGAGTCCGTCCGATTTACAAATACTGTATCTAAGCATATAAGCTCCATTTTTTGTGTTGAAAATAACGGTGAAATCCTAAAACTCCGGTGGGTGTAACAAGATTTGTCTTTTTTTTTGACGATCCGAAAGATGATCCGATCCGTGACTCTGATCCGAGGATCGATCCGATCCGTGAGTTTTTTTTGGTCCGTTGCATCCCTATTAGGGATTAACCGATACTCACTTTTTTTAGAGGTATAAGTCACAAAACTGACCGATATTGCTTCAAGGGGTTTTGACCGGTGTTCTGCATGCATCACACCGGAACCGTTCTTTAGAGCCAGACAGTCGGCTTTATTGTAATAACCGACGTGGCTCGGCTGTTATTACAAGCGGCAGGAGGGGACGCCGCCTCCCCCTTCCGCTGCTCACCGATCTTGACGTTTTGAATACTTTAAAGTGAAAGTGGAGGGGTCTATCCTTCCATAACGAGTACCTGTCACTTCCTATTTCTGTCACAAGGGATGTTTACATTCTTTGTGACAGCAATAACAGTGATAAGAAAAAAGTGTAAAACATTTTTTTTTTTTTTTTAAATGTACAGAATATTGGCAGACAATATCAGCTATCGGCCTGAGAGGTGGCCAAAATTTCGGCATCAAAAAACATTGGTTGAATATAAATATATACTCCCAGGGCGGTGCTTTTTTCCAAAATGCATGGAAGCGTGTCGAATAGGTGTGAATTGGCCCTATAAAGAACGCTTCAGGCTAGGGTTGTGGGGATATGGTGCTTTGCCAGGGGGACCTCCTTGGTTAAGTACCCCCTTTATGTTGAGGGCATGCGATCTGGAATGGTTTAGGAGGGGGAGGGGGGGCACACACTCGTTCCTCCCCTAGCTAGTCGGGCTGCATGGCTGTATTCTCGGATAAGGGTCTGGTATGGGTTTTGAGGGAACCCCACGCTTTTTGTTTTTTGCATAAGGCATAGTACACCTTTTAACAAAATAACTGTCTATGCAGATAAGGGGTGTCTGTAGATAAAAACAAACTGCAGCTTTCACCAAGGTTGCCATGCTATAGGTGTAGGCAATTTATGTACCTTTTGAAGACTGACTGGAATACTCCCAGTGCATTGCTAAGTGAGGCCTAGTCATTATTGCTCACCCCCTCCCTCAAAGAAGTGAACTCTCAAACACTGCGCTCAGCTACTGCATAAGGAGGAGAAGGAGCATGTAAAGGGGTTTGAATCCGAGGGAAAAAAAGCTCACTTCTGTGATTGGTGGAGGTAAGTAGTAACTACTAGGCCTCACTTGCATAATTCCCTTTTACTATAGGTGTAAGCAATTTACATACCTTGTGAAGCCTATATGGAATACTCTCAGGGCGGTGCTAAGTGAGGCCTAGTTGCTACTGCTCACCTCCACCATCTCAGAAGTGAGCTTTTTCTCAGATTTCAAACCCCCTCACGTGCTGCTCCTTCTCCCCATGCAGAATCTGAGCCCAGCGTTTGACAGCTCACTCCTGCGATGGTGGAGGTGAGTAATAATGACTAGGCCTCGCTTGGCAATGTCCTGGGAGTATTCCAAAGGTACATAAATGGCCTTCACCTATAGCAAGGGCTTCAACTTTAGTCAGAGCTGCACAGTTTGTTATTATCTACAGACACCTTTTATCTACATAGGCAGTTCTTTGGTAAAGGTGAACTATGCCTTTTTAAAGTTCATACCAGAGCAGGTGCCAGCACGGCCAACTACTCATTTATTCGGCCATTCGCACAGGAATCTCTGTAGACTCTGTACACAATCCAGTGGTTACCCTCGTATTTCCACCTCATAGTCGAATGTTTATAGCCTATAGCAGGGGTCCCCCAACTTTATAAACAAAGGGCCAGTTTACTGTCCTTCAAACTTTAGGGGGCTGCACTGTGGCCAATGAGAGAAGAAAATGTCCTGATGTCAGTGGGAGCTAACAATGCTCCATGACTGGTGTCAGTGGGAGGAATAGTGCCCCCATCGTTGGTGTCAGTGGGGGGGCTGGTGCCCCCATCGTTGGTGTCAGTGGGGGGGCTGGTGCCCCCATCGTTGGTGTCAGTGGGAGGGCTGGTGCCCCCATCGTTGGTGTCAGTGGGAGGGCTGGTGCCCCCATCGTTGGTGTCAGTGGGAGGGCTGGTGCCCCCATCGTTGGTGTCAATGGGAGGGCTGGTGCCCCCATCGTTGGTGTCAATGGGAGGGATGGTGTTCCGTTGTTGGTGTCAATGGGAGGAATAGTGCCCCATCATTGGTGTCAGGAACTATGTCTGCAATAATGGGGGGAATAATGCCCCGAAGGCCTGATAAAAAGCAAGCAAAGGATCGAAGTTTGGATACTACTGGCCTATAGTGTTAGAATTTTTTTTCTCAGGTGCTCAAATGTCTTTTACCTCTTCTAGTTGAATGTTCCTAAAGGCTATTTTCTCCTAGGATCGAAAGTTAAAGATGTTACATTAGCCTGTCGAAAGAACATGCATCTTACATTCATTACAAGTTTTCTTGACTTTTGCGCAGATGTTGAGACATTTGCAAATTTATACATAGACTCCTTAGTGGCTAGTTGTATAGACCTTTCAAGGGGATAAAGTGGCAAATCAGGGAGATGGTGAAGCGCACACATTGCCCATGCCCACTAGGTTGCCTGCTTTGAAGCTGCAAGATGATTTTGATATTGGTTTTTGGCATTCAGCTTTGCTTTAAATGGCAATATATCATTATAAAGTCAAAGGAGAAAAATGTACGTTCTATCACAAGAACAGCCAGTGGGGGGCGATGTTCTGCGGCACGGTTCTCACCTGCACACATTCTCAGGTACATAGATTGACTGTGTGCATTTCCATCCAGCTGTGTCCTCCCACCTGCACTGTGTGTTCATGTGTTGGAGGATCGGACGGGCTGTGTGGGGACGTGGCAGGTGTGAGGTGTGAAATTTCAGGTACATGTTTTGCATCAGGGAGGGGTAGGGAAACTCTGTATGTGTTTGTGTGCATTTGGGGATGTGGTCTGCTGTTTTTCTATATACATGACTCAATACAGGTTTAGCTGTTTAAGGATCCCAGGGCCGATAAAGCTGCAGAAATGGACAAAGCTGGTTAAGTCAGCACTGCATGAACATAAACCTATAACGTTAACCTAACCTCCTAAGAGAAGGAAGGGATAAGCGATTGGGCTTTGGAAATATTGACATGATCGCTGTTGTGATGGGTTGATTGGGTAGGATTTTACATAAATTGTGTGCACGTGATTTATTTTTTTGTCAAATACTGTTATTTTTAATATGCGCCTTACAATATACGGTGCCTTGAAAAAGTATTCATACCCCTTGTAAAGTTCCATATTTTGTCATGTTACAACTATTTTATTGGGATTTTATATGACTACCACAAAGTGGCACATAATTATGAAGTGGAAGGAAAATGGTTTTCAAAATGTTTTACAAATAAATATCTGAAAAGTGTGGCGTGCATTTGTATTCAGCTTCCTTTTACTCTGATACCCCTAACTAAAATCTAGAGGAACCAATTGCCTTTTAGAAGTCACCTAATTAGTGTATAGAGTCCACCTGTGTGTAATTTAATCTCAGTATAAATACAGCTGTTCTGTGAAGCCCTCAGAGGTTTGTTAGAGCAGTGGTTCTCAACCTCAGTCTTCAAGTCCCCCCCCCCCCCCCCAACAAGCCATGTTTTGGGAATTTTTCTTTGTCCGAACGGAGTTGGTCGGGAACACCCATAGCATACACACGCTCGGACTTTTCTGCAAACTTTCCCAAAACTTTTTGCAACATCACATGGTTTTTCTGCTCTTTACCGCCACCCTTTGGTCAACTTCTGCTATTGTTGGTTGGTTTTAACAATAGTTGTTTTGTCCATCGGACAAAAGTCCCATGGTTTTCTGTACACACAGTCGGACTTTGCTCCATCGGACTTTTGTTGGGCAAAAGTTTGTTTGTTTGCAGACCCAACTTTTGTCTGATGAAAACAAGAAAAAGGCAAAAAAAGTTTGTCCGATGGAGCATACACACGGTCGGATTGTTGGTCCAACTTGCTCAAAATGAAGTTTGTTGGCCAAAAGTCCGACCGTGTGTACGGGGCTTTAGATAGAATAGCTGTCCAAAATACCAAGCCATTGACTCTGGTTTAAAACACCTGTGCAAGATAAAGGAAAACCAGCAAACATGGCCTGTTGAGGGTACTTGAGGACTGAGGTAGAGAACCTTGGTGAACAAACCACATCATGAAGGTCAAGGAACACACCAGACAGATCAGGGATTAAGTTGTGGAAAAGTTTAAAGCAGTTAGGTTATGAGAAAAAAAAAATTGTCCCAAGTTTTGAACATCTCACGTAGCACTGTTCAATCCATCATTCGAAAATGGACAGAGTATGGCACAACTGAAAACCTACCAAGACATGGCCGTCCACCTAAACTGATAGGCCGGGCAAGGAGAGCATTCATCAGAGAAGCAGCCAAGAGGCCCATGGTAACTCTGGAGGAGCTGCAGAGATCCACAGCTCAGGTGGGAGAATCTGTCCACAGGACAACTATTAGTCGTGCCCTCCACAAATCTGCCCTTTATGGAAGAGTGGCAAGAAGAAAGTCATTGTTGGAAAAAAACATAAGTCCTGTTTGCACTTTGCGAGAAGCCTTGTGGGGGACACAGCAAACATGTGGAAGAAGGTGCTCTGGTTAGATGAGACCAAAATTTATATTTTTGGCCTTAAAGCAAAACGCTATGTGTGGCAGAAAACTAACACTGCACATCACCCTGAACACACCATCCCCACCGGGAAACATGGTGGTGGCAGCATTATGTTGTGGCGATGCTTTTATTAAGCAGGGACAGGGAAGCTGGTCAGAGTTGATGGGAAGATGGATGGAGCCAAATACAGGGCCATCTTAGAAGAAAACCTGTTAGGCCTCGTACACACGACCGATTTTCTCGGCAAGAAACTTGCTGGCAGAGAGGTCTTGCCGAGTAAATCGGTCGTGTGTACGCGGCTATCGGGTTTCTCGTCGAGAAAACCGACAAGTAACCTCGACGAGAAAATAGAGAACCTGCTCTCTATTTTCTCGTCGAGATTCTCGTCAGCCTGTTTCTCGACGAGAAAAGTGAGTGTGTGTAAACTTACCTGTCCGCCGGGAAGCCCGCGCATGTTCGAAATTAATTCGACGCATGCGCGGTAGCTTCCTAGGCATACGTAGGGTATACCAAGATGGCGGCGACGGCATCGAATGTGACGAGCGCATGCTCGTCGTAGTCGATGACGTCACCGCGTACGCTCCATTCAAAGAACCGCGGGTTCTCTGAAACGAGCGTGTGTACACTCGGCCGGGACAAGTTTCTTGTCCAAGAATTTCGTCGAAAAAAACGACATGTTTTTTTCAACGAGAATCTCGGCCGTGTGTACGAGGCCTTAGAGTCTGCAAAAGACTTGAGACTGGGGCGGAGGTTCACCTTCCAGCAGAACAAAGACCCTAAACATACAGCCAGGGCTACAATGGAATGGTTTAGCATATTCATGTGTTATGATGGCCCAGTCAAAGTCCAGACCTAAATCCAATCGAGAATCTGTGACAAGACTTGAAAATTGCTGTTCAGACGTTCTCCATCCAACCTGTTAGTCTGCAAAAGACTTGAGACTGGGGCAGAGGTTCACCTTCCAGCAGGACAACGACCCTAAGCATAAAGCCAGAGCTACAGTGGAATGGTTTAGAATTAGATCAGCATATTCTTCATGTGTTAGAATGGCCCAGTCAAAGTCCAGACCTAAATCCAATTGAGAATCTGTGGCAAGACTTGAAAATTGCTGTTCAGACACTCTACATCCAATCTGGCAGAGCTTGAGCTTTAATGCAAAGAATGGGCAAAAATACCACTCTAGATGTGCAAAGCTGGTAGAGACATCCCCAAAAAGGTGGTTCTGCAAAGTATTGACTCGGGGGCTGAATACTAGGGATGCACGGAAATTTCGGCTACCGAAAAAAAAAACCTGCCAAAAATTGTGTTTTCAGCACATTGCCGAAAGGAAGAAATTGCCCATAATGGAGCCGAAAATAGTGCCACCCATTGCGGGGGTGTCATCCTGGCGCGCGCCAGTCCTCCCCTCCCTCCTCCTCTCATCCCTCCCCCAGAGCGGCGATCTCCGTGTGTATTGGAGCTGAATTGCACGGGCCACAGTAACAATGTCTCGCCTCCTGTGACAGACGGCACACTGATACAATGGTGGGACATTGAATCAGTGTGACGTGATCACAGGAGGCGGGACGTTGTTACTGCAACCCGGGCAATTCAAATACAGCTCCGTGACACATGGAGATCGCCGCTCTGATCCGGGTACTGGCGAGGCTTCATCTGACGGGCACTGGGGAGGCTGCATTGATCTCCTGTATCATGTCTGCAGTCTCTGACCATCTCCTGTATTGTGTCTGCTAGAGGTGCATCGAATGGAAATTTGCTAATACTTTTAGCAATGTGTTTTAAGTAAGAGATTGCAGACATGATACAAGAGATAGTTAGAGACTGCAGACTGCATTTTTCTGAGCTTTTCTTGCACTAAAGGTGCCAATGGCCAACAATAAATTCATATTAATTTTAAATTGATATTAATTTAAAAGTCGAATATAATACAATTTTGTATATAAAAAATATTTTTTAAAAACTATCATCGGTTTCGGCACCAAAATTTTGGTGCACGCCACACTTTTCACAGATTTGTAAAAAAAATTGAAAACCATTTATCATTTTCCTTCCACTTCACAATTAGGTGCCACTTTGTGTTGGTCTATCACATAAAATCCCAATGAAATACATTTATGCTTTTGGTTGTAAACATGACAAAATGTGGAAAATTTCAAGGGGTTATGAATACTTTAAGGCACTTTACTTCTGCCAAAATGTGTCCGCTGTATGCAGCTGGAACTGGTGTGTTTGACACACCTTTTGATTTTCAGGAGAAAGTAGTCGGTGAACTCCTTGTTTTGAATTTCTTGCTAAAATATGCCACCTCCAAGGCAAATGTTGTTATCTGCACTTCTCGTTTTCTTGCTGTGTTTATGTCACCTGCGCAGTAAATTCTTCCACATCAAAAAAACTATAATGAAGCAACTTTGAAATGCTTGAACAGGGACCGTTCACCTGGGGGTAGAGCGTGGGATTAAAATCTTGGCTCCAGGGTGTAACTATTCCTCTTCACATGGTATAGCTAAGGAGCCTGAAGAGAAGTCGGCTCCCATGGGTCAAAGGAAATGTTCCCTACAAAGCACCTGTATTATCTTGGTGTAAATTTAGTTTTAATGTCTATGTCCCTATGTCCGCAATAATTAATATTGTTACCGCAGTACTGTTCTTTTGCCACAAGATGTCCTCAGTCTTCTGGGTTGACACCCAGTACTCTAAACCCAGAAAGATGAGGACATATTGTGAGTACGGGGGTCATGGACCTGCCCTCTGTGGTGGCCATGCTACAACGCCCTTCAATCTCTATTCTCTGCATTACTGAGGAACACCCAGCCCAAAAAACTGGTGAAAAGTATCCTGTGTGCCAAATAAGGGGTCTGAATACTCTGAGAAAGGTAAATATGAGATTTGAAAACGCAAAAAATACAGCTTGGGCATGTCAAGGACCGGAGTGACTGGGGGTAAGAGGGCTGTGGGAGTGAACAGTCAGGATTTAGGCTTTAATATGGGTGGACAAAGCCTTTTAGTTTGGGAGGCTGTCAGGTACAGGGGAAATGTTTTGCGTCAGTAGATGGTCAACAAACAACCTTGATTTCTTTCTCGTACATCACGGGACACAGAGCGACATAGTCATTACTAATGGGTTATATAGATACCGTCAGGTGCTGGCACTGGCAACTTCCAAAACCGGAAGTACCCTCCCCTATATAAGCCCCTCCCATCCGGGAGCACCTCAGTTTTTTGCCAGTGTCTAAGGTGTTGGCCAAGAAGAAACATGTGTTTTTCACTGAGCTTGCGTACAGGTTCTTTTGGGCCTCAGTAAGCTATTCCGGATCCGACCAAAAAAGCTTCATAGCTAAACGGTCGGTACCCGGGCCTTGCAGAGAAGAGCAAGGTTTTGCCTGTAATGCTTCTCTTAGGAGAGCTGGACCCTGGGATCCAGAGCTCTGGTCATACCCACGACCAAGATGTTTTCTGTGCAGGGTGCTATACAGGTCCAGGGGAGTGGAATCCTTGGGAACCCGGTCCCTGAAGGTTTGATTACAATGCCTGCCGTGATAGGTGAAGTTTGGGCTTTTGTGGACCAAACAAAGTCCTGCGGCGGGGAACAGGTAAGTGGGGGCCCCCAGGAACTTGGTTCTATTGGGGGACCCCCAAGCCTAATTTGTCTTTCTGTCTGTTACCTAATGGTATTCCCGCAAAATTCTGTGCATGCCTGTAACTACTAAAAAAATGTAATAATTTTTAATGGTGGTCAAGAAAAAAAAAAATTTTTTTTTTTTTATATATATATATATTTTATATATTAGACTGCGGTACCTGTGTTTGTCCACTAGAGGCCGCTGTGGAACGTTTCTTGTCATGTGGACTAGTTTCTTCTCATCAGAGCGAGTCCAGGCAGATGGTGAGTTCTCTTATGGGAAACTGCTTCCTCTGCCATGTTGCAATGCTCGTCCATCCCCCGGCCTGCGGCAAAGGGGCCCTGGCTCTTGTCCCTGGTTTCCATTTTCGAAATTAGCGCCGAAGGCACACGTGGCCGCGCGCGTGCACGCGCCTCTATATATAGAGGTGAGCCGGGAAAGGGGGCGGAGCCTGGGGATGACGCTCTGTGCGCGCCGCAGCGCTTCTGCGCATGTGCGGGCGTCCCAGCATGTTAAAAACCACAATTTTGTGTGGTGAGCTGGCTATGAAGTACAGAGACAGAGCTGGCAACATTTAAAGAAGGCATACAGCAAGCGGTTGATACAGGCATCCCCTAGAAAGGCACATTAGTAGACACCAACTGTTTCTTATAGCAGCATTTATGCTAGACTATTGTCAGTAACTGGTGTATTTCGGCTGGAATACCTCAGCTTTGTGGCTTAGGAATGTGCCGTCTAAAAACTCCGGGACTAGAAATTCCAGGAGGAATAGGGGGTCTCCATCGGGCTCTGAGGATCTTGGGCATGCTTCGGCTGCACCAGTCTCCCCTGAAGAATCAGAGGTTAGTGACCGTGGAGCACCCTCAGGAGTACCTGGTACTGTGGCTGTCCTCAGTTCACCTGCTCCTGTGTATGTAACAGAGGAGGTTTTTTCCTCAGCTCTGGGAGGGCTGGAAGAGAGATTGTCAGCATTGATCGCGGCTTCCCTGTCACAGGAGAAAAGCGCCCGATCTCCGTCTCCTCCCTCAGAGTGCCTGTTAACAGAGCAACAGTCCCATACAGGGATCGACCTACCTGAAGGGGATCAGGATGAGGTCGATTCGGTTGTAGAGGAATCAACAGTGGAAGAGCCGTTCTCAGCATCACATGCTGAAAGGTTATGGGTTCAGTCCCTGACTAATATGGTCCGATCAGCATTTAAAATGCCACTTGCGGAGCCATCATCCACTTCTGTCTCCTCGTTGGGGTCGCTAAAAGCTCCCCAGACTGTTTGTTCCTTTCCGATCCATCCTTTACTGGAAGGGCTCATTTACCAGGATTGGGAGCATCCTGACAAAATATTTACTCCCCCCAAGAGATCTCCGGTAGTCTATCCCATGGAGGATAAGTTCATCAGAAAATGGAGGGTCCCTACAGTGGACGCAGCCATCTCTTGTGTGAATAAATCACTGACATGTCCGGTGGATAATGTCCAAATGTTCAAGGACCCAATAGATAAAAAATTGGAGTCCTTATTAAAATCTGCTTTTTCTACAGCAGGATTGGTGACACAACCAGCAGTGGCAGCTATTGGGGTCTGCCAAGCAGTGAAAGATCAGTTGAAACAGGTCTTCAGGGACCTGCCAGATCAGCAGGCTCTTGCCCTAGCTGATCTACCTAGAGCCTTATGCTTTGCGGTGGACGCTATAAAGGATTCAATCCATCAGGCCTTATGCTGTCTGTAGTACATATGCGCAGGCTTCTATGGCTCAAAAACTGGTCTGCTGAAGCTCCCTGTAAAAAATTGCTGGTCAGCTTCCCATTTCATGGTGAACGCTTATTCGGGGAAGACCTGGACAAATATATCCAGAGAATTTCCAGCGGTAAAAGTACACTTTTGCCGGTTAAAAATAGAGTTAGAGGTCCCTCTTTTAAGAGGCCTGCTTCTCCAGTCCCTAGGACATCGGCTGTGAAACAGTTCCGACGGCCTCCTCGGTCAAATCCCGGAGGTAAAAATCAGGGACAGTTGCAGGGTAACAAGAAGCCCTGGAGCAGGAGAGGTACAAAACCTCCCCCAAAGTCAAATGCATGAAGGGTTGCCCCCACCCAATCGGGTGGGGGGAAGACTTCAGTTGTTCACAGAGACCTGGCGGGACACGATCCGAGACAGATGGGTGCTCTCCGCAGTAAATCTGGGATACAAATTGGAGTTAAAAAAACTCCCCTCCTTCCCGCTTTATAAGGTCAAACGTGCCAAGGGATCCCCAGAAGAGAGGATCCCTCCTGTTGGCACTAGAACAATTATTGCTCCAAGCAGTAATTATAGAGGTTCCCCTGGAAGAATGGGGGTTCGGGTTTTACTCAAACCTCTTTACAGTCCCGAAGCCAAACGGGGACGTGAGGCCCATATTAAATCTAAAAGGGCTAAACAAATTCCTACATATCAGGACTTTCCGGATGGAGTCGATCCGATCGGTAGCCACTGCCCTACAAGGGGAGGAATGGTTAGCCTCGATCGACATCAAAGATGCTTATTTGCACATTCCCATCTTTCCAGCCCACAAAAAATTTCTACGCTTTGCAGTAGAAGGGCGCCATTTTCAGTTCAGAGCCTTACCCTTCGGTCTGGCCACAGCACCAAGAGTGTTCACAAAAATTCTGGCCCCATTATTGGCCAATCTAAGAACACGAGGTGTAACGATAATGGCATATCTAGACGACTTGTTGCTGATAGACCACTCAGTGGAAAAACTAGAAGTGGTTGTTCACGAGACAATCAAGTATCTGGAATATCACGGTTGGATTATCAACCGAGACAAGTCAGCCCTAAAACCAGTCAAAAGTCTGGAATACTTGGGGCTAAGGCTGGATTCAGACCAGAGAAAAATATTCTTGCCTCAAGAAAAGGGGTCGTCTTTGAGAGATTTGATCCACTTAGTGGGTTCAAAAAGACAGCCATCCATACGCCTGTGCATGAGGCTGCTGGGAAAAATGGTGGCATCATTCGAAGCAGTACCCTACGGTCAATTCCATTCAAGGAAGTTGCAAAGGGCCATACTGTCAGCCTGGAACAAAAAAGTTCAGGCTCTGGACTTACCAATGTCCTTGTCCCCTTCCGTTCGCAAGAGCCTCCGCTGGTGGTTGGTTCCCCAGAATCTGGAAAGAGGGAAATCCTTCAGTCCGATTTCCTGGAAGGTGGTCACTACAGATGCCAGCCTTATAGGCTGGGGAGCAGTACTGGAGCAATGGTCTCTCCAGGGCAGATGGTCGGATGCGGAAAAGGCCCTGCCCATCAATCTCTTAGAGATACGAGCAGCCCGGTATGCCCTAGTAGCATGGACATCCAAACTCCAAGGGTCCCCTGTCAGAATTCAATCAGACAATGCCACAGCAGTGGCATATATCAATCATCAGGGGGGCACCAGGAGTCGTGCAGCCCAAAGGGAAGTAAATTACATCCTGAGATGGGCAGAAAGATATGTCCCAGCCATATCTGCGGTATTCATTCCAGGAGTGGAGAATTGGAAGGCGGACTTTCTAAGTCGCCAACAATTATGCCCAGGGGAATGGTCCCTTCATCCCGAGGTTTTCCGGACAATATGTCAGCGGTGGGGAACACCGGATGTAGATCTGCTAGCACCCAGATTCAACGCAAAAGTGGACAGGTTTGTCTCTTGGACAAGGGATCCCCTAGCTTGCGGCTCGGATGCCCTAGTGTTCCCTTGGGATCAGTTCAAGCTGATATATGCATTCCCACCGCCACAATTGTTACCTCGATTACTCCGCAGAATCAGGGTAGAAAAGAAACCAGTGATTCTGGTGGCTCCAGCGTGGCCCCGAAGAGCATGGTACGCGGAGATTGTAAAAATGTCTGTGGGGAGTCCTTGGACCCTCCCACATCGTCCGGACCTGCTTTCGCAAGGACCGATATACCACCCTTCCTTACCAGCCCTAGGTTTGACGGCCTGGCTATTGAAGCCCACATTCTAAAAAAGAGAGGGCTCTCTAATGCTGTGGTATCTACCATGATCAATGCCAGGAAGCCGGTATCCAGGCAGATCTACTATAGAATCTGGAAGGCGTACATCGCCTGGTGTGAGGCCAAGAAATGGCATCCACGTAAATACGTAATAGGTAGGATTCTGGACTTCCTACAATGGGCTGTAGATAGGAAGCTTGCCTTGAGTACTATCAAGGGTCAGATTTCGGCCTTGTCAATATTTTTTCAAAGGCCCTTGGCTTCGCATTCACTAGTCAAAGCTTTCATACAAGGAGTGATGCGTATTAGTCCTCCGGTTAATATTCCCATATGTCCTTGGGACATAAACCTGGTTCTGTCGGTTTTACAGAAACAACCATTTGAACCATTACAGCATATTTCTTTGGTTCTTCTCACCAGGAAATTGATTTTTCTAGTAGCCATTTGTTCGGCTAAAGGAGTGTCGGAATTAGCCGCTATGTCCTGTAGGGAGCCATATCTGGTTATCCATAAGGACAGAGTAGTGTTACGTCCTCATCCAGCCTTTCTTCCTAAGGTGGTATCGAGGTTTCATTTGAACCAAGATGTGGTTCTTCCTCCTTTTTTCCCCAAACCTAGTTCGGTAGAGGAAAAGTTATTACATTCTTTGGATGTAGTAAGAGCAGTTAAAGCTTATCTAAAAGCCACTGCTCAGATTCGCAGAACGGATACTTTGTTTATTCTGCCGGAAGGCCCCAGAAAGGGTCAGGCAGCGTCAAAATCTGCTTTAGCCAAGTATGCCATTATCGTTACACCCCGTGTTCTTAGATCGGCCAACAGTGGGGCCAGAATTTTTGTGAACACTCGTGGTGCTGTGGCCAGACCGAATGGTAAGGCTCTGAACTGAAAATGGCGCCCTTCTACTGCAAAGCGTAGGAATTTTTGATGACCTGGAAAGATGGGAACATGCAAGTAAGCATCTTTGATGTCGATCGAGGCTAACAATTCCTCCCCTTGTAGGGCAGCGGTGACCGATCGGATCGACTCCATCCGGAAAGACCGGACGTTTAGAAATTTGTTTAGACTCTTTAGGTCCAATATGGGTCTTATGTCCCCGTTTGGCTTCGGGACTGTGAAAAGGTTTGAGTAGAAACCCAACCCCCACTCTTCCATAGGAACCTCCATAATTACTCCTTGGAGCAATAGTTGTTCTAACGCCAATAGGAGAGACCCTCTTTTCAGAGGGTCTCTTGGCATGCCTGACCACATAAAATGGGACGGAGGAGACTCTTTTAACTCCAACTTGTATCCCAGAGTTACTGCGGAGAGCACCCATCTGTCTTTGATCGTCTCCCGCCAGGTCTCTGCGAACAACTGAAGTCTTCCCCCCACCCGTTTGAGTGGGGGCAGCCCTTCATAGGCTTGACTTGGAGGCTGGTTTAGTACCTCTTCGGATCCAGGGCTTTTTATTACCCTGTGGCTGTCCCTGATTTTTACCTCCTGAGTTTGACCGAGGAGGCCGTCGGAACTGCTTAGTAGCAGGGATAGGAGAGGTAGTCCTCTTAAAAGATGGACCCCTAGACCTCTTTTTACTCGGTAAGAGAGTACTTTTACCACTGGAAATCTTCTGGATATACTTATCCAGGTCTTCGCCAAAAAGGCGTTCCCCATGAAATGGGAAGCTAACTAAGAGCTTCTTACAGGGAGCTTCAGCAGACCAGTTTTTGAGCCACAGAAGCCTACGCATATGTACCAAAGACAGCGTGAGGCGGGAGGCCTGATGGATAGAATCCTTGATGGCGTCAACCGCAAAGCATAATGCTCTAGGCAGATCAGCCAGAGCCTGGGCCTGCTGGTCTGGCAAATCCCTCAGGACCATTTTCATTTGATCCTTTAAAGCTTGGCAGACCCCAATAGCTGCCACTGCTGGCTGTGTAACAGCCCCTGCTGTGGAAAAAGCAGATTTTAATAAAGATTCCAATTTTTTATCCACTGGATCTTTGAACATTTGAACATTATCTACTGGACATGTCAGTGATTTGTTCACAGAAGAGATGGCTGCATCCACCGTAGGAACATTCCATCTCTGGGTGAACTTTTCCTCCATGGGATAGATCACCGGAAACCTTTTAGGCGGAACAAATAGTTTATCAGGATGTTCCCAGTCCTGGTATATAAGTCCTTCCAATAATGGATGTATTGGAAAGGAGCAATTAACCTGGGGAGCTTTTAGCGACCCCAATGAGGAGACAGCAGTAGTTGATGGTTCAACAAGAGGCATTTTAAATGCAGATCGAACCATGTCAGTTAGGGTCTGGACCCACAATCTTTCAGTCTGTGATGCTGAAAATGGTTCATCTACTGTCGATTCCTCAAAAACAGAGCTAACCTCCTCCTGATCCCCTTCAGGTAGGTCGGTCCCTTCCTGGGACTGTTGCTCTGCCAACAGGCACTCTAATGGAGGTGATGGAGATCTGGCGCGCTTTCTTTCCTGTAGAGAAGAAGCGATCAATGCAGCCAATCTCTGCTCCAATCCCTCCAGAGTTGAGGAAAAAACCTCCTCTGTTTATATATGCAGGAGCAGGTGGACTGAGGACAGCCGCAGTACCTGGCACTCCCGGGGGTTCCTTATGGGTATTAACCTCTGATTTCTCAGGGGAGGAGGGTGCAGATGACTGCTCCAGATCCTCAGAGCCCGATGGAGACCCCCTACACTTCCTGAGAGGTATATCTCGGAGTTTTTTAGGCGGCATATTCCTTAGTTCAAAGCTGAGGTATTCCAGCCGCAATACACCCCTTACTGAAATAGTCTAATGCAATTTGCTGCTATGTACATCAGTGGGTGTCTACTAATGCGTCTTTCTGGGGATGCCTGTATCAACCGCCCGCTGTAAGCCCCTATACCATGCTACCAGCTCCTTTTCATGCTCTGTGTCCATAGCAAGCAGCGTGGACTGAGTCCTTTTATCTTGCTGGGACGCCCGCACATGCGCAGAAGCGCTGGGCGCACAGAGCGCGTCATCCGCCAGGCTCCGCCCCCTTTTTTGAAGCTAAACCTTATAAAAGGAAAGCGTGTGCGCGCGCGCGTGCACGTGTGCGCTCTTGGCGCCATGTAGGGAGAGGAGCCAGGGTCCCTGTTTCACCAGGACTCGGGGATGGAAGGAAACTACTTGGCAGCATGACAGAGGAATGCAGCTTCCCTGATAGAGAGCTCACTCATCTGCCTGGACTTTCACCATGGAAGGAATAGTCCCAAGAAAAAAGACGTTCCACAGCGGCCTCTAGTGGACAAACACAGGTACCGCACCTTTTGTCTTTTTTTTTTTTTTTTTTTTTAAACCTCCTTTATGAAAAAACATTTCCAGGTTTACAGTTTTTTTAAAACTTCCCTTATGAAAAAACATTTCTAGGATTTCTTAGGCATATACAGCTATTAGCGGGAATACCCTTTAGGTAACAGGCAGAAAGACATATTAGGCTTGGGGGTCCCCTCAATAGAACCAAGTTCCTGAGGGGCCCCCACTTACCTTTTCCCCGCCGCAGGACTTTGTTTGGTCCACAGAAGCCCAAACTTCACCTCTCACGGCAGGCATTGTACTAGACCTTCAGGGACCGGGTTCCCAAGGATTCCACTCCCCTGGACCTGTATAGCACCCTGCACAGATAGCCTCTTGGTTTTGGGTATGACCAGAGCTCTGGATCCCAGGGTCCAGCCCTCCTAAGAGAGGCATTACAGGCAAAACCCTGCTCTTCTCTGCAAGGCCCGGGTACCGACCGTTTAGCTATGAAGCTTTTTTGGTCGGATCCGGAATAGCTTGCTAAGGCCCAGAGAACCTGTACACAAGCCCAGATGAATACATGTTAACCTTGGCCAACACCTTAGACACTGGCAAAAAACTGAGGTACTCCCGGATGGGAGGGGCTTATATAGGGGAGGGTACTTCCTGTTTTGGAAGTTGCCAGTGCCAGCACCTGAAGGTAATTCTATATAACCCACATAGTAATGACTATGCTGCTCTGTGTCCCGTGATGTATGAACAAGAAACAGGATTTATCTGACACAAAATAAAATTAAAATTATAACATACAGGACTATCTAGAGGTAAAAGGACGTGAGATTTCAGAGTGGACAATTTTCATTCAGCAAAGGCCATGGGAGAGGTATACATTTACTTTTTGGAAGGGTAATCTTTTGTTGGTGGTTTCCTATTTGTAATGGGGTTACTGCCGTATGTATATGTTACTGTATTGAGGCGGTTATATCGGGATTATGGTTGGGGCTACAGCCATGATCCTGACAGTTTTCTTCAGCTGGCAATTCCCTGTCAGGTAAAAGTGATCCTAGCGGTTATAGAGCCACTGGATCACTTTTACAGGTGGCTGAAGAGGTTAACCCATCCTGCTGCCTTTACCGGGCTCTCCCATCCCATAGGGGAGCCCGATACTGCCTCGGTCTCGGTCATTGAGAAGAGTGGTAGGAAGGAAGTCCCTGAAACTCTTCTTCTGTGATGTCAGAAACCAGAAGCGACAAGGATATCGTCTCTTTCGGTTTTGGTTCTTTGTTTGATCAGATGCTTTAGGAGGCGAGAGGAGACATCTGGTGTCTAATAGACTCCAGATGTCTCCATAAAGAGGTGCTGTCATGCTTATTATGAAAAAAATGGTATACAGATATAATGCCCTCCTAATCTATATAACCACCACTGCGCCAAGAAAAATATGTGAAAACTATGTGAAACTAAAGCTGCCACTTAAATAAAATGTATAACTATAAATGAAATGTACCTAAAAACAACATTGTGAAACACAGGTAAACGTAAAATTCGTGGCGCTAAATGTGACCGATAATATAATATCACTCACTAATGCTGGCCATACACTATACGAAAAATCGTCCGAACGAACTTTCGAAAAACGAAAGTTCGTTCGTGAGCGCAAACGATAGTGCCATCATGTAATGGCCGATAAATCGTTCAGTGGACATAAATAAAAAAAAAAATTTTTTTTTTTTAATTTTTTTTTTTTTTACATATACCTAGTGCAGAAAGTTCGGACGGGAAACACATTAACCTTCCGATTTATCGTTCGTTCGGCAGAAAATTTCCAAACTTGTCCTTCATTTTTTCGGCTCAAAAACGTCCCAACGATTATCGATTTTGTGCCCATTAACTGTTCGAAAAACAAAAGAACTGTCTGAACGACCGATTTTCGCCCAATTTTTTGTATAGTGTATGGCCAGCATTAGTCTCTAAAATATATAATCACTTAATGACAACGTGACCAATCCAGTGATCCCAATGTGACTGAAATAAATTTATAATTAAAATAATCAACAAAGTCCAACGGTGAAAAGAGTGAAAAAAGGAAGGAAAAAATCCAGAGAGAGGATTCTATCTTCTTAATGTGAAATATTCATCCACCACACCGTCGTGCTCGTGTCAGCCCCCTCTGTGATTACACTCATCAGCTGTATTTGCCTCCCACTCTCGTGTTCGGCTTGCTAGTTAAACCACTAGAAGGTAAACGGCCATCAAACTGAGAACTTGTGCTTCAACAAAAGATTTTCCATCCATGTAAGGAAAAAAAAGGAGCTCCCATAGTGTGAAATTGTAACATCCACTTTATTAAAACACACTACACCACTTCAAATATTGCACTCACATTTAAATTTGAAAAAAAAAACAGCTTCGAAAATCACAGCAAACAAAACAAGTGTGTAATGGCACTAGGGCTGCAACTAACGATTATTTTCATAATCGATTAGTTGGCCGATTATTGTTTCGATTAATCGACTAATCGGTTAATAACCGTAAAAAAAATAAAAGGTAATTTTTTTCATTTTTTCGGGCCAATTTGTTGTTGGGCAGATTACAAAACACAAATTGCCGCAAAAACACATTACATGCTTTTCTGCAGCTTCTCCATTGAAGTATATTAAACCAAAAAACTAAAATAGCACCGTTTTGCGTTTAAAAAAAGTCCTTGCCCTTTCCAAATACGCAGCAGCTGAAAAAATCATGGATGTGAACGTGTCCCATAGAAACCATGTAAATGAACTGTAGTGTGTTTCTGCAAAAAGCACCAAAGGCCTGAGATGTTTAGTAACATGGGGTTAAAAAAACTAAAATTAGTACAAAAAGAGCAAATAATCGCTACTGTAAGGGGTTCATTTTTTACTGTGGGACAGTGAAAGTAATAATTACAGTAGCAATTTGCTCTTTTTGTACTATAAAGGGTTAATTTTCGTTTATTTTTAATCTCATTATGTTACTGGCCAATTAATCGATTGTGAAAATTGTAATCGATTAATTTCATAATCGATTAGTTGTCGATTAATCGATTAGTTGTTTCGGCCCTAAATGGCACTGCAGTGTTTGGTCACAGCGGACCAAAGATGTGAGCTTGTGCTGTATCTCTCACCCCTCCTGAGTCCCGGATCGCAGCATCAGTCTACCGTTGTCGGCCTCGGCGTATCACGTCAGTGCAGATCGTGATCTTACAGCCACGCCCCCGACGTTTCGTCACTTGGACTTATTCATGGGATTCAAGGTTCTCAGTTTGATGGCTGTTTACCTTCTAGTGGTTTAACTAGCAAGCCTGCAAGCCGAACACGAGAGTGGGAGGCAAATACAGCTGATGAGTGTAATCACAGAGGGGGCTGACACGAGCACGACGGTGTGGTGGATAAATAATTCACATTAAGAAGATGTCTGGATTTTTTTCTTTCTTTTTTCACTGTATTCACCGATGGACTTTGTTGATTATTTTAATTATAATTTATTTCAGTCACATTGGGATCACTGATTGGTCACGTTGTCATTAAGTGATAATATAATATCACTCACTAAGTGTCTAAAATATAATCGGTCACATTTAGCGCCAATTTTTTATTACCTATGTTGTTTTTAGTGCATGACAGTGCACTATTTTAATGCATGACATGTTTGGCATCTACTCCGCATAAGATCTTTTTTACTCTACCAAAAAATTGGGTATTGTGTTTTGTGTTCACTAAAATTCATTAAAGTGTATGTGATTTTTTCCCCCCCCCCCCAATAAATAGCATTTGAAGAAAAACCACTGCGCAAATATCGGGTGATGTAAAAAATTGCAACACCCACCATTTTATTCTCTAGGGTATCTGCTTAAAAACATGTTTGGGATTTCTCAGTCATTTTTTTGCCAAAAAATGCAGATTTTTGCATGTATGAGAGAAATGTTGCAAAGTTGAAAGTTTAATGATTTTATGCCTTCTGTGGCATGATGTTAATGCCACGTGACTTCTGCTTGTCTCACAGGTGATGCTGCTGGGAGATTCTGGTGTTGGAAAGACCTGTTTCCTCATCCAATTTAAAGATGGCGCGTTTCTATCTGGCACCTTCCTGGCCACTGTGGGCATCGATTTTCGGGTGAGAGTTCATTCTCTGCTCTTTTGCCCTTTGGCATCCTTTTAAGATCTTCAGATCTTTCCTTCTTCAAGCCCTGGGCACTTTATTTTGTCAGTCCTGTGACATTCTGTATCTCTACTGCAGCTGTCACTCTTCTGCAGCTGTCACTCTTTTTGGAAGTTCCTGCTTTCACCTCTGTGCACTGAACGCCTCCACTACGACTTACCTGTCAATCTCCTTTTATCTTGATGCTTCTTGAGTCTCTACTTTGTTTTATTTAAACTTACGTTCTGCCTTTCATTGCTCTTGTCTGTCTTAAAGCGGATCTTCAGTCTTTTTTTCAACTTTCCGTCTATTAAATCTTCTGCCCTTGTTTTAACTTTGGATAGTGGGAATAAACAATGCCCCATCGTTGGTGCCAGTGGGATAAATGGGGCCCGACAGGCCAGGTAAAAGCAAGCAAAAGGCCACAGTTTGGACACCACTGCCCTAGAGAAATTCTTAAAATTTTTATCTATCTGGGAAACCCCTGCTATGGTGGTGGTAAGTGGGGGGAATGCCCCCCTTACGGGTTGGCCAGAATGACACCTTGCTGTCATGTTGCTGGCTCTGCTAAGTGCCATTGGGTCTGCAACTATGCAGGCACCATCAGATATGAGTTCATCGCGTAACCACTTAAGCCCCGGACCAATACGGGCCATTATGACCAGGCCCCTTTTTGCGATTCGGCACTGCGTCGCTTTAACTGACAATTGCGCGGCCGTGCGACGTGGCTCCCAAACAAAATTGGCGTCCTTTTTTTCCCACAAATAGAGCTTTCTTTTGGTGGTATTTGAGCACCTCTGCGGTTTTTATTTTTTGCGCTATAAACAAAAATAGAGCGAAAATTTTGAAAAAAATTACATATTTTTTGCTATAATAAATATCCCCAAAAAATATATAAAAAAACATTTTTTTTTCCTCAGTTTCGGTCGATACGTATTCTTCTACATATTTTTGGTTAAAAAAATCGTAATCTGCGTTTATTGATTGGTTTGCGCAAAAATTATAGCGTTTACAAAATAGGGGATAGTTTTAAGCCATTTTTATTAATAATTTTTTTTTTACTAGTTATGGCGGCGATCAGCGATTTTTTTTTTTTTTATTTTTTTTTTTTTTTCGTGACTGCGACAATATGGCGGACACATTGGACACTTTTGACACATTTTTGGGACCATTGTCATTTTCACAGCGATCAGTGCAATAAAAATGCACTGGTTACTATGAAAATGACACTGGCAGTGAAGGGGTTAACCACTAGGGTCGCTGGAGGGGTTAAGTGTGCCTAGGGGCGTGTTACTAACTGAGGGGGGCGTGGCTACGACTGACACGTCACCGATCTCCGCTCTGATTACACAGAGCGGAGATCGCTGACATTGTCAGTAGAGGAGCGGGGAGATGTTGTGTTTACACACACATCTCCCCGCTCCGAGCCTCCGTGAGACGATCGCGGGGATCCCCGCGGCGATCGAGTCCGCGGGTCCCACGGTCCCACTCACGAGGAAGGCAGGGGGCTCGCGAGCGCGACCCCGACGTCGGGAGTTAAAGGGCCACGTACATGTACGTGATTGTGCCTGTACGTGCCATTCTGCCGACGTATATCTCCGTGAAGGCGTCGGCAAGTGGTTAAGGAACCCCTAGCCACGCCTTGAACTCTTGGGTTCCACGGAAAGCTGTTTGAGACTACACCAACAACTCCAGTGATCTCCACTAGCTTTCAGGGTCACGTGGTGAGCAGCTGCCTTGCAGCATTGTAAACACAGGAGGTTGGCCTCTCGGCTTGGGTGCAAATCAGAGAATGCTTTACACTTTCCCAATGAATGCCAAGCATTCTTTGGTTGAACAAGATGGGGCGGTGGGATCTTACTGTGCGCTTAGTCCAATCAGTGAACGCTTGGCATTCATTCTCTGAATGCCAAGGGGTTCAGCTGCTGTGTTCAGTATCTAGCAAAGCAGCCGCTCAGCACAGGTCCCGCAAGCTAGTGGAAATTACTGGAGTAGCGGTGTCTAAAATGATTTCTATCTCCTGCAGGGATGTCCAAACTATGGCCCTCCAGCTCTTGCGGAACCAAAAGTCCCATGAGGCATTGTAAAACTCTGACATTCACAGACATGACTAGGCATGATGGGAATTGTAGTTCCTGAACTGGAGGGCCAAAGTTTGGAGACCCCTGCTCTAGAGAAGGAGTCTCCAAATGGTGGCATGGGGGCCGGATGCTGCCCTTTACTTGCCTTTATCTGGTCCTTGGGGCACAATTCCACCCACTGACCCCATCAATGGGGCACAATTCCTCCCACTGACATCAGTCCAGCCCCCTAAAGCCTGAAGGACAGTAAATTGGCCCTTTGTTTAAGTTTGGAGACCCCTGATTTAGAGGGATCCCACAGGTACAGTATATACATATTTATATTGGTCCAAGCTGAGCCCATTGTATGTAATTTATGGGAAAGCGGTTTTGGCATGGCTTGTACGATGTCTCCATACGTTGGCAGTTTTCTTTAACACAAGCCAACAGGGCCAGTGGGCAAATCTCAACAAGATATCTCTATATGGTCGAATTTTTTTCTTTCTGATCCGCGCTCTGTTAGATCGGCGTTCTGTCTCAGTTTAAGCCAAATGACAACTTTTCGTTTTTTTAAATTTATTATTTTTTTTATACAGGATTTATGTAGCCCCAACCATTTGCGCAGCGCTTTAATTAAAATTTTACCCAATATCTTGAATTTAGTCTTTCCAGTATCTATTAAATTAAAGCAATTTTAGCTGTAGTACTGAACTCCCTTTTGGTGCTATCCCTTGCAGGCATTATTGGTCTAGTCCTGGCTGCAGTTTCTTTTCCAGATGGTCATCCATTGTCCTCCAGCCCACTTCAAGTGAACCCAGGATGTCAATGACACGCCTCCTGTGGGCATGTCATCATGCAGCTTGGGCTCGCAGTATTCCTGGAAGCGCAACTCCCTTATTACATAAGCACTAGTCAGTCCAAATTTGAGGATCAAAGAATGCTGCCACAATGGAAGGATGACTCACTGGACCGGCCTGCAGACTGCAGGAAAAAGGGTATGTATACATCTAAGGGGGCTTCAAGGAGTGGCTGGAAAGCTGGCCTTTACCTTTTTTGTACTTTTTTATTTTGCTTCTTTTTTATTCAAATGTACAAGGATAGGTTAACCAAAAATTATATTGCAACTTTGGGAATAGGCCCCTTTTTATTTTATTTATTTATTTATAATTTACGGTATATATTTTTTGGATTAGCTTCACCCCACCCTACGTTCAGCACTACCAGAAATGTGGTTAATGGACGAGAGATATTAAGTGTGCCCTCACTCAATAGGAAACTTGCCATCTCTTGTTTGGAAGACCAGCACTCTAACCCTTGACCTCTGTTGTACAATAATCCACAAATACCTTACATGTACTCCTAGGCACACAGGGATGATGATGATGGGGGGGGGGGGGGGGGTGATTGCACAGCCGCACCAATTTTAATATATCTCACCCATGGACTCGTTATTTTAACTAGATCCATACAAACGGCAACATGCCTAGAAGTGCCATGGAGTGATTTGCATGAATTTTAATCATGAGGCCTCGGTGCATGGAAATCTGTGTGTAAGGCCCCTTTCACACGTGCGGACCGTATGTCCGCTTTTTCATCCATCCGTTTACGGATGAAAAAGGGACATACATTGGTCCCTATGAGATAGCGGGTGTCAGCGGATGAACATCCGCCGACATCCCATCTCATCCGTGTCCACAATCCTCTGATTCTGCAGACGGAGGAAAATCCTATTTTTCAATCCGTCTGCAGAGCGGATTGGATGAACACGGACAGACGGTCCGTGTTCATCCGATCCCCCCCCATAGGGGAGAGCGGAGATCTGACAGGGCGGTCCCTGCACAGTGTGCGGGGACCGCCCTGTCATTCGCCGGCTCAGCGGGGATCAGCGGAGCGATCCCCGCTGAGCAAGCGGTGGTTCACGGGACGGATCATCACGGATCCGTCCCGTGTGAAAGGGGCCTAAAGCGTTTTTTTTTTTTTTTTTTGGGGTGGGTCCTTCCTAACTCATCCCAGTGCCCAGGCGCGGTCATCCAGGGAAAAGATGCCAAGCTGTGCCCCCCTTCCCTTTAGGGTCAGGGTGCCCCCATCCCTGCAATAAACCATTGTGCCCAGGGCAGCCGCCGTTCCTGCCCACCCCTTGTCCCAGCTCTGCCCAGACCTATCTCTCATAGTACTGTCAAATATAAAATCTATTATTAATACCTGCCGTAGCCATTGTGAGGCGATCTTCAGATTCCTATTGGAACCTTCATTTATTTATTGACCGATGGGGTTGAGGGCAGAACTGGAAACTCCAGCTGGGAGATCCTTCCACTAGAATCTCAAAGACATTCATTCAGGGAGCCAGCCAGTAGCCACCATTAACAGAAATGTTGGGTATTGGATGAACTGACCCTTCAACAGGCTGGAAATATCTCATCAGCCAGGTAAGTGCTCCAGGATTACTGGATGGCGCCCACCTTTTTGAGCCCTTTTTATGCTTCCACTGTAATCGTACAGTCCCATGCTGCTTCAATGATCCATGTTTCTTGGAAAAGCTGATTTTTATAAAAAAAAAAAAAGTCTGACGGCTTGATCAATTTTTTTAACTATATTCAAAGCCTAAATTCCGATATCTGGCTTTAGCTAGGTCTTGACGTTTCTACACTACCCAATTGGGAATCCTCTGGTTTTGCCTGGTGCAATGGAATTTGTCTCCCCATACATAGAATTGCACTGTTTTAATATAAATACCTGCCAACAAACGTGTAAATATTCAGTGGAAACAAAACCCCCATATAAGTATCATAGAACATTTATTGGTATTGAATTAAAAAAAAAAAATTAAATCTATTTTATAAATAATAAAATATAATTATTTTTTTCTAATTGGCTGTTTTTACATGACTTTACATGGCTTTAAGCTACTGTTGGGTGGCCATCAATAGAAAGCTTTAGTCCAGCCATACACGGTTTGAATCGCAGCCGGTTCAACAGGAACTGGCCGAGATTCTAACCATTAATGGGCAGGCTGAATGGTACCAAGTTGATCAACTTGGGTTCAACCAGCACCTGCCGGATTCTCTTGTGATTATCGCAGTCGCTTGCAATAATCACTGTCGTCTTCCGGCGTCGACAGCTTCCCCCGCCGGGAAAACACAATTGGTGATTCCCCTGTCAACACTGTGTGTGTTGATGGGGAAATCATGCAAATTCTTTCCTGCAACCCGCGGTTGCAGGACAGAGATTTGCACCGTGTATGACTGGCCTTACTTTGTGGGAACCTCCTTGCCAGAGCCATTGATCTTGTTGTGAAGTTTTTTTTTTTTTTTTATCTGACTACACATGCAAGTGTATCTTGGACCCTCTCACTGGGCTTTGGTCTGGCGCTCCTTTATTTCTAAGGTTTTATTGCAGTCTGTGTCCCTGCTGGGTAGATTCACCATCTCGATTTGTCATGATGGCCATTGTTGTTTAAATAGGAAGTGATGGGAAATCCATCCAGTTCTTACCTGGACAAGAGGGGAGGGCAAATCATCCAATGGGGACACCGGTTCTGTTAACGGACCTCTAAAAAAAGGACAGGAAGTCTAGGGAAATCTCCCCAATGGAACTGAGAACACGTAAAATACTGCCCAGTTTTAAACCTTCCCTACTGTTTCCAAAACTAAAACAAGTTTTGACTATTCAGTTATTCCCCGTCCTAATATTTTTTTCTGGACCCGACATTGATCCTTGTAGAGGGACTATCCAGATCAAATATTAGTATATACTCCCTGGCGTGTGAAAAAAAACAGTGTTTAACCAAATAACGTCTGTTTTCTTTGCAGAACAAATTCGTCACTGTGGATGAACAAAATGTTAACTTGCAGGTAAGTGGCCCTTTTTAAACGATTAAAGAATAACTCTGCTGGGGATTATTTGCATCTAGACTGATCACAAGTGCCTTGCAAGTAGACACATCAACCAAATGTAATTTTAGTGCAGCAAATAACCCTTGGGGGAAAAAATGCTTGCCAAACGGTACAGTGCCAGAAACAAACTACTGTCTCCAACTTTCAAAAAAGCTGGCTAAACATGGCTTGAATTTTAGGTAGATTCTTGCTAGATTTGCCAAATTGCCCTGTTGGTACCACCTGGTTCAACAGAAATCTATTAAAAAAAATTAGTCGGGTGGAAAACGGTCAGCTGAACAGTGGCTGCATCCAATCAGATGCAGTCATTCTCTGGGTATTCATGCAGCTGTTGGTGCTGTGGCTGCCTGAATACAATAGCCCGCAGTGGAGGTTCCTTTCCCCACGCTGTTTAGCGTGGATGGGAGGACTGATTGATTTTGCGGGCTGAACAATGAAAATCTTACTGCGTATGGCTAGCTTAAGTGTTGTGGTTGTACAGCTGACCACCTTGTTTGGCTATTTTATATTAAAAAATAATATTCAATGGTTAACTTCAGACATACACTATATTACCAAAAGTATTGGGACACCTGCCTTTACACGCACGTGAACTTTAATGGCATCCCAGTCTTAGTCCGTAGGGTTTCAATACTGAGTTGGCCCACCCTTTGCAGCTATAACAGCTTCCAACTCTTCTGGGAAGGCTGTCCACAAGGTTTAGGAGGGTGTCTATAGGAATGTTTGACCATTCTTCCAAAAGCACATTTGTGAGGTCAGGTACTGATGTTGGATGAGAAGGCCTGGCTCGCAGTCTCATGTGCGTGTAAAGGCAGGCGTCCCAATAATTTTGACAATATAGTGTACTTTAGACCACTGTTTCTCAACTCTAGTCCTCAAGTACCCCCAACAGGTCATGTTTTCAGGATTTGCCCTTCAGATGAAATGGCTGTGGTAATTACCTGGGCAGTAAAACTGATCAAATCACCTGTGCAAAATAATGGAAAGCCTGAAAGACATTAGTTGTCCGATCTGGCCATTGTTTTAAGTCTTGTACATTATGGCTTGAATCCCACCACTAAAGGGGAAAAGTTGACTGTTGCCCAATTTTATCCTGTTCTAAATCGCACTGCTGGTTCTTCAGCGTAACTCCAGTTTTGTTGAAAAAAAAAAAAAAACATTCCCCTCTGGGTGATCTCTGTACATTGCAGGGATTTCAACAAACTTTCATGCAGGATCCTACCTTTTTGGGATTCTGAATAAATGGCTGTTTGTGCAGGGTGAATATGGTAGTAATTTTATAATGATCAATCCGCTGCTGCACCTGCAGGGCTCTGAGGAAAGTTTCAAGGTCTGCATCTCCCTAGATGTGATTTCCCATTGGGCGTATCTCACCCCAGGGGGATCAAAAAATCTTGACTTGTATCTTAGTGCAGACTTCTGGGAAAATCCAGTAAGCCAATCACGCAAGCAGGAAATTATGTTTCTGGGGGATGTTCTGTGCACAGAACACCTCCAGGTCGCCATATTGCATTTTTACAGAAAATTACAGGGCTGCAGATCGAAAAGAAAAGGCAATTTTAAGTAACATTCAATGAAAATATGACTTGAGTCGCAATTGTATATGCCAAATTATTATACTACTTCCTTCTTTTTTTTTTTTTCTTTTTTTTTTTTCATGAAAGTGTAGTTGGCCTTTAAACATTTTGTTCAAATGTTTTCTATGTGTTTATTATATACTTATACAGCACAAGTGCTATAGTGGTTGTATCGTACCTGCCTTGTGACTGCTCTCTTTTGCTTACACTTTAATTGGGGTTTACTTCTGTGTGATGCAGAATCAGAACGTATATTTACTACTTCATGTTTTCCATACTGCAGATTTGGGACACAGCGGGTCAGGAGCGGTTTCGAAGTGTCACACATGCGTATTACAGGGATGCACAGGGTAAGTCCGCTAAAGTTAAAGTGGCCCTTTCAATAAAGCTGGCCATACATTATACAATTTTTGTTATTTTAATTTTCTTTAGATTACCTTCAATCGTGTAGTGCAGCCCTCCAATTTTCTAATCGCATTTTGTGAGCGGAAAATGATGGCTGGCGAACGTGGGCTGCCGGGGAGCGGGGGAGGGGGCGAGCACCGCCAACAGGCGGGGTTGAATGGGAGCCATTTTCCCAGCGATCGCTGAGGGGAAGTGAGGAGAGCAGGCGGTCAGATTATCAGAGAGCGGGAAACATCGCTTTCATTTGCATTGCTGTGTGTTCCTGCCACTCGCCGTCGCATACAGCCTCGTTTTGATATGTCACACGTCCTGGCATTGGACGGGTGATCTGTCTATCAAAGTACCCGGGCCAGGAGGCGGGGCTGTATGTGACGGCGAGCTGCGGGAACACGCGGCATTTCAAATTAAAGCTATTCTCCGCACTTTGATGATCCAGGCGGCAATCCTCTTCCTCTCTTCCCCTGCAGAGGCAGGCTGCATTGATGGGCACAGGTGAGGCTGCACTGATGGGCACTGATAAAGTTGGTAAAATGTATTTTTGTAACTTAATTCTGCAAAAAAAAGATTTAAGTGTAATTTCACAAGATAATTTATGAGGGCGTGATGATTAGGGGTGGAATTGGGGGCGGGCAGGGTAGGGTTTGGGTGGGGCAACTGGTGGCGAGTAACCCTTAAGGCCTGACTAGTAGCTCAGGACTTGAAATTTTGAACCCTGATGTAGTTCAAGGGCCTTCCTGATCAGATACAAATTGAACGTGTTTAGGTTTGACCTCATGTTATTTTGCTTTGCTAAACCTAAGAAAATTATTTAATGTACGGCCAGCCTAACTTTACAAGTCTCCTCCCATGATGTCCTATCTGTGATGTCCTATGCACCTGCTCACATGATCCTTGCCAGACGAAGGTGTAGAGTTCAGATTGATCATGTAATCGAGTGCCTAGGCTTCCAAACATGCGGGTATCACTTAAAGCAGTGGTTCTCAACCTTCTAGTGCCGTGACCCCTTGATAACATTTCCCAAGTTGTGGGGACCCCTAACAGTAAAATTATTTTCGTAGCGTGGGTTGTCAGCACCCAAGGCAAGACAAGGAATTTGCGCCCCTAACCCACAGACATTTAGCACTCCCTGAGTCCCTTCCACTCGTACAGTATTAAAACCCCTTATGGTACATTTTAGGATGTTCCACTCTTTCTCTTTGTTCTTTTTATTTCCCTTTTATCTCGCTCTATCCTAATTTCTTGTCCCCCCCCCCCCCCAATCCCTCTCTCTAGCTGTCTTTCTCTTATTCTTTCTCTCCCTTTTTCTTTGTTCCTCCCCCTCTTTTTCCCTCCCTCCCATGTAGTCTCTATTTTTATTCCTTATCTTACTCCATGGTGGCGGTGGGCGTGGGGAGTTGGGATGAGTGGCAATGCTGGCGGGTTGTTCTGATCAGCAAACTTGGGTGCTCTTGATCAATGTCATCTGCTGATATAAGAACTGTAGTGGGGACTTTTAATGGCAACTATAATCACGTTACTCATGTTAATCACTGTGTCTCCAACTTTGTGGTGTCTTGTAGCAGTGACACCTATCCCGAAATCAGGAGGTTGGGTCTGCCTCAGCCCCTCCCACTTCACATTCCTCGCCAGTCAGCTGACCTCTAATCTCTGCCCCCCAGCCATGCCATAAACTGAATGGGCGGGTGTGAAGAGGCTGAGTGGGCGGCCACAGGCTCCAGGGACAGCCCTGCTGGGCGACCGCAAAAAGGCTGGCGGTGCGGGTTTCAGGAACAGCCCAGGATTCAGTGACCCCTGGCATATCATCATTTGACCCCTAAAGGGGGTCCCGACCCCCAGGTTGAGAACCACTGACTTAAAGGATAACTTTACTTTTAAAAATGTATACACCATTCAACTATATCCATGTATTAAAAGTATCATTACAAAAGTCTCAGTATGGTCCCTTGTGCTGATAACCTATTTCTCTTCCCATAGCTTTACTCCTATTATATGACATTACCAGCAGGACGTCATTTCAGAACATCCGTGTAAGTGACAAATCGCCGTTTTGGCTCTAGAAATTCTAAGTGTCTCATTTCTATGGAATGTGCTGGAGCAACATACAGTATATAGCTGTTAAATGACCACAATATTCTGCATATCTCCCTAGTTACTCCATAAGTGCACCTTTACACTATGTCTGTTCTATGCAAGTTAAACAAAAGGGCACTTGAAAAGTTGCGTTTTTCAGTTTAAATTTTATTTTATTTTTTACCCACTACCACTTCCAATCTGAGCACCATGGCGATCCAAGCGGACGTTCTCACCGACTCTTAAAGCTATTTTGTTTTTTTTGGTGGTTAAATAGACCTTGCAGTTAAGACCTGCTTAATATATCGGGCATCCCTCCTTCAGAATAGCGGCATGAAAGTTAAAAATAAAATAAAAATAAAATAAAATAGTAGGGTAAAATGTTAGCCAATATACAGTTCTTGCACCACCCCTGACTTGTGTACGGCAGCATGTGATGTCATGATCCTTCCAGCAAGATCCTGGGAAATACAGAGTACCCCAATTCTTGATGCTTTAGCAGTTGCAGGAGCAACCAGCGACCACTTGTGACCTCTTGCGAGATTTAGGTCCCTTTCACACTTGTGCGACTTTGTCCTGCGACTTGGGACTGCAAAGTCGCATTACAAGTCGTACCCACATGATTTCCAATGAGTACCGTTCATATCTGTGCGACTTCAAAGTAGTCCCTGTACTACTATGGTCTGATTTTGATGAGAGTTGAGGTCCATAGACCTCGAGTTTACACAGGCATTCCCTGAAATTGCGGCAATGTGAAAGGGGCCTTAAGTCTCTCACAGGCTTACTGTGGGTAGAAATATTTTTTTTAAATTCATAATGCTATTCATGACGGGGGAGAGGGTTCTTGTTTGAAGCGGACCTTGCTTTTTACTGCAAGTTCTGCTTTTGCTGTGAAATATTTCATTTTCGAATTTCCAGCCAGCAGATGGTGCTTTAGGCTTTTTTTTAACATGGGTACCAGTTTACTCTTTGCTACTGTTTAACGAGATCAGTAGCTAAAGCTGAGATTTGCACATGCAGAGCTGTGACTCCTCCCATTTCACCCTCCTCCCTGCCTGTTCTGTTCAGCAGAAAGCTGCATTGTCACACCAGAATCTTTAGTGCACTGACTGTTAAATGTGTATTAGTAAAATGTATTGTTGTTCTGAAGAAATGGCTGTTTCTCTGTGCAGGGTGAACCTGTATGAGAGTGTCTTTTAGAATGACATCAATCACCTGCTACACCTGCAGGGCTCTGAGGAAAGTGGCAGAGTCTGCATCCCTTTTAGACGTGATTCCCTTTTGGAATGACATTTTTGTTGCAGGGATGTCAAAAATCTGACTTGTATCTTAGTGCAGACTCATGGGAAAATAACTCAGCCAATCACACAAGCAGGAAATTACATTTCTTGGGGAGCGTTCTATAAACATTCTGTGTACAGATTCCTCCAGGTGGCCATATTGCATTTTACAGAACATTACAGCACTGCAGATTTTTTTTTTATAACATTCAATTAGAACATGACTTGTCGCAATTGTATATGTTACATATTGTGTGTGTGTGTGTGTGTATATATTATATAATATAATGTGTATGTATTACACACAGTGCCTTGAAAAAGTATACACATCACTTGAAATTGTACACATTTTCTCATGTTACAACAAAAAAGGTAAATGTATTTTATTTGTGATTTTATGTGATCGACCAACACAAAGTGGTACATAATTGTGATGTGGAAGGAAAATGATAAATGGTTTTTCATTATTTTTTTTTTAATACAAATAAATGTATGAAAAGTGTGGCGTGCATTTGTATTCAGCCCCACCTTTCACTGCAATTACAGCTGCAAGTCTTTTTGGGGATGTCTCTACCAGCTTTGCACATCTAGAGAGTGACATTTTTGCCCGTTCTTCTTTGCAAAATAGCTCAAGTTCTGTCAGATTGGATGGAGAACGTCTGTGAACAGCAATTTTCAAGTCTTGCCACTGATTCTCAATTGGATTTAGGTCTGGACTTTGACTGGGCCATTCTAACACATGAATATGCTAAACCATTCCATTGTAGCTCTGGCTGTATGTTTAGGGTCTTTGTTCTGCTGGAAGGTGAACCTCCGCCCCAGTCTCAAGTCTTTTGCAGACTCTAACAGGTTTTCTTCTAAGATTGCCCTGTATTTGGCTCCATCCATCTTCCCATCAACTCTGACCAGCTTCCTTGTCCCTGCTGAAGAAAAGCATCCCCACAACATAATGCTGCCACCACCATGTTTCACGGTGGGGAAGGTGTGTTCAGGGTGATGTGCAGTGTTAGTTTTCCGCCACACGGGCCAAAAAGTTAAATTTTGGTCTCCTCTGACTAGAGCCCCTTTTTCCACATGTTTGCTGTGTCCCCCACATGGCTTCTTGCAAACTAAACGGGACCTCTTAGCCATTGTTGAAACAAAGCCATTTCTTCTTGTCACTCTTCCATAAAGGTCAGATTTGTGGAGAGCACAACTAATAGTTGTCCTGTGGACAGATTCTCCCACCTGAGCTGTGGATCTCTGTAGCTCCTCCAGAGTTACCATGGACCTCTTGGCTGCTTCTCTGATGAATGCTCTCCTTGCCCGGCCTCTCAGTTTAGGTGGACGGCCATGTCTTGGTAGGTTTGCAGTTGTGCCATACTCTTCATTTTCGGATGATGGATTGAACAGAGCTCTGTGAGACATTCAACGCTTGGGATATTTTTTCATAACCTAACCCCGCTTTAAACTTCTCTACATCATTATCCCTGATCTGACCGGTATGTTCCTTGTCCTTCATGATGCTGTTTGTTCACTAAGGTTCGCTAACAAACCACTGAGGGCTTCTCAGAACAGCTGTATTTATACTAAAATTAAATTGCACACAGGTGGACTATATTTACTAATTAGGTGACTTCTGAGGGCAATTGTTTCCACTAGATTTTAGTTAGGGGTATCAGAGTAAAGGGGGCTGAATACAAATGCACACTACACTTTTCAGATGTTTATTTGTAAAAAAAAAACTAAAACCATTTAGAATTTTCCTTCCACTTCACAATTATGTGCCACTTTGTGTTGGTCTATCACAAAAAATCCCAATAAAATACATTTATGTTTTTGGTTGTAACATGACAAAATGTGGAAAATTGATACCCCTTGAAATTTTCCACATTTTGTCATGTTACAACCAAAAACGTAAATGTATTTTATTGGCATTTTATGTGATGGACCAACACAAAGTGCCACATAATTGTGAAGTGGAAGGAAAAATGATAAATGCTTTTCCAAATTTTTTTTACAAATATCAATACATTTTCAAGGCACTGTATTATACATAATTTTTTTTTTTTTTTTTATTATTATTTTTATTTACCCTTTAACAAAGTATGTTAAAGTGGTTGTAAACCCACTTTTATTTTTTTTATTTTTTGGCCCACCTGCAAGAGAAAGGCATAATGAGCTATTATGACTAGCATAATAGCTCATTATGTTCCACTTACCTTAGATCGGGGCCCCCGAAGCTGTCCTCGTCCCTCTGTCCAGCCGCAGACATCACTGCGGCGATAGCCGGAATGTTACTTCCGGGTATCGCCGCACCAGCCAATCACAGCGCCGCTCCGACGCTGTGATTGGCCGGAACGGCGGAGACGTCACTCTGCACATGCGCGCGGGAGGCGTCCCACTCGGCTACGCCCAGCGATTGCTGGGAAGTAGCTGAGTATGTGAATGGGATTAACCCCATAAATGCGCCGTTGTCTACAGCGTGCATGCGCCGTAGACAGCGGCGCTTGTCATTTTAGTAAATATCTCCTAAACCGTGTAGGTTTAGGAGATATTTCTTGCACCTACAGGTAAGCCTTAATATAGGCTTACCTGTAGGTGCAAGTTCAAAAAGTGGGTTTACAACCACTTTAACTAACTGCAAGATAATTTGGATTAATAAAAGTGGTCTGGAAATAATTATAAAACAAAATTCTGCGCTCTGGTGTTTCGCTAAACACGGGTAGTGTAGTCCAGTCTTGAGGCAAGGTCTAGAGCAGTGGTTCTCAACTCCAGTCCTCAGGGCCCACCAACAGGCCAGGTTTGCAAGATAACTGAAATGCATCACAGGTGATATAATTTGCTGCTCAGGGATTGCAGTATTCTAGTCTGCATCTCACCAAGGTAATACTTAATATCTGGCCTGTTAGTGGGTCCTGAGGACAGGAGTTGAGAACCACTGATCTAGAGTCTTGCAGCCCTCCTCACAACAATGGGTGTTCATACGGCTAGAAAAAAGGGGGGCGCACGGACCTAGTGCATTACCACATAAAGTTTTAATAGAATAAAAGCAATGATCCTACTCACAAAAGGAGCTTAGGTTAACGCTTTTCTGACAGTCGAGCTGATCTCTTGGCACCTGCCAGTAGGACTTGATGACAGGGAGGATCGGATAATACCACAAACGTCTGACGTGTTTCTGGGGCGCACCCCTTTCTTCAGAGCCTAGGTGGTTCGTGGTACCTCTCTCCTGTGCGCCCTCAAATATATACGCGGCACATGTGTACACGTATATATTTGAGGGCACACAGGAGAGAGTTACCACGGACCACCTAAGCTCTGAAGAAAGGGGTGCGCCCCAGGAACGCGTCAGCCGTTTGTGGTATTATCCGATCCTCCCTGTCATCAAGTCCTGCTGGCAGGTGCCAAGAGATCAGCTTGACTGTCAGAAAAGCGTTAACCTAAGCTCCTTTTGTGAGTAGGATCATTGCTTTTATTCTATTTCTATTATAACTTTTTTATGTGGTAATGCACTAGGTAGGTGCGCCCTCCTCCTTCTTCTTTTTTTTTTTTTTTTTTCTTTTCTTTCTTTCTCTGGAAATAATTATAGCATAGATATGCTTTAACACTTCGGAAATGTCTCACTTCTGTGTCCCCTGCTATGTGCTGTGGCTCCATCCTCCAACCTATACATCCCGATAGGATACAATGGAGGGTGGAACCTCAGGGGACATGGTCACCATACACTGCTGGAAGTAACATGTCTGTTTTAAGCAACTAGGGAACCCACACAAACACAAGGAACACATGCACAGGGTCACTTTAATTGGCTTATACCCAGTTATTTCACTGTGGTAGGGATGTAAGACTGTAAGCTCTTCAGCAGTGGGGACTGTTGTAAATAGTTCAATAACTCTTTAGTAAGTGTCGGTGCTTCACACAAGCTTATAACTCGCTCACTCTGTATATATCTCCGCTGTACCCAAGTCTTCTTCTCCAATTGTTTACAGCACAGCCATCTCCTCCACCCTTCTCCTTCCTGACATTGTTCATTATAGGAGGAGAGCGTCTGAGGAGTAGTTGTGTAGAAGGGAAGACGTAGCTTGGAGTTGTAGAATGGGGATATGTATGACTCACGTTCTACAATGGAAAGCATAGGCCCAATAAAGAACACTTTGATCTAGAGATACAACTCAAATTCCAAAAGCCATAAAAACAGAATGCTATTTTTTATTATTATTATTATTATTATTATACAGGATTTGTATCGCGCCAACAGTTTGTGCAGCACCTTACAATAGGGTGACCAGACGTCCCCGTTTTCCGGGGACAGTCCCCGGATTGAGGACACTGTCCCCGGAGCCTGAGTGTCCCCGGATTCAGGGGTGGTGCCCAAACCCATTGCTGACAGCCTAGCTAGCAGTACATGCAGCAGTGTGACCATGGATCCAGCGATCTAGTGATTGGGGGTAAGCCTGGCGTGTATGGCTGCAGGGAGAGTGAGTACAGCTGTCAAATTGAAGTTCTGATGTCGGAGTGGGCGGGGTCGATATGCGGAGCTCCGCCCCCTTTGTCACACACCCGTGCACGGCCCCGAACGCACCCAGGGTGCGTTAGAGCTGCACAATTAATTGTTAAAATATCGTGATCTCGATTCAACCCCCCTGACGATCTCTATTGCAGAGTTTGCCAATCCTTTCATATAACAAGTGAAGAGACTTATCTGCTCACTCAGCTGTCAAAAGAAAAAATCTGGGCAGTCTGCCAAGTTTTTAACATGAAACATTGTAGCTAACGCTTCCTTCTTAGATCAAAGGGATAAACTTCTGTGTGTAAATGCAGGAAGTTTAACTACTTAGAGCCGGTGTACTGCCGAGCATTGCCCCCCAGCGCATTCTGCCCGCTCTGTACTGCGCAGGCGCGGCGCTTTTTCCGAAAATAGCCGAACATGTACAGCTGAGAGTCAGCTCTAGATGGCGCCTGCGCACACCAAATTGTGCTACACTCCTGACATCCAGGCTCTTTCTTTACCATCCCCGTGGACATGGAGGATGTTAAAAAAAGAGCCAGGAGGCCGAGCGAGCGTAGCGAGCCGTCCGAGCGAAGCGAGGACGTGAGGCCGACTGGCCACTTACATCTAGGTCCACGCAGGCGCCGTGTAGAGCTGAATCTCAGCTCTACACGTTCGGCTATTTTCGGAAGCTCATTGACATTCGTACTGCGCAAGCGCCGCGCCTGCGCAGTACAGTTGGGGGCAGAATCCGCCGGGGGGACGTTTGTCGGCAGATCACCGGTTCACACACAGGCGGCACGACTTTGACGGCGACTCGGCAAGGCGATCTGAAGATGACTTCAGAGGCGACTTGCAAAATGACTTCTGTATTGAAGTCGATGCACGTCGCCCCGAGTCGCCCCCAAAGTCGTACAAGAACCTTTTTCCAAGTCAGAGCGACTTGCGTCGCTCCTATTAGAACGGTTCTATTGAAAAGAGCGGGACGCGACTTGTCAGGCAGCTGAGTCGCCCCTGTGTGAACCGAGTCTTAAAGTCTAAATCTTTTTCTGACACTTGTTAAAGTTAAAATCAATATTTTTTGCTAGAAAATTACTGGGAACCCCCAAACATTATATATATTTTAGCAGAGACCCTAGGGAATAAAATGGCAATTGCTGCAATATTTTATGTCACACTGGATTTGCCCAGCGGTCTTTCAAAACGCAATTTTTTGGGAAAAAATACACTTTCATGAATAAAACAAAAAAAAAACGAAACAGTAAAGTTAGCCCAATTTTTTGGGTTTCAATGTGAAAGATGATGTTACGCCGCGAGAGTCGTGAGAGAATCGTGATCTATCTTCTAAGCAAAAACATTGTGATTCTCCTTTTAGCCAGAATCATGCAGCTCTAGGGTGTGTCCGTGCAACTGCACACAGGGGTGTGCTGGGGGTAGAGTGGGTACAGGGGTGTGCTGGGGGTTGGGGGTGGAGTGGGTACAGGGGTGTGCTGGGGGTTGGGGGTGGAGTGGGTACAGGGGTGTGTTGGGGGTGGAGTGGGTACAGGGGTGTGTTGGGGGTGGAGTGGGTACAGGGATGTGTTGGGGGTGGAGTGGGTACAGGGATGTGTTGGGGGTGGAGTGGGTACAGGGGTGTGTTGGGGGTGGAGTGGGTACAGGGGTGTGTTGGGGGTGGAGTGGTTACATGTGCTGGGGGTTGGGGGTGGAGTGGGTACAGAGATGTGCAGGGAGTTGGGGGTGGAGTGGGTACAGAGATGTGCAGGGAGTTGGGGGTGGAGTGGGTACAGAGATGTGCAGGGAGTTGGGGGTGGAGTGGGTACAGAATGTGCAGGGAGTTGGGGGTGGAGTGGGTACAGAATGTGCAGGGAGTTGGGGGTGGAGTGGGTACAGAGATGTGCTGGGAGTTGGGGGTGGAGTGGGTACAGAGATGTGCTGGGAGTTGGGGGTGGAGTGGGTACAGAGATGTGCTGGGAGTTGGGGGTGGAGTGGGTACAGAGATGTGCTGGGAGTTGGGGGTGGAGTGGGTACAGAGATGTGCTGGGAGTTGGGGGTGGAGTGGGTACAGAGATGTGCTGGGAGTTGGGGGTGGAGTGGGTACAGAGATGTGCTGGGAGTTGGGGGTGGAGTGGGTACAGAGATGTGCTGGGAGTTGGGGGTGGAGTGGGTACAGAGATGTGCAGGGAGTTGGGGGTGGAGTGGGTACAGAGATGTGCTGGGAGTTGGGGGTGGAGTGGGTACAGAGATGTGCTGGGAGTTGGGGGTGGAGTGGGTACAGAGATGTGCTGGGAGTTGGGGGTGGAGTGGGTACAGAGATGTGCTGGGAGTTGGGGGTGGAGTGGGTACAGAGATGTGCTGGGAGTTGGGGGTGGAGTGGGTACAGAGATGTGCTGGGAGTTGGGGGTGGAGTGGGTACAGAGATGTGCTGGGAGTTGGGGGTGGAGTGGGTACAGAGATGTGTTGGGCTCTTTCACACTGGCGGACTGATCGGGTCCCCCTGTCAGTTTTTCAGGCAGACCCGATCAGACATCCATTGCCCTCTATGGAGCGGTAGATGTCAGTGGACCTGTGTTCGCTGACACCCGCCACCATCCGATCCGGTCCACGAAAAACAGACAGATGGGAGATCCATTCACCATGCGTCTGGCGGATCGTATTGGATGGTCCATTTCCATCCAAAAGCCTCATAGAGAGCAGCGTGCTGTGTCCATGTCTGCTCTACATCAGCGGCCCAGACACAGACATGTCATCCGTTTGCTCAGTGGTAATCAGGGGAGAGATCCCCCACTGAGCAAACGGATTCTGCTGTGTCAACTTTAATTTGATACACCGGGTGCCTGTCATCACACAAGTCCCGCCTCCTGGTTACCTCTTTAGACAGCACACTTGTCCAATGCCGGGACGTGTGCTGTCTATCATAGGTAGGGCCCGTCCAGGAGGTGGGACTTGTGTGATGGTTCGGCGAATCAAATTAAAGTTTGAATTTTTTTTTAGCTGGAGGCGCCGGCCTGACACCCCCCCCCCCCCCCCCCCCAGTGTGTGGCACCCGGGGCGGACCGTCCACCCTTTGCTTTGGCAACCCGCCCAGGATCTGTGTGATGATCCGCCCATTTTCGGCAGAACACCGGCTCTTTTCTCCTCTCAGATCTCCTGCCACGCATGAGGCTGCGATCCTGGGCACAGGTCAGGCTGCGATCCTGGGCACAGGTCAGGCTGCGATCCTGGGCACAGGTCAGGCTGCATAGATGGGCACAGCTGAGCCCTGCATTCTTTATGTAGTGCACTCCTGAACTCTGCACTCTGTTTTTTCTCTCTTCTCATTACATTTGGCAGTCATATCGTAAATAAATTCTAAGCAGCATCTTTCTTTTTTATCTTATTTATGGACGAAATGTGAGAAATAATTTATATATCATACAATCATTCCATAAACACTTACCACATACACGGCATATATCATTTGAGGAAAATATGCTCATAAAAGAGTTTACCTTTTGTAAATAGAAAAAATAGAAAAATATGTCCCCGGATTTCATTTTAAAAGTCTGGTCACCTTACCTTACAACATCAGAGCAGACCGTACAGGTACAATACAATTCAATACAGGAGGAATCAGAGGGCCCTGCTCATTTTAGAGCTTACAATGATTTGCAAATCTCATAAACCCGTATCTTAGTCACAATAGAAAATATAAATGTTTAAACTAAGGAAATGTACTATTTTAAGAAAACAAATAAAGGTAATTTTGAAATGATGGCAGCAACCTGTCTCAAAAAAGTTTGGACAGGGCCGCGTAGCGTCCCCTCTTTTAACATCACTTTTTAACTGTATAACTTGCATATATGGCAGCAAGGTGGTACTGTTTTGCCAGACACTTGCAGCTAGGGGGCACACTTGCATGCTTTGGCTGTGATTATACACAGCGGGAGCTGATCTGCGGGTACCGAGGACTCTGTCAGATGGCACCCGCCCATCATCCAGCACAGAGGCAGAACGGCGATCTATGTAAACCAGGCAGATTGCCGTTTTGACTGAAGGGAAGGCATGGATCCTGTGTCTCTGCAAAGTGGGGGGCTAGGTTCCATATCTTCTCCTAGTAAAAGCATCTCCCACACTGTACAAAAACACTGGCTAAGCACACAGTGAACCCTTTGATAGCATCTGATGTTAATCCCTTCCCGGCCGGTGTCATAAGTACAGTGACAGTGCATATTTTTAGCACTGATCACTGTATTAGTGTCCCCGGTTTCCAAAAGTGTCAGTGCCTGATTGTCCGCTGCAATATTGCAGTCCTGCTACAAGTCGCTGATCCCCGCCATTGCTAATAATAAAAAAAAAAAATTCCAGTATATATTCCATAGTTTATAAACGCTATAAAGCGTATGAGAAGGTGGCCATAACTAAGACTGAGATTGTTGGGTGCCGGTCTAGGCACAGGACAATGTGAGTTTTATTCCTATCTTTGCTATTTTAAGAAATTTTACCATTATTATTATTATTATTATTATTATTCTACAGGCTTTATATAGCGCCAACAGTTTACGCAGTGCTTTACAATAAAAAAGGGGGACGGTACAATTACAATACAGTTCAATACAAAAAGAATAGGAGGGCCGTGCTCATGGAGTTTACAATCTAAAGGGAGGGGAGGTGCTACAAAAGGTAATGGCTGCAGGGGATGATCTGATGGAGGGGACTCAAGTACAGTTTTTTAGGTGGCAGGGTGGAGTCCTACCACTTCTATTATGCCTCCTGGATGGTGTTTAGTGTTTAACCACTTGCCCCCCGGGAGATTTACCCCTTTTCATGACCAGGCCATTCTTTGCGATTACGGCACTGTGTTACTTTAACAATTGCGCGGTCATGCAACACTGTACTTAAATGAAATTTATTTCCTTCTTTTCCCACAAATAGAGCTTTCTTTTGGTGGCATTTGATCACTGTTTTTTTGCTTTTTCTTTATTTTTTTCCCCATTAAATAAAAGATTGATCCATTTTGAAAAAAATGTCTGCTATAAAACCAATCCAATAAAAACAGTTAAAAATCGAATATCTTCATAAATTTAGGCCAATATGTATTCTGCCACATGTTTTTGGTTAAAAAAAAAAAAAAAGCGTCTATTGCTTGGTTTGCGCAAAAGTTATAGCGTCTACAAACTAATGGGTTATATACAGAATTTATATATTTTTTTTCATTAGTAATGGCGGCGATCAGCGACTTATAGCGGAACTGCGAAATTGCGGCGGATAAGCTGACACATTTGACACCGTGGGAACCAGTGACATAAATACAGTGATCAGTGCTAAAAATATGCACTGTACTAACTGGGAAGGGGTTAAACATCTAAGGTGATCAAAGGGGTTAAATGTGGGCCTAGTGTTTTTTTTTTTTTGTGTTCACGTGTGTTTTACTAGGGGATGTGCTTTGCAGAGAAAGAACATCCACCACATCCCTGCTGACAGGACAGAGCTCTGCCTTGTTTACATAGGCAGAGCCCTGTACTGTCTCTCTCTTTGCCAATCAGTGGGGGCCGGCAGACATCAATTGGCCGGCAACCGCTGATCGTCTTGTGCTGTGTCTAATCACAGCACAGCCGCGGCGCCGGTGGCACACGCTCCCTACCCGGAAGGTACGTGATCCAGCACAGGAGAGCCGCTCTGCTGCTGTATGACTAAGTTATGCGGTAGGCAAGTGGTTAAAGCTCAACGCCAGTCATCTTTGACAGAGTACCGGTGGAACAGAATCTCTCAGGTTTGTATTACTGGCTGTGTCCCCATTGGGGAGATTTCCCCACACTTTGTCTAAATAGGAGATGATGGCAAAGGTTAGAACTTCTGCTAGGTTATTATTACTGCCTATGGCTCCCCTTCCTAATGACAACCTTCCCCCCTCATTTCTTGTTCTGTTGTCCTACAAACAGGAAGTGAGGTGTAAACTCCCCAGTTGGGTCACGGATGGCAATAAAGACTTCAAAGCGGAGCTCCACCCAAAAGGGGAAGCTCCGCTTAATTGCCTCCTCCCCCCTCCGCTGCCACATTTTGCACCTGGTTTTGACAGGTACCTGCTCCCAATTCTGTGTGAGTTTGCCGCAGTGAAGTCATTTGGAAGTTCAGCCCCCCTCCTCCTTCCCCTGCTGCTCGGCCATTCACAAAGCGCAGCTTGCTTTGCGCATGCGCAGTAGGGAACTAGGACCGATGCTACCACTAGGCGCACCAGGCAGCCGCCTAGGGCACGGCCACAGCCACTGGTTTACAAAGAACTAGGGGGAAAAGTGTCTCTAAATGTAGACTGTATAAATCTTTTATTTAAAAAAGGATGCCAAATGGCAATTCACATAACAAGGTAGGTAATAGGCTAGGTATAAGTCTGGGATGCTGTGCAGGATTACCCGCTGATGAGCCACCAGGGGCCACGCTGCAGAGTGTTTAGGAAAGCCGGTCAGACACTTTGAAGATGACGCTGGAGTACACGCATGGCCTGCAGCGCCAGCGAGATGTCAGTCAAGTCGAAGCAACGCGTTTCAGAGCATGCGCCATGCTGTCTATGGGCAGGCACATGCTTTGATCACGCTGAAGATACAGAGAAGAGCCTCTATTTATTGGGACCCGCCCCGCTGCCGCTGACATTTATCAGTAGTTAGACTGGAAATCATATGCTTTTTTAATGTAATGGTAATCTTGAAGTGTTTTTTTTTTTTTTGGGGGGGTGGGGGTGCGAGTAGCTGGTCTTGCCTAAGGTGCAAAATACTCTAGCACCGGCCCTGTAGGGAACCGGCAAGGCTTCACTGCCGCTTTCCCTTACTTGAAATGGCGGCATTGTCCGAGAGCCTATTGAAAAATCAGCTCGGGAGAAGACACAGCTGGATCACTGGACAGGCAAGTGTCCTAATAAAAAGTCAGCAGCTACAGTATCGGTAGCTGCTGACTTAAAAAAATTCTGACTGAGCCTGGAGCAGTGTTAATTTCGTTGACTAAATGTAATACTATTTTAGTCTACTAAAATATGACTAAAACAATTCAGATGACTAAAATGCAACTAAATTTAATTTATATCACAATGGCTAAATCTGTGTCTGTAGTGCATGTTCAAACCTAATACCATAAATAATAAACCTGTTATTAGATATCTACTCCAGGAGTATATAATGTTTGGCAGTTCTAAAGCAATAATGCATTCAAATGTAACTAAACCCATTAGATTTTAGTCAACTAAAATGTACTGTAGATTTTAGTTGACTAAAATACGACTAAAATGGCATTTTAGTCAAGACCATCACTAAAAATAAATTTAAATTTAATGTCAAAATTAACACTGGCCTGGAGATCCGCTTTAAAGCGCAGTTCCGCAGATTTTTTTTTTTTTTTTTTTTTTTAAAGTCAGCAGCTCAAATACTGCAGCTGCTGACTTTGAAAAAATATGTTCACTTACCTGTCCAGGGTGCCCGCGATGTCGGCACCTGAAGCCGATCTGTCCCTCGGCTCTCAGGTGCTGCCGCCACCATCTTTGGTAAGGGAATCGGGAAGTAAAGACTTGCGGCTTCACTTCCTGGTTCCCTACTGCAAATGCTCGAGTCGCACTGCACACTCTGAATGGTCCCTGCTGTCTTCTGGGACCCGTGTGTCTCCCAGAAGACAGTGGAGGGGGACCGAGAAGGCGCCGGAAGTGGCGTAGATATCCACAGATATCTATGCCCGGGAGAAAATACCTGGATTAGACAGGTATCTGCTCCCTCCCCTCCCCCCCCTGAAAGGTGCCAAATGTGACACCGGAGGGGGGGAGGATTCCGAAAAGCGGAAGTTCCATTTTTGGGTGGAACTCCGATTTAAGCTGAGCAACAGGCTTTAATTTTTAAATATATTCCTCAAAAGCCTAAAAGGATATAAATTCTCTGTGTGCATGTACCAGATGCCCTTCCAACCCCATATTAATATGTAATAGTAGCAGTGACATCACTGTGCTGAAGAGAGAACAGAGCTGAGGGAGGGGTCCCAGCAGGCTCCACCCACTACAGACTGCCTGCAGAAAACTACAGGAGGGGGCGGAGACAAGACCAGTCATCCTGCACAAGGGGAGAGGAGTAGCAGTGACCGGTCTTGATTACAGGAAGCTCCTACACAGGGGCAAAGTTTACTGCACAGATCTGGAAGAAATGCACAAAGAATACTCTTGTGTTTAGACAGTATTTGCTGATCCTGAAGGTCTTTACATTTCCAAGGTCAATACAAATTTTTTAAAAGGTCATCTTCATTTTGGGTTTTATCTTTTTAATTGAATATAAAAAAAAAAGATGCAATTTATGTCTTTTCACATCTTTTGTATGATGCGTTTTTTATTTTTTATTTTATTTCTCTATCTCTGACATTCAGGCTTGGCTTGCAGAGGTGCATGAATTTGCTCACAAGGATGTGGTCATCATGCTGCTCGGCAACAAGGTATTTGTAACTTCCTGAACTGCTACGCTTCTCCGAATTGAGACACCGACTAGATGGTTTCGCATACGACGTGTAAAATGATCTGTATCACTGTGCATGGGGTGCAATACATTATATGTGCAGATGATGCCGCCAAACAATTGCTGCAGCTGCATGAATACAGAGGTCCTGCTGTAGCCAGCTGCAGAAATGGAACTCTGCTTTTGAGTTAATATTTAGTATGCAGTATATGTACACTATTACAATTGTATTCCTTATTTTTATCATTTTCATTCTTTCAACTTTCTGATTGTTTAAAAAAAAAATCTTATTTTGACACTTACATTTTTTATTTATTTTTTTATGAAATAAAAACCAAGACAAGCCATGCAATACTAAATAAAAGGGAAAATAAAAAGTAGAAATTTGAACTACTAAAGACTGAATCTCAAATGACTCAAATAAAAAAAAAATTTAAAAAATAAAACATTTTAATTTGAGATTCAGTCTTTAGTAGTTCAAATTTCTACTTTTTTATTTTCCCTCTTATTGAGTATTGCAAGGCTTGTCTTGGTTTTTATTTCATTAAAAAAAAATGTATTGAAAGGTCGCGAATAGATATTAAAAAATATATACAAAGGTATGGTTTAAGCGCTTGGTACAAAAGACAAACTGCATTATAATGATGGAGGCAACTGCTTGTTGTGTTTTTTTTTTTTTTTGTTTTTTTTTTTAAAGCATATTTTAAACCCAAAAACAAGAAATGTATATATTGCAGATTACCAGTCCTTAGATGTGGTGGCTGCATTAGTTTTCTTTTGAAGATATATTTTTTTTCTTTTTCTTTTTTCTTCTTTATTTTGGGCTGGTGATTCTGCCAAAAATGGACTTCGTACCCAAAGGTGAATAATTTGTCTACCTAAATCCGGCCATAGATGGCTCAAATTGACCAATCTATCTATGCGCTGGCTGGTGTACTGATCCATCAGTCGACTTCAGTACAAACAGCCTGTCGGATTTTTTTGTATGCGATTACTGCTGGCGGCTATAGAGGCTCCCCGCCGGCAGAACACAATAACGCTGCAGGAGGGATTCCCCCATCAACATGGACTGTTTTGATGGGGGGAAATCAAGCAATTTTCTATTCTTCCAGCCATGGGCTACCTAAAGTGGTTGTAAAGCCTAAACATTTTTTACCTTCCTGCATTCCCTGCATTATGGTAAAAAAAATTAAGGTGTCAGCATCCCCCCCCCCCCCTCTCAGAGCCCTCATTTGATCCAGTGCCATGCATGTCTGCAGCTCTTCTCTTCCCCTCACTTCCGGATCTCGCTGGCTTTGCTGGAGCGCTGGGAGCCATTGGCTCCCGCTGCGGTCAGTCAGAGCCAGTGATGGGGGTGCGGGGGCTGAGTCCCGCTGTCTGTGTCAATGGACGCAGTAGCGGGGCTCGGGTGCGAGCACACACAAGTGCCCCCATGGGAAGCCGCTTCCCATGGGGGCACTGGACAGAAGGAAGGGGCCAGGGGTGCTGGCGGGGGACCTGAAAAGATCCACAGCAAAGCAGGTAAGTATATACATGTTTTTGGATTCTTATTTTTTTTATTTATTATTATTATTATTATTATTATTATTATTATTATTTTATTTATTTTTTAATTTTACCTTTTACAATCACTTTTAAATCCTTTTTTACATTGTTTTCTTTTTTTTTTTTTTAGCATATAAGACTAGATTTGTTACAATATTTTATTAAATACCCTACGCATGTATATATGTGTGTTTTTTTTAGGTTTATAACATTTACAAGTTATTTTACACATTACCTTATTAAATGTTATTTATTTTTTTCTTTCACTGGATTAAAAAAAAAAAACACTTTTTTTTTTTTTTGTATATACTAATGCTTTCTTCTAACTATGCCTTTTTCTCTGTGTACAGTGAGAGCTGCAGTCAGCAGGTTTGTTTGTAACCAAACCGCATATAATCACTATGATTAGCTCTTATAGTATCCCATGATCCAGGAACCATTCGGATTGGTACCTGATCATTGGTGTGAGACCAGCGGCAGAACTACTTTTTAGCAGGGATGTTATTTAACATTCTCATAGCAAGACTGTCTGTTTGAGGATGTGAAAGCCCACCTCCAAGAAAATGAGTAAAATATCACCCCCTGCAGGGATTTTTCTGCCACTGGATGCTCTCAGTCATTTAGTTTGACACCTGGTGTGATTTACAGTGGTTGTAAGCCTTTACATTATACCTAGTGAGGTGTCTGGCCTCAGGTGATACCAAGAGATGAGTCCAATCCTCCTACATAAGTTGCACCTGTCCATCTGCAGCCCTCTCTTCTCTATTCAAAGTGCAGCATTTATACAGCTTGCATGAGCTTTCAGACACAGGATGGGAAGCTGAAGTTGCACACTGCAGAGCTCAGTAAGGAGAGTTCTGAGAGCTGATTAGAGGAAGTGGACACACCCCTTTTCACACAGGACTGAGGCTGTCAATCACAGGCTGTGTGCTAGAGCTCTCTCCCCTGTCACCATTTTATTTCTCTTGGTGTACGGAAAACTTGTCAGAAGTTGCTTATGCAGATAAGAGGCGTTAAGCAGCAGAGAGAAATGACACTTGCAGTATCTCACAAAAGTGAATACACCCCTCACATTTTTGTAAATATTTTATTATATCTTTTCACGTGACAACACTGAAGAAATTACACTTTGCTACAATGTAAAGTAGTGAGTGTACAGCTTGTATAACAGTGTAAATTTCCCTTTATAATAACTCCACACACAGCCATTAATGTCTAAACTGCTGGCAAAAAAAGTGAGTACACTCCTAAGTGAAAATTTCCAAATTGTGCCCAATTGGCCATTTTCCCTTCCTGGTGTCATGTGACTCGTTAGTGTTACAATGTCTCAGGTGTAAATGGGGAGCAGGTGTGTTAAATTTGGTGTTATCGCTCTCACTCTCTCATACTGGTCACTGGAAGTTCAACATGGCACCTCATGGCAAAGAACTCTCTGAGGATCTGAAAAAAAGAATTGTTGCTCTACATAAAGATGGCCTAGGCTATAAGAAGTTTGCCAAGACCCTGAAACTGAGCTGCAGCACGGTGGCCAAGACCATACAGCGGTATAACAGGACAGGTTCCACGCAGAACAGGCCTCACCATGGTCGACCAAAAAAGTTGAGTGCACGTGCTCAGCGTCATATCCAGGAGGTTGTCTTTGGGAAATAGATGTATGAGTGCTTGCAGCATTGCTGCAGAGGTTGAAGGGGTGGAGGGTCACCTGTAAGGGGCCCGGATGGCAACCCCCCCTTTTTTTTTCGTCAGCAACCAAAGCCCCCCCAACCTCAGCAATTCGGCAACACCCCCCCCCCCCCCGCTTCTCAATTTGCGGCAGCCCCCCCAGCTTCTCAATTTGCGGCGCCCCCCCCCCGGTTCTCCTTAGCTCCAGGGGGCCCATGCCTGAAGCTGTGTAAGGGGCCCCAAAATTCCTGATGGCGGCCCTGACTGTAGGGGTTGATTTACTAAAGGCAAATAGGCTGTGCAGTTTTGCAAAGTGCAGTTGCTTCAGAGCTTAGTAAATAAGGTAGAGCTTCACTTTGCAAAGAATACCCAATCACATGCAAGGAAAAAATACCTGCATGATTGGATGATAGTAAATGAGCAGAAGCTTTGCCCTGGTTCACACTGGTGCGCTTTGACATGCGATTTGGCATGTCAAAATGGCGGTATTTGCCGCAAATTGCCGACAATGGCACTGTCCTAATCGGTGCGACGCCGCATCTGCGGCGCTGCACCGATTTCAAAAAGTAGTTTCTGTACTACTTTTTGCGATTTTGGGCCGCGATTTACATTAACATCTGTGCAAATCGCGGCCGAAATCGGGACTGACCAGCGGGAGTGAAATGGTGCGAGTTCAGCTGAACTCACACGGCTTCATTCTCGCAGCCCCAGTGTGAACCTGGGCTTAGTCTTTTAAGAAATCTGCTGACTTTTAATATTAGGACACTTGCCTGTCCAGGGTGCCCGCGATGTCCTCACCTGAAGCCAATCTGTCCCTCGGCTCTCGGGTGGAGGCGCCGGCATTGCTAGTAAGGGAATCAGGAAGTGAAGCCTCGTGACTTCACAGCCTGGTTCCCTACTGCGCATGCGCTTCCTCACTGGTCCCTGCTGTCTTCTGGGACCTGTGTCTCCCAGAAAACAGCGGGGGGGGACAAAGGAGGGGCCGGACATGGCGTAGATCGCCGTGGAATCTGCTGCCATCTATCGCTGGAAGTGGGAGCAAATACCTGTATTGGACAGGTATCTGCTCCCCCTCCCCCCTGAAAGGTGCCAAATGTGACACCAGGGGGGGGGGGGCGGAAAAGCGGAAGTTCAATTTTTGGGTGGAACTCCGTTTTAAACTCAGGAAAAAAATGAGCACAGCCTTCTGAATATGGGGCATCATGCACCCACTCCCTGGGAGGGCATTATTCAGTAGGAGGACCCTGCATGTCGCATGACCAGCGCAGAGACGCCTGGGAAAGGTGTGTGTGTGTGTGTATATGTATGTATGTGTGTGTGTGTGTGTATGTATGTATGTGTGTATATATGTATATATGTATGTATGTATGTGTGTATGTATGTGTGTATATATATATATATATATATATATATATATATATATATATATATATATATATATATATATATATATATATATATATATATATATATACACACACACAGTGGCTATAAAAAGTCTACACACCCCTGTTAAAATGTCAGGTTTCTGTGATCTGCAAAAAATTAAACATTCAGTTAAGTCTGGCCCATTCCAAAACATTAATCTTCTTCTGGTGAAGCCATTCCTTTGTTGATTTGGATGTATGTTTTGGGTCGTTATTATGCTAAAGGATGAAGTTCCTCTTCATGTTCAGCTTTATAGCAGAAGCCGGAAGGTTTTGTGCCAATAATGACTGACATTTGGAACGGTTCATAATTCCCCTCTACCTTGACTAGGGCCGCTGTTCCAGCTGAAGAAAAACAGCCCCGAAGCATGATGCTGCCACCACCATGCTTCACGGTGGGTATGGTGTTCTTTTGGTGATGTGCAGTGTTATTTTTGCGGCAAACATATCTTTTGGAATTCTGGTCAAAAAGTTCAACCTTGGTTTCATCAGACCAGAACGCATTTTCCCACATGATTTTTGAAAACTTCAGATGTGTTTTCTCAAGTCGTCTTCCAGGACGGCACAATGAGAGATGACTGGCTCCACCTGACAGGAAACACAATCAATTCAAAGAGGTTAAAGCACCCGCCCCTCCCCGTGCTCCTCAGTTCTTGATTGTGTTTCCCCACAGCGAAACCGTTTATTTTTTTTCCACAGACTGAAGGCCTGGGGCTGGAAGTCCCCCCCCCCCCCCCCCGGGAGCTGAGCCGAATGCCTGGGAAGCCTCTGGGCCTAGCAGGACTCTATTGTCCGTCCTGGGGGGTATCCCATTTCTCTTCTCAGGGAGGGCAGTAGAAGAGCCTCCCTGAGCACTGAAGGACCCTAGGTGCTGGGCTGTACCTGGGACTTCAGGGGCCATCTATCCTCCTTCCTCCCCCCTACCTGTCTGGGCGTCCTTTCTGGAGGGGGGGCTGGCAGGTCCCTCCGGTAATCCCCGCTCGCGCGGACCGCTCGTTCTATGGCGCCGCTCTATGCAGGAGCGTATGATTGCGGCGCCATCTTCCCTGAGTCTGGGACATTCGTCCTCTAGCTTCAGGGATGATGCCATCACGCGTTGCGTCATTTCTGGTCTCCGGCAAAATGGCGACGGCCGGCGTCTGCTTACCGGCATTAACAGCGGAGGGACGCCAGGAAGAGAGGCGCCCTTTTTCACTCCTCCAGTGCCTCTACAGTGACTTGCTCATCACACCTAAGCGGCATGGAACATGAGAGGCTGACCACGGCCGCGGCTACAGAGGAGACCACAGGGGGTGAGTCAACCCAGCCAGCAGGGGTCATGATGGGGGAGGGTACCCTGACTCTTTCCCCTTGCCTGTCACAGGGTTCTTTCTAAATGAATTCCTGTGTACTCTTACATTGCAGGTGAGGACGTCACTGCCCAAGGGGTTGCCAGTCATTCCTCTAGAGCCCCTGCCCGCTCCAAAAGATGCGGCAACTGTAATGAGAAATTACCTTCAACCCATTCCAAGCCCTTCTGCTTCAATTGTATCCAGAAGCTGGCGGGGAAGGAAACATCTCAGGTTATGAGAGACTTTCTCTTTGTCCAAACCCAGATGCTTGCCACCCTTAAGGATTTTCAAGCCTCCCTTAAGGCTAAAGAACCAGAGCCCCAGACAAGCAGGGAGGGCCCTTCCTCACAGGAGAGTTCCTCCTTAACCAGATTAGGGAGAGGACACCCAGAATCCCTGAGATCCCTCCTGTCTCAGGACTCAGAGGCAGAAGAAGACTCGGAGATCCCTGATCAGGGACTTTCCGATGAGGGCCTGGTAGATAGTCAGGCTGAGGAGGAGGAAGAGGGCTCTAGGTCAGGAAGACACATCTTCTCAGCTGACGACATGGAAGGCCTCCTTGGTGCAATCTACGCCTCTGAAGAAATTCAGGAGCCGACGGAGCAGGTATCTGCACAGGATAGATTGTACCGAGGCCTGGTAAGGGCCCAACCCAGAGCCATTCCGGTTCATCAGACTCTCAAAGATGTGATCCTTAGAGAGTGGAAGGAACCTGAGAGGAAGCTTCTGAAATATAAAACTTGGAAGCGTAGGTGTCCTTTTTAAGGGGGAGGATGAGGAGAAATTCTTTAAAGTTCCCAGATTGGATGCCTCTTTGGCACAGGTGTCAAGGCAATCCGACCTCTCCTTTGAGGACGCGGGTAATATCAAGGATCTTATGGATCGCCGTACTGAGACGACCTTGCGTAGAGCCTGGGAAGCCAATGCGGCAGCAATGAGCCCCGCGTTGGCTTCAGCTTGTATAGCTAGGAACGCGGATACATGGATAGCCAAGCTAATAGGACATGTTTCCCGTGTGTCCAAGTCCAGGGGAGTCCTAGACTCTCTACTGGTGATAGGTAGCGCAGTTCCAGGACCCGCTTATGTGGACTCCCATTTGAGGGCTCCCTCCTTTTTGGTACAGGGCTTGATCAAGCTCTGTCAAGATCTACTGAAAAGGGCAAGAAGTTTCCCACCAAACCTAAAAGGGACCAAAAAAGATTTTTTCGAGGCCCCCAGGGTAGAAACCGCTTATCAAGCAAGAAGCCTGACGGTAATAGGAAGTGGGGCGTTGGGAAGGATAAGCCGAAAGGAAGTATCCTCTTTTCCAACCAAAAATCAAATGAAAAGGACTTTAAGTGACGTGAGGGTAGGGGGAAGACTTTCCCAATTCCTTTCCAGGTGGGAGAGTATTACTCAGAGCCCTCATATTCTCAACATTATAAGAGAGGGTTACAGGCTGGAGTTTCTTCACCCCCCCCTCAAAGTTCCTATTAACATTTCTCCCCAGGGACCCCCTCAAGAAGGCAGGTCTTCTGCAAAACATCTCAGACCTAGCAGAACAGGGAGTGGTAGTTCCGGTACCTGCGGGTCAACGCGGAATGGGGGTCTACTCCCATATCTTCGTTGCCCCAAAATCCTCAGGCAAATACCATTTGATAATAAACCTGAGACCCCTGAATGCCTCTCTGCGTCATAAGAAATTTCGCATGGAGAGCATATACACCCTCAGAAGACTCCTTCTGAAGGAGAGGTATACATGGTAACGATCGACTTAAAGGACGCCTACCTACATGTCCCAATCTTTCCAGGACATCAGGCCTTCCTCAGATTTTCAGTCAAGTCTCCTCAAGGGATTCAACACTGGCAGTTTGCTGCCCTCCCCTTTGGACTGGCTTCCAGCCCAAGGGTGTTTACAAAAATCGTAGCAGAGGTGGTCGCCTTCCTACACTTGCAGGGTATATCAATAGTCCCTTATCTCGACGATCTTCTACTCTACAACCAGAGTTGAGATCTCCTCCTCGCAGACCTGGCCAAGGTTGTGAGTACCCTGGAATCCCTAGGTTGGATCATAAAGGGGGAGAAGTCCTCGATGATCCCGGACCAAAGAAAAGTTTACCTGGTTTTCCTGATAGACTCCCTACAGAGGAGGCTCTTCTTGCCCCAGGAGAAGGCCCAGGGCCTCATGGCAGCGGTCTGGTCTCTGTTGGAGCCAGGAGAGTTCTCTTTCAGAGACATCATGAGGGTACTGGGTCTAATGACCTCTTGTATTCCTGTGGTCCCGTGGACTCAGCTCCACTCCAGACCTCTCCAACAATTCCTCTTATCCTCCTGGGACGGAACAAGAGGGACATTAGACCACAGAATCTCCATCCCAGAGGTAGTAAAGGACTCTCTGAGCTGGTGGCTTCTTCCTCAGAAGTTGCAGGTGGGTCATCTATGGACTCAGACAGACCCCCTCAGGATAACGACGGACGCAAGCTCCTGGGGTTGGGGGGCCCACTTAGGCGAACTCCGAGCCCAGGGTTCCTGGAATCAGGATCAGTGACACGCCTCCTCAAACTTCCGGGAATTATTGGCGGTCGGGGAGGCCCTAAAAGCGTTCGAGGAAAGGATCCGAGACCGGGAGGTCCAGATCCTCTCCGACAATGCGACCACGGTGGCCTTCATAAATCATCAGGGGGGAACCAGGTCTCCCTCCCTGCTGACCTTGTCTCTAGGAATTCTGGGCTGGGCAGAGCTTCGGATTGCCTCTATTACGGCAGTACACATAAAGGGAAGGTACAACATAGAGGCGGACTATCTAAGCCGTCATCGGATTCTCCAGGGGGAATGGGAGCTGAACCCAGAGGTGTTCAACCTGGTGTGCCAACATTTTGGAAGGCCAGAAATAGACCTCTTTGCCCGCAAGGAGAACAGGAGAGTAAGAAGATTCTTTTCCCTGTCCCGGGAGTGGGGCTCGGGGGGGGTGGATGCACTGGCTCAGGTATGGAGTTTTCACCTGGCTTATGCTTTTCCTCCTCTGAATCTCATTCCAAGAGTCCTACAAAAACTAGGTCTCTCAGAGACCAGACTCATTCTAATTGCTCCTTGGTGGCCCAAGAGAGCCTGGTTTCCCGCTCTACAGAACTGGTCTGTAGCACCTCCCCTCCATCTACCAGTTCGGGTGGACCTTCTTCGGCAGGGACCAGTCTTTCACCCAGATCCCAGCTTCTTCAAGCTGACGGCCTGGTGCTTGAGAGGCAGAACCTGCGGGAGAGGGGATGTTCCGAGAGAGTGATTAACACTCTCCTCTCAAGTAGAAAAGAAGTCACCAGACGTATCTACAGGAAGGTGTGGGGAGTCTTCTCTCACTGGTGTCTAGTGAGAAAGGTATCCCAGCAAGAAACCTCGGTCATCCTGGACTTTCTCCAGGATGGCGCCGACTTAGGTCTCGCTACCAAGACTCTAAGAGTACAGGTAGCAGCCTTATCGTATTTTTTGGACAAAAAGTTATCACTGGACCCTCTAGTTAAAAGATTTCTAATGGCCAGGGATAGATTGTCCCCGGTGCAGATCTCTAGAGTCCCGCCCTGGGACCTTACGTTAGTTTTGAAACAATTAACTAAGGCTCCGTTTGAGCCACTAGAAGATATTTCAGTTAAATTACTGACATTTAAGTTTGCTTTTCTTCTGGCAATTACTACAGCCAGAAGAATATGCGACATGCAGGCTCTGACGATTAAAGAGCCTTTCTTTAGTTTATTCGAGGACAGAGTTATTCTTAGGCAGGACCCCCTGTACCTCCCTAAGGTAGTGTCAAAGTTTCATAGATCACAAGAAATTATTCTTCCTTCCTTTTGTTCAATTCCACAAAATGAAAGAGAGGCCTCCTTTCATTGTCTAGATGTCAGACGGTGTCTGCTAGCTTATCTGGATAGAGTGGGTGAATTTAGGAAATCCAGCCATTTACTAATTAATTTTTTTGGACAGAAAAAGGGCCAACAGGCATCTAGAGCATCCATATCTAGATGGATCAGACAGACAATCTCCATAGCTTATGACCAGGCTGGTAAGACAGCCCCGAAAGTTAAAGCTCATTCTACTCGCTCTTTGGCAACCTCCTGGGCAGAAAGAGCCGGAGCTTCGGTGGAACAGATCTGTAAAGCTGCGACTTGGTCAAGCCAGAATACATTCCTAAGGCATTACAGAGTGGAGTTGCTGTCACCTCAGGACCTGTCCTTTGGTAGAGAGGTCCTGCAAGCAGTCGTCCCACCCTAAGGTAGGCCTGAAGCTACTTGCTTCTCTCTCATTGTGCCGTCCTGGAAGACGACTTGAGAAAGTGACCAGTTACACTTACCGGTAACGGTGTTTCTGGGAAGTCTTCCAGGACGGCAGGCCTACTTCCCACCGCTTTGGTTGATACATTGGTTTGTATAGAGTTATTTGGGTGTGTGTTTTCTCTCTCGTACACTGGTGTGGGTCTGTACTTTATCATAACTGAGGAGCACGGGGAGGGGCGGGTGCTTTAACCTCTTTGAATTGATTGTGTTTCCTGTCAGGTGGAGCCAGTCATCTCTCATTGTGCCGTCCTGGAAGACTTCCCAGAAACACCGTTACCGGTAAGTGTAACTGGTCACTTTTGCAAAATTTAGCCGGGCTTGGATGTTTTTCTTAAAGGGCTTCCGTCTTTCCACTCTACCCCCAGTGGGGCTTATTCACATTGTGCCCATCAATGTGTTAGCTGACAGTATCCTTTTAGTCTCTCTGTAATGCTACAGGCTTTTGTAACCTCTTGTTTCCAGAGTGACATGAACGATAGAAGAACTATCAGAACAGAAGAAGGAGAATCCCTGGCAAAGGTTAGACATTCTGTTCAGGACAGTATAATATTTACCAATGATTCCTGTGACCTGATCTAAAATGAAGTTCCTTCCTTTTTTTTATTTCCTTATTTAAATCTGCAGGAATATGGAATTCCCTTCATGGAGACTAGCGCTAAGACTGGTATAAATGTGGAACTGGCTTTTATGGCAGTCGCAAGGTAAGTACTTACTGCCAAATGATGACAGGTCTAATTATTGTAAAGGAGCCCTCAACCCAAAACTCATGGGTGAACTCTGGTGAGATCCTGGCTCTTCTTCTCCTTGCATGAGCATGACCGATAGGAGGAGTTGGGTGGGATGGGGGTGGAGCCATACAGGGAGCTCACTGCTGGCAGTCCTGGGTTCACATATGAGTTTACTTTTACTGCAGACATTTCAAACTTTTCCATTTTCTCTAAGGCATGTGGCACCTTGATTTTTGCCACGTAGACCGAGTGTTTTTTTTTTTCTCAGTTTTGCATAGCGTTGAGAAGAGTTGGGAACGTGTGTTCTTGAATATAAAAACTTTATGGGCATATTACTTGTTAGAACAGTGAAATATGTTAAAGTACATCCCATTTAAAGGCAAGCTATTTACTGGCCCAAGACTTCCATTTTTTTTTTTCCATAAAAGAACACAGGAAGATGCAATGTCCAGTAATTATTTTTCTCTTGTCATCCATGGACTGACACAGCGTGTCTTATACACCTTTACACGTGGGTTATGTCCCTGCTTGCAGGAGAAGACCTAGGCAGAATGTGAGATGTTATACATACATTCTAAACAGCCAGAGCTGAACAGCCCCGCCCAGGGGGGCGGTCCCTCCGGACATAACCCTCCCACTGCAGTCAGCAGACCTCAATTTTTTTCTGCCTAGCAGAAGGAGAAGACGTGGCTCTCTCAGGAGCCAGTCTCCTGACCTATTTTTATTCCTTTGGGAATTTTTTTCCTATTTTATTCTTTTGAGATCTTCTATCAACTGTCGGCTGGGCAACAGGTTGGGTACAAGATATCCTCGTAGTCTTCCCTGTCCGACCATCGAGCGTGCTGATCCTCGCCTTGTGTGCGTGAGACTCAGTTCACGACATGCCCCACGACTCCAGGGGTGGCTGGTGGGCTTTCAGCTCCGCGGTCCTCTCAAGATAGAACAGTCCGGCTGTATCTTTCGCGGTGGACCGGGCCGACAGCTACTCAGTACCGCACTGTGATAGTTCTGTCAGAAACACACCAGTGGGTCCCTCAGGGGACGGGTAAGTAGTCTCTCCTGGCTGCAGGTGAGTACATGCTGTGTGTTTCTTGTGTGGGGGATTTCCCTGTCTCCCCCTGTGTTTTTTAATGTCACTCTCTGTTCACTAGTGCTGGCGCTGTACTGTGTGGGGTGCCTGGGGGCTATACTGTCCTGGGGGGGGGGCTCATGCTGCTCTGCATTCGCTGGGGCTGTTTTGTTTTTGGATGTGAGGGGCCTGGGCGCCGTTCGGCGCCATGTTTTGTGTGTGTGCTGATTTTTACATTGGCGGCCATCTTGCCGTGGCCCGCCGGAGCACATTGCGGCGGCCATTTTCTTGTAGCCGCACGTTTTTCTGGCACTAGTTTGGCCTCTAGCGCCGCTGGGAACGGCGCGAATCTCCTCACACTCTCTCCTCTCAGCTCACTCACGCTGAGCAGCGCGGCGCAGTGAGACAGAGCGGCGGAACCGAGCGGTCCTGGTCAGGTTGGTGGGTTCCCTGGGCATTCCCCTACTTCAGTCAGCACAGCCTGTGGGTGGTCTCAGAGAGGGACATTATGGAGTCAGTCACCAGCTTCCCCTCACATGCCAGAGGCAGCAGCCAGTGCTCCAGCACCTGCGGTCCCTATGGACCAGTTGTCGGCAGTCCTGGAATCATTTCTGACCAGGATGGAAGCTGTGTGTGAGCACAAGGGAGCAAAAAAGCGCCCTCTCCCCACTTTATCTCCACAAGGGGAGTGCTCTGGTTCAGATATGGGCCTAGCTATTGCTGCTCAGGACCCTAGCTCTGAATATTTGGATGGTTTTGAACAGGACATTCCTTGTGAGGAAGACTCCAGTTCTGAGTCAGTAAATGACAGGGCGCTTGTTAGTGAACTCATTGATGCTGTGAGGGACACTCTCAAGCTAAATGCTGCGACCGCAGAACCTCAGGCGGATACAGTCTCCTTTGGTTCTTTTAAGACCAAGCCTTCTAAAAAGGTTTTTCCATATGTACCTTTCTTTGACCAGCTCATTGACCAGGTCTGGGAAAAGCCGCAGAAGACTTTTATGGTCCCGCGGCGTTTGTCTATTAGATACCCCTTTGAAGACGCCCTGCTTAAAAAGTGGGCTTCTCCCCCGGTGGTCGACCCTCCAGTCGCCCGTTTAAACAAGGCCACCACTCTCCCGATGGAGGGGACTCCTGCGTTTAAGGACCCCACTGACAGGAGGTCAGAAGTGGTGAGTAGAGCCATGTTCGCCTTGTTGGGATCCGCCCTACGGCCCGTAGTAGCGGCGACCCTTGTGTCTCAGACACTCACGGAATGGGCAAAAATTTTGCACCAAACTGTGCAGGAGTATAACCTTCCTCCAGACACTATTGCTCTGGCCCGCCAGATGGTGCAGGGTCTGATATATGTGTGCGACGCCACGTTGGACGCGGCCCCTTTAATATCCAGGGCCTCTGTCTCGGCGGTGGTATTGCGTCGTCTCATCTGGTTGAAATGCTGGTCTGCTGACCTAGCCTCTAAGAAGCTCCTGACGGATCTACCTTTTAAGGGTGGTAGACTTTTTGGTGCTGCTCTGGATGACATCATCAAGGATGTCACGGGAGGTAAAAGCACTCTCCTTCCTCAAACTATCAAGGGTAAGGAGGCCCGACGTAAACCGGGTCCTTCCTTTCCAGCAAAAAAGGGTTTTTTTCGTCCGTCAGAGTCCACGGGTAAGCCATCCCAGACTGAAAACAGTGCGGCTGGCGGGCACAAGCGCCCCTGGGTGCGTAAGCCAAACAAGCCGGCTCCCAAGCCCGCCTCCGCGTGAAGTCTTGCCCCCGCCCGTCTCTGGGGTGGGGGGACGACTTCGCAGGTTCACGGATCGGTGGACCTCCCGGATCTCCGACCGGTGGGTGTGCGAGGTGGTCACCTCAGGATACAGAATAGAGTTCCGCTCCTGGCCCCCAGACAGATTCTTTCCCTCAAATCTCCCTCTCCTTCCTGCCCGTCGGGCAGCCCTCTTGGGGGCTGTACAGGATTTGATCGGGTCCGGAGTAATTGTGCCGGTTCCGTCCCAGGAGAGGTTTCAGGGGTTCTACTCGAATCTGTTTGTTGTTCCAAAAAAGGACGGGGTTCGGACAATCCTGGACCTCAAGGCCCTGAATGCCTTCGTGAAGGTGCAAAAATTCCGCATGGAATCCATTCGCACGGTGATCGCTACACTCCATCAAGGGGATTTTCTGGCATCCTTGGACATCAAGGACGCCTACTTGCATGTTCCGATCTGCGCAAGCCACCAGAAGTTTCTGCGCTTTGCGGTCGGCGAAGTCTACTATCAATTTGTGGCTCTTCCCTTCGGCCTAGCCTCGGCACCGAGGGTGTTCACCAAGGTGCTTGCTCCGGTCCTAGCTTTGCTGAGACAGCGAAGCATTGCTATCGTGGGCTATCTGGACGATTTTCTTCTAAGAGCAGACAGTGGCTCAGAATTGGAAGAAAGTGTGACTATCGTTAGTCAGACCCTCAGGGAGTTTGGGTGGCTCCTGAACGTTCAGAAGTCGGTTCTAGTCCCGACTCAGCGTCTGGAGTATCTAGGTCTGATTCTGGACTCCTTGGAGGCAAGAGTCTTCCTACCTCAAGACAAACTACTGACACTTCAGTCTGCAGTACGGGTGCTGACGTCCCGAAAATGGTCGTCAATCCGCTTTTGCATGAGAGTCCTGGGACTCATGGTGGCCTCCTTCGAGGCCGTTCCTTATGCCCAAGCGCACACCAGGGCTTTACAGAAAGAGATCTTGTCCACTTGGGACAAATCCCCGTTGTCCTTGGATCTTCAGATCCAGGTGAGTCACCTGGTCAGGGCGTCCCTGACGTGGTGGTTGAGGTCCACGGCTCTTCGGTCCGGGAAGTCGTTCCTCCCCATCCAATGGACGGTGATCACGACGGACGCCAGCCTGACGGGCTGGGGGGGGGAATCTGGGGAGTCCTGTCGGCCCAAGGGCTTTGGACTCCGGACGAAGCCCTCTTACCGATCAATGTGCTGGAGATACGGGCAATCAGACTGTGCCTCTCCTCATGGTCGGAGAAACTACAGGGTCACTCCATCAGGATCCAATCGGAAAACGCCACAGCAGTGGCGTATGTCAACCATCAAGGGGGGACTCGGAGCTCAGCTGCGGCTTCCGAGGTCGCCCGCATCCTGAGGTGGGCCGAAAGAAGCGTGCCGGCTCTGTCGGCCGTCTACGTTCCGGGCGTAGACAATTGGCAGGCGGACTATCTAAGTCGCCAGACGCTGGACCAGGGAGAGTGGTCCTTGCACCCGGAGGTCTTTCAACTCCTTTGCAGACGGTGGGGCACGCCGGATGTGGACCTGATGGCCTCTCGACTCAATCGCAAGGTGTCGAGGTTTGTGGCCAGATCCAGGGATCCCTGGGCGGATGCCTCGGATGCGTTGGTGGCCCCATGGGGTCAGTATCACCTGATATACGTTTATCCTCCGCTGCAGTTGCTCCCTCAGGGTAGCGACCGAGGGAATTCCGGTGATCCTCATTGCTCCGGATTGGCCTCTGCGTCACTGGTACGCCGATCTGGTACGTCTCGTCGCAGACGTTCCCTGGCGGTTACCAATACGGGGGGACCTTCTGTCTCAAGGTCCTATATTTCATCCTGCTTTACAGTCTCTGGCTTTAACGGCATGGTTATTGAAAGCCAGGTGCTGAGAGACCGAGGTCTCTCGGATTCGGTCATTTCGACCATGTTAAGGGCACGGAAGTCTTCCTCCAGAAAGATCTATCACCGTACTTGGAGAGCTTACATCGCCATGTGCGAAGAGCTGGACTGGCGCCCACGAACGTATTCCGTTCCCAGAATCCTGCATTTTCTGCAGCGTGGCGTGACCCAAAAGCTCGCTTTGAGCACCATTAAGGGTCAGATTTCGGCCTTGGCCATCTTCTTTCAGCGACCGCTGGCGGGTCATCCCTTGGTTAGCACCTTTGTGCAGGGGGTCCGCCATGTGCTCCCCCCTGTCAAGCCTCCTCTCCCCCCGTGGGATCTGAATTTGGTGCTCTCGGTCCTCCAGGAACCTCCCTTTGAAAATATTAGAGATATTCCCCTCTTGACTTTGTCTCAGAAGGTGGCCTTCTTGGTGGCCATTACTTCCATTAGACGAGTGTCTGAATTGGCGGCCTTGTCCTGCAAGTCGCCCTTTTTGGTCATCCATAAGGATAAGGCGGTGTTACGTCCGCGACCTTCTTTTCTGCCAAAGGTGGTCTCGGCCTTCCACTTAAACGAGGACATTGTCCTCCCGTCCTTGTGTCCTCACCCATCGCATCCCAGAGAGTTTGCGCTTCACACTTTGGATGTGGTACGAGCCTTGCGGGTGTACCTGTCTGCTACTGCTTCTATTCGGAAGTCTGACTCACTATTTGTGGCTGTCTCTGGTCCAAAACAGGGCCAAGCGGTTTCGTCTGCCACCATTTCTAGGTGGATCAGACAAACCGTCATTCAAGCTTATGCTCTCAAGGGGCGGGCGCCTCCCTTTCCGGTTACGGCACATTCCACCAGGGCAATTGGTGCTTCCTGGGCTTTCCGACATCAAGCGTCGGTTGCACAAGTGTGCAAGGTGGCGACCTGGTCGTCTGTTCATACCTTTTCTAAGTTTTATAAGGTTGATGTGGCTGCATCTTCGGATGCTTCCTTCGGCCGCAAGGTGTTGCAGGCCGCTGTTTGATGTTGCAACTCCTCCGTTGAGGAGCTCTGCCTTGTTTGGAGTGAAGTTTTAGGTTTTCCATTTATACTGCTCCCATCCCTCTTGACACTGCTTTGGGACATCCCACGTGTAAAGGTGTATAAGACACGCTGTGTCAGTCCATGGATGACAAGAGAAAATAGGATTTTTGTACTCACTGTAAAATCCGTTTCTCTGGCATCCATGGACTGACACAGCACCCACCCTTCTTTTTAAGTTTGTACTGCTTTGTTACGAACTGAGGTCTGCTGACTGCAGTGGGAGGGTTATGTCCGGAGGGACCGCCCCCCTGGGCGGGGCTGTTCAGCTCTGGCTGTTTAGAATGTATGTATAACATCTCACATTCTGCCTAGGTCTTCTCCTGCAAGCAGGGACATAACCCACGTGTAAAGGTGTATAAGACACGCTGTGTCAGTCCATGGATGCCAGAGAAACGGATTTTACGGTGAGTACAAAAATCCTATTTTTTTCCAATATAGTAATTGTGCACATGAATGGAAAAACATACTCTATTGTCAAAAATATTGGGACACCTGTCTTTACACGCACATGAACTTTTAATGGCATTCCAGTCTTAGTCAGTAGGGTTCAATATTGAGTTGGCCCACCCTTTGCAGCTGTAACAGCTTTAACTCTTCTGGGAAGGCCGTCCACAAGGTTTAGGAGTGTATGGGAATGTTTGACCATTCTTCCAGAAGCGCATTTGTGAGGTCAGGCACTGATGTGGACGAGAAGGCCTGGCTTGCACTAATTTGTCTCAAAGGTGTTCTATCAGGTTGAGGTCAAGACTCTGTGCAGGTTAGTCAAGTTCCTCCACCCCAAACTCGCTCATCTATGTCTTTATGGACCTTGCTTTTATGCACTGGTCAAAATCATTTGGTGGAGGGAGGGGGGGTGATGGTGTGGTGGTGTTTTTCAGGGGTTGGACTTGGCCCCTTAGTTCCAGTGAAAGGAACTCCTAAGATGTCAGCATACCTTTGTGGAATATTAAGCCAGCCTAAAATGTATTGATGCTAAAAGAGACTGTGTATGTATTCGGTGGAACTTGATGTAATAATGGACTCTCTGCCTCCTTTTGTGTAAATAAAGAATTTGAAAAAAAAAAAAGATGTCAGCCTACCAAGACGTTTGGGGATGGCCCCTTCCTGTTCCAACAGGACTGTGCACCAGTACACAAAGCAAGGTCCATATAGACATGGATGAGGTAGTGGTGACCTTATGGACAGCCTTCCCAGAAGAGTTGAAGCTGTTATAGCTGCAAAGGGTGGGCCAACTCAATATTGAACCCTACGGACTAAGACTTGGATGCCAATAAAGTTCATGTGCGTGTAAAGGCAGGCGTCCCAATACTTTTAGAAATATAGTGTAGGAGAAATTGCACTTTGGAACACAGGCAGAAGACCATGTGAGCAATAAGTAATAAACAAAATGAATCTCAACAATTGGGTATGTCTGAGGTAGGAAATTAATAAGACACCGTCCCTGAACATGAATTGACCATCAAATAAAAGCAAATACTGAAAAATATGGATAAAGTAGCAGTTCCGAGAGTTACGCTGGTTCTAATGTGTTGCCTAACCAAAGGCCTTGATGGGATGTGAAGGCCTCACCAAAAAAACAAATGATCGTTGAAATAGGCATGATCTAAACATGCAGAGTATGAAAAAAACAGAACAAGGGGACAACCGGGAAAGGGGAAGAATGACCCATTTCGTCTGAGCCATGGGCTCATACATAGGGCTGCAAATTGGAATCCACACCTCCTATACTCTCCTCCTAGCAGTAGAACTTCCATTTTTATCTAGGAATGAATTCAATGTTTCATTTGACACCTCTGCTGATGCTGAATTTATTACTTGTAATCTGGAGCTGGGGGAACACCACAGCTTCTCCCATGTAAATGTATACCATGGTGCTCTCCACCCTGCCAACGCGGTTCTATCCTGGAGGTGGTTCTATGGCAGAATGTCACCTCCCTAGACCCCCTTTTAGTCCCTGGTCACTTACCGTGGCCCTAGAGAACTGTATCTCAGGTCTTGCCCCTCTCTGCCCCTTTACCCCTATAAGGACCTGACCTACTTCTTGCATGTTGCTGATCATCTTATGGCATCCTTTGCTGTCACATTGGTGGCTGTGTAGCCACCCAAGGAGGTCAGAGAGAAACAACTCCAAAGCTAACCTAAGGGGATTTGCATGAACTTACCTGACCCACTCAATTGCAATGTTTTGTGGTTATTAGCCATTTAGTGATTTAACTATTTCTATTTTAATACCTCTCCTTTCTATGCTTAGTTAAATTTCCTGCCAGCTGTGCTGTTGGCATTGATACTGTGCAATGTTACACAAATGCAGGAAATAATGGGAAAGCGTAAGATAACTATCCAGACTGTAGAGTGAGGTTCAAGATCAGACCCAGTTCTCAAGCAGCAGGGTCAACCACAAGGGTCATTGTGTATCAGTGTTTGAAATAAGACCTGTCTGGCCGGATTTGTGCTTCTTACCCCTTAGGACAACTAGCGTCTGTTGCCCTTTGTCCTGCCGCTAATGAGCCTCTAACCCTGGAATCAAAAGATCAGACCACATACCCAAGGCACACTAAGGCTGGGGAGGCAGAGGTTAAATAAGTTTGCTCACTTTGTCTTTATATACCTGGAACTGGTAAGTAATAGTAGAACCATAGAAGTCCTGTTGCCCTATTATGCCAGCAGCTTGGTTCTAGGCATACAGACTTGGTCAGCAGCTTAATGTGTGGCTTCCCATTCCGTTTGGCAGCCTTGCCACTCTAGACTGTGGCTTATAATAGCAATGTAGGCTTGATTCGAATGCACAGATAGACAGAAGTTTATCTTGGGAAAACCACCCCAGACAAAGTAAATTTGTAATTGGTTGCTCCTGAGTGAAATGGGTAGTTCTTATTTCAGACACCCCGGCCTACTGCATTTGACATTTCCACTAGACAGGTTAATACAATTCTGCATATAAGAGTATCTATGGACAAATATTTGTGGACACTTGACTATCAAACCTATTTAAATAGCTAAAAAAAAAAATGTGGACACCTCTCCAAATTGTTGAGCTCGGGTGATTACAATGACTCGTGAAAACCATTTGGGGAAGGTTCTTTTCTGTTCCACCATGACTGTGCCCTTGTGCAACAAAGCCATCTTCATAAAGACATTGTTTGAGTCTGATGTGGAGGAACTCCATGTGGCCTGTGCAGAGCCCTGACCCAAACACCTGTGTATAAATTGGAAGGCCAATTTTGAACCTAGATCTTCTCCTTTTTTATCATCAGTACCTGACCTCACAAGGGCCCATTTGGAAGAATAGGTATATATTCCCTCAGATGCACTCCAAAATATGGTGGAAAGTCTTCCCAGAACAGTGGAGACTGTATAGGAGTAATGATCAGATGTACAGAGGCGTATGCCTTATAGCAGTGGTCTCTAAAGTGTGGCCCAGGGGCCTGATGCTACTCTTTGCTAGCCTTTATCCGGCCCTTGGGGCACGGTTTCTCTCACGAATGCGAGACACTATTACCACTGACACCAATGATGGGGCACTATTCCTCCCACTGACACCAATTCATGGTGTACTATTCCTCCCACTGACACCAATGATGGGTGAATTTCTCCCACTGACATAAATGTCCTAAAGTCTGAAGGACAGTTAACTGGCCTTTTTGTTTCGAAAGTTTGGCGACCCCTGTCTTATAGTTTAAGTGGAGAAACTCTAGTTAGGCCTCATGTACACTGCTGCTGGTAAACAGACGTTTAGGAGCAGTTGGGCATTTTTTTCAACTGCTCCTGAACTTTCCTCTAGGTTATCTTATCAGTACATCATGTACAATGGTTCGTTTATAGTCGTTTCTAGGCAGTTGTGTTTGAGGCTTTTTCTTGAACCCCAAAAAAATGCGTTCAGAAGCTGTGTTTAGAGGCAGTTGAAGCGCCAAACGCGGCTAAACATGGCAACTTGTGTTTAGCAGCGTTTCGTTTACAGACGTTTTTTTTAATTTTAACTATATATATATATATATATATATATTTTTTTTTTTTTTTTTCAAATGCTTCTAGACGCAATTGCAGCTGCTAAACGCGGCATGTAAACGCGGCTAAACGGCCGTTTTTAGACACTGGTTTCAAGCTGTCAAGGTAAATTGTTTAGGAGAGTTTGAACAACGTCCCGTGTACATGAAGCCTAAAAGTTCTAATTATTTCCCATCTGGGTTCTGCACAGGGAGCTGAAGCACAGATCCAGTGACCAGAATGAGCCAAAATTCCAAATCCATGAGTACATCGAATCACAGAAGAAGAAAAGCAACTGTTGTGGATTGTACTGATTGGAACATGGTTGAAGCTTGTCATCCTTGGGGGGGAAAAGCCATGTTGGAGTTGTTTCTGTTCCCAGGAGCAGAATCCGCCTTCAGTCATAGGTGGAAGAAACTGATTTTTTTTCAAACTGCCAATGCTTGGTGGATGTCACAGTGGTGGCCCCACCACGTGAATTTTACTCAGGACTTTTAAGGACCTCCTTGCCAGTTATTATTATGATTTAGGTTGTAAAAAATGTGATGTCTTATGTGATGGTAGGATCCGTATATTAAAAGGATTTGTCCAGGGGTCTTCAAACTATGGCCCTCCAGGTGTTCAGGAACTACAATTCCCATCATGCCTAGTCATGTCTGTGAATGTCAGAGTTTTACAATGCCTCATGGGATTTGTAGTTCCCCAACAGCTGGAGGGCCGTAGTTTGAGGATCCCTGGATTAGTCCATGCATCGCTGACATTTCAGCTCTGGAGAGAAGGCCGACTCTCCAGTCTTTTTGTTATCTTTCAGGGACTCCAGCTATACTTCTGATTTCCTGGCTCCACCAATCTGTTGCTGCCATTATCAGTATTGCTCTCCCTGTTTAATTTTTTTTTTTATTGGTTTCGTCTAGTTCTGCCCATCAACTTTAACCCATAACTGAATTAAGTGTTAAATGGATTGATTCCTTTTACGTGTTTCTTGTACCTGCTGATTTGGCTGAAAGTCTGGGTGTTTGTAAGGTAGTAAGTATTGGATCAACTTATCTGAGGTCACTGCTGTTAGAAAAAAATCTCTCAGCTGAGTTGGAAATATTGTGCACATCATCCCATAATGATTGGTGGGATGGAACTGTGCACATGGTGAAATATTTTAACTATCTGGTCACTGGCCAAAGGCCAAGTTAACTTATCAGGTGCTATCAGGACTTGTTTCATGGGGCATGTGTTCGTACCAGAACTGCTTCTCTCCCTATACAAGTCAATGGGTAAGTTATGAAGCTTTACGCAGCCTTTTCATTTTAATCTATTGGGCCTGGCAAACAATAAAAATTGCCTATTGGGCAGCTGTTTTAAGGATAGCTATAGGTTCCCTGCAGTGCCACTTCCACCATCTCACGGTAGGTCCCAGCAATGTCATCTTTTTCCTCTCCTTCCAGTTCTTGGAAGCTTTTTTGCTGGGGAGTTGGTGACCTCACATTACCAGGCAACAAAAAGAAAACATTATTAGTAAATGAAGGCTTGCACATGGATGCCGGTCCTCCAATGTTCACCGCTGTTTATTGGTGACCTGGAAACGTGTCAGTAACTGCAGTGAAATGCTGCCAAGTCTCATGAGAATGAGATGGTGGCCAAGATTACCCATGACACAGCCTAGGTCATGCCAAGGAGTTGGGTCTGAAAATGCCTAAAGACGGGTGCAGAGTTCAATTATTATTTTTTTTTGTAGCATTTATATATGGATTTGTTGAGTCCCACTATTTTTTGTGCCCTGTCCTCATTAAAGTAAGCCTGTTAGGAACATGGACAATGCCATTGCTTGCCTATCCTATTAATAATGCTATCTCCTTGGCTGTCAAGCGAACACTCTTGCTTCTGAGCCACGTTCTGGAACAAGTATGCAGATCAGGGCTTACGACTTCTTGATTTGGCATTCTTGTATCTGGTCTTTGACTATTGGGTTGGCATAACAGCCAAACACCCAGCTTTTTCAGAAGGTAGAACCGGCAGCCCCCGTGGTTACTTTACAACCGGTTCACTTTAAGATACTAAACATTTGTAAAGTTCTACTACTTTTAGATTTTCAATGTGGCATCTTCCAAATTTGCCAGAATGTCTCGTAATACTTTACTGGCTATAAAGGAAAAGCTTCAAGAGAACTGCTGGCGTTCCTTAAAACATAAACTCTGGCCAGATTCCCATCTATAAATTAAGGCATAAAGACCGTTTATCTATGAGGGATGGGAACATGAGGTCCAAAATATGGGGAAATGGTTACATCGGTGAGACTAGAGGTGTACTAATGCCAGTGGCGTCACTAGGGTTGGTGTCACCTGGTGCGGTAAAATTTGGTGTCGCCCCCAGCCCCCCCCCCCCCCGGGTCACTGTTCAATCTGGGGCACTGAGCAGGCTAGAGCATAAGCACAGCTCTCCCCCTGTACAATCCCGCTAATGTAACCCCTCTCTCTGTACAATCCTGCTAATGTAACCCCTCTCTCTGTACAATCCCGCTAATGTAACCCCTCTCTCTGTACAATCCCCCTAATGTAACCCCCCCCCTCTGTACAATCCCCTTAATGTAACCCCCCCTATCTCCCCTCCCTACAGTCATAGACCTCAGATCAGCGCGCTCTGTCCACATGGATGTTCCTCCTCCTCCTCCTAGGCTCCTCCTCCTGATATGTACTGTCAGTGTGGAGGAGGAGCCTAGGCTCCGTCGTTCTGTGGAGTCAGGAGTGTAATTGTTGTGATAGGCAGCCGGCACCGGCAATTGCAGTGCCGGTTCCCGGAGGACATGCGGGCGCCGTGCACTATGGCACTCCGGAGCTGTCTGCCTCACAACACAATTCTTACTCCTCCTCCCTCCCCGAACATCGCGGGGAGGGAGGAGATACCGGAGCAGGAGTGCACAGGGGGAAGAGGAGAGAGCCGCGGCGCCTCTCTCGATCAAGCGCCGTGACAGGTGTCACCCCTCTGGCGGGTGTCACCCGGGTGCGGCCCGCACCCCCCGCTCCCCCCTGGCAACGCCTCTGACTAATGCCACTTTATCACCAAAGGTGGTTTACTGCTTTCTAGAAGACCTTCCTTATGCCAGTTTGTGGATGGGGGAGGGGGGTTTGAATACAATGTTGTTAGTTAAACTGGTTTCTACAACCCCAAATCACAAATGGTAAAGATCGCCATTCGTTTCTTGAATTTTGAGTGATTTCTGAGGAATTGGGCAAATTTTCGAGGTGCAGGTGGCCCTGCCTGGCTTAATAAGTCAACTAAAAAAAATCGACTGAGCCAGATGGAAGATTATTTGCCGACCAGTGACTGCATCCCATCAGATTCAGTCACCATGTGGATATTCTGACAGCTGCCTGGAAACCATATCCGTCAGGGAAGTTTCCTCCATCCATGTTTAGTGTGGATGGAGGAATCAATTGATTTTTTTTTCTCCCGTTCAGCCCGCGGCCGCCATAATGCACTTCATCAGGCACTAGCAGGGCTGTCAAATGTGTGCCAAAAAAAATAACTGGACAAAGTTTTATTTAACTATTGTGTGTGCGAGTGTGTGTGCATGGTTTTATATATATGTGTGTGTGTGTGTGTGTGTGTGTGGTTTTATGTGTATGTGGTAGCCCACATTTCCCTTTTCTAATATTCCCTCCAATTTTGTATAATGTTAATATGCTGCACAACAGTGCTTTGTTTACATTTGAAGTGATACTTTCTGTACTTTTCTGGTTTCACCCCACACATCTCTGATTGGAGATGTTCCTACACTGAGCGATCTTCCAAGAACTATTATAACTATTATAACATTGTATTGCACACACATTCTATGTGTGGGAAGCTAATAAGAGTACGGTAAAAAAAAAAAACTTTTTTAAGGGTCTGAAAAATGTATTTGAAAACAAGATGAGCAGTGATATGTAGTAAGATCCTCATGACCAATCAGATTTTAGTATGGGGCAATCTGAACACAATCATTCCCATGGGTTCATAGACTCTGCTCTTTGCCTTATTAAATAAAAGCCACAGGATGTGTTTTCATTGATGTTTGTTGCTTTATTTTCAATAAAAAGATCAAAAAAAAAAAAACCTGATTTGCTTGACATTTCTTAATGGCAACTATAGGCACTAAGATCTGGTAAAATTCTAATGCTAGATGGAGTGAAGATGTGTATTTCTAATAGACTTGTATGACCTTTCTCTATGCTGGTTTCACACTAGGGCGGTGGGTGCAGTGGTAGTATAGCGGCGCTATTTTTAGCGGCGCTATACCGTCGGAATTGCGGAGGTATTCGGCCGCTAGCGGTGTGGTTTTAACCCCCGCTAGCGGCCGAAAAAGGGTTAATACCGCCGGCAATGCGCGTCTGCAGAGGCGCATTGCCGGCGGTATTACCGCGGTTTCCCATTGCTTTCAATGTGAAGGGGTGCTCCAAAGATGCGGCTAGCAGGACTTTTTTTACCGTCCTGCTAGCGCACCCCTCCAGTGTGAAAGCCCTCGGGGCTTTCACACTGGAGAAACAGCAGCCGCTGTTTAGGGACGGTTTGCAGGCGCTATTTTTAGCAAAATAGCACCTGCAAACCGCCCCAGTGTGAAAGGGGCCTAACTTCTATTCCAGTGACTTGCAAAGGATCTAATCCTTCTGTGATCTTTCTGACGTGAAAGCGCCATGCAGACCTGTGCGAAGCATTGATGTACGCCAAAGCGCATGTTACTGTATTGCACAGTACTCTGTCCCAAGACATTCATTTAAAAGGTAACTCCACATTTGTGGTAAAAAAAATAATTGTAGCGTATAAAATTGCAACATAAGTCATCATATTGTAATTGGATGTTGTTAAAATTACCTTTCCTTTTCAATCTGCACTGCTGTAATTTTCTATAAAACGCAATATGGCTACCTGGAAGAGTTCTGTACAACAGAATGTATACAGAAAGCCCCCCGATATGTAATTTCCTGCTTGTGCGATTGGCTCACTGATTTTCCCAGAAGTCTGCACTAAGATACAAATCAGATTTTTAGCATCCCATGCAACACAAATTTCATTTTTAGTGAGATGCACTCAAAGGGAGATCACTTCTTACAGAGGAAGTAAACGCAGGTTTTAAACTACTAGGTTTATACTAGCACATTATGTTAAACTTGGCTGCAAACGAAGACCTCATCATCCCTGCGGGAGGCCACATCCATCTTCGCACGTCTTCCTTCCGGGTCCGCAGACTCCAGCTGTGTGACCGGCTGTAGCTGCGTGACGTCCTTCCCGTGCATGAAGCCGCTGGTCAAAGCACAGGCTTCTGAAGAAACGACACTGGCGGCCATCCCTTCAGAGCGCATGTGCCAATGACGTAATCAGCGCAGTATACAGTGAATATCTCCTAAACCGCGCACGTTTAGGCAATATTTCCAGTGCTTAATAGGTATGGTATGCCTTATTATAGTCTTACATGTAGGTACAAATTATGCATGATGGTTTACTTCCTCTTTAAAGGATGCAGACCCTGCAGCTTTCCTCATTAGAGCCCTGCAGGTGCAGCAGCTGATAATTATAAAACCACGTCCATACAGATTCATTTGGAACATGGACACAGACAAACGGCTATTTCTTCAGAATAATAAAAGGTAGGTATTTGCAACAAAATTTGTTAAAATCTTTTCAATGTACATACATGAAACCAAAGTTTTCTAGGATTCAATACATGAAATGAAAATTCCCCAGAAGGTAACAAAGTAAAAAAAAAAAAATGTTGCTAACTGCAGCCTGTAAATTAAAATGCTCAGCTATGGTCTCCTATGCTAAGAGGATGCTATTCTATGTTCTATTGTAATGGATCAGGTGTGTTCTCTTGTCACTGACTGCCATTGGTCTCAACTAACGATCAGAAGTTAATCAATGTGGTTCCTGATCATGGAATCACCAAGAGAGCCAATTGTGAGATTTAGGAAACCCTCTGCCTGTAGCTGCTGCAGTGACAGCTGAAGGATGAATTCCTTGGAGTGAATTATTGCATTCCTTTGCATGTTGACAAAAAAATAAAGTGGTGGGTTGAATACCATATCTGCCTATATCTGGGGAGGGGGGTTATTGAGACAATAAAGGTGATTTACTAAAGGTGAATAGACTGTTAACTTTACAAGGGAAGTTCCACTTTGCAAAGGAACTTTTCCAAAGTGTTAATAAATGAGGCGAAGCTCTGCTGACTTCCATCATCCACGTGCAAGCAAAAATGGTGTGTGTTTTTTTTTTTAATACAGTGGAACCTTGGATTACGAGCATAATCCATTCCAGGAGAATGCTTGTAATCCAAAGCACTCGCATATCAAAGCGAGTTTCCCCATAGAAGTCAATGGAAATTAAGATAATTTGTTCCGCATTGACTTCTATGGCATGCAATACTGCATATGGCCAGAGGTGGGGGGGGCTGGAGAGCCTCGGAAATACTCGGGGACAGCTCGGCTGATCTTGGAAACCCTCCAAAGGTTTGGGAACGGAGTATTTCCAAGTATTTCCTCTGGCCAAATGCGGTACTGCATACCCCATTAGCTTGAATTCTGCTTGTTTTGCCAGACAACACTCGCCAACTGAGTCAGAATTGAAAAAAAAAAGTTGCTTGTTATTCAGAACGCTCGTTAACCGCGTTACTCTTAAAAAAAAGTTTCTCTGTGTGTATATGTATGTATGTATGTATGTGTGTATATATATAAATAATATGTGTGTGTATGTATAAATAAATATAATTTCTTGCATCTGACTAGGTATTCTTTGCAAAGTGAAATTGCACCACATTCACCAACCTCTGGGCTAAGTTCCCTTGCAAAGTAACATCCTATTTGCCTTTAGTAAATGCACCCAATTGTGTTTCTCCAGGCACACCAAACTAGGATGCCGTCTTCTACAAGCTATCGGAGGCAGCTTGGTATCTGTGTTTATAGAACTATTTTAGCTTTTCAAATTATCAAACAAGAGGAAGAAAGAAAAAAAATTATATCCGGTTTCCTGAACTGCAAAGGATCTTCTGACTATGGTCCACATCCCCATTCTCCGACAGTCCCCATGCTGAGTTCAGCCACAAATGTCTTCAAACCTACACTATTCAAAGAGTAGCTGGCAAAGTTCAACTTTATTATAATACAGGATTTATATAGCGCCAACAGTTTGCACAGCGCTTTACAATATAAAGGGGGATAGTACAATTGCCACACAGTTCAATAAAGAAGGAATAGGAGGGCCCTGCTCATGGAGCTTACAATCTAAGGGGAGGGGAGGGGAGGTGGTAAAAAAGGTAAGGGCTGCGAGAGTTGATCTGATGGAGGGGACTCAAGTACTGTTTTTTTAATGTAGTGGGGGTAAGCTCCCCTGAATAAATGTTTTTTTTAAGGATCGCCTACAGGGTAGGCAGGGCTGGATTTCCCAGTAGGCATGTGCCTACAGGCGTCCTTCCTAAAGGTGCACCCCATCTGTATGAGTTTTTTTTCATCCTTTTGCTGCCAGGTCTGTATGTCACACGGACTTGCCAGCGGTGGGGGGGGGGGGGGGTTTCACACAATCCGATGGCTGCAGCTGTCCACGCCTGCTTTCCTCCCTGTCTTGCTGTGACCTGTATGACATCACTTCCGGGTCACCCTGTCGCTTTCCCCGGCTAGCATAGCTGGGAAGGGATGTATTGCAATGCGATGTGCGTTGCAATACATTCAGTGGAGCCCAGAGGAGACATGCCAGGCCTTTTAGCTAAGGGCTGATTGTTTTACTTTAGCAAGGGACTTATTTGTACCTTTCCTTGTTTGGTTCATTTTGGGCTACACAAATCCTGTTTTCCTCCCTTCAATATAATTCTTGTTTTCATGGCGCTGCTACAGTGAATAAGATCTCCGTTCATGCCTCAGTGAGTACAATATTCCTGACCATCTGTGTTGTGTAACAATAAAAAGAATAGATGGTTATCTAATAAAGCTCATTCTGAACCATACCTGTGTTTGTATTTATGCTGTTACTTGCAAAATGATGTGCCCTTACCAAAACCAGAACTGCCAAAGGATCGGTTCTCAGGTCCTTGGTTTCTCCTTCCATGTGTAGCACACACCATCCCTATCCTGCTTACCTCCTCTCGCAGGACGGGACACACCATGCCAGTGATGCCACATGCCCAATGTCCTCCATGTTGTATAGAGGGTGAGAGGTGTTAACAGTTTTTGGGTCCTGCAGCGAGTTACCTCCTTCTGTTGGTTCTTGTCCCTACACTCTAGGGACGAGAACCATTTTCTCTAATAAGAAGGCCAATGTCCAGACAGTGCTAAACTCCAACAGACGAGTTTATTCTTTTCTCTGCACATAACTAGGTAAGGAAAGTTGAAGATAGAAATAGAGTAGGGTAGGGAGGTTGGTTCAGGCACGCAGCACTCAATTACCCTCGTCGCCACTCAAGCCTGAGTGGGCCCTGCTCACCCGAACAGATCCCTCTCACGGTTCCAGCAGCCGGAATAGAACACAAACAATTACTTTAGATTTGTCCCCTCCAAGGACAGTTCAGGTGATCCTCTGCCACAGAATCCTTTAGTTCCTGAATCCAAAACGCTTTAGCACCTGTAATTTTTAGAGACCATAAGTGCCAATGGGGCAACCAGGCCTCTCCAGGAACAGTGACTTCCTTCACCGGTCCTCCGGACAGGTCCTCCCCTGGTTTCCTCTCTCTCAGAGTGGGCCACCCTCCCACGGGTACCCTGGAAATCCGATGGTCTGGTTGTAGACCCAGTTGAAGGTACTGGGCCTACCTGGAACGACCAGGCCTTAGGCTAAAGGTGCCCGGGACCCAACACATTCACACGCACCCCTGGCCAGGAGGGCCACCTAAGGTGGGGTATGTGCCGAGAACCCAGACCCAATGGCGTCTGCTCCTTAAGTACCCTCTCCCGGCATGCACATCAGGTAGACCACGCCCACTGCACAGCCTCCGGAAGAGGACACCCAATCACGCCACAATGTCACCTGCGGTTCAACCCGAGCCCTGGGCAACAATGCCACCCTCAGGTCAAAGGGGGAACTATACATCCAGGCAACACCACAGCAAAGCAGAGTCCAATCTAAGAAATTAAACAGCCTGAGCCAAACTATTGCCCAGGCCACCCTCTAAATTTCAGACATAGCGACCCCAAATTTGGGGGTCCGCTACACATGTCTCAGACAGTAATGTGGAGGTTAACAGGAGAAACAAAGGAGACTTTGGGAGAACCAAGAGATCAACACTCCCAGAAAGGCAGTTTGAGGTCAGCAGGAGAAACAAGAGACTTTGGGGGAACCAAGTGATTAACTCTCCCAGAAAACCAGTTTGATTTCTATCGGTCTTCAGAGGACCATTTCTCATGAATCAACGGCACGGGAAAATATTCCCTATCTTCTTTAGCCCTGGTTGAGCATTTTGAAGTGGTTTTCTAGAAGAGCTTCAACTCACAATATGAGGATCCCCATTGTGTCCCTATGGTGCCTGTTCACACCTCACCTGAGTTTAATGTTGCTAGAAGCTTGTCCTTCCAAGCTCAAAAAAGTACATGTGCTTCTTTGGGCCAGAGTTGCAGATTTTGGTCCCTATAGACTTCAAAGGGAGTGCCTAAAAATGCCCAAAATTGTGCCATTTCTTGTCTCTTCTAGTAGCTAGCTTTCCATTGGCCAAAACAAAAAACACTCAAGCCCGAACACAGAAAAATGTGTGCGCAGATCCAAACAAAATGGAGCTCAAAAATGCTTCAAGAAGTTCAAGTGTGAACCTAGCCTTAAAGAGACCCTGTTCCCAGAGCATTCCTTTGAACTACTTGCCTACTGGGCAGTGGGCACTTTCTCCCCCTTCCTGGCCAGGCCAGCTTTCAGCGCTGTCACACTTTGAATGACAATTATGCGGTCATACAACACTGGACCCAAACTAAATTTTTATAATTTTGAGACAGAGCTTTCTTTTGGTGGTAGTTAATCACCTATGGCTTTTTATTTTTTTCTAAACAAACAAAAAAAAAAGACAGAAAAAAAAAAAGTTCTTCTGTTATAAAATTTTGTAAATATTTTTTTTTTTTCCTTCACTGATATTCTGCACTGATGGACACTGATAGGCGGCACGGATGAGGCTGCATTGCTATACGGCACTGATAGGCGACACTAATGGACATCACTGGTGGGCACAGATTGGCAGCACTGTTGGGGCTGCACTGATAATTAGGACACTGATCATCAGTGTAGATGCCCCTTGTGTGGATTTGCGGTTTTCGGCTCTCCTCACGAGCGCGAGGAGAGGATTGCCGATAACCGGCAAACCTGTTTACATCCATGATTAGCTGTGATTGGACAAAGCTGATCACGTGGTAAAGAGCCATTGTGATTGTCTGTTTAACCTGATCACAGATCACTGCCGATGCATGCCACAGAGGGCGTGCAGGCAGCGCAGGCACAGGAGGACATCATAGGATGGCCCCCTGGCAAAGTGCGGCCCCGCTGTAGCCGTCATTCGGCTATAGCGCGGTCATGAAGGGGTTAAATAAAAATCTTCCTATAAAACTATTGGGTTTATTTACTAAAGGCGAGTAGACTGTGCACATTGCAAGTGCAGTTGCTCCAGAACTTAGTAAATAAGGCAAAGTTTCACTTTGCACCTTATACCCAATTGTATACAAAAAAGAAAAAAAAACGCATTTTTCCTTGCATGTGATTAGAGGATGGAAGTCAGCATAGCTTCCTGTCTGTTACTAAGCTCTGGAGCACTTGCAAAGTACTTAGGGGTTGATTTACTAAAGGCAAATACACAATGGGGGGTTATTTACGAAAGGCAAATCCACTTTGCACTACAAGTGCAAAGTGCACTAGAAATTGCACTGAAAGTGCACTTGAAAGTGCAGTCGCTATAAATCTGAGGGGTAGATCTGAAATGAGGGGAAGCTCTGCTGATTTTAGCATCCAATCATGTGCAAGCTAAAATGCTGTTTTTTTTATTTTCCTTGCATGTCAACCTTCGGATCTACAGCAACTGCACTTCCAAGTGCACTTTGCACTTGTAGTTTGCACTTGTAGTGCAAAGTGGATTTGCTTTTCGTAAATAACCCCCTATGTGTGCATTTGGCAAAATATGCTGAATGCAAAATTAGTCTTTTGAAAAGATTTCTTGGGATCGTATTTACCTGTAAAACCTCCCTTGTGTAGACATCCAAAAGCGCTGAGGCTGCTGCTGGGTGCTGCCATCTTGGATGTGATGTCAGCAGCCCCTGTGGACCTAACGCTCTCAAGTCCAGTCTATAGCAGCCTTTCTCAACCTTTTTACCTAAAGCCTCGTACACACGACCAAGAATCTCGTCGTAAAAAAAACTTGTTTTTCTCGACGAGATTCTTGTCAAGCTTTCCTTGCATACACACTGTCAATTCCAAATCTCGTCGTTGTGAAGCGCAGTCACGTACAACACGTACGACGGCAGTATAAAGGGGAAGTTCGATTCCAATGGTGCCACCCCTTGGGCTGCTTTTGCTGATCTTGTGTTACCGCGTGTTAATAAAAGTTTGGTGAGAGACGATTCACGCTTTTCAGCTTCGTGCTTTTCAGTCCGTTACAGCGTGATGAATGTGCTATCTCCATTACGAACGCTAGTTTTACCTGAAGGAGCGCTCCCGTCTCATACTTGATTCTGAGCATTCGGGATTTTTTTAGACTCGGAAAAGCATACACACGACCGGATTTCTCATTGGGAAACAGGCCGACGAGAATCCTGACGAGAAAATAGAGAGCAGGTTCTCTATTTTTCTCGTTGAGATTCCCGGCAGTTTTCTCGACGAGAAACCCGCACTCATGAACGGTTTTCTTGGCAAGAAAGCTCTCCCAGCAGTTTTTCTTCTTGTCGTTTCTTGCCAAGAAAACCGGTTGTGTGTACGAGGCCTAAGAAGAACCCTTAACATAACTTTCAGGTCTCAGGGAACCCCTGCTAAATGCAATTCATTGGGGATCAGTCCGAAAAATGCTCCTTCTATCGGTGGCTAGTGGAAATAATGCATCCCTTAGATTGGAATGGCAACCCAACTTAAAGTGGCATTGGCCCTGGAACTCTGAAGACCTCATCAGATAAGAGGTCAATCAACCAAAGCTCAAGGAACCCCTAGACACCTCTGGAGGAATCCTAGGGTTCCATGATGGAACGTTGGTTGAGAATGGCTGCTCTACAGAATTATCCTTCTGATTCTGCCACAGCTAATATACAGTATTAGACCCCATTAACACCTAAAGTTTTTGGTAGTTTGATGTTCCAAAATATTCAACATCCAAAATTCCAGGCAATTGTGTCACATCTAAGCGTAGTTTTGTTTTAAGCTTGTAGCTCGAAAAAGTATGCAAGCTTCATTTGAGCTACAAGCTTCAATCGGTTTTGGCCCCAATAGACTTCAATAGGAGCGCCTGAAAAACTAGCTAGTACCTAGCTTTCCATTGGCCAAAAATAATTAAAGAAATGCTTAAGCTTGAGATGCCCACAAAAGAATTCAAAACTGCTGGTAGAATTGCTAGAAAGAAAAAAAAAAAGTTGATAAAACTACAAGGCTCTGTTCAAGTGTAAATGCAGCTTTGTCCTAGGTTCACACTTCTGCGTACGGATATTGCAGCGATACCTGCAGTAAAAACGCACTGCTCTGTGGAAACATGCAGGGCTGACATTCATTCTGAATAGCACCCCCACGTGTGTAAAATCACAGTGCGTGTGCGGAGACTGCAGGGAAATCGCATGGTCAAAAAGATCATGCGATTTCCCTGTGGCTGCATTGTTTAAAGGTGCATGCATTTTATTTTCCGGAAACGCAGGCACGGCAGCCTATTGCAATTAATAAGCTGCCATGCCTGCGCAGACCACAAACACACAGAAGTGTGAACCTAGGGTAAAAGTTTATTTAGGACTTAGGAGCTGGGACAGCACGGAGAGTATACACATTCCAAAAGAGGACAGAGCTGTGACATACAAGGAGTGTGAAGCCGTGAAAGTGAATTGACTCTTCCCGAAGTAGTCACATTTTCTTGCACATTTAAAAACACATAGCAAGCAAAATAATGTATGGAAAGAAAAAACTCTGCAAGTGAGCGTGTAAAACATTCGATTTTTCTGTACTATTACCTGCAATGTTTTGAAATTGGTGACAGCGCCTCTTTAACGGTATGTTTCTTCCTAAAATATCTTTACTTATATGACAGGATCCCCACTTATATGATAGGGCTGCTTTAATCACTTTCCCTGATATTTAGATGACCACTAGAGGGAGAATTTTCTTTATACAATACACTGCTCAACAAAAAAAAATTAAGCCCTGGTTCACATTGGTACGATTTGACATGCGAATTGACTTGCCAAATCGGCGGCAATGACGTTGTCCTAATCGGTGCGACGCAGCATCTGCGGCGCTGCACCGATTTCAAAAAGTAGTTTCTGTACTACTGTAGCGCCCATCCCAAATGGTTGGGACGCTATGTTTAAATTTAGGGGATAGTCTGAGCCAATAGTTGGGCTCAGACCTACTGATTGCTCTGAATTCTTGCTTCTGCTCTGGTTGTGATACTGCCTGGCAGTTATTTTCCCTGTTCGCCCGTAGGTGGCACTGCCACCGCTGGCCCATGTTGGAATACAGGTGTATCACAGCGTATTGGGTGTCCCTTCTCGGCAGCCAGGCGGTGGGTATGGTTGGCCCACTGTGCATGCTGGGGAGGGGTACATAAGGGGCAGACACCATTGAGAGGGGTTCGTCTTCCTGGTGTGCCTCGTGGCCCTCATGGCACGGGGTGCGTGTGTGTGTTCTAGCCCCGGGCACCTTCAGCCCGAGGCTACATCTCTGTTTGCTAGGCCCGGCTCTGCTGGTCTGCTGTCCATCCGTGGGAAGGGGGCTCTTGAGGAGGGGAGCCAGGGGAGGACCTGCCCCGGAGGAGACTGACGAGACGCAGATGTCTCAGAAGAGGCCTGGCAACCCATTCAAGGAGGGATCCACTACGTATACTAAAAGCCCTGTAATACGCCGGTCTGGCTTAAAGGCTCGGCTGGAGGTTCGGGACTTTTAAGATTCTGTGGCAGAGGATTCCCGGACGCATCCCAAGTTTACCAGGTCTGTGGCAGAGACCCAAGTTCACCAGGTCTGTGGCAGAGACCCAAGTTCACCAGGTCTGTGGCAGAGACCCAAGTTCACCAGGTCTGTGGCAGAGACCCAAGTTCACCAGGTCTGTGGCAGAGACCTTCGTTCACCTATAGCAGTTTGTGGCAGAAACTGTCTAAAGACTGATCACTGCATCATTCCGGTTGCTAGGACCGTGAGAGGGGACTATCCGGGTGAGCAATACCCACTCAGGCTTGAGTGGTGAATATACTGACTGTTTGCATCTCTTGTACCGCGTGCCTGAACCTTCCCCTACTTCTCTCGTTTCCCACTTTCTCTAAAGTTCTACAGCAAAAGAAAATAAAGCCTAATGCCGCGTACACACGATCATTATTCACGGCGGTTAAAAAACCGCCGTGAATAATGACATTAAAAACGAGGGAACGGCTTGTTCCCCACAAACGGTAGTTTTTCACGTCATTTTTACTCTTTCGTCCATGGACCGACACAGCTTCTCTATTGACAAGTGGGTATTATCCGTTAATTAGGAGTGACTAGGCAGAAAAACTTGTAAAAAGTGTTGCATCACACCTTCTACAGTACCGCCCAGGGGGCGGACCCTCCGGGTATAACCTCTCAGTCTGCATCTTCGCAGATCAGTTTTTTTCTGTCTAGCAAGGAGTAGGACATGGCTCCCTTCGGGCCCATTGGTCCGGGGGAAAAAGATATATATATTTTTTGCTACATTTTTGTTTCCTGCGATCTTCGATCAACTGCCGACTGGGTGACAGGCTGGATCCTTGATCCTTGTAGTCTCCCCAGTTTCGGCCATCGAGCGTGTGCCGACCCTAGCTACGCGCTGGGTTTTCCACGACATGCCCGTCGCTCCACGGGTGGCCGGTGAGCCTACGCTACAGGGCCTGCATCGGACCGCTCAGCTTCGGCTGACCTTACGGCCGAGTCGCAGCAGCCTGGCCGGTGAGCTTACGCTCCAAGGCTTGCATTGGACCGCTCAGCTTCGGCTGACCTTGCGGCCGAGTCGCAGCAGCCTGTCCGGTGAGCGTCACGCTCCAGGGCATACATATGATCGTCCCTTTTGGGTCCAATCACAGCATGCCTGGCCAACAGTCACCTTCCGTGCGCGGACGATGACCTGTTTGGAATGTCTTCCAGCATAATACATGCAGGATAGGTAAGTAAAACTCCCCTGCCTCGGCTGGGTGATTTAGTTGGACATTCCTGGAGAGATCAAGTAAGTGGTTGTGGCCCCTTTCTTCCCTCTCTCCCTGCCTTTCCCTCCTCCCTGGGCTTCTAGCTAAAGGTTGCTGGGTGTCACCTAGGGGGTTCCACTGGAGCGGGGCTGGCTGTAACTAACATTTAAAAGAAATGTCATTTCTGCTTACCTGTGTTTGTGTGCTTCCTCCTCCATGCTGTTGGCGGCCATTTTGAGGTGGTCCATGCCGAGTTCGGCCTCTTGTGACTGCCCAGCGGCCATCTTCCTGTGGTTCGGCCACACCCACTGGCCCCTATCAGCTGATCGGCGGCCATGTTTGTCCACCCTGTATGCATATATTGCTGTTCGGCGGCCATCTTTTTGTGGGCTATGGCTGCTTGACCTCTATCTTCGGTCGGCGGCCATTTTCTTAGAGCCCACATTATCTTCCATACAGACGTTTTTTGGCAACCATTTTGCGAGAGCCTCCAGCCTCTAGGGTGCATTACACTGGTGCGAAAATTCACACAGGAAATGCTGATAAAAGAAGCAGACTGACACAGCAGCAGGGGGACAGCATCACAGGCGCAGCACACGGCAGCATAGCAGTACCGGTCCAGGGTGGTGAGTCCTCTGGGTGACCCAGCATCTCGGCAGCGCAGGAGGGTGGCCTATTGATATCTTGCCTGGAGCCCTGTGAGTGTCAGCGTGTGGTCAGCATGGCATCTGAGCCAGATGACTTCTCCCCTGAAACACCAGATTTAGCAGCTGGTGCCCCTGAGGTGTCTATGAACGCTATGACGGCAATCCTAGAGGCGTTTGCTGCCAGGGTGGAAGCATCACACGGGAATACAGGGGGTAGTAAACGCCCCGTCCCCTGCAAGCTTCTGGGGATAATTCTGATGCAGAACCAGGTCCAGCTACGGCTCGGGCCCAGATTCTGACGCATCAGAGACTGCAGACCGTGACCGGACAGTGAGGATGACTCCAAGTCCAGGTCAGTACGCAAGACAGCTTTGGTATCTGACCTTATTACTGCAGTGCGGGATATGCTAAAGTTGGAAAATACTGCAGAAGCAGCAGAGACTCCGGTCCACTTGGGTTTCATAGACCTGCCCGCACTGCTAAGGTGTTCCCTTGTGTGTCTTTTGATAAACTCTTATACAAGGAATGGGAGAACCCAGTGAGGGTCTTTACAGCCCCAAAGAGGTTTGCAGTACGGTACCCCTTTGAGGAGAGTTTTCTGAAGAAATGGACCTCTCCCCCTATAGTGGACCCTCCGGTGTCCAGACGTAATAGAGCCACCACAATTCCTGTAGAAGGGGCTCCTGTTTTCAAGGACCCTGTGGATAAGAAGGCTGAAGCACTCGCTTGCTACCTATACTCAGTGGTAGGCTCGGCAGTACGCCCGGCATTTGGCGGGGGCCCTAGTGTCTCAGACACTTACTGAATGGGCAAGATTGCTACTCCAGGGGTTAAGGAGCGAGATGCTCCTCCTGATGAGATAACATTGGCCGACCAGTTGGTCCAGGGCCTTAGGTTTGTCTGCGAGTCAGACATGGATACTATTCCCCTGCTGTCTATAACTTCGGTTTATGCAGTAGCAATACGCCGCCTGATCTGGCTAAAAGGCTGGTCTGCGGACCAGACTTCCAAGAAAGCCCTGTTGGATCTGCCTTTTAAGGGCGACAGACTTTTTGGGGCTTCTCTGGATGACATTATCAAGGATGCCACAGGAAGTAAAAGCACTTTGCTTCCCCAAATTAGCAAGGGTAAGGGGCCACGCCAAGGGGCAAGGGCCCTCCTTTACTGCACGCAAGCGGGTTTTTCGTCCCCCTAGGTCGACAGGGAAAAGACCCCAGGCCGATAAAGCGCCTGCCCAAGGACAAAAGCGTCCTTGGTCCCGCATACCCAATAAGCCTGCGGACAAATTTGCGTCCACATGAAGGTCCACCCCCACCCACCTCTCGGTGGGGGGACGTCTTCGCAAATTCGCGACTCAGTGGACAGCTCTAATCTCCGACAGGTGGGTTTGCGAAGTAATCTCCTCAGGCTACAAGATAGAGTTTCTCTGTTGTCCACCGGACAGATTCAACACCTCCAATCTCCAGCTACTACCGACCCGTCAGGAGGCCCTGTATAGGGCGGTCCAGGGTCTACTGGAAGAACGCAGGGTAGTTATTCCAGTTCCAGAACTGGAACGGGGTTTTTACTCAAATCTGTTCTTTGTGCCGAAGAAGGAGGGGGTTCGTCCAAGCTTGGATCTGAGCCCTCAATTGCTTTGTGAAGGTACAAAGATTTCGGATGGAGTCGGTTCGATCTGTAGTCACGGCTCTCCATCCGGGGGGACTTTCTGGCCTCCTTGGACATCAAGGACGCATACCTGCATGTCCCCATATACTCCAGACACCAGAGGTTTCTGCGATTTGCTATCGGGAAGGACCACTACCAGTTTGTGGCCCTCCCGTTGGGCCTTGCCTCAGCACCCAGGACGTTCACCAAGGTGCTCGCTCCGATTCTGGCACTTCTAAGACAGCGGGGTATCGCTATCACAGGCTACTTATACGACCTTCTGCTGAAGGCCCCTTCAAGCTCAGAATTAGAGGTAAGCGTGTCCATTACCTGTCAGACTCTTCGAGACTGTGGTTGGATACTAAACACGCAAAAGTCAGTATTGGTGCCCACTCAACGCCTAGTGTACCTGGGGTTGATTCTGGATTCCTCAGAGGCAAAGGTATTCCTCCCTGTGGAGAAGTTGCAGACCCTCCGGGCTGCAGTACGGCAGCTGACTTCCAGGAATTGGTCGTCACTCCGTTTTTGCATGCAAGTGTTGGGCCTCATGGTAGCCTCCTTCGAGGCGGTCCCATATGTTCAATACCACACTCGAGTGTTACAGAAGGAAGTTCTGTCCAGATGGAACAGATGCCCTTCATCTCTGGATTATCAAATCCGAGTGAGCCACCTAGTCAGGAGATCCCTGGTATGGTGGCTGACGGCACCGGCTCTAATGGCCGGGAAGTAATTTCTTCCGGTTTACTGGATAGTGATCACGACTGACGCCAGCCTTACAGGTTGGGGGGGAGTCTGGGGTGTCCAGTCGGCGCAAAGTCGCTGGACCCCAGAGGAAGCCCTCCTGCCGATCAATGTCCTGGAGATCCGGGCGATCAAGCTGTGCCTCTTCAAATGGTCTCAGAGGCTGCAAGGGCGTCCAGTCAGGATCCAGTCAGACAACGCCACAGCGGTGTCATATGTCAATCATCAAGGAGGAACAAGAAGCTCAGGTGCAGCATCGGAGGTTGCTCGCATCCTGAAGTGGGCAGAGAAGAGCGTACCGGCACTATCGGCCGTGTACATTCCGGGCGTGGAAAACTGGCAGGCGGACTACCTGAGCCGCCAGATGCTGGACCAGGGAGAATGGTCCTTACACCCGGAGGTGTTCCAACTCCTCTGCCAAAGATGGGGCACACCAGACGTAGATCTTCTGGCTTCCCGACTCAATCGGAAGGTATTGAGATTTGTGGCCCGGTCAAGAGACCCATGGGCAGACGCAACGGACGCGTTGGTAGCATCGTGGGGTCAGTATCGGCTAATCTATGCCTTCCCTCCCTTAAGGCTTCTTCCTCTTCTGCTCCGCAGAGTGGAGGCAGAGGGAATTCCAATGATCCTAATCGCTCCAGATTGGTCTCAGCGTCCTTGGTACGCCAATCTAGTACGTCTGGTAGCAGACGTCCCCTGGCGCCTATCACTACGGAAGGACCTGCTATCGCAAGGTCCCATACTCCATCCTGCTTTACGGTCACTGGATTTAACGGCATGGCTATTGAGAACCAGGTACTGAGAGACCGGGGCCTGTCAGATTCAGTAATCTCTACTATGAGAAGTGCTCGGAAACCGTCCTCTAGGAAGGTTTATCACCGCACTTGGAAGGCCCACATCTCCATGTGTGAGGAAATGAAATGGCATCCGCGTACTTATTTGGTTTCCAGAATCCTGCTGGTTTTACAGCATGGGGTGGACCAAAGGCTTGCCCGAAGTACGATTAAGGGACAGATATCTGCCCTGGCTGTCTTTTTTCAGCGACCCCTGGCGGCTCACTCTCTCGTGAGTACATTTGTGCAGGGGGTTCGACATGTGGCCCCTCCGGTCCGTCCCCCGTTACTTCCGTGGGACTTGAACCTGGTCCTCTCGGTGCTTTAGAAGGCACCGTTTGAGAATATTACAGATATTCCCCTGTTGACACTTTCTCAGAAAGTGGTCTTTTTGGTGACTGTTACGTCAGTTAGACGAGTCTCTGAGCTGGCAGCCTTGTCCTGCAAGGCTCCCTATTTGATTTTCCACAAGGATAAGGTGGTGCTGCGGCCACAGCCTTCCCTTCAAAAGTCGTTTTCGGCTTTTTATCTCAATGAAGACATTGTACTTCCATCCTTGTGTACTCAGCCGTCGAATCCTAAGGAGTCGGCGTTGCATTCCTTGGACGTTGTCCGAGCTTTGAGAGTATACCTATCTGCTACTTCCCTGTTCCGGAAGTTAGACTCACTGTTTGTTTCGGTGGCTGGTCCCAAGAAGGGCCAAGCAGTCTCATCGGCCACCATCTCTAGGTGGATCCGACAGATAGTAATCCCAGGCTTACGCCTTAAAGGGTCAAGCGCCCCCCTTCCTGGTCACGGCGCATTCGACCAGGGCAATATGTGCCTCTTGGGCTTTCCGACATCAAGCGTCTGTTTCCCGATTATGTAAAGCGGCGACTTGGTCGTCCGCTCACACTTTCACAAAATTCTACAAGGTTGATGTAGGTGCATCTTCGGATGCCTCTTTTCGGTCGCAAGGTTTTACAAGCGGTTGTTTAGAGTTGCAGCTCCTCCGTTGGAGGAGTGCTGTTTTGTGTTTGGGGTGAAGTTTATTTTATGCTGTTACCACCCCTCGTTTTTTCTCTGACACTGCTTTGGGACGTCCCACTTGTCAATAGAGAAGCTGTGTCGGTCCATGGACGAAAGAGTAAATAGGATTTTTTACTCACCGTAAAATCCTTTTCTCTGAGTCCATGGACCGACACAGCACCCACCCCTCCTTTTAAGTTTGTACTGCTTTTTGACGAACTGATCTGCGAAGATGCAGACTGAGAGGTTATACCCGGAGGGTCCGCCCCCTGGGCGGTACTGTAGAAGGTGTGATGCAACACTTTTTACAAGTTTTTCTGCCTAGTCACTCCTAATTAACGGATAATACCCACTTGTCAATAGAGAAGCTGTGTCGGTCCATGGACTCAGAGAAAAGGATTTTACGGTGAGTAAAAAATCCTATTTTCTCTTGTCGAGAAAAACGACCGTCTGTGGGCTCCACGGCAGTGTTTCCCTATGGGAAACACTGCCGCGGAAAAAAATTCGGAAAAAATGACCAGAAAAATTAGAACATGTTCTAATTTTTCTCGTCGTTTTTAATGCCGTTTTTCTCATCGAGAAAAACGACAAAATGCCCACAGACGATCATTTTTCTCGTCAAAAGGAAAAAATGTAGTTTTTCTCGACGAGAAAAACGGTCGTGTGTACACGGCATTAGTGTTGAGGTTTTACATCTGTGTGGACATTGACTTTTCTGAAAACTCTTTACCCTGACAACGGGAGCCATGGAGGTAGTTTGCATGACCCAAAATTAATCAGCGGCCCCTTCGGGGGTATTGCTACACTACTTTTTGCGATTTCGGGCTGCGATTTACATTGACATCTGTGCAGAAACCTGCACAGTTGTCTCTGAAATTGCGTCTGAAATCGGGACTGACAAGCGGGAGTGAAATCGTGCGGCTGAACTCGCACGGTCTAATTCCCGCAGCCCAGTGTGAACTTGGGCTTAAGGAGCACTTTGAAAACGCATCAGATCTCAATGGGGAGAAACCTCATGCTGGATATCTATACTGATATGGACTGGGTAATGTGTTAGGAATGAAAGGATGGCACATCGTTTGATGGAAATGAAAATGATCAATCTACAGAGGGCTGAATTCAAAGACACCCCGAAAAATCAAAGTGAAACAATGATGCAGCAGGCTGGTCCATTTTGCCGAAATTTCATTGCAGCAACTCAAAATGGCACTTGGTTTGAATGGCCCCCAGGTGCTTGTATGCATGCCCCTAATGAGACGACAGATGGCGTCCTGGGGTATTTCCTCCCAGATCTGGACCAGGGCATCACTGAGCTCCTGAACAGACTGAGGTGCAACCTGGCGGTGTCGGATGGACGGATACGAGATTTATTGATGGTATTTTTGTTCACATAAACAGTGCTGCAGAGTGAATATTGAATTACTGTGATTCAGCAGTTGTTATTCATTTAGATAAACAGGGAATTGTTGTCTTAGGCCTGGTTCACACTGATGCGACTATTGCTCAGATTTTGGAGCACTTGTCGCATCAGAAGTCGGACCCCATTCTGTGCAATGGAACTGTTCTAATCAGTGTGACTTGAGTTGCTTCGACTTGGAAGAAGGTTCCTGCACTACTTTTGGTACTGACTTCTGTTAACCACTTGCTTACTGGGCACTTAAACCCCCCTCCTGCCCAGACCAATTTTTAGCTTTCAGCGCTCTCACTCTTTGAATGACAATTGCGCGGTCATACAACGCTGTACCCAAATGAAATTTTTATAATTTTTTTCCCACAAATAGAGCTTTCTTTTGGTCGTATTTGATCACCTCTGCGGTTTTTATTTTTTGTTAAAATAATTTAAAAAGACCGAATTTTTTAAACAAAATACAAAACCGTTTTATATTTTGTTATAAAATTTTGCAAACGGGTAATTTTTCTCCTTCATTGATATACGCTGATGAGGCTGCACTGATGGGCACAGATGGGCTGCAATGATGGGCACCGATAAGGCGGCAATAGTAGGTGGCGCTGGTGGGCACAGAGGCGGCATTGGTGGGCACTGAGAGGTGACACTGATGGGTGGCACTGAAGGGCATTGATAGGTGGCACTGGTGGGCACTGAGAATTGGCACTAATAGGTGGCACTGATAGGTGGCAGTGATGGGCACTGATAGGTGGCAGTGATGGGCACTGTTCAGCACTGGTAGGTGAGACTAATAGGTGGCACTGGTGGGCATTGATAGGTGGCACTTGTGGGCATTGATAGGTGGCACTGTTTTGCACTGGTGGTCACTTTGGGCACTGGCAGGGGGCACTGGTGGGCATTGATGAGGCGGATGTGCCTCTTCCACTGGGGACCGATGTCCCTTACACAAAAGCCGGTGATCGGCTTTTTTTTCTCCTCACGCTATCAGCGTGAGGAGAAAAAGAAAACGATTATCGACCTTTGTTTACATCACGTGATCAGCTGTCATTGGCTGACAGCTGATCACGTGGTAAGGGGCCGGGACCAGCCCCTTACTCGGGTCAGTGATCACTTGAGTCTCAGTGACTCTGTGATCACAGCGCGCGCCCTGCAGGGGGCGCGCGGGGTGCGTGCAAAGGGGAAGATGTCTATTGACGGCCTTCGGAAATTCAGGTCCGCGCTGTAGCTGTCATTCGGCTATAGCGCGGACACCTAGTGGTTAAAGAAGTCACATGCAAGTCGCGCTGGGGTCCGACATCAAAGTTGCGTGACTTTGAAGTCACAGGCAGTGTGAACCCGGGCTAAGGCTCCCTTCACACTTGTGCAACTTGGGATCTGACTTGTGAAACCCCAAGTTGCAGGACATGTGAAATTTAATGTATTTCTATGAGAGCCTACTGACACTACATAAGTTTCTGCGACTTCAGAAAAGGTTCCTGCTCTACTTTGCTCCGACTTTTGATGGGCCTTTGGTCCAGAGAATGTAAAGTCAGATCAAAGCCACATCAAAGTCGTGCTCCAAAGTTGCACTGCAAATCGTGTGACTTTGGAGACACATTAATGTAAAAAGAGCCTTAGCCCGGAGTTGGGAAAATTACATTTCATGCCTCTGAATAATGTCATTGTATAAGAATGTTTCTACCCAGGTAAGGAAGGAGTTAACCCTCTTTTTTTCTGAAATCACATTGGGATATACTGTAAAACTGTATTTATTTTAAACTTTCATGGTTATGAAAAAGTGGATTATGTTATGTATACTAAGCAGCTTTAGGCCACATTCTCAGGGTATTATCTGCTACACTGAATATTGAAACTAATGAATGCTTCAAAATACAAGCCCCCTGGCGCTATATGCCTCTTGTTCTGGAAGGAGATGCCAACTTTCCTGTATTTGATATGTAAATAGCCACTTCCAGTTCCAGTTCCAAATTGAAGTTTTGACGCACAACCTGCCTACATCAAGAGAGTCCTGGAGCAATGACAAAGAGAGAAATGAGCGGAGGGACGGCATGACAGGTGGGACAGGCAGTAGCCTAGCAGGGGCTGTGGTTCCCTTTAAGAAAAGGGGGGTGGCCGTGGGGGAAAAAGGGGAGGGGGAGTGCAGTCAGTTAGGGAGGAAGTGACGTTTTCTCACTCCCTCCATTTCACTCACGAGGTAGAAAGCTTCACAGCCGGTGCTATGGCTGATGTGGCTGAGCTATTAGCGCAATTGCGGGCCGCGGTGGCCGCGCAGGGGGCAGAGTGGCTGCAGGAACAGGTGTCTGCAGTGTTAGACGAGCGGGCGGCAGCACCCGCCGGGGGGGGGGGTCGCTCCGGGGCGCGCTAGGCGGTCCAGGCCGCCTGAGCGGTACAGTCCGGAGGCATTCCCGAGTGGATCTACTTCCGTCCGGAGACCCGTTGGGGGCCCTCCGGCCGCATTTCCTGACCGCACGCAGCCGGTGTCGGCGGGGGGGGCCGGGAGGAATCCGCGCCGTGGACGGAGTTCGGCGGTGGGGGAGACGAGTGGCCCTCTTGCCCCTCCCCCTCCCACGCGTCGGAGATGCGGTGACATCGCGGTCGAGGCTGCGGGTGATGCCCGGAACAGCCGTGCGGCCCAGCGTGGAGAATCCAGTTCGCGGGCCAGTGGCCGGGAGGCGGTGGCGGTCAGGGGTCCGGCGGAGCCAGCGGGACGAGCGGTGAGGGGTTTGGCGCCAAGACTGACGGATGGGAGTAGAGCGGATGTAACCCGTGCCAGGGGGCGGACCCGGAGTCCGTCGGTGGAGGTGGCGAGTGGGTCGGGTGTGCCAGGATCGAGAGGGCGTGATGCTCAGCCACGACAGCCCTTGCCACGTGGGTCGCGTCCGCACGGTGTGCAGCCAGCGCTTGCGTTGGCAGAATCGGATGACAACAGGTCTGGGGGGGAGCTGTCCGGGTCAGACGGTGGCGAGGACTCGGGACAACTGGCTTCGATGGAGAACAGTTCGGCGGCTGGTGGACCCAGTTTCAGGCAGCCCGGTAAGTCCCACTCTTCTGTGGTTATTTGTTCCTTATTACAAGATTTATTGGGTCAAGGGGGTGTTGGGGGGGGGCTTAGGCGCGACACCTGGGTCGCGTTCTTCCCCACCGGGGAGGACAGTGGCACGGGAGACGCAGGACTTGTGGTCTGGGTTGGAGGATTTGGTCAGGCGTTTTAAGCCGGGCGGGGGCGACATGGTGTCACCCGCGGCGGCTTGGGGGAAAACAGGGGGTTCATCGCAGGTGGCGGGGCCTTCGGATGCACCCGTGGCCCCAGGCGTGCATGCGGTAGAGGTGTCAGAGGAGGGGCAGGCCCCATTGGAAGGGGGGGGCGGCCACGGCAGGTGGGCAAGTTGCTGCGGGAGAGAAAAACAAGGAGGTGATCAGGCTGGTGGATGCCGCTAAGAATGAGATGTACATTTGTTTTGAGGCACCGTTAGGAACTCACCTCAAGCCGGAGGTCAGAGAAAAGCTGTGGAAAGGTGAGTATGTGGAGATCTTCACGTTGCTCCCCTTGGACAAATTCAACCTGGATAGGGTGAAGCCGGAAGAGAGCAGGAAGGAGGATGAGGAAAAGAGGCGTTATAGTCTTATACCCCGTACTTTCACAAATTGGTTGCAAGCGTTTGCGATCATGGCTTGTGTGATAGGGCAGAAGGCCCCGGAACATTGTTCTGGGCTGCTCATTTATTTGGAGGCGGTTAGCGAAGCGTACAGGACGTATGGTGGCGTAGCCTGGTTGAGGTATGACGAACAGTTCCGGCAGAGGATGGCCATGAGACCAGGACTGCGATGGGATCACAAGGACATCAACTTGTGGATGCGGCTGATGACAGCGTCGCGGGCCTCCAATCAGTTTTTTCAGGGGGGGTCGGAGGTGCTGCGGCCTCAGGACAACCGACCGAGAAACGGTGGGGCTGCTGCTGGCAGTTCAACGAGGGCACGTGCAAGTACGGAGCAAGCTGTCGCTTCAAGCATGTGTGTTCCTGATGTGGGGGCAGTCATGCCTTTTCCAAATGCTTTACGCGAGGCAGGGGTCGCCCCGGGGATTCTGGGGGAAAAGGGAACGACGCCAATCCGGGTGGAAAGGATGCTTCCCTTTCTCAATAGGTATCCCGACAGGCGTGCAGCCAAGTTGTTAGAGGAGGGTTTCGCCGGTGGTTTCAGAATTCCTTGCGCGCCTTTTGCAGTCCCCCCGGCAGCCAAGAACCTCCGGTCTGCCTTGCTCCATCCCTTGGTGGTTTCGGAGAAGCTAGATAAGGAGGTACAGTTGGGGCGTATGGCCGGACCGTTCACGGATGCGCCCATACCTGAGTTAGTGGTTTCTCCCTTGGGGGGTGGTCCCCAAGAGGGAACCTCAAAAAATTCGATTGATTCATCACCTGTCCTTTCCCAGGGGTGGGTCGGTGAATGATGCTCTTGCGCCGGAGGACTGCGCGGTATCGTACACCTCCTTCGATGCGGCTGTGGCATGGGTGCGCAGGTGTGGACGGGGAGCGTTGTTGGCAAAAGCCGATGTTCAATCGGCTTTTCGGTTGCTACCAGTACACCCGGACAGCTTTCGTTTCTTGGGTTGCATGTGGGAGGGGGCTTACTACGTGGACCGTTGTTTGCCCATGGGTTGCTCCATCTCTTGCGCGCTCTTTGAGACTTTTAGTTCGTTCCTAGAATGGGTGGTCCGGGACGTGTCGGGGATCAGTTCGATCATCCATTATCTGGATGACTTTCTGTGCGTGGGCCCTCCGGGGGTCTAACGTTTGCAGGGTCCTGCGGGGGACGCTGCAATACGTGGCCGATCGTTTTGGGGTCCCTTTGGCCCCCGAGAAGACGGAGGGCCCCACGTCGTCTTTAGTTTTTCTGGGCATAGAGCTGGATTCTGAGAAGATGGAATGCCGACTGCCAGAGGATAAGCTGGAAGCGTTGAAGGAGGAAGTGCGCGGTGTTATCGGCCGTCTTAAGATTCAGCTGCGACAGATGCAGTCACTATTGGGTAAGTTGTGTTTCGCTTGCAGGATAATGCCCATGGGCAGGGTATTTAGCCGCAGGTTGTTGGCTGCGACAGCCGGGGTGCGGGTTCCTACTCATTTTGTAAGCCTAACCAGAGAGCTTTGTGAGGATTTGGAAGTGTGGCACGGATTTCTGGAATCTTTCAACGGGCGGGCGTTGTGGATGGCCGGGCCCGTTAGCAATTTCGATCTGGACTTGTTTACGGAGGCGGCTGGCTCCACGGGGTATGGGGCGTTCTGTCAGGGAAAATGGAGTGCGGCTCCATGGCCAAAGGAGTGGGAGGAAGCGGGGTTCTTGAAGAACCTGGTACTATTGGAACTTTTCACAATTGTCGTGGCGTTTGAACTATGGGGGGATTCATTCCGGAATAGCAAGGTGCGCCTAAACTGTGATAACATGGGAGTGGTTCAGGTAGTGAATAGGTTGTCAGCCACGTCACAGCCAGTGGTGCGTTTGTTGAGACATTTGGTTTTGCGCTGCTTGCAGTTCAATGTATTTGTGTACGCAGTACATCTTCCTGGGGTGGATAACACCCTGGCTGACGCTTTGTCTCATTTTCAGTGGGACAGGTTCCGGGAGTTGGCACCAGCAGCGGAGCAACGCGGGGTTACCTGTCCCGACTGGATGTGGGACATTGCCTTGACAGCGCAACGCAGTGGATAAAACGGTCGTGGTGAACCCAGACTAGTTTGGATTTTTGGGTCACTCGTACGTGTTCTGGGGGGCAAGACGGGCCGATGTTCGGCCCAATGGAAGGCAGTTAGGAATTCCCTTACAAGAAGCCCGGGTCCGTTGGATCGGGGTGCCGGGTATGACGTGGAGTGGGGTTATGCCGGAGATACAGAGGTTCGCAGGTCGGGAGAGGGCACCGGATGTATTGGTGCTGCATGCGGGAGGTAATGACATGGGGGCCAGATCAATGCACCAACTGATACGGGACATTAAATATGATTTTTAAGGTTGCGCACTACATTCCCGGGTATTGGGGTTATTTGGTCGGACATGGTAGGCAGGACATCCTGGCGGTGGGCATGGTCGGTGGAAAAAGTTAATAAGGCCCGGACAAAAGTCAATAAGGAAGTGGGGAGAATTTTTGTGAGGAATGGTGGCCTGGTGGTGCACCACCGTGAGTTGGACGTCGATACGTGGAGGTACCTAAGGGGAGATGGGGTCCACCTGAATGCAGTGGGCATTGACCTGTGGAACTGGGTTTGCAGGAGGGAATTCAGCAGGCCCTGAGGGTGTGGGGTTGCTCGCAAGAGTAAGGCGTTACCCCTTGCGAGCTGTGGCGGGGTTTGGTTCCTGGAAGAGGAGGTAAAAGGGGAAGTCTGGAGAAAAAGGTGGTACCCATAGGTGGTATGGGGTTATTGAGTACCTTCTGGTCAACAAGGGTTAACCAGGAAGGGGGGTAAATGGTAGGGCACTGCGGCCAGGTGTACCGTCTCCGAGTCGGTGTCTTGCGACTGGAGGCCTAAGGGATATGTTAGTCCCAGTGCCCAAGTTGGAGTTGGTGGTCTATAAGACCACCAGGGGTATTTTAAGTGTTAAGAAAAATGTTATTTAAACGGTTATTTAAGTGGTTATTTATTTCATATAAAAGTTGTTAAAATAAATAGGCCGGAAGGCCAATTTTACTCCACAACCTTGTCAGTCGTTATTTATTAGAATTGTACAAGGGGGTGGGTAAGTTGGATAGAGGGTAAGTCAAAGCGAAGGATCGGTCCTTAACATGTCAAGAGAGTCCTGGAGCAATGACAAAGAGAGAAATGAGCGGAGGGACGGCATGACAGGTGGGACAGGCAGTAGCCTAGCAGGGGCTGTGGTTCCCTTTAAGAAAAGGGGGGTGGCCGTGGGGGAAAAAGGGGAGGGGGAGTGCAGTCAGTTAGGGAGGAAGTGACGTTTTCTCACTTCCTCCATTTCACTCACGAGGTAGAAAGCTTCCCACCCACCCTCCCTGTGTGAGGGGTAAGACAAGGGCGAGGGTTATGGGCGGTGTTTAGTTGGAAGTGGCGGGGTTTGGTTCCTGGAAGAGGAGGTAAAAGGGGAAGTCTGGAGAAAAAGGTGGTACCCATAGGTGGTATGGGGTTATTGAGTACCTTCTGGTCAACAAGGGTTAACCAGGAAGGGGGGTAAATGGTAGGGCACTGCGGCCAGGTGTACCGTCTCCGAGTCGGTGTCTTGCGACTGGAGGCCTAAGGGATATGTTAGTCCCAGTGCCCAAGTTGGAGTTGGTGGTCTATAAGACCACCAGGGGTATTTTAAGTGTTAAGAAAAATGTTATTTAAACGGTTATTTAAGTGGTTATTTATTTCATATAAAAGTTGTTAAAATAAATAGGCCGGAAGGCCAATTTTACTCCACAACCTTGTCAGTCGTTATTTATTAGAATTGTACAAGGGGGTGGGTAAGTTGGATAGAGGGTAAGTCAAAGCGAAGGATCGGTCCTTAACATGTCATGAGCCTCTCGGTGCTACAGACATTAGGGTATGGCAGGGGTGGGGGTTTTACAGACACGGCCAACCCCTTTGGATTAGCCTTTCTCAACCTTTTTACCCTTGAGGAACCCTTGAAAATATTTTAAGATCTCAGGGAATTCCTAAATTAAAGTGATTCTAAGGCCCGGTTCACACAGGGGCGACTCCTCAGGCGACTCGGTCGCCTGAGGAGTCGCGTCCCGCTCTGTACTATGGAACCGTTCTAATAGTCGCTCCGACTTAGAAAAAGGTTCCTGTACTACTTTTGGGGGCGACTCAGGGCGACTTGCATTGACTTCTATACAGAAGTCATTATGCAAATCGCCTCAGGCGGGCGTCTCAAGTCGTCTTGAGATCGCGCCGCCAAGTCGCCCCTGAAGTCGTGCCGCCCCTGTGAAAACCGGGCCTAAAGGTCTGTTTTTTTTGGTTTTAAAATAACAAACATGTTAGACTTGCCTGTTCTGTGCAGTGGTTTTGCAAAAAGCAGCCCCGATCCTCTTCTTTTCGGGCCCCCACCGGCGGTCCTGGCTCCTCCCCCTTGACCAGCGCCCCCAATAGCAAGCCGCTTGCTATAGGGGCACTGGTGTGTGCTCACTCCCGAGCCCCCGCTCTATGTGTCCATAAGAGGCATAGAGCTGCAGCTCGGCCCGGCCCACTGCTCTCTCCTCATTGGCTCACTGGCTGTGATTGACAGCAGTGGGAGCCAATGAGGAGATAGAGACCCAAGACTCCCCGTATCCCAAAAAATCCAGTGCAGAGAAAAAAAATGATATAAATAAATCCAATTAAGAATGCCTCCTTAGTGCCTCCAGAGTGCTCCTTTACATCCTCCAGAGTGCCTCCAGAGTGCTCCTTTACATCCTCCAGAGTGCTCCTTTACATCCTCCAGAGTGCTCCTTTACATCCTCCAGAGTGCCTCCAGAGTGCTCCTTTACATCCTCCAGAGTGCTCCTTTACATCCTCCAGAGTGCTCCTTAGTACAATATTTGTAAGGGAGTACACTGGGGGCACTAAGGGGGGCATTCTGGAGGAGGATGTAAGGGGTACTCTAAAGGATGTAAGAGGGCACGCTGGAGGTAATAACTTAGTACCTCCAGAGTGCCCCTTTACCTTCTCCAGAGTGCCCCCTTACATTTTCCAGCAAAGTGCCCCTTAGTAATGTGGGTACAATAACTGTGGAGTGCTATACTGCAGGTGCAGATTATGCACAATCCCGCTTTAAGACTGGCCATGCCAACTGTTCGCTGCAGCGCACGTTTCCCAGGTTCCCAGGCCTAGGTCTTTCATAATCTAAAGCCCCGTACACACGGTCGGACTTTTTGCCAACAAACTTCATTTTGAGCAAGTCTGCCAAAAAATCTGACCGTGTGTACGCTCCATCGGACAAACTTTTTTGGTTTTCATCGGACAAAAGTTCGGTCTGCAAACGGACAAACTTTTGGCCAACAAAAGTCAGATGGAGCAAAGTCTGACCGTGTGTACAGAAAACCATCAGACTTTTGTCCGATGGACAAAACAAGTAATGTTAAAATCAACCAACAATAGCAGAAGTTGACCAAAGGGTGGCGGTAAAGAGCAGAAAAGAGCAGAAAAACTACGTGATGTTGGAAAGAGTTTAGGGAAAGTTTGCAGAAAAGTCCTGTGGTGTGTATGCTATGGGTGTGCCCGGCCAACTCCGTTCGGACAAAAATCCACGGAAAAGTCCGATGGAAATCCCACCGTGTACGAGGCTTTAGTCATGCTCACTTTTTGTCATGCTGTTTTGACTGAAGCGGGGGGCCCTTCATGGTTTCTTGCACCGGGCCCCTGAAAGTTTTAGTTACGCCTGTGTCTTTTTACCTAATTGTAAGAGGGTAATTCTTCCCAATGACCACAAGTGTAAGGAGCATTCTTCCCACTGACCATCCCACCAACGTATCATGAGCTGTAGATATAGTCATTTTTAGTAAGGGTTCCCTGAGATCGGAAAGTTATTTCAAGGGTTCCTCTGTGTTGAGAAGTTTTGGGAAAGGCTGTTCTAAGATGTTTAGTAAAATATGTTAACATAGCGAACTGGTAAAAATATGTAGATGGTTATTTGAGTCTATCTAGGTCATTTATGACCCGTAGTTCTGGATCCTTCTGCATTTGGCACAGCACGGTGTCTATGCTCCCTCCCAGCATTCCATGGATACCTTAAGCTTCTCATTAATCCGAGGAGCAAAGTCCCACTGCTGATTCCACTAATTACTCACTAATATAAACAGCAGCCCTTCTGTTAGTTCCTCATCTCATCATTCCTAAGTGATGAGACAGCTCTTTGTCCCTCTGCCCGACATATGTCCAATTGCATTATAATGTCCATACTTCCCAACCTTCCGAGACGGGAAAATCCTTATAGTGCCATCTATTTATGCACCGTACACATATACTTTGCAATAGTCATGCTATTCTTTTTCCGATCTGTTTTGTACTCTGCAGGGGTCCCCTTAAGTAAAATCAAGAGACAATGGGGTGGATTTACTAAAGGCAAATAGACTCTGCACTCTACAAGTGTAATTGCTCCAAAGTTTAGTAAATGAGGTAAAGCTTTGCTTTGCAAAGAATACCCAATCATGTGCAAGGAAAAAAAAAAAAAACAGCATTTTTGCTTACATGTGATTGGATGATGGAAGTCAGCAGAGCTTTTTCTCATTTACTAAGCTCTGGAGCAACTGCTCTTGCAGAGTGCACAGTCCATTTGCCTTTAGTAAATCAACCCCAATGAGTTCCATCTCGGCCTTTTTTCACGTATGCCAAATTATTTTAAAATTATTATTAAATTATTATTAAAGTGCATTCAAAGCCATCTTTTTTGTAAGGAAGGGTTGGAACCTCTGTCAGTTTTATTTCTATCTGTGTCACTACAAGGGGACCCTGGTGACCATTGTCACCAGCACTGAAAGGAGAGCATAGGTGTGCGCAGCCTATTGCATTAGGATTGGCACCTAAAACGCGTGTGTGTGTGTATATATATATATATACGTAGCGGGTATGTACTTTCCCGGGTGGAAATTTGAACTTGGCAGAGACATTGGTGATGTGAAATTCCCTGCAGCCCAGTAGGTGGCGCTGTTGCCCTGGGCTGGGGTTGAATCATTGCTGTGTGCTGTGCCTCCTTTTTGTCCTCCCTCGGCAGCGGTATGGTGGGGCGGGGAACCCGCCGTGCTTGCTGGGAGAGGGTATAAATGGGCCGGCCATCTTTGTCACGGGGTAGAAGTCCCAAGCACCTTCAGCTTGCGAACGGTGGTTCGTGTCGGTCCTCTGGGTGGCCTAGGCCTAGAGGACAATCGGAGGTCGTGTTCCATCCCAGGCACCTTTAGCCTGGGGTGAGGTCCTCGGATGGAGGTCCGGAGCTCAGTGCCCAACACTGAGTTCCGCGAGGGAAGGAGATCCTAGGGAACCCCGGGAGTGGGTACCCGAATCTGTGAAGGCGCAATGGACCGGGGGGAGCTCCTCACTTGAAGACCCGGTGCAGCATATTGCCGGTGACAGGAGAGCCTCTCATCGGAGACCGCCTGGAAGGAAATTCCCCCTCGCTCGGAGACCCTAACCCACTTTCAGGAAGGAAAGTGGAGAATACATTGTGTCTGGGCCTATTCGCATTCACACCTCCTTTCCTGTTCTGTTCCTACTAAGGGAGTTCAACTGATTGTGTTCATTCAAGAAGAATAAAGGAGTGTTGAACTTTAATGGTGTGGGGCTGATTTCCTGACAGACATTGTTCAAGGTGAGTCTTGGAGGGAGGATCCAGGTGCACAACACTGACCCGAAGGTAATACAAGAACGTTGCTTATACCGCACTGACACATGTGGTGGAGGCCAGGCGTGGTGTCCCCGCTCCCTCCCCTCTAAGATACCCCTAGACAAGAGAAAGAAGACACGAGAGAAAGAGGGGAGTGAGGAGGGCGGTACACGTGGGGGCTTGGGTCCGTATAGTGTTTGTGCACCACAGTATTGAACGTGTCTGTTGGAAGAGTTAAGCGAATAGGCAGGCCTTCATTGGCCGAAGTGCATCCCTGCTCGAAGTCGTGGACATGACCCAATGAAGGGAAAGGCCCGCGCAGAAGAGTGGAAAGAGGGGGAAGTTCAGCCGTGTGAAGTACTACACGTGGGGGCTTCTATTGCACTGCGCCACCAGGCACACCCCCATCGCTTAGTTCGTGGGCGTGACTCAGACTCAGAAAAGAAGAAAAGCCCGCGAACTGGAGCAAAGGGGAGGAGTCCAATACGTGTGAAGGACTACATGTGGGACATTGGCGCAAAAACTCTGCAGTGTGCGATGGATCAGCAACAGGTCGCCATGTTCGGACATACATCGTGGATTCCAGTTCACCCTTCCACCACGACATTGACTGCTGCTGCTCCGGTAACAGATACGGGGATCCGGCTAAAGCCAAGGGGTCGATTTGCCCTGTACTCGTGCATGGACGTTGAGGCCCTGGGTGTAATTTGTCCCGGGTGTTCGGGACTGGTGTGTCAGCTGAAGCCATTCGGGCGATGTGAGGCCTGTGGGGAGTTCCTGTTCGAAGTGGATCCGGCGGTGGAGAGGCCGAGAACCATTTACCCCGGCCGGGCTGCAGAAAACACCACTCAGAGAGGAGGAATCACTGCTGTGAGAGCCATCCCTATGCACACTGCAACGACCGCGGAGGAGGTCGTAAAACCCCAACGGGGGAAATCCGAGGATGCTGACTCGGTCACCACGGTCTCGCAGCGTCCGCCACCAAAGAGAAAGACCGGCATGGTAGCCCCGACCAGCAGTTGTGGCGGACCGTCTCGCCCGCTTACGCCCTGCCTGGATGGATCTGTTGACAAGAGTTCCGGACGTCCCGCTTCAAGTAAAGGTCGAGGTAAGCCAGGCGGGGAGACTTGGTGTGTGGGCGGAGGTGTCGGGAAGTCATGGCCTAGCGAATCCGCGGGAGGTGGTGGCTCAGTTTCTACAACTGGCTACATACTCGCGGAGGGGTGTGACACCTCTGACCTGGAGTCGCTCTCGGACATGGGAGACGATGCTGCCATAGACGATTTGTTTGCCGGGAAGGGCTGGGACAAAGTATCACTCGCTTCATCTCGGAGGATCAGAGATCCACCCATGTCAACAGGGGAAAGTACACCCCGGGTGGAGGCATCAGCGCCTGAAGAGAGGTCCGGTCCCCAACCTGCTTCTACATCTCCGGTGCCATCTGTATCGAAGGCGGGGGAAAAGAGACTGCTGCTGCAGGCACCTATGTCCAGATCAGATGTGATCAAGGTCCCTCGCCACCCGGACTCGATAGTTTTGCCTGGTGAAGGGGACAAAGCTACCATGCCTTCTTTTGGCGAGATTGCAACGGCTGTTTGGTCAGAAGGTTGCTGCAGACTATGGATGGAAGTATCCATACTTATCGAAGGAACTGCTTTATGAGGTGGAAGTGTGCCGGGAGCGCTGGTACAATGACTTTGTGTGAATCCACCTTCAGGTTCCCCACGCCCGCAGGTACCTGGCATGCTCTCCAAAGGCCTCTCAACATTTTAGAGACTGCAAGGCAGAATGGATGTTGGGACGACACATCCATGCAGATAAAGTGTTGATCCGGCGCAAAGAAGGAGAAGATGTGGAGTATCATCTGGAAACCATGGATCAGCACTTGAAACCACTTGTTCTGCCGCATCCCCGCTTTTACCTGTAGGAGAAAAGAGACTCCGTTCTTATCATGTTGCTGAACTTTCTGGGGCCCGTTGCTTTTGTGCCCATAGGAATGAAGAACTGTTCCTGTTGTTTTTTCACTTTCCTGAAAGAGATTATGGACTCTGGGGTAGATAGGGCCGAAAGGAAAGAAGAAAGTTCCACGAGTGCAGTTACCGCAGTGCTGTCACCAGGTGGCAGTGTTGCGCAACGTTAAGACACTTTTCATGCACTCACTCTTTGGAGAAAAGGGATTTCTTCTCGGAGAAGTTTCTTTTCCATTACACGAATAAAGGTGTCAGGGTTATGTGTATTAATCCTTTCTTTTCCCTCTGCAGGAGAACATCCCATCAAGTTTACTGAGGATGGGGTGGGTCTTAGTCAGGATGGGTGGGAAAAGTCAAATGTATATATGTGATTTAAAGTTATGAATCAGTGCTGTTGTTTCTCTTCTGTCTTTATTCCCTTTCTTTACAGGGCTCAGACACAATGTTTCAGTTGGATAGTTTTTTCAAAAGTTTTATATTTTTGTACAATTGTTAGTCAGTTTCTGGATTGGATTATGTCAGCCGTTGAGGGCATGATTTACTCCAGACACTGGGGACCAGTGTCAAACCACCAGGGTGTAGCTGTTCTGTCTCAACTACAAAGCGATAAAGTTCATCTCCAGGTTTAAGTAGGCCTTACTCAAGCTGGTTTGATATTCATCCCTTGCATCGATACAGGCAGTTTAACTCAATGAATAAACTCACAGTTAGGACGACAGACAATGAATCCTTTCGAATGTTCCGTTTAATGATGGATATTCATAGGTAGAAAAACGTTGCAGTTGTAAGCCACATGTAAGATATTAGCATGGAAGAAATACAGGAGTAATGACCAGAATCAGGAAGTGTAGGAGATATATAAAGAACTACGGTGAGAGAGAGAGTTCAGCTAGAAAGAAGGGGACAGATCTTAAAGACACAGAGCAAGAATAATCACATAGTGTAACACAACACTCCCCGTCTGAAATCTTTAGATTTCATAACCTTAAACTAATATACAGGTCCTTCTCAAAAAATTAGCATATTGTGATAAAGTTCATTATTTTCTGTAATGTACTGATAAACATTAGACTTTCATATATTTTAGATTCATTACACACAACTGAAGTAGTTCAAGCCTTTTCTTGTTTTAATATTGATGATTTTGGCATACAGCTCATGAAAACCCCAAAATCCTATCTCAAAAAATTAGCATATTTCATCCGACCAATAAAAGAAAAGTGTTTTTAATACAAAAAAAGTCAACCTTCAAATAATTATGTTCAGTTATGCACTCAATACTTGGTCGGGAATCCTTTTGCAGAAATGACTGCTTCAATGCGGCGTGGCATGGAGGCAACCAGCCTGTGGCACTGCTGAGGTGTTATGGAGGCCCAGGATGCTTCGATAGCGGCCTTAAGCTCATCCAGAGTGTTGGGTCTTGCGTCTCTCAACTTTCTCTTCCCAATATCCCACAGATTCTCTATGGGGTTCAGGTCAGGAGAGTTGGCAGGCCAATTGAGCACAGTAATACCATGGTCAGTAAACCATTTACCAGTGGTTTTGGCACTGTGAGCAGGTGCCAGGTCGTGCTGAAAAATGAAATCTTCATCTCCATAAAGCTTTTCAGCAGATGGAAGCATGAAGTGCTCCAAAATCTCCTGATAGCTAGCTGCATTGACCCTGCCCTTGATAAAACACAGTGGACCAACACCAGCAGCTGACATGGCACCCCAGACCATCACTGACTGTGGGTACTTGACACTGGACTTCAGGCATTTTGGCATTTCCCTCTCCCCAGTCTTCCTCCAGACTCTGGCACCTTGATTTCCGAATGTACTTTGGACCACTGAGCAACAGTCCAGTGCTGCTTCTCTGTAGCCCAGGTCAGGCGCTTCTGCCGCTGTTTCTGGTTCAAAAGTGGCTTGACCTGGGGAATGCGGCACCTGTAGCCCATTTCCTGCACACGCCTGTTCACGGTGGCTCTGGATGTTTCTACTCCAGACTCAGTCCACTGCTTCCGCAGGTCCTCCAAGGTCTGGAATCGGTCCTTCTCCACAATCTTCTTCAGGGTCCGGTCACCTCTTCTCGTTGTGCAGCGTTTTCTGCCACACTTTTTCCTTCCCACAGACTTCCCACTGAGGTGCCTTGATACAGCACTCTGGGAACAGCCTATTCGTTCAGAAATTTCTTTCTGTGTCTTACCCTCTTGCTTGAGGGTGTCAATGATGGCCTTCTAGACAGCAGTCAGGTCGGCAGTCTTACCCATGATTGCGGTTTTGAGTAATGAACCAGGCTGGGAGTTTTTAAAAGCCTCAGGAATCTTTTGCAGGTGTTTAGAGTTAATTAGTTGATTCAGATGATTAGGTTAATAGCTCGTTTAGAGAACCTTTTCATGATATGCTAATTTTTTGAGATAGGATTTTTGGGTTTTCATGAGCTGTATGCCAAAATCATCAATATTAAAACAAGAAAAGGCTTGAACTACTTCAGTTGTGTGTAATGAATCTAAAATATATGAAAGTCTAATGTTTATCAGTACATTACAGAAAATAATGAACTTTATCACAATATGCTAATTTTTTGAGAAGGACCTGTATATATTTTCAAAAAGTCCAATACTGACGAATGTCCTGGAACCTGTAATGAAAAACATGCAACAAGCAAATAATAAACGTAAGTTCAACAGGATGAAGAACATAAAGTCACAGTATGATGTCTTCAAATAATTCCAAAGTTCTGAGTAGAACCTGTAGATGGCAGCAATGTACTCCCCGCCGTGCCGACAGCATGGCTAGTCCTTGCACAAGTCACTCACCTGGCAAAAGGAGTACTAACTCTGTAATTGGTCGACTAAAGGTTCGTGTCGATCCTCCCTTGGTTACCTTGACTTCTACCTTCCGGACTTTGTTATCGTCACTGGGCATAACTTTAGTAATAAGACCCATAGGCCACTCATTCCGACAAACTTCCTTGTCTTTTAGAAGGATGAGGTCTCCAACCTTAAGATTCGGCTTAGATGCTTGCCATTTGTTACGACCTTGAAGGTGGTGAAGATACTTTTTCTTCCAGCGATGCCAGAACACATTGGCTAGATGCTGCACCTGCTTCCATTGATGCTTATAACGGTGTGACCGCAGCTTCTGTTTTGTACTTACAGAAGTGTGGAGTGAGGTGTTCACAGTTCTTATTTCCTTATCATCTTCAGGGCTTACTAGCCCATAGGTGGTGTCAATAGGGAGTAAGTAAGAGTCCTCACGCAGAAACCTTGGAGGTGACAGCCATAAGCTGTCCTGAAGAGCGGCAGGTGACACGGCTCTGGTCCCACAGTCAGCTGGGTTGAGTTCAGTGGGAAAGTGATGCCATTGACTTGGTAGAGAGAATCTCTTGATACGTTCAACCCTGTTGCTGACGTACACATAAAATTGTTTTGTTTGGTTGTTTATGTAACCAAGTACTACCTTACTGTCTGTATAGAAGGTGAAAGAATCAATTGTAGTGTCCATTTCACTTCATATGACCTCTGCAATTTCCAGAGGCGTTGCTAGGGGGGTGCGGGGGGTGCGGTCCGCCCCCGGGTGACACCCGCTAGAGGGGTGACACCCTCCCTTTTTTTTTTTTTTTTTTTTTTTTTTTTTTATTTATTTATTTTTTTTTTTTTTTTTTTTTTTTTTTTTTTTTACAGCTGACCCATTCATTGATTAATTTCACCCCGCTGGGCTGGAAGCCTGGAACAACACCTCCAGCGCCGCGGCCGCGCCTGGTGTGTGTCCTCCGGCTCCTTATTCTTCCTATTCCTAAATTCCAATCCTCCTCCCTACCCTACAGAGCCAGCGAGCGACTCAGCCTGTCACATCATCACACTGCACTGTGATGATGTGACGACACGTCACTGCAGCACACACACAACTTTCTCCGCCCGGGCGGCGCGGCTGCTGTGTGTGACGGTCGCTGCCCACAGTGCCCAGCCCTCCTCCTCTCCACTCTCCAGGAGTACAGACTGTCTGAGACTCCAGCTGGCGGCGGCGCGGCGCACAGAATAAGAACAGGTGGGGGGGGGGGGGTTCTCCACCGTCGGCCCGCCGGAGCACAAGATGAGGTGTGTGTATGGGGGGGGGGTTGCCTTTGTAAGAGAGCTAGTGTGGGACAGTGGGAGGACTCAGTTTCAGTGTCTGGCGCCCTGCCCCTGACGGCCTGTATATGATATGATAAGGAAGGGGGGGATGCAAGGTGGTCTGCTGCTAGACACAGCTATAGATTTTATATATACCGGTATATATATATATATATACTATGTAATATAGCTGGTCCAGCCGCCCCTCCCCCCACCAGACCAGCTAACTCCTGTGCTACTGTGCCTATTATATGTAATATAATATATCTGTGTCCAGCAGCCCCCCCCCCCATTATCAGACAGCCAACACTCACAATATAATTTATATTAGCTGACTGAATAAATACAGTTCTTTAACAGTTTAAGCTTTGATTTCTATTATTTTCATATGATTTTGTTATTCAAATTTGCTAGTTGATTGATAGTTATTAACGGCACTACTGTTGCCAATATATGCAGTGTTATTAGGGTGAAAAAAATTATTGGGGGGGGGGGTGACACCATGTTGTACCGCACCAGGTGACACCAACCCTAGTGACGCCACTGGCAATTTCTACTGCTAGCATGGCTGCACAAAGTTCAAGTCTTGGTATGGTATGTGCAGGCTTGGGTGTGAGTTTTGCCTTGCCTAGGACAAAACTACAGTGTGATTCTCCATTCAGTTCAGAGGTCTTCAAATAGGCTACTGCAGCAATAGCTTCAACTGATGCATCAGAGAAAATATGAATCTCTCTCCGGTTAGCAGTTGAAATGGAACCCGGAACATAGCAACAGGGGATTTTCTGAAGTTTTTCTAGTGACTTCAAAGAATATCTCCACCTGTCCCACTTGTGTTGATTCTCACTAGGCAAGGGAGTATCCCAGTCTATGTTCTCAGTAGACAACTGTCTTAGTAAAATCTTACCTTGAATGGTAACTGGAGCAAGGAAACCCAGTGGGTCATAGATGCTATTCACCACGGACAGGACTCCTCTCTTAGTGAAGGGTTTGTCACAAATTGACACTTGGAAGGTGAATTTGTCTTGCTTGATGTTCCACAACAAACCCAGACTTCGCTGTACAGGAGGCACATCTGTACCTAAGTCAAGGTTTTTTAGACTAGTGGCATAGTCCTCAGAGTGAAAGGCATTCATAAGTTCCTGGCTGTTGGATATAATCTTGTGCAGTCTAAGGTTTGCTACAGACAGCATCTCCTTTGTTCTGGTGAGAAGATCAATTGCTTCTTTAGCAGTTGGAAAGGACTTAAGTGCGTCGTCAACGTAGAAGTTTCTTTCAACAAATTGACGGGCATCAGATCCATATTCAACTTCTCCAGTCTGAGCTGTTTTCCTTAGCCCATAAGTTGCCACTGCTGGGGAAGGACTGTTACCGAAGACATGTACCTTCATGCGATAATCTATAACTTCCTTGTTGAGGTCATTGTCCTTGTGCCATAGAAACCTGAGGTAGTTTCTGTTGTCTTCTCTGACGATGAAGCAGTGAAACATCTGTTGAATGTCGGCCATTACTGCTACAGGCTATTGTCTGAAACGAATCAAGACTCCTATTAGACTGTTGTTCAAGTTGGGTCCAGTAAGGAGCATGTTGTTAAGAGAAACACTTTTGTGCTGAGCACTGGAATCAAAGACAACTCTGATTTGGTCTGGTTTGCGTGGGTGATACACGCCAAAGGATGGAAGGTACCAGCATTCTTCTCCCTCCTTTAGTGGGGGAGCAGGCTCTGCATGATCTCTGTCAAATACATTTTGCATAAAGTCCACAAAGTGCTTTTGCATCTCTGGTTTCCTGCTTAAGTTTCGCTTTAAGGAGGAGAATCTACTGATGGCCTGCTGTAAGTTGTTGGGCAATCTCTCTCTTGGGAGACGAAAGGGTAGGGGTGCTACCCAGTTATTGGAGTCATCTTGAAAGAACTCATTGTCCATTACCTTGATGAATTCTTTGTCTTCCATTGAAGGAGCCAGTATGTCATCTTCACTGGTTGCTTTAAACACTGTAGAGCCGAAGTCGCCATCATGGCAGGAGAAAGGGCTTGTGTCACCTGAGATACCATGTTGCCATTCGTGGCTGGCTATCTTCTCTTTCAACCAGTAGTGATGTGGGCATGGCTCAAAGTAAGTGTTTCGGCCATTTGGCAGAACATTTGTCTTGAATGACGAAATGTTGGTAGGTCTTTTCATTTTGCCTATGCAGACATTGCCTATGATGACCCACCCTAGATCCGTGCGCTGGGCAAATGGGGCATCTGGGGGTCCACTGACTTGTCTGTGTACCTTGTGAACTCTTAGAATGTCTCTTCCTAACAGAAGAAGGATCTGAGCATCTTTGTCAAGCGGCGGTATCTCATTTGCTATTACCTTGAGGTGAGGGTGATGGAAAGCAGCAGCTGGAGTAGGGATTTCTTCCCTGTTAGCAGGTATCTGATTGCACTCAACAAGTGTAGGTAAGGGTAATTGCAAGTTACCTTTGAGAGAAGATACCATGAGTCCATGAGCCCTTCTTCCAGAAACCTCTATAGTTCCACTACAGGTACCCAAGGTGTAAGGATGAGCTTCGCCTTTTATTTCAAATAGATTGAACAATTCCGATTTTGCAAGTGATCAATTGCTCTGATCGTCTAAGATAGCATATGCCTATAGAGACTTTTCTGGTTGATCCTTGTGGTATATGTTCACCAAGCATATCTTAGCACAGGACTTACCACAGCGGTCTTCTCCACAAACTTCAGTGCAGGATGAAGAAATGATGGTAGAATTAGGCACTTGGTCTGTATTCTCCCCGCCATGGGTTAACCTGGGAGGAGTGTTGGCAGGTTGTGCAGAGCTGGGCTCAAGAGGATAGAGGGCTTCCACATGTTCTTCAGAGCCACACTCTATGCACTTGATGGACACATTACAGTCCCTTGCAAAATGTTCTGTAGAAGCACAGCACCTGAAACATACCCTAAATATCTTTAAAAGCTCCTTGCGCTCTTCCAGAGGCTTTTTCCTAAAGCCGATACATTTATTGAGGGGGTGTGGCTTCTTGTGTATGGGACACTCTCCGTTAGGGTTTTCAATCTTCCTACTCTGTTTGTTCGTGGCCAGAACTGTGGTAGGAGTGGGAAGGATGTCAGTCTTTTTCACGGACACTGGGCCTCTATGGTTTCTGTAGTTGCCCTGAAGACTGGTACTCTTAGGAAAGGGTGAGAAGAGACTGTACTCACCGTAGGAAAAACTTGGATCGTTCTTGGTCTCTGCAATTTCCCTGATGAATTCACAGAAGAAAGAGAATGGAGGGAAGGAAACCTTGTTCTCTCTTTTGTATGATGACCCTAGTGCAGTCCATTTCTCTTGCAAACCATACGGGAGCTTGGAGACAATTGGGTTTACCCCTCTTGGAGTGTCAAGGTAACTGAGTCCAGGTAGTTTTGGGTCTGTCTTGGCTAGCTGAAGCTCAAGGAGAAGGTCACTCAGTCTCTGGAACTCCTTGTTGTCCTTACCGGATATCTTTGGGAAAGTTTCCAGACGCATGAACAAAGCATTTTCTATAGCTTCTGGACTGCCATAACTTTGCTCTAGTCGCTCCCATGCAGCTGTGAGGCCTGCAGTAGGATTGTCCATGAAAACCGATCTTAATGGCTTAACACGTGCAGCAGATAGAGGACCAAGCCATTTGATCAGCAGATTCAATTCTTGATCAGCTGTAATGCCAATATTGCTGATTGTAGTTTTGAAGGCCCATTTCCAACTTCTGTAGTTCTCAGGTTGGTCATCAAAACTTGTAAGACCAGTCTTTGTGAGCTCTCTGCGAAGCATGTACCTCACAAACTCTTCTGTCTCAGTTGTCTCCGCCTTTATGTGAGATGCTGTTGGCTGTATGGTGCTGATTGCGTTATCTTTGACATTGTTGTTAATGGACACAGGGAAATATGGTGCAGCAGATGCATCCAGGTGAGTTGCTTGCTTGAAGTCAGTTGTTCCAATGGTACGTTGATTCAAGGCTGTACCGATGACTGGAGATTGATGACTTGCTTGAAGCTTGCGCTGATGCTCTGTGACGTATGAAGGCAGGCAAGGTAGGCCGGTAAGAAAATGCAGTGGAGTGATTTTGAGTGCAGGAAGTTGCTGGAACCTCTTTAACTTGAAGCTGTGAAGGAGTCTCTATGTAGTCGGGAGCATTGGAGACAATGGAGTGTGCACTGCAGTTGCTTAGGACATAGTCTTTAGTGCGTTTGAGGGGGTCTTCCATATCTGCTATGTTTAGGTTAATGCTGTGTTTCTCACTTGCACCTTCGTCTGTACTGATAGCTTGCTGTAGGACCCTTATATTTGCCATAGCTGCGTCATGTTTACACTGTTCATTTAAGGTTTCCATTGTTGCTCTTTGACGTGCTGACTGAGCTTCCGACTCTGCTCTCTGAGCTTCAAACTCTGCTCTTTGACGTGCTGACTGCGCTTCCGACTCTGCTCTCTGAGCTTCCAACTCTGCTCTTTGACATGCTGACTGCGCTTCTGACTCTGCTCTTTGACGTGCTGACTGCGCTTCTGACTCTGCTCTTTGGCGTGCTGACTGCGCTTCCGACTTTGCTCTCTGAGCTTCCAACTCTGCTCTTTGACATGCTGACTGCGCTTCCAACTCTGCCCTTTGAACTTCCAACTCTGCTCTTTTTTCTGCATATGCCACCTGCACTTTGCTGGCTTTCACTTTAGCGCGGGCATTAATAAGTCGCTCACTGAGTGTTGAGTATCTTGAACTATGGGATCTTGACGAGTTTTTAGAACGTCTGGAGGAAACAGATCTGTGAGATGCAGTGTCCTGTAACAGCTTTATTTTTGCTTCTGCCTTTAATCTGGTTTGCTGGATAAAACTGTCTTTTTCAATATTGAGAGCATTGACGCGCTTTAATTGCATCATCGCATTTTCTGACTTCATGTTTTGTAAGACGTTAGTGAATTTGATGCTGGTAAGCTGATAAAGCTCATATGAGGCAGAAAGTTGTTTAATGGTGCCCTCTAGTGTCAGTAGTTCACGTTCAACAGACACTGTATTGGCTTCAGCAAGGATTTTCTCCCAGACTAATTCCAAGCTATTTGACAATTCAGTCCTTGAAGCTTCATAATTCTCCATTACTTTCCAAGTGGGTTTAACTGAGCGTTTGGGTAACTCAGTTTCTTCAGGAACTTGTGAGGAAGGAGATGTGAGTTCACATGCAGAAGCTTGGTCACTCATGATAGCAGACTGACTGTGAAAGCAGGCAGGATCTGTGTGCTGAAATATGACACCGTGCAGATTGTCTCAGGCTATAAGGCTGCCATGTGCTGCTCTGTCCCTTCTGTCTTGCTATGAGGGCAGTAAATCTTGTCTGTTTCAGTACTGACATGCAGAAATCTTGTATTAGGCTGTGAAACTCCGTTTTTCTACTGTTCTGTCTCAACTACAAAGCGATAAAGTTCATCTCCAGGTTTAAGTAGGCCTTACTCAAGCTGGTTTGATATTCATCCCTTGCATCGATACAGGCAGTTTAACTCAATGAATAAACTCACAGTTAGGACGACAGACGATGAATCCTTTCGAATGTTCCGTTTTAATGATGGATATTCATAGGTAGAAAAATGTTGCAGTTGTAAGCCACATGTAAGATGTTAGCATGGAAGAAATACAGGAGTAATGACCAGAATCAGGAAGTGGAGGAGATATATAAAGAACTACGGTGAGAGAGAGAGTTCAGCTAGAAAGAAGGGGACAGATCTTAAAGACACAGAGCAAGAATAATCACATAGTGTAACACAACAGTAGCGGGTATGTACTTTCCCGGGTGTAAATTTGAACTTGGCAGAGACATTGGTGATGTGAAATTCCCTGCAGCCCAGTAGGTGGCGCTGTTGCCCTGGGCTGGGGTTGAATCATTGCTGTGTGCTGTGCCTCCTTTTTGTCCTCCCTCGGCAGCGGTATGGTGGGGCGGGGAACCCGCCGTGCTTGCTGGGAGAGGGTATAAAGGGGCCGGCCATCTTTGTCACGGGGTAGAAGTCCCAAGCACCTTCAGCTTGCGGACGGTGGTTCGTGTCGGTCCTCTGGGTGGCCTAGGCCTAGAGGACGACCGGAGATCGTGTTCCATCCCAGGCACCTTTAGCCTGGGGTGAGGTACTCGGATGGAGGTCCGGAGCTCAGTGCCCAACACTGAGTTCTGCGAGGGAAGGAGATCCTAGGGAACCCCGGGAGTGGGTACCCGAATCCGGAAGGCGTAATGGACCGGGGGGAGCTCCTTACTCGAAGACCTGGTGCAGCATATTGCCGGTGACAGGTGAGCCTCTCGTCGGAGACCGCCTGGTAGGAAATCCCCCCCTCGTGCGGAGACCCTAACCCACTTTCAGGAAGGAAAGTGGAGAACTACATTGTGTCTGGGCCTACTCGCATCCACACCTCCTTTCCTGTTCTGTTCCTACTAAGGGAGTTCAACTGATTGTGTTCATTCAAGAAGAATAAAGGAGTGTTGAACTTTAATGGTGTGGGGCTGATTTCCTGACAGACATTGTTCAAGGTGACTCTTGGAGGGAGGATCCAGGTGCACAACACTGACCCGAAGGTAATACAAGAACGTTGCTTATACCGCACTGACACATGTGGTGGAGGCCAGGCGTGGTGTCCCCGCTCCCTCCCCTCTAAGATACCCCTAGACAAGAGAAAGACGAGACAAGAGAAAGAGGAGAGTGAGGAGGGCGCTACATATATATATATACATATATATATTTATAGCAGTAGAGCAATGGACAGTCTCAGTAGTGTATGGTATTTTTATTATTATAACTTTTATACTATTTTATTATTTTTTTACAATAGTTTATTATCATTTTTTTTCACAGTTTTTTTAGGAGCCTCATTGGGGGGCTTTGGTAAAATGGGGGGCTTTAATGTCTCACTTTTGAAAGGGACTGAGGACAAAGATTCCCCACTCCCTTTCTCTGCAGCCAAGCAGCAGGGGGAATCTGCGCAGCACAGCATGATTAGGGTGTGCCCAGGCACACCTGGTACACCCTGTGTGCACGCCTATTAAAGCGGAGTTCCACCCAATAATGGAACTTCCGCTTTTCGGAACCCTCCCCCCCTCCGGTGTCACATTTGGCACCTTTCAGGGGGGAGGGGGTTGCAGATATCTGTCTAAGACAGGTACTTGCACCCACTTCCGGGCATAGACTCCCATGAGAGTCTACGCCACTTCCCGTCACCCCCCGCTGTCTCCTGGGAAACACACTGGTCCCAGGAGAGAGCGGGGACCAGTGAGGGTGCGCCGCGCTACTCGCGCATGCGCAGTAGGGAATCGGGCAGTGAAGCTGCAACGATTCACTTCCTGATTCCCTCACCGAGGATGGCGACGGGGGCAGCCGAGAGACGAGCGATTGCTCAGGCCTCGGCTGCCGACATCGTGGGCGCACTGGACAGGTACGTTTTCATTTTATAAAAGTCAGCAGCTGCAGTATTTATAGCTGCTGGCTTTTAAAAAAAAAAACTCAGGTGGACCTCCGCTTTAAGGAGGGTAAACATTTGTTTTTCAGAGACAACTGTCTGTAGCACTGTCCCTGTAGGGCTTGCTGAGTGTTGACTCAGAGCGCGTACACACGGCCGTTTTTCTCGTCGGGAAAAACGACATTTTTCCCATTCGACAAGAAAAACGATAGTCTGTGGGCTTTCTGTCGTTTTTCTCGACGAGAAAAACGGCATTAAAAACGACGAGAAAAATTAGAACATGTTCTAATTTTTCTCGTCGTTTTTTCCTACATTTTTTCCGCGGCAGTGTTTCCCATAGGGAAACACTGCCGCGGAGCCCACAGACGGTCGTTTTTCTCGACAAGAGAAAAAACGACGTGAAAAACGACCGTGTGTGGGGAACAAGCTGTTCCCCCGTTTTAAATGACATTATTCACGGCGTTTTTTTAACCGCCGTGAATAATGATCGTGTGTACGCGGCATGAGTTTTACCTGACCATCTTCCTAAGCAGAAAGATCAAAAACTATACTCTCTACACAGGGCTTTTTTTTTTTAGAGAATAGTGGCAGGAACTCCGACCTTCACCCTTCGTTTCTGCTCCCTACCCACCCCTGAGCACCGTTCCTTGGTTCTGCCTCCTACCGACCTCCCTATACCGCCCATTTTAGAGAACACAGAACCAAGTATAATTTTTGCTACTAAGTGATTTGCCCAGATATTGTTAATGATAGCAAAGAAAGACAGTAAAATAGATCCCCTTCAGTGAGCAACAATAGACCCTACCCCAGCAACAGTAGACTCACCCCAGAAAAAATAGAGTCTCCACACAACAAAATACCACCCCAGCAACAATAGACCCCCGGCAGCAACAACAGATGTCCCAGCAGACTGCATCAATAGACCCTCCAGGAGGCAGCAACAATAGACCTCTCCCTCAACAGTAGATCCCTCCCAGCAACAATTGCTCCCCCCTAGAAACATAAGACCCCGCCCCCACTAGCAACAATAGATCTACCCAGCAACAAGAGACCTCCACGCAAAAATAGATCCCCACCAGTGACAATAGATCTCCCAGCAGCATGCATAAATAGACCCTCCAGCACACCCCAGTACTCCTTGCTGGAGGTGCCGGAACTGCGTTCCCCCGTGTTCCTGCTGAAAAAAAGCCCTGTCTCTACATGTCTAAAAGGGGATCTCCCTTATTTTGGAGATATCTTCTCTAACTTCTTGATGGATCTGAAGACAAAATGAGGAATCTCACCCTCCTCCCCAAGTTAATTTAACTTCTAACCCCCTTTATCTATTTTGCTGGGTTGTGCTCAAATAACATACTTATGCGCCCAGTGAATCCACCGTTGTCCTACTGTGAACCATTGGTCCACCACTGCATGTAGGGTCCTGTGCTGCCATCATCTTTTTTAATGTCATTGGGCAGGGCTGCTGATAAGGCAGTACAGCCAGCCCTCCTGTACCGACCCCATTAATTTAAAGGGGGGCCTGGGCACCTGCTGAGCAAGAGAGCTGGCTGTACTGCATTATTGCTGACACTTGTGACTCTTGTGGATCCCCCTGCAGTGCTGCCGGCTTCTACTCCTCTTCCTCCCATTGGCTGTGCTGCAGGGGGATTGGTTCTGTTATCTGCACCCCCCCTTTACACTTGCTGTTTGGGACCCCTGCGTGCCCACCCTCCTCTGCAGCACTTCCAGCTCCCCTCCTCTCCAGCCAGCTTTTGTGGTTACACAGGGGAATCCCTTTCAGGATGGAGAGTGAGGGAAGGGCAGTAAATATGTCATATTTGTAGCACCCTCTAGTGTGCTACTAGTGTCATAGTAGGTAAAATATATTCTGACTCATGTCTAAACCCTGTCAGTCTTAATTTGGGTCAAGGTTATTAGAGTTCAGGGCAGCATGACTCCTACAGACAGCTCTCTGGTGCCTCCCCCTGTTTCTGGAAAGTTGGAGAATATTCTGGAAACTAGAGAGCGGAGGCAAGGAGGGGCTGTTCTGCATATTTATGGGCACTTAGCCAATCCCCAGGAGGTGGGCCTGGAAGTGGACTAAGTGAGCCCTTAAATAGGAATGAGTCATGCTGGGAGGGGGAGTTGGGTGGAAGATAAAGATGCAGTGCTGAGGGGACTGTCGTGGCCCTTGAGGCGAACCCCTAGTCTGGGAGGGGGGGGGTGCTCTGTCGCAGGGCATGGTTCAGGGTGCTGGCCTGGAAGGAACCTGACTACAGGAGAAGCTTGGAAGGAGACTTCTCTGAGAGGCAGCAGGAGCAAGGAGGACAGTGGGAGTACTACAGCACGGTGCAGGGACTTACAAAGGGATAGGCTGCCATGTGTAGCAGGTTTCTCTGGAAGATAGTGGTGTGCTTAAATCCTTCTTACCTTGCTCCAGGAGATCTCCAGAGAGTCAGTCGGGGAGACTGGTGGAAAAGCTGCCAGGTGGGCCGGTGAAGAGGCAGCCAGGCGGGTTAGCATTTCCTGCAGTGGTAGAGCTGGGACCAGTGTCAAAAGGAGAGATAAAGGTACTCCAGGATGCAGTTCACAACCCAATGGGGGTTATTTCCGAAAGGCAAATCCACTTTGCACTACAAGTGCAAACTACAAGTGCAAAGTACATTTGAGATTGCACTGAAATTGCACTTGGAAGTGCAGTCGCTGTAGATCTGAGGGGGACATGCAAGGAAAATAAAAATCAGCAATTGCACATGATTGGATAATAAAATCAGCAGAGCTTCCCTCCATTTCAGATCTTCCCCCTCAGATCTACCCCTCAGATTTACAGTGACTGCTCTTCCAAGTGCACTTTCAGTGCAATTTCAAGTGCACTTGTAGTGCAAAGTGGATTTGCCCTTCGAAAATAACCCCCTGAGAGTTCCTAGCCTGTAAGTGGCTGTTGCTAATCTAACAGAGACTGTTGGCTACTAAAAGAAGAATCAAGTGGAGCTGTATATAGGGAGGAAATTGTAGCTACACAAAAAAAAAAAACACAATCACTTCCGGCGCTATGGGGTCTTCTAAAGTAAAGGACAACAGGGACATTAGTATCTGACTGGGTGGATGCTGCCTTCCTCAGATGGGGTAGCTTTAGCTTAGCTCTGAGGAAGGGGGTGCGCCTCCGAAACATGTCAGATTCACCCTGTGTTATGATTTAGCACATGTCTCTACACTGTGTGATTTTATGGCTCATCAAGAGTTGCTTTTTGTTTTCTTGTGAAAAAATAAAAGAGTTGCTTTTTGTGAGTACACACTTTTTATGGATTTTATCATTCCTATAATGTCATTTGTAATGCACTAGGTGTGGGCCGAACACCCTGCGAATCCGGGTGGAAAAATAAAAATGTTTGGCCCAAACTCATGCTTGGGCTAAATTGTTCATCCAATTCAGTATAAAAAATGTAAATAAACATTAAAAAAAGGCTTTTAAAGTAGAACTATAGGAAAAACTTTTTTTTCCCCCCGCTTTGGATAGAGTGTGTGTGTGTGTGTGTGTGTGTGTGTGGGGTTATAACCTCTGTCAGATTTTTTTTTGCAATCTGTGTCCAATTGCGTAGATTTCCCTTCACTTTCTGTCCTGTCATTCACTGTCAATGAGAATAGTAACCAGGACAAATTGAGAGGGTGAATCTCCCTAACAGGGGCATAGACAGCAATAAAAACCCGACAGGTGTTCTAATCCCTCTCCCCTCTAACCAAAACAAAAACAAAAAAAGATTTGCCTTTAGTTATACTTTAAGATTGCAGAGGGAATGGGAGGGTTGCAAAGGGGTGAAGGTCCGGTTTTAAAAAGTTCAAGTTTATCCAAACAAATCCCCCCCAGCTCCCGTCCCTAGCCCCCTCAATAAATTATAATGTGCCACCAAACCCCCTTCCCCTCCCCTTGCAGGACCCTCACCAGAAGAGCTAAGTACAGACCTAAAAATGTGACTTCTGGGGGACGGAGGAAATCAGCGCCACACCGATTTAAGTGTAGCGGGTATATGCTTTCTATTTTTTGAATCTGGTGGGGAAACTGTGATGTATGGTTCCCTGGGGCCCACCAGGTGGCACTGTCGCTTTGGGCCTGGGGTTGAGTCATCGTTGCGGTGGCGTACCTCTTTTGGTCTCTCTCAGTGGTTGTATGGTGGGGCGGGGAACCCGCCGTGCTTGCTGGGAGGGGGTATAAAGGGGGCGGCCATTTTTGGTGGCGAGAGTCGAGCCCGGGCACCTTCAGCCTGAGGGCGGTGGTTCGTGTCGGTCCCCTAGGCGGGTCTAGGCCTAGAGGACGTTCGGAGGTCGTGTTCCATCCCAGGCACCTTCAGCCTGGGGTGAGGTACTCGGGAGGAGGTCTGGAGCTCAGTGCCCAACACTGAGTTCCGTGAGGCAAGGAAGTCCTAGGGAACCCCGGGAGTGGGTACCCGAATCCGGAAGGCGTAATGGACCGGTGGGAGATACTTACTTGAAGACCCGGTGCAGCATATTGGCAGTGACAGGTGAGCCTCCCATCGGAGACCGCCTGGAAGGAAATCCCCCCTCGCTCGGAGACCGCAACCCACTTTCAGGGAGGAAAGTGGAGAGTTCATTGTGTCTGGGCCTACTCGCATCCACACCTCCTTGTTTGTTCTGTTCTCTAAGGGAGTCTAACTGATTGTGTTCATTCGAGAAGAATAAAGGAGTGTTGGACTTTAATGGTGTGGGGCTCGTTTTCTGGCAGACATTGTTCAAGGTAACTCTCATTGGAGGTTCCAGGTGCAGAACACTGACCCGAAGGTAAAACAAGAACTTTGCTTCCATCACACAAACATTTGCGGTGAGAGCTTGGCGTGGTGACCCCGCTCTCTCTCCTCTAAGGTACCCCTAGACAAGAGACATACGAGCTGATAGAAGAGAGGAGAGAGAGGAGGCCGCTACATAAGGTATTGAAGTTGTTAGGTAGGGGCCTGGGGGGGATTTTTCCAAAAACCTGAACACTTTTTTTTTTCTGGATAGAGCGGAAAGGTGTTAGATGACCTGTCAGGATCGTAGTGCAGTCAGTACCCCCATTGGGGAGATTCACCCTCGCTATATGTCCTGGTATATGTCCTATTATGAAGGAGGATCGCAAGTTTTGGGCTGTCATCAGAACAATCTTCCAATCGGGACAACAAGGGATTTCCCCTCACTTCAGCCCCTTTCACACTGGGGCGGTGGGTGCGTCGGCGGTAAAGCGACGCTATTTTTAGCGGCGCTTTACCGTCAATTTCGTGGCACTATTCAGCCGCTAGCGGGGCGCTTTTACCCCCCCCCCGCTAGCGGCCGAGAAAGGGTTAAAACCACCGAGGGCTTTCACACTAGAGAGACAGCAGCGGCTGTTTCAGGGCGCTTTGCAGGCGCTATTTTTAGCGTTATATCGCCTGCAAAGCGCCCCAGTGTGAAAGGGGTCTTCCTGTTTGGCTATGGGACAGGAAGTGAAGGGAAATCTCCCCAATGGGGCACAGATGGCAAAGAATAAAATAAAATATGACAGGGGTTATAACCCGCCCTTACTTTATCCAAAAGAAAGAGTTTTGTCTTTAGTTCTACTTTAGGGAGTATCCCTTCCAATGGTGCACTAGCAACAAAAACATGTCAGTCTTTAAACCTTCCCTACTCTATCCAAAACTAAGAAAAACGTTTGGGCTTTTGATATACACTATGATACCAAAAATATTGGGACGCCTGCCTTTACACACACATGAACTTTAATGGCATCCCAGTCTAAAGCCTCGTACACACGGTCGGACTTCAAACAAACTTTTCGGTGTATTTTTGTCCGTAGGGAGTTGGCCGGGCACACCCATAGCTTACACACGGCAAGACTTTTCTGCAAACTTTCCCAAAACTTTCCCAACATCACGTGGTTTTTCTGCTCTTTATCGCCACCCTTTGGTCAACTTCTGCTATTGTTGGTTGATTTTACCATTGGTTCTGGGCATGCGTATTTGTACTTCGAACAAAAGTCTGATGGATTTCTGTACACACGGTCAGACTTTGCACCATCAGACTTTTGTTGCCGAAAAGTTTGTCCGTTTGCAGAGCAAACTTTTGTCCGATGAAAACCGAAAAAGTTTGTCCGATGGAGCGTACACACGGTCGGATTTTTTTTAAAACCTGCTCATTTTGAAGTTTGTTGGCAAAAGTCAGACCGTTTGTACGAGGCTTTAGTCCGTAGGGTTCAAGATTGAGTTGGCCCACCCTTTGCAGCTATAATAGCTTCAACTCTTCTGGGAAGGCCGTCCACAAGGTTTAGGAGTGTCTATGGGAATGTTTGACCATTCTTCCAGAAGCGCATTTGTGAGGTTAGGTACTGATATTGAATGAGAAGGCCTGGCTCGCAGTCTCCGCTCTAATTCATCCCAAAGGTGTTCTATCGGGTTGAGGTCAGGACTCTGTGCAGGCCAGTCACGTTCCTCCACCTCAAACTTACTCATCCATGTCTTTATGGACCTTGCTTTGTGCACTGGTGCACAGTCATGTTGGAACAGGAAGGGGCCATCCCCAAACTGTTCCCACAAAGTTGGAAGCATGAAATTGTCTAAAATGTCTTGGTATGCTGACGCCTTAAGAGTTCCCTTCACTGGAACTAAGGGGCCAAGCCCAACCCCTGAAAAACAACCTCACACCATAATTCCCCTCCCCCCCCCTCCACCAAATGATTTGGAACAGTGCACAAAGCAAGGTCTATAAATACATGGATTAGCAAGTTTGGGGTGGAGGAACTTGACTGGCCTGCACAGAGTCCTGACCTCAACCAGATAGAACACATTTGGGTTTAAATAGAGTGGAGACTGCGAGCCAGGCCTTCCCATCCAACATCAGTGCCTGACCTCACAAATGCGCTTCTGGAAGAATGGTCAAACATTTCCATAGACACACTCCTAAACCTTGAGGACAGCCTTCCCAGAAGAGTTGAAGCTGTTATAGCTGCAAAGGGTGGCCCAACTCAATATTGAACCCTATGGACTTATGCCGTGTACACACGGCCGTTTTTCTCGTCGAGAAAAACGACAAATTTTCCTTTCGACGAGAAAAACGGCATTAAAAACGACGAGAAAAATTAGAACATGTTCTAATTTTTCTCGTCGTTTTTTTCGACATGTTTTCCGCGGCAGTGTTTCCCATAGGGAAACACTGCCGCGGAGCCCACACACGGTCGTTTTTTTCAACCAAAAAAAAATCGACATTTAAAACGGCCGTGTGTGGGGGGAACAAGCTGTTCCTCGTTTTTAACATCGATTTTCTCGACGGTGTTTTCACCGTCGAAAAAATCGATCGTGTGTACGCGGCATAAGACTGGGATGTCATTAAAGTTCATGTGCGTGTAAAGACAGGCGTCACAATACTTTTGGTAATATAGTGTACTTTAAACTTCAAGGCAAAATGTTGAAGTGAACCCAAGAACGATGGTACAGAATAGCATAGGGAAATTTTTGGGTGGCTTTACTGAAGTAACTGTCAGTTTCAGAATTACACTTACATGCAGTAATAACACAATTTATGTTGAAAGAGATAGAAATGAATATCACAAACAGCAAAAAGTAAACATACATTCTCTCTATATAATCCAAAAAGGAAGAAAAAAACGTTTTGGCACTACATACAATTTTTTACATGTTGCTAGCTAGGTGCTTCCTAACCCTAGCTATGAGGTGTGACCTACACTCCTCCCCCCTCCTGCCACGACCGATCTGACAAGAGCTAGGAAGGACACGGATCATCATGGCACCATTGTTGGTATGGTGTCAGGATGATTAAAGCGCATTATTTCTATAATTACATTGTAAAATAGAATTAAACAGTTCAACTCACCATAATGCAGAATCAGTGGGAGCCCTGAGTGTGTCACTTGCCACATCGCCTGCCACCAGATGCGGATTGTCACTTGCCACATCGCCTGCCACCAGATGCAGATTGTCACTTGCCACATCGCCTGCCACCAGATGCGGATTGTCACTTGCCACATCGCCTGCCACCAGATGCAGATTGTCACTTGCCACATCGCCTGCCACCAGATACAGATTGTCACTTGCCACATCGCCTGCCACCAGATGCGGATTGTCACTTGCCACATCGCCTGCCACCAGATGCAGATTGTCACTTGCCACATCGCCTGCCACCAGATACAGATTGTCACTTGCCACATCGCCTGCCACCAGATACAGATTGTCACTTGCCACATCGCCTGCCACCAGATGCAGATTGTCACTTGCCACATCGCCTGCCACCAGATACAGATTGTCACTTGCCACATCGCCTGCCACCAGATACAGATTGTCACTTGCAACGTCACCTGCCACCAGATGTGGATTGTCACTTGCCACATCACCTGCCACCAGATGCGGATTGTCACTTGCCACGTCACCTGCCACCAGATGCGGATTGTCACTTGCAACGTCGCCTGCCACCAGATGCGGATTGTCACTTGCCACGTCACCTGCCACCAGATGCGGATTGTCACTTGCAACGTCGCCTGCCACCAGATGCGGATTGTCACTTGCCACGTCACACGCCACCAGATGTGGATAGTCACTTGCCACGTCACCTGCCACCAGATGCGGATTGTCACTTGCCACGTCGCCTGCCACCAGATGCGGATTGTCACTTGCCACGTCGCCTGCCACCAGATGCGGATTGTCACTTGCCACGTTGCCTGCCACCAGATGCGGATTGTCACTTGCCACGTCGCCTACCACCAGATGCGGATTGTCACTTGCCACGTCGCCTGCCACCAGATGCGGATTGTCACTTGCCACGTCGCCTGCCACCAGATGCGGATTGTCACTTGCCACATCGCCTGCCACCAGATGTGGATTGTCACTTGCCACGTCACCTGCCACCAGATGCGGATTGTCACTTGCCACGTCGCCTGCCACCAGATGCGGATTGTCACTTGCCCCGTCACCTGCCACCAGATGCGGATAGTCACTTGCCACGTCACCTGCCACCAGATGCGGATTGTCACTTGCCACGTCGCCTGCCACCAGATGCGGAATGTCACTTGCCACGTCGCCTGCCACCAGATGCGGATTGTCACTTGCCACGTCACCTGCCACCAGCTGCGGATTGTCACTTGCCACGTCACCTGCCACCAGATGCGGATTGTCACTTGCCACGTCGCCTGCCACCAGATGCGGATTGTCACTTGCCACGTCACCTGCCACCAGATGCGGATTGTCACCTGCCACGTCGCCTGCCACCAGATGTGGATTGTCACTTGCCACGTCGCCTGCCACCAGATGCGGATTGTCACTTGCCACGTCGCCTGCCACCAGATGCGGATTGTCACTTGCCACGTCGCCTGCCACCAGATGCGGATTGTCACTTGCCACATCGCCTGCCACCAGATGTGGATTGTCACTTGCCACGTCACCTGCCACCAGATGCGGATTGTCACTTGCCACGTCGCCTGCCACCAGATGCGGATTGTCACTTGCCCCGTCACCTGCCACCAGATGCGGATAGTCACTTGCCACGTCACCTGCCACCAGATGCGGATTGTCACTTGCCACGTCGCCTGCCACCAGATGCGGAATGTCACTTGCCATGTCGCCTGCCACCAGATGCGGATTGTCACTTGCCACGTCACCTGCCACCAGCTGCGGATTGTCACTTGCCACGTCACCTGCCACCAGATGCGGATTGTCACTTGCCACGTCGCCTGCCACCAGATGCGGATTGTCACTTGCCACGTCACCTGCCACCAGATGCGGATTGTCACCTGCCACGTCGCCTGCCACCAGATGTGGATTGTCACTTGCCACGTCGCCTGCCACCAGATGTGGATTGTCACGTGCCACGTCACCTGCCACAAATTGCAGATTGTCACCTGCCTTCCACCACCAGATGCGGATTGTCACTTGTCACATCGCCTGCCACCAGATGCGGATTGTCACTTCTCACATTGCCTGCCACCAGATGCTGATTGGCACTTTCCATGTCACCTGCCACAAGTTGCGAATTGTCACTTGCCCTGTCACCTGCCATCAGATGCCGATTGTCACTTGCCACGTCACCTACCACCAGATCAGGGGCATAACTAGAACCTTCAGGGCCCCAGTGCAAGAAACCATGATGGGCCCAGTATATGGGTACCCAGGTACTGCCCCAGGGGACATGTATCAATGCAAAAAAATATGTTTTTAAAACAGCTGTTTTTTTCCGGAGCTGTGATTTTAATAATGCTTAAAGTAAAACAATAGAAATGAAATATTTTTTTAAATATAGTGCCTGTGGGGGGGGGGGGGGGGGGGTCCCCTTAGTCTGCCTGTAAAGTGGCACATCTATGCGATGTGTAGAACATGCCGCAGCAATAATGACCTTTCTAAAGGCAAAAATGTCATATAAACTTGCTTGCGGCTGTAATGTATTGCTGGTGTCCTGTCGATATGGGTCCCCCGTCGAATAATGCCCGGGCTGGACTGCGCAGGCGCAGCGCCTGCGCAAACGGAGCCACCGAAAATCTCAGAAGATGAACAGCTGTTCTTCAGCTGTATACGGCGCCTGCGCAATCAACGCGCCACACTCTGCCGCACACTCCCGATGCTCGGGCGGGTTATTCATTGAATACAACAAGGGGCGGATGCATGCAGAAGAGGCCGCATGATGGGCAGTGCTTTTCTCAAAGGGGCGGATGTATTATTGAGCGGTGCTTTTTTGGGGGTTGTTTTCTCAATAAACTACACGTCTTTGCGGGGCGTGTTTACACAACTGAAGGGCGGGTTTTTTAATGTTGATGGGCGGGTTTGCAGGACCTATTAAACTAAGTAACACAAGGTATTTGCCACAGTATTACTGCGGATTTTGATGTTTTGTTGCAGATTCATTGAAGGACCCTCTTATTTGCACACATTTGTATACATCCATCCATAATATTTGTTTAAAAGCATCCCCTGTAGCCACGATTCTCAATAATACATCCACCCCCTTTGAGAAAAGCACTGCCCATCATGCGTTCTCTTCTGTATGCATCCGCCCCTTGTTGTATTCAATGAATAACCCGCCCCGAGCATCGAGAGCGTGCGGCAGTGTGTGGCGTGTTGATTGCGCTGGCGCCATGTACAGCTGAAGAACAGCTGTTCATCCTCAGAGATTTTCGGCGGCTTCGCATGCGCATTCGCTGCGCAGTCCAGCCCGGGGACCCATCTCATCAGAACACCGGCTCCCAGCAATATAGATGAAAAATCAATGAAAACAACAGCGTGGGGTTCCCCCCCCCCCCCCAGTCCATACCCGGCCCTTCCGGTCATAGCAGAGAAGACGGGAAGAGGACGGGAGAAGACATCGAGGACTCGGAGCGTGGAGGACAGTGCCGTGACCCGAGACAGGTAAGTGCCGGGCGGGGGATGCACACTGGCAGCATTTGATGGGGCACAGTAGCGGAATTTGATGGGTCACACTGGCGGCATTTGATGGGGCACACTGGTGCCAATTGATGGGGCACAGTGGCGGCAATTGATGGGGCACACTGGCGGCAATTAATGGAGCACACTGGCAGTAATTGATGGGGCACACTGGCAGAAATTTATGAGGCACATTGGCAGCAATTGATGGGGCACACTGGCAGCAATTGATGGGCCACACTGGCAGCAATTAATGGGCACACTGGCAGCAATTGATGGGGCACACTGGCAGCAATTGATGGGCACACTGGCAGCAATTGATGGGCACAGTGGCGGCAATTCATGGGCACACTGGCAGCAATTGATGGGTACAGTAGCTGCGTTCAATGGCACAGTGGCTGCATTTGATGGGCAGTGGCTGCGCTTGATGGGCACAGTGGCTGCATTTGATGGGCACAGTGGCTGCAATTGATGTTTTTTTCAGTTTGTTTGCACCCCCCCCCCAAAAAAAAATTGAGCACCAGCCGCCACTGGATAGAAAGAAAAAAAAAATAATTGCAGAGTCGATAGCCTAACTTACCCACTTGAGCTGCAAAAGATTTCACCCTCTTCAAGTCCAGGCCATTTTTTGCTATTCCGCACTGCGCTATTTTATCTGGCAATTGTGCGGTCATGCGACACTGTACCCAAATTAAATCTATATTATTTTTTTTTCACACAGATTGAGCTTTCTTTTGCTGGTATTTGATCACAACTGGGTTTTTCATTTTTTGTGATACAAACGAAAAAAACTCAAAATTTTTAAAATAAAACAATGTTTTACTTTCTGCTATAAAGCACATCCAATGAAAAAAAATCAAATTTCTTGATAAGTTTTGGCCCAAAATGTATTCTGCTACATGTCTGGTGAAAAAAGAAAAAATCCTAATAAGTGTATATTAATTGGTTTGTGTGAAAATTATAGCGTCTACAACTATGGGATATATACTGGAATTTTTATTTATTTATTTATTTATTTTTATACTAGAAATGTCAGCGATCAGCGACTCATAGTGGGACTGTGATAGTGCGACGGGCAATCTGGCACTTTGTGGGAACTGACTAACTGCCACTGACATCTCCAGTGACACTAAACAGTGATCAGTGCTAATAATATGCCCTGTCAATGTACAGTCTTGCCGCTCTGCACGCCCTTGTGGGTGTGCCGTGTCCCTGGGACACGGCGCGATCCGATCTCGGTAAAGAGCCGATGACGCAGCTCTCCCCAACAGTGCCCAGTAGTGATGCCTGTCAGTGACCATCTGTAATGCCAATCTGTTCCCATCAGTAACACCAATCTGTGCTCATCGGTGATGCCAATATGTGCCCATCAGTGACACAAGTCTGTGCTCATCGGTGATGCCAATCTGTCCCCATCAGTGACACCAATCTGTGCCCATCGGTGATGCCAATTTGTCCCCATCAGTGACATCAATCTGTGCCCATCAGTGATGCCAATCTGTCCCCATCAGTGACACCAATCTGTGCCCATCGGTGATTCCAATTTGTGCCCATCAGTGATGCCAATCTGTCCCCATCAGTGATGCCAGTCAGTGCTAGACATGCGTGGTTCATTTCGTTCCGAATTAATATTCAGACAAATTTTTATTTTTATTTTATTATTTGGAGAGTCGGATATATCCGAATACCCGAATTACATTATAAACGAAGTTTACCGAATACTCTGAATAACAAAACAAAATTTGTCCGAATTTCAAAATGAAATTCTAATCACTAGGAACAGACGATCTGTCTCTCCTCCCCTGTCAGAACGGAGATGTGTGTGTTTACACACACACATCCCCGTTCTGGCCTTCGTGCCTCCAATCGCGCGTGGCCGGTGGACACCCGCTGTGCAGCGGGGCATGCGCGCCTGCTATAGCTGTTTAAAGGGACAAAATACAGCGACAGCGATTTGCAGGAACGAGACATCCTGCTGATGGCGGCTGGTCGGTTAGTGGTTGACTAATCTAAACGAAACAAAAAGTTTTGTCGTCATGCACACGTCTAGCTCAGTACTGTCTTTTGGTGCCCGTCAGTGCCTGCTCATCAGTGACACCTATCAGTGCCTTTTATCAGTGCTGCCCATCAGTGACACCTATCTGTACCCCCTATCAGTACTGCCCATCTGTGCCACCTATCATTGCCCATCAGTGCCGCCTATCTGTGCCACCTATCAGTGTCCATCAGTGCCTCCTATCATTGCCCTTAAGTGCCGCCTATCTGTGCCACCTATCATTGCCCATAAGTGCCACTTATCATTGCCCATCGGTGCCGCCCATCGGTGCCGCCCATCAGTGCCGCCCATCAGTGTCCATCAGTGCCTCCTATCATTGCCCTTAAGTGCCGCCTATCTGTGCCACCTGTCATTGCCCATAAGTGCCACTTATCATTGCCCATCAGTGCCGCCCATCAGTGCCGCCCATCAGTGCCACCTATCAGTGCTGTCCATCTGTACCTCCTACCATTGCCCATAAGTGCCACCAATCAGTGCCCATGAGCGCTGCCTATCTGTGAAACCTATCTGTGCCACCTATCAGTGTCCAACAGTGCCGCCTATCATTGCCCTTAAGTGCCGCCTATTAGTGTCCATCAGTGCCACCTATAATTGCCCATAAGTGCCGCCCATCAGTGCCACCTATAATTGCCCAAGAGTGCCGCCCATCAGTGCCACCTATAATTGCCCAAAGGTGCCGCCTATCTGTGCCACCTATCTCTGCCGCCTATCAGTGCCCATCAGTGCCGCCTATCAGCGCACATCAGTGAAGGAGAAAAATTACTTATTTACAAAATGTTCTGCCAGAAACTAAGAAAAACTTTTTTTTTTTCAAAATTTCTGTCTTTTTTCGTTTTTTATTTTAGCAAAAAAAAAAAAAAAAAACAGCAGTGATTAAATACCACCAAAAGAAAGTTCTATTTGTGTGATGAAAATGTCATTTGGGTACAGCGTTGCATGACCGCGCAATTGTCATTCAAAGTGAGACAGCGCTGAAAGTTGAAAATTGGCCTGGGCAGGAAGGGGGTAAAAGTGCCCGGTATTTAAGCGTTTAAAAACCAAGTTGGCACAGCCGCTTCCATATGTTTCTTTATTGGGACCTGAACACAGCCAGAGGGCCCTATGATGACATGTCTCCGGGGCCCATTTTGGAGGCGCTGTGCCTTTAAGGAAAAGATTACAATAAGAACTCTGCAACAATGTTGCCAAAAACTTTCTCTGCAGGTCACGTGTCCTCTCTCTCCGGGTCATGTGAGTCACTTGTTGCAGCGATTAAGTCCGGACAGAGTGGGAGCGCCTCGCCTTATTTGCATGGCCACCTCCTTCCTGCCCTCTCCCGTCCAATGGCAGCCCGCCATTTCCCCCGGGGCCGTCCTTTGATTGGCGGGTGGCGGTGCCAGTCTCCGCTCTGCTCTCTCCTCCGCTATAAGTGACGTTGAGCGGCTGTGAGCGGGCACTCTGCTAGGAAGGGATGGCACCGGAGAGGCTGTGTGTCCTGGAGAAGGGGCCCTCGGGCTACGGCTTCCACCTACACAGCGAGAAGAACCGGCCCGGCCAGTATGTCAAGCTGGTGGAGCCCGGCTCGGCCGCCGAGAAAGCGGGGCTCAGAGCGGGGGACAAACTGATCCGGGTGTGCGGGGAGGACGTCCGAGAACTGGGGCACCAGCAGGTGGTCAGCAAGATCCGGGCGGCCACGGAGCAACTCACCCTGGAGGTGCAGGGACCCGAGGAGGAAGAAGAAACTCCCCAGGTATTCCAACCCAAGGATCCGAGTCCACCCCAAACCACTACTTCTGTTCTAGGTGGGGAGCCGGGTTCTGTCCAGCCTGGGGAGCCGGGTTCTGTCCAGCCTGGGGAGCCGGGTTCTGTCCAGCCTGGGGAGCCGGGTTCTGTCCAGCCTGGGGAGCCGGGTTCTGTCCAGCCTGGGGAGCCGGGTTCTGTCCAGCCTGGGGAGCCGGGTTCTGTCCAGCCTGGGGAGCCGGGTTCTGTCCAGCCTGGGGAGCCGGGTTCTGTCCAGCCTGGGGAGCCGGGTTCTGTCCAGCCTGGGGAGCCGGGTTCTGTCCAGCCTGGGGAGCCGGGTTCTGTCCAGCCTGGGGAGCCGGGTTCTGTCCAGCCTGGGGAGCCGGGTTCTGTCCAGCCTGGGGAGCCGGGTTCTGTCCAGCCGGGGGAGCCGGGTTCTGTCCAGATGGGGGAGCCGGGTTCTGTCCAGATGGGGGAGCCGGGTTCTGTCCAGCCTGGGGGAGCCGGGTTCTGTCCAGCCTGGGGGAGGCGGGTTCTGTCCAGCCTGGGGGAGGCGGGTTCTGTCCAGCCTGGGGGAGGCGGGTTCTGTCCAGCCTGGGGGAGGCGGGTTCTGTCCAGCCTGGGGGAGGCGGGTTCTGTCCAGCCTGGGGGAGGCGGGTTCTGTCCAGCCTGGGGGAGGCGGGTTCTGTCCAGCCTGGGGGAGGCGGGTTCTGTCCAGCCTGGGGGAGGCGGGTTCTGTCCAGCCTGGGGGAGGCGGGTTCTGTCCAGCCTGGGGGAGGCGGGTTCTGTCCAGCCTGGGGGAGGCGGGTTCTGTCCAGCCTGGGGGAGCTGGGTTCTGCACACCCCTTCCTGAACATTGCTTGAACCTGCATCCCTGATCATATGCATGGGCAAACCTGCATTTACTGCCATGGCAGATGTTGTATGACAAGAGATTGCAGACGGGACACAAGACTCCCTTGTTTTGAAGTCAGTAGGTGTAGTTGGGAAGCCCAATGCTGGAGTTCCCCAGAGAAGATGGATAATGGTGATGGTGATGGGTTGTTGAAGTGAGGAGCCCACCGAAAACTGTAAATGTCAGTTTGGGGTGGTGGTGAATGGGGATGAACAAAGTTTTCAGAACTGATACAAAGTATCCGGATATGTCACCGCATGACTTCTGTTTTGTGAAGGTGCTTCAAACAGGGATGTAAGAATCGGAATTGAGGATCTGTTGTCTATTCTAGGAGTTTCAGAAGTCAGAATGTTTCTACAGACGGTGGAAATGGTTTTAGGTTATTGGATGGCAGCCCTGTCTTCTGGGAATTGGCTGGCACTGCTGTGATTCTCAGCTGATTCCCGGATCTGATCCTGAGCCATGATCTTCTGTATTTTCTAGAGCAGCTGTTCTCAACTAGGGTTCCGTCAGAAATTGGCAATCTTCCTACTGACCCATCCTAATGTAAGAGACCTGCTTCCCACTGACACCCCCCCCCCCCCCTACACTCAAACTAAGGGACATTCTCCCCACCGCCACCATGTGGAGGGTATTCTTTCCACTGAACCTTTCTCCCCCCCCCCCCCCATGTAAGGGACATTCTTCCAACTGACCACCCCAATGTAAGAGTCCTTCTAATGGACCCCCCATTCCCAATGTGAAGGGCATTCTTCCCATTGCCACACCCCCTAAAGTGCAGGGCATTTTTCGCACTAACCACCAATGTTACGTAGGGGTGTTTGAAAATAATTGTGTAATCGATGCATCGCGATTTGCCTTAAACGATTCTGCATCGAAGCAGAGTGGCTGAATCACAATTGCATCAATCACGTCATGGGCCCCTGTCAGTCATCCTCTCCATGCCTGTATGTGTGACACTGACCTTGGATCGGAAACGCCTAGTGGGCACTATAACAAAGTCCAATGCCAGTGCGCGTATGATGGGAGGCGGTCTAGGAGGCGGGACTTGACGCCGGGCAATTCAAATCCAAGCTCTGTAACAGCGGAGATCCCTGCTCTGTGTGATCTGGCCACTAGTGAGGCTGCACTAATGGCCACATAAGGCAGCACTGGTGGGTTTTTGATGAAAACCATGGGCAGTAATCATGATGCATTGTGGAATGGAATCATTGACAGGATAATCACAATTGAATCGTGAGACCAGTGAAGATGTGCACCTCTAATGTAAAGGGCATGCTTCCCACTGACCACCCCAATGTAAGAGTCGGACTTCTATCTGACACCCCCCCCCATGTGAGGGGCATTCTTCCCACTGACCACCAATGTAAGGGGCACTGTTCCTACTGACCCCTCCCCTAATGTGGAGGGCATTCCTCCCACTGACCACAAGTGTGAAGAGCATTCTTCCTAGTGACCACCCCAATATAAAGATCATTCTTCCCACTGCCCCCTTCATGTAAGGGGGCACTCTTACCACTGAGCACCCCAGTGTAAGGGTCATCCTAACTGCCCCCCCATGTAAAGGGCATTCTTCCCACTGTCCCCCCTGGCCACCAGTGTAAGGGGCATTCTTCCCCCTGGCCACCAGTGTAAGGGGCATTCTTCCCCCTGTACACAAAAAGGGGAGGGCAAAGGTGGGAGTCCTATCTAATAAAACAGTAGCACTCACCGATAATTGGCGGGGGTGTGGTCAATTAAACCTGTATGAAGAAGAGAAAACAAAAAAATAGAATAGACCTCCACACACCTAAATGAGTAAACTACAAATATTTATTAGCCTATATATAGGCAAATGGAAAAAAAAAACCACACACATTGCTATAATACCCCAGTTCATAAAATATGCAGATCAAAACCCATTTGATCACACCACCAAATAATTGCCTAATCAAACCACACGGAAGAGAGGCAACTATCCGGTGGCTAGCAGACCCGCTCCCTCCTCCTGTGTGAAACACCCCCTATATACACCTGATATACCCCAAGACCTACCCTAACAAAGGCTCCCATATGTATATTTCCTAAACCGCAGCAGCGTGCACCTGTAACAGGTAATTCTCGCTGCTGCAGATTGGAAAAGCACAACCCGAAGGGATCAGAGGATTGAATCCCGTTGATCAGTCACATATCAGTCGGTCTCAAGGGAAATGTCCTTCAAATGCTTGAAAAATGAGTAACCAAAAAAGAATTCTTCCCCCCTGGTCACCAGTGTAAGGGGCATTCTTCCCCCCTGGTCACCAGTGTAAGGGGCATTCTTCCCCCCTGGTCACCAGTGTGAGGGGCATTCTTCCCCCCTGGTCACCAGTGTAAGGGGCATTCTTCCCCCCTGGTCACCAGTGTGAGGGGCATTCTTCCCCCCCTGGTCACCAGTGTGAGGGGCATTCTTCCCCCCTGGTCACCAGTGTGAGGGGCATTCTTCCCCCCTGGTCACCAGTGTGAGGGGCATTCTTCCCCCCTGGTCACCAGTGTGAGGGGCATTCTTCCCCCCTGGTCACCAGTGTGAGGGGCATTCTTCCCCCCTGGTCACCAGTGTGAGGGGCATTCTTCCCCCCTGGTCACCAGTGTGAGGGGCATTCTTCCCCCCTGGTCACCAGTGTGAGGGGCATTCTTCCCCCCCTGGTCACCAGTGTGAGGGGCATTCTTCCCCCCTGGTCACCAGTGTGAGGGGCATTCTTCCCCCCTGGTCACCAGTGTGAGGGGCATTCTTCCCCCCTGGTCACCAGTGTGAGGGGCATTCTTCCCCCCTGGTCACCAGTGTGAGGGGCATTCTTCCCCCCTGGTCACCAGTGTGAGGGGCATTCTTCCCCCCTGGTCACCAGTGTGAGGGGCTTTCTTCCCCCCCCTGGTCACCAGTGTGAGGGGCTTTCTTCCCCCCCCTGGTCACCAGTGTGAGGGGCATTCTTCCCCCCCTGGTCACCAGTGTGAGGGGCTTTCTTCCCCCCCCTGGTCACCAGTGTGAGGGGCTTTCTTCCCCCCCCTGGTCACCAGTGTGAGGGGCTTTCTTCCCCCCCCTGGTCACCAGTGTGAGGGGCTTTCTTCCCCCCCCTGGTCACCAGTGTGAGGGGCTTTCTTCCCCCCCCCTGGTCACCAGTGTGAGGGGCTTTCTTCCCCCCCCCCTGGTCACCAGTGTGAGGGGCTTTCTTCCCCCCCCCCCTGGTCACCAGTGTGAGGGGCTTTCTTCCCCCCCCCCTGGTCACCAGTGTGAGGGGCTTTCTTCCCCCCCCCTGGTCACCAGTGTGAGGGGCTTTCTTCCCCCCCCCTGGTCACCAGTGTGAGGGGCTTTCTTCCCCCCCCCCTGGTCACCAGTGTGAGGGGCTTTCTTCCCCCCCCCTGGTCACCAGTGTGAGGGGCTTTCTTCCCCCCCCCTGGTCACCAGTGTGAGGGGCTTTCTTCCCCCCCCCTGGTCACCAGTGTGAGGGGCTTTCTTCCCCCCCCCTGGTCACCAGTGTGAGGGGCTTTCTTCCCCCCCCCCTGGTCACCAGTGTGAGGGGCTTTCTTCCCCCCCCCTGGTCACCAGTGTGAGGGGCTTTCTTCCCCCCCCCTGGTCACCAGTGTGAGGGGCTTTCTTCCCCCCCCCTGGTCACCAGTGTGAGGGGCTTTCTTCCCCCCCCCTGGTCACCAGTGTGAGGGGCTTTCTTCCCCCCCCCTGGTCACCAGTGTGAGGGGCTTTCTTCCCCCCCCCTGGTCACCAGTGTGAGGGGCTTTCTTCCCCCCCCCTGGTCACCAGTGTGAGGGGCTTTCTTCCCCCCCCCTGGTCACCAGTGTGAGGGGCTTTCTTCCCCCCCCCTGGTCACCAGTGTGAGGGGCTTTCTTCCCCCCCCCTGGTCACCAGTGTGAGGGGCTTTCTTCCCCCCCCCTGGTCACCAGTGTGAGGGGCTTTCTTCCCCCCCCCTGGTCACCAGTGTGAGGGGCTTTCTTCCCCCCCCCCTGGTCACCAGTGTGAGGGGCTTTCTTCCCCCCCCCCTGGTCACCAGTGTGAGGGGCTTTCTTCCCCCCCCCCCCTGGTCACCAGTGTGAGGGGCTTTCTTCCCCCCCCCCCCCTGGTCACCAGTGTGAGGGGCTTTCTTCCCCCCCCCCCCCCGGTCACCAGTGTGAGGGGCTTTCTTCCCCCCCCCCCGGTCACCAGTGTGAGGGGCTTTCTTCCCCCCCCCCGGTCACCAGTGTGAGGGGCTTTCTTCCCCCCCCCCCCCTGGTCACCAGTGTGAGGGGCTTTCTTCCCCCCCCCCCCTGGTCACCAGTGTGAGGGGCTTTCTTCCCCCCCCCCCCCTGGTCACCAGTGTGAGGGGCTTTCTTCCCCCCCCCCCCCTGGTCACCAGTGTGAGGGGCTTTCTTCCCCCCCCCCCCCTGGTCACCAGTGTGAGGGGCTTTCTTCCCCCCCCCCCCCCCCTGGTCACCAGTGTGAGGGGCTTTCTTCCCCCCCCCCCCCCCTGGTCACCAGTGTGAGGGGCTTTCTTCCCCCCCCCCCCCTGGTCACCAGTGTGAGGGGCTTTCTTCCCCCCCCCCCCTGGTCACCAGTGTGAGGGGCTTTCTTCCCCCCCCCCCCTGGTCACCAGTGTGAGGGGCTTTCTTCCCCCCCCCCCTGGTCACCAGTGTGAGGGGCTTTCTTCCCCCCCCCCCTGGTCACCAGTGTGAGGGGCTTTCTTCCCCCCCCCCCTGGTCACCAGTGTGAGGGGCTTTCTTCCCCCCCCCCCTGGTCACCAGTGTGAGGGGCTTTCTTCCCCCCCCCCCCTGGTCACCAGTGTGAGGGGCTTTCTTCCCCCCCCCCCTGGTCACCAGTGTGAGGGGCTTTCTTCCCCCCCCCTGGTCACCAGTGTGAGGGGCTTTCTTCCCCCCCCCTGGTCACCAGTGTGAGGGGCTTTCTTCCCCCCCCCTGGTCACCAGTGTGAGGGGCTTTCTTCTAATTGACCACCCGCCCCCCATATAAAGGACATTCTTTTCACTGACCACCATGCTAATTGGTGCCCTGTAGACCATAATAAGTAGAAGGGGGTTCCTTGAGAAAGTAATTTCAAGGGTCCCTCTGTGTTCAATAGGTTGAGAAAGGCCGATGTAGACTTTTGGGAACACAGACCTGTGTCCCCTTAGGGGGTGTGCGGTTTTCTTTATTCCTGGAGTTCTGCTTAATAGTGAGTCATAGTTCCATCTTAGAGGTGATTGCAGACCAATTGTCGTGGAAATAAAAAACACTTGAGTACATTACAAATCACTCTCTAAAATTAGATTGGCGCTTTCCTAGAAAATACGAGATTTCCTTAGAAAAAATTGCATATTGGAAAACAAGAGCATAAATCGCCCGGCTGACGTGGCCTTTTCTCACCTCTTTCATGTATCAGGTGATCATCGCTCAGGTCTGCCTTTATCAGCAGAATTTAGTGAGTAAATAGAAGAGGGTGTATCTTCCCGGCATGGACACGCAGAGGAATGAGATCCTCCCCACTTGATCAAAAGGAGAAAATACGTTTTTTTTGGCTTTAGCCCTAAAATCTGAGTTCTGAGAAAGTAAGTTTAAATTCCTTCATCTTGTATATTTCCACTTGTTAGTTGGGTGGATTTCTTCCAGATCTGTGCAATAATCCAGTGTGACACTTTACTTCCTGTAGTAAAGACCAGTCACTGCTTTCTTTCTCCTTGTACAGGATGACTAGTCTTGTCTCCGCCCCTCCTGTGTTTTTCTGTAGGCAGCCTGTAGTGGGTGGAGCCTGTTTGGTCTCTCCCACAGCTTCTTTTTTTTTTTTTTTTTTTGTGCAGGGTGACTGGTCTTGTTGCCACCCTCTCCTATGATTTTTACAGACCGCCTGTAGTGGGTGGAGCTACTAGGTCCTTCCCACAGCCCTGCTGTCTGTGCAGGCATGTACAGCATAGTAATGATGTCACTGCTTTACATGGTAATACCAGAGTTTGCAAAAGAATATTGGAACAGTGGGCACCACCATCTAATTGTAGACTTTATTAATACCAGAAGTTTAAAAAACAGTATAAACTCACATGCTGGAAATGGGCACCTCAAACAATCCTGCGGCATCTGCAGAGTTTGCCAGGGAAGCGATTGAGTATTAGACTAGTGCCTGAAGGGGCTATATACAGATCTCACAAAAGTAAGTACACCCCTCACATCTTTATAAATATTTTATTCTATCTTTTCATGTGACAACACTGAACAAATGACACTTTGCTACAATGTAAAGTAGTGAGTGTACAGCTTGTATAACAGTGTAAATTTGCTGTCCCCTCAAAATAACTCAACACACAGCCAATAGTGTCTAAACCGCTGGCAACAAAAGTGAGGACACCCCTAAGTGAAAATGTCCAAATTGGGCCCAAAGTGTCAATATTTTGTGTGGTCACCATTATTTTCCAGCACTGCCTTAACCCTCTTGGGCATGGAGTTCACCAGAGCTTCACAGGTTGCCACTGGAGTCCTCTTCCCCTCCTCCATGATGACATCACGGAGCTGGTGGATGTTGGAGACCTTGCGCTCCTCCACCTTCCATTTGAGGATGCCCCACAGACGCTCAATAGGGTTTAGGTTTGGAGACATGCTTGGCCAGTCCATCACCTTTACCCTCAGCTTCTTTAGCAAGGCAGTGATCGTCTTGGAGGTGTGTTTGGGGTCGTTATCTTGTTGGAATACTGCCCTGCGGCTCAGTCTCTGAAGGGAGGGGATCATGCTCTGCTTCAGTATGTCACAGTACATGTTGGCATTCATGGTTCCCTCAATGATCTGTAGCCCCCCAGTGCCGGCAGCACTCATGCAGCCCCAGACCATGACACTCCCACCACCATGCTTGACTGTAGGCAAGACACACTTGTCTTTGTACTCCTCACCTGGTTGCCGCCACACACTCTTGTCACCAACTGAACCAAATAAGTTTATCTTGGTCTCATCAGACCACAGGACATGGGTCCAGTAATCCATGTTCTTAGTCTGCTTGTCTTCAGCAAACTGTTTGCAGGCTTTCTTGTGCATCTTTAGAAGAGGCTTCCTTCTGGGATGACAGCCATGCAGACAAATTTGATGCAGTGTGCGGCGTATGGTCTGAGCACTGACAGGCTGACCCCCCCCCCACCCCTTCAACCTCTGCAGCAATGCTGGCAGCACTCATATGTCTATTTCCCAAAGACAACCTCCTGGATATGACGCTGAGCATGTGCACTCAACTTCTTTGGTCGACCATTGTGAGGCCTGTTCTGAGTGGAACCTGTCCTGTTATACCACTGTATTGTCTTGGCCACCGTGCTGCAGCTCAGTTTCAGGGTCTTGGCAATCTTCTTATAGCCTAGGCCAGGGATATGCAATTAGTGGACCTCCAGATGTTGCAAAACAAGTCCCATTATGCCCCTGGGTGTCATTCTTGTGGCTGTCAGGGTCTTGCTATGCCTCATGGAACTTGTAGTTCTGCAACAGCTGGAGGTCCGCTAATTGCATGTTCCTGGCCTAGGCCATCTTTATGTAGAGCAACAATTCTTTTTTTTCAGATCCTCAGTTTTGCCATGAAGTACCATGTTTAACCACTTCGCACCCGGGCTATAAGCAAAAGACGTCCGCAAAGCGGTCAATTGCTGATAGGACGTCTATGGACGTCCTCTTATTTACTTCCGCGATGCGCGCCACCGCGGGCGCGCGTCGGGGAAAAACTGCCCGCCGTGTCAGGCGAGTGCCGATGCGCGTGCCTGGCGGCCGCGATGTCCGCCAGGTACGAGCGATCGGCTGTCACAGAGCCAGGGACGTGGATCTCTGTGTGTAAACACAGAGATCCACGTCCTGTCGGGGAGAGGAGACGGATGGTGTGTCCCTTGTACATAGGGACAACCATCAGTCACCTCCCCCCAGTCAGTCCCCTTCCCCCCACAGTAAGAACATCTAGCAGGGAACATATTAACCCCTTGATTGCCCCCTAGTGGTTAACCCCTTCCCTGCCAGTCACATTTATACAGTAATCAGTGCATATTTTTAGCACTGTTCGCTGTATAAATGTGAATGGTCCCAAAAATGTGTCAAAAGTGTCCGATGTGTCCGCCGTAATGTCACAGTCACAAAAAAAATCGCAGATCAACGCCATTACTAGTAAAAAATAAATAAAAAAATAATTTAAAAAAAATCATAATTCTATTCCCTATTTTGTAGGCGCTATAACTTTTGCGCAAACCAATCACTATACGCTTATTGCGATTTTTTTTTTTTTTTTTTTTTTTTTTTTTTTTTTTTTTTTTTTTTTTTTTTTTTTTTTTTTTTTACCTAAAATATGTAGAATACGTATCGGCCTAAAACTGAGGAAAAAAATTGTTTTAAAAAAAAAAAAATGATATTAATTATAGCAAAAATTAAAAAATATTGTGTTTTTTTTCCAAATTGTCGCTCTATTTTTGTTTATAGCGCAAAAAATAAAAACCGCAGAAATGATCAAAGACCACCAAAAGAAAGCTCTATTTGTGGGAAAAAAAGACGTCAATTTTGTTTGGGAGCCACGTCGCACGACCGCGCAATTGTCATTCAAAGCGTGACGGCGCTGAAACCTGAAGTTTCGCCTGGGCAGGAAGGGGGTTATGTGCCCAGTTGTCAAGTGGTTAACTTCCAGTGACCAGTATGAGAGGGTGAAAGCGATCACACCTGAGACCTTGTAACTCTAACGAGTCACATGACACTGGGGAGGGAAAATGGCTAATTGGGCCCAATTTGGATATTTTCACTTAGGGGTGTACTCACTTTTGTTGCCAGTGGTTTAGACATTAATGGCTGAGTTATTTTGAGGGGACAGCAAGTTTACACTGTTATACATGCTGTACAATCACTACTTTACATTGTAGCAAAGTGTAATTTCTTCAGTGTTGTCACATGAAAATGTAGAATAAAATATTTATAAAAATGTGAGGGGTGTACTCACTTTTGTGATACTGTACCATGTACAGAGTATGCCAGGGAAGCGGTCGAGTATTGCAGAGTAGCACCTGAAAGTGGCTGTATATCATGTACAGAGTTCGCCAGGGAAGTGTTGCAGGAAGCAGCTGGGTGTGAACTCCCAAGGGAGCTAGTGTAGAGCGAACCGCAAGCACTATGACGTCAGACGTAAGGGCGTAGTGGCAGGGTTTTGTCAGTTGTAGGTGTGGCTACGCATTTCGAAATGCCCCTGTTTTCAAGCTTGAGAAGCCCTGAAATGCATAGGTCCTTTAAGTTCATGTCAATGGCTTGGTATTTATAAGTTATTTTATCTAAGGGTAATCCCCAAAACTTGGCCTGTTGGGGGTACTTGAGGACCGAGGTTGGGAATCACTTGTGGAAGTTTTTTATGCAACACAGATCATACCGCTAGATGTGATTGCCATGTGACCATGCTCAGGCCTATCCATTGGCTTCTTGGGCACTGTGCGTGTGGCCAATACTGAGATTTGCATTTGCAGAGCCTTACTAGGCAGCCCAGCCAGTTTGTAGTACTCCTTTTTCTGTAATGCAGTGTAACCTGATCCTGCTCCTACCCTGTGAATGGACCAATTAGAAGTAGCGGCAGATTGATGGGCTCACCCCTCTGATCTTTTCTCATCCAATCAGGTCGTTGGGCAATTTGCATACAGGGCACCTGATTGACCCTTTTTGCTGCCACACCACCTTTCAGTCTGTTATACTGGGAATTAAAACAGACGGACCTAAAACCATTTTCAGGTACTAGGAGTTCCTTTTTCTTTCAACCATGGCAAAGGTACAGGGTACAGTTTTCTGCCTGTAGCGGGGCTGGGTACTGCACCCTCTGGGCAGGATGCACTGCTTCTTGTACAAGGTGCCTTAGCAGTCAGGCTGCCCACAGACAGAATAAGCTGTGCCCACTTGCACCAACTTTGCAAAGACGACTTGGCTGAAAATTTCTCACCATTGCCATCAACTGTTTTGATTTAGGTTTCCCAGCTTTGTGTTGCAATCGTTGGCACGGTCATTGTCTGATGTGAAGGTGCCAAATGATATTCCATAGACCGTTCTCTCTGTGCTCAGAGGTCATAGTCTGTTGTGGGAAGTGATGCATGCTGGGACTTGTAGCTCCTTAGCATTGGGATAGACATGGGTTGCAGAAGATTGATCGATACAAAAAGTGAACTCGGCATTGGCACGTATTGTACAGTGAGCACAGAATATGTTCATATACTAACATAGGGTAACCTATATGGTAACTGAAATCTGATTGGCTGTTGCTGGTTCTAGCACTGTGCCCTGCCTGGTTTATTAAAGCTGTATTCAACCCAAAAGCAAACCTTTTTTATGTTGCAGCTTACAAATTCTTATGTGATGGCTGCATTCGTTTTTCTTGTATTTTCACCTGGTGATCCAGCCAGTAAGTCTGTTTTTTCAACTGAACAAGCTACCCTGTAGATATATCAAGCACAGGGTAGAGACAAACTCTTTACCACTGACAGGGGTGCTTACAACGATAAATAAAAAGAAATGCAAAAAAAACCTGCTTTTTAAAGTGATCTGGAGGAGTTCAGCTTAAATTTGTTAGTGTTTCAAAATCTGTTGGTACATCTAACACCCCCCCCCCCCCCCCCCCCCAGACTTGCAATGCTGTTGTCCAAAGGTGCTCCTTCATTCAGAGTGGGGGCACTCTAATACAGGAGGTGTTACTGGCCAGATCAGGTAAAAAGCCTAAAAAATATAAATAATGCAGCTGCCACCTCTGATTGGTAAGCTGCAATATATTAGGTTTTGGGGTTAATACCGCTTTAAGTCTCGGCTCTAGGAAGATTAAAAATAAAAATGAATGAAATCCTTAAAATTAAACCCTCGGGTTTTTAAGCACTTTCAGCCGCGGCTATAATCTCTTAGGCCGGCCATAAACCACAGGTTGCAGGGATGAAATTTGCACGATTTCTCCCATCAACACATAGTGACGGGGAAATCGACAATTGTCCACTCCCAGCGGGAGAAGACAACGATTATCGCTCGTGATAATCGCAAGACATTCTGGTTGTATCCAAGTTGATCGATCGACTTGGTACATTCATCCTGCCCATTAACGGTTTCGAATCTCGACCGACTCCTGCTGAACTGACTGACTTGATCCGTGTATGGCCAGCCTTACGGAGTATGCAGCTTTATCTTTAATCCGTGTTTATATTCCAGTTTAAGCTGCTGCCATGATCACTACCCCAGGTTTCAGGGTGGCTCCTTTCTTGCATGCGTTGTGTATCCCTACACTGTTTTATCAATAAACGCACAGCCCCATAGACTCGGCTGACAAGGGTCTCCCCTGCTTCTTCCTCCTGCAAGCCAACAGACTCTAGATTCCACTGTTCAACATTTTTCCTGTGAAGCCTTGGGGGTTCAGGGAGGTGGCAGTGAAGCCTTGGGGGGGGGGGGGGGGGGGGTGTTCCAGCAGGTGAAGCCTTGGGGAGGGGTTCTGTTCTGGGAGGCAGCAGTGAAGCCTGGGGGGGGGGGGGTTCTTCTGTTCTGGGAGGCAGCAGAGAAAGCCTTGGGAGGTTCAGGGAGGCGGCAGTGAAGCCGGGGGGGGGGGGGTTCTGTTCCGGGAGGCGTCAGTGAAGCCGGGGGGGGGGGTGTTTCGGCAGGTGAATCCTTGGGGAGGGGTTCTGTTCTGGGAGGTTCAGGGAGGCGGCAGTGAAGCCGAGGGGGGGGGGGGGTTCTGTTCCAGGAGGCGGCAGTGAAGCCGGGGGGTTCTGTTCCGGGAGGTGGCAGTGAAGCCGAGGGGGGGGGGCATTCTGAGGCGGCAGTGAAGCCTTGGGGGGGGGGTGGTGTGTTTCGGCAGGTGAAGCCTTGGGGAGGGGTTCTGTTCTGAAGGCAGCAGTGAAGCTTTGGGAGGTTCAGGGAGGCGTCAGTGAAGCCTGGGGGGGGGGGGGGTTTCTGTTCTGGGAGGCAGAAAAAGCCTTGGGAGGTTCAGGGAGGCGGCAGTGAAGCCTTGGGAGGTTCAGGGAGGCGGCACTCAGCGCAGGAGTTGACTGCATTGAAAGTTGCAAATTGCAAGGGTTGAGGTATGACTTTTGCCATATAGTTTAATGAGGAATGTTTTTTATTGGGCTTATTGTGTGAAGATAAAAAAGATGCAGGTTTAATACTACTTTAGGCCTGGTTCACACCTATGCAATTTTTAGTGCATTTTCAGTTTTGCAGAAACACACTACAGTCCATTTAACATGGTTTCCTATGAATGTAGTTCACATCTGTGCATTTTATAGAAAGGGCTGGGTTTTTTTTTCTCGCTTTTGGTTCCATAGACTTCAATGGTTTAAAGATGTGTATTGAAAAACGCAAACTGCACCCTGCACAAGTGTGAATCGGGCCTTAAAGCGGACCTACACCCCCCCCCCCACCCACTATTCTTGCACTCTGGCGCCCCTCTTCTCTCAATTAGATTTTTTAGTTATTCTTGTCCCCTCTCGGTACTCCCCCTGGATTCTCGCCTAGGCACCCGTAGCTTCTTGGGATGCTGATACCTTGCATCTCAGGAGGCTTTGGGGTTACTGTACATCGGAGGGGGTGGGGGGGGGGCTGTCTCTTCCTGATCAGTGGTGAAAGGATCGATGTGAGCATGCGCAGTTTTTCTTTTCCTTTGCACAAACTGCAATGCTGGCCACTTTTTATAAACGCATGTTATGGGAAGCCGTGTGCGTGACATTTAGCTTTCCAGATGGATAACAATTTTTAGTAAGCTGCATTTAATGACTCTGTCTCGTCTTTAATAACGGCCGGCTTCCTATCTGCTGCAGTTAGCAGCTGTATTGCTTTGCAGGCTGTTTAATGAAATGTGTATTTGCAAGGCCATAAAGCATGTTTAATGGTTCTGGCTTACCACCGAACAGACCACACTTCCTGTGAGGTCATGTGACCGGAGCGCAGGAGACAAGTGATCAGATAAAGTGAAATGTTCTGCTATATGAAATTCAATAGACTTTTTTTATATTGATGGGTTTCTCATTTTGTCTTATTTGACAGGTTGATGATAAAGCGCCGGCAGCATCTGCCAATGACCAGGTATGTGAGCGATCGTCATTGCTGTGATGTAGACCTGACCTCTCTGTATCTCTTTTGAAGAGTAATTCTATTTTATGGTGTAATGGAAGGATGACTCAAGAACAGTAAATATCGCTTTAATGAGAAGTGAAGGGGTCATCACCCCAATACAGCCTGTTCCTGTTGTGTCACGGGGATTACAAATGATAACCCATCTGCTGTGAAGAGATCATGTCATATTGTAAAGTTTAAAGGGGACCTGTTCCAGGCCTATATGAATGATGCCAATTACTGCATTGAAGGCAATGGTGCATCTTTGCAAAAAATTTATTTACCCACATTATTGAAATTTTTTTTTTTCTTCCATTGTTGCATTGAAGCCCGCAGAGCATTGCAACCATGGTCAGTGTATCATGGGTGCATTGATATCATATCATTCCAGTGCATTGATATATCATATTATCCCAGTGCATCATGGGTGCATTGCTCCTGCATTGTTGATACCCCAGTGTCAGGTCTGTACGGACCTTCTGTTATGGGTTGGAAGGAGTACCGTATATACTCAAGTATAAGCCGAGTTTTTTAGGGCACATTTTTTTTTTTGTGCTGAAAATGCCCCCCTCGGCTTAAACTCGAGTCACCTTTTTTGCGTCTAATCTCCCAGATTTTGCGGACCCGGTACCGGCCACCCCAAAAACTTCCTCTACAAGTGTGCAAATATTTTTTTTTGTTCGGGGAACCTACGGCTGGGGAGCGCTTTTTTTTTTTTTTCTCCCCCCCCCCCCCTCCAAAGCCGGGCACCCCTTCCATAGGGGTGACTTTGGGGACCCGGTACCGGCCGGTTGTAGGTCCCCCTGGACCCGAGACTTTGCACAAATGTAGCAGTGTGCAAAGTTTTTTTTGTCCGGGGAGCATCGTGTTTTTTTTTTTTTCCAAAGCCGGGCACCCCTTCCATAGACTCCCATATTAAACATAAGGCATGGGCACGGACACCCTCAGCTTATACTCGAGTTAATACGTTTTCCCAGTTTTTTGTGGTAAAATTAGGTGCCTCTGCTTGTATTCGGGTCGGCTTATACTTGAGTATATACGGTAAATCGTGAACTACAAGTACAGGAATGGTGACGCACTTGTACCTGTGCGATATAAGTGCCTCTCCTGTCGTGGCAGACGGAACTTGTAGGTGAATGAGGCGTCTGTTCGGGTGGAGCTGCGCTAAAATCAACAGAACGCTTTTGGGAGAAGCGCGCTGCAATTCATGGTGGGGGTTGAGGAATGCAACATTTTCATGTTACATTCTCAGGCTCCATGCACACTTGCTTATTTTGAAGTTTCTAGCAGTTGCGCAGCCACTTTTATGCTGGCCACTGCATCCTGAAGGCTCCCTTCACACCTGGGCGTTTTTAAATTGTGGGCAGAATCGGCACCCTAAATGTCATGTGATTGTCGCACGACAAAGGAAGTTCCAGGACTTTTGGGCTCCACCCGTCCTGCACTTTTGCCACGTGACCGACCTATTGACCAAGCCAACTATATTCTACATAAAAAGAATAGCTAATGACTCTTTGCTATGTTTTATGCAAGGGGAATAGCCTGTTTAATTGGGCATTTCAAAGGGTACATTGTTTACATACTTAGTGGTTGTAAAGGCAGAAGTTTTTTTAATGCATTCTGTGTGCAGCAAGCCCCTCTAATACTTACCTGAGCCCCATCTCTGTCCAGCGATGTCCATGAGTTCCTCAGCTGTCCCGGACTCTCCCTCCTGATTGGCTGAGACACAGCAGCGGTGCCATTGGCTCCCGTTGCTGTCAACCAGTCAGGTGAGAGTGGGGCCAAACCACAGCTTCATGTCTGAATGGACACAGATGCAGCTTGGGTGTCCTCCATAGCAAGCTGTTTGCAGTGGGGGCACTCAAAAAGAGGGAGAAGCCAGGAGCAGTGAAGAGGGAGATCTGGGCTGCTCTGTGCAAAAAACAGGTTTGTTTAAAAAAAAATAGAAATCCTGTTCCCTTATAGCAGATTAAACAGCACAGTGCTTGTGCTGTCTAAACTGTAAACCTGGCTGATCCTGCCAGTTTGTGTGTCTCTCCCCCCCCCCCCCCCCTCTCTGTGTACTGACCAGTTTATCATAGCGGCTGAGCCCAGACCGCTGCATGTCAGTTTACGGGCCTCCGTCATCCACAGCTATCCTCTGCCCCCCCTCTCCCTGCCTGTTATCTCCCGTATCTGAGCAGCCAGCACGGTGGTCACGTGACCTTCCAGCTGACAGAGGGAGGGCTCAGCCCCTCCCACTGTGTAGCCCTGTATCTGAATATCAGATTGGCCGGGAGTCATGTGACCAGCCTGAAAATAACTGAAAAAAGGTATCTAGAGGTATCTTTTTTTTTTTTACACAAACTCTTGCAGTGAGTTATTGCTAGGGTTGCGCCTATACCAATATCGGTGCCGATACTAGGCATTTGCGTGGGTATCGGTACTTGTGCAAATGTACCTATACTCAAACGGCTGAAATGTAAATGTAGCGGCCTCACCCCGACCTCTTTAGCTAGGGGTATGTTGAGCGACAGAGTGAGGTGCGCTACGGCCCATGTCCTCCCCATGGCTGTGGGTGAGGTGAAGGCCAGTACCAATCTTTTCCTCGGGCCAAATGTGTGCTGGTTATGAGGGTCAGTCCTTCCGTGCCAGAATCTCCCTTTGTTCCCATCAACAGAGTCCATACACCCATCAAAGTCCAAACTCAGGTTTATTGCGTATCTCCACATACAGTCAAATGCAACGGCATGATACGATGGGGAAACAGGTCGAGGCACTGTACAGGTTCCTAGTCCCTACACTCCCTGTGCTATGACCAGGGGTTGCAGGAGTCTTGATGAAAGCTCCTCCGCTGCGCTGTAGCCCCTATCAGGGGAAGATGTCCTCCAAGGGAGTTACCGAAGGCCCATCCGTCACCGGGTTGACACTGCACCGGGTCTTCGGACGCGTGACCTCCCCAGCCTCCTCACCTCAGATGCGGGTCCCCTCGCAAGGGGCGCCCTGGAGCAACTTCACCCTCGCGGGACCCAGTCGGAGTCACCGGGTCCCAGGCCTCCTTAATAGTACCTCACCCCTGGCTGAAGGTGCCTGGGATGGACTCCATCTTCATTCTGGCCAGGCCTAAGGCGCCTAGGCCGGAACCTTGAAACCGCCCGCACCCAGGCCTAAGGTGCCTGGGTGCGTGAAGAGATGATCCCCCAAAGACCTCGTGGCGAGGGCGTCTCCCCCTTTTATCTCCTCCCATCGACACCACGGCGGGTTCCCCGCCCCAGCCGTACCATCTCCAGGAAGGGACAAAAAGGGTAGCACTGTGGTAGTGATTCTACCTCGAGCCTGTAGGTACGTCGCCACCCACAGGCCAAGGAGAATATTGCACCACCCAATCCTCCACGAATAACAAAAAGGGGTCTAATCCCTGACATAATTACACACCTGGGTCTCTCTACCCCCAGGTGTATCCCACTAACTTTGAAGACCCCGCTACACAAAGAAGAATGCCGGGAATTATTGGTTAAGGAGCGGAGTTGCCACATCCATAACAATGACCTTTCAGCCACCCGCCACAAGGATGACACCATTGGGTAGCACTGTGGTAGGTTTGGCGGGGGAGTCATGCCGATGCTCATAGACTGGCTGTATATTAACAGGCAGCGGAGAGCTACAGCTCCCACCGTGCAGTGTGGGCTTCCTAGTTATTGGGTGGGTGGCCCTTCCTTGGAGCTCTATCACTGCTGGCTATGACTGCTGTAGTGGGGCTATGAAAGTGAGCCCGGAATGAGGGCAGAGATGGGGCAGAACAGGTCAGCAATGTCTTTCCAGACTCTGGAGCTCCTCTAGCATCAAGGAGTGCTGGAGTTGTCGGTCTACAACTTTTTCTGCTCATCCTCACCATCTGGCGCTTCAGGCTTCTGCATGAGAATGGAAGGGGAATGGTGTAGGAGTGCATGGGCCGGCACTGTAGGGGGTTAAACCTGGGGGGTGCAAATTACATACACCGGAAAGAAAAGTCCTCTGCTGTATACCCCTCACCCCTGTGCTTCTTCATCCTGACTTATCCCCCTATCACCCTCACCTAACCCCCCCCCCCCATACCTACTCTTCCTAGGTGATGGGTATTGGTATTTGGTATCCGGGAGAGAAGTATCGGTGTTAAAAAAAAATGGTATTGTGCAACCCTAGTTATCACCCGATAAAGGAGGGGCTGCTAGTGAAAGTAGTTTTTACAGTAACAACCACTTTAAGGGTGATGAAGAATGTTGTTTAAAGTATTTGATTGTAATTAAGGCACTTTCACACTGGGGAGCTGGGTGCATTGGCGGTAACCCCTGGTAGCGGCCGAAAAAGGTTAAAGGGGTTGTAAAGGTTCATGTGTTCACCTTTAATGCATCCTATGAAATCGGTGCAGCGACGCAGATGCGGCTTCGCACTGATTAGGGCGGTGGGTGCCCTTGCTGGCAAATGCCGATTTGACATGTCGACTTGCACCATTGTGAACCAGGGCTCAATCATTGCTGGCAGCCAATGGCTGAAGCACTGATCCGTGTTATTTTTAGATATTATCGCAAATTTGATTTTCAGCTGCTGCATTTTTGGAAAGGGTCATGGACTTTTTTAAACGCGAAAAATTCTTTATTTTTTTGTCCAATGGAGAAGCTGCAGAAAAGCATGCAGTGATTTTTGCTTTTTTTTTTTTTTTTTATCTGCCCAACAAATTACCCCAAAAAAGCATAAAAAAATGCAAAGTGCAAATGTGGCATTGCGTGTGCAAAAAGCAAACTGCATAGGTGTGAACTGAGCCTAACATTGTACACTATCTCTAAAATGAGGAGGACCTATGATTGTGGATGTACGGAATCCCTCCCATATGCATTTTATATTGCAAAAGGGTTTGTCTCATTTCCTCAATGGGCGCGTTTGACAGATGGGGCAATTAGCAGTGATGTGTAAAAACCCATGGTGTATAATCTAAATCCATTTGCTGAAGTGGATTATGGACTTTTAACAGTGCTAAAAGTTAAATATTTTACCAGCTGGTATTAATGTGTAGGTGAAATGTGCTTGGAAAGCTGCTTAAAGTGTTAACCCAAAAAAGCGTGTTATACAGCACGGTGCTGTGTAATTTGGCCCCCTTCTATCACCTAAAAAAACCTGGCTAATCCTGCCTGGCTACCCCCCCCCCCCCCCCCCGTAAACTGACCACGTTTTTTTATGGCCGCTGAGCCATTACACCGTGGTCAGTTTACGTGCCTCCGTCATCCGCAGCTCTTAAAGTGCTTCCTTTATTTATTTTTAAAAACAAACATGTCGTCATACTTGTCTGCTGTGTGCAGTGGCTTTGCACAGAGCATCCCTGATCCTTCTTTTTCTGCTCCCTCCCCAGTGCTCCCAGCTCATGCCCCCAGAGAAAGCCACCTTCTATGGGGTCACTGCTGGATGCTCGCTCCCGAGCCGCTGCTCTATGCGTCCATAAGACACATAGAGCTGAGGCTCAGCCTCATTGGTTGTGATTGACAGCAGTTGAAGCCAATGGGCTCCTGCTGTCTCGGCCAACAAGGGAGAGTCTCCATACAGCTGAGGCTATCCAGGCTCAGGTAAGGATTGGGGGTGGGGGGGGGGGCTGCTACACCCTTATTTTTTTCATGCATAGAATGCATGAAGATAAAAATAAAAAAAAAACCTTCAGCCTTCTGAACCACTAACTTTTGCACTAAGGAAAGTTTTGTGTCCGACTTTTTATTGGGTGAAAAAGGACTAAAATTTACAGCCACCAATCAGAAGTTCTCTTTAGAGTCCTAAACAAACCCCACCTACGTAAACAGAAGAGGAACTGTGTATGCAAAAAGCACGATCTCTGTGCAAAGTGCCATGAGTACCAAAGTTTGCATATTGTCAAGTCTGATCTATTAGATATTCATTGTAAATGAGGACCAGTCCTGTATTACGTTTTTGCTTCTGAATACTCGCTACGCTCCCGTCAACCTGTCAACTTCCTCTTGTTTCTGCCAAATAGCTAATCAACTTTTAACACCCCCTCCTCCATCGTCTTGTTCTTTGTACTGACCAGACTTTAATGGTATGGTCAGCTTTTGCCTTTAACTAAGTAATTTTTATTTATTCATTTGCTCTTTTTTTTCTAATTAACGGGGTCAAATCGATGTTCACTTTCAACCATAGTGATGGGACGATTGGAAGGAACAAGATGAAAAATTCCTGTAAACCCCTATATGTGCAAATCTTGTATAGGAGGGGGGTGCCCAATTTTAGCCTTGCGTAGGGCAGCACAAAATTTAAAATGCACATGTGTAAAAATATATACAGTGCCTTGAAAAAGTATTCACACCCCTTGAAATTTTCCAATTTGTCATGTTGCAACCAAACGTAAATGTATTTTATTGGGATTTTATGTGATCAACCAACACAAAGTGGTGCATAATTGTGAAGTGGAAGGAAAATTAGAATGGTTTTCCAAATTCTTTACAAATATGTGAAGTGTGGCATGCATTTGTATTCAGCCCCCCCGGAGTCAATACTTTGTAGAACCTCCTTTCACTGCAATTACAGCCGCAAGTCTTTTTGGGGATGTCTCTACCAGCTTTGCACATCTAGAGTGACATTTCTGTCCATTCTTCTTTGCAAAATATCTCAAGCTCTGTCAGATTGGATGGAGAGCGTCTGAACAGCAATTTTCAAGTCTTGCCACAGATTCTCAATTGGATTTAGGTCTGGACTCTGACTGGGCCATTCTAACACACGAATATGCTTTGATCTCAACCATTCCATTGTAGCTCTGGCTATATGTTTAGGGTCGTCCTGCTGGAAGGTGAACCTCCGCCCCAGTCTCGTCTTTTGCAGACTCTAACACGTTTTCTTCTAAGATTGTCCTGTATTTGGCTCCATCCATCTTCCCATCAACTCTGACCAGCTTCTCTGTTCCTGCTGAAGAAAAGCATCGCCACAACATGATGCGCCCACCACCATGTTTCACAGTGGGGGTGGTGTTCAGGGTGATGTGTGGTGTTTATTTGTGGCGGAAAACTAGCATTTTGCTTTCAGGCCAAAAAGTAAAATTTTGGTCTCATCTGACCAGAGCAACTTCTTTCACGTGTTTGCCGTGTCCCCCACATGGCTTCTTGCAAACGGGACTTATGGCTTTTTTTCTTGTTACTCTTCCATAAAGGCCAGATTTGTGGAGAGCACAACTAAGTTGTCCTGTGGACAGATTCTTCCACCTGAGCTGTGGATCTCTGCAGCTCCTCCAGAGTTACCATGGGACTCTTGGCTGCTTCTCTGATTAATGCTCTCCTTGCCCAGCCTGTCAGTTTAGGTGGACGGCCATATCTTGGTAGGTTTGCAGTTGTGCCATACTCTTTCCATTTTCGGATGCTGGATTGAACAGTGCTCTGTGAGACATTCAACGCTTGGGATATTTTTTTTTTTATAACCTAACCCTGGTTTACACTTCTCCACAACTTTATCCCGGACCTGTCTGGTGTGTTCCTTGGCCTTCATGATGCTGTTTGTTCACTAAGGTTCTCTAAAAAAAAACTGAGGGCTTCACAGGCCACACAGGTGGACTATATTTACTAATTGGGTGACTTCTGAAGGAAATTGGTTCCACTAGATTTTAGTTGGGGGGGGGGATCAGAGTAAAGGGGGCTGAATAGAAATGCACGCCACACTTTTTTTAGATATTCATTTGTAAATTTTGTAAACCATTTATCATTTTCCCTTCTACTTCACAATTATGTGCCACTTTGTGTTGGTCTATTACATTGTCATGTTACAACCAAAAATGTAAATGTATTGTGGAACATTTCAAGGGGTATAAAGACTTTTTTAAGGCACAGTATATATTTTTATACAGTGGTGTATTTTATTTTTGTGCTGGGCACCTGCCCCCCACGTTTAATGGCTGGGGGGGTGAGACCACCTAGCCCTGTGTGTGTGATGCACCGATCTCCCGCCTGTCCTCATCCTCTGGGCCCTTGGTCAGCTTGTTGATGTCCCAGCTGGGAGCGGTGAGGCGGTTGGGGGGGAAAAAGGTGTGCAGGCTCTGGGTAGCACCGGTGATGCTGCTGCTTAGGGTGGCAGTGGTGCCCCCCCCCCTCGGGCTCTGTTCTAGCCAGCCTCGGTGTGTGAAGACGCGGTTGCTGTCGGCACCAGATTGGCAAATTTAGCTCTGCTGCCCTGTACCCCACCGTCACCAGACTGGCAGGACTCTCTATTACAAGGGGCTCAACTTGGCAACTGCTTTGGGCCCCACGAGCACTAGGCACAGTGGTAGGAGTTAAATCCTCCAACTCTTTGAATTATGGGCAGGGCCAGGGAGTCGCGGCCATGTCACTGGTTGCTAGACTCCAAGCGGCTCTAGCAACCAGTGGCTAGTAGAATCTTGGGTGGGTGTGGCTTTTTTTGCCAAGTGCCGTCCTAGCCCTGGGCCTTGTTGGCCTAGGCCAAGAGACGGTACGATAGAATTATTATTATTTTTTTTTATTATGCATGCATAAACATGGTACCTTGGTAGGGGAGGGCACAGACCTACCCTGAGCCCCAATAATCATTTGGCAGGGCGGGCTCAACAAAATTTTTTGTGTAGGAAAATGTTATAAATGTTATATTTAGAGGTCTTAATGGTTTTCCCATTAGAAGCTTTGGAAACTATTGTTTTTTTTTAGGTGGTGGCATAGTAACCTGATACAGTCATGTTTGTTAGCATTTTTGAGACTTTTCTGTGGATATGTGGCCGGCTTCAATATGAATAGTGCATTGCATAGGGTGGTTCTTCACCTGGCACAAGCGATGAAATATTATTCCTGGGGAATTTAAAGTGAACCTGTGTGCTTTTCATTTAAAGCCGGTCCATTACATCCTGTCATTCCCTTTGCCCCTCTGCTGCCGGGTTCACTGTTGGCAGCAAAGGTAAGAAGCCCTGTGTGTTAGGCCGACCATACACGGTTTGAATCTCGGCGGGTTCAGCAGGAACCGGCTGAGATTTGAACTGTTGATGGGTAGGCTGAATGTACCAAGTTTATCGCTCATCTTGGGTACAACCAGCCTTCCGGATTCTCTTGTGATTATCGCTAGCGGCTGCTAATCATGGTCTTTTGGCGAGGAAGGCTTTCCCTGCCTTGAGAAGACCATTGCGGATTCCCCTGTCAGCACTCTGTATTAATTGGGGAATTCTGCGAATTTCTTTCCTGCAACCTGAGGTTGCAGGAAAGATTTGCATTGTGTATGGCCATTCATATTATGCTGGGGAGGTGAGCATTAGGCCTCATGCACACTGGCCATTTAGCCCCTATGCAAGAGGCTCCGGTGATTAGCTGCAGGGGTGCACCGTCACGGCCCCGCTGCCAAACTAAGATGCTGACGGCCGCTGTGGCTGGACAGTGCACTTAGCAGTACTTCTGTTTTAGGGCAGTATGCACCCAGGGCGATTACCCAGAAAGCAAGCGTTTTGTCCTTGGGTGCTTACTGCCCTAAAACAGAAGTACTGCTAAGTGCACTGTCCAGCCACAGCGGCTGTCAGCATCTGAGTTTGGCAGCGGGGCTGGACGGTGCATCCCTGCAGCTTAACGCTGGAGCCTCTTGCACAGGGGCTAAATGGCCAGTGTGCATAAGTACTGCTAGGTGCACTGTTCAGCCACTGCAGCTGTTTGACATACTGTTGGCAGCAGGGCTGGATGGCGCACCTGTGTCCTCTGCCCACAACTAAAATACCAGAACCTGGCGCTAAGGGGGTTGATTAACAAAAAGCATAGACTGTGCAGTTGCTCCAGAGCTTGGTAAATAAGGGGAAGCTCTGCTGGCTTCCATCATGTGCAAGCAAAAATGCTGTGTGGTGGGGTGTTTTTATTATTCTTCTTGCACATGATTGGGTATTTTTTTGCAAAGTGAAGCTTTACCTCATTTAATAAGCTCTGAAGCAACTGCACTTTGCAAAGTGCACAGTCTAATTGCCTTTAGTAAATCAACCGCCTAAATGCGCAATGCTCACAAGGCCTTAAAGATTACTTCCACTTTTGTTGAATGCAAAGAAAACATTCCCCTCTGGGTGATCTGTGTACATTGTGGGGATTTTAAAGCGGAAGTAAACCCATCGATTTAACAGTTTCAAAAAGCAGTTACCGTATATACTCGAGTATAAGCCGACCCGAATATAAGCTGAGGCACTTAATTTTACCACAAACTGGGAAAACTTATTGACTCGAGTATAAGCCTAGGGTGTGCCTCACTGTGTCCATGCCTCACTGTGTCCATGCCTCGACTGACGTTTAACATTGGAGTCTATGAAGGGGTGCCCGGCTTTGAAAAACCGGTGCTACCCGGCCGTAGGTTCCCCGGACATGAATCTTTGCAATCATGTAGAAGAGTGGGGCTACATGTATGCCAAGATTGGGGTCCAGAGGACCTACGACCGGCCGGTACCAGGTCCCCAAAGTCACCAGAGAAATGACCTTTTAACATGGGAGTCTGAGGAAGGGGTGCCCGGTTTTGAGAAATCGGTGCTCCCTGGCCATAGGTCCCCCGGACAAGAAACTTTGCATACTTGTAGAGGAAGAGTGTGGCTACATGTGTGCCAAGTTTGGGGTCCAGGGGACCTACGGTTGGCCGGTACCGGCTCCCCAAAATCCGGGAGATCAGGCGCAAAAAGGTGACTCGCGTATAAGCCGAGGGGGGCATTTTCAGGACAAAAAATTGTGCTTAACCACTTCCCACCCAAGGACGTCATATGACGTCCTGGACTTTCAGTGAGGATATCTGAATGATGCCTGCAGCTAGAGGCATCATTCAGATATCCATCTTTTCAGCCGGCGATTCTGTGCACCATAAGAACGATCATAGCGGCGGTTTCGCCGCTTGATCGTTCTTATAGGTGGCAGGAGGGGATGCCCCCCCCTCCGGCCGCCACCCGGTGCTTCTCCGGGCTCTCCCATGCGATCGGGGACCCGGAGAAACGATCTGCCGGCGCCGGATGGAAGGCATAGAGATGACTGGTGACCAGATGGTCACCAGTCATCTCTATGACCGTTGGAGGCCCGGGCACGATGTGGTGACGTCGCGCCCGGGTCCTCAAATGTAAACGAAGCCGCCATTGCGGCTGTAAGTATGAGATCAGTGAAATTTTTTTCACGATCTCATGCTTTCCAGCCTGGAGGAGAGATGCGGGGTCTTATTGACCCCGCATCTCTCCATAAAGAGGACCTGTCACACACATTCCTATTACAAGGGATGTTTACATTCCTTGCAATAGGAATAAAAGTGATCAAAAAATAAAATTAAAAAAAAAGTGTAAAAATAAAAAAAATTAAGTAAAATAATAATAAATATTTTTTTCTAAAACGCCCCTGTCCCCAGTAGCTCGCGCTCAGAAGCGAACACACACGCAAGTCCCGCCCACATATGTAAACGCCGTTCAAACCACACATGTGAGGTATCGCCGCGTGCGTTAAAGCGCCAGCAACAATTCTAGCACTAGACCTCCTCTGTAACTCTAAACTGGTAGCCTGTAAAAAAAAAATAAGCGACGCCTATGGAGATTTTTAAGTACTGAAGTTTGGTGCCATTCCATGAGTGTGCGCAATTTTAAAGCGTGACATGTTAGGTATCTATTTACTCGGCGTAACATAATCTTTCACATTATACAAAAAAATTTGGCTAACTTTACTGTTTTTTGTTATTTTTTAATTCATTAAACCGTTTTTTTTCCCCAAAAAAAGGCGTTTTAAAAAATTATTGCGCAAATACCGTGCGAGATAAAAAGTTGCAATGACCACCATTTTATTCTCTAGGGTGTCTGCTAAAAAAACATATATAGTGTTTGGGGGTTCTGAGTAATTTTCTAGCAAAAAAATTATGATTTTTGCATGTAGGAGAGGAGTGCCAGAATAGGCCCGGTAAGGAAGTGGTTAAAAACTCGGCTTATACTTGAGTATATACGGTACATTCCCGGCATGCTGGGAATGCCAACTGTCACATTTGGTTGTGCTCTCAACCAAACTGTCAAATCATCCAATGGCTGGTGTCATAACTGATCACATGCGCAGCATCATGGCAGTTGAAGATTAAACAGAGGCCAAGATGGCAGCTTCCTTGCCTGAAAATTATAGGAGGGTTTACTTCCACTTTAACACTGTTGCAGATTCCTACTTTTTTTTTTTTTTTTTTTTGTTCTTCTGAAGAAATGGCGGTTTGTCTCTCCATGTGCGGAGTGAATGGGCGTAAGCCTGGTTCAGTGCTATTTAACAGAAGACACCCCCTGCATCCCTTTAAAGTGGAACTCCACTCTCAATCAATATTGATTATTGTGAATCCTTATGCTGCTAGCAATAGAGGAAGGTATAATGGGGTTTATTTACTAAAGGCAAATCCGCTTTGCACTACAAGGGCACTTGGAAGTGCAGTCGCTGTAGATCCGAGGGGGACATGCAAGGAAAATCGCATTTTAGCTTGCACATGATTGGATGATAAAATCAGCAGAGCTTCTCATTTCAGATCTTCCCATCAGATCTACAGCGACTGCACTTCCAGTGCAAAGTGGTTTTGCCTTTAGTAAATGACCCCCATTGTCTTCTACTTAAAGGGGAGCTCCGCTTGTTTGCATTGTCCCCCCCCCCCCCATGCTGCCACATTTGGCACCTTTTAAGGGGGAGTGGGTACCTGTTTGACAGATGCCTATCCCCCACTTCCTGGAGACCTTGCCCTGTAGAGTTTCCCCTTGGAAGTTTGGCCCCTCCCCCCCTCCTTCCACCCCTGGGCCATTCAGAATGTGCAGCGCGCATTCACAGTAGGGAACTGGCTGAAGCCGCCTGGCTTCACTGCCGGTTTCCCTTACAATGCACAGGATTGCCAGAGAAAGGGGAAGGTTATATTTACGAACTTTCTTGATTGCCTGGCTATAGTAAGGAAGCCCGCATGGATTAGACATGTACTTGGAAAGTGTATGGGTTAAAGATTAACCATTTGCCAACCGCAGTGTATGTATGTCCTTGGATTGAGAGTTTTGCAAGACAAGCAAAATTTGCTTGTACATTTCGATTTGATAAACGAGCGATGTCTTGATATACAAGTAGCGCCATGTCACAACTGAGTATATAAGAGGCGCCTCTAAGTGTAGCAATATGGTTGGTTATTGAAGGTGCAACTTGCATGGTTGATTAAGACCTCTTTCACAGGGGGCGGATCCGCTGGAAGGACTCCTCTAGCTCAGGCCATCGCTCTGTTGATCCCCGCTGAGCAGGCAGATGACGGGTCCATTTCCGCTCACTGCAGGGACAGACCTGTCGGAGCTCGCTGATGGCGAGATCGGATGAAAATGAACAGCCTGTCCGTTTTTTCATCCGATACATTAGCCCAGTGTTTCTCAACTCCAGTCCTCAAGACGCACCAACAGGTCAGGTTTTCAGGATTTCCCACAGCTGTGGTAATTACTAAGGCGGTGAAACTGATCACATTACCTGTGCAAACTAATGGAAATCCTGAAAACATGACCTGTTGGGGCGCCTTGAGGCCTGGAGTTGAGAAACACTGCATTAGCCATCCGTCCAGCGGATTGCCATCTGTCGGATCGGATGGCAGGCGGGTGTCAGGCGGACACATCTCCACTGATATCCATGTGGCCCGCTCGGATCCGCCCGAAAAACCGACAGGCGGATCGGAGCGGGCCGATCGTGTGAAAAGGGCCTAAAAGAGGCACATCTAAGTATGCAGGTATTTGGGGTAAAGCTGTCCACATAGACCGTCCCCCACACCGCCATCAACGTCATCCCTTCCACGCTGCGCTTCTAGCGTCACATGGATGGACAATGTGGACAGCTTTACCCCGGATGGATGCCTACATACATAGATGTGCCTGTTTTAATCCTCAACCATGTGAGTTGCTACGTGTTGTACCTTCATTAAATGTAACCATATTGCTACACTTGGAGGCGCCTCTTGTTTATACTCTGTAGCTCCTGCTGGATTTTGCTTCTAATCCCCTTGTGGAGGCTTCCATTTGTGGATGGACATTTTATGGTTACACAACTTATCACATTGCTATAATCCTTTTATATGGACTATAAATTGAAGCACTTATAAATAAATGGTTGTGGAACAGATCATCAGATTTTTCCATTATTTCTTATGGGGAAATTTGCTTTGATCTAAGAGGGCTTTGGATTACAAGCATGTTTCCGGAATAATTTATGCTCACAATCCAAGGTTTTAGTGTATGTTTATCTTTCTGCCTTCAAAGGTAAAGAGATTTTTAGGTCTTCTTGACCCCAGATTTCTTCATAAAGAGGACCTTCATGCTAATTTCTATTACAAAGGATGTTTACATTCCTTTTAATAGGAATAAGTTTTATTAAAAAAATAAAAAAAATAAAAGTGCCCTGTCCCTCCGAGCTCTTGTTTAGAAATGAACGTATACGGAAGTAGCGCGCGCATATGTAAAGTGTTCGCACCACTCGTAAAGTATGGCGGCGAATGTTGGCGTGAGCAATAATCCTAGCACTAGACCTCCTTTAACGCTAAATTGGTAACCTGTAAAGGTGTTTAAAATGTCTCCTATGGAGATTTTTAAATGCTGTAGTTTTTTGCCATTCCACGAGGGCGCAATTTTTTTTAGTGTGACATTGGGCATCGCTTTACTTGGCGTAACATCTTTCATATTTACAAAAAATTGGTGTGCTGCTGCTGAAAAGTTGTGGCCCACCTGTCACTCTGCCCAGCATTCACTTCCCAGTCACCTTGGAGACAACGGAATGGTTCGGGTCGGTACAGTTTGGAACGGTTTGGTCTGGTCTATTCTGGTGAGCGTTTCCACTGCAAGTCGGACCGTCAGGGACCATTCAGGGTTTCGAAAAAATGCCTAGCGTGTCCGCCAATCAGTGGAATGTATTGTAGCTCCGCCCTAACCAAACCGTGCCATTTTCTATGGCCCCACATCTGAAGCAGGACCCAGAATGGTGCGGTGCGGTTTGGTTTTATGGCACACTTTCATAATGGAAACACCGACAATTGCGTACCGATCCACTCAGTGGAAACGAGGCATAACAGTCCATGTGTGTGTTTGGTTTTATTGAGGGATTTGGACATGGATAGGAGTATGTGGAATGCCCAGTAGAACTAACAATTGGTTGCTTGTATTTTCAGTTGAGACACTATATACACTTTACAGCTCCAGTCTCCTCCACCACAACACTTGCTTGCAGTCTCCCCCTCCAACACTTCACTTCCCAGCACAACTAGCACATGGTTAGGCCCAACACTGACTCAGTCAAGATCTAGAAATTGCCATTTGCAGGCAGGGACCATGGGTCCCCTTAATGTAGCAAAAGAATAGGACGTTTTTGTGCTAGCTGACCTACGGTGGGCTAATGCTCCCAGTAATCCCTCTTCAGGCCCTGCCAGCCCTCCTGGCTGCAGCTGCCCAACTCCACTGCCCATGTCATTGCAATCCTTACTGGCTTCACACCCAGCTCTTACTGTTTCCTCCCAGTCTTCCTGACTGCCCATGTCACTCACCACACACACCGGTGGTTCACTCCTAAAGACTTGCCTAGCAGTTCTAGCTCCTGTGGTCCTTGGACTCCTCTCTGCCTCCAGTTCAGATCCTTCATGCGTTCTTGAAGGGATCCTTCCTGCACTTTAGTCCCAGGCCCAAGGTCACCCCCCCCCCAGAATGGAGTGTACCCTCAAAGGCCCCGATAGCCTAGCACTCCACCCTCAGTTCTTCCACACAACTCCTCCTCAGCTGGGCTGGCCCCGAGTATATCAAGAAGGCCTGCCCCCTGCCAATCCTAGTTGGCGATTGGTCAGGGCTCCCAAAGACACAACAGCTCTACCTCTCTAACGTGCCTCCCTTTATAGAAGGAAAAGGGAGGTGACCGTGAAGTGATGCTGTCTGAGTCACCAGCCTACTTTGAGACACTCCTACTACACACAGAACAAAAACTTAAATTTACCTGCACGCACTAAAAATCTCACCTAGCACCTACCTAAGTAGAGGGTGCTACAGCTGTGCTGTGGGGGGGTGTCGGGAAAGTATGATCATTGGAGAGTACACAGTTCCCAGCAACTAGAGAACTGACCACACCAAGCAGGAGAGCACACCATGATCAGTTTTTATTGGGGAAAGCAGAGGGACTAGCAGGAACACTAGGGATTAAACACAAAGGAAGCAATACAAAACAGGATACTTTCCCATACAAGTACATGGTACAGCAGACCATATCAGGAATATGAAATGTTGGGGTAACAAACACTTTTAGTAGATGGGGGGGGGGGGAATGACTCTCCCAGAGGCTGTCCTATACCCAGAATAGGATTGGAATAGGTGAAATAGACTTGCATATCTAAGGAATTCCTGTTTTGCACTTAAACTAGAGCTGCACAATTAATCATTAAAATTGCGATCTCGTTTCGACCCCCCCCCCCCCCCCCCCCCCACGCCACTCACGATTTCCCTGATTTACTTCATGTAACAAGTGTAGGGTTCTCTGTCCAAAAAAAAGGGAAGCCTGCCAAGTTCTTCACAACATTGTGAGTGCTAGTAGAGAACAATTGCTATGTAACTTCAAGTGATGAACGTTAAGTGGTTAAACCTCCATCTACACACAAGTCTAAACCACCTTGCTGACATTTGTTTCTTAGTGTTAAGATCTGTATTTTTACTAGAAAATTACTTGGAACCCCCAAAAAATATATATATATTAGGCAGAGACCCTAGAAAATAAAATGTCAATGCAATATTTTATGTTGCACTGTATTTGCGCAGCAGTCTTTCAAACGCAATTTTTTTGGGGGGAAAATGCACTTTTTTTTTTTTTTTTTTTTTTATCCAACAGTTAGCCCAATTATTTTTCGTATAATGTGAAAGATGTTGCTCCGTGAGAATCGTGATCTAAGCAGAAAAAATTGTCATTCTCATTTTAGCCAGAATCGTCAAGCTCTAACTTGAAACCAAAAGCAAACCTTTTATATTGCAGCTTACCAATTCTTGGATGTAATGGCTGCATTCGTGTTTTTTTTTTTCTTGGGCTTTCTATTTTTCATCTGATTCAGCCAGCAGGTCTGGTGGCTTCACGTTCCCCAGCAGATTGTATCAGTTTACATGATCAGACAAACCACTTAAAACGGTAAGGATTAAAATTCAGCAGCTACAAATGCTGTAGCTGCTGACTTTTTAATATAATTATACTTGCCTGTCCAGGGCGCCCGCAATGTCAGCACCGCTAGCTGTTCCGTCCATTGGTTCTGGGTGCAGGCGCCGGCATCCTTACTAAGGGAAACGGGAAGTGAAGCCTTACAGCTTCATAGCATGTTTTCTACTGCGCATGCACGAGTCTTGCTGCATTTTCTGAATGGTCCAGCTGTACATCAATCTACCTGGAAGTGGGTACCTGGTTATGACAGGTACCCCCCCCCCACAGACTGGCAGTGCTACCGTGCCTCCTGTGTTCATTCCTCCAGAGGTATGTCCCACTAACACAGGAGGTGTATTACTGGCCAGAGAGATCATCCGGTGAAAATGGGGGGGGGGGGGGCAAAGAGAAAACAAATGCAGCCACCACAGCTAATCATTGGTAAGCTGCAATATATGTTCCATTTTTGATTTTGGGTTTAATATCGCCTAAAATGGGCACATAAGTAACCAGTACCTGTAAAGTAAGAATTTGCTGTCTTGCAACACAACGATGGATGAGATTCAGCCCCGGACTGGACTGTAGGAGTTTGCAGTGGAGAGTTCTCCTTGGTTGGGGAAATGAGGAACCATGCGACGTGTAGAGGCTGTATGAAGAGTCAGTGGGGTTTTGGTGTATAAGAAGAAGTTTCCACGCTGTTTCAAAGTTGACATTGTTCCAGCATTGATACATATTCTATCTGGTTATCCATTCTATTCAGGACCCATTGTTGGTCTTTGTTTGTTCTTGCACTATGCATGCATAATAGCAATCGTGCCAATGTGTCCGGCATGCCTAGGCTTGTAGAGGATGGCATAGTGGCAGTCGCTGTATCCTGTGCATGGAAATGTTCCAGCCAGAGTATGGAGGTGGTTTGACCTTTGCTGCCACTGAGGTACAGCTGTCCAATTACTTTAAATATTACATGCCTTATACACAATGCTCTGGCACTCTGCATACAGATGTGAAAAGTGTGGCGTGCATTTGTATTCAGCCCCCTTTACTCTGATACCCCTAACTACAATCTAGTGGAACCAATTGCCTTCAGAAGTCACCTAATTAGTAAATGGAGTCCACCTGTGTGTAATTTAATCTCAGGTTTGTTGGAGAACCTTGGTGAACAAACGGCATCACATGGCACTGCTCAATCCATCATCTGAGTATGGCACAACTGCCAACCTACCAAGACATGGCCGTCCACCTAAACTGACAGGCTGGGCGAGGAGAGCATTAATCAGAAAAGCAGCCAAGAGGCCCATGGTAGCTCCGGAGTTGCAGTGGCAAGAAGAAAGCAATTGTTGAAAGAGCCACAGGATGTCCCCTTTGCAGTTTGCAAGAAGCCATGTGGGGGACACAGCAACATGTGGAAGAAGGTGCTCTGGTCAGATGAGACTAAATTTTTAACTTTTAGCCTAAAAGCAAAACTCTGTGTGGCGGAAAACTAACACTGTACATCACCCTGAACACGCCATCCCCCACCGTGAAACATGATGGTGGCAGCATCATGTTGTGGGGATGCTTTTTCTTCAGCAGGGCAGATGGATGAAGCCAAATACAGGGCAATCTTGGAAGAAAAGACTTGAGACTGGGGTGGAGGTTCACCTTCCAGCAGGACAACGACCCTAAACATACAGCCAGAGCTACAATGGAATGGTTTAGAATCAAAGTATATTCATGTGTTAGAATGGCCCAGTCAAAGTCCAGACCTAAATCTAACTTTTGCCAGGGGTTCCACGAAGGTAAAAGTTGTGAAACGCTGCTTTAGAACATGGGCGCTCGACCTGTCTGGCCCTCCAGCTGCTGCGGCACTACAAGTCCCATCATGCCTCTCTGCCTTGGGAGTCATGCTTAATGTCAGTGGCTTGCAATACCTCATGAGATTTGTAGTTCCACAACCACTGGAGGGCCGCAGGTTGAGCACCCAGGCTTAGAACCACTTTAAGTCGGTTAATTTGGAGGCAATCTGCAGTCAAAATGGAAAATGTAGCTTTATGTGTACTTGGAGCTCGTTCTTCCTGTTTGGTAATTTTAGATATAATTTTTTTTTTTTTTTTTTTGTATGCTGACTTTGCCATAGTGTACCAGTCTTACCCGTCTCTCCCTTGTTCATGGTTTTGAGATCGCCTGCTTGAGATATGAGGGAAGTTTGCTAACACGCCCTCCTTGCAGCCTCTCCTAGCTAGAGATTAAAGGGAAAGATGGGGGGGGTGATTGCTTTCTAAGTTTATCAGGGCCTCCAATCAGATTCCAGCTTTGAAAGTTTAACCACTTGACCTCCAGAAGATATAAAACCTTTCCATTAAAGAAAATCAAATTTCTTCATAAATTTAGGCCAATATGTATTCTGCTAAATATATTTTTAGTAAAAAGTTATTTGTATATTGATTTGGTTTGTGCAAAAGTTATAGCGTCTACAAATTATGTTTTTTTTTTTTTTCCCCATTCGTTTTGTACTAGTAATGGCAGCAATCAGCGACTTATAGCGGGTCTGCGATATTGTGGCGGACATTCTGACACTTTTTGGGGACCAGTGACACTAATAGTCGTCAGTGCTAAAAATCTACACTGTCACAATGACACTGGCTGGGAAGGGGTTAACATCAAGTACGATCAAAGGGTTAAATATGTGCCTAGCCTGGGTGTGTTGCTTTTACGGAATTTATAACTCCATGTTGCGCAGGCTTCAGGAACTTGGAGGAACTCCAGTCTTCCCCCTAAAAAAAATAAAAAAAAATTGCCATATATACTCGTGTATAAGCCGAGTTTTTCGGCACTTTTTTTTTTTTTTTTTTTGTGCTGAAAATGCCCCCTCGGCTTATACTTGAGTCACATTTTGCACATGATCTCCTGGACTTTGGGGACCCGATGCTGGTTGTAGGTCCCCTGGACCCCAAACTTGGCACACATGTAGCCTTACTCTTCCTCTACAAGTGTGCAAAGTTTGTTGGCCGGGGTCACCCCTTCCATAGACTCATTTTAAACGGTAATTTCTCCAGTGAGTTTGGGGACATGGTACTGGCTGGTTGAAAGTCTCCTGAACCCAACACTTGGCACACATGTAGCCCCATTTCTTCTCTGTGTGCAAAGTTTTTTATGTCTGGGGGACCTACGGCCGGGGAGCACCGATATTTCAAAATGGGCACCCCTTCCATAGACTCCCATGTTAAACGTCATTCTAGTCATGGACACAGTGAGGCATGCAGATGGGACACCCTAGGCTTATACTCACGTCAAGTTTTCCCAGTTTTTTTTTGTGGTAAAATTAGGTGCCTTTGCTTATATTCAGGTCGGCTTATACTCGAGTATATACGGTACATTATTTGTAGCTGCTGACTTTTAGGCCTTGTTCACACCATGGTGCAGATACGTCAGTTTTTCTGCACGCATTTTGCAAGGGTACAAGAACATCTTCCCTATGTGCCCTGTTCACACCACAACACTAGTATCGCGTGCAGATTTTTTCCTGCGCCGGAATCTGCAATGTGTATGCCGTTTTCTGTACGGGGGGGGACTGACAAGACATCTACATTGGTGTGAACTAGAGGTGCACATCTTCACTGGCCTCACAATTTGATTACAATTCTGTCAGATTCGATTCTGCGATTGCATCACGATTACTGCCCATTGTTTCATCAGTGCCCGGATCACACAGCGGGGATCTCCCACTGTGTCACAGGGCTTGGATTTGAATTGCCGGTCGCCCGCTGTCAACAAAGTCCCACCTCCTAGACTGGCTACTATGATGCACCACGTCGCACTGCTCTAATTTCCCGGCATTGGATCAGTGTGCTGTCTGTCATAGCAGCCGGTCTAGGAGGTGGGACTTTGTTACAGCGACTGCCAGGCATTTTAGATCCAAGGTCAGTGTCGGAGGAGATCAAATCCCCCCCCACTGTGATCACAAATGCATGTGCCAGGATGATGTCATTGATGCAGCTGTTCTCTGCATCGATGCAGAGTTGTTTTAATGCTGAATCACGATGCATCGATTATACAATTTTCAACACCCCTAGTGACAAGGGCACAACTGACCTGCATGAAAACTGATGTCAGTGCGCATAAAATCTCACTTAAACCCGCATGAAAATTGAGGTCTCTGTGAAATTTGATTTTTTATGCATGTATGGTGTGAACAAGCCCTTTAATATATGGACACTTTCCTGTCCAGGGATCCAGCAAGGTTCTCCCCCGAGCTGTTTCTTCAATGGGCTTCGGGTCTAGGCAGCGGCATCTAAACTAAGACTCCTTTCACACTGGGGCATTTTTCAGGCACTTTTGGGCTTAAAATGGCGCCTGAAAAACACCTCTCCTGCAGCCCCAGCATGAAATGCCAGTGCTTTCCCCCTGTGGGCCAGTGCGCTTGCAGGACGTTGAAGTTCTGCAAGTAGTTTCTGTGGGGCGGTGTATACACCGCTTCTGCCCATTGAAATCAATGAGCAGCGCGGCCAAAGCTGTTCGGCAGCGGTGCTTTGTGGGCACGTTTAACCCTTCACCCACTAGCAGGGGTTAAGGCGCCACTAATGGCGGCGCTTTACCGCTAACCCCCCCCCCCCCCCCCACACCCCAGTGTGAAAGTGCCCAAAGGGAAGCCGGCAGTGAAGCCTTGCAGCTCCAGTGCCAGTTCACACCACATGCAGTTCAGTGCGTGTTTTTTTTTTTTTTTTTTGTTCTGCATGGAAAGTAAGTTATATGGTTTCCAATGGCATAGTTCACACCAGTGCAGTAAGTTTCAGGGCTTTTCAGTGCCAGGAAAAAAGTTTGAGTGAATGCTCTGATTTTAGCACCGTGTATGGAAGGTATCAATGATTTCTCAGGTTTCTTGGAATAATGCTTTAACCCTTCTACCATGGAATGGTATATATTTTTTTTTAAATGTCCTGGTATTCAAGGGGTTAAACCATCTCGGACTCTGATTTGAGTGCTTTAGGCATACGAGGTTCATTTCGGTCTGTAGCAGAAGGTCAGAGCAGTAAATTTATACCAAGACAGCTGACAAATTCTTCTTAGTCTGACCATAGATGGGTCCATTTTCTGCTCAACCAGTGGGCTGGACAACGAAAAATGAAGATTCCTCCATCCACACAAACAAGGGAACTCGGCAATCCCCCGGCCAATTTTTATCTACTGCTTTACCATTCCCTATTACTTGACATAATCCTGGAGACTGCAGCCCTTCTATACTGGAAAGTTTATGTAAAAAAAAAAAATATATATATATATATATATATATATATATATATATATATATATATATATTCTTTAAAGCTGCAGACACATTCATGAGCATTCAAAAACAAACCTTTATTCTATTGCAGCTTGCCAATTGGATGTGGTGGCTGCTTTAATTTTAATTTCGGGCTTTTATTTTTACAAAAGAACAAGCTGTCCTGCAAATACATCTATTAAGTGTTTAAAACAAACCGTTTTAAAACTGACGTTGTTTGCAATGATCGGCTTTGATATGAAAAATGTTGCTGTGACTGCAGTGTGATCTGGAGTTTGGCTTCAGTTTGCTAGTACATTTAACACCCCCCCCCGCCCGACAATGTTACTGTCCCAAGGTGCCCTCTGTGCTTTCATCCAGAGTGGGGGCAGTCTAATACAGGAGGTGTTGGGCAGATCACCAGGTAGGGGAGGGGGGGGGATGGAGGAGAAGCCTAAAAGATGCAGTCACCACATCTGATTGGTAAGCTGCAATATATTACATTTCCAGTTTTGGTTTTAATTCTGCTTAAATTTTGTGTGTTTAGGGGGCCACACTGTGGCCGTTGGGAGTAGAAATTGTACCAGTGTCTGTGGGAGTAAACGGTGCATCTTTGGCATTAGGGAGAGGTATAGTGCCTCATTGTCAGTGGGAGGTTTAGTGCCCCATCTGAGTCCATTGAGGAAAGTCTCCCATTATTGGTAACAGGAATGATGCCCCTTTGTTTGTTGTAGTGTATTCTATCGCTGGTGCCCCAAGGGCCAGATAAAAGCAGGCAAAGGGCTGCAGTTTGGAGACCACTGCTCTACTCAAAACCCCCTGAAGAAGACTCCTACTCTGAGTTGAAATGCGTGGAAGCTAATTGACATTAGACATATTTTATCTATCAAAGATGCAGTGTGTGGTAGCTTTCAATAGACATTATTATTATTATTATTATTATTATTATTATTATTATTATTATTATTATTCTGTTTTAATCCAAATTACTGGACTTTTGTGGTCCTGGTTTTTAAATGGTGTATAAAAAAAATTGGTTGCACTGATACCGGATTTTTAGTGACGAGTATGGATACTTTCGGTCAAGCACTTGCCGATACAGAGTACCGATACAATATATTTTTATTTGAGCCAAACGAAATGACTGGGCTTAAATCCCACTGCAAAGAATCGCATGCGGCACAATTCCTGTCCGACTCACTTCCCCCACCGCTCCTGTGTGATCCCAGGCTGAAATTACTGACAAGCCTGGGTTCACACTGGAGCAATGTGGGAAACTGTATGCGATTTGGACAGGAATCTCACCGCATTCCTGCTCAATTCACATGAGGGTTCTTTACAGGGTGATGTCAGCCCATTCATTTTGTATGGGCGCAAATCGCACTGCAAAGGTATTGGTTTCGGGTATTGGAGCATTTTCACGAGTACTTGTGAAAATACATGATATCAGTGCAACCCAATTGTGGTGTGGTGCTTGGTGCCCTAAAAGTCCCACTCCACATGTTTAAACTATTGGACGTGGCACCTTCGATTTGGCTTTTGGTCTGATGAAGGTTTATAGTTTGTGGTGCTCAGAAGTTTAATCTCAGCCTGTGCTGGGGCTTGGCATTTGTAAACTGTATAATTAGGCCTTCTGGAGTTAAGTGGCATCAATGCCAGGCATCTTCCAATCAGGGCACCGAGCAGCTTCCAGTGACTGCAAGACCCCAGTATGCTCACTGGTTGCAGCATCTTGGAAAAAATCTTGATGCTATACGACACTATTTATTTTATTTTTTCTCCGCAGAAGGAATACCGCCCCAGGCTTTGCACCATAAAGAAAGGACCGGGCGGCTATGGGTTTAACCTGCACAGTGACAAAAACCACCCAGGGCAGTACATCCGTGCTGTGGATCCTGATTCACCCGCCGAGCAGGCTGGACTTTTGCCAAAGGATCGCATCATTGAGGTACGCTCCTCTACTTGGATAAGGTTACCAGGCAGCAAGTATTCACCGTCATAAAAACAGGCGACGCCTATTGTGGTGATACAGAAAGGTGGATGAGATATGAGCCTGGCCAGTCATTTGGTAGAACTTGACAAAGTAGCCTTAGCACCTGACGGCACCATCTCCTGGTTTATTTTCCTGCAGGTGAACGGTGAAAGCATGCTGGGCAAACAGCACGGAGATGTGGTGGGTGCCATCAAGACCGGGGGCGATGAGACAACGCTGTTGGTGGTGGATCCTGAGGCGGATCAATACTTCGAGGAATGTCATGTGACTCCAGGACGGCAACACCTGTCAGGTTGGTAAAATTGGATTGTGAGATGCCAATGGCATGCCCCCCCCCCCTACAATCTACTTAGCTGGATTATAGGGATTCAGTGTACCGGATTCACATCTCCGTTGCGTACATGTGGGTGGGGGAGTGAGCAAGATTTGTGCGCTTTGCTCCACTAACAGTCTGCTCTGATCTTTCCTTCTAAACTGTAATTTACTTGCGACAAATAGATTTCACCTAAAAAAAAAAAAAAAAAAAAAAAAAAAAAAAAATTATATTATATATTTTATTTTTTTTCCTCAAAACAAGATCCCATTATTCAGCACTTGACCATAATTTTTTATTTATTTTTTTATATAGCACTAACATGACAATCTGCTATATGACCAAGTATCTAAATACTCTTCCAAATGGTTGCGTTCAGTGAATAGTACAGTTAGCGCTACACAAGTGAATAGTTTCAAAAAGGCTGTTTTCAGCATGACTGGGCACAAAGCCACCTCCATCTAGACCTCATTTGATGGGTTTGGTGTGGAGGAACTTAAGTGGCTCACAGAGTCCTGACCTCAACCCTACTAAACACCTCTGGGAAGAATTAGAATGCCAATTGCGAGCCGGGACTTCTTATCCAGTATCCCTACCTGATCTCACAAATGTTCGTTTGGCATTTGAGCACAAAGTCATGTAGAAAGCCTTCCTAGAGGAGTGGAGATGGTTATGGCCTCAATGGGGTGGGAGGAGTAACAACTCCATTTAAATGGCTGTAATTTTGGAATGCAATGTTTTAACAGCTTATCTAGGTGTGATGGGTGTCCACAAACATTTGCCCAGAGTAAATTTTAATATATTACATGGTTACATAGTTAGTCAGGTTGAAAAGACACAGTCCATTCAGTTCAACTATAAAAAAAATAATCGTCCACTCTCATATACCCAATTCTATACCCACAGTTGATCCAGAGGAAGGCGAAAAACCCCAGCAGAGCATGATCCAATTTTCTACAGCAGGGGAAAAAAATTCCTCCCTGATTCCCCGTGAGGCAATCGGATATTCCCCGGATCAACTTTTCCTATAAATGTCAGTACTCAGTTATATTATGTACATTTAGGAAAGAATCCAGGCCTTAAAGAAATCTACTGAGCTGGCCAGAACCACCTCTGCAGGGAGTCTATTCCACATTTTCACAGCTCTTACTGTGAAGAAACCTTTCCGTAATTTGGAGATAATCCTTTTTTTTTTTTTTTTTCCTCTAGACGTAAAGTGCCCCCTTTTTGTCTTTTGTGTTGGCCGTAAAGTGAATAACTCAACACCAAGTTCACTATATGGACTCATGTATTTGTACATGTTAATCATATAATATTACTTATTGTGTCCAGAGCTTTGACTCTCTATTGTAGCGTAATGTTTTCACTGTATCGTACAGGATTTTCCAGGTGAGATGCCAAACGAATGCCCTACAAAGTTGAAGTTTCAAGAATCTGGAAAAACCCTTGCTACTCAAACTTTATTTGCGTTTTGTAGGGTGCTCCCAAGAAACCTCTGAATTTATAATGGCACAAATGCAGCATTGGAGATTGGCGTAGATGGAGAGAAGACAGATAGCCATAGCCAGCTGTTAGTAATGAGTTGGTATTTATTGCTCCATAAACTTCCCATATTTGGACAATGGCCTTATAAATTCCCAGTTTTGGGAGACAGGCTCAGTAGTATATAGAGGAAATCTGTTTAAGAGTTTGAAGCATCAGAAATGATTCACCTAGTGATCACCCAGGTCCATCAACATAGGTCCTCTGTACTACTTTGCCTGTGTGATGGACCTGCTATTGAAGGGCCGTTCTGACAAGCTGTAGGCAATCGGAGCAACTCCTTGAATAAGCTTTGTTACACCTAACTATATAGCAGTCTTTCCCAACCTTTATACCCCAGAGGAAACCTCCACATTTTCAGGTCTTGGGAACCTCTGCTAAAAAAATGAATAAAAAGGTTTAGCTAAACTTCCAATTCCCAGCCCCATTCTGACCCTAATCTATCTCGTAAAGAAAAGATCACTATACACACCTATTCTAAAGCCGCTTCTGTCAGGTCCCAGGCGGTGGCCTCTGTGTAGAGCAGACAGCTGACAATGGATGCCCCATAGTAAGTCAATGGGTGAGGTCATCTCCTATTTCCCAGCTGTTTTCAGCTTTCTCTCTACACTGAAGCCACTGCGGGAGACCGGAGTAACTTCAGGATGGGTAAGCATCACAATCTTCTTTACAAGGTTAGATTGATTAGGCTTAGAATGGGGCTGCGAGTAGGTTTACTGTTGAGTTTTGGCTGAAATTCCACTTTAATAGGGGGGGGGGGGGGGGAATGCCCCATTAGACTGCTACAAAGGTCATTGGTGCCATGCTGCTGGTTCTTTCAAGTGGTGTTGGCTCCAGAACTGTGCAGACCCAATCATATGGGAGGGTAATTGGGCACATTCCAGGGAACACTTGGCCTCCTCTGGAGGAACTTGAGGGTTTTATGGAACCCTGGTTGAGAATAGCTGGTGTGTGTATAGTGATCAATTTGTATGACTTTGTAAAGTATTATGTCACTGCCGATCATGGTCAGATCCAATTGTAACAAAAGCCAAAGACCTTTTAGTTTAATTTTTTTTTTTTTTTAAATCCTTTCCAAAAATAACCCCAGTTTTGGCTTCCTTCTCTTGTCCATGTGTTTGCCATTGTCCTTTTTCATCTTTTGAGCATAACATCCTCCTGCATTGTGCTGGGAATTAACACTAGGTGTACTAAAGTGTTTTTCTATTCTCGGTTTTCCCTTTTTTTTTTTTTTTATTGACTTTTAAGACCATGCAGGTTGTAAGTACTGGGAAAGATGGTTTGGCAAGGGACTCGAGCTGTGTTGAGAAACTGGAGGCAGTAAAGCATTTTCACTTTCTATAGAGAAGGCAACTGTCTTCACAAATGGATTTCTGCTTTGAAAATATATATATATATTTATATCTATATCTATATCTCTCTATCCTTGGTTAAAAAAAGGCTGCTCTTGCATCTATCTCTGCTCCCCCCCCCCTCCTCTAACATTTTCTGTGGTTGTCTTTTTCTATAAAATATAATCCTTTTAGTTAGGGAGTTAACAGTTGTGCCAGGTAGGTGTGCTGGGACCTAAAGAACAAGCCAACAGGAGTCCTTGCAGATGCAATCTCCCAAATCCACTCTAGCATCTGGCTATGTCTGCTCCCTCCTATTGCCTAACATTGGCTGTAGGTTTGTTGCCTTTTCTATAAAATGATCACTTTATTGGGAAAGGAGACCTCTGATGTGTCAAGTGGGGGGAATTGGGACCTGAAGAATAAGACCGCTGTAGCCCTTGCTGATGCCTCGGCACTATAGCACAGGGTTTCTCAACCAGGGTTCTATGGACCCCTTCAGAGGTTGCTAGGGTTTCCTTGAATAATTTCTGCCTCTCAGATAAGTTCCAGCTGACTTCACCAACCTTTTTAGCTATCTGTAAGGAGGTAATTCCTCCCAGTGACCAAAGTGCAAGGAGCATTCTTCCAGTGACAATGGGTTGTAGATATGCCAGGGGTTCCCTGAGCCCGATGAGTTATTTCAGGGGTTCCTGTGTTGAAAATGTTGAGAAAGGGAAAACCCCCTGCCTAACTTGGAAATATCCACATTAGATTACACTGAACCTCTATCCAAACTTTGGCTGTTTTTAGACCTTGTATTGATAAACTTTGCTCAATTAATTTCAACCGCCTCTGAAGAGTGTCCCTGAAACCAGGTCTGAAAGGGTGCAGGTCTACTCCTTTTCATGATTTTGGACTCTCCCCAGGGATGTGAATACTGGGTGGTAAACGGATGCTGAATGCTTTGCTTTTGTTCACATGGCAACTCTAAGCTTTGTCTAGATGGCCAGACGGTGAACTTCACAATCTGAAGCCTATCGGTCTTAATGGTCATTTAGTGAACATAATTTAAAATCTTCAATGCTTTAGTATGAAGGATCTGCCTGTGTGGTTTCATAATTTTTGCAGTTCTAGCGTTGAAAAGGGGGGGAGGGGGTGACCGTACGTTCATTTTGCTGCTTTCTGGGTTGCTATAGGGACCGACGGTAATCCTCTTGCTAATTCTTTTCAGGCTAAAGGCTTTCCTACTTCACTTAACAGGATCAGTTTTTTTATGTACGCAACACTGCTATACTGTGACTTGTTTTTCTACTGTACATTTACAAGTGGTGGTTTCGTTTTTTTACCGGTTACAGTTCTTGATGTACACCAGGGTCCTAGTTTCTGGGACTGATTTGTCAAATCTGGAATGGAAAGTGTTTTTGTGAGTTGATTGCATCCAACCAAAATCCACCTGTCACGTGGCAGTGCCCTATCCACCTTATGAAGGCAATAGTCGGGAATTACCCCATAGTTGGTTTAGGTTGTCCAAGTAATATACTATTTTACCAATAACCGTGTGGTATTTATAGAACTTTTTTAGAACTTTTCTAAAAGGTGTAGAAATACCCCTTGCACATAGGCACTCAGGTACCCTCTGAAGAAGCCATATTAACCACTTTACAGATTCCAATACACCATTTTAAAAACCCCAAGGCCCCTTTCACACTGAGGCGCTTTGCAGGCGCTATTGCGCTCTAAATAGCGCCTGCAATGCGCCCCAAAAAAGCCTCTCAATACTATCCAATGTGAAAGCCCGAGGGCTTTCACACTGGAGCGTTGCGCTTGCAGGAGGCTCAAACTCCTGCAAGCCGCATCTTTGAGGCGCAATAGGAGCGCTAAAAATAGCGCCCCTGCCCATTGAAATCAATGGGGTAGCGCCTCAGGCGTTATTGCGGGCGTTTTTAACCCTTTTTCGGCCGCTAGCGGGGGTTAAAATACCCCCGCAAATCGCGGGCAAAAAACTGTATAGCGGCACTAAAAATAGCGCCGCTATACCGCCAGCGCATCCAGCGCCTCAGTGTGCAAGTAGCCTAATTGTCAATGAATGGCTTCTCTGCTTATTATGGTTACGCAATTCCCTGTACTTATAACCATAACACTACAGTACTTGCCTCCAAACTGCAGCCCTTTGCTTGTCTTTATCTGGCTCTTGGGGCACTTTTCCTTCCACGGATACAAGTCACTATTCCCACTGACACCAACAATGGGGCAATATTCCTGCTACTGACCTCAATGGGGCACCCTTGCTCCAGCTAAAACCCAGCGATGAGGCACTCTTGCTCATGTTGACGCCAAGACAGTTTCTACTCCCAGTGGCCAGTCTGGCCCCCCTAAATTCTGAAGCACAGTGAACTGACCCTTTGTTTTGGAAACCCCCTGCACTACAGCATTGTGTCCCCCTGGCTTCTCAAATTTGTCGCTTTCTGTAGTGGTTCACTTCAGGGTATTACGGTCCAAGAAAGCATCAGGACCACAGGCAGCACCTTTTTCAGGGGATTTTGCACCTGATGGCAGTTGGGGTGGCCATACATGAATCGAACATCAGCTGGTTTAGCAGGGATCTCCCAAGATCAATCCATGTATGGGCGTGCCAGGTTTTTCCTGGACAATTGGTGCCACTGGCTTTTGCACTGATCGGTGTATTCTGATGGGGAAGTGTCCACCCTGTCAGAATACAATAACATGGTGGGAATGATATCAATGTGGATGGGGGGAATTTGGTCAAATGATTGATATATGGCCAGCTTTATAGTTTTGTTGCTCTGACTCTAAACATTCCAACATGCTTTACAATCGTGTGTGTACAGTATAATTATTATTTTTTTTTTTTTTCTTCAAGGTCCTCTGCCAAATAAAGTGGTTAATGGGAGTCTAGAAAAGGTAATGTCTCCTAATGGCCTGCTTTTGTTTGCTATTAAATATTGTGTGTTTTTTTTTTTTTTTTTTTTTTTTTTTTAAATGGATTTCTTTTATATTGTCTTCTGCTTGACAGGAGAACAAGTTTGAGCACCTGGAGAATGATAGCCCCCGGGACTCGCTTGTATTTAATCCAGAGCCAGCATCTGTAGAGAACTCGCCTATACAGGAGGCACAGAAGGTACATTTGTATATACCATAGTAAATATCCACTGATGAGTAATTATGTTAAAAACGACAATATCATTTAAATCTAACCTACGCAGATGGAACGCAGCTTCGAATTGATGCATATGTAAATGTTTTTCTTTATGCAAGTACCTGCATGTGCCCTGGTATCAGCCTCTTGCAGTCCACTGTACAGCAGAGCTCAGACTGGCAGTTTACTGTAAAGCAGACCTGGGTATGGGAGAAGTGACACAAGACAGTCGTGTTTTGGCTAGCTCATGTGCACTAATTCAGGGCACGGTAATGGGGTTCCTTTTTTTTTTTTTTTTTTGAAGCTCAGCCCACAAGCAACAGGGGAGCACAGTGACTAAAAACAATGTGGCAAAGTTGAAGACATTTGCCTGGAGTTGGGTTTAAAATTTGTTCTAATCTTGATGGCTAGTGGGACTGAGTGCTGTGGACTTTTTATTGCACATGATTCCTTGTTCCACTTCTAAATTTGCATTATTTCTGGTTTTAGGATGTTCAGGATTCCATCCCAGCACCTGCCTCGAACCCCGTCCCAAGCATTGAAACCCTTGATCTTAATTTGTCCCTGGCAGCAGCCAAGGAGCGAGCCCACCAGAAGCGATCACAGAAAAAAGCACCCACCATGGACTGGAACAAACGGAAAGAGGTCTTTAGCAGCCTGTGAGAAGACCAAGGGGAATGATGTGGACCCCATGGCTGTACCTTGAAATGATCCTGTGGTATTCAACAGCCATACCCTGCAATACCGCATTTCCTGTTCTTGTGTCACCAGCAAATGTTCTACCAGTTCTGTGGGGAAATTGCCAGCCAGTTGGTGCAGTTATTTATTCTTAGTCTGTGAATCCGTCCATTGCTATCCAGAATTTGAGATGGCGTTAGTGCCCATATGGGACCATACAGCAATAATGCTCCAAGCCGTCTTACAGGGAGCAGGTGTCTCTTTGAAAACCAAGGGATGGAGCAAGATGCTTTGCCTGTGTACAGCATACACAAGATATGTTTCTATTAGAAAGTTCCATTTCTGAGACTTTTGAGGTCCTGTTGAATTTCCATTTGTTTGCAGATTTTTGACAATATTTCTAATGAAGAGGTTTTTCTAATATTTTGTGAAAAAAAAAAAAATGTTTAACAAGATTTTGCTATATAGCTTAATACAGATTTCTTTACTTTTAAAGTGCCTTGTTACTTGTGTGCTTGACTTTGAAAGTTGTATGGTTTGATATGGTAGAGACTTTGTACAGATTGACCACTTGCAATTTTTTAACTTTCACACGCATGTTAAAATCTGCATTCCTTGCTGGAAAATGACTTGAAACCCCCAGACATATATTCTAAAAGCAGAGACTCTGGAGAATAAAATGGTGGCTGTTGCAATTGTTTATAGTTCACAATATTTGTGCAGCCATTTTCCAAATGCAAGTTTTTAGGAAAAATATATTTTGGTGCACACAACAGAGTGCCCAATATTTTGGTAAATGGATACCAAACATGTCAAAACTCAAAATTGCACACACCTATGAAATGGTGACTGCTACTATTTATGTGATACAACTTTCCTGCTGTTCTTACACTGTATTCTGTAGTCAAGGTGTGGACATAGACTGACTATGATATGTTAAAAGGGAAGAGCGTGGTGAATGCGGTGAAACAAGATGGGGGAAATCACCTTGTGAGGAAAACCCCCATCATGCACAAGTTAAGATTTTTACTTTTTGCTTAATCATGATTGGATGATTAATGTCATCACACTGTCAATTCAGTTGCTATGTGAGAGATTTACTTTGAGTGAACATGCTGTACTCTAGTAAATAAACCCAAAAGCATCAGCTACTTCATTCCTGTTTGTACCGGCCACTTTGTTAAATACACCTTGCTAGTACCAGGTTGGACCCCCTTTTGACTTCAGAACTGCCTTGCAGTGCATCTGGAAAGTATTTGCAGCGCTTCACTTTTTCCACATTTTATGTTACAGCTGTATTTCAAAATGGATTAAATTCATTATTTTCCTCAACTCAACAAACAATCCCCCATAATGACGACATGAAAGAAGTTTGTTGGAAGTCTTCATTAAGTGTTTATTAAAAATGAAAGGAATCCATGTACATAAGTATTCACAGCTTTTGCCATGACACTCAAAAATTTGAGCTCAGGTTCATCCTGTTTCCACTGATAATCCTTGATGTTTCTACAACATTGAGGCCGGGTTCACACTAGTGCGACACGACATCTGTCCTACTTTGGATCCGACTTTGCCCTGCGACATGAAGCTGACATATGTCCGGCTTTCAATGAACGGGGATCCGACTTGGATCCCCGCCAATATCAGGCACTGTGTTTGGTATGAATCTTGAGGGGGAACTCCAGGCCAAATTTTAAATAAATAAAAAAATGGCGTGGGTTCCCCTCCAGAGGCATACCAGGCCCTTGGGTCTGGTCTGGATTTGAACGGGCGCCCCCACGCCGAAAAACGGCGTGGAGTCCCCCCAAAATCCAAACCAGACCCTTATCCGAGCACACAACCTGGCAGGCTGCAGGGGAAGAGGGGGACACGAGAGAGCGGCCCTCCCTCCTGAACCGTACCAGGCCGCATGCCCTCAACATGGGGGGTTTGGTGCTCTGGGGCAGGGGGGGACCTGCGGCCCCCCCACCCCAGAGCACCCTGCCCCCATGTTGATGAGGACAGGGCCTCTTCCCGACAACCCTGGCCGTTGGTTGTCGGGGTCTGCAGGCGGGGGGCTTATCGGAATCCGGGAGCCCCCGGATCCTGGCCCCCCCATCCTATGTGAATGAGTATGGGGTACATCGTACCCCTACCCATTCACCTGGTGGAAAAAAATTGCAATAAAAAAACACTACACAGGTTTTTAAAGTAATTTATTACACAGCTCCGGCGCTTTTCTTCCGACTTCTGGGGGTCTTTTCCGACTTCGGGGGTCTCCGGTTCTTTCTTCCGCCGGGCCTCCGCTAACTTATTTTTAGCTCTTTTGCTAACGGAGGCCCGGTCTTCCCGTTGTCTCGTCCGGCTCTCTGTTGTCCTTCTGCCGGCCCCTCCACTAACTTCTTGGTAGCTCTTTCGCTAGTGGAGGGGCCGGTCTTCCCGTCTTCTTCCCTCTTCTCCTTCTCGATGTTGACGCGTCGCTTTCTCCCGCTGTAATACTGGCTCTCCGCTCCGCATTAATAGAGGCTTTTTATGACGTCAGTCACATGTTCCCATGACGTCACATGCTCTGGGGCCATGTGCCCCGGAACATGTGACGTCATGAGAAGCCTATATTAATGCGGAGCGGAGAGCCAGTATTACAGCGGGAAAAAGCGACACGTCAACATCGAGAAGGAGAAGAGGGAAGAAGACGCAGACGACGGGAAGACCGGCCCCTCCACTAGCGAAAGAGCTACCAAGAAGTTAGTGGAGGGGCTGGCAGACGGACAACTGACAGACTGGGCCTCCGTTAGCAAAAGAGCTAAAAAGAAGTTAGTGGAGGCCTGGCGGAAGAAAGAACCAGAGAGCGCGGAGATGACACCGGAGACCCCCGGAAGTCGGAAGAAGAGCGCCGGATTCGGAAGAAGACCCCTGGAGCTGTGTAATAAATTACTTTAAAAACCTGTGTAGTGTTTTTTTATTGCAATTTTTTTTCCACCAGGTGAATGGGTAGGGGTACGATGTACCCCATACTCATTCACATAGGGTGGGGCGGGATCCGGGGGCCCCCTTATTGAACGGGGGCTCCTGGATTCCGATAAGCCCCCCGCCCGCAGACCCCGACAACCAACGGCCAGGGTTGTTGGGAAGAGGCCCTGTCCTCATCAACATGGGGGCAGGGTGCTCTGGGGTGGGGGGGGCGCAGGTTGCCCCCCCCCCCGCAGCACCAAACCCCCCCATGTTGAGGGCATGCGGCCTGGTACGGTTCAGGAGGGAGGGGGGGCGCTCTCTTGTGTCCCCCCTCTTCCCCTGCGGCCTGCCAGGTTGTGTGCTCAGATAAGGGTCTGGTTTGGATTTTGGGGGGACCCCCCACGCTGTTTTTTGGTGTAGGGGCGCCCGTTCAAATCCAGACCCAAGGGCCTGGTATGCCCCTGGAGGGGGAACCCATGCCGGTTTTTTTATTTAAAATTTGGCCTGGAGTTCCCCCTCAAGAGCAGCAGAGCACAAGTCGGATCATGCAAGACTGCGGTCCGACTTTGATCCGACTTCAATGATAGTCAATGGGCTGAAGTCGGATCAAAGTCGGACCAAAGTAGTACAGGGAGCATTCTCAAAGTCGGACCGACATGTGTCGGACCAGTTAAGACGGCTCCCATAGGGAAACATTGATTTTCACACGTCATGCGACATGAGCTCCCAATGTCGGAGCGTTTGTCGCCCCAGTGTGAACCAGGCCTGAGTCCACCTGTGGTAATATCAGTTGATTGGACATCCTTTGGAAAGGAGCACACCTGTCCTTATAAGGTCCCACAGTTAATGGTGCATATCGGAGCACAAACCAAGCAATGAATTCCAAGGAATAGTCTGTGGATCTCAGAGACAGGATTGTACCGAGGCACAGATCTGGGGAAGGGTACAGGCTTTCTGTAGCCTTGAAGGGCCTAATGACCACAGTGGCCTTCATCATTCATAAATGGAAGAAGTTTGGAACCACCAGGACTTCCTAGAGTGGGCTGCCTGGCCAAGCTGAGCAATCTGGGGAGAAGGGCCTTAGTCAGGAAGGGGTGACCAAGAACCCGATGGTCACGCTGACAGAGTTCCAGCATTTCTCTGTGGAGAGAGAACCTTCCAGAAGAACAACCATCTCTGCAGCACTCCACCAATCAGGCCTCTATGGTACAGTGGCTAAGCGGAAGCCACTCTGTAAAAGGCACATGGCAGCCCACCTGGTGTTTGCCAAAAGGCACCTGAAGTACTGTCAGACCATGAGAAACAAAATTCTCTGGTCTGATTAAACAAAGATTTAAGTTTTTGGCCTGAATGGCAAGCGTTAGGTCTGGAGGAAACCAGGCACCGCTCATCACCTGGCCAATGCCATCCCTACAGTGAAGCATGGGGATGGCAGCATCATGCTGTGGGGATGTTTCCCAGCGACAGGAACTGGGAGACTGGTCAGGATCAATGGAAATATGAATGCAGCAATGTACAGAGACATACTTAATTAAAACCTGCTCCAGCGTGCTCTGGACCTCAGACTGGGGTGAAGATTCACCTTCTAACAAGTCAGTAACCCTATGCATACAGCCAAGATAACTAAGGAGTGGCTACGGGACAACTGACTGTCCTTGAGTGGCCCAGCCTTTAACATCTCTGGAGAGATCTGAACAATGGCTGTGCAGACGCTCCCCATCCAACCTGATGGAGCTTGAGAGGTCCTGCAAAGAAGAATGGGAGAAACTGCCCAAAAACAGGTGTGCCAAGCTTGTAGTATCATACTCTCTCAAAGACTTGAGGCTGTAACTGGTGCCAAAGGTGCTTCAACAAAGTATTGAGCAAAGGCTGTGAATACTTTTACATTTTTATTATTTGTAGCATTTTGAGGAAAATTATTAATTTAATCCATTTTGGAATAAGGCTGTAACATAACCATGTGGAAAAAGTGAAACGCTATGAATACTTTCTGGTTGCACTAATTCTTCATGGCATAGATTCAACAAGGTATTGTAAACGTTCCTCAGATTTTGGTCAACATGGACATAATAGCATCACACAGTTGCTGCAGACTTGTCAGCTGCACATCCATAATGCGAATACCTTTACCACATCCCAAAGGTGCTCTATTGGATTGAGATCTGGTGAGTGTGGAGGCTATTGGAGTACAGTGACATTGTCCAGTAGTGAGATGATTGGAGCTTTGTGACATGGTGCATTATCCTGCTGAAAGGAGCCATCAGAAGATAGGAAAACTGTAGTTGTCGGATGGATGGACGGACATGGTCAGCAACAATACTCGGGTAGGCTGTGGCGTTTAAAGCGGAGGTCCACCGACCAACTTTTTTTTTTCCCCCCCCTCAACCATTCACACAAGCACAATGTTACACTTACTGTTTTGGTCAATTATCTCCCCCCTGATGTCCGGTTTCTGTTTAAAAACAGTTATAAAAAAAATGGTTGGCCGGTTTCATCTTTCTTGTGGGCAGGTGAAGCCCACAAGCATGAACTTCCTGGTTCCAGTGAATGCTGAGCTACCAGCATTCACTGCTCGTTCCAGCGCATGCTCAGTTTTAACGGGGCGGAGTGCCGTAAACTTCCTGGTTGCCATTACAACGGGTGGCGTCGGCGAAGTTCCTGCCCTGTTGTGATGGCAACAAAGGATACGCCCTCATCACACGCGACCAGCGTCACCTCCGGTTTTGAGATCTCTCTGCGGCGATCTGCACTGACTCCTGGGAATTCTGACGCTTGGCTCCCAGGAGATAGTGCGCCGCTGGGGAGGAATAAGATACACGCCTACTCCTGCGGGGGTCAGAGACAGGAAGTACCCCTATAAAGATTGCTAGCAAGGTAAACAAACAACAATTTTTATTTTATTTTTTTCTATTTGAACATCTGGTCAAAGCAAAGATGGGATTAAGATGAAGTTATTAATTTTGTGTGGACCTCCGCTTTAAATTGATACTAAGATCCCATACACACTATACAACTTATGTCAGATTTCCTTTTAGATTTATCAAAACCATGTAGTACAAGGGGCCTGCCTGATTGCATACAAATGAAACTCTTAAGCCGTGTACACACAATCAGTTTTACCGATGAAAACAGGATTTTTTTTTCATCAGGCAAACCGATCGTGTATGGGCCCCATTGGACTTTTTTCCCATCGGTGTCAAAAAATAGAACATGTTTTAAATTTTTTCGATGGATAAAAAACCGATAGCAAATTCCGATCGTCTATGGGCAAGTCCATCGGTTAAAAAACCCACGCATGTTCAGAATCAAGTAGACGCATGCTCAGAAGCATCAAACTTCATTTTTCTCGGCTCATCGGAGTGTTTTACGTCACCGTGTTTGGAACGGTCGGTTTTTTGACTGATGGTGTGTAGGCAAGACTGATGGAAGTCAGCGTCATCGGATTTCCAATGGAAAAATCCATCGGTTTAAAAACCATAGAAAATCCGATCATGTGTACAGGGCTTTTAAGGTTTGACCTCATATATGGTTTTGGTAAATCTGAAGGGAAAAAATATACAGAATTGTATAGTGTGTATCCAGCTTTAGGGGCCAAAAGTGTGCCTAGAAAATATCCCCCGCACCATAACGCCACCACCAAACTGAACCGGTGATACAAGGCAGGCTGAATCCTTGCTTTTGTTTATGCCAAATTCTGACCCTACCATCTAAATGTCACAGCTGTAATCGAGACTCGTCGGACCAGCAACGGCTTCTACACCCCAGAGGATCTCTATAGTCTCCTTGCCTTGTAGTGTAATGTAATGAGGTCTAGAGGTCCAGACACCACTTTATTCCATTAAAAGTCAGGGGTACAATCCAAAAAAGTAGCCAGCGTGTTTGAGGGTCCAAGCGCCCCCTTCATCAGGGCTTCGCTGGTATCAATGTGAACAAGCCAGAAGTGGACCTACAATGGTATTTTCTCCAGTGTGAAATACAAGCACAGGCCTTATTGGCAGCTTGATTGTACCCCTGACTTTTAATGGAATAAAGTTGTATCTTGGACCTCTTGGCAGTGGTGTGGCATTTTGGTTCTGAAATGGCTAAAGACCACTTTACGCAGCTATCTGAGGCCACTTGCGTAAAATGATGCATGTGCAATTGGGAGATTGTCTGTGCGCATGCGCCACTTTATACAAATGACGGCACGTAACTTCCCCAAATGTCCTGGTGCTGTGTACAGCTGCCCATAGACGTGAATGGGTGAAGGCAGCTGTACATGGCACCATAATATCCTGGGCATCAAAAATGTGCAGAATGGGGAAAGCATCCATATGCATTAAAGCCTAAAGTATAGTTCTGCTTAAAGTTTGCCCATTACTATAAATGCTAAAAACATATTCTGTGTTTTTCAGGAATGATCATTACCGAATCTGCACATTTTTTCATGTCTGTGGGTTCCTGCCAGGGTGCTGCATTGGTTCTAAAGCATGTGCCTCTTGCCTTTGTGTCCCCCATTTGATAAGCAAACCTTTCCTCCCTTCTCAAGTCGCATAAACCCTAGAACAAAGCTTACCTATTTGGGCTCAGTTCACACCTATATATATATATATATATATATATATATATATATATATATATATATAGTGTGTGTGTGTGTGTTTTTTTTGTTTTTTTTTGTGCTTCTTGCAGAAACTCACTACAGTTTATTTACATGTTGGTTTCCTATGTGACACGTTCACATCCTATGCTTTTTTCAGCCATTGGGTTTTTGTAAAGGGTCAGCCTTTTTTTTTTTTTTTTTTAAGCGGTTGTATGCTTCCCCCCCCCCCCATACCTAAAAGGCATAATGAGCTAGTACTTACCTTAGAACGAGGTGTCGAGAACTTACCTGGTCCACGCCAAGGGAGATGACATCTTGCCTCGGCGTGTCTTCTGGGTATCGCCGCTCCAGCGCTGTGAGTGGCTGTCGTCACTCCTGCGCGCCGGCAAGGTCCGGCGGCTGCCGGACTTTGGCCGAGAATGCCCGCTGCGCATGCGCCGCTGCCGTCAGCGGCTCATTGCGAGGGGAATATCTCCTAAACCGTACAGGTTTAGGAGATATTCTTTTTACCTATAGGTAAGGCCCCTTTCACACGGAGGGGTCCGTTCAGGTCTGCCTGTCAGATTTTTTAGGCGGACCTGCATGGACGCTCCATGTAGCCCTATGGAGGCACGGATGTCAGCGGTGACATGTCCGCTGACATCCGCTCCGCCAAAGTGTGACGGAGGAAAACCCTATTTTTCCTTCCGTCGGCGGAGCGGATCGGATGACAATGGACTCTATGGTCCGTCGTCATCTGATTCCCCATAGGGGAGAGCGGCGCTCTGACAGGGCGGTCCCTGCACAGTGTGCGGGGACCGCCCAGTCATCCGCCGGCTCAGCGGGGATCAACGGAGCGATCCCCGCTGAGCAAGCAGAGCTTCATGGGGCGGATCAGTCATGATCCGCCCCGTGTGAAAGAGCCCTTCGTCTTATTGTAGGCTTACCTGTAGGTAAAAGTTCAAAAATAGGGTATACAACTGCTTTTAAATGCAAAACTGCCTTTTTTTTTTTTTCGTTTTATTAGACTTCAATGGAGAAGCTGCAGAAAAGCATGTAGTGTGATTTTGCCGCAATTTGTTTTTTAATCTGCCTAACAAATTGGCCAAAAAAAAAAAGCATAAATCCAAATCAAGGAAAAAATGCCTGTGCAGAAATGACCAAAAGCAAACGGCATAGGTATAAACCTGAGCCTTAAATGAGTTGTAAACCCTTGTGTGTGGTGTTTGTTATTTAAAAAAAAAATCATACTTACCGCCACTGTACAGTTCGTTTTGCAGTGTGGCCCCGATCCTCGACTTCTGGGGTCCCCCGGAGGCACTGGTAGCTTCTTCATATCGAGTGCCACTGCCCACGTTGGAGAAGGCTCTCCTAAGGTGGACACCCGTGCAGGCACGCTCCCAAGTCCTGCTTCTTATACATTCACACAGAATGCAGGACTTGGCCCCGCCCCCGTCATTGGATTTGATTGACAGCAGCGGGAGCCAATGGCTGTGCTGCTTGCAATCTATCCAATCAAGAGCCGAGACAACAGGCAGAGAGAGCGCACAGTTGAGTAAAACAAGGGGGGGTGGTCACTGTCAAGTTTTTTTCACCTTAATGCATAGGATGCCGTAAGGTGAAAAAACACGAGGGTTTACAACCCCTTTTAAGGAGTGCTCCAAAGACTTTATTTTTGCACTGACTGTAATCAGATTGTCTTTTTAATGTCTAAATTTGATCTAAAATCTGAGGGTATCATGCAGTTGCCCGGTCACAAAGGCCTGGTTCACACCTATGCAGTTCTGCTTTTGATCTGTTTCTGCAGTGCTTTTTGCAGTGTGTTTTGGCGTTTTTGCACACGCGCTTTTTTTTTCCCCCACTTTTTTTTGCATGTTTTAAATGGTTTTGGGTTGTTTTTGGGTTTTTTTGGTCACATTATTGTTAAGCAGTTAAAAAAAAAAAAACGCAAATGGCAAAATGATGACAAAAAAAAATGCACTACATTCTCTTCTGCAGCTTCTCTATTGAAGTCTATTGAGCCAAAAACGCAACTGTTTTTGCGTTTTTTGTTTTTTTGTTTTTTTAAAAGGTCCCTGGAAAAAAAAAAAAAAGCATAGATGGTGACGTGTCTCATAGGAAATCATGGTAAATGGACTCTAGTGCATTTTTTCCAAAAAAAACACTAAACGCATAGGTGTGAACCAGGCCTAACACTTGGAGTAGAGGGATTAGTTGGCAGTGGCCTATGTACAGGCAGGGCTTTTTTTCCTCAGAGAATAGGTGCAGGAACTCCTCCCTTGACACCGCCCCCTACCCACCTCTGAGCAAAAATAGGACCCCCTGCAAAAATAGATCCCCTCCAGCCACAATAGATTCCCCAGTAGCCAGCAACAAAGACCCCTCCCTCAACAGTACATACCTCCTAGCAACAATAGATCCCGCACGAGCAACAGAAGAACTCCCCAGCAACAATAAACTCCCTTCCTTTGCAAAAATAGATCCCCTCCAGCAACAATATATGCCCCAGCAGCCAGCATCAATAGCCTCTCCAGCACACCCCAGCACCTCTTTCCATTACATACATTCACTTTGGGAGGTGCCGGAACTGCGTTCCTGCTGAAAAAAAAGCCCTGTGTACAGGACAACCTTTACTAACCTGATGTAACCTGCAGTTATTACTAATATGTGTACAGAGGGTGGAAGTGCCAACTGTTTACACTTATGTCCAGAATTACATGTTCCCTCTTACTGTTCAATATTGATATGCTTGCCATTTATCTGAATCCTTTGTTATTGGACAGCCTACAAATTTTGTTAAAGCTTAACTCCAGTCTAAAAAAAAAAAAAAAAAACACTTCTATTCAGATATTTCCCCATAGCCACAAAGGATATACACTATATTACCAAAAGTATTGGGACGTCTGCCGGAGACTGCGAGCCAGGCCTTCTCATCCACATCAGTGTTTGACCTCACAAATGCACTTCTGGAAGAATGGTCAAACATTCCCATAGACACACTCCTAAACCTTGTGGACAGCCTTCCCAGAAGAGTTGGAGCTGTTATAGCTGCAAAGGGTGGGCCAACTCAATACTGAACCCTACAGATTAAGATCCCATTAAAGATTATGTGCGTGTCAAAGCAGGTGTCCCAATTCTTTTGGTAATATAATGTTAATCCAATTTGTGCGCACCAAATGCTTTTAGAAACTGAGATATTACCTTTTAAACATAGTGGTGACCTTATCACTGGGCTGTACATAGCCTGTGCAGGGAGAAGAGCTGTGGGAAGGACCCAGCAGGCCCCACCCACTACATGCTGCCTGTAGCAAACTACTGAAGGGGGCGGAGACCAGACCTGTCACCCTGCACAGGGAAAAAGATCTGCAATGACCAGTTTTTATTACAGAAAGCTCCTGCACAGAGGTAACAGTTTTTCACATGGGATTACTGCACAGATCTGGAGAAAATGCACAAAGCACGTTGGGTTTCAAATAAGAATACACGTTTTTTGTATTTAGACAATATGGGGTACCAGGGGTAGTTTTTTTTTTTTTTACAAATAACGTGGTGTTTTATTTGAAATAATATAGACATGTATGGTATACACAGTGACACAATCAGTACAGGTAATGCAGTTATAACATGAGGATCCAAGTGGACAATATATATAACCGATTCACTACATTCAATGACAAAATGTATAGGCTGAATAAGTTTTTACAGGAACATGGAAGGTCAGGTCATCGGGTCACCACTAGGGATGCTCAGCGGTCCAGCCTAACACAGGTAAAATGCATACAACCCAACATTAAGAAAATAAAAAAATAATAAAAAAAAGGGGGTAGTGCAAACAGGATCAATCAGGAATCTCATTACAAGTGGCAGCATTTCCTAACCAAGTGTCCCATACTTTGCCATATTTAGTGGGGCAGCCCCTATGGACATATATCTCTTTTTTGTATGGTAGCACATTGTTAATTGCAGCGACCCACTCTCAAAGAGATGGTGGATCCGCCTGACGCCGTTTCCGCGCTATGAGTAACCTAGCGATAAAGAGTGATTCTTGGAGGAATATTTTGTGAAATTTATCCGGATCTGGGAACACCCCCCGTAGGCAGTGCTTGGGGCACAGCGTTAGGGGAGACCCCATCTCATCGTGTATAAACTTCACTGTGTGCGACCAATAGTCCTGTATCACTGGGCATGTCCAAAGAAGATGAAAAAAGGTACTGAATGGACTATTGCATCTGGGGCACAGTGGGTTATGGTCCGGTTATATATTTAGCCAGTCGGATAGGGGTCAGGTATGATCTGTGGAGAATGTAGAGTTGTGTGAGGCGGTCTGACAATCTAATCGAGACCTTTTTACAGGCGTCTAAAGCGTCCTCCCATTCGTCATCCTCCAACTCCCCCACGTCCCCAGACCACTGATCTTTAAGTTTATTTGCTTAAGTTGCTGCAGGGGGGCGAAGAAGAGAGTTATAAAATATTGAGATGAGCTTTCGGGAGTCCTGCCCTATTATGGTGCCCATAATATCCAACTGTTCAATGTTAGGGGAGACACCCCCAACCCCCACCCCCAAAAAAAAAAAATCGTCCTTAAATTGCTGAAACGATTTCAGAATGGTGCCACAATACGCATCTGACAAATACCTTACCCCTTGGTTGGTCCAAAGGACCTGGTCTGGAACAGTCAGCAATTCGCTTAGGCCAGGATTATCCCATAGGGGTGTATGAAAGTGGGTGGGTGACGTTTTCAATTTGCGTCTCACCACGTCCCATATTCTGCAGTGGTGATATAGCAATCCTTTAAGACTTCCCATTGTCCAGGCACCCTCCGTGTCTTTAAAAAGAACCTGGAATGGGTGAGTGAGCCCGGGAGCGTGGGGGGAACATATCAGTGCTAAATAACGGTCTTTGTCATGTTTGGCCAAGTAGAAAAAGTGAGACAGTTGCTCCGCCAAGTAATAGAAATTAAAGTCTGGCAGCGCCTAGCCTCCCAATTCAATGGGATTCTTCAACGTTTGCCAGTTCAATTTGTCGGGCCGTGCCCCACACAAACGAGTTGAGGATAGCTTTGATGGATTTAAGAACCATTTTGATTAAGTTTACTCGGCCCATCACACCCAAGGGCAATTTGGCCCACGTTTGCGTCTTAGACTTCAAAAATGCTATCAGGGGTTCTATGTTAATCCTAACATAGTCCTCAGGTGAGTGAGTAATTTGAATTTCAAGGAGCTAACCTTAAGGAGAGGGGAAGAGGCCTGTAGTTCTGTGGGGACGCTCACGTCTATGGGAAGGATCTGGGATTTATCCCAGTTGATCCTCAGTCCGGAGTATTGACCAAAAGTTTTGATAACCTCAAGGGCAGCCTGCAGTGAATGACCAGCATCAGCCCGGTACAAAAGCATATCGTCTGCATACAGACTGATCTTTTCCATTAGATCCCCACAACGGAGACCACGGATCCCTGGGTGAAACCTAAGTGAAGAAGCAAGGGGTTCCACCGCCAGGGCGTACAGTAGCGGGGATAGGGGGCATCCCTGTCTCGTCCCTCTAGAGAGGAGAAAAGGGGCAGAAACTTGTCCATTGACCAAGATCCTGGCGCACGGATTCTGATATAGAAGGCGGACCCATGTAAAAAATCTGAATCCAAATCGTGTCAAGCATTCCCAAAGATAGTCCCACTCGACTGAGTCAAACTCCTTTGCGGCGTCGAGTGACACCACAACTCTAGACCCCACCCGATCATGCCCAGCCTGTAAGTTCATATGCAGTCTACGCAAATTGTATGCCGTATTTTTAGCAGGCATGAGAACCCGGTTTAGTCCGAATAGATCAATGTAAGGATCACTTTGTTCAGTCGCACCACCAGGAGAGATATCGGGCGATAAGATTCGGGAAATTCTAAGTTCTTGCCAGGTTTAGGTAGAAGTACTATATAGGCCTCACTCATAGAAGTGGGCAGGGAACCAGAGTTAAATATATGAGAAAATAGCTCATGGAACCTAGGGACCAGGGTTTCACTATAAGTCGTGTAGAGTTCCAGGGGAAGACCATCAGAGCCAGGCGCCTTGGATGGATTAAGCAGTGACAGAGCCTCTGATATCTCACCTGTAGTAATAGGAGCCTCCAGTATCTCAACCCGGGAATCTGTAAGCATAGGTAACTCTATACCAGCTAACATCGCAGCCATGTCTTCTCTAGGATTGTCAGTGGAAGAAGAGTACAGTGAGGTGAAGAAGGAGCGGAACTCTCCAGCCACCTCGTCAGGGTCAGTAAGCAGTACACCGTCGGATTTGCGGAGGAAAACCACTGTGGGGGGCCTATGGTCCAAATGGGTCAGATAGGCCAAGAGCCGTCCCGCACGTTCTCCACATTCATAGGTCCTCTGCTTACTATAGAATATCTTCCTTTCTGCTTTTTCGAAGATAGGGGAGTTTTACTAAAACTGGAGAGTGCAAAATCTGGTGCAGCTATGCAGAAAAGCCAATCGGCTTCTGGGTTTTATTGTCAAAGCTTAATTGAACAAGCTGCAGTTAGGAGCTGATTGGCTACAATGCACAGCTGCATCAGATTTTGCACTCTCCAGTTTTAGTAAATCGACCCCTATGTGTTATCCCTCAACTTTCTTTGTTATCAGGAGTCTGTCTGTCTCTTCCGGATACTAGCATTAGATTATACACATGATGGAATCCATGACATGAGCAACCCAGGAGGTTTTGGGTAGGGAGAGGATATCATTCTGGCCTAGGTGAAAATGCAGACTATGCACCGCTGACAAAAAGGCCCCCCCTTAAGAAAAAAAAAGGTGCAATTTTCTGAATGGGTAGAGGAGGATCCAGATGAACAGCGCACAAAAAAGAGATTAACATTCTGCTTTAAGTTTGTACTTAAAGCGGAGGTTCTGCGGCAAATCATTTTTTTTTCTGGTATTCAATAGGTTTTCGCATTATAAATAAATACTCATTCGTTTGATGTCATGAAATATCCCATGTCCATTTTCCGGCAAAAGAAGAACTTTGAAAATGCGAGCACGGCAGTTTCCATTTTGCTTGTGGGCATGTTGAAGCCCACAAGCAATGATTTCCTATATGCGGTAAATGCTGATATCCCAGCATTCACCGCTCGTTTCCGCGCATGCGCGGGGGTTTATGGTTGCCATCACTACGGGCGGCGTCTTTGAAAGCTCACACCCCGTTGTGATGGAAATCCTAGTACGGCGTTTCGCAATGACTCTTGGGAAGCATGACACCAAGCTCCCAAGAGTCATTGCGGCGCCGGGGAATACAGTAGCAACGCCTACTCCCGCGGGAGTCAAGTCCCGGAAGTCAATCTTGAAACAGCAGTAATACGGTATTTACTGAGAAAAAAAAAAAGATTTGTCAAGTGAACATGTCGGCGGTGTGCTGAAGGGGATAAAATAAAGTTGTTAATCTGGGTGAAACTCCGCTTTAACTAATAGACTGAAAAGTGTTTTTATGTCTGCACCCTGTCGTTGGCAGTAAAGTCCTGACAGGATCAGCATTTTTTTTTTTCAAAGCTGAGTGCTATGGAAACTACAATTCTTCTGTAAGATGTTGTTTTTAAAAACACTCCTCTCTTTTGGGATTAAATTGAAGGCTTTCACGTAAAGGACAACAAAACGCATGTGGCAGCAACGCCAAGGAAAATTGATTACACAGCTGCAATCCTTTGTTCTGTAAGATTATAGTGTCTTTGTGGCTTGCCCTTTAAAGTCTAACTTCCTAGTGAGGAATTAACGCAACCTTTGGAATTTGCGTATGTTTGGCTTCTACCATTGTTAATAACCTGACCTGAGTTTGTTAGAAAAATTCCATTTTCTAAGCTGCTGTAGATTTCACAGATCTAGAGATATTTTATCATAAGTACGATCTATGTGTCATCACCTGAGCTCTTACATTATTGATTTTCTTGTAAATTTCTCTTAGGCCCCTTTCACACTGGGGCGGTTTGCAGGCGCTATTTTGCTAAAAATAGCGCCTGCAAACCGAGCCTAAACAGCGGCTCCTGTGTCTCCAATGTGAAAGCCCCGAGGGCTTTCACACTGGAGCGGTGCGCTAACAGGACGTGAAAAAAAGTTCTGCTAGCCGCATCTTTGGAGCGGTGAGAGGAGCGGTGTGTTTACCGCTCCTACACCGCTCCTTCCCATTGAAATGAATGGGATACCGCGGTAATACCGCCCGCAAACCGCGGCTGTAGCCACGGTTTGCGGGTGGTATTAACCCTTTTTCGGCCGCTAGCAGGGGTTAAAACTGCATCGCTAGCGGCCGAATACCTCTGCAATCCCGACGGTATAGCGCCGCTAAAAATAGCGGCGCTATACCGCCACCGCCCCAGTGTGAAACCAGCCTTACTATGGGGAAGTTGAACAAATTACTTGTCTGGTCAAGGATGTAGGATGTTCCAAATCAATTCTGAGCTGTTCCCAGGTCAGCCAGAGCTGTCTTAGGGCTTGTTCACACTTGGCTAAATTTCTAACGCTTAACAAATGCTCCTATAGCATTAGTATGGGTGTTAGACTTGGGTTATTAAGCTTTAGTATGGCATTTTGCAAGCCTTAATGACGAGTTAAAAATGCTCCTCAAATGCCCCATGGGCAGTTTTGAAGCATTTGATGAGGGTTAAGGTGCGTTAAAACTGCTCTACATACGCCTATTCCATTACAGTAGATCCTAACGCTCCGCAACTGCCTGCCAGAGCATTTGTGAGGAGTTACCATAGATTTTATTGGGAGGCGTTGAAAGGCTTCAAAACGCCTCCTGACTCGACAGGAGGCTCAATTTTGAAGCGACACTAACGCTTAGTGTGAACAGCTGTCTATTGTATCTTGTGCATAGGTGTTTGAGGGGCATTTTTAAAACCTCCTTTTAATGCCAGTGTGTAGTAATGCACTTGGGCCTCTACCAGCCTGCCCCAATTTATGCACACACTCTCAAGAATTTAAGTACAAGTAGTTGATAGAATTAAACATACACTATATTTCCAAAAGTATTGGGACACCTGCCTTTACACACATGAACTTTAATGGCATCCCAGTCTTAAGCCTCGTACACACGGTACGGTTGTTAGCAGGGGGTTGTCTGTTGACAGACTGTTGTCCTAAAATCTTACCGTTAGTACGCTCTTTTTTTAACAATTGTTGTCCAACTTTCGGCCAACAAATGTTGGATTACAGGCTAGTAAATTTTCGACAGACAACGGTTTGACGTCATATTTTCATATGGTCAGTACACAAATCCGTTCCACAAAAGTCGAAAGTACAAACAAGCATGCTCGGAATCAATGCTCACCAAACACGAAATTAGCAGAAGGGGTGGCGCTCAAGAGCTGAAATTCCTTGTAGTACGTCACTACGTTCGTGTTTGTGGCACGACAATTGTGTACCGTTAGTATGCAAGACAAGATCCTGGCACACGCCCTTTTGACAAAAATCAGACGCTCGTTTGGCCAACAATCGTACCGTGTGTACAAGGCTTTAGTCTGTAGGGTTAAATATTGAGTTGTCCCACCCTTTGCAGTTATAACAGCTTCAACTCCTCAGTCAAGGCTGTCCACAAGGTTTGGGATTTTGTCTTTGGGATTGTTTGACCATTCTTCCAGAAGCGCATTTGTGAGGTCGGGCACTGATATGGACAAGAAGGCCTTGCTTGCAGTCTCCACTCTGTTGCCTTATGAGGAATTTTTATGTATAATTTCCTTGTAAACTGGGAATATCTGTAACATATATGTATATATATAATTTAGAGTAGGAAATATGTGGGTCTGCAAAGGGTTAAACTGGGCTGACAAGCTGGGCTTGAGGACAATCTAATTACCTGTCCTCTTATTTGAATATGCATGAATGCAGGGTAACAAGAGCTGCGGAGTCTTAGGGTCTGACGAGATAATTTAGGAGTCAACAAGCTAGAAAAGAGATCACATCTGAAACTGGTAGTCTATGCGGCATCGTTGTTATCCTCTAGATAAAGGCGTGTGTATTCTCCCATATTAACACCCATATCCATTTAAGGGGTAATTCTTCCTGGCTAGTTCCATGCATAGCTAAGCGCCCCTTCAAGGGAAGTTAACGACCTCCGGTTTAATTAATTTATCTTCAAATCCAATTATCACTAAAGAGTGGGCTAGGGTGGGAAATTAATATAACGGCAGGAAGGAGGAGAGAAATAACCACAACCAATCGTAGCCACCCTAGGTTAGTCAATGGGAGAGGGCTCCATAAAAGGACCCCCCATCCAGTAGAGAGAGAGAGAGAATGAGAGAACCTGGGCCCAGGATTCATTATAGGTAATTATTAAGACCATCTCCCAGCACTTACCCCTTATGCTTGCATTTTTCCTATGTTTGTCTGTCTATTTGTAATGTAATGTATATACGTTGTGTTTGAAACTAATATTTACTCCCTTGCCAAAGACTGTAAATGTTTGCGGTGTATTAGATAGACTAATAACCTTAATTCTTTAATAAATGCTTGTTATATTGAAGTTATCAAATCCTGTCAAAAAGAACTCTTATTTAAACCATATCAATAATCATAATAATATTAATTGAATATTAAATATTAAATATTAATATTTAAAAATCAACAACTCTAATTAATCCCAAAGGTGTTCTATCGGGTTGAGGTCAGGACTCGCTCATCCATGTCTTTATGAACCTTGCTTTATGCACTGGTACGCAGTCACGTTGGAACAGGAAGGGGCCATCCCCTCCTAAACCATAAAGAGTTGAAGCTGTTAGAGCTGCAAAGGGTGGGCCAACGTAATATTGAACCCTACGAACTAAGACTGAGATGCCATTAAAGTTAATTTGTGTGTAAAGGCAGGTGTCTCAATACTTTTGGTAACCTAGTGCATATTTAATAGCACTTTTCAAAAAATAGTTTTTGAAACCATAAGAAAACATGCCATAAATCATAGACTAAAAAACACAAAGTGCACACTACAGGGAGGGGGGATCAGGAGAGCACAGTACAGGATACAGGACATGGACAGCGCAGGAAAGCTTAGTAAATAAAGAGCATTACTATCCCAGCAAATCCGAGAAAGTATGCAAGTATGATGTAATGAAAGATTATCATGGGGCCCCTGGGCAGTGCTCATGCATTAAGACAGCCCTGAGGTCAGCCAGGAGGCACAAGTTCTCTGCATGTTTTGGGCTTCACTAGATGGGTCTAGTGGGATCTTTCCCATTGATAATCATAGGAGATTTTCAAATCATGTCACATGGTTCCTCCTTATTTCAAAAAGCAACGTTTCTACTCCAGAAAGACAAATATATCCTACTTTGTGTTTATGTAGCCAGTGAGGTTCCATGTTATGCACATTAATGCTGGCCACATACATGGCAAAGTTCAGAATGTCCAACCAATTTTAGATTTAGATTTCAAGGCAAAATTATGAACAAATGGGTGCATTCCATCAATTTATATTTTTTCTGTTTCTTTAGTCTTTCCACAAATGACACAATACATATATATAGATATATATCTATATATATGCCAGAGAGCACAGTTACATGAGGGCACATGTACATCATTGGATTTCAACTGTTTATATCAACCCCAAGAAATGATCTAATGCGGGGGTCAGCGGGGTAATGCGGGGGTGCCATGAATTGAGAAGCTGGGGGGGGGGGGGTTCTGCCCTTGGGGACCTCTGGGCCCCTTACAAAAAATAAAAAATAAAACAAATAAACAAAGAATAAAAAAATAAAATAAAATAAAAAGTAAAATAAAAAAAAGGGGGGTTGCCATCCGGGGCCCTGGGGACCTCAGGGCTTCTGGGCCCCTTACAAAAATTTTTTTTTTTTAAAGGGGGGTTGCCATCTGGGCCCCTGGGGACCTCTGGGCCCCTTACAAAAAATAAAAAAATTAAATTAAAATTAAAAAAGAATTAAAGGAAAATAAATAATAATAAAAAAAAAAACATTTTTAATTATTATTTTTTTTTATAAAAAAATAAATAAAAAAAGGGGGCTTGCCATCCGGGGCCCTAGGGACCTCCGGGCCCCTTACAAAAAAAAAAAAAGTAAAAAAAAAAAAAAGGGGGGTTGCCACCGGGCCCCTTACAGGTGTACTGCCTGTACCCCCCTGATGGCGGCCCTATGGATACGTGTCTGGTAGATCGTAGTCTTGGCTTGCTGGCCCACCATCCCAGAGCATTAAACAGAGTGCAATCCAGAAGGACTGTAAAGTTGGAGCTGTAGAAGGGAGCAAGATCCACATAAGCCGATGCCTCCTCCTCTATGGTTCCATTGAACCTTTCTCAACTAGGGTTCAATGGAACCACAGGATTCCTCCAGAGACTGCTGGGTTCCTTGAGCTGGGGATGCCTACATTAATACTATTGTATGCAGTACATTTCCCAGTGACATCCAATGGATGGGGGCATTTCTACACTGACCGTCAATGTAAGGGGGGGGCTTTCTTCACTGACCACCATTTTAAAGGAGCACTACACTGACTACCAATGTATGGATGCACTACACTAACCTACAATGTAATTGGACACCACACTGACCACCAATATAAGTGGGTACTACACTGACCACAAATGTAAGAAAGCACTACACTCACTACCAAAATAAGTGGGTACTGCACTGACCACTAGGGATGAGCTCGTGTTCGAGTCGAACATAGGTTCGATTCGAACATCGGCTGTTCGCGCGTTCGGCGAACAACGAACGATTTGGGCCATTCGCGCCAAATTCGAGTGACGCGAACGGCCCACAATACACTGCGCCATCGCAGTGTAATCCCGGCGCTGTGATTGGCCAAGCATGCACTGTGACCCTGCATGCTTGGCCAATCACAGCGCCGGCAGCGAGGAGAGCAATGATTGGCCACAGGCAGGATGCCTGTGGCCAATTATTGCTGAGGGGGTTTAGTACACGCCCCACACTATAAAAGGCCGCCAGCGCGGCGGCCTCGTGTAGTGTGTTCCGGCGCAGGGAAAGAGAAGGATAGGCAGGGACAGTGTCATATTTTTTCTTTCCTAAACCTTGTGTGTAGGGACAGAGAAGGATAGGTAGGGAGAGTGTCAGTGTCATATTCTTTGCTAAACCTTGTTTGTAGGGACAGAGAAGGATAGGCAGGGAGAGTGTCAGTTTCATAATCTTTGCTAAACCTTGTGTGCTGAACCATATTGCTAAACCTTGTGTGTAGGGACAGACAAGGATAGGCAGGGAGAGTGTCAGTGTCATATTCTTTGCTAAACCTTGTGTGCTGAACCATATTGCTAAACCTTGTGTGTAGGGACAGACAAGGATAGGTAGGGAGAGTGTCAGTGTCATATTCTTTGCTAAACCTTGTTTGTAGGGACAGAGAAGGATAGGCAGGGAGAGTGTCAGTTTCATATTCTTTGCTAAACCTTGTGTGCTGAACCATATTGCTAAACCTTGTGTGTAGGGACAGACAAGGATAGGCAGGGAGAGTGTCAGTGTCATATTCTTTGCTAAACCTTGTGTGCTGAACCATATTGCTAAACCTTGTGTGTAGGGACAGACAAGGATAGGCAGTCGAGAGTGTCAGTGTCATAATCTTTGCTAAACCTAGTGTGCTGAACCATATTGCTAAACCTTGTGTGTAGGGACAGACAAGGATAGGCAGTCGAGAGTGTCAGTGTCATAATCTTTGCTAAACCTAGTGCGCTGAACCATATTGCTAAACCTTGTGTGTAGGGACAGACAAGGATAGGCAGTCGAGAGTGTCAGTGTCATAATCTTTGCTAAACCTAGTGCGCTGAACCATATTGCTAAACCTTGTGTGTAGGGACAGACAAGGATAGGCAGTCGAGAGTGTCAGTGTCATAATCTTTGCTAAACCTAGTGCGCTGAACCATATTGCTAAACCTTGTGTGTAGGGACAGACAAGGATAGGCAGTCGAGAGTGTCAGTGTCATAATCTTTGCTAAACCTAGTGTGCTGAACCATATTGCTAAACCTTGTGTGTAGGGACAGACAAGGATAGGCAGGGAGAGTGTCAGTTTCATATTCTTTGCTAAACCTAGTGCGCTGAACCATATTGCTAAACCTTGTGTGTAGGGACAGACAAGGATAGGCAGTCGAGAGTGTCAGTGTCATAATCTTTGCTAAACCTAGTGTGCTGAACCATATTGCTAAACCTTGTGTGTAGGGACAGACAAGGATAGGCAGTCGAGAGTGTCAGTGTCATAATCTTTGCTAAACCTAGTGCGCTGAACCATATTGCTAAACCTTGTGTGTAGGGACAGACAAGGATAGGCAGTCGAGAGTGTCAGTGTCATAATCTTTGCTAAACCTAGTGCGCTGAACCATATTGCTAAACCTTGTGTGTAGGGACAGACAAGGATAGGCAGTCGAGAGTGTCAGTGTCATAATCTTTGCTAAACCTAGTGTGCTGAACCATATTGCTAAACCTTGTGTGTAGGGACAGACAAGGATAGGCAGTCGAGAGTGTCAGTGTCATAATCTTTGCTAAACCTTGTGCGCTGAACCATATTGCTAAACCTTGTGTGTAGGGACAGACAAGGATAGGCAGTCGAGAGTGTCAGTGTCATAATCTTTGCTAAACCTAGTGCGCTGAACCATATTGCTAAACCTTGTGTGTAGGGACACACAAGGATAGGCAGGGAGAGTGTCAGTTTCATATTCTTTGCTAAACCTTGTGTGCTGAACCATATTGCTAAACCTTGTGTGTAGGGACAGACAAGGATAGGCAGGGAGAGTGTCAGTGTCATAATCTTTGCTAAACCTAGTGTGCTGAACCATATTGCTAAACCTTGTGTGTAGGGACAGACAAGGATAGGCAGTCGAGAGTGTCAGTGTCATAATCTTTGCTAAACCTTGTGCGCTGAACCATATTGCTAAACCTTGTGTGTAGGGGCAGACAAGGATAGGCAGTCGAGAGTGTCAGTGTCATAATCTTTGCTAAACCTAGTGCACTGAACCATATTGCTAAACCTTGTGTGTAGGGACAGACAAGGATAGGCAGGGAGAGTGTCAGTTTCATATTCTTTGCTAAACCTTGTGTGCTGAACCATATTGCTAAACCTTGTGTGTAGGGACAGACAAGGATAGGCAGGGAGAGTGTCAGTGTCATATTCTTTGCTAAACCTTGTGTGCTGAACCATATTGCTAAACCTTGTGTGTAGGGACAGACAAGGATAGGCAGTCGAGAGTGTCAGTGTCATAATCTTTGCTAAACCTAGTGCGCTGAACCATATTGCTAAACCTTGTGTGTAGGGACAGACAAGTATAGGCAGTCGAGAGTGTCAGTGTCATAATCTTTGCTAAACCTAGTGTGCTGAACCATATTGCTAAACCTTGTGTGTAGGGACAGACAAGGATAGGCAGTCGAGAGTGTCAGTGTCATAATCTTTGCTAAACCTAGTGCGCTGAACCATATTGCTAAACCTTGTGTGTAGGGACAGACAAGGATAGGCAGTCGAGAGTGTCAGTGTCATAATCTTTGCTAAACCTAGTGTGCTGAACCATATTGCTAACCCTTGTGTGTAGGGACAGACAAGGATAGGCAGTCGACAGTGTCAGTGTCCTATTCTTTGCTAAACCTTGTGTGCAGGGAGAGAGAAGGATAGGCAGGGGACAGTGTCAGTGTCATTGTTGCTAAGCCTCCTGCACAGTATACACCTGAAGCTAGCCCTTATTGCTGGTTTTCCCATCTCCCTGCAGGCCATTAGAATGTCTGGAAGGCAAACAAGGAGAGGCAGACAGTCAGGAGCCAATAAAAGAGGGCAAGCAGGCTCTGTGTCTGGGGGCAACAGTGCTGGTCGTGGACGCGGTGCATTGTCATCAGCACATGGCCATGGGACACGCTTGTCCTTCTTTTCGGCAGCTGGACATGTTGAGCCACATCATGCCGAAGACTTGGTAGAGTGGATGACCAAGCCCTCCTCATCCTCCTCATCCTCTCTCACCCAGGCTCAGGGTACTGGCAAAGCAGCTGCCAAAGCGTCCTCTTCCCTGGTATCAATGTCATCATCAGTCACTCCTTCCCTAGACCCACCATGTCCTCCTCCTGAGGAGTCCCCCGAACTGTTTGAGCACAGTGTTGGGTACATGCTCCAGGAGGATGCCCAGCGTTTCGAAGGGTCTGATGATGATACCCAGCTAGAGGAAGGCAGTAGCGTGAGAGCAGAGAGAGGGGATGCTCAAGAAGGACACCAATCTGGCAGTCATGTTCCAGCAGCTGCAGCATACTGCCAGATTGGCTCCAGTGATGAGGAGGGAGGGGATGATGAAGTCACTGACTCCACGTGGGTGCCTAATAGGAGAGATGAGGAGGGGGAGGAGGATGAGGAGGAAGCACATCTCCAACGAGGCAGGATGCCCTTGGGTGGCCAGCGTAAGGGCAGCACACCGACGGAATCACACCGCAGAGCTCCGCCTGTGCAGGGCGCTGCCTCTGCCCGTTATTCAAAAAGTTCTTTGGTGTGGGCCTTTTTTGAGGCGAGTGCATCAGATCGCACAGCTGCTGTTTGCAACATATGTCTCAAGCGTATATCGCGTGGCCAAAACATCAGCCGCTTGGGCACCACATGCTTGACCAGACATATGTTGACCTGCCATGCAGCTCGTTGGCAAGCCTACCTTAAAGACCCACACCAAAGAACAAAGCGGACCTCTCCTTGCACCGCATCAGCTGGGATCTCCAACCCCACTATACCTTCAGTCCTCTCTGAAACCTGCACTGAGAGGAATGAAGGTGTAGAATTAGGTGTGTCACAGCCAAGTACTTGCGGCCACTCTGCTAGCAGTACACCGACGTCCGATTCTAGCAGGCAAATTTCCCTGCCCCAGCTGCTGGACCGTCGAAAGAAGTTCACTCCCAGCCATCCACATGCCCAGCGGTTGAATGCTAGCTTGGCTAAATTGCTAGCGCTTCAACTGCTGCCTTTTCAATTGGTAGACTCGGCCCCCTTCCGTGAGTTTGTGCAATGTGCGGTTCCTCAGTGGCAGGTTCCCAAACGCCACTTTTTCTCACGGAAGGCGATTCCGGCTCTCTACCGGCATGTGGAAGGCAATGTCTTGGCCTCGCTGGAGAGGGTGGTCAGCGGTAAGGTGCATATTACCGCTGACTCATGGTCCAGCAGGCATGGACAGGGACGTTACCTTTCTTTCACGGCCCATTGGGTCACTCTTTTGGCAGCTGGGAAGGATGCAGGACAAGGTGCAGTAGTGTTGGAGGTTGTTCCACCGCCACGCCTCCAAAATGCTACTACTGGTTGTGACACACCTCTGTCCTCCACCCCCTCCTCTTCTTCTTCCTCCGTGGCCTCTTCCTGTGCTTTGTCCTCGGAACCAGCGGTGCTCCGTAGGCGTTCAAGGGGCTACGCAAGTACGCAGGCAAAAAGATGCCATTCCGTGCTTGCGCTGGTGTGTTTGGGGGACAGGAGCCACACTGGGGCAGAGGTTCTGTCTGCTCTGCAGGGGCAGGCCGAGAGGTGGTTGACGCCACGCCAGCTTAAGCCAGGAATGGTAGTTTGCGACAATGGCACCAACCTCCTCTCCGCTCTCCGACAGGGACAACTGACCCATGTGCCCTGTGTGGCTCACGTCCTTAACCTGGTGGTGCAGCGGTTCTTGGGCAGGTACCCGGGCTTACAGGATGTGTGCATTTCCGCAGATCTTATAATGCCAGTGCTCGTCTGGCTGAGCTGCAAAAGGAGTTGAACCTGCCCAAGAACCGCCTTATATGTGACATGCCCACCAGGTGGAACTCAACGTTGGCCATGCTGCAGCTGCTGCACACGCAGCAGAGGGCCATCAATGAGTACCTGTGCGACTACGGCACCAGGACAGGGTCAGGGGAGCTCGGGTTTTTTTCACCACGCCAGTGGGGCATGATCAGGGATGCATGCACTGTCCTGGCACCATTTGAGGAGGCCACGAGGATGGTGAGCAGTGACAGTGCATGCATCAGTGACACTGTACCTCTTGTCCACCTGTTGGAACATACGCTGCGTGGAATAATGGACAGGGCACTTGAGGCAGAACAGAGGCAGGAAGAGGAGGACTTCCTTGCCTCTCAAGGCCCCCTTTACCCAGACAGTGTTCCTTCTGTCCCACCCATCGCACAGGAAGAAGAGGAGGAGGAGGAGGATTGTGTCAGCATATAGGTGGAGCCTGGCACTCAGCATCATCAGCAGCAGTCTTTTAGGGATGATTTACAGTCCCAAGAAACCAGTGGACTTGTACGTGGCTGGGAGGAGGTGGCTGCGGATCATGTCGTCCTTAGTGACCCAGAGGACTCCGGACTGAATGCCTCAGCTAACCTACGCTGCATGGCCTCCCTGATCCTGCAAAGTCTGCGGAAGGATCCTCGTATTCTTCGGATCGAGGAGAGGGACCATTACTGGCTGGCCACTCTCCTTGATCCACGGTACAAGGGTAAGGTTGCGGACCTTATCTTACCGTCGCAGAGGGAGCAGAGGATGAGACAACTCCGGGAGGCCTTGCAGAAAGGTCTGTGCAACGCGTTCCCAGAGACTAGGAGGTTACAAACTCCTGGTCTTGGACAACGAGTTGCTGAGGCTTCGGTCAGTCAAAGAAGGAGCGGTGGGGAAGGTGGCCGTCTGACCGAAGCGTTCAGACAATTCTTTAGTCCGCAGCCCCAAGGTATGATCGGTTCCAGCAACCATCGCCAGCGTCTGATATACATGGTGCAGGAATACCTAGGGGCAAGGTCAGACTTGGACACCTTCCCCACCGAAAATCCTCTGGCTTACTGGGTCTTGAGGATGGATCACTGGCCAGGGCTTGCACAGTATGCAATTGAGCTACTGGCCTGTCCTGCATCCAGCGTTCTTTCAGAACGCACATTCAGTGCTGCTGGAGGATTTGTCACGGATCACAGGGTGCGCCTGTCCACCGACTCTGTTGATCGACTGACCTTCATAAAGATGAACCAGTCTTGGATCACCACCAGCTACCAAACACCTAAAGCTGATATAACAGACTAATTTATTTTCAAATGTCACATCCCTTCAAGACTGATGCTGATGCTGAGAGTCTGTCCTGTTATGTTGACTGACTATCCTCCTCCTCCTCAATGATCCGATTGACGATGATAGCTTGGAAGAACATTTTTGTTTCTGGGTGCCGCCACCAGTGGCTAAGGCCCAATTTTTCAGCCCCTGTTTAACAGGGGTGTGTTATTACAATTTTTAATGCAATGCTTTGCAGCAGGGCTCATTCCTGCACTCCAACTAGAGTATCTGGGAGTGGTTGCAGTGTCGTGGCACCAGCACCAGTGGCTAAGGCCCAATTTTTCAGCCCCTGTTTAACAGGGGCGTGTAATTACAATTTTTTATGCAATGCTTTGCAGCAGGGCTCAGTCCTGCACTCCAACCAGAGTATCTGGGAGTGGTTGCAGTGTCGTGGCACCAGCACCAGTGGCTAAGGCCCAATTTTTCAGCCCCTGTTTAACAGGGGCGTGTAATTACAATTTTTGATGCAATACTTTGCAACAGGGCTCATTGCTGTGCTCCAAGTACAGTATCTGTGAGGGGTTGCAGTGTTGTGGCACCAGTGCCTAAGGCTCAATTTTTCTGCCCCTGTTTAACAGGGGCATGTAATTACAATTCTTGATCTAATAATTCACAGCAGGACCCATTCCTGCGCCCACCAAGACTAAGGCCCCTTTCACACGGGCGGCTGTTTTGCCGCAGTTAAAAGCATGTTTCTTTCTTTTGAAATTCAAGACCCCAGGCACAGCGATCAGCTGCATTTGTACACTGCTTTTACCTGCGTTTACGTGCGTTTACATGCGGCTGCGTTTAGCTGCGTTTGGCCATTATTGTCATCCCCATAGCAACCATTTTTATTTTGATGTGCTTCCTGTTGTTTTTTTCTTTTGTTCACGCTGCTATCCGCAGCTGACACAGGGGTGGGGTAGCTATGCCATTTTTCTTAAAGATTTTCATCCATATTACCGGGACCAGACATTACATTAAAGCCGCAAGCAGTTTTAAATGGCTTTTTTCCCTTTAGAAATGTAATTTTGTGCAGGGACAGTTCTAAACACGGGAAACACGTGGCACTTCACAGGCATACTTTAGACACCCCCCAGGTACGATATTTAAAGGAATATTTGACTCTTTTTTTTTTTCACTTTATGCATCATTAAAATGACTGCTCCAGAAAAACGGCAGTTTTTAAAACTTATTTTTGCATTGATACATGTCCCCTGGTGCAGAACCCGGGTTCCCAAACCCTTTTTAGGACAATAACATGCATAATAGTCGTTATAATTAGCACTTTAGATTTCGAACGTTCGCATTCATTGTATTTAATAGGGTTCTAAAGTTCGTGCGAACTTTCGGTCCGTTCGCGGGTTCCGGTGCGAACCGAACCCGGGGGTGTTCGGCTCATCACTACTGACCACCAATGTAAAGGGGTGCTATACTGACTACTAATATAAGTGGGTACTGATTGCGAGTGACTGGGCGGGGGGTTTTGTTTGCCGCCCCCCCCCCCCCCAACAAAAAAAAAAATAGAGCACCAGCCACCACTGCACTACACTGATCACCAATACAAGTTGGTATTACAGTGACCACCAATGTAAGAAAGCACTACACTGACCACCATGGAAGGGGGCACTATGTTGATAACCAATGTAATTGGACACTACACTGATCACCAATATAGGTTGGTATTACAGTGACCAGTTGTATAGGACGCAACACTGACCACCAATGTAATTGGACGCAACACTGACCACCAATGTAATTGGACGCAACACTGACCACCAATGTAAGGAGTCACTACGCTGACCACCAATGTAAGGAGTCACTACACTGACCACCAATGTAATTGGAAACTACGCTGACCAGCAATGTAAAGGGCACTACACTGACCACTAATGAAAGTGATAATTTCTCCACTAACCACCAATGTAAGAGGCACTACACCAACTACCAACATAACGGGAAATAAAGCCCCGTACACACGGTCAGACGTTTGGCCAACAAACTTCATTTTGAGTAAGTTAGACCAACAATCCGACCGTGTGTACGCTCTATCGGACAAACTTTTTTTGCTTTTTTCTTGTTTTCATCGGACAAAAGTTGGGTCTGCAAATGGACAAACTTTTGCCCAACAAAAGTCAGATGGAGCAAAGTCCGACCGTGTGTACAGAAAACCATCGGACTTTTGTCCGATGGACAAAACAACTAATGTTAAAATCAACCAACAATAGCAGAAGTTGACCAAAGGGTGGCGGTAAAGAGCAGAAAAGAGCAGAAAAACCACGTGATGTTGCAAAAAGTTTTGGGAAAGTTTGAAGAAAAGTCAGAGCGTGTGTATGCTATGGGTGTGCCCGGCCAACTCCGTTCGGACAAAAAACCACGGAAAAGTACGTGGCTTTACACTGACAGCCAATGTAAGGGGGAACTACAATGACCACCTATGTAAATTGGGAACTATTCTGACCAACAATTAAAATGGGGAACTACACTGACCAACAACGTAAGAGAGAAAAAAATGGCACTCCTGTCCAGAATAGGCTTTCTTTGTGTTTAACCATATATGCAAATGTGTTTTGGGGGCTAAAGGAATTCCCCCTTCATCAGGGCTGGAATAATTTAGGATGATAATCTAGATCGGACTGAGGGATCAGTGAAACAAACAGTTGTGGGGACTGTCTGTGTGTATCACTTGATCCAGTTTGGGTTTGGCAGCCCCGAGGCAATACAGACACTCCTCAGCAACCATTTGTTTCATTGATCCCTCAGCCCAGTCTACAATTTAATCCTCCATTATTCCAGCCCTGGTGATGAAGGATCCCTTTAGCCACCAAAATGCATTGCCACGAGTTGTTGAATACAAGACTTCTCTGAACTTATACTGCTAGAGCAGTACCTTTATCTTCCAATTCCACAGGGCCCCATCTCAAAGGGTCCCTGGAGCTAAAAGAGCGGACTACCATGCATCTACATGTATCCTGAGTTGTAGACAGGGTGGATAAAAATCAATGATTTTAAAAAATAAATGAAAAAAATCAGATTTTTTTTATTTTATTTAAATCGATTTGTTTGATTTTTATCAAATTTATATTATTAAAATGCTTTTGGAGCAAAAATCTATCTAAACATAGTTTTCTATTCAAGGTACAATAATAATTTAGTTTATTCAGCATGAAAAGGAGCTTAGTTATGTAGCACGAGGCTGTATGTTCTGCAATATTTACATTTTTGGTAAACTCATTCAATGAATCCAAGCTCTGCAAGCTGAGATAACATGCACTGCATTGATGCAGTCACACAATGTCACAGTAACCATGAGATAAAACAAAGTTCTGGAGTATTCCTTTATCCCATTGTTTTGCAAATCTATGTACACTACAAACTGTATGATTGAATCGATTCTGATATCGCTGTTTTACTAACCTGACAGCTTATTATTCTAAATAGGAAACCTTAGTTTTGTTTGCAAATATTAAAGGTTCTAACTACAAGCAAGAACAAGTCCTTACATTTAAAGAGCACCTGTCATTTCAGATCCATCATGGCACCGCCTGTTAGCGGGCATCCACTTACCTGCTGCCGCCACGTCCCTCACCTTGTTGTGTCACTGCCGCATCACCAGTCGTCACAATAAAGTGAATGGGACTGTTGGTGAGTCAACAGCGGGTCAGAGGAGGAGCCAACAGCGGGTCAGAGGAGGAGCCAAAAGCCGGACAGAGATGACAGTTGCTATTTAAAAATTATGTTTTTTTTTACTAGTGATTTAAATCATGATTAAAATCGTTATTTAAATCAACATGATTTAAATTAAATCCACCCTGGTTGTAGATATAAAGGTTTTACATTAATTAAAGCTGATCATTGTAAGCACTGCTGTCAGGGATGGTTTGTCTCAACCATCAAACTACTACATCCGCAGGACAGCTTGTTCTGATAAAAAAAACAACAGATCTGCTGGCCAGATCACAAGGTGAAAATAAGAGAAAAAAGTCTAATAAAGAAATCTAATGTAGCCATCACTGCTAAAAAATGGCTAAGCTGCAATATAAGAAATGTTTGCTTTTAGTAGTTTGAATGGCTGCAAAATCCCAATCTATGCAATCTATTTATTACATACTTTAGGTTATAGTAAAAGTTCAATGTATAGAAAAAAGCTGAGATTATGTTATCTTCTTTCTTATTTAAATTCCATTTATTAGCTTCTGGATTAGGAAGGAAAAGAAAGAAAAGGCACCGATTTAATATGAGTCCTACACAAAAACAAATACTAAAATATTTAAATATATTTAATATTATATATATATATATATATATTTATATATATATATATATATATATATATATATATATATATATATATATATATATATATATATAATATATTTTAATATATTAATATATTTAAATATTTAAAATACTAAAACAAAGCTTTCCTTTTTTTATCAAGAATTGCTTATACATTCATACATTTTTAATAATATGACCCAATAAATTATTGCTAACAGTTTTTAAAGACACTTAAATTCGTTTGGTCAAAGTTCAAAGAGAACTGCCATGAAACTCGGTGTATTCAGCGGTATCAGTCATTCCAGATAACTTTTTTGACAGATTAATTTTGCCGCCATTCAAGTTTATGTCAAGAAAGTAAAGATTTTTTTCCCATCAGGAAAGATCATGTTTTTTAAAGAGCTACGGTATTTAAACTACTTTGTATTCCAACAATATAAGTGTCCTGCACAGCGGGGTTGATTTTCTAAAGGAATATTAGAATATTGTCTTAGCCTTCGATTGTTACAAAAAGTTTGGAGTTAAGGGATACTTACTTAAGCTTACTTAAGTTATTAAAGTGACATTAAATATTTTTTTTTCTCCATAAAACCGATAATAATAATAATAATAATAATAATATAAAATTCCTCCTCTATGTTTTCTTTGAAAGTGTCCCCCAGCCACGTTTTATATTCCCCCTGAATCTATGGAATCCTATAGGAGTTCCCTCTAATAAATGGAGCTAGGGAGTCCAGTAAGAGCCCCCTCTAATATATGGAGCAATTAAGTCTCGTAGGAGTCCCCTGTACTACATGGAGCTATGGAATCCCATAAGGAGTCCTCTCTACTAAATGGAGCTATGGAGTCCTATAGCTGTCCCCTCTACTTTATGGAGTTACGGAGACCTATAGGAGTTCCCCCTACTAAATGGAGCTTTGGAGTCCTACAGGAGTCCCCTCTACTACATGGAGCTCTGGAATTCCTTAGGAGTCCCCTCTACTATTTTGAGCTATAGAGTCCTGTAGGAGTCCCCTATATTAAATGAAGCTAGGGAGTGCTGTAGGAGTCCGCTCTACTACATAGAGCTATGAAGGCTCATAGAAGTTTTCTCTACTACATAGATAGATACATAGGAATCCTCTCTACTACATGGAGTTATGGAGTCCTTTAGAAGTCCCTTTCACTACATGGCACTATGAAATCCCTTAGGAGTCCCCTCTACTAAATGAAATTGGAGAGTCCCGTATGAGTCCCCTGTACTACATGGAGCTTTGGAGGTCTGTAGGAGTCCTCTCTACTACATGGAGCTACAGAGACCCATAAGAGTACCCTATACTACATGGAGCTATGGCATCCCATAGAAATCAACAAAGGTTCAGTTATGTTCAGACACTTCCCGTTATGGGGTGACAACTGTCTCCCAATTGTGCTCCTGGGATGCCACCTTGTCACATGGTGGAGACTATAAAGGGCCATGCTGACACACATTGCACCATCATGGTCCAGAATTGGCCAGTCCATAGTAACACCATAAAGTTGACACTGGAATGATTGCATGGAGACAGGAAGTGGTTAAACACAACTGGTGGAGATAAGCAGTACTGAGATTCAACAGAGGATGAAAAAAAGTGCAGGGGTCTCCAAACTATGGCCCTTCAGTTTTTCAGGAACTACAATTCCCATCATGCCTAGTCATGTCTATGAATGTCAGAGTTTTACAATGCCTCATGGGACGTGTAGTTCCTCAAGAGCTGGAGGGCTGTAGTTTAGAGATCCCAATTCCCTGGTAGGCAGTGTGTTACGGGGAAAAAAAACATGGCAATTGCTTTTGATACATTCTACTTTAGTGAACTAAATGTCATCAAGTTACATTTTATATGTAGCGGGTATTTGAATTACGTGAGGACTCTGGTGGTGTGAGGTTCCTTGAGGTCCCTGGGTGGCGCTGTTGCCTTGGACCGGAGTTGAACTCACACCGCAGACTGTGCCTTTTTGTCCTCCCCTGGAGCTGGTACAGTGGGGCGGGGAGCCCGCTGTGATGCAAAGAGAGAGGTCATAAAAGGGGCGGAGGCCCGGATTTTGGGAAGAGAGTCGGGGGATGTGGCCGCACCCAGGCACCTTTAGCTTGGGTGCTGGCGTTCCGGTGTTCCAGGCCTAGGCGCCCTTAGCCTAGCTGGAGTGGAGATGGAGTCCATCTCAGGCACCTTTAGCCTGGGGTGAGGTACTATGGCGGATGCCTGGGGCTCAGTACCTTCGACTGAGTTCCGCGAGGGTGGAGGAATCTGAGGGGGCCCTAATGCCTTGGGTGCCCGTCTCTGAGTTCGTGAGGACTGGTGCGCAGTAACTTCTCCGAAGAGTCCGGCGCGGCATTGCTGGTGACGGAGAGGCCTCCACTTCTCCCTTGGACGGATTTCTTCCTCTTACAGGGGCAAAGTGAGCGAAGGTAAATTCACGTTCTAAATTACCTAGTCAGTGGCAGTGACTATTCACCACTGGTGACAGCACAGTGGGAAGCAGCAAGAAGGGAAAAGGATTGTGCCTCGATCTGTTCCCCCATTATTCAAAAGGAGAAAGACTGTTTTATTGCTTGGCAAGAAGAATAAAACTGAGTTGTACCTATTCACTGTGTGGAACTTGGGTTACTCAAGCAAAGGAGCCAGGGACGAAGGACTGGACTTGGCTCTAGGACACCTACACAAAAGCCCAATCTCTGGCCTTCACCTCCTAGTTACGGAGGACATGGGCCGTGGTGTGTATCATCTCTCTCTCCCAGGTACCCCTAGACAACAGCCATATAACCGATAAAGCAAGGGAGATGGGTGAGGCCGCTACATATAGTTACATCTACTTTTGGAGGACTAATTGGTTGCTTTGGCCAACAAACAGTTTTTTCTTCAGACACTTTATTTAACCACTTGCCAACTGGCGCACGAACATTTACGTCAGCAGAATGGCACGGGCAGGCAAATGGGCGTACATGTACGTCCCTTTATATTTGGCGCCCGTGCTGCAGAATGGGGGGATGCCAGTGTAAACAAGGCATTTCCCTGTTCTGCCTAGTGACAGGACAGAGATCTATCGCTCCCTGTCATCGGGAGCAGTGATCACTGTCGTGTCACATGTAGCCCAGCCCCCACACAGTTAGAATCACTCCCTAGGACACACTTAACCCCTTCCTCGCCGCCTAGTGGTAAACCCCTTCCCTGCCAGTGTCATTTACACAGTAATCAGTGCATTTTTATTGCACTGATTGCTGTATAAATGACAATGGTCCCAAAATAGCATCAAAAGTGTCCGATGTGTCCGCCATAATGTCGCAGTCACGATAAAAATCGCAGATCGCCGCCATTAATTGTAAAAAAACAAAAAATATTAATAAAAATGCCATAAAACTATCCCCTATTTTGTAGATGCTATAACTTTTGCGCAAACCAATCAATAAACGCTTATTGCAATTTTTTTTACCAAAAATATGTAGAAGAATACGTATCGGCCTAAACTGAGGAAAAAAAAGGTTTTTTTATACATTTTTTGGGGATATTTATTATAGCAAAAAGTAAAAAATATTGCTTTTTTAAAAAAAATTGTCGCTCTATTTTTGTATATATATCGCAAAAAATAAAAACCGCAGAGGTGATCAAATACCACCAAAAGAAAGCTCTATTTGTGGAAAAAAAAAGGATGTAAATTTTGTTTGGGAGCCACATCGCACGACCGCGCAATTGTCAGTAAAAGCGACGCAGTGCCGAATCTCAAAAAGTGGCCCGGTCATTTGGCAGCCAAATCCTTCGGGGCTGAAGTGGTTAATAAAGACAGTGTGGTAACAATAACCTCCTCCAAATGATGTTTCTGAAAGGAAGCGAACAGTCACTATGGAGTTGTGAAAGCATTTCTCCACCATCCAAGAATGACTGACAAGAATACTGCTGGCCCTAGCTTCAATGGCGTCCCTTTGTTCATCTTCATGATCTGCTGAGGCAGCAGTATGGAGTTATTAGAGTGGAAGATTGAACTTAGTTAAACTGTATAATTTTTTTCTTTTTGCCAAATTTAAGTGTGTGAGAGTTCCATAGTACACCCTCATGTCGGCATGACTATTGTAACGTTGTCCTCCGTGCTCCACCAAAATGGCACCACTCCAGTTCATTTTTAACCATGCTGCTTGAGTCCCCCACCTATCTTCTTGCTCTTTTCTGTCAGTCTTTCTATTGACAGCCAATTACTAAAACATCCAGTTTAAACTAATGACTCTATACTTTTCCCCCTTAATTTCCAGATACCATTTTAAGATCAACCTCCTTCCTTCTCTGCTTCTTTACTTTAGCCATGACTTCAATTTCTGCATTGAGGACTTCTCAAGTTCTTTTCCTTCTGGTTTTGAAGGGATCTGATTTTGAAGGATGAACTGTATTCAGAACTTGCAACGTAAGAAGAAAATAGATGGCAACGCCTTTCTGAAAAACAGTATGTGCCTTCACCCCAGGGCCATCTTTAACGCAGGGCAAAAGAGAAAGTTGCCCCTGGCCCAGTCATTGTTGTGGGGCCCAAAGCAGCAGCCCCTCGAGCCCTTGCCAGTGGTGGAACTACACAACTTTTCCAGAGTCCAGAGTTAAATAGCAGACAAACTCTTGAGGCCTGTAGAGGAGGGGACAATCCTATCACTTCATCCACAGTACATGATGTCTGGGTCTTGTCTCCCAGGAGACGGGTAATCTTGTTTTTATGGTATTTTGGGAGGAGGCGTGGTTTTGGTGTTTGAGAAGTTTCGCAGGATTTGTTTGCCGCCGCTCAGAGATGACGGTCTTCGGTGCCGGGCCAATTAGAAAGCGCAGTAGGGATTCGGCTGTGAAGCCAAAAGTCTCCACTGCCGGTTTCCCTTAACAGGAATGGTGGTGGCAGCTCCCGACAGCCGATCCAAAAATCAGCTGGGGTGCCGACATTGCGGGAACCCTGGACAGGTAAGTGTCCTAATATTAAAAGTCAGCAGCTTTAGTATTTGTAACTGCTGACTTTTAATTTTTCGTGGGAGGGCCAGAACACCCCTACTGTTTCCATTCCATAAGGTATAACATTGTAGCTTATAGAGGTTGTAAACCTCCATTTTCAAGTTGTACCTATAGGTAAACCTATAATAAGGCTTACCTATAGCTGCGCCGTTTATGAGATATTTACCTTGTACTGCGCCAATGATGTCATTGGCGCATGCGCTGTGAAGAAACGGCCCTCCGTGCCGTTTCTTCACTAGCAAGTGCCGTGACTGCGCGGGAGTGATGTCACGTGACTCCGACCAGTCACAGAGCCGGAGTCCGTGGCCCCGGAAGGAAGAGGGGCGAACATCGATGCGGCCTCCAGTGGGGATGAAGAGGGCTTAGTTTGCAGGTAAGTGTCACATTATGCTTTTACTTTGCAGGGAACAAAAAAGGAAGTAAAACCCATCAGGAAGAAAGAAGAAAGAAGAGACGCATGGAGGACACATCTCGATGCTGCCTGACCCTCCACCAAGATGGGGTAAGTGCCAGTCAGACAGCGAGAGGGCGGGTGGGGGGTCACAGTGGCTGCATTTGATGGGCACAGTGGCTGCATTTGATGGGCACAGTGGCTGCAATTGATGGCATGGTGGCTGCATTTGATGGGCACAATGGCTGCATTCGATGGGCACAGTGGCTGCATTTGATGGGCACAGTGGCTGCATTTGATGGGCACAGTGGCTGCAATTGATGGCACAGTGGCTGCATTTGATGGGCACAGTGGCTGCAATTGATGGGCACAGTGGCTGCAATTGATGGCACAGTGGCTGCATTTGATGGGCACAGTGGCTGCAATTGATGGCACAGTGGCTGCATTCGATGGGCACAGTGGCTGCATTTGATGGGCACAGTGGCTGCAATTAATGGCACAGTGGCTGCATTTGATGGGCACAGTGGCTGCAATTGATGGCACAGTGGCTACATTTGATGGCACAGTGGCTGCATTTGATGGCACAGTGGCTACATTTAATGGGCACAGTGGCTGAAATTGATGGCACAGTGGCTGCATTCGATGGGCACAGTGGCTGCATTTGATGGGCACAGTGGCTGCAATTGATGGGCACAGTGGCTGCATTTGATTGCACAGTGGCTGCAATTGATGGCACAGTGCTGCATTTGATGGGCACAGTGGCTGCAATTGATGGCATGGTGATTGCATTCGATGGGCACAGTGGCTGCATTTGATGGGCACAGTGGCTGCAATTGATGGCACGGTGGCTGCATTCCATGGGCACAGTGGCTGCATTTGATGGGCACAGTGGCTGCAATTTATGGCACAGTGGCTGCATTTGATGGGCACAGTGGCTGCAATTGATGGCACAGTGGCTGCAATTGATGGCACAGTAGCTGCAATTGATGGGCACAGTGGCTGCAATTGATGGGCACAGGGGCTGCAATTGATGGGCACAGGGGCTGCATTTGATGGCACAGAGGGGCTGCAATTGATGATTTTCAGCATGTTTTCACCCCCCCCAAAAATTGAATTTGAATCCTGACTCAAGCCAAACCTTGTTTTTTTATTTCTGGGTATAGTTTGGGAGGTTAGATCTTCTGTCAGATTCACCAATGAGCCATCAAGTCCTTTACTTTGACGTAGTAAGGTTTGTATTGCCACGTGATTTCTTTGGCCAGCAAAGGCGTTTTGTTCTGGATTTTAGGGAAATTATGCTGTTTTCACAAAATGTACGTGGCAATTGTTTTTTTACAACAGGATTAAGGATGGCTGTGACTAATACATGGCTGTACTCAGCATTAGGCACACTAAGGACAGCAATAGCCGGTTATTACTGATGTTTCATGCCTGGATATATTTTAACACTTTTTGGTGTGGCCTTTCCCGCCCTGGGGACCCGCTGACTGAAATTTTCTTTTAATTCTTTATACTATTTAAACATTTGGAGTGATTGCCTTATATGAGGTGATTTATTGCTTATATTATCATTCTATATTTTCTATTATATGTTTTTAAGATATTTTATGGCTTTGTTACCCCTGTGGGTTCTGAGGGCGGTGAATAGTAGGATATCCAACGATTTGAACCGGTGGTATACTGTTGTGTTTCGTTGTGTTTTTCTAGGTCCTGAGCTTTTGTGCTTTCCACATTTCTAGGTATTGTACTGATTCATTGCTGTCCCTTTTTTCGGCTCACGCAGACAAATATTTCAGTTGGCTAGAGGTGTGTGTGTGTGTGTGTGGTAGGGCGGATGATTTGTGGAATGAACGGCCTGTTCTTTGAATTGAGGAGATTGTGTTGTCTGATAGTGCTGGGGTCGGCCATAAAGTAAAGAATTACTTTTGGAATATTTTGAATCATTTGCAGAAGGTGGTTGCTCAATGATGAACCCAGCATTCCAGTTTTCAGGTGTTGTGGTAGGTGGGGTGCAGCGTGGTGCGGCGGCAATAATTCATACAGTCATGTTCAATTGAAAACGTGTGTTTAAATAATACAGCAACAGTTCACAATAAACCCAGTGGAAAGCTGCCCAATTGGGTGCAATCATGTTTTCCAGTAATGTGAAGATCAGCCAGATTGACAGTGTCTGTAAAGAGAGCAGAATGTGGCCTGTCTGTCTCGTGCCCAAGCAGGATTAAGCCCAGAGGAATTGCGACCCTACAATTATCCCTCCTCGTCAGGAACCTTTCCCTACTGCTAGTACTGTCCCTAACAGACCAGGTACCTTTCCCTACACTACCCACTCGCATTAAGTGCACCAAATCCGGGAGCCGGGGTCTTAACAAGACTCTGTCTGACCCAAGATGGCTGCCAGAGTCACATCGGGTGGCAAAATCCAACCAGATAGCTTCCCCAGTGACCCAGGAAACCATAGAGAAACTATGTTCCTCTTGACTTCCTCTCCAGCTGAAAGACCGCTGCAGGTGAGTGCCACTAGCAGTGGAGAAAGTAGACTGCACCTGCCTACACTGTATTCAAAGGAGTCTGCAATGACTTAAGTTTTTCTGAAAAATTGTGAGGGATTACATTGTATGTGTATGGGGACTTCTCCATCTCACTCCGTTGCTAGGTATATGGTGTATAGTGTATATTTGCTATTAGGGGACGATAGTAATATCTGCCCTTCCATAGTGGGTTTATAGAGGTGCCCCATTAAGACATTTTTAAAGTGTTTTTCTAAAGTATTTTGAGGCTTGATTGCCTTTTACACTGGCTGGAGCGATGTTGAGCCAATCCCCCTGTCAGGAAAATGGCCGAAGAAGGATTGGCAATTCCGCCCAAGACAATCATGGCCGCCATGGTGCACAGCGTGACTAAGGTGGGCGGTACTTCCTCCTTGTAGCCTGAACAGATCACATGACTAACTTCCTGGTCTATTTAAAGTGGTTGTATACCCAAATTTTGTACAAGCACCTACAGGTAAGCCTACATTAAGGCTTACCTGTAGGTGCTTGTAATATCTCCGAGACCTACACAGTCTCGGAGATATTTGCAAAAAAAACTGTACCGCTATCTACGGCGCATGCGCGCCGTAGATAACGGCGCAGGCGCACTGAGCGTGGCGGCTCTTGAATGGGAGCCTGCCGGACACTGCCGGAAATTCGCGCATGCGTGGGGATCGTGCCGCATGTGCGGGAGTGACGTCATCGCCGCTCCGGCCAATCACAGCGCCGGAGCGGCGATACCCGGAAGTCACTCCGGGTATCATGGATTAGACGGAGGACGCGTCCGAGGACCGCTGCGGGGGCTTCGATCTAAGGTAAGTGATTGATAATGAGCTAGTATGCTAGTCATACTAGCTCATTATACCTTTGCCTTGCAGGTTGGCCAAAAAAAAAAAAAAAAAAGTTTTGCGGTATACAACCGCTTTAAGCCTGCTGCTGGAGCTGCTCATTGCTGGATTATCTCTTCAGTCTTCTTGGTACCTTGACCTTGTCTCCTGATCCGTGCTTATCCGTTGTGACCCGGCTTGCCTTGACCTCGCTCCCTGATCTCCTGTGTTTGACCCTTGGCCTGCTTCTGGACTCTGCTTCTGCTTCCTGACCACCCAGGTTGACCCTTGGCTTGTACCTGGACCCTGCTCATGTATGACCTTGGCTCACCCCTGTATATTCTCTGGAGTGACCTACCTGTGTTTGACCCCCAGCCTGGCTTCTGGTATCTCCTTTCATCTGAATACAACAAGCTCAGTTCTGCCTGCCTCAGCCATCCCTCAGTGGCTGAGCTCATCAGACTACAGCAAGCACCTGGCCAACCATGCTTCTGTGGGCACCGCGCTCCCTGTTCCCAACTCCAGGGTCGCGCTGCACTCAGCCGCAAGGGGAGCCCTCTTAGCATCTCTATCTCCATACTCGTCCCTGACACCTCGTTTTTTTTGGTTCTCTGGAGTTCCTGACTGTATAGTCATGATTAAGAGTTGAGATAGCGTGAAACGCGTTGACTTACCTTTCTGTGCTCACAGTGTCGTAGTGCTGTATTTGCATGGTTTTAGAAGTTTAACGAAGTTGGATTTTTTTGGGAGTGCAGCCGTCTGGATCTTTGGACTTTAAATTGAATGCAAAGTCGACAAACTGGGCTGGTACCTGAACACAGAAAGGGTATGGAGGATAGTAGTGGCTAGCCCACCTGGAGCAGCGGCTTGCTTGATTTGTGGGATCATTGAGGGTGGGGCTTAAATCTAAGTCACAGAAAAAGTCAGTGCCTCAGTGGCACATTGCCAAGAACAGGGGTGGGGGTTGGGGGAAATGCATTTAAATCCTAACTCAAACCAAAATCTTTATTTTAATTTCTGGACTCAGTTTGGAAGGTTAGATCTTTTGTCAGAAGAGTCAATGAGCCATCAAGTCCCAATTCTGTCCTTTACGTTGAAGTAGTAAGGTTCCTAACTCCATGTGATCTCTTTGGCCGGCAAAGGCACTTTGTTTGGATTTTAGGGAAATTATGCTGTTTGCACAAAATGTACGTGGCAATTGTTTTTTACAACAGGATTAAGGATGGCTGTGACTAATACATGGCTGTACTCGGCATTAGGCACACTAAGGCCATCAACAGCCGGTTATTACTGATGTTCCATGTCTGGATATATTTTAACACTTTGAAATGCTCCTGATTAACAATGAGAAAAATGTATTTTTCTATTGCTTTTTAAATGGATTATTATTTTGGTGGTGTCTAAAAATGACTGTTAACTGTATATCAAAAACGATATATCTATATATAGTTTCTCACAAAAGTGAGTACACCCCTAAAAAATATTTTATTCTATCTTTTCATGTGACAACACTGAAGAAATGACACTTTGCTACAATGTAAAGTAGTGAGTGTACAGCTTGTATAACAGTGTAAATTTGCTGTCCCCTCAGAATTACTCAACACACAGCCATTAATGTCTAAACCGCTGGCAACAAAAGTGAGTACACCCCTAAGTGAAAATGTCCAAATTGGGCCCAAAAAGTGTCAATATTTTGTGTGGCCACCATTATTTTCCAGCACTGCCTTAACCCTCTTGGGCATGAAGGTCACCAAAGCTTCACAGGTTGCCACTGGAGTCCTCTTCCCCTCCTCCATGACATCACGGAGATGGTGGATGTTAGAGACCTTGCGCTCCTCCACCTTCCATTTGGGGATGTCCCACAGATGCTCGATAGGGTTTAGGTCTGGAGACATGCTTGGCCAGTCCATCACCTTTACCCTCAGCTTCTTTAGCAAGTCAGTGGTCATCTTGGAGGTGTGTTTGGAGTTGTTATCATGTTGGAATACTGCCCTGCGGCCCAGTCTCTGAAGGGAGGGGATCATGCTCTGCTTCAGTATGTCACAGTACATGTTGCATTCGTGGTTCCCTCAATAAACTGTAGCTCCCCAGTGCCGGCAGCACTAATACAGCCCCAGACCATGACACTCCCACCACCATGCTTGACTGTAGACAAGACACACTTGTCTTTGTACTCCTCCCCTGGTTGCCGCCACACACGCTAGTCACCATCTGAACCAAATAAGTTTATCTTGGTCTCATCAGACCGCAGGACATGGTTCCAGTAATCCATGTCCTTAGTCTGCTTGTCTTCAGTAAACTGTTTGCAGTCTTTCTTGTGCATCATCTTTAGAAGAGGCTTCCTTCTGGGACGGCAGCCATGCAGACCAATTTGATGCAGTGTGCGGCGTATGGTCTGAGCACTGACAGGCTGACCCTCCACCCCTTCAACCTCTGCAGCAATGCTGGCAGCACTCATACGTCTATTTCCCAAAGACAACCTCTGGATATGACACTGAGCATGTGCACTCAACTTCTTTGGTCAACCATGGCGAGGCCTGTTCTGAGTGGAACCCCTCCTGTTAAAGCAGTTGTATACCTTCATATACTACTTGCACCTACAGGTAAGCCTACATTAAGGCTTACCTGTAGGTGCTTGCAATATCTCCTTAACCTACATGGTTAAAAAGATATTTGCAGAAAATCGGGCACCGATGTAGACAACGATGCAGGCGCACTGAGCGCACCAGGTCTTGAATAGGAGCCGGGAATGCGCGCATTCGCGGGGATCGTGCCGGTTCCGTGCGTATGCGCGGGAGTGACGTCATCGCCGCTTCGGCCAGTCACAGCGCCGGAGCGGCGATAGGTATCATGGCGGCGGCGGAGGAGAGGAACGAGGGTCGGTGCGGGTTCTTCGATCTAAGGTAAGTAATTGATAATGAGCTAGTATGCTAGTCATACTAGCTCATTATGCCTTTGCCTTGCAGGTTTTTTTTTTGGGGGTATACAACCGCTTTAAGCCGCTGTATGGTCCTGGCCACTGTGCTGCAGCTCAGTTTCAAGGTCTTGGCAATCTTATTATAGTCTAGACCATCTTTATGTAGAGCAACAATTCTTTTTTTCAGATCCTCAGAGAGTTCTTTGCCATGAGGTGCCATGTTGAACTTCCAGTGACCAGTATGAGAGAGTGAGAGCGAAACCACCAAATTTTTAACACCTGCTCCCCATTCACACCTGAGACCTTGTAACGCTAACGAGCCACATGACACCGGGGAGGGAAAATGGCTAATGGGGCCCAATTTGGACATTTTCACTTAGGGGTGTACTCACTTTTGTTGTCAGTGGTTTAGACATTATGGCTGTATGTTGAGTTATTTTGAGGGGAAGCAAATTTACACTGTGCATACAAGCTTATTATGCCTTTTCCTTTACAGGTGTAAAAAAAAAAAAAAAAAAAAAAAAAGTCAGCGGCTTTACAACCGCTTTAAGGGAACAACACATGCAAAGCAGATGATTCTACAAGTTTAAAGTTAGGTACACACTATAAGAAAATAAGAAAAAAAAATTCCGTACAAGGCACGATCCTTACATTCTTTGGCCCACTTTATGATTCTCAACTCATTTACATCAAAGTCTATTCAGCTATTAATTTTGTACAGGTAGATAGTGATAGGTGTCCCAGGAGCCGCACACCAAGTCAAAGCCTGCTGTGTGATAGTGAGTAATAGTCTCAGTCTGGACCCCGGCCAGGCCACGCCCCTGTTTGGTTCGCACTAATTATGTAAGCCCATACACATAAGAAAAACACTATATTGTCAAAAGTATTGGGACACCTGCCTTAACACACATGAACTTTAATGGCATCCCAGTCTTAGTCCGTAGGTTTCAGTATTGAGTTGGCCCACCCTTTGCAGCTATAACAGCTTCAACTCTTCTGGGAAGGCTGTCCACAAGGTTTAGGAGTGTCTATGGGAATGTTTGACCATTCTTCCAGAAGCGCATTTGTGAGGTCAGGCACTGATGTTGGACGAGAAGGCCTTGCTTGCAGTCTCCGCTCTGATTCATCCCAAAGGTGTTCTATCGGTTTGAAGTCAGGACTCTGTGCAGGCCAGCCAAGTTCCTTCACCCCAGACTCGCTCATCCATGTCTTTATGGACCCTGTTTTACTTTCAAAAGTGCACAGAATTTTTTTAACACTCCTTTTCTTATATTATAAAAGCCTATACTGGCTTTTCACTATTGCCAAAGCCATTGTTTAGAGCACCCATTTTCATCCAGGGTTCCATGGAATGATAGGATTCCTCCAGTGGTTGCTAGGGGTTCCTTAAGTTGTGACTGACTGACCACCCATGTGGTGATGCTTGCATACTTCTGGGGATAATGCCACTTGGCAGAGCAGCAGCATAACACAAATGATCTTTTACGCTGTCTCTCTCTTTTGATCACCACTGTAAGGTTTGCACTCCTCTCACTGAGCACCACACACGGCTCATGTGCAAGGTAAAGTCTACAGGCTTGGAAATATCAGTTTGTAAATGGATAGAAAACTGGCTAAAAGACAGAATTCAGAGAGTAGTGGTTAATGATTCTTACTCTGAATGGTCCAAGGTTATCAGTGGTGTACCCCAAGGTTCAGTGTTGGGACCCTTACTTTTTAATATGTTTATAAATGATATTGGGTCTGAGATCCAAAGTAACATTTCTGTCTTTGCAGATGACACCAAGCTATGCAGTGGAATAACGTCCTTACAGGATGTCGCCAATTTACAAGCCGACCTCAATGCTCTGTCTAATTGGGCGACTATGTGGCAGATGAGGTTTAATGTTGATAAATGTAAAGTTATGCACTTGGGGGCTAAGAATATGAATGCATCATACATACTAGGGGGAGTACAACTGGGGGGATCCATAGTGGAGAAGGATCTGGGGGTTTTAGTAGATCATAAGCTCAATAATAACATGCAATGCCAAGCTGCGGTTTCCAAAGCGAGCAAAGTCCTTCCTTGTATTAAGAGATGTATGGACTCCAGAGAGAGAGAGATCATTTTGCCCCCCTGTACAAATCATTAGTAAGACCTCATCTGAAATATGCAGTTCAGTTTTGGGCCCCAGTTCTCAAAAAGGATATTGGGGAACTGGAGAAAGTGCAGAGAAGGGCAACCAAACTGATAAGAGGGATGGAGGAGCTCAGCTATGAGGAAAGATTAGAGGAGCTGAATTTATTCACTCTTGAGAAGAGGAGATTAAGGGGGGATATGATCAACATGTACAAATATATAAGGGGTCCATATTGTGAACTTGGTGTTGAGTTATTCACTTTACGGTCAACACAAAGGACAAGGGGGCACTCTTTACGTCTAGAGGAAAAGAGATTTCATCTCCAAATACGGAAAGGTTTCTTCACAGTAAGAGCTGTGAAAATGTGGAACAGACTCCCTGCAGAGGTGGTTCTGGCCAGCTCAGTAGATTGCTTTAAGAAAGACCTGGATTCTTTCCTAAATGTACATAATATAACTGGGTACTGACATTTATAAGTAAAGTTGATCCGGGGAAAATCCGATTGCCTCTCGGGGGATCAGGAAGGAATTTTTTCCCCTGCTGTAGCAAATTGGATCATGCTCTGCTGGGGTTTTTTGCCTTCCTCTGGATCAACTGTGGGTATAGAATTGGGTATATGGGATTGTACGATATTTCTTTTTTTTCTTTTTTTTTTTATGGTTGAACTGGATGGACTTGTGTCTTTTTTCAACCTGACTAACTATGTAATGTAAGGGTCATTCTTCCCATTGATCACCAATGTAATTGATATTCTTTCCACTGACCACCAATGTAAGGGGCGTTCTTCCCACTAACCACCAATGTAAGGATCGTTTTTTCCACTAATCACCAATGTAAGGGGTCATTCTTCCAATTGACCACTAATGTAAGGGTCATTCTTTCCACTGGCCACCAATGTAAGGGTCATTCTTTCTACTGAAAAACTTGTCCCGGCCGAGTGTACACACGCTCGATTCAAAGAACCCGCGGTTCTTTGAATGAAGCAAACGCGGTGACGTAATCGACTACGACGAGCGTGCGCTCGTCACATTCGATGTCGTCACCCTACCTATGCCTAGGAAGCTACCGCGCATGCGTCAAAGTCATTTCGAGCATGCGCGGGTTCCACGGCGACAGGTGAGTGAGTGAGTGAGTAACTTGTATAGCGCTGCAATTGCGAACTAAATCGCCTCAAGGCGCTTTGCATCCAGTGTCGTTGAGATCGTTAGAAGAGATGGGTCTTTAGTATTTTCTGGAAGGCCCGATGGTTTTCTTCCATGCGGATATTCGTGGGTAGCGCATTCCATAGCCTTGGTCCTTGGACAGCAAACCTTCGTTCTCCCTTGGCTTTGTAGCGGGTCTTGGGGATGTGGAGGAGGTTTTGGTTAGTTGATCGAAGGTCACGAGTAGTGGTGTAGTGTTTTATTTTCTCGCATAAGTATTCAGGAGCGTTTCCTTGTGCGCATTTGTGGGTGAGGCAGAGGGTCTTGAATGTGATCCGATCCTTTACGGGTAGCCAATGGAGGCTTTTCAGGGACGGTGCGATTGATTCCCAGGGTTTTTTCCCTGTTACCAGTCTGGCCGCTGTGTTTTGGACGTCTTGTAGACGTGCAACTTGGTATTTGGGTAGTCCTAGGTAAAGTGAGTTAGCGTAGTCAAGCCGTGAATTGATAATGGTTCCGACTACTACTGCTCTGTCTTTTTCCGGGATGAACGGGATGAGTCTTCGTAGCAGGCGGAGAAGGTGGTGAGATCCACTGACTACTGATCCTATTTGTGCGTCCATAGTCATATCTGAGTCAAAGATAACTCCCAGGCTTTTAACTTTGGTGCCTGGGGTTATGTTTTGTCCCAGGATGGTGGGCGGCGTCCAAGTGGTCCTGGCGTTTTTCTTTCGGTTAGCTTGGAAAATGAGCAGTTCTGTTTTGGATCTGTTAAGCATGAGGGAGCTCTCTGTCATCCAATTGTTGATCAATGTAAGGCATTTTTCCAGTCCGTAATATTGATCTTTTTTGTTGTTGATGCGAAAGTATAGTTGAGTGTCATCTGCATAGGAGTGATAACGCATGTCCTGTTCACTGATGATTTTGAGGAGTGGCCGAAGGTAGATGTTGAAGAGTACCGGTGACAGGGGTGATCCTTGAGGGACTCCGCATGTATTTGTGCGTGGTGCCGAGGTAAAGGCTCCCAGTTTCACTGTCTGGGATCGGTTTTCTAAGAAGGATGCGAACCATGGTAGGTCCGTGTCTGCGACTCCTGCTACTTCGGTGAGACGCGTAAGTAGGATTTTGTGATCTACTGTGTCAAAGGCTGCACTGAGGTCCAGCAGCACCAGGAGACACGATTCTCCGTCATCTGCTGCTTCTAGTTTGTCGTATTTTGAGAAGTGCCGTTTCCGTCCCATGGCCTGGGCGGAACCCCGATTGAAGTGGGTCCAGGAGATTGTGGGTATCCAAATGAAGTTGTAGCTGTTGTGTTACAACTTTCTCGATAATCTTGGAGATGGTGGTCAGGCTTGTTACCGGTCTTCTAAAATTTGGGTCATTCGGGTCGAGGTTAGGTTTCTTTAGGAGGGGTTTGATTATTCCTTGTTTAAGGGAAGTCGGCACAATACCTTCTTTGAACGATTGGTTGATGAAGTGTGTTATGTGGGGTGCCAAGATGTCGGTACACACACACACACACACTTTTCTCGTTGAGAAACATGCTGACGAGAATCTCGACGAGAAAATGGAGAATCCTGACGAGAAAATAGAGAGCAGGTTCTCTATTTTTCTCGTCGAGATTCTTGTCGGTTTTCTTGACAAGAAACTTGATAGCCGCGTACACACAATTTACTCGGCAAGAAAGCTATGCCAGCAAGTTTCTTGTCGTTTTTTGACGAGAAACTCGGTCGTGTGTACGAGGCTTAAGCCACTATGCTTTGATAGGAGCCATTGAGAATCACAGGCTTGCAGAATTACATGCTCGGCATTTGGTGTTCCCTGAACACGAGGTTGCATTGTTGCACAGTGGGATGACTTTGTTTACTTGTCAAGGCCAAAATGAAAAGCATTTGGTGGATAAATAACCATTTTTAGAGGTCTGTACATTGGACTAAATAGAGGAACAACTGAGAAGAAGGACAAAAGGATTTAATACCAAAGATGGATTGTAACTTCCATTGAGTGGCAGTTGGAAGCTATGCTCTCTCTACACCTCCATGTGATAGTAGTGGGCCAATCACCAAGCGCCAGCACTGTCACATGCGAGGAAAGGGAGTCCCATATACCTCCCCTTACCTAGAAGTGCCAGGTATTTCCTGTCTCTCCTGATAGCTAAACAAAAAAAGGGGAGGAGAAAAGTATGAGGTGTTGGCCAGTGGGAAATTTAAAGTGTTACTAAACCCACAACAGTACAAGTCTGTATATGCAGTAAAGCATGCTTGTTATACTCACTGTGGATATAGAAGAACTACATTTTTGGGACTTTGAATTGGAGGTACATCTAGCTGGCCTCACCTAAAAGTCCCAACCTCTTAGTTTCAATTCAATATACTCACTGTGGAACCTAAGGGGTTCATCCTCTGCATTGTGCAAAAAGGCTGTTTGATCCTATCTTCTCTGATCCTCCTGTTCTTCCACTATCCCCAATCCATCTCCTGATAAGACAGAGCCTTTGGATGCACTCTGCACATTCTCAGTTTGGTGTGTATTGCTAGAGAGTAGTTTTTTTTTCTCTTGGGAAGGTGCATGTGATCAGCACTGAGCCAATCAGCACTGTCCAGACAGAGGGTCAGGGGTCCTACAGCCTCAAAGGACAGTCAGAGGAGAATTAAAACTCCTCCTACAAGCTTTAACCAGACACTGATAGAAGTCACAAGACTGCTATATACTGCTGATGAGAAAATATATTTAGCAGTTTATATTTACTAAAATAATTGCATTTCCATGTTCTGTGTACTGGGGGAGATCAGATATAGTGGCTCCTGGGTTTAGTAACACTTTAAAGCGGGATTCCCCCAAGGGCGATCCCTCGATCGTGCCAGGTCCCGGCGTCCTCACTAAGGGAAACAGGCAGTGGAGCCTTGCGGCTTCACTGCCCGTTTCCTACTGCGCATGCGCAAGTCTCGCGGCGCTGTATGAATGGGCCGCTGCTCTCTGGTATACACACAGTTCCCAGAAGGCAGCGCGCCCCATTCCCCAGAAGACAACACGAGGATGACGACCAGCCGCAGTATAGGAAGAGGCAGATTTGGAAGGACTGCATAGCAACCACAATTTCTGGTAAGTAAAAAAAAAAAAAAAATTCAATTTTTTTTTCTTTTTGTAGCATTTCGGTGTAATTTTTTTTTTTTAGGGTGGACCTTCACTTTAAAGTGGACCTGCGTAAGTAATCAACCACCATGAATAAAGCACAGGTTCACTTTAGGGAAGATATGTCATTACAGAAAGGGCACATGTGAGTTTAATTAAAGGTCATAAAAGAAAACTGATCTCTTTGCAGAACAATTATGCCGCTCAAAGTTCACTATTTACAACATAGGTTGAGACATATAATAATCATCCTCGGAATAATACAACTGTTTACCACATAATCGCCTCCTAACTTGTTTCTAACTAGAAGAGGTAGGCCAGTGCTGTCTATGATGTTCTGAAAAAATGTTATAATGATTTTAGATTTGTTTCAGCAAGGGCACAGCGGAAAAAAATACTGTCACTGTGACAGCTGTTTACAAACAAAGCCATGTGATCATCATTTCACAACCAATCATGTTGGTTCCCAATCCTTACTGGGGGACTAAAGACTGTCAATGATAGCATGCTCCTAGTTGTAAAAAGGAACATAAATTATCATTCCTCAACATGGGGGGTGTTCTGGGGAACCTTAATCTACCCATCACAGGAAGAGTTAAAAATGTAAGCTAGATGAATAAAAGGTGGCTGTCATAGGCTGCGCAAGGGGTGTGCCAGGTGTGCCTGGGCACACCCTAATCCTGGGGTTGGCACCCTCTCAATGGTTGGCAGGTGACAGGTAATCCACAATCCTTCCTTGCCGATCCTCAGAACCTGGACAGGAGAGGTGGTGGGGGTGGAATTTAGTGTAACCGATCTGTATTTTCCTCCTGCAGCAGCTGAAAGTAGGCTTCTCCTCTTCTCCTTTTTGTCAACATTCAGCTGCCACAGAAGGAAATATCCCCTATATGTACTAATATATGCCACCCCTCCTTTCCCTGTTCCTCTTCCTTCTGTTTTCCGGGTCCCCCATGTGCTCCCTTGCTCCACCTACCTCCCATTGTTTCAGAATGGAGAGCGGGGAAGAGGCCGGTTAAATGTAAAACACATACGTGTTGGAGCTTTGGGGTGCACATCCTAATGCAAGAGGCCGTGCACACCTATGGTGCCTGTTATAAGCACCCTTGGCCATGTTATGGTTGTCCCAACCCCTATCTTTGTCACAACTTGGTAGACATGGAAATGCAGAAAAAATATAAATCAAAACACATTGAAAGTAAAAAAAAAAAAAAAATCTTGTGGGTTTAACCACTCGTTTTTTTTACATATTTATTGGTTACGTGGCAGGTGTGGGTCATTTGCTTACATACTTTTTACTAAAAAGCCTCCACTCTCCCCCACCTAACTGTTTCATCTCAGAAAGTTGTGAGGTCCATTGCTTTACAATATACCGTACATAATATATACACGCTTCTAATCTGCCCTTTGATGATTTGTCAGTTATTCATTCATGGGAAATCTGAAAGTCCTATTCACATCCGAACAATTGGATTGGGCGATTTATTTTGCACAGGAATCCTTAGCCAACACATTTCTAGAACATGGCTTTACAATACTCTTGTATCAAGTACCTTCTATGCTCTGCCAAATCTGTAGCCGGGTACTGGCCAAATGTTGCCACTGCATCACAGTACCAGACCCTCTACTCCATATATTCTTATACGAAGGAGGGTCAGGGCCGCCATCAGGAATTTTGTGGCCCCTTACACAGCTTCAGGCATGTGCCCCTTGGAGCAGAGGAGAACTGGGGGGGGGGTGCTGCCGCTGCAAATTGAGAAGCAGGGGGGGCTGCCGCGAATTGAGAAGCAGGGGGGGCTGCCGCGAATTGAGAAGCAGGGGGGGCTGCCGCGAATTGAGAAGGGGGGGGCTGCCGCGAATTGAGAAGCGGGGGGGGTGCCACGAATTGAGAAGCGGGGGAGTGCTGCCGCCGCAAATTTGTTGAGGTCGGGGGGGCTTTGGGTGCTGATGAACAAGAAAAAAAACAAAAGAACTAAAAAAGGGGGGGTTGCCATCCGGGGCCTCTGGGCCCCTTACAAAAAAAAACTATGTAGCGATACCCTCAGCTTAAGAGGGCTGCTTGTTTGTTTGGGCCTCTGTAATGCACCGCCACCAACCCCTGACAATCGGCTCTGACTTCTCTCGTGACACAGTTAGAAAAGGGAGAAAGTAGTGATATAATTGTACTATCTCTATACATATATATATATTACGCAGCACAACCCCCTTTCTGATACCAGCATAATAATTGACACTCACAACCAAATTACTTAACTATAACGGTTTACTGTAGGCAACGATATAAAAGAGCAATTTGAGTGCAATATACTCATGCAGATCCCTGCAATAACGGTGTACACATTACATGCAAATGACACTCAGTTAGGCAATAAAATGGTATTACCCCGCTGCAGCTATCCTCCCTCGTGAGCAAAGAAATGGCGCCCAGCAATGTCCTAACTACCCAGTCAGGCCTGACTATAACTGTGGGTATAGTTTGGTGAGGAATCTTCGCTAGCAACTGTCGGTGGTACACATAGAGAAACAAATTGTAATCCAAAGTGGGGTTGTAGATAAACGTTAACTTGGCAACTGGAGAGACTGGCAAGCTCAGTTCAGGACAACAGTCTCCCCAAAGTACAACTATTCAATAGAAAGCCTAGGCGTAGTTAGTGATTTAAGGTTTCAAGCTGGCGCTCTCTCACCCAAACTGGACCGACTCCTGTTCGGTTCCTCCGCTACTGTGAGTGGCGTCACAGCGGCCCACGATGCACCGAGTCCTCGGTCATTCAGAAGATGATGGCACCTCAGGTGGATCCGATGCTCTGCAGACTCCCCAGCGGAACAGGAACTCTGGTAAAGGAGCGCGAGACCTAGGCTTCAGGCCTAGCGCGCACAGCAGCTGAGTGCAGGAGACCCTCTTGCAAGGAGGGCGGCGATCAGAGAGACCGAGCCGAGCCCCACCTCTCCCTTTTAAAGTCCACCCCAGCAGTCCTTGCGCGGGGAATGGCATCCTGGGTGCCGCAAAGCATGCCGGGAAATGTAGTCCTGCGGGTAAAACGATACCCCGCTACACATATTTATAAAAAAAAATGGGGGGTTGCCATCCGGGGCCCTGGGAAACTCCGGGCCTCTGGGGACCTCTGGGCCCCTTACAAAAAATAATAATAATAATAATAATAATAAAAAAAAGAAGCAAAAAGGGGGGGGGTTTCCATCTGGGGCCCTGGGGACCTCCGGGCCCCTTACAAAAAAAAATGTAATAAAAAAAAAAAAGGGGGTGTTGCCATCCGGGCCCCTTACAGGTGTACTGCCTGTACCCCCCTGATGGCGGCCCTGACGAGGGTTCTTTACGGGTTTCCGCGCTTTTTTAAACTCTATTAAATATAAAAAAATGCGTAAACTTTCTACAGACCCTTCGTATATTTTCAGCCTAGGTGTAAATCCATCAAGCTACATTCTCTCCCTAAACAATACCTCTAAAAAACCCTACAAAACCTCTCTTTCAGTGTACCAGGTAATTTCAGCCAGGGCCTATATACCAGCCCTCTGAAAAAATGCACACATCATCTAATCCTCTAAAGTTTACCAAATCTAATGAAATTATGAAAATGGAAGAACTCACAGCCTCACTTGAAAACCAAAAGGAGTACTCCAAACAAACTTGGAATACTTGGGTCGACTTTGTACACATTAACACAGCCATTCTCAACCAGCGTTCCATTAAACTCTGGGTTCCTCCAGAGGTTCTTAGGGGTTCCTTGAGTTGTGGCTACTTGACCTCCCATCTACTGGTACCTACAGGTTTGAAAAACGGGGATATTTAGTTCACATATATTGCAATACATGTTTAAAGCGGACGTCCACACAAAAATGGAACCTCCGCTGTCCAGATTCCTCCCCCCCTGCGGTGTCACATTTGGCACCTTTTAGGGGGGAGCAGATACCTGTCTAAGACAGGTATTTGCACCCACTTCCAGGCATAGACCCCCGCATTATCTGCGGGAGTCTACATCACGTCAGGCGCCCCCCCCTGCTGTCTTCTGGGAGACACACGGGTCCCAGAAGACAGCAGGGACCAGTGGCATTGCGCAGCGCTTACTGAAGATGACGGCGGCAGCATCCAAGGTGGCGGCAGCCTCCAAGGACCGAGGGACGGGTCGGCCTCGGGTGACGACATTGCGGGCGCGCTGGACAGGTAAGTGTCCTTATTTTAAAAGTCAGCAGCTGCAGTATTTGTAGCTGCTGACTTTAAAAAATAAATACATTTGGTGGACCTCCCCTTTAAGCTGGCCCACTGTGTCAAAGTAATCCCTCTTCTGGCCAATCCTACACTGACTTGATCCTGCAAATGCTACGGTGGACACCATGCCAACATGGGGCATAAAGACCAAAGGTAGGGGAGAGCGACCAGGTTCAGATCTGGTCACTGACCTGCGTTACAACAGATATATCCTTTCTCAGGACACCATTGGGGGACAAGAGATCATACGGATATACACGGAAATTTATACCAAAACGATTTATGACTTTCTTTAACTGCTTGCCGACCATCGCATGACGAAATACGTCGGCAGAATGGCACAGACAGGCAGATGGGCGTATATATACGTCCCCTTTAAGAAGTGGCATTGTGGGCGCGCTCGCGCCGCCCGCGCCGCCCGCTCCATGAGTCCGACCGAGGGTCCCCGCGGACTCGATGTCCGCCGGGAGTCCCGCGATCGTCTCACAGAGAGGAATAACGGGGAAAAGCTCATGTAAACAAGCATTTCCCCAGTCTTCCTAGTGACAAGGACACTGATCACAACTTCCTGTAATCGGGAGCGGTGATCAGTGTCGTGTCACACGTAGCCCATCCCCCCTACAGTTAGAAGCACTCCCTAGGACACACTTAACCCCTACAGCGCCACCTAGTGGTTAACCCCTTCACTGCCAGTGTAATTTTTACAGTAATCAGTGCATATTTATAGCACTGTTCGCTGTAAAAATGAGAATGGTCCCAAAATGGTGTCAAAAGTGTCCGATGTGTCCGCCATAATGTCGCAGTCGCAATAAAAATCTCTGATCGCCGTCATTACTAGTAAAAAAAAAAAATTATTAATAAAAATGCCATAAAACTATCTCCTATTTTGTAGACGCTATAACTTTTGCGCAAACCAATCAATAAACGCTTATTGCAATTTTTTTTTACCAAAAATATGTAGTAGAATACGTATCGGCCTAAACTGAGGAAAAAAAATGTTTTTTTATATTTTTTTCGGGGATATTTATTATAGCAAAAAGTAAAAAATATTGCATTTTTTTCAAAATTGACGCTCTATGTTTGTATATAGCGCAAAAAATAAAAACCGCAGAGGTGATCAAATACCACCAAAATGAAGCACTATTTGTGGGAAAAAAAGGACGTAAATTTTGTTTGGGAGCCACGTCGCACGACTGCGCAATTGTCAGTTAAAGCGACGCAGTGCCGAATCGCAAAAAGTGGCCTGGTCTTTGGTCAACCAAATGGTCCGGGGCTTAAGTGGTTAAAGAAAGGGGTCATACCTTTCTGGTGAGTGCGGTGTGAGCCTTTTGGTGGCACTGTTTTCTTCACTAATGGATGGATTTAGAGACACAAAGCACACTATTTCTGGACTTTAATTTTACTTCATTATTAATCTTATTGTATTAATATATTTATGAGTAAGGCCCGGTTCACACTACGCTCCGACTTTGGGAGCACATGTCACATGACGTGTACAAACCAATGGTTCCCTATGAGAGCCGTCTTAACTGGTCCGACACAAGTCGGTCCGACTTTAGAAAAGGTTCCTGCATTACTTTGGTCTGACTTTGGTCCGTTTTTAGCCTATTCAATATCATTGAAGTCGGATCAAAGTCTATCTTCGTCCTAATGGATGGAAGTAGGACCGATGCAGGACTGATGTCGCAGGGCAAAGTAGGATGACAGTCACACAACAGTCGTTTCGTACCAGTGTGAACCCGGCCTTATATGTTTGTATGCACATTCAGTGTTTTTGGCAGCATTCAGCATAATCCTAGAAAGTGCGGTCTCCTTATAGAATTTTATTTTTAGTGCTTTCTTTCGTTTTAAGATGTGTTTTGCAGAGTTGCTGGACACACTCTGAGGATGGCTGCCTCTTTTTAAATCACCTCCTTACCGTGGTTCAACTTTGTTTTTACCTAAAGAATGACTAATCGAATGTACATTATTACAAACTAAGGGCATTGCCTCCTGGAGCGCCACATACCCAATTTACCTTGACAGGAGGGTGAGGGGGCACTATGCGTGCCGCATTACCATTCTCTTTGGAGCGCCCAAAGGTGTCCAAGGTCTGCTACAATTCTATAGTTTAAGCTAAAAACATTTTTTTTTTTTTTGCTTTGCGCCGCTAAAGTGTTCAGATTTGCCTTGAAGAAAAAGTGGCAACCCTAACCCCACCCCCAGGGAGATCCTGTCCTGCTGGCCCTTTGGTGGTGTCAGGAGCTGCCCTTGAGGCCTACTATGTCAAGTGTGTTGAGCACCACCGCTTTGCCCACTTCAATACCGGGCACTTTCCACCTTTCCTGCCCAGACCAATTATCAGCTTTCAGCGCTGTCACATTTTGAATTACAATTGCGCGGTCATGTAACGCTGTACCCATACAAAGTTTTTATCATTTTTTTCCCACAAATAGAGATTTTGTTTTGGTGGTATTTGATCACCTCTGAGGTTTTTATTTTTTGTGCTACAAATAAGAAAAATACCGAAAACTTTGTTTTGGTTACAAAAGTTTGTAAATAAGTAAGTTTTCTCCTTCACTGATGGGCACTGATGAGGCTGCACTGATGGGCACTGTTGAGGCAGTACTGATTGGCACTGATGATGAGGCACTTATATGCAGCACTGATAGGCGGCACTGGGCACTAATAAGTGGCACTGATGGGCACGGATAGTTGGCATTGATAGGTGGCACTGATAGGCGGCACTGATAGGCACTGATGGGTGGCATTAATGGGCACTGATAGATGCCACTGATAGCCAGCACTGATCCATTGGCACTGGCAGGCATTACTGATGGTCACTGGGTGCCATCCTTATTAGGCATTGATTGGCATACCTGGTGGTCCTGGGTGGGCATCCCTGGTTGTCCTGAGTGGGCATCCTCTGGGAGGGGCTGCGCTGAAAATCAATCAGCGCAGACCCCCCTTGTTAGGAGAGCAGCCGATCGGCTCTCCTCTACTTGTGTCTGTCAGTGCGAGTGGAGAAAAAGCCGATAAATGGCTCTTCCTATTAACACAGCGATCAGCTGTGATTGGACACAGCTAATCAAGTGGTAAAGGGCCTGGGTCAGAGGCTCTTTACCAAGATCAGAGATGCAGTGTGTCAGACTGACACACCACACAACCGATCGCCGCGTGGGCGCACGCTGGCTTGTTATCCTGCTGGACGTCAAATGACGCCCAGTCAGGATAAGGGAACCACTTTCCGGCCGCCATTCCCCATACGGCGGGCGGGAAGTGGTTAACCTTTGCCTACTCTATGTAACATGAATGAATACCTAAACAGACTAATAGTAGTTCTGCTTTAAGTACTGTAACTGTACCTTATTTCTCCCCTACTGTGTACTGTTAAGCAATGTCATTAAATCTCTTATGTAAGCCTGGGTAGGCTGGACATTTCCTACAGGATTAGTACACAAGGGTAACTGTTGCTGCTGAGAAAAAAAACACTTGACCTGTCAGTAAACAATAGAAGCTCACAAATTATTAGCAGCGTGGTGCCAGCTATCGCCATGCCTCCGTGCCCTGGTTTCGGCTGAGAAATTGTTTACTTTCTGCAAGCTGGTGCAGTTCTCCTTTACCTGGCACTGTTATATACACCTCCAGTATACAAAGCTCCATACGCTAATCCATTCACAGTTACTAAGTAACTGATAACTGCAATGGATGGTGTCATAAAATCAAACATTGAGTCATCCAGAGATAAAACACTCCCTGATCTCTGGAACTTTCTCCTGAACGTCTAGGGTGGAGCGCTACGAGTTCGCTCTATGCACCGTATGTTACCGACGGCCGGCGAATTATCATTAAAGGGACACTAACCTATATCCTTATTCTCCATTCACATCCACTACTTAACGGCCCTGTAACCTATTTTTCATAAAATAGTTTCTTGCTGTGTTTTTCTGCCTCCTTGTAATGTTCTCTGTGAGTTCCCAAACCTCTCCTTTTTCTCCTCACTTCTGTTAATTGTGGTCATGTGCTCTGCTCTCTGCACACTACAAATCCCATAGTCCATAGTCCTTCTTGGGACCGAGCCAGAGAAGGTGGCTACATTCCTACATACAACCAAAGTTAAGGGCAGTGGCGGCTGGTGCACAAATTTTTTTTTGGGAGGGGGGCGTAAACAAACTGAAAAAAAAACATAAATTGCAGCCACTGTGCCCATCAAACGCAGCTACTGTGCCCATCAATTGCCGCCACTGTGCCATCAAACACAACCACTGTGCCCATCAAATGCAGCCACTGTGCCCATCAAATGCCGCCACTGTGCCATCAAACGCAGCCACTGTGCCCATCAAGCGCAGCCACTGTGCCCATCAAGCGCAGCCACTGTGCCCATGAAGCGCAGCCTCTGTGCCATCAAACGCAGCCACTATGCCATCAAACGCAACCACTGTGCCCATCAAATGCAGCCACTGTGCCCATCAAATGCAGCTACTGTGTCCATCAATTGCCGCCACTGTGCCATCAAATGCAGCCACTGTGCCCATCAAACGGAGCCACTGTGCGCATTAAACACAGCCACTGTGCCCATCAAGCGCAGCCACTGTGCCCATGAAGCGCAGCCTCTGTGCCATAAAATGCAGCCACTGTGCCATCAAACGCAACCACTGTGCCCATGAAACGCAGCCACTGTGCCCATAAAACAAAGCCACTGTGCCCATCAAACGCAGCTACTATGTCCATCAATTGCCGCCACTGTGCTATCAAACGCAGCCACTGTGCTCATCAAACGCAGCCACTGTGCCATCAAACGCAGCCACTGTGCCATCAAACGCAGCCACTGTGCCATCAAATGCAGCCACTGTGCCATCAAACGCAGCCACTGTGCCATCTAACGCAGCCACTGTGCCCATCAATCACAGCCACTGTGCCCATCAATCACAGCCACTGTGCCCATCAAACGCAGCCACTGTGCCATCAAACGCAGCTACTGTACCCATCAATTGCTGCCAGTGTGCCCAACAATTGCCGCTACTGTTCCCCATCAATTGCTGCCAGTGTCCCCATCAATTGCCGCTATTGTATTCCCATCAAATGTTGCCAGTGTGCATTGCCCGGCACTTACCTGTCTCGCAGCGGGTCACGGTGGCGTCCTCCACGTCCATGCTCCTCGATGTCTTCTCCTGTCCTCTCTATCAGGCTGTTGTTTCAGCTAATCAGGTGACAGGTAACAGACCCGAGCACCTGATTGGCTGAGAGGTGGGTCAGTGTTAGGAAAGTGATTTATTCGCTTTCCTAACACAACGCTGAGTGAACAGCAAGCGCCCAGCATGGCGCCCGCTGATCACCATTTTGGACGCCTATTAGAGCCTACGGCTCTAATCAGGTGCTTAAAAAAAACCAAAAAAAAAACGCCGCTGTAATTCAGGTGCCCGGCGCCCGAAAAGGGGCCAGACACCTGAATAGGGGGTGGCAGCGGCGACCATTGATAGATTCATGCAATGCATGAATCTATCTATGGTGAGAGAGGTGGCAGGAGAGAGGGGGCGGTGCCCTTGCGCCCCTTATGGACGCACCACCACTGGTTAAGGTAAATCAAAGGGACTCTAAATCTACCTCCAATGGTCTTACAAATAAAAAATAAACATTGTTAAAGTTAATCATACATCTTTATTCATACATAAAATAAAAAATATATAAAATCTTTAAAAATGACAGTTAATTTACAAGTGATAGTGAGCCTGATGTGTAGAGGAGAGCCTCTCTTGCCGCACCGGCTTGTGGGCCCCTGAGGTTGAGACAGCAGCCATGGAAGCACGTGACGCAGGAGTGCCTAGGATCAGTCCAGTATCAGCGTGGCTGGATGCTCGTAGCTGGAGATGCAGCAGGCAAACCGGTAGGCTGGGTAGACCAGAACGGTGGCCGACTGGATCGCAGATGAAAGCAGGAACTGGTGCAATTTGCAGAGCAGAACTGCAGCAGACTGGAGGAACAGGTGCAGAGTCAGGCAGGCCGGGTCAGAGACGTACTGGCGGATCAGGCAGAGGAGAAGTCCAAAACAAGCCGAAGTCAGGGTATCAAGCAGACAAGGTTAGTGAGAGCAAGCCGGGTCAAGGATCAGAAGTCAGCACAGATAATGGGTTTCAGGACACACAGAAGCTGCAGACCAAACAGCAAGGAGTCTTTGGTGCACTCAGTTTAAATAGCCCCTTTGGCGCCAATGTTGGTGACAGGCGCGCGTGCCGATGCGCCGTGAATGTGCGTGTCTGCCGTGCGATTCCTATTGCACGGCCATGTCTTCCCTGACAGATAGGGACTTGAAATGAAGACCATTGAATTTGGGTTGACGCGTTTGGCATGATAACCCACTTCCTCAGGACCTCAGATCTCCACCAGGAATCACTTTTTATATAAATCAAATCCACTTGATATATATTTGATATACACTCACCGGTCACTTTATTAGGTACACCTTGCTAGTACCAGGTTGGACCTCATTTTGCCTTCATTCTTCGTGGAATAAATTTAACAAGGTGTTGGAAACATTCCTCAGAGATTTTGGTTTATAGTGGCATGACAGCATCACGCAGTTGCTGCAGATTTGTTGGCTGCACATCCATGATGCGAATCTCCCGTTCCACCACATCTCGAAGGTGCTCTATTGTATTGAGATGTGGTGAGTGTTGGAGGTCTATGGAGTCCAGTGACCTCATTGTCTGGTGGTGAGATGATTGGAGCTTTGTGACATGGCGCATTATCCTGCTGGAAGGAGCCATCAGAAGATAGGGACACTGTAGTCATAAAGGGATGGACATGGTCAGCAACAATCCTCAGGTAGGTCGTGGTGTTTAAACGATGCTCAACTGGTACTAAGGGGCCCAAAGCCTGCCAAGAAAATATCCCCCCACACCATTACACCACCAGGTATTTTAGTTCACCTTTAATTACAAGAAGAAGGATAGTGAAAACCTCCAATCCATCAGCAGGGTTTGTATGCGGGTCTGTTATCGGGACTTTCACTAGCCCTGTCATAGTGTCACACAAGTTTTGTTTCTTTTATTACCACGGATTTTTATCACTATAATTATATTATCTGCTCTTCTAGTGACTTACCTTCCTATCTGAGTTCAAACAACACTTACTGGATCCAATGCATCCATATCTATAAAATACATGTAAACACAATCAGCGGCACAAAGGTTGAAACTAAGACTGCATTCCCACCTGAGCGTAGTGTCTTTGATCGCTTTTCTGGCATTTTGTTTGCACGTTTTTTTTAGGGTGTTTTTGCGCGTTTGTACTTTTGCTTACACATCCGTTCCAGAACGGCACCAGGTTAGATATAAAAGAGAAGCAATCCAATAGCGTAATATTCTTAAAGCTATTATCACTTTATTACACAAAGAGATGCACTCACATGTTTGTAATGATCAGGCATGCATCTGGCGTGACGAATGCCAACAAACGGGGCTTCCAACAACAAAGATGGCCGTTGTGCAGCTGCGCATGCGCAGTGGTGTGTGTACGTGGGGGAGCTCATCCGTGTCTTTATGGACCTTGCTTTGTGCACTTGTCCAAATCATTTGGTGGAGGGGGAATTATGGTGTGAGGTTGTTTTTCAAGGGTTGGGCTTGGCCCCTTAGTTCCAGTGAAGGGAACTTTTACGTCGTCAGCATACCAAGACATTTCGGACAATTTCATGTTCCCAACTTTGTGGGAACAGATTGGGGATGGCCCCTTCCTGTCCTAACATGACTGCGCACCAGTGCACAAACAAGGTCCATAAAGACATGAATGAGTGAGTTTGGGGTGGAGGAACTTCACTGGCCTGCAGAGAGTCCTGACCTCAACCCGATAGAACACCTTTGGGATGAATTAGGAGCGGATACTGCAAGCCAGGCCTTCTCATCCAACATCAGCACCTGACCTCCCGAATGCACTTCTGGAAGAATGGTCACATATTCCCATAGACACTCCTAAACCTTGTGGACGGCCTTCCCAGAAGAGTTGAAGCTGTTATAGCTGAAAAGGGTGGGCCAACTCAATATTGAACCCTACAGACTAAGACTGGTATGCCATTAAAGTTCATGTGAGTGTAAAGGCAGGTGTCCCAATACTTTTGACAATATCGTGTATATACCATAGTTTGTGGACTCTATAACTTTCCTACAGACTAAACATAATTTTCACTAAAGAAAAGTAACAGAATACATTTTGGCCTAAATTTATTAAGAACAATTATTTATTTGCAAAATTTATCACGGAAACAAAGAAATTTTTTTATTTTTTTTCTAAATTGTCGATCTTTTTTTATTTATTTAGCAAAAAATAAAAACCCCAGTGGTGATTAACCCTTTCAATACTGGGCTTTTTATACCACTTCCATACCGGGCCTATTCTGGCACTTCTCTCCTACATGTACAAATCATCATTCTTTTGCTAGAAAATTACTCAGAACCCCCAAACATTATATATGTTTTTTTAGCAGACACCCTAGGGAATAAAATGACGGTCATTGCAACTTTTTATCTTGCACGGTATTTGCGCAATAATTTTTCAAACGCCTTTTTTGGGGAAAAAAAATGGTTTCATGAATAAAAAAAATAACAAAACAGTAAAGTTAGCCCAATTTTTTTGTAAAATATGAAAGATGATGTTACGCCGAGTAAATAGATACCTAACATGTCACGCTTTAAAATTGCGCACACTCATGGAATGGCGCCAAACTTCGGTACTTAAAAATCTCCCTAGGCGATGCTTCACATATGTGGTTTGAACGGCGTTTACATATCTGGGCGGGACTTACGTGTGCGTTCGCTTCTGAGCACGGGCTATTGGGGACAGGGACGTTTTCATAATTTTTTTTACTTAATTTTTTTTGCACTTTTTTCTTATTTTTTTTTTTTTTTTAGCACTTTTATTCCTATCGTGTTTCCCCGAAAATAAGCCCGGGCCTTATATTAATTTTGGCAACAAAAGACACAGTAGGGCTTATTTTTGGGGTAGGTCTTACCATGTAATGTGATGTCTTCTCTCCCCCTCTCTCTCCCTGCCTGACAGGAATCCCCATCTGGTCACCAGTCATCTCTATGCTCGTCATGTGACCAGACACCGGCGCCGGACGATTCTTTCTCCGGGCCCGCGATGGCACAGGAGAGCCCGGAGAAGCACCGGATGTCAGCGGGAGGGGGGGGGGGGGGATGTCCAGTGAGACAGGAGATGCCCTTTAAGTAGAAATCAAGTAGAAATCAAAGCAGGAAAAATTCATAGGCTGGTAATGCTTAAGACTGCAGAAAAGTGAGAAGAGGAAGCAATGGCGACATAAGGGGGTTGATTATACTGTGCACTCTGTAGGGGCTTTTGTCCAGGGCTTAGTAAATGAGGTGAAGCTTCACTTTGCACAAACAATAACCAAGCAAAGAAAATTGAAAAAACTATTTAAAAAAAATATATATATATCTTGCACGGGATTGGATGATGGAAGCCAACAGAGCTTCCCCTCATTTACCACGCTCTGGAGCAAATTGCCTTGCTAAGTGCACAGTCTATTTGCTTTTAGTAAATCAACCGCAAGGTGTGTAGCTATTATTTTTTCTAGGTTTTAATATCACTTTTTTTTGCTTACTTTATGAAGCTTATGCATCACCTAGTAATGGATTTGGTATTTGTTTAGAGACTGTCATACAACAGACTTTAGTAAACTTTAATGGATCAGATCAATAGATTTTTCCATGTCATGAGGCAATCAGTGCTGCCACCTAGTGACTGAAAATAGATAATACAACTTCAACAAACTATATCCCTGCTGAGATTGTCAGCGTCTCCCACTTGAGTTCTCGATCGGAATTTCCGTCGGAAAAAACGTGGATGGTTTTTCCGACGGAATTTCGCTCAAACTTGGCTTGCATACACAAGGTCACACAAATGTTGTCGGAAATTCTGACCGTCAAGAACGCGGTGACGTGCAAGACGTACGAAGAGCCGAGATCAATGAAGTTCAATAGGCAGTTCGGCTCTTCTGCTTGATTCTGAGCATGCGTGTTTTTTTTGCGCGTCAGAATTGCATACAGACGATCGGAATTTCCGATGGGAACTTTTTGGGAAAACTGAGACTCGGGTGATCACCGATCCGAGTAAGGGGCCGATCCCGACCCCTTACCACGTGATCAGCTGTCAGCCAGTGACAGCTGATCACGTGATGTAAACAAAGAATCGGTAATCTTTTTTTTTTCTCACGCTGACAGCGTGAGGAGGAAAAAAAGCTGATCACCGGCTCTTTCACAAGGGACATCGGTCCCGATGAGGAAGGAGGCAGATGTGCCTCATCAGTGCCAGTAAAATGCTACGTGCCATTGCCCACAGTGCCACCTAACAATGCCCACAGTGCCACCTAACAATGCCCACAGTGCCACCTATCAATGCCCACAAGTGCCGCCAATCAATGCCCACAAGTGCCGCCAATCAGTGCCTCATCAGTGCCACCTAGCAATGCTGCCTATCAGTGTAACCTACCAGTGCCCATTATTGCCACCCATCAGTGCCCATTACTGCCACCCATCAGTGCCCATCACTGCCACCTATCAGTGCCACCTATTAATGCCACTTCTCAGTGCCCACCAATGCCACCTATCAATGCCCTTCAGTGCCACCCAGCAGTGCCAGCTCTCAGTGCCGCCTATCAGTGGCCACCAGTGCCGCCTTATCGGTGCCCACCAGTGATGCCTTATCGGTGCCCACCAGTGCAGCCCATCAGTGCAGCCTCATCAGTGTACATCAATGAAGGAGAAAAATGACCTGTTTACAAAATGTTATAACAAAATGTAAAAATATATATATATATATATTTTTTTTTTTTTTAAATCAATCTTTTTTTTTTTTTAACAAAAAATAAAAACTGCAGAGGTTATCAAATACCACCAAAAGAAAGCTCTATTTGTGGGGAAAAAGTTATAAAAATTTCATTTGGGTACAGCGTTGTATGATTGCGCAATTGTCATTCAAAGTGCATCAGCGCTGAAAGCTGAAAATTGGTCTGGGCAGGAGGGGGGTTTAAGTGCCCAGTAAGCAAGTGGTTAATAGCTCAGATCTCTGCTTTCGCCGTTGTCCGGATAAAGGTACTTTATTTACACATTTAGTGGCATTGTCCACTTGTACATTTATTCTGGGAAAAGATTTTCCGTATTGCCTCTAAATGATTTAATTGTACTGTTATACCAGACTCAATGGCAGCTCTTCTCAGTATTAAACCAAAACCACTTTCTCAAAATCAACACAAGCTATTCCTTACACTCATGACAGCCGCAAAGCAGACAATAGCTAGCGCTTGGAAATCACCTGTAGTGAACATGGCAGAAGCCAAAAAGAGAATGAACCAAGCCTTTATTCATGCTAAATTTGATGTACTAGACAAAAATAAATTGAAGAAATTCGACAGCATGTGGACGCCATGGATCACATACGAATTGCCTGCCAACTTTGATCCACAAATTCTCTCATCTTGGTGACTTATGCCTTTTCAGGGAGTCCCGAACTCAAATAGTTTACATGGAATTAGCCTTCGGCGTTCTGTCTTATTCTCCCCCCCACTAGCCCCCTTCCTCCTTTATTTTTTCCGTCCCTGCTCCTCCTTAGAGCACTTTCATTAAATTTTTCATTTTTCTCACCCCCCCTTTTTTTTTTTTATTACAGCATATGTTTTCACTTTACAACAGAAGTCATGGCTTTGATTTTGGGTCAATTTAACTTTTTAAATAGTTAGTCATTAGATTCCACATGTTATGGAAGAACCAAACTTCTCAATTGCAAATTGTAAATAATTTTGTCTCTTTGAGTCTAGTTATATCTCACTATGGCATGGAGTACTTTGCGCTCATTACTTTCTTATTCTCAAATTGAATCTCAGTCTCTATTACACATTGGGGCTGATTTACGAAACGTTTGCGCCATGAGTATTGGCGCATCTGCGTGCGCAACGGCTGTTTTGGTATTTACAAAACATTAGCGCCGGTAGCGCAGCACTATTTCCCATTTACTATAGTGTTCTCGGCGGACGGGAGGAGGCGTTCAGTGCGCCACTATGGACCTGGCGCACGGCATCTTAAAATATAAATATAAAGAAGCTGGGAGTGCCAATATAATGGGGGTGATGTGGGGTGATGTGAGGAAGTGTAGTGACACCTGCCCAGGTAACAAATATGGCCAAAATAGAGTGAGAAAGTAACTTTTTCAGAACCAGCCCGCTGCGCCGGCAATTACGTTTAGAACTGCGAGAGGATTTTTGAGCTCAGCGCAGGAATTTTACTTGTTCAAACGCACCGGTTCACTGCGCCGGCAAAATCTTAGTAAATGTCAAGTCACGTAAATCAATTTGCATAAGTTGAACAGGCGCAGCTCTGAACTTGCCAGTGCGCCAGCAAAATGACATTTCTAAAGGAAAAAAAAAGGCATTTAAAAGCACCCGCGGCTATAATGAATTGTCGGCTCCCGGCAATATAGAGAAAAGTCATTGAAAGTCTTTGATAAAAAAAAAAAAAAAATGCGTGGGGGTCCCCCAAATTCCATTACCAGGCCCTTCAGGTCTGGCATGGATATTAAGGGGAACTCTGCGGCAATTAAAAAAAAAAAAAGACGTGCGGGTCCCCCTCAAAATCCGTACCAGGCCCTTCAGGTCTGGAATGGATTTTAAGGGGAACCCTGCACCAAACGTAAAAAAAAAAAATAGCGTGGGGGTCTCCCTAAAAATCCACACCAGACCCTTTATCCGAGCACGCAACCTGGCAGGCCGCAGGAAAAGAGGGGGGGCGAGAGAGCGGCTCCCCCTCCCCCCTGAACCGTACCAGACCACATGCACATACGGTTCGCTCGCCCCCCCTTTCCTGACCTGCCGGGCTGCGTGCTCGGATAAGGGTCTGGTTTGGATTTTGGGGGGACCCCCACGCCATTTTTGGGCGTAGGGGGTTTCCCTTAAAATCCATACCAGACCTAAGGGCCTGGTATGCTCCTGAAGGGGAACCCATGCTGTTTTTTTAATTAAAAATTGGCGTGGAGTTCCCCTTCATGATTCATACCAAACACGGGATAGCGAGCGCGCGGCTGCCGAGAACCAGCGCGATGGCATCGCACTGGAGACATTCTCGGCCAGGTAGTCGCCTCTAGGACACGACTTGAGCGGCTGCTTCACGCTCATGTCATGTCCAAGTTGCCTCGCAAAGTCGCGCTGTCCCTGTGTTAGCCGGCACACGAGTCGCCCCACGAGTCGGATCGTCTTCATCGGACTTCCCGGGCGACCTCTATTCAAATTAATGGGTTCCCATAGGGAACCATTTATTTTCAATAGAGCGCCGCTCAAATTTTTATTTACTATAGCAGTGCGCCGGCGGTTCCTGCGCTCAATTAAGGATTTATCCGGTGCACCTATTAAGGTATTAACCGGCGCAGCGCACTGTTTATAGTAAATCACCCCCATTGAGTTTATCTTTATTAAGGGAGAATATGTTATATTGCTTCTTTTTGTATAAATCCATGCTTCAACATTGTATTGTATTGCTGCCATTCAATATGCTGTAATTGTTATTATTCCTTGATTTGATTTAAAATAAAATAAAAATCTTTAAACAATAAAATAAAATAACTTGTGTCTAATAAAGAAATTAAAGGTGAATTGTATTGCCAGTGATGTGCTCTACTCAATCCATCCCATATCCTAAAGGTATGTTTAGTAAGTGGGTTCGTGTTTTTTGACAATTCACGGTGTTGTCGTGGGACCACATATCCTTTTCCCTAAATCTACTTTGTGCTATTTCAATTTCCACCCACCCTTTCCCGTCTTTATTGGATATCCAACCTGCTATCCGTGAAATAATGATTGCCTGGTAATATTTTTTAAAGTCTGGTGCTGCTAACCCCCCCTAACTTTTTCCCCTTTACCAATGTTGCATATGAAATTCTGGGGTGTTTTTGCCTCCATATGTACTTTAAAACTAGGGTACTTAATTTCACAAAAAATTCCTATGGGTTTTTTATGGGGATTATTTGGAATATGTATGTTAGTTTAGGAATAATAATCATTTTTAAGGCATTCATCCTCCCCAGCCACGAAAGGGGTTTATATCTCAGACGGTTAAGTTGTTTTTTTACCTCATTCAATATGGGAATATAGTTGGCCGCATATAAAGATTCCAATGATGCTGTCAATTTTACACCTAAATATTTCAGTTCCTCTTTGCACCAAGCAAAGGGAAATGCTGGCTGAATTGCCTGCTGTTCCTCTTTTGGAGTAGATATATTTAGGATCTCCGATTTTGTTAATTTATTGATTTTGGTAATTTTAAAGTTTGTCAATTTTCCATATCTACTCAATTCCTTTAATACAATTGGTATTGTAGTCCTAGTGTTAGAGATGCAAAATAAGACATCGTCTGCATATGCGGCCACTTTATACTCCTTGCCCCGTACTCACGATAGGAATTTTCGATGAAAAAGTCTGACGGAATTTTTTCATCGGATATTCCGACCGTGTGTACGCCCCATCGGACTTTTTTCCGTGGGAGTTTAAAAATAGAACATGTTTTTTTTTTTCCGATGGGAAAAAATCCTATTGGAAATTCCGATCATCTGTGTGGAACTCCGATGGAGAAAAAAACACGCATTCTCAGAATCAAGTTGACGCATGCTCAGAAGCATAGAACTTCATTTTTCTCGGCTCGTCGGAGTGTTTTACGTCACTGCGTTTTGGACGGTCGGAATTTGGTCTGACACTGTGTATGCAAGACTGATGGAAGACAGCTTGAACGGAATTCTGATGGAAAATTCCATTGGATTTTATCCCATCGGAAATTCCGATCGTGTGTACAGGGCATTAGTCCTCTTATATCCTAATTTTTCCGAATTGCGGCTAACAGGGGTTCCAGTGCCAGTACAAATAACATTGGTGAAAGGGGGCAGCCCTACCTTGTACCATTAAACAGTTCCAGGGATGGAGAGAGGCTTCCATTTATCCTAATTTTAGCTGTTGGATGGAAGTAGAATGCGGATATACACATAAATGTTATTTCAAAAGCTGTTTTCAATACATTTAAATCTTTAAGACATGTGGTGAAAAATTCATGTCAAAAGCACCTTAATATATTTACCTAGAAAAATGGTGATGTGTTCAATACTTATTTTACCCGCTCTATATGCTCTATATATATATATATGTATATATATATATATATATATATACACACTGTATGTACAGTATGTATATCATAGGTGTGCACAGAGAGTGTGCCGGATGTGCCGGGGCACACCTAATCACCCCATGTGCCAGTAGCATAGGATCTATCTATCTATATATATATATATATATATATATATATTGTGACAGCAGGAAGGTAAAGTCACCTGGTTGCATCCAGGGGGGTAGATATATTTCTCCCAGATTCAGGCTTTATGCCGACTTATACAACTAGGGAGTTGATGAAGCCCAGCTGAGGCTAGTGGGCTCATGAATGACTCATACCTCTAGGGAGAGTGCTGGGCGTCGTGAGGCAGGGAGTTGATGAGACCAGCTGAAGCCTGTCAGTTCGTTTAAGGCCTCTATAAAAACTCCCAGCTTCATTAGATGTTAGCTCATGCCTGGAACCAGACCTGTGTGGACTGTCTAGGGAGAGTGAACCCCTGTGCGGTGAGGCAAAGCCTGTGTGGCTATTTGTTTGGACTTTTACTAAACCAGGGACTTAGGGACTAGGACAGCACCAGGCTGATCCCAGTTGTTAGTTTAGGAAACCTGCATGTTTAGTCAGAGGTCAAACTGACCAGGATTTATTTTGTTTGTTTCTTTTTGGCTTTGCTGTGTTTTTGTCACTGTACATAGAGAAATAAACCGCACCTTTTGATTTTGAAAACCACAACCTCCGTCTGCTGGCCCTGTTTTTGTGTGGGGAGCCCAACCAGGGGGTCACACACACCCGCTACCGAGTTAACCCCCTCACAGTTGGTGGAGAACCAGTGGCAGTTTTTTTTAAGCCAGCATGGAGGAGATACTGAAACAGCTGGCTCTAGCAAATGCCAATCAACAGCAGACAAATGCAGGTTTGCAAAGGAGCCTTGCAGCCCAGCAGCAAGCTCATCAACAAGCCCAGCAGCAATCTGAGGCCCGCTTCATAGACCTGTTACAGAAGCAAGAGCAGAGACTACAACAAATGGAAGCAGTAATGCAGCAACGTCCGCAGACCAGTGAGGAAAGCCGTCCCACTAATACCGCGTCCTTTGGGGTGAGTCGTTTATTGACAAAAATGACTGGAGAGGATGATCCAGAGGTATTTTTGACCACATTTGAAAGGACTGCTGAAAGAGAAAAGTGGCCTGAGGAGCAGTGGGCTGGACTGGTGGCTCCTCTGTTAACTGGTGAATCGCAGAAGGCTTACTATGACCTAGAGCCTGACCAAGCAAAAGACTATGTGATGCTAAAAGCTGAAATATTGGCAAGGCTGGGTGTCACCCTGGCTGTCCGGGCTCAGCGTGTGCATAACTGGACTTTCCAGCTTGGAAAACCCCCCAGGTCTCAAATGTATGATCTCATTCACCTGAGCAGGAAGTGGCTACAGCCAGAGACTTTGTCCGCACCGGAGATTGTGGAACGTGTTGTGATGGATCGTTTCTTGAGAGCTCTTCCTACCGCCATTCAAAAGTGGGTAAGCCACGGAGACCCAGAAACGGCCGGTAAACTTGTGGATCGTGTAGAGAGATACTTGGCTACAGAGAACCTGACGGCCTCTTCCAGAGACTCTCGGACTTTCCACCCTAAGACCAGACCATCCCCAGGGGCGGATAAGAGGATTCCAAGGGGTGAGGGTGGAGAGAGTGAGAGGGTGGGAGCTCTACCCCAAGTTTGGCGAGAACAGCCTGGGAAATCAGCGGCTCAAGAGGCCGCAAGAAGGATCGTTTGCTACCGCTGCCGGCAAGCGGGACATATTGCAGCCAATTGCCCGGTTGTGGAGGAACCCATGCAGTGTGACTTTCTGACGGGCAGACGTCAGTCGCTGTGTGCGACAGTCGCATGCACTGCCATTCGAGGAACTGAGAAACATTTATGCAAAATGTGTGTTAATGGTAGAAATGTTGTGGTATTGTTGGATTCAGGTAGCCTTGTGACCCTGATAAAGGCTGAGTTAGTTAAAACAGAGGTCTCTGGGAATAGCAAGGTAGCTGTTATTTGTGTGCATGGGGACACCCGAGAGTATCCAGTGACTACAGTGTGTTTCGAGACCCCCAAAGGTACCCTCTCTCATCCAGTGGGCTTAGTATCTCAGTTACCGCATGACGCCATTGTGGGAAGGGATTTTCCGAAGTTCTGGGAACTGTGGGATGATCCTGAGCCCCCCACTGGTGCCCCTATGTACCAGGAATGTGATAGCCAGAACTCCTCTGAGAGTGGTGAGGACTCTCCAGAATTTCCCTTGTCAGTATTGGCAGGGGAGACTCAAGAAACTGGAGAGGAGCCCACCTCCTCAGACGAAAACCTACCGTCTGTGGAGTTTTCTGATCTGGAGGTTCACAGGGAAAATTTTGCCACAGAACAGTTAAAAGACCCCGCCCTAATAAAGGCACGGGAAAACGTAGTGGAAATAGATGGCGAGTTAGTGAACCCAGATAATACCTGCACTTACCCATACTTCAGCGTAGAGAAGAACCTACTGTATCGGGTGGCAAAAAGGGCAGAAGAAACCGTTGAGCAGCTGGTGGTGCCCAAACCTTACAGGAAGTTGGTGTTGGAGTTGGCCCATGGGCACATTCTTGGAGGTCATCTGGGGACAGAGAAAACCCGAGAGAGGGTATTACAGAGATTCTATTGGCCTGGGGTGATGAAGGACATAGAAAATTATTGTTCCTCCTGCCCTGTGTGTCAGAGGTCGGCCCCGATGCCACATTTCCGTAGCCCGCTGGTCCCTCTACCCATCATTGAGGTCCCGTTTGAGAGAATCGCAATGGATTTGGTAGGTCCTATAATCAAGTCCGCTAGGGGGCACCAGTACATATTGGTTATAATGGACTATGCCACCCGTTATCCAGAAGCGATCCCTCTCAGAAATACCTCGGCCAAAACCATAGCCAAAGAGCTATCTCTTGTTTTTAGCCGGGTGGGTATTTGTAAAGAACTGCTTACGGACCAAGGTACACCCTTTATGTCCCGGGTTATGAAAGAGCTGTGTAAATTGTTCAAAGTGACGCAATTGCGTACATCTGTGTATCACCCCCAAACCGATGGGCTGGTTGAAAGATTCAACAAAACCCTAAAACAAATGTTGAAGAAAGTGGTGGATAGAGATGGAAAGGATTGGGACTGTCTACTTCCTTATTTGATGTTTGCTATTAGGGAGGTGCCCCAATCCTCTACGGGATTCTCCCCCTTTGAGTTACTGTATGGGAGACACCCAAGAGGGCTGTTGGATATTGCCAAGGAAACTTGGGAAAGTGAGAGTTCTCCCCACAGGAGTGTGATTGAGCATGTCGCCCTGATGCAAGATCGAATTGCACAGGTAATGCCCATCGTGAAGGAACATTTGGCCCAAGCGCAGTTGGCACAGCAGAGAGTGTACAACCGTGGAGCAAAGACCCGTACCTTTTCCCCGGGGGATAGGATATTGGTACTTGTCCCTACGGTTGAAAGTAAATTCCTTGCCAAATGGCAAGGCCCCTACGAGATAATGGAAAAAGTGAGCGAAGTGAATTACAAGGTCAGACAACCAGGAAGGCGAAAGCCCGAACAGATATATCACGTTAATCTGTTGAAAGCCTGGAGGGATAGAGAGTCCCTAGTCGCAGAAACTTGGTCACCAGCTCAAACTGGTTGCGTGATTCCGGAGGTTGGAATAGCAGCCACCTTGTCACAACCCCAACAACAGGAGGTTAAGGAGTTTGTGCTTCGCAACAAGGAGGTGTTCTCTGAGCTGCCGGGACAAACATCTGGGGTAGAGCATGATATTATTACCCCGCCCGGTGAAAGGGTGAAGTTAAAACCCTATCGGATCCCAGAGGCCCGACGGGAGGCAATACGGGAGGAAGTACAGAAAATGCTGAACTTAGGGGTGATAGAGGAGTCCCAAAGTGATTGGTCTAGTCCCATCGTGTTGGTGCCTAAACCGGATGGGAGCTGGCGATTTTGTAACGATTTTCGTCAGTTGAACAAAGTTACAAAATTTGACACCTACCCCATGCCACGTATAGATGAGTTGATCGACCGGCTGGGAACAGCCCGATACATGACGACTCTTGACCTCACAAAAGGGTATTGGCAAATTCCCCTGGCCAAGTCGGCCAAAGAGAAAACCGCATTTGTAACCCCAGACGGGGCGTTCCAATATAAGAGAATGCCGTTCGGGTTACAGAATGCGCCGGCCACATTCCAGCGGAAAATGGACCAGATGCTGAGGCCCCATCGGAAGTATGCTGCAGCTTACCTGGATGACGTAATTGTCCATAGCACAGATTGGGCCTCACATCTGCCAAAAGTGCAAGCAGTCCTGGACTCTGTTCGGGAAGCGGGGTTTACGGCTAACCCCAAGAAGTGTACCATTGGGCAGGAGGAGGCCAAATATCTTGGGTACACCATTGGCAGGGGAGTAATAAAACCCCAACTCAACAAAGTCGAGGCCATCCAGAGTTGGCCACGTCCCAACAGCAAGAAGCAGGTACGAGCCTTTCTGGGAATCGCGGGTTATTATCGGCGCTTCATTCCCCACTTTGCTTCTAAGGCTGTGCCCCTAACCAACCTGACGAAAGGGAAAGGGTCGGTCATGATTAAATGGACCCCCGAGGCTGAGGCAGCATTCCAATTCTTGAAACAAGCCTTATGTAGCCAGCCAGTGTTGTACTCACCCGACTTCTCTAAAGACTTTGTCGTACAAAGTGATGCGTCAGATGTGGGGTTAGGAGCAGTATTGTCCCAGGTCTGGAACGGGGAAGAGCACCCAGTCATTTACCTCAGCAGGAAGTTGAAGTCCCATGAGGTAAATTACGCCACGGTTGAAAAGGAATGTTTAGCGGTGAAGTGGGCTCTAGATTCCCTTCGGTACTATCTGCTAGGTAGGCACTTTGACATGGTTACGGATCACGCTCCGTTAAAGTGGATGGCTCAAAACAAGGAGACAAATAGAAGAGTGAATAGGTGGTTCCTGGCCCTACAGGAATTCAACTTCACAGTAAAGCATCGCCCTGGCGTTCAAATGGGGAATGTGGATGCTTTGTCTCGAGTACATGAATGCCTGATTGCTGGTGTTCCAACCCCAAGGTTAAAACAAGAGGGGGGGGTATGTGACAGCAGGAAGGTAAAGTCACCTGGTTGCATCCAGGGGGGTAGATATATTTCTCCCAGATTCAGGCTTTATGCCGACTTATACAACTAGGGAGTTGATGAAGCCCAGCTGAGGCTAGTGGGCTCATGAATGACTCATACCTCTAGGGAGAGTGCTGGGCGTCGTGAGGCAGGGAGTTGATGAGACCAGCTGAAGCCTGTCAGTTCGTTTAAGGCCTCTATAAAAACTCCCAGCTTCATTAGATGTTAGCTCATGCCTGGAACCAGACCTGTGTGGACTGTCTAGGGAGAGTGAACCCCTGTGCGGTGAGGCAAAGCCTGTGTGGCTATTTGTTTGGACTTTTACTAAACCAGGGACTTAGGGACTAGGACAGCACCAGGCTGATCCCAGTTGTTAGTTTAGGAAACCTGCATGTTTAGTCAGAGGTCAAACTGACCAGGATTTATTTTGTTTGTTTCTTTTTGGCTTTGCTGTGTTTTTGTCACTGTACATAGAGAAATAAACCGCACCTTTTGATTTTGAAAACCACAACCTCCGTCTGCTGGCCCTGTTTTTGTGTGGGGAGCCCAACCAGGGGGTCACACACACCCGCTACCGAGTTAACCCCCTCACAATATATATATACTGTATATACTTAAGTATAAGTCGACCCGAATACAAGCCGAGGCACCTAATTTTACCACAAAAAACTGGGAAAACGTATTGACTCGAGTATAAGCCTAGGGTGTCCATCTGCATGCCTCACTGTGCCTCACTTTTCCTCACTGTGTCCATGTGCATGCCTCACTGTGTCCATGCCTCACCGTGTCCATGACTAGACTGACGTTTAACATTGGAGTCTATGGAAGGGGTGCCCGGATTTGAAAAATCGGTGCTCCCTGGCCGTAGGTCCCCCAGACAAAAACCTTTGCACACTTATAAAGGAGAAATGTGGCTACATGTGTGCCAAGATTCGGGTCCAGAAGACCTATGACCAGCCGGTACCGGGTCCCCAAAATCACTGGAGAAATGACCGTTTAACATGGGAGTCTATGGAAGGGGTGCCCGGCTTTGAAAAATCTGTACTCCCCGGCTGTAGGTCCCCCGGGCAACAAACTTTGCACACTTGTAGAGGAAGAGTGGGGCTACATGTGTGCCAAGTACCGGTACCAGGTCCCCAAAGTTCGGGAGATCAGACGCAAAAAGTTGACTCGAGTATAAGCCGAGGGGGGCATTTTCAGCACCAAAAAATTTGCTGAAAAACTTGGCTTATACTCGAGTATATACGGTATATATATTTATATTAGAGCTGCACGATTAATCGTCATAAAATTGCCATCTCGATTCAACCCCCCTCACGATTTTAATCCGGAATTTCCACTAATCGTTGCAGTGCTGTTTTCTGCTCACAGCAACAAAAAAAAAAAAAAGGCAGCCTGCCAAGTTTATCACAACATTGCCCAGAGCTGAGATAAAAGAAAAACAATATATGTTTTGGTTCTTTTAGATCAAAGGAAAAAACTTTGGTCTGTAAATGAGGTCAGTTTATCCACTTAAAGACTAAAGCCTGGTACACACGATCGGATTTTCCGCGGACAAAGCGTAAGACTTTTGTCCGAAGGGGGTTGGCCGGGAATTTGTCTTTCATACAAACGGCACACAATTGTCGGCCTACAAACACGAAACTACGTGTTTTTTCAGCTCTTTAACGCCACCCTTTGGGCACCTTCTGCTAATGTTGTGTTATGGTGAGCATTGCTTCTGAGCATGCGTGTTTGTACTTTGGAGTTTTGTCCGACGGACTTGTGCACACAGGTTTGGAAAATCCAATTGTTGGGGGAAAATTTTAAAGCATGCCATCCAACTTTTGTCCGTGGAAAATCCGACAACAATTGTCCGATGGAGCGTACAAACGGTCAGATTTTCCGCCAACAGCCTGCCATCACACAATTCCCTTCGGAAAATCCGATCGTGTGTATGAGGCTTAAGCCTTTTTCTGACATTTGTTGCTTACAAGTTAAAATCAGTATTTTTTGATAGAAAATTACTTGGAACCCCCAAGCATTATATATATATTTTTTTAGCAGAGGGCCTAGAGAAAAAAAAATGGCGGTCGTTGCAATATTTTATGTCACACTGTATTTGCGCAGCGGTCTTTTAAAAGCAATTTTTAAAAAAAAAATACACTTCAATGAATTAATAAAAAAATAACTAAACAAGTTCACCCAATTTTTTTTATATGTGAAAGATGATGCTACGCCGCGAGCATAGGTGTGCGCAACCTTTTGCATTAGGGTGTGCACCCCAAAATTTAAACACACATACGTATATATATATATATATATATATATATATATATATATATATAGCAGCAGGGCAATAGACAGTGTCAGTAGAGCAGAGATTGGTGTCAGTAGTTTATCCTTATTATTATTTTTTATTCTTACTTACCATTTATTTTTAATTTTTTACCATATTTTTTTAAGATCGTTTTTTTATTTTTATTTTTTACAGTTTTTTTAGGAGCCCCATTGGAGGGCTTTGGTGAAATATTAAAGTGGTTGTAAACCGCTTTTGACTACTTCTACCTATAGGTAAGCCTAGAATAAGGCTTACCTATAGGTAGTGGAAATATCTCCTAAACGAGCGCCGTTTAGGAGATATTTCACTTGTAGTCCGCCGCAAATATTAACGGCGCATGCGCGGGGAAGAAACAAAACTAAAGCCCTGTACACACGATCGGATTTCCTATGGATTCTAATCCGATAGATTTTTCCATCGGAAATCCGATGAAGCTGACTTCCATCAGTCTTGCCTACACACCATCAGTCAAAAATCCGACCGTCCCAAACGCCGTGACGTAAAACACTCCGACAAACCAAGAAAAATTAAGTTCAATACTTCTGAGCATGCGTCGACTTGATTCTGAGCATGCGTTTTTTTTTTGGCCGATGGAGCTCCACACAGACGATCGGAATTTGCTATAGTTTTTTTTCACATCGGATAAATTTAAAACATGTTCTATTTTTTCTCTGGAAAAAAGACCGATGGGGCCCATACACGATCGGTTTGTCCGATGAGAAAAGTCCATCGAACTGTTTTCATCTGTAAAACCGATCTTGTGTACAAGGCATAAGTGCCGTTTCTTCCCCAGCCTGTGCCGTGAATTGCGGCTCTCGTGCGCATGCGCAGGAGTGACGTCACGGGGCTCCGGCGAATCACAGCGCCGGAGTCCGCAGCCCGGAAGGAAGAGGAGACAGAAGATGGACGCTTCCTACTGTGGGGACATCGCTGGATTCTTTTGCAGGTAAGTGTCACATAATGGGCTGATATGCGATGCATACTAGCCCACTATGCTTTACATTTGCAGGCTGTTCATGTAGCAAAAGAGGAAGTAAAACCCTTCTTTAAGGGTCTAAAGCAGGGGTCTCAAACCTGCAGCCCTCCAGCTGTTACTGAACTACAAGTCCCATCATGCCTCTGCCTATAGGAGTCATGCTTGTAACTGTTTAGCCTTGCAATGCCTCATGGGAATTGTAGTTCTGCAACAGCTGGAGGCAGTGGCGGCTGGTGCTCAAAATTTTTGGGGGGGGGGCGCAAACAAACTGAAAAAAAAAATTGCCGCCACTGTGCCCATTAAACGCAGCCACTGTGCCCATTAAACGCAGCCACTGTGCCCAAACGCCACCAGTTTGCCCCCTCAAATACAGCCAGTTTGTTTCCATATACAGCCAGTGTGCCCCCATATATATATATATATATATATATATAACCAGTGTGCCCCCATATATACAGCCAGTGTGCCCCCATATACAGCCAGTGTGCCCCATATATATATAGCCAGTGTGCCCCCATATACAGCCAGTTTGTCCCCATATATATAGCCAGTGTGCCCCCATATACAGCCAGTGTGTCCCCATATATATAGCCAGTGTGCCCCAATATACAGCCAGTTTGTCCCCATATACAGCCAGTTCCCCCCAAATGCAGCCAGTTTGTCCCCCATATACAGCCAGTTTGTCCCCCATATACAGCCAGTTCCCCCCAAATGCAGCCAGTTTGTCCCCCATATACAGCCAGTTTGTCCCCCATATACAGCCAGTTCCCCCCATATTCAGCCAGTTTGTCCCCCATATTCAGCCAGTTTGTCCCCCATATACAGCCAGTTCCCCCCAAATGCAGCCAGTTTGTCCCCCATATACAACCAGTTCCCCCCAAATGCAGACAGTTTGTCCCCCATATTCAGCCAGTTCCCCCCAAATTCAGCCAGTTCCCCCCAAATGCAGCCAGTTTGTCCCCCATATACAGCCAGTTCCCCCCAAATGCAGCCAGTTTGTCCCCCATATACAGCCAGTTCCCCCCATATTCAGCCAGTTTGTCCCCCATATTCAGCCAGTTTGTCCCCCATATACAGCCAGTTCCCCCCAAATGCAGCTAGTTTGTCCCCCATATTCAGCCAGTTTGTCCCCCATATTCAGCCAGTTCCCCCAAATGCAGCCAGTTCCCCTCATATTCAGCCAGTTTGTCCCCCATATTCAGCCAGTTCCCCCCACATTCAGCCAGTTTGTCCCCCATATTCAGCCAGTTCCCCCCATATTCAGCCAGTTAGTCCCCCATATACAGCCAGTTCCCCCCAAATGCAGCCAGTTTGTCCCCCATATTCAACCAGTTTGTCCCCCATATTCAGCCAGTTCCCCCCAAATGCAGCCAGTTTGTCCCCCATATTCAGCCAGTTTGTCCCCCATATACAGCCAGTTCCCCCCATATTCAGCCAGCGTGTCCCCCATATACAGCCAGTTCCCCCCATATTCAGCCAGTTTGTCCCCCATATACAGCCAGTTCCCCCCATATTCAGCCAGTTTGTGCCCCATATTCAGCCAGTTTGTCCCCCATATTCAGCCAGTTTGTCCCCCAAATGCAGCCTGTTCCTCCCCCCAGCCTTGCACTTACCTTCCTCGGTCCGCGCCGTCCTCGATGTGTTCTTCCGCCCTCGATGTCGCTTCAGCCAATCAGGTTACCGGTAACCAGATCCGGTGAACCTGATTGGCTGAAACCTCCACACAGTCTTCTCCCAGGAACGCACCCCCGTGCGTACCTGGGAGGAGTTTTTGGAAGCCGAATACAGCGTGAGAGCTGTATTCGGAAAGCCTATCAGAGCCGCTGGCTCTGATAGACACTTCCAAGCCACACCCACCGCCGGCCGCCGCTCTAATTCATATGGCCGGCGCTCACCAGGAGGCCGGCCATATGTATAGTGGGCAGCGCGGCAGCGGTGACAATACACAGATTCATGCAATGCATGAATCTGTGTATTGTCTTTCAGTGGCGGTGCGGGAGCGTGAGGGGGCGGCGCTCCGGCGCCCTCTATGGACGCACCGCCACTGGCTGGAGGGCCACCAGTTTGAGACCCCTGGTCTAAAGAGACCCCTGATTTCTCACTTTTGAGACAGAGAAGGGGACTGAGGACAGAGCTTCCCCTGTCCCTCAGAACAGGGTGATTAGGGTGTGCTGAGGCACACCTGGCACACCCTGTGTGCACGCCTATGGCCGCGAGAAGCATGATCTTTACACTAAGCAAAAAAAATTGTGATTTTCATTTTATCCAGAATCGTGCAGCTCTAATATATATAAATATATATATATATATATATATATATTCTTTAAAATCTGCAGCTTTTTTAAAAGAATACTGTACTTGGTGATAACTGTCTTCTCCAATTGCCCCCCCCCCCCCCTGCGTTGTCATTTTGTCACACATGTGTCCCTGATGGACACTACAAGCTGCCATGCCAGTACACAGCATGCAGAATTGGACCACCATTGTCATTGTCAGCCAGCTGGTGTAAACATGAAGTGGCTTAAAAAAAGAAGGAGATTAGCAGTACTAAGATGAAAAACAAGGCAAAAAAAAAAAAGTATTTTATATAAAAAGATGGTAGAGGTTTATGATAGATACCCTCCCATTATGGTTTGAAGCTCCTTCAGTCCATTCCAAAGCAGATTTTAATTTTGGGTGGAGCATGTTGGGCGGAGTCAGCCTATGGCTTCTTACAAAGAATGCCCAACAGCAAAATCAACTTTGAATTTGCAATGATCTCATCAATCTCTCCCTTTAAAAAAACACCATAAACCCTCCCACTTTCCCTATGGACCCCCAATTAATTTTGACAAAATAACCATCAAAATGTCAATAGAAATAAGAACTTAAAGTTTGGACTTAGTAAGCACTATCTATTGTGCAGGTCGTGTAACAATGTCTTGTTGGTATAATGTAGTGTCTCCTCCACCCCCCCCCCCCCTAAGATTTACAATATGGTTCCCTAGTGATGCAGGTTGGGAACTCTCTACTGGGAATTTAGAGAGGTGGGGGTGGGTGAGACCCTTCTAAAGGGTAATAAAACCTCCTCCTCTCGGGGGGGCTGCAGATGTACAATTGTAGCCAACATGAGCAAATCTTGGATCACATCAATGGATGCCAACAGGAGGGGCAGAGCAAGTCATGGACTGAACTGATAGAGAAACAACTTTACATGACTTTATTGGGCCAAAACATGAATTTTAAATGCTGCTAGCTGACCACTTCAAACTACTTTTTTGTGTTTTTTTTTTTTTTTTTTATTTTAAACATTGAGGATCTCTTGAATATTCTATGCAGCTGTACAATGTTAAAGTTTCGGTCAGGTGCGGAGTGTGGTGTACCTATGAAGGCATTGGTCATCTGTTCTTTGTTTAGTGCCTTGATATGGACCCCACTATTATCTGTGGGTAACAGGACCTCCCAAGGATCAGAGTTCAGCAAAGAAATAAAAGGTCCAGGTACTTTTGACACCAATGACGATGGTGATGATGATTGGTCCAGTGAACAAGGATGGAGCACAGAGGGTCCCCTACGCTGTCCTCCAACCTGCCGGTGCACTGAAACTCATGTGGATTGCTCTGGGGTTGGATTATTGGTTATCCCTTCTGCCAAGGAGTGTCCACCAGACACCATCACCATGTGAGTAATGTTATTTATAAAAAAAGGAACTTGCAACTTTTTATTGTAAAGGTTATAAAAGTATTAGGTCCAGGACAAGGGGTGGGCAGGAGGGACAGTCGCCACACTGTCACGTTTGGGGGGGGGGGGCACCACATGGGACTGGGATAGGGTTGCCACCTTTTCTTCAAGTCAAACCCGAACACTTTAGCGGCGCACAGCAATTTTTTTTATAGTATAAATTATACAAATATTTTGCTACTAAATAACATTCCTAATCATATGAAATTAATAACAAGAGTCCCCCTTGACATCAGAGTCCACAGAGTTGCCCTTTTACATCTGAACTCGCAGAGTTCCCTTTCACTGTAAGGGGGGACTCTGCAGACTCTGATGTAAGGGGGAACTCTGGGGACTACGACATAAGGGATGCTCTGGAAACCCTGATTTAAGGGGGAACACTGAGAACTCTGATGTAAGGAGAGGACTCTGATGTAAGGGGGAACACTGTGGCCTCTGGTGTAAAGGGGAACTTTGTGGCCTCTGGTGTAAAGGGGAACTCTGAAGTAAGGGGTGCTCTGAGAACCCTGATTTACCTTAGTGTAATCACTCAGAGGCAGGAGAGAGAAGGGGGGAGGGGGAGTCACAAATAGGGATGCATGGTGAGCTCACTTACCTCTTGGCAGTCAGCACCTCTCATCCAGATGTATCTAAGGCTGCTGGACTTCAAATTTCCGGCCCCCACTTTCCTTCTCTGAGGTACAGCTTCCGGGATTGGAGTGTGGGTAGACACCGAGGGGTAGGAAGGGAGGAAGAGGTGCAGGTCAAGCCCTCTCTCCTCTCCCATCTGTGTGTGTGTTTGGTGGGGGGGGGGGGGGATTGTTAGTGCTGGCTTTGGACAGTGTGAAAGAGAGTGTAACAGACACTCTCAGCTTAGACAACTGCAGCCAGCAACCCTGCTGGGAAGCCATAGTCCAGTCTGAATAATGTGTCCGGGTTTCAGGCAGTCTGAAACCCGGACACATGATTCCAAACCCGAACTGTCCGGGTGAATCCCGGACAGGTGGCAACCCTAGACTGGGAGCCACACTACCCTCAACCCATGCATGCTCTCGATCAGTGGCTGGCAACCAGCAGGCCAAGGGTCTTCAAGTCTGCTCTTCTGCTCTGACCTCCTGTTACATTATTCATTATAATAGTAGAGTGTTATACTGTGTTAGCCATCAAATAAATCCCAACTCCAGCGATTGTATAACGTCTACCCTTACTTAACAAGCATTTAGTCCTTGCTGTAATGTCTAGGGGGTCAAGGAACAGGCATGGTTACTTACCTTATACCCCATTCCGACCATCTCCAGCACTGCCCTCTTCTCGCCAAAGCTTCAGTCTGTAGATGGTCCCTCAGTGTCATCACTTATAATGCAGGTCTCATAGGCTAATAGCCCTGCACTGTACATGGTGGGTTGGGTAGGCCAGTGGTTCTCAACCCTGTTCTCAAGTACCCCCAACAGGCTGTGTTTTGGGAATTTCTCTTAGATAAAATAGATGTCCAAAATACCAAGCCATTGACTCTGATTTAAAGCCCCTGTGCAAGATAAAGGAAAACCTACAAACATGGCCTGTTGGGGGTACTTGAGGACAGGGTTGAGAACCACTGGAGTAGCCGACTGTGGACAGGAGCACCTTAGAGTCAAGACTGCAGGGGACCAGTTGCACCATTGGAGGGACCTTGCTGGAGTGCATAAAAAGTAAGTATTCTTTACTTATTCTGGAACCCTAATGCCTTGTACACACGATCGGAATTTCCGATGAAAAAAGTCCGATGGACTTTTTTCATCGGAAATTCCGATCGTGTGTGGGCCCCATCAGATTTTATTCTGTCGGTGTTTAGAAATAGAACGTGTTTTATTTTTTTCCGATGGAAAAAAAAACGATAGGAAATTCCAATCGTCTGTGTGGAACTCCGACGGAGAAAAAACCCACGCATGCTCAGAATGAAGTCGACGCATGCTCAGAATCAAGTCGATGCATGCTCAGAAGTATTGAACTTCCTTTTTCTCGGCTCGTCGTAGTGTTGTTTGTCACCGCGTTTTGGACGGTCGGAATTTGGTTTGACAGTGTGTATGCAAGACTGATGGAAGTCAGCTTGAACAGAATTCCGACGGAAAATTCCATCCGATTGTGTGTACAGGGCATTAGACATAATAAGCATTTAACCCTTGCGGAGAGGAGAGGGGAGGATGCTAGGGGCACTGAAATGGTAGCTTTTTTTTTTTTTTTCTGGAGATAGGTTTTAAAGCAGAATGTTCTGCCCCACATATATGTAATTGTTCTGTGTTGTACTGAACTGCATTAGGGTGTTATTGTTTAACCCCTCCCGGATCGCCCACCGCATATATACTGTGGCCGGGCGGCCCGGCTGTGCAAAATCATGTACCTGTATGTGATTATGTTCACGCTGTGATTGGACTGCATTGGTCGCCGCGACCCATCGATCGTTCAGTGGCGAGGAGCAGCGGCCTGCCTATGTAAACTGCTGATCTGTCAGGGAGCAAAACAGAGATCTTGTGTTTCAGCCAAGCTAAAACACGGATCTCTCTTTTCCTCCAGTGTACCGTCCCCCACACAGTTAGTAAGCACCTCCCAGGGACACACTCTGATCGCCCCCTAGTGTTAACCCCTTCCCTGCCAGTGTCATTTATGCAGTGACAGTGCATTTTATTTAGCACTGATCACTGTATTGGTGTCACTGGTCCCCAAAAAGTGTCACTTAGTGTCAGATTTGTCCGCTGCAATGTTGCAGTTCCGCTAAAAATCGGTGATCGCCGGGGGCGTGGCCGGAATGGTGGACTGAGCAGACGTGCTGTTTGAGCTCTGCTGAAGAAGAATCCGCAAATACATCCGTGAGTGGGTGAAATCTGCTCCTTTCTGGTCCAGCAGCCCTTATATGCCTTCCGGAAGCTCTGGTGGCCCGAAACGGGGCAAGAGATTGAGATTTCCGGTGGTCATTGAGGCCATAGAGAGTCCGGCTCCTGAACCCCGGCCAGCGCGCCTAACTAATATGGCGTCTCAGACTGACCATGTGGATACTGTGGAGGCCGGAGGTGATGGCGGCTATAATGACCTGTCAGGCGGCTGTAGCGGCGTGCCAAACAACGCTCACCACGAAGATTGAAGCCGTACAGTTGGATGTGGGGTTGCTGCGCCAAGACATAGATAAAATTCGCTCCAGGATTACGGTGGCTGAGCAGCGCGTAGGAGACGTGGAGGACGCGGTCACGGGACATGAAGCAGCTATCAGGACCCTGGTCACTAAGGTCAGAGCGCTGGAATATCGTGCGGAGGACGCCGAGAACCGTAGCAGACGCAACAACATCAGAATTGTCGGTCTGCCGGAGGGGGTGGAGAGACGCAATCCTACGGCCTTTATCGAGGACATGCTCAGAAACCTGCTTCCTGAGGCCCAGCTCTCCCCACACTTTACGGTGGAGAGGGCACATCGGGTGCCACCGAGACCGGGTCCGGAGGGTGCCCCCCCTCGCACGTTCATCCTCCGACTGATGAACTTCAGAGACAGGGACGAGCTGCTTCGGGCGGCCCGCCTAGCTGGCAGACTCCCGTACCGCAACACTAATCTAATTATGTTCCCGGATTATACTATCGAGACGCAGCGACAATGACGATCGTTCGATGGAGTGAAAGCGGCGCTTCGGCTGAAGGGCGTGAAGTACAGCATCCTCTTTCCGGCCAAGTTGCGGGTGGTGGATGGTGAGACCGTGCGGATCTTCAATAACCCCAAAGATGCCGGAGTATGGCTAGAATCCTTGCCTCCGTAGTGTCTGCTTCTCTTACCTGCCTGAATTGGTGCGTTACAGCCTTGCTAAACTGCCGTGTAAGGTGGGTGAACCAATTACCTTAGGGACTTGACCGAGGACTACTGGTTTAAGTTTTGGCGCCATTGCGCCCTGCTATCCTGCCCATGAAGCCACTCGGAACTGCCTATATGTTAATGGCTGCCTATTGCTGGATCGTTTTGCCACACTGTGCTGCCCACTATGTGACTCTCTCTTTCACCCAGATGACAGATCTCCCCATGTTGGGGATGAACCCCTCTGCTCTTCAGCATCTCGTGTCTGCAGTGGTTTAAAAAACCCTTTTTACGTTTCTTTTCTTAGCTTATTTTTGGTAATTTTTTTTTTTTTCTCTGCCGCTCAAGTTCTGATGCGGGGTAGATTCTGACCTTACGAGGCCCAAGCCTCCTACGACTTGTGACTGGTCGCTCTGTTTAAGTTCGGGGTATGATGTGCTCTTCTATGTTGGAGGAGTACGGGGTGGGGGGTGGGGATTGGATGACAGTTGTCGTCCTGTGTTTGGGGGATTGGTTCGGGGGGAAGTTATGTTTTTCTGGGTTGGTCTTTCAGTTTACATCTTTTTGTTGTGATGACATGCAATGGTGGTTTATCTATTCCTCTGCGGGGGTGCATCGCCCCATACCGGTCGGGAATAAGGCGGTTGAACGAGCGCAGGGGGGGGGGGACACGCACTTCTGCAGAGGTTTACAAAAAGAGGGTATGTTCCGTTATTTTTCTTACTTGAATAACCATTACTATGACTGATTTCACGATAATGTCTTGGAATGTTAGGGGTCTTAATTCTGCCGTCAAGCGGTCCTTGGTCTGCAAGTTTATTCAGCAACACAGCCCCAAGATTTGTATCTTGCAAGAGACCCACCTGGTGGGTTCTAAGATCCTGGGATTGAGAAGGGCAGGGGTAGGTGCACACTATCATGCCACATACTCGAATTATGCTAGGGGGGTGAGCATTCTAGTGCATCGCTCCTTGCCGTTTCAACTGCAGGCAGTCCGCACAGACCCAGGGGGTAGATATGTCCTGATGCATGCCCTTATAGCTGGAACTCAATATATTATTGTAGGAGTCTATCTGCCTCCCCCTGCGGATCTCACATTGCTCCATAGGGTGATGCAGATTGCTACGCAATATGGGGTGGACAGGGTGCTCCTAGCGGGGGATTTTAATTTGGTCATGTCAGATATTCGAGACCGGCTCCGTCCATCCCCTGCTACTGCCCTTGGGCTGTCTCACTGGGCATCTACTTTTACTCTGACGGATTTGTGGCGACATTTTCACCCCTCTGACACACAGTTCACCTGTCTCTCCACGACCTATCGCACGCTATCTCGCATTGACATGGCGTTTGCCTCTTCTGGCCTGTTGGGGGAGGTCCGTTCCGCCGAGATCCTCTCCCGGGGTATTTCTGATCATGCCCCGCTGTTGGTCTCGGTTGGGGCGGCTCCTCCTGGTGGTCCGAGGGTCTGGCGACTTTCTAAGTACTGGGTGATGGATCCCGAGATTCAGGAAGACATGCCTGAGGAGCTGTGTGGTTTCTGGCTGCAGAATGAGGGTTCCTCGGGACCCTTGGTAGTGTGGGACGCTTTTAAGGCCTGGCTTAGAGGGGTATACATCAAAAAGATTGCTGATAGAAAGAGGGAAGCTAGACGATCTCTTAGCCGGCTGGAGGATCAGGCCCTGATGCAGGAGAGGGCTTATGTTCGGGCACCTGGGTCGGACACTTATTATCCTTGGCAGGACACCCTTAGAGAGCTCTCTCTGTTAAGAATAGATCTTACTAAAAAATCCATGCTGGACAGTGCACAGAGGGTGTTTGAGTTTGGTGACAAAAACGGTAGGCTATTGGCATGGCTGGCCAAGGGCCAATCTGCCACTACACATATAGGTAGGATTAGAGATACGGATGGTGCATTGTTGACTGCCCCGGAAGATATTGGCTCTAGGTTTCTACGCTTCTATCAGGACCTGTACTCCTCCAAAGTGGCCTACACTGCTGATAACCTCACTGACTATTTGGACAGAATCCCGTTCCCCACACTTGACCCTGATAAGAGTAGGGAGTTAGATAGAGATATATCGTTGGAAGAGGTACAAAAAGCCATGGGATGCATGCAATCGGGTAAGGCTCCGGGGTTGGACGGGGTTCCCATTGAGTTCTACACTGAATATCAGGAATTACTGGCCCCCAGAATAACTTCCCTCTTTCAGCAGTTCTCCACCTTAGGTTCCCTCCCGGACTCCATGTCTGAGGCGGTTGTTGTGTTGGTGCCCAAACCCGGAAAGGATCCAGAAGAGTGTGGCTCATATAGGCCCATTTCTTTGATCAACGCCGATGCCAAGATTTTGGCAAAGGTGTTGGCGATGCGACTGGTTACGGTACTGGAGGATTTGATCCACCTGGACCAAACCGGGTTCATGCCGGGGAGGGGCACGGACATTAACATCCGGAGATTGTTTCTCAATATAGATGCTCCTCATGATAATGGCGGTACCCGGGTCATAGCCTCTCTCGACGCCGAGAAGGCTTTTGACTCGGTGGAGTGGGGCTATCTCTGGGAGGTCTTAAGACGCTTTGGGTTTGGCCCTCAATTTCTTAAATGGCTTAGTATGCTGTATGAGTCCCCTAGGGCGAGAATACGGACTAATGATGTCCTGTCTGATTTTTTTCTCCTCCAGAGGGGTACCAGACAGGGCTGCCCCTTGTCGCCTAGTCTGTTTGCCCTGGCCCTGGAGCCATTGGCGAACCTGATTAGAGAGTCGGGAGCGGTCCGGGGGCTCAGGATTGGCCCTCTGGAGGAGAAGATCTCCCTCTACGCGGATGATACGCTGCTGTATCTGCATGATGCTGGCACCTCGCTGCAAGCGGGCTTGCAGATTTTTGATGTCTTTGGGAGTTTCTCCGGAATCAGGATCAACTGGTCTAAGTCGGTTTTGTTTCCGTTGGATCCCCAGGCCCGCGTTGAGGGAGCCCCGACCCCGCTGCTTTGGGTAGAGGAGTTTAAATATCTGGGGATTGTGGTGTCGAGGGACCTCCGGGACTTTCGTCGCCTCAATCTGCTGCCTATTACAAGACGACTTAGGGAGCACTGTGTCAGATGGAGGGAACTGCCCCTTAATCTCCTGGGTCGCATTAATGTGTTAAAAATGTTATTTTTACCCAGATTCACCTATGTATTCAGGAATTGTCCGGTATGGCTCCCCATGTCATTTTTTAAGGACCTAGATGTTTGCATAGGCTCCTTTCTGTGGAAGGGGTCTTCTCCTAGGCTAGCCAGATCCACTCTGCAGCTACCGGTCCGCTGTGGTGGACTGGCGCTCCCCAACTACCTGGTGTATTTCTGGGCAGCGATTCTGGTTACTGTAAGGTGGTGGTTTGAGCAATCCAAGATGAATGCGGCCACTTGTTTGGAGGCTGCCATACTGGGATCGCTCAAAGAACTGGGGAATTTGATCTATAGGGGAAGTGCGGCATATCCTTCATTACCGGCTCCTACCAAGACGACCCTTAGGGTGTGGACTGCGGCTAGGAAGAGACTCCTCCGACCACATTGCTACTCTCCTTTTAACCCACTCTGGGGTAACCCCTCCCTCCCTCACTTTAGGACGATACCGGACCCGCAGTTGTGGGCCGGGTATGGGATAAAGGTACTAAGAGATGTTATTCGGGGAGGGACTCTATTGACTTTTCAGGACTTGTCAGCTAGATATGGACTCCCGAATAGTATGCAGTTTAGATACTTTCAGCTGAGGCATGCTGCTAGAGCCCAATTTCCACAGACTGTCGACATGGATACTGATCCTATTGAAAGACTCCTTGCTCAGGAAAAACTTACAAAAACGCTCTCTATACTGTATCTGGCGCTCCTGGGGGGGAACTCCCCCAAGATGGAATCACTTTGGGAGAAATGGCAGGCTGATATTCCCAGCCTGGATAGGGAGGCCTGGGGGGAGAGTTTTGAGGACGGAGCTAAGTTAATGATATCCTCTAGGGATAAGCTATTGCACACTAAATTTATGCATCGGGTGTACTACACACCTCAGAGGCTGCACCGGATATACCCTAACAGATCCCCTGACTGCCCTAAATGCCGATCTCCAGATGGCTCCTTTCTTCATATGTTCTGGTCTTGTCCCTCGGTGGGTGCCTTCTGGGGTGCGATCTTTGAATGTATCAATATACGCCTTTCCCTATCTATCCCGTTGTCACCCGAGCTTGCTTTACTAGGAATACATGATGATGACCAAAGACCTCGTTACACGAAATTGTTGGTGTCCATGCTACTATTTTATGCCAAAAGGGAAATTCTTCAGAAATGGTCCTCTTGCTCACCTCCTAAGATGATGCCATTCTACAGGTTGACTTGTATCAGTAGGGGTTGTCCTCAGAAATTTGATCGGGTGTGGCTCCCCTGGACACAATCACTGTAGTCTAGTTTCATGACGAGTGGAGGCTACCCACTAGCTGTTTACCTCGGATGTTGGGGATGGAACTGGGCTCAGTTATAGTGTTTGCTTATTGTGACCGAGTGTATTTTGTCTCCCTGATTACCCTTCTCTATTTGATGATGTATTACTTGTAATTATGCCTTGTATGTCTATTACTTGTTCTTGATGTCTTCTCAATAAAGACCAACCTTATTGTTAAAAAATAAATAAAAAAAATCGCTGATCGCCGCCATTACTAGTAAAAAAAAAAAAAAAAAAATCCATAAAAATATCCCATAGTTTGTAGAGGCGATAACTTTTGCGCAAACCAATCAATATACGCTCATTGGGATTTTTTTATCAAAAATATGTAGCCTAAACTGACGAAATTAGATTTTTTACATTTTTTAATTGGGATTGTTTTATAGCAGAAAGTAAAAAATATTGTTTTTTATTCAAAATCGTCAGTGTTTTTTTTGTTTTTTTTATACCGCAAAAAATAAAAACCGCAGAGGTGATCAAATACCACCAAAAGAAAGCTCTATTTGTGGGAAAAAAAGAACATCAATTTTATTTGGGTACAGCGTCGCACAACCGCGCAATTGTCAGTTAAAGCAACGCAGTGTAGTATCGCGAAAAACGGCCTGGTCAGGAAGTGGGTAAAACCTTCCGGAGCTGAAGTGGTTAATTGTTTTGTAGTATGCTGTCATCTAGTGGTGGTTTTTGACCACTACAAGTTGTTTACTAAGTGATTTTTGTTTCATCCTCTGCCCTACCCTCCTGTTTTGTGCTAGTTAATTCAGTCCAATCTAGACCCTCCCCAATTCTTCAATGTTACCTCAGTCAGTGTTAGTACTTCACAGAGAGAGGGCTTGGGAAAGTATTTTTTTTCATACTCTTCAAAAAACTTTAAAAACATCCTCTGAAAATTATCTGAAGTAAATTTGCGTCATATTCAACTTCTGTTCTGTCTTCTGTCTTCCGACTTCTGTATTACTGTGGAGTTAGGCTGTCTGTGGATGATGCCAAGTCAGCAGGTGACCATACTGTCTGGACAGACTGGGTTTAAGGAGGTTTGGCAATGCATAAAGTGGCACTGGAAACAGAACACTAAGCCCAGGTTCACACTGGGCTGCGAGAGTGAAGCCATGCGAGTTCAGCTTAACTCGCACGGCTTCACTCCCGCTGGTCAGTCCCGATTTCGGCCGCGATTACAGAGACATCTGTGCAGGTTTCTGCACAGATGTCAATGTAAATCGCGGGCCAAAATCGCAAAAAGTAGTACAGAAACTACTTTTTGAAATCGGTGCAGCGCCGCAGATGCGGCGTCGCACCGATTAGGACGGTGCCATTGCCGGAAATTTGCGGCAAATACCGCCGTTTTGACATGCGATTTGACATGCCAAATCGCATGTCAAAACGCACCAGTGTGAACCAGGGCTTAAGGTTTGCAGTTTAGGTGATGCGCTTTATTGATTAAGTTAATTTATTAAAGATGCAAGCTTTACAAATAACTGTGATCCCTTCTTTTCCAAACCTTTTGCGTTCTTTAACTACTTCCTGCCTGTGTGGTAGCCAAAAGACGGCTGGGAGGGCGACCATGGACTCAGCTGATCACAGATGGAGGTAATGGCCCAATCACAGCAGCCCTTTACCATGTGATCAACTGTCAGCCAATAAAGGATAATCACAGGATGTAAACACGAGTCGGTTATCGGCTTTTCTTTTATCACGCTGAGAACGAGAGGAGAGAAGAAGAGAGCCAATAACCGGCGTAAGTCAAAGGGACATGATGATCAGGGCACTGATTATTAGTGTCCTGTTTATCAGTGCAGTCCCACCAGCGCTGCTTCTGGAAGAATGGTCAAACATTCCCATAGACACATTCCTAAACCTTGTGGACAGCCTTCCCAGAAGAGGTGAAGCTGTTATAGCTGCAAAGGGTGGACCAACTCAATATTGAACCCTACAGATTAAGACTGGGATACCATTAAAGTTCATCTGCATGTAAAGGCAGGTGTCCCAATACTTTTGGTAATATAGTGTAAATATGCCACAATGAAAATTAAAAGCTATATATTAAAATTGTATTTTTATTTCTTTTTTAGCCTAAGTGGAATGTTCTTTTAAAGTACTGTCAGCTAGGATAATATGGTCTTGTTGAGTGGCCTAAAGCAACAAGGTGCAACAAGGTGCTTCTATTCTTCAATTCAGAGGAAGCACCTTGTTGCTTTAGGCCACTCAAAGAGCAGGCCCCCTTGTGAATATGAATAGGCACCAATATTCATCTACCTGGTGTGAATGAATCTAGGGTGATAACATTCCTTAGCAATGACAAGCTGTGGTGTTTCCCCAGACTGATAGGTATAATATAGGGATAGAGATAGCAGGGAGGTTAATTTAAGAATGTAGGAATTCCTGAAGCATATCACTTTGTGTAGATAATAGATGACATGCACACCACTCCCTGCACACAATACAGTACATATCTCCGTCCACACACCCACAGAATACATGTCCTATGCTGTATCCCGCTGTTTCCCTGGTATCCTTGGCAATGGCGGCGGCTGGGAACACACAGCTGTGGGTCTCCGGGCAGCCCTTGAGATACACCAAGAATGTGCCGGCTTTATTGTACTTTTTTGTCCTCAGGACAATGTTGTAGACAAAATGTTCGGAACTGTGGCCAGTTTTCCTTTGACCTGTCTACCCATTTTAAAGTGTCTGTCTATCCACCCTGGACCTAGGAATGGGGAGGCAGGCAGGGAAACCTGGATCCTTAAAGTGTATCTAAAACCCAAACTTTTGTTTAGCATTTTAGATAAAGGAAGCAAGAGTTAGAAACTCAAATTTGTATTGCCATCTGTGTCCTTAAAGGAAATATTTACTGTTCCTAATTGCACTTTTATTGTCACCAAACTAAAAATGTTACTGTTGTTGACAAAGTACTAGCCCTGCATTGTATGTGATGATGGCGAGGGACCGCCGACAGAGCAGAGCGTCCGGGAGAAGGTCAGCTCTGGACCCTGCCAGAGGGAGGAATAAGGTAAGTAATGACCTCCTCTTCCTTTGGTCCATAGGCATTTAACCCAGGAATTTTCTTCCTTTTTTGTAGGAACCCCTAAAATAATTTTCAAGTCTCTGGGAACCCCTAATAACATCAATTCATCTGGGGTCAATGGGAAACATGCCCCTAACATTGGTGATTACTGGGAAAAAGGCACCTTACATTGATGATCAGTGGGAAGAATGCTCCTTACATTGGGGATCAGTGGGATGAATGCCCCTTACATTGGTGATCAGTGGGAAGAATGCTCCTTACATTGGGGATCAGTGGGATGAATGCCCCTTACATTGATGATCAGTGGGAAGAATGCTTCTTACATTGGGGATCAGTGGGAAGAATGCCCCTTACATTGGTGATCAGTGGGAAGAATGCTTCTTACATTGGGGATCAGTGGGAAGAATGCTCCTTACATTGGTGATCAGTGGGAAGAATGTCCCTTACATTGGTGATCAGTGGGAAGAATGCCCCTTACATTGGTGATCAGTGGGAAGAATGTCCCTTACATTGGTGGTCAGTGGGAAGAATGTTCCTTACATTGGTGGTCAGTGAGAAGAATGTTCCTTACATTGGTGATCAGTGGGAAGAATGTCCCTTACATTGGTGGTCAGTGAGAAGAATGTCCCTTACATTGGTGATCAGTGGGATGAATGTCCCTTACATTGGGGATCAGTGGGATGAATGTCCCTTACATTGGTGGTCAGTGGGAAGAATGTTCCTTACATTGGTGATCAGGGATGAGCCGAACACCCCCCTGTTCGGTTCGCACCAGAACCTGCGAACAGACAAAATGTTCGTGTGAACTTTAGAACCCTATTAAATACAATGGACTCGAACGTTCGAAATCTAAAGTGTTAATTATAAAGGCTTATATGCAAGTTATTGTCCTAAAAAGTGTTTGGGGACCCGGGTCCTGCCCCAGGGGACATGTATCAATGCAAAAAGAAGTTTTAAAAACGTCCGTTTTTTCGGGAGCAGTGATTTTAATAATGCTTAAGATTAAAAAATAAAAGTGAAATATTCCTTTAAATTTCGTACCTGGGGGGTGTGTATGATATGCATGTAAAGTGGCGCATGTTTCCCGTGCTTAGAACTGTCCCTGCACAAAGTGTAATTTTTGAAGGAAAAAGTCATTGATAAAAAAAAAAAAAAAAAAGCGTGGGGGTCTCCCAGAATTCAATTACCAGGCCCTTCAGGTCTGGAATGGATATTAACCACTTAACGACCGCTCACTGTATATATACTTCGGCACAATGGCACCGACAGGCACAATCACGTAGAGTATACGTGATTGCCTTTGTACAGTTGGGGGGTCCAATTGGACCCCCCTTCTGTACAGTGAGCGGTCGGAATTCATCTGGGACCGATCCGAGATGGGGGGGCGACCGTTCGATTCCGGCCACCCCCCCGCGATTGCTCCCGGCGAATGAGAATGCCCCCTCTGCCTGTGTAATGTAAACACAGGCAGAGGAAGCAGGAGGAAGTGATGTCATCTCTTGTGCGGCGCCGTACAAGAGAAGACATCAAGGTTAGTGCACAAACACTACACTAACACCAGCACACATAGGCACATAAATCGCCCCCCCAGGCCCCCCAGATCACCCCCCAGCCCCCAGTCACAGTGTCACTGATTGCAGTGACCATTTATTTACTGATCACTGCAATCAGTGACATTTGTGACTGTAAAAGTGTCACTACATTTAGTTTTAGGTCCAGTGTAGCCCCCTAACCCCCCCTAATAAAGGTTTAACCCCTTGATCACCCCCCAGATAACCCTTTCACCCCCTATCACCACTGTCGCTAAGCGATCATTTTTCTGATCGCTGTCTTAGCGTCGGTGATGCAGATCGGTAGCCAGTAATTTTTTTTAGGTTTGCCGCAGGTTTTTATAGCGTCGGGTACCCCCATAAATTATCTAAAAAAGGTTTAACACCCTTGATCGCCCCCCAGGTAACCCTTTCACCCCCTATCACCACTGTCGCTAAGCGATCATTTTTCTGATCGCTGTCTTAGCGTCGGTGATGCAGATCGGTAGCCAGTAATTTTTTTTAGGTTTGCCGCAGGTTTTTATAGCGTCGGGTACCCCCATAAATTATCTAAAAAAGGTTTAACCCCCTTGATCGCCCCCCAGGTAACCCTTTCACCCCCTATCACCACTGTCGCTAAGCGATCATTTTTCTGATCGCTGTCTTAGCGTCGGTGATGCAGATCGGTAGCCAGTAATTTTTTTTAGGTTCGCCGCAGGTTTTTATAGCGTCGGGTACCCCCATAAATTATCTAATAAAGGTTTAACCCCCTTGATCGCCCCCCAGGTAACCCTTTCACCCCCTATCACCACTGTCGCTAAGCGATCATTTTTCTGATCGCTGTCTTAGCGTCGGTGATGCAGATCGGTAGCCAGTAATTTTTTTTAGGTTTGCCGCAGGTTTTTATAGCGTCGGGTACCCCCATAAATTATCTAAAAAAGGTTTAACCCCCTTGATCGCCCCCCAGGTAACCCTTTCACCCCCTATCACCACTGTCGCTAAGCGATCATTTTTCTGATCGCTGTCTTAGCGTCGGTGATGCAGATCGGTAGCCAGTAATTTTTTTTAGGTTTGCCGCAGGTTTTTATAGCGTCGGGTACCCCCATAAATTATCTAAAAAAGGTTTAACCCCCTTGATCGCCCCCCAGGTAACCCTTTCACCCCCTATCACCACTGTCGCTAAGCGATCATTTTTCTGATCGCTGTCTTAGCGTCGGTGATGCAGATCGGTAGCCAGTAATTTTTTTTAGGTTTGCCGCAGGTTTTTATAGCGTCGGGTACCCCCATAAATTATCTAAAAAAGGTTTAACCCCCTTGATCGCCCCCCAGGTAACCCTTTCACCCCCTATCACCACTGTCGCTAAGCGATCATTTTTCTGATCGCTGTCTTAGCGTCGGTGATGCAGATCGGTAGCCAGTAATTTTTTTTAGGTTTGCCGCAGGTTTTTATAGCGTCGGGTACCCCCATAAATTATCTAAAAAAGGTTTAACCCCCTTGATCACCCCCCAGGTAACCCTTTCACCCCCTATCACCACTGTCGCTAAGCGATCATTTTTCTGATCGCTGTCTTAGCGTCGGTGATCCAGATCGGTAGCCAGTATTTTTTTTTTAGGTTCGCCGCAGGTTTTTATAGCGTCAGGTACCCCCATAAATTATCTATTAAAGGTTTAACCCCCTTGATCGCCCCTCAGGTAACCCTTTCACCCCCTATCACCACTGTCGCTAAGCGATCATTTTTCTGATCGCTGTCTTAGCGTCGGTGATGCAGATCGGTAGCCAGTAATTTTTTTTAGGTTCGCCGCAGGTTTTTATAGCATCAGGTACCCCCATATATTATCTAATAAAGGTTTTAACCCCCTAATTGCCCCTAGTTAACCCTTTCACCAGTGATCATCATATAAGTGTTACGGGTGACGCTGGTTAGTTAGTTTGCTTTTTATAGTGTCAGGGCACCCGCCGTATATATAACCCAATAAAGGTTTAACCCCCTGATCGCCCGGCGGATGATATCAATTAGGTTTTAGCGTCAGAGAGGGTCTGCGTCACACCCCAGGCAGCGTCAGGTTAGTGCCAGTAACGCTAACACCCACGCGTGAAGCATACACCCTCCTTAGTGGTATAGTATCTGAACAGATCAATATCTGACCTGATCAGATCTATACTAGCGTTCCCAGCAGTTTAGGGTTCCCAAAAACGCAGTGTTAGCGGGATCAGCCCAGATACCTGCTAGCACCTGCGTTTTGCCCCTCCGTCCAGCCCAGGCCACCCAAGTGCAGTATCGATCGATCACTGTCACTTACAAAACACAACACACATAACTGCAGCGTTCGCAGAGACAGGCCTGATCCCTGCGACTCCAGTGCTGTAGGAGGTGATTTCACCACCACAGTTAAAAAAAAAAGCAAATATGCCGAAGCATTGGGGCAGCAGGGGCGGAGGAGTGATTTTGCTCCTAATGCCGCGTACATACAGTCGAAATTCCGACGGAGGCTTGCCCATGGAAAAGTCCGACCATGTGTACGCGGCATAACTTTTTTGCGGGAGGATGCCCCCATGCTTCGGTATATATAAATGGTGCATGTATGCCCATCATTAGAAGTGGGTGGATGAAGGGCGGTATTCTAATGATGGGCATACCCACCCGATCAATCTCTTTTTTCGTTCAGCCAACTGGCTGCATGAAATAAAAAGATTACAATACATGTCCAACAAGGACCAGCAACATACTGATATGTTGCTGGACTTTGAATGGTTATACCAGATTGATGCCTGCGGGTTTAGGTATCATCTTGGTATCATTCTTTTCAGCCAGCGGCCGGCTTTCATGTAAAAGCAATCCTAGTGGCTAATTAGCCTCTGGACTGCTTTTACAACCAGTGGGAGGGAATGTCCCCCCCCCGGATATAAAAAGCGCCATTGGGAAATTGGGAAAGCATTTTATCACACCGATCTTGGTGTGGTCAGATGCTTTGAGGGCAGAGGAAAGATCTAGGGTCTAGACCCCAGTTTTTTCAAAAAAAGAGTACCTGTCACTACCTATTGCTATCATAGGGGATATTTACATTCCCTGAGATAACAATAAAAATGATAAAAAAAAAAATATGGAAGGAACAATTTAAAAAAAAAAAAAAAAAGCAAAATTAATAATAAAAAAAAAAAAAAAAAAAAAAAAAAGCACCCCTGTCCTGCCCTGCTCTTGCCCAATGGCGAACGCAAGCGTCGGTCTGGCGTCATATGTAAACAGCAATTGCACCATGCATGTGAGGTATCACCGCAAAGGTCAGATCGAGAGCAGTAATTTTAGCAGTAGACCTCCTCTGTAAATCTAACGGGGTAACCTGTAAAGGCTTTTAAAGGCTTTTAAAAATGTATGTAGTTTGTCGCCAATGCACGTTTGTGCGAAATTTTAAAGCATGTCGTGTTTGGTATCTATGTACTCGGCCTAAGATCATCTTTTTTATTTCATTAAACATTTGGGCAATATAGTGTGTTTTAGTGCATTAAAATTAAAAAAAGTGTATTTTTTCCCCAAAAAATAGGATTTTTTGTACTCACCGTAAAATCCTTTTCGCTAACATCCATGGACTGACACGGTGTCTCTTTACACTTTACACGTGGGTTATGTCCCTGCTTGCAGGAGAAGACCTAGGCAGAATGTGAGATGTTATACATACATTCTAAAAGCCAGAGCTGAACAGCCCCACCCAGGGGGCGGTCCCTCCGGGCATAACCCTCCCACTACAGTCAGCAGACTTCAGTTCGTAACAAAGCAGTACAAACTTAAAAAGGAAGGGTGGGTGCCGTGTCAGTCCATGGATGTCAGAGAAAAGGATTTTACGGTGAGTACAAAAAATCCTATTTTCTCTTATCATCCATGGACTGACACGGTGTCTCTTTACACTTTACACGTGGGATGTCCCAAAGCAGTGTCAAGAGGGATGGGAGCAGTATAAATGGAAAAACCAAAAACTTTCACTCCAAGAAGGCAGATTTCCTCAACGGAGGAGTCGCAACTTTAAACAGCGGCCTGCAGCACCCTGCGGCCGAAGGAAGCATCCGAAGATGCAGCCACATCAACCTTAAAAAAAACTTAAAAGGTATGAACAGACGACCAGGTCGCCGCCTTGTACACTTGTGCAACCGACGCTTGATGTCGGAAAACCCAGGAAGCACCAATTGCCCTGGTGGAATGCGCCGTAACCGAAAAGGGAGGCGCCCGCCCTTTGAGAGCATAGGCTTGAATGACGGTTTGTCTGATTCCCCTAAAAATGATGGCAGACGAAACCGCTTGGCCCTGTTATGGACCAAGGGCAGTCACAAACAGTGAGTCGGACTTCCGAATAGAAGCAGTAGCAGACAGGTACACCCGTAAGGCTCGTACCACATCCAATATGTGCAGCGCAAACTCTCTGGGATGCGATGGGTGAGGACACAAGGACGGGAGGACAATGTCCTCATGTAGGTGAAAGGTAGACACCACCTTTGGCAAAAGGGAAGGTCGCGGATGCAACACCGCCTTATCCTTATGGATGACTAAATATGGCGACTTGCAGGACAAGCCGCCAACTCAGACACTCGTCAAACAGAAGTGATTGCCACTAAAAGGCCACCTTCTGAGACAAGACAAGAGAGGAATATCCCGGATATTCCCAAAAAGGAGGTTCCTGGAGGACCTAGAGCACCAAATTCAGATCCCACGGTGGGAGAGAAGGCTTGACAGGAGGGAGCACATGGCGAACCCCCAACCCAAGGTGCTAACCAAGAAATGACCCGCTAGAGGTCGCTGAAAGAAGACGGCCAAGGCCGAAATCTGATCCTTGATGGTACTCAAAGCAAGCTTTTGGGTCACTCCACACTGTAGAGGACGCAGGATTCTGGGGACGGAATACGTCCGAGGACGCCAGTCCAGCGCTTTGCATATGGCGATATAAGCTTTCCAGGCACGGTGATAGATCTGCCTGGAGGAAGACTTCCGTGTCCTTAACATGGTCAAAATGACAGAGTCCGAGAGACCTCGGTCCCTCAACACCTGGCTTTTAACAGCTCTGCCGTTAAAGCCAGAGACTGTAAGCCGGATGAAACATAGGACCTTGAGACTGAAGGTCCTCCCTCATCGGCAACCGCCAGGGAACGTCCGCAACGAGACGTACCAGATCAGCGTACCAGTGACGCTGAGGCCAATCCGGAACAATTAGGATCACCGGAGTTTATATCAGGCGATAAGGACCCTATGGGGCCACCAACGCATCCGAGTCATCACCCAAGGATCCCTGGATCTGGCCACAACCTCGACCCTTGCGACTGAGTCGAGAGGCCATCAGGTCCACATCCGACGTGCCCCCCCGTCGGCAAAGGAGTTGAAATATGCAAGGACCACTCTTCCTGGTCCGGCGTCTGGCGATTGGCGACTCAGATAGTCCGCCCCTACAGAGCCGGCACGTTTCTTCCGGCCCACTTCAGGATACGGATTACCTCGGAAGCCGCAGCTGAGCTCCGAGTTCCCCCTTGATGGTTTACATACGCCACCGCCGTGGCGGTGTCTGACTGGCTCCTGATGGAGCGACCCCGTACTCTCTCCGACCTGAGGAGAGACACAGTCTGATGGCCCGCATTTCCAGAACAGTGATTGGTAAACGGGCTCGTCCGGAGTCCAAGGCCCTGAGCCGACAGGACTCCCCAGACTCCACCCCAGCCCGTCAGGCTGGCGTCCGTCGTGAGTACCGTCCATTGGATGGGAGGGGAACGACTTTCCGGACCGAAGAGCCGAGGGTCCCAACCACCCTGTCAGGGACGCCCTGACCAGGTGAATCACCTGGATCCGAAGATCCAAGGACAACGGGGATTTGTCCCAGGTGGACAAGATCTCCTTCTGCAATGCCCTGGTGTGTGATTGGGCATACGGAATGGCCGCGAAGGAGGCCACCAGGAGTCCCGGGACTCTCATGCAAACAACGGATTGACAACCATGTTCGGGATGTCAGCACCCGCACCGCAGACTGAAGTGTCAGCAACTTCTCCAGAGGTAGGATACCTTTGCCTCCAAGGAGTCCAGACCAGAACTAGAGACTCCAGACACTGAGTCGGGACCAGGACTGACTCCTGAATGTTCAGGAACCACCCGAAGTCCCTGAGGGTCTAATTGACGATAGTCACCTTTCCTCTAAGTCTGAGCCACTTTCTGCTCATAGCAGAAGACCGTCCAGATAGCCCACGACAGCAATACCTCGCTGTAACAGAAGGCTAGAACCGGAGCAAGCACCTTGGTGAACACCCTTGGTGCCGAGGCAAGGCCGAAAGGAAGAGCCACAATCGAGAGTGGACTTCGCTGATCGCAAGGCGCAGAAACTTCTGGTGACTTGCGCAGATTGCAAGTAGGCGTCCTTGAAGTCCAAGGACGCCAGAAGAAAATCCCTTTGGTGGAGTGTAGCGATCACCGTGCGAATGGATCCCATGTGGAATTTCTGCACCTTCTCGAAGGCATTCAGGGCCTTGAGGTTCAGGATAGGTCGAACCACGTCCTATTTTTGGGACGACAAACAGATTCGAGCAGAATCCCTGAAAACTCTCCTGTGACGGAACCGGCACAATCACTCCGGACCTGATCAAATCCTGTACAGCCCCCAAGAGGGCTGCCCGACAGGTAGGAAGGAGAGGAAGATTCAAGGGAAAGAATCTGTGTGGTGGCCAGGATCAGAATACTATCCTATAACCTGAGGTGACCACCTCGCACACCCACCAGTCGGAGATTCGGGAGGTCCACCGATCCGTGAACCTGCGAAGTCGTCCCCCCACCCCTGAGTTGGGCGGAGGCAAGACTTCACGCGGAGGCGGGCTTGGGAGCCGCTTGTTTGGCTTACGCACCCAGGGGCACTTGTGCCCACCAGCCGCACTGCCGTCAGTCTGAGAGGGCCTACCTGTGGACTCTGACTGACGAAAAAAACCCGTTTTGCTGGAAAGGAAGGCCCCTGTTTGCGGCGGGCCTCCTCACCCTTGCTAGTCTAAGGAAGAAGAGTGCGTTTACCTCCCGTGACATCCATGACGATGTCATCCAGAGCAGCACCGAAAGGTCTACCGCCTTTAAAATAGTAGATCCGTCAGGAGCTTCCTAAGGCTAGGTCAGCAGACCAGCATTTCAACCAGATAAGACGACGCAATACCACCGCTGAGACAGAGGCCCTGGATATTAAAGGGGCCGCGTTCAGCGTGGCGTCGCACACAGAAACCAGGCCCTGAACCAGTTGGTGGGCCAGAGCAACTGTGTCTGGAGGAAGAATATGCTCCTGTACAGCTAGGTGCAACATTTTTGCCCAACCTGTAAGTGTTTTTAGACACAAGGGTCGCCGCTACCACAGGTCGTAGGGCGGATCCCAACAAGGCAAACATGGTTCTGCTCACCACTTCTGACCTCCTGTCAGTGGGGTCCTCAAATGCAGGAGTCCCCTCCATCGGGAGAGTGATGGCCTTGTTCAACCGGGCGACTGGAGGGTCGACCACTGGGGGAGAAGCCCACTTTTTAAGTAGGGCATCTTCAAGGGGTATCTGATAGACAAACGCCGCGGGACCATAAAAAAATTCTTCTGCGGCTTTTCCCAGACCTTATCAATGAGCTGGTCAAAGAAAGTACAATGGAAAAAACCCCTTTAGAAGGCCTGGCCTTAAAAGAACCAAAGGAGACAGTATCCGCCTGAGGTTCTGCATCCGCAGCATTTGAGCTTGAGAGTGTCCCTCACCGCAGTCATGAGCACACTAACAAGCGCCCTGTCATTTACTGACTCAGAACTGGAGTTTCCCTCATAAGGAATGTCCTGTTCAAAACCATCCATACATTCAGAACTAGGGTCCTGAGCGATAGTGGCTAGGCCCATATCTGAATCAGCGCACTGCCCTCGAGTAGATAAAGTGGGGAGAGGGCGCCTTTTTGCACCTTGCGCTTGCACACAGCTCCCATCCTGGTCAGAAATTGATTCCAGGGCTGCCCACAACAGGTCCATAGGGACCGCAGTGCTGAAGCACTGCCTGTTGCCACTGACATTTTTAGGGGAAGCTGGTGACACAGACTCCATATTGTCCCTCTCTGAGACTCTCTCAGATAAAAAGTCCACCCACAGGCTGTGCTGACTGAGGAGGGGGCGCCCAGGGGACTCACCAAACCGGACCAGGGACTGCTTAGTTCCGCTGTCTGTACCGCGCTGTGTCAGCGCTGGTAAGCTGTGAGGAGACTGAGGAGATCCGCGCTGCTATAGCAGCGCTAGAGGCCAAACTAGTGCTGAAAAGCGCGCGGGCTACAAGAAAATGGCCGCCGCACTTCACTGAGGCGATCCGCGGCAAGATGGCCGCCATGACGCAGTTAAAATGAAACAGCACACACGCACAGCGCCACTCGGCGCTCAGGCCCCCAAAAAAAAAAAAACACACAAAAAAGCCCCAAGGCATACATTGCAGACCAGCATGAGCCCCCCAAGAACAGTGTGACCCCCAAGCACCCCACACAGTCAGCGCCAGTAATGGTGACAGAGAGTGACAATAAAATACAGGGGGAGACAGGGAAAATCCCCCACAGAGAAACACACAGCCTTTTGTACTCACCTGCAGGCAGGAGAGACTACTTACCCGTCCCCTGAGGGACACACTGGTGTTTCTGACAGGACTATCACAGTGCAGTACTGAGTAGCTGTCGGCCCGGTCCACCGCGAAAGATACAGTCAGTCAGGAGCTGTTCAGTCTTGAGAGGACCGTGGGAGCATGAAAGCAAACCCGGCCACCCCTGGAGTCATGGGGCCTGTCGTGAACTGAGTCTCACGCACAGAAGGCGAGGATCAGCACGCTCGATGGTCGGACAGGGAAGACTACGAGGATATCTTGTACCCAACCTGTTGCCCAGCCGACAGTTGATAGAAGATTCTCAAAAATAAAATAAAAAAGAATTCCAAAAAGGAATAAAATAGGTCAGGAGACTGGCTCCTGAGGGAGCCACGTCTTCTCCTTCTGCTAGGCAGAAAAAAACTGAAGTCTGCTGACTGTAGTGGGAGGGTTATGCCCGGAGGGACCGCCCCCTGGGTGGGGCTGTTCAGCTCTGGCTTTTAGAATGTATGTATAACATCTCACATTCTGCCTAGGTCTTCTCCTGCAAGCAGGGACATAACCCACGTGTAAAGTGTAAAGAGACACCGTGTCAGTCCATGGATGATAAGAGAAAATGCGTTTGAAAAATCGCTGCGCAAATACTGTGTAGAAAAAAAAAATGCAACACCCACCATTTTATTCTGTAGGGCCTTTGCTTTAAAAATATATATAATGTTTGGGGGTTCAACATAATTTTCTTGCAAAAAAAAATATGTTTTCATGTAAACAAAAAGTGTCAAAAAGGGCTTTGTCTTCAAGTGGTTAGAAGAGTGGATGTAAGCTTCCTAATGTTGTGTATAAAATGCCAGAACAGTTCAAAACCCCCCCAAATGACCCCATTTTGGAAAGTAGACACCCCAAGCTATATACTGAGAGGCATGTCGAGTCCATGGAATATTTTATATGTTGACACAAGTTGCGGAAAAAAGACAATTTTTTTTTTTTTTGCACAAAGTTGTCACTAAATGATCTATTGCTCAAACATGCCATGGGCATATGTGGAATTACACCCCAAAATACATTCTGTTGCTTCTCCTGAGTACGGGGATACCACATGTGTGAGACTTTTTGGGAGCCTAGCCGCGTACGGGACCCCAAAAACCAATCACCGCCTTCAGGCTTTCTAAGGGTGTAAATTTTTGATTTCACTTCTCACTGCCTATCACAGTTTCGGAGGCCATGGAATGCCCAGATGGCACAAACCCCCCCCCCCCCCAATGACCCCATTTTGGAAAGTAGACACCCCAAGCTATTTGCTGAGAGGTATTGTGAGTATTTTGCAGATCTCGCTTTTTGTCACAAAGTTTTGAAAATTGAAAAAAAAAATAAAAAATTTTTCTTTCTTCATTTTCAAAAACAAATGAGAGCTGTAAAATACTCATCATGCCTCTCAGCAAATATCTTGGGGTGTCTACTTTCAAAAATGGGGTCATTTGGGGGGGTTTTGTGCTATTTTGGCATTTTATGGCCTTCAAAACTGTGATAGGTAGTGAGGAGTCAAATCAAAAATTTGTGCCTAGAAATCCTGAAGGCGGTGCTTGGTTTCCGGGGTCCCGTACGCGGCTAGGCTCCTAAAAAGTCCCACACATGTGGTATCCCCGTACTCAGGAGAAGCAGCAGAATGTATTTTGGGGTGCAATTCCACATATAACTATGGCATGTGTGAGCAATATATCATTTAGTGACAACTTTTTGTAATTTTTTTTTTTTTTGTCATTATTCAATCACTTGGGACAAAAAAAAAATATTCAATGGGCTCAACATGCCTCTCAGCAATTTCCTTGGGGTGTCTACTTTCCAAAATGGGGTCATTTGGGGGGGTTTTGTACTGCCCTGCCATTTTAGCACCTCAAGAAATGAGATAGGCAGTCATAAATTAAAAGCTGTGTAAATTCCAGAAAATGTACCCTAGTTTGTAGACGCTATAACTTTTGCGCAAACCAATAAATATACGCTTATTGACATTTTTTTTACTAAAGACATGTGGCTGAATACATTTTGGCCTAAATGTATGACTACAATTGAGTTTATTCGATTTTTCTTTTAACAAAAAGTAGAAAATATCATTTTTTTTCAAAATTTTCGGTCTTTTTCCGTTTATATCGCAAAAAATAAAAATCGCAGAGGCAATCAAATACCATTAAAAGAAAGCTCTATTTGTGGGAAGAAAAAGACGCAAGTTTCGTTTGGGTACAACATTGCATGTCCGCACAATTTACAGTTAAAGCAGCGCAGTGCAAAATTCTGAATTCACCTCTGGTCCTTTAGCTACCAAATGGTCCGGGGCTTAAGTGGTTAAGGGGAACCCCGCCGCAAATAATAAAAAAAATGGCGTGGGGTTCCCCCTAAATATCCATACCAGGCCCTTCAGATCTGGCATGGATTTTAAGGGGAACTCCACCCCAAATTTTAAAAAAAATGGAGCGGAGTCCCCCCAAAAATCCATACCAGACCCTTATCCGAGCACGCAACCTGGCCGGCCGCAGGGGAAAAGGGGGGGACGAGAGCGCCCCCCCTCCCTCCTGAACCGTACCAGGCCACATGCCCTCAACTTGGGGAGGATGATGGTACATGTATTACCAGTGAGAGAAGTTCCCCATCAGGTCCGCCCCCTCGGTATGTCGGACCCCGCCTACGTCATTGGCCTGAGCGGGAAACTTCCTTCACTGTGTAAATTTAAATTACACAGTGAAGGAAGTTCCCCGCTCAGGCCAATGACGTAGGCGGGTCCGACATACCGAGGGGGCGGACCTGATGGGGAACTTCTCTCACTGTGGTAATACATGTATAGACCCGCCCCTTGTCATGTTCCGCATCTGGTCCGCTGAGCGGACCTGATGGGGAACTTTAGAAGGGGCGGGTCTATACATTTAAAACACTGAGGAGGAAGTTCCCCATCAGGTCCGCTCAGGCAAAACCAGTGACGGACAGCGCTGGACATCGGATCGCCACGGGACACTGGATTTCACCGCTGGAATGTTTTTTTTTATTTTTTAATTTTTTTAATAAAGGACTTTTTCAAGGTGTTTGTGTGGGGTTTTTTTTACATTTTTTTACGCTTTCTTCGTGAAATGGTAGGGGTACAATGTACCCCTTACCAATTCACATGGGGGGGGCGGGATCTGGGGGTCCCCTTTGTTAAAGGGGACTTCCAGATTCCGATAAGCCCCCCGCCCGCAGACCCACACAACCACCGGGCAAGGGTTGTGGGGATAAGGCCCTTGTCCCCATCAACATGGGGACATCCTCCCCATGTTGAGGGCATGTGGCCTGGTACGGTTCAGGAGGGAGGGGGGGGCGCTCTCTCGTCCCCCCCTCTTCCCCTGCGGCCGGCCAGGTTGTGTGCTCGGATAAGGGTCTGGTATGGATTTTTGGGGGGACTCCACGCCATTTTTTTAAAATTTGGGGTGGAGTTCCCCTTAAAATCCATGCCAGATCTGAAGGGCCTGGTATGGATATTTGGGGGAACCCCACGCCATTTTTTTTAAATTTGCGGCGGGGTTCCCCTTAATATCCATTCCAGACCTAAAGGGCCTGGTAATTGAATTCTGGGGGACCCCCACGCTTTTTTTTTTTTTTTTTATCAATGACTTTTGTATGTATTGATAAAAGCCGACAATTCATTATTAGCCGCGAGTGAGTTTTAAATGACTTTTTTTCCTTCAAAAATGACATTTTTTGCAGGGACAGTTCTAAGCACGGGAAACATGCGCCACTTTACATGCATATCATACACGCCCCCTAGGTACGAAATTTAAAGGAATATTTCACTTTTATTGTTTCACTTTAAGCATTATTAAAATCACTGCTCCCGAAAAAACGGCCGTTTTAAAAAAAAAAAATTTGCATTGATACATGTCCCCTGGGGCAGGACCCGGGTCCCCAAACACTTTTTAGGACAATAACTTGCATATAAGCCTTTATAATTAGCACTTTAGATTTCTCCCATAGACTTTTCGAATTTGCCGCGAACACCCCAATTCGGCGAACGGGCGAACAGGCAATGTTCGAGTCGAACATGAGTTCGACTCGAACTCGAAGCTCATCCCTATTGGTGATCAGTGGGAAGAATGTTCCTTACATTGGGGATCAGTGGGAAGAATGTTCCTTACATTGGGGATCAGTGGGAAGAATGTTCCTTACATTGGTGATCAGTGGGAAGAATGTCCCTTACATTGGTGATCAGTGGGAAGAATGTCCCTTACGTTGGTGATCAGTGGGAAGAATGTCCCTTACATTGGTGATCAGTGGGAAGAATGTCCCTTACATTGGTGGTCAGTGGGAAGAATGTTCCTTACATTGGTGATCAGTGGGAAGAATGCTCCTTACATTGGTGATCAGTGGGAAGAATGTCCCTTACATTGGTGGTCAGTGGGAAGAATGTTCCTTACATTGGTGGTCAGTGGGAAGAATGCCCCTTACATTGGTGATCAGTGGGAAGAATGTTCCTTACATTGGTGGTCAGTGGGAAGAATGTCCCTTACGTTGGTGATCAGTGGGAAGAATGTCCCTTACATTGGTGGTCAGTGGGAAGAATGTTCCTTACATTGGTGATCAGTGGGATGAATGTTCCTTACATTGGTGATCAGTGGGAAGAATGTCCCTTACATTGGTGATCAGTGGGAAGAATGTTCCTTACGTTGGTGATCAGTGGGAAGAATGTCCCTTACATTGGTGATCAGTGGGAAGAATGTCCCTTACATTGGTGGTCAGTGGGAAGAATGTTCCTTACATTGGTGATCAGTGGGAAGAATGCTCCTTACATTGGTGATCAGTGGGAAGAATGTCCCTTACATTGGTGGTCAGTGGGAAGAATGTTCCTTACATTGGTGGTCAGTGGGAAGAATGTTCCTTACATTGGTGATCAGTGGGAAGAATGTTCCTTACATTGGTGATCAGTGGGAAGAATGTTCCTTACATTGGTGATCAGTGGGAAGAATGCCCCTTACATTGGTGGTCAGTGGGAATAATGCTTCTTACATTGGCGGTCAGTGGGAAGAATGTCCCTTACATTGGTGGTCAGTGGGAAGAATGCTCCTTAAATTGGTGGTCGGTGGGAAGAATGTTCCTTACACTGATGATCAGTGGGAAGAATGCTCCTTACATTGGTGGTCGGTGGGAAGAATGTTCCTTACACTGGTGATCAGTGGGAAGAATGTCCCTTACATTGGTGATCAGTGGGAAGAATGTTCCTTACATTGGTGATCAGTGGGAAGAATGTTCCTTTCATTGGTGATCAGTGGGAAGAATGTTCCTTACAATGGCGTGGGGTCCCCCCAAAAATCCATACCAGACCCTTATCCGAGCACGCAACCTAGCAAGCCGCAGGAAAAGTTGGGGGGATGAGAGAGCGCCCCCCCTCCTGAACCGTACCAGGCCACATGCCCTCAACATGTGGGGGGGGGGATGTCCCCATGTTGATGTAGACAAGGGCCTCATCCCCACAACCCTTGCCCGGTGGTTGTGGGGGTCTGCGGGCGGGGGCCTTATTGGAATCTGTAAGCCCCCTTTAACAAAGGGGGCCCCCAGATTGCGCCCCCCCATGTGAATTGGTAAGGGGTACATTGTACCTCTACCATTTCACAAAGAAAGTGTAAAAAATTGTAAAAAAACACAGACACAGTTGGGATAAGTCCTTTATAAAAAAAAAAAAAAAAAAAAGAAGCCATTCCAGCGTTGTAATGCAGTCTGTCCAGCGATGATCCATGAATCTCCAGCGATGGGGCGAGTCTCCAGCGAGGAACGACGCACATCTTCCCTGCGCCGGAGACTCGCCGCATCGCTGGAGATTCATGGATCATCGCTGGACAGACTGCATTACAACGCTGGAATGGCTTTTTTTATTTTTATTTTTTAATAAAGGACTTATCCCAACTGTCTGTGTGGGTTTTTACAATTTTTTACACTTTCTTTGTGAAATGGTAGGGGTACAATGTACCCCTTACCAATTCACATAGGGGGGGGACCAGAATCTGGGGGTCCCCTTTGTTAAAGGGGGCTTCCAGATTCCGATAAGCTCCCCGCCCGCAGACCCCCACAACCACCGGGCAAGGGTTGTGGGGATGAGGCCCTTGTCCCCATCATGATGAGGACATCCCCCCCATGTTGAGGGCATGTGGCCTGGTACGGTTCAGGGGGGGCACTCTCTCGTCCCCCCTCTTTTCCTGCGGCCTGCCAGGTTGCGTGCTCGGATAAGGGTCTGGTATGGATTTTTGGGGGAACCCCACGCCATTTTTTTTTAATTTTAATATCCATACCAGACCTGAAGGGCCTGAAGGGCCTGTTAATAGAATTTTGGGGGACCCCACGCATTTTTTTTTTAATGGCTTTTCTCTGTTTTGCGGGGAACCGACATTTCATTACAGCCGCGAGTAGTTTTAAATGACTTTTTTTTCTTCAGAAATGACATTTTGTGCAGAGACTGTTATAAACACGGGAAACATGCGCTACTTTACAGGCATACTTTAGACACCCCCCAAGTACGAAATTGAAAGGAATATTTCACTTTTATTGTTTCACTTTAAGCATTATTAAAATCACTGCTCCCGAAAAAACTTCAGTTTTTAAAACTTTTTTTTTGCATTGATACATGTCCCCTGGGGCAGGACCCGGGTCCCCAAACACTTTTTATGACAATAACTTGCATATTAACCTTTAAAATTAGCACTTTAGATTTCTTCCATAGTCTTTTAAAGGGTGTTCCGCGGCTTTTCGAATTTGCCGCAAACACCCCAAATTGTTCGCTGTTCGCCGAACGGGCGAACAGCCAATGTTCGAGTCGAACTCATGTTCGACTCGAACATAAAGCTCATCCCTAGTGGTCAGTGGGATGAATGTTCCATACATTGGTGGTCAGTGGGAAGACTGTCCCTTACATTGGTGATCAGTAGGAAAACTGCCCTTACATTGGTGGTCAGTAGGAAGAATGCCCTTACCAGGGTGTATAAAAATCTATGACTTTTTTTAAAAAGATCAAAAAAATGTAGCAGTACGAGCCGGAAAGATTCACCCAAACCTCCCAGGAGGTCAGGAGCTAAACTAGGAATTATGTATGGGAGATCTTACTGCTGGAACGTCCAAGAACTAAAACATCATCATTGGGTGCGCTGAACCTTTAATGATTAATGTATGTAAGCCACCTACATATAGGCTTTGTGTATCCTCCTTAGCAGTAAAAAATGCAGCAACCATAGGAAAGGCCATAAATTTAGGTTAATACAATCTATTGACTATGGATGAAACTGTCTTGTATACCAGGAATTCAAAGAACCCCTTTTGTGTTCTGGTAGGAATGTGGGCTGTCATTGTATCCTTTCAGACCACCACTTGCTGACCAGGCCTTTTCTTTACAAGTTTAAATTAGTATTTTTTTTCTAGAAAATGACTTAGAACCCCCAAACTTTATATAAATATATATATTTTTTAGCAGAGACCCTAGAGAATAAAATTGCGATTTTTGCAATTTTTTTTGTCACATTGTATTTGCGCAGCGGTCTTACAAACGCATAAAAAAAACACACTTTAATAAATGAAAAACAAAACACAATAGTTACCCCAGTTTTTTGTATAATGTGAAAGATGATGTTATGCTGAGTAAATAGATACCTAACATGTCACGCTTTAAAATTGTGCACACTTGTGGAATGGTGGCAAACTACGGTACTGAAAAATCTCCATAGACGAAGCTTTAATTTTTTTTTACAGGTTACATGTTTAGAGTTACAGAGGGGTTCTGGTGACCTAAAATATACGGATGTGTGTGCCATGACTAAGCTCCATGGGGTGGAGTGAAACACGTTCGGGGGTGTGGCCTGATTGAAGTCCAGGCTGAGGTTGTCACTCTCTTCACCTCTCTAGGATATCTTGGATGTGTGACTTCTAGGGGCCACCCTTTTTTCTTTCAGAAAGTTCTGGTGCTAGAATTATAGCTCTCGCTGTAACAATCGCGGTTATACTATACCTCACATGTGTGGTTTGAAAACCGTTTACATATGTGGGCGCAACTTATATATGCGTTCTCTTCTGCTTGTGCGCACAAAGGGACAGGGTGCTTTATTTTATTTATTTATTTTTTATTTATTTTCCTTTTTTTTTTTTTTTTACACTATCCCTTTATTTCTTTTTTTTTTTTTTCTATCACTTTTATTCCTATTACCGGGAATGTAAACATCCCTTGTAATAGAAATAAAGGATGGCAGGTCCTCTTTATTGGGAGATCTGGGGTGAAAAGGATCAAAAATGACCCCAGATCTGTCATTTCCCTTTAAAAGCAAAAAAAAAAAAAAAAAAGATTTCTTTATGCCCGAGAACCGGAAGTGACGTCAGATGTCGCTCTGGTCCTCCAAGGGCATAGAGCCGAGAGGGAGCCATCTTGCCCTCACTCGACTTCCTGCCTAACCATTGGCTTTTGGGTTCACCGACGGCTCCGGAAACAACCGGTAAGCGGCGAGAGGAGGGGCACCTCTCCGGTCGCCTCTAAGTGATCCTGCGGAGAATCGGGTCACTTTTATCAGACGCCGAATCGCCCACAGAAAACAATTATACGGGGTTATGGCAGCTAGCTGCTGCCATAACAATGGTATTTAAGGTAAAAGTAATGACGTATACAGTATATACTGTGGGCGGCCGGCAAGTGGTTTAACAGCTGCTCCAAAAGAATCGCATTGTTTCTGGTTTACCTGCATGGCCCGGTACAGAGACAGTGCAAAAAACTGATGTAACCTTAAGGCCTCATGCCCACTGGCGTTTTTACAGCTGCGTTTTTTGCAGCTTAAAAACGCCTGTCCATGTTATTGTAAATATTTTTTTTTTTCTTCTTTTTTTTTTTTTTTGAAAAAAAAAACAAAAAAAAAAAACGTCGGAGCTAAAAACGCGACCGCGCGTTAGTGCGCGTTTTTTGCGCGTTAGTGCGCGTTAGTGCGCGTTTTTGCGCGTTTTTTGACGCTCGCGTTTTTTCCTGCCAAATTCTGACGCTGAGGAACGCACTGGCCCTGGGTTTTTTTTACAGCTTACAAACGCCTATGCTCTTTACAGCTCAAAAACGCCTAGGTGGGCATGAAGCTATAGACTAACATGGACAGGCGTTTTTAAGCTGTAAAAAACGCTCAAAAACGCGGCTGAAAAAACGCCCGTGGGCATGAGGCCTTAAAGTTGGAGATATTTCTACATTCTTACATTAAAACCACTACAAACACATAGTAAAAATCTTTATATGTATTTTTTAACTGCAGCATAAATACCTGCATTTGACCTAGAATCAGCCTCTTGCAGTTCCTGTACAGCAAAGCTCAGACTTGGGTAGGTAGAAACAACAGAAGCAGCCAATCAGCTAGGCCAGGGATATGCAATTAGCGGACCTCCAGCTGTTGCAAAACTACAAGTCCCATCATGCCTCTGCCTCTGGGTGTCATGCTTGCTGCTGTCAGAGTCTCGCTATGCCTCATGGGACTTGTAGTTTGGCAACAGCTGGAGGTCCGCTAATTGCATATCCCTGAGCTAGGCTATGCTGATAGGTGGAGAGAGCAGAGTGGCAGAGAGATGAGTTCATCAGTGTGCTGCTTCTCCTTTCACTGTCCCGGCTGGGGGAGGAAAAAGATGTAACTGCAGAAGAAACAAAACATCTGCAGTAGGAGTTCAAACCCATTTAGTTTAAAATAGAAATGAAAGGCAAAACATTTTTGTATAGCTACAAAAAAAACAATATAAATACCTTTTTTTATAAATGATCACATTCCTTCTGTACTCTGCATAAGAGCTGTGGGGAGAAGCAGCAGCACACTGATCTTCTCAGTGAATGGCTGTGCAGCGGGGGCATGTCAGGACAAGTCTGATCATTGAAGGAGAGCACACTGAGTTCCCAGCATAGCTAGAGACCTGACCACGATGTGCTCCCCAGCTTAGCATGGTCAGTTTTTAATAGGAAAGCAGAGACACTGGCAGGAACCCCAGGGATTTCACAATAAGGAAGCAATACAAAGTGAACAGGAGACTTTCTCATACAAGTACATCGTACAGCAGGCACATATCAGGAATATGAAGTGTTGGGGTAACAAACGCTTTAAGTCAAATTTCTAAGCACAAATATGGAATGTTTGTTCTGTCTTGTATCCTCCAGGGACCTTTCAGGAAACCGGCTGACCGCGTTTCGTGCGACAATCCTGAGTGAGCTCTGGAGCCTCCGAGAACTGTGAGTAGAAAGTGATGGAGAAAAAAGAACTGAAAGGGTTTTATATCTGAAGTTTAACCACTTTTCTATTTTTTCACTTTTCTATTTTTCAAACTTGTTTACAAGTTAAAATCAGTTTACTTTTTGCTAGAAAATTACTTAGAACCCCCAAACATTTTTTTTCAGACACCCTAGAGAATAAAATGGTGGTCGTTGCAATACTTTAAGTCACACCGTATTTGCGCAGAGGTCATACAAGAGCAATTTTTGGGGGAAAAAATACACTTTTTTAAATTAAAATATAAGACAACAGGAAAGTTAGCCGAATTTTTTACTATATTGTGAAAGATGATGTTACGCCGAGTAAATTGATCACCAACATGTCACACTTCAAAATTGCACCCGCTCGTGGAATGGCGACAATAATTAGTACAGTTTAGTCAGCTAAAATCATTTTAGTCAACTAAACAAATTTTAGTCGTCTAAAATCTAATGATTGTAGTTAAATTGGAATGCATTATTTAAGCATTTCTCTACCATTTCCAAACTCATTATATACTGCTGGAGTAAAAAATCGAATCTGTTATTATTTATGGTATTTAGGCTTGAACATGCACTACAGACCAGTGATAATATTGACGTTATATTTCAATTTAGTTTTAGTCTTAGTCTTTTGACTAAAATGCCATTTTAGTTTTAGTCGTATTTTAGCCATCAATTGTTTTAGTCGTATTTTAGTTGACTAAAATAGTAGTAATTTAGTCGACGAAAATGTTTTAGTCGATTAAATTAACACTGATCAGTACATAAGGATTATACTTTATGTACTTGTTGTATAATTGTTTTTAGACAATTTTTATCATTGTTTAACCACTTCCCGCCCCGTCAATAGCAGATTGACGTCCGGGAAGTGGTTCTGTTATCCACACTGGATGTCATATGACGTCCTGCGGGATAACAGCCGCCGCGCGCCCAGGGGGGCGCGCATCGCGGCGATCGGTGGGTCAGTCTGACCCACCGCTACACTGATCTCGGTAAAAAGCCTCCGTCGGAGGCTTTTTACCACGTGATCAGCTGTGTCGAATCACGGCTGATCACAATGTAAACAGGAAGAGCCGTTAATCGGCTCTTCCTCACTCGCGTCTAACAGACGCGAGTAGAGGAGAGCCGATCGGCGGCTCTCCTGACAGGGGGGTTCGCGCTGATTGTTTATCAGCGCAGCCCCCCCCTCGGATACCCACACTAGACCACCAGGGAAGCCCCCCAGGACCACCAGGGAAGCCCCAATCATGTGGATGGCCCCCATGGCCATCCACATGTAGTAAAAATAAAATAAAAAAACATTAAAAAAAATATGCCAATCAGTGCCCACAAATGGGCACTGACTGGCACTTTCACAATGTGTGGTGGCTGGCATTGCTGGGCACCAGTGCCACCAATGCCACCTACTAGTGTCCATCAGTGACACCTATCAGTGCCCATCCGTGCCAATCTGTGCCCACCTATCAGTGCCCGTCCATGCCACCTATCAGTGCCACTCATAAGTGCCCATCAGTGCCGCCCATGAGTGCCCATCAGTGCCGCCTATGAGTGCCAATCAGTGCCGCCTATGAGTGCCAATCAGTGCCGCCTATGAGTGCCAATCAGTGCCGCATATCAGTGCCCATCAGTGCCCATCATCAGTGCCCATCAGTGCCACCTCATCAGTGCCACCTCATTGGTGCCACCACATCGGTGCCCATCAGTGTCGCCTTATCAGTGCCCTTCAGTGCCGCCTTATCAGTGCCCGTCAATGAAGTAGAAAAGGTACTTATTTACAAAAAATTTTTACAGAAACAAAGAAAAAAACTTAGTTTTTTTAAAATTTTTCGCTGTTTCTTTATTGTGCAAAAAATAAAAAATCGCAGAGGCGATCAAATACCACCGAAAGAAAGCTCTATTTGTGGGAACAAAATTATAAAAAATTTGTTTGGGTACAGTGTAGCATGACCGCGCAATTGTCATTCAAATTGTGACAGTGCTGAAAGCTCAAAATTGGCTTGGGCAGGAAGCTGTATAAGTGCATGGAAGTGGTTAAATAAAATAATTTTATATTATCCTCCTGGATCACCGTATTAATAAATTTAAAAAAAAAACACAAATTCTCTTTTATCCATGTCAATTATTACATTCTGCTAGAGAGCTAAAAAAGCTGAGCTTTTGAAAAACAACAGACTTGCTGGCAGGGTCACCAGATGAAAATAGAAAAAAAGAAAGCCTAAAAATAGAAAACGAATGCAGCCATCACGTCTAAGAACTGGTAAGCTGCAATGTAATAAATGTTTGCTTTTGGGTTTAATACCGCTTTAAATCCACTAATACTTCCGTCATGAGTAGATGCTATTTAGCAAATTTATTTGCATGCTATCTGGCAATACTCCCCTCCTGAGATTTGGGAGTTGATCCAAGCCCGAAGTATGACTGAAAGCAGGAGGGATCTCACTCCTTCTCCGTAACCAAAACAGTGGGTCAGGATGACCTTGTGATTTCTGCAGAACAGATAAGGATCAGAACAATTCCCGTTTTATTTATTTTTTCCATGTATATAGGAAAAAATTCACTCAAGCACAACTAATTTAACCTTTTACCATCTACATAAAGCATATGTGCGGCAGCAAAGAGGATGGGGTTTAACGGCCAAACATATGTGACCATGGGAAGCAGAGATTTCTGTGCTGAGAGTGCGTGTGGCAGTGGCGGCTAGTGCTCAATCTTCTTGGGGGGTGGCCTGCTGCCCCCCCAGCCAGCCACCCCCCAGCCAGCCAACCAACCAACCACATAACCCCCCCCCCTGACACTCGCTCCATCGATCACCGCTCCACCCCGTCGCTTGATCGCTTCTCCTTCGCCCTGTCAGGCCCCCCCGCCAGCCCCGCACTTACCCCATCCAGGTGGCGGCTCCCCCCTGCGTCTCTGCCCAAGTCCCGACGGTTGCTTCTCTTCCCGGCCAATCAGGAGTTAGGACTCGCGGCCAAATGGGTCTCAGGACCCGCTTCCCGATTGGCTGGGAGGAAAAACAAGAAGACATTAGCAAATATTAATTTGCTAATGTCACACAACTGGGTGGGCTCGGGGCGCAGTGCTCTGCGCCACGGGCCCACCCATTTTTTAAGCCAATTTGGGCCTCCGGCTCTAATCATGTGCTTCTAAAAAAAATAAACAATTGGAATCCATGTGTCCGGCGCCTTGCATGTAGATTAGGGGCTGGGCGCATTGATTAGGGGGGTGGCGCTCCCTAATGGAAGGGCCAAAGACAGCTCTTGGTCCGTATTTATAATAGGGAGCCAGAGGGATCGGCTCCCGATCATGTGACCACGGTGACAGCCGATCCCAGTGGTCACTTGATCTGGCAATTCTTCCCATACCCCCTGGCATAAAAACCACTGCTTTTTCAACTATAAGGCCTCATGCCCACGGGCGTTTTTTCAGCCGCGTTTTTGAGCGTTTTTTACAGCTTAAAAACGCCTGTCCATGTTAGTCTATAGCTTCATGCCCACCTAGGCGTTTTTGAGCTGTAAAGAGCATAGGCGTTTGTAAGCTGTAAAAAAAACCCAGGGCCAGTGCGTTCCTCAGCGTCAGAATTAGGCAGAAAAAAACGCGAGCGTCAAAAAACGCGCAAAAACGCGCACTAACGCGCAAAAAACGCGCACTAACGCGCGGTCGCGTTTTTAGCTCCAACGTTTTTTTTTTTTTTTTTTTTTTTTCAAAAAAAAAATATATATATTTACAATAACATGGACAGGCGTTTTTAAGCTGCAAAAAACGCAGCTGTAAAAACGCCAGTGGGCATGAGGCCTAAACATAAATTTCGTAAAAACTGGCATATTAAAAAAATGACCAGTAGAACCAAAATTCTATACAGTTGAGGTTACACGTTTAGCGGCCTCCTCACCCTGACCTCTTTAGCTAGGGGTATGTCGAGCGACAGAGTGAGGTGCGCTACGGCCCATGTCCTCCCCATGCATGTGGGTGAGGTGAAGGCCAATATCAATCTTTTCCTCGGGCCAAATGTGTGCTGGTTATGAGGGTCAGTCCTTCCGTGCCGGAATCTCCCTTTGTTCCCATCAACAGAGTCCATACACCCATCAAAGTCCAAACTCAGGTTTATTGCGTATCTCCACATACAGTCAAATGCAACGGCATGATACGATGGGGAAGCAGGTCGAGGCACTGTACAGGTTCCTAGTCCCTACACTCCCTGTGCTATGACCAGGAGTTGCAGGAGTCTTGATGGAAGCTCCTCCGCTGCGCTGAAGCCCATATCAGGGGAAGATGTCCTCCAAGGGAGTTACTGAAGGCCCATCCGTCACCGGGTTGACGCTACACCGGGTCTTCGGACGGGTGACCCCCCCCAGCCTCCTCACCTCAGATGCGGGTCCCCTCGCAAGGGGCGCCCTGGAGCAACTTCACCCTTGCGGGACCCAGTCGGAGTCACCGGGTCCCAGGCCTCCTTAATAGTACCTCACCCCAGGCTGAAGGTGCCCGGGATGGACTCCATCTTCGTTCCGACCAGGCCTTGGGCGCCTAGGCCGGAACCTTGAACCGCCCGCACCCAGGCCTAAGGTGCCTGGGTGCGTGAAAGGGGTGACCCCCTCCCACAAGAACAACAGACAGGCGACGACGACCTCGTGGCGCGGGCGTCTCCCCCTTTTATATCCTCCCATCGACACCACGGCGGGTTCCCCGCCCCAGCCGTACCATCGCCAGGAAGGAACCGAAAAAAGGGTAACACTGTGATAGCGATTCTACCTCGAGCCAGCAGGTACACTGACACCCACTGGTCAAAGAGAATATTACACCACCCAATCCTCCACGAATAAGAAAAGGGGTCTAATCCCTGACATAATTACACACCTGGGTCTCTCTACCCCCAGGTGTATCCCACTAACTTTTAAGACCCCGCTACACACTCCCCCTGGTGATTTGACGCTGGTCCCCAGCGTCAGGTGCACACCCATGTCTCCCAAGGAGTGGTGACATGAAGTGGGCCCCAGAGGCTATCCCTCAAATTTTGGATACTGTATGTGCCAAGACCTGCTCAACAGAAAAGGGAACTATAAAACATTAAAACTTTTGTATAAAACATCTGTCATGTACACATATACAATCCCTCCCGTCACTGTCTAAGAACCACCCCATACTCAGTAGTCTTGACCGACGAATCTCCTGCAGAAGGGAAACAAAAAAAAAACATCCTAACACTCTGTGTTAACTTGGCATGAGTGGGTCCGTCAGCCGAGAGACCCGCTCACTCCAATAAGTAAGTAATGCATGTGTAATATTTTCAAACAACCGTTGCACAACACTGCCACCTGGTGACAGCGCTGCGGTAATGACACTTGGTGAGATCTTCATTCTTCCTGCTTTCCTACTCTAACTCTACCCCAAAAGTCTCTGCCTTTGGCACATGAAGAAAAGGGAGAAAAAAACAACAGCTCCCAAATCTCCAGTGAGTAAAAGAAAAGCCCAAATCAAAACAAAAGTAGGGCACAGTAGTAGGCGTCTGGGAATGTCTCTTCCAGAAAGTTTCAATAGCAACAAGATAGGAGCTCACTTTTCCTATAAATAGAACCTTGGATCCGGCAGAAACAGGGGCTTCAGGTGCCCGTCAAACACTTCCACCGAATACTCAACATCCTCTCCATCTTTCCTGCAGATGAGCACCTTATCGGCATGAATATGGCGCCCAAGTCTCCAATCAGCTCTGCAGTCCTTGAACTTTTTAGACACAGGCGGCGAACATGACAGGTATCGCCTGGCATGGGGTACTTTAAGCTTTTCCCATACAAACTCGTCATACCACCTTGGTCGCAGGACCTCGACTTCATACAATAGGTCCCGAGGCAAGTAGGGGTACTCCCACCCATATTCACGGGCGACTCTCTGGGAGAAAAGTCTCTGCAACCTGGCTAGAGGCGGCATCACATCTCGCTCACCTTCTCCTGGCTGTACGATGGCCTCCGGGTGCCTAGGTACCTTCACCATCTCGGGTTTCTTTGTCTTTGGTGCCCGCAACGAAGCACGCTGCATCCCCACCATCAGAGCGGGTGATGTAGTTGAATGCGGGAAGTTGGTCGGAGGACTAGATTTCCTCGAGAACTCCGGGGCCTTCACCCGGAGCGTACTGTCTTCTATGGACATGGGGGAATCCTGCGGTTTACTCAGCACAGGTAGTGGGCGTCTGTCCCAGCCCTTCCGGTGAAACAGTTCGTCTATCTCTCCGTCATCCCCACAGTCTGACAATGACTCTAAGTCGGAGGTGTCATACATCTCAGCGGGAAGGTAGTCTCTAGTAGACGGAAGGCTACCCTCCCTTGCGGGCTCCACTGACTGGGGACCCCCGACACCTCCAACCAACACCACAGTCCCAGCCCCTGGCTCACCTGGACCTTCTGAAGAACTGGGATGTCCGGGACTCTCTTCTCTACCGGCGCCATCCAGGCCAGGCAAGCGGCGGGGCGAAGCTCGACCACGGCCATAAGATGCCTGTACCAGACCGACTTTCCTCTTCGGAGGTGGGAGCAGGGAGTCTGTAGTGACCGAAGCAGTGTCCTCTGATTTTTCTCTCTCAGTCTCTGGTTGGGCAGTCACTTCGCCCTGGTCAGCGCGCACGGGAAACTCCGCAAAGGCTTTGATCTCTCCCTCCGGAGTGGCGGTTCCTGTGATGCAGTTGAGGCGTAGGGCCCCGGGCCTTTCCGTGTGTGGTTCAACCTCAAAAAGAAACTCCTTGCATGCTTCGCATCGCCCGAATGGCTTTAGTTGGACCACCAGTCCCGAGCATCCGGGACAGATCACACCGAGGGCCTCTGTGTCTCTGCATGAATACAAAGCCAACTGTCCTTGGGGCCTGAGCCTTATCCCCGTGTCTGTAATGGATGCAGCAAATGCAGTCATCTTGAAAGGATAAGGTACCGTCATCCACGGGGAGCCTGAGTTCACTCCGACCACTTGCTGCTCCATCACACGCTGACCTCGCGCCGGAGTCTCCACGTGCATCTCCACACGTGGCCAGACTCCTCCCACAACTTGCACGTTTTCGCGGGCTTCCTTCAGTCTCCTCCCACGAATTGCGTAGTCATGGGGTGCCTCGTGGCGCAGTGCAGCAAAAGTCCCCACATGTAGTTCGTCACATGGCTGGACTCCTCCCTCTTCCCGCTCTTTCTGCATGGGCCTCTCCCAGTTTTTCAGGGAAATTTCCACGACTTCGAGCACAGGGATGCACTTTGGCCAATCACATGGCCGACCTGCTCGGACCTCCTCCGGGCAGCAAAGACATTCAAACACAGCCGTTCCAAACCTCAGGGTTAACACACGTTCGTATCCCGGACGAGCCCCCACGTGTAGCGGCCTCCTCACCCTGACCTCTTTAGCTAGGGGTATGTCGAGCGACAGAGTGAGGTGCGCTACGGCCCATGTCCTCCCCATGCATGTGGGTGAGGTGAAGGCCAATATCAATCTTTTCCTCGGGCCAAATGTGTGCTGGTTATGAGGGTCAGTCCTTCCGTGCCGGAATCTCCCTTTGTTCCCATCAACAGAGTCCATACACCCATCAAAGTCCAAACTCAGGTTTATTGCGTATCTCCACATACAGTCAAATGCAACGGCATGATACGATGGGGAAGCAGGTCGAGGCACTGTACAGGTTCCTAGTCCCTACACTCCCTGTGCTATGACCAGGGGTTGCAGGAGTCTTGATGGAAGCTCCTCCGCTGCACTGAAGCCCATATCAGGGGAAGATGTCCTCCAAGGGAGTTACTGAAGGCCCATCCGTCACCGGGTTGACGCTACACCGGGTCTTCGGACGGGTGACCCCCCCCCCAGCCTCCTCACCTCAGATGCGGGTCCCCTCGCAAGGGGCGCCCTGGAGCAACTTCACCCTTGCGGGACCCAGTCGGAGTCACCGGGTCCCAGGCCTCCTTAATAGTACCTCACCCCAGGCTGAAGGTGCCCGGGATGGACTCCATCTTCGTTCCGACCAGGCCTTGGGCGCCTAGGCCGGAACCTTGAACCGCCCGCACCCAGGCCTAAGGTGCCTGGGTGCGTGAAAGGGGTGACCCCCTCCCACAAGAACAACAGACAGGCGACGACGACCTCGTGGCGCGGGCGTCTCCCCCTTTTATATCCTCCCATCGACACCACGGCGGGTTCCCCGCCCCAGCCGTACCATCGCCAGGAAGGAACCAAAAAAAGGGTAACACTGTGATAGCGATTCTACCTCGAGCCAGCAGGTACACTGACACCCACTGGTCAAAGAGAATATTACACCACCCAATCCTCCACGAATAAGAAAAGGGGTCTAATCCCTGACATAATTACACACCTGGGTCTCTCTACCCCCAGGTGTATCCCACTAACTTTTAAGACCCCGCTACACATGCAAATCTCGATTTTTTTTTTCTGTAAAATCTAACCACCTCTGGAGGAATCCTGGTTGAGAATCCCTGATCTAGTCTCCTCAAAGAAGGATTATAATAATCTTCTAATTCCTGATCTGATTTTTCTTCATTTAGCAATGTAAGTCACAATCAAGTTTCCATTATTGAAGAAGCAGGGAAGGTCTCACTACCCCAGCTGCAAACATTGTAAGTATCATGATTCATTATATATACTAATAAGAGAGGTCAGTGAGGAAGGGTGAGGAACCCATAGTTGTCCAATCACAACTTCTGGTATCACTTCCTACACACTGCTCATTTGTGGTCCAATGAGAAAATAAATGATAAAGGATGTGACAGTAAGAGACAGTGTTGCTTTTGTCCAGGCTGTACTGTCTGACAGAGGTGATATAAGGAGCTCCTTGGGGGTGGAGGTCACACTGAACTAACTCAATCAGTCACTGTTTGTAAGTGAAGATGTAGGAGGGTAAGAAGAATTCCCTTCCAAAAATTTGTGCCCAACTTGAAAGGAGGTGGTGGTGGGCCCTATTGGGGCCTGGGCTGCTACCTCAGAGTACGGCCTTACGGCCGATTTCACATGTGACCTTGGAAAGTGGATGGAAAGGAGCACTCATTATCCAGTTAATTTGAGTTTTAAAAGTTTGATCCTAATCAGGTATGCCTGTGGCACAAGGATCAGATGGATTGGTATTTGAATGCCGGCTGTAATTGAGGAGGCACCATTTACAGCTGGCACTTGGATACCAAATCTGATTAGGATCCTTTTCCAATAGCATGCAGCAACAGCCCTGAAGAAGGAGGAGTCTCCGTTCCCCCGAAACACGTTGGCTTGATTTTATTTGTTGCTACCCTAGATAAAATTTATTTTCAAACTCACATTTACTGGATACTGGGCGCTCCTTACCATCCACTTTCATAGATGATATAAGACTTCCTAATAGAATTATAATTATTTTGGTGGGTAAACTGTCAAATTTTGACCCAAAAATCTGTCTCCAAAAGCATAATGTGTGTTTAAAGCCTAACGCCAGGAGATGTGGAAATCCTGGCTCATTTCGTCTAGGGGAGAGTAAAAGCTCTTTAATTTACCCGATCTTCCACTCCCCAAGAGATGACGCTCCTGCTCGCACCGGCGGTGAACTGTCCCCCAACATCGGCATCATCATATCCAATACAGAGCTGTGAGCTTGGGCTTTAAAAGTTGTATTTCTGTAAATCCCCAAATTGACTGCCTCGGATTTTGCGCCGCTTGAATATATATAAAAGAAAAAATGATGAACGGTTTTTAATGGTGGGACTGATGTTGTTACATGCAGAGATGATTTCCTCCTTTAGTGCAACGATTGTGCTTGGATAATCTTTTTTTTTAAAGTATTTGTTTATTCATTTTTAATATAAAGTTTTAACAGGCATGTTTCAAAAGGTACATCTGGTATACAATGAGTGTTATAGAACCAATAGCCAAACATGGCCAACTTAGTATCACAACAGTATCGGATCCCCCAGTTCCCCTAACGGAGGGGGAAATGTCGTGATTGGCCAATCTTGATGGACTACTGACTTCAGATGACCCACATAGGTAAAAATCCAATCAGAAGTGTAATTTAACTTCTGTGCCACATTCCTAAACTTAATGCATCAAAACAATACTAATAGTGTAGGCGTGGGACTTTTAAGGCACAGCATATTTTTGTAAAAATATAACATTTATTCAAATTTGCCTAAAATTGGACAATATTCAGTCCACATTTACAGCAGACTACAATAAAATACAGTTTCATAAAACCAGTCGATCTCAATACTGCAGTAATTTGCATATAACAGTCTTTACAGCTCCCCCGGTTTTCTCAGACAAGGTCCTCTTCATCAGTAGCTATCAATACAGACTTTCTATAAATGCCATCTAGGTAGAATGACACATTTTCAATGATTAATATCGCAATATAACAGCTTTTTGTTTAACACATTACATTGGAAACTCATGGGCAAGGATAGAGGGGAAAGAAAGAGAAAAAAAGAAGGAAAAAAAAAAAAGAGAGAACTGAGAAAGCTAAAAGAAGGGGAGGGAAGGAAACTAAGGGAGGAAATGGGAAGGCATCCAAGTATCAGGATGGGGGGCCCACAAACACATATGCACCCACAGGTATCCCAGAGGCCCCTTTGATAAAAATTGAGTAGTATTAGACCCAGGGACAAATGAGGCCATTTGACTTGATAAAGGGATGTCATGTAACTGAGAGAAAAGAAAAAAATTATGACATACAGAGGTAAGTTTTTACCTAGAGGTATGTATACAGCGCTGCCCCTTTAAGTACCGTCTGTGCAAATGGATGTCTTGGTGTCAACAATATGTATAATTCTCAAAGTGCCAATGTAAATTAAAGTGCAACGTGCAATCCACAAAATGCCAGTGCAAAATAAATAAGATCAGGGTATACAGCCTCACAGATCAGGGTATATAGATCAGCATTACAGCTCAGCCTCAGACCAGGGTATGCAGCGCAGCCTCAGATCAGAGTATACAGCTCAGCCTCAGACCAGGGTATACAGCCTCACAGATCAGGGTATATAGATCAGCATTACAGCTCAGCCTCAGACCAGGGTATGCAGCGCAGCCTCAGATCAGAGTATACAGCTCAAGCTCAGATCAGGGTATACTGCTCAGCCTCAGATCAGGGTATACAGCTCAGCCTCAGATCAGGGTATACAGCTCAACCTCAGATCAGGGTATACAGCTCAACCTCAGATCAGGGTATACAGCTCAGCCTCAGATCAGGGTATACAGCTCAGCCTCAGATCAGGGTATACAGCTCAGCCTCAGATCAGGGTATACAGCTCAGCCTCAGATCAGGGTATACAGCTCAGCCTCAGACCAGGGTATGCAGCTCAGCCTCAGACCAGGGTATGCAGCTCAGCCTCAGACCAGGGTATGCAGCTCAGCCTCAGACCAGGGTATGCAGCTCAGCCTCAGACCAGGGTATGCAGCTCAGCCTCAGACCAGGGTATGCAGCTCAGCCTCAGACCAGGGTATGCAGCTCAGCCTCAGACCAGGGTATGCAGCTCAGCCTCAGACCTGGGTATGCAGCTCAGCCTCAGACCAGGGTATGCAGCTCAGCCTCAGACCAGGGTATGCAGCTCAGCCTCAGACCAGGGTATGCAGCTCAGCCTCAGATCAGGGTATGCAGCTCAGCCTCAGATCAGGGTATGCAGCTCAGCCTCAGATCAGGGTATGCAGCTCAGCCTCAGATCAGTGTATACAGCTCAGCCTCAGATCAGAGTATACAGCTCAGCCTCAGATCAGAGTATACAGCTCAGCCTCAGATCAGAGTATACAGCTCAGCCTCAGATCAGAGTATACAGCCCAGCCTCAGATCAGGGTATATAGCTCAGCATTACAGCTCAGCCTCAGACCAGGGTATACTGCTCAGCCTCAGACCAGGGTATACTGCTCAGCCTCAGACCAGGGTATACTGCTCAGCCTCAGACCAGGGTATACTGCTCAGCCTCAGACCAGGGTATACTGCTCAGCCTCAGACCAGGGTATACTGCTCAGCCTCAGACCAGGGTATACTGCTCAGCCTCAGACCAGGGTATACTGCTCAGCCTCAGACCAGGGTATACTGCTCAGCCTCAGACCAGGGTATACTGCTCAGCCTCAGACCAGGGTATACTGCTCAGCCTCAGACCAGGGTATACTGCTCAGCCTCAGACCAGGGTATACTGCTCAGCCTCAGACCAGGGCATACTGCTCAGCCTCAGACCAGGGCATACTGCTCAGCCTCAGACCAGGGCATACTGCTCAGCCTCAGACCAGGGTATACAGCTCAGCCTCGGATCAGGGTATACAGCTCAGCCTCGGATCAGGGTATACAGCTCAGCCTCGGATCAGGGTATACAGCTCAGCCTCGGATCAGGGTATACAGCTCAGCCTCGGATCAGGGTATACTGCTCAGCCTCGGATCAGGGTATACTGCTCAGCCTCGGATCAGGGTATACTGCTCAGCCTCGGATCAGGGTATACTGCTCAGCCTCGGATCAGGGTATACTGCTCAGCCTCAGATCAGGGTATACTGCTCAGCCTCAGATCAGGGTATACTGCTCAGCCTCAGATCAGGGTATACTGCTCAGCCTCAGATCAGGGTATACTGCTCAGCCTCAGATCAGGGTATACTGCTCAGCCTCAGATCAGGGTATACTGCTCAGCCTCAGATCAGGGTATACTGCTCAGCCTCAGATCAGGGTATACTGCTCAGCCTCAGATCAGGGTATACTGCTCAGCCTCAGATCAGGGTATACTGCTCAGCCTCAGATCAGGGTACGCAGCTCAGCCTCAGATCAGGGTACGCAGATCAGCCTCAGACCAGGGTACGCAGATCAGCCTCAGATCAGGGTACACAGCTCAGCCTCAGATCAGGGTACACAGCTCAGCCTCAGACCAGGGTACGCAGCTCAGCCTCAGACCAGGGTACGCAGATCAGCCTCAGATCAGGGTACACAGCTCAGCCTCGGATCAGGGTACACAGCTCAGCCTCAGACCAGGGTATACTGCTCAGCCTCAGATCAGGGTACACAGCTCAGCCTCAGACCAGGGTATACAGCTCAGCCTCAGATCAGGGTATACTGCTCAGCCTCAGATCAGGGTATACTGCTCAGCCTCAGACCAGGGTATACTGCTCAGCCTCAGACCAGGGTATACAGCTCAGCCTCAGACCAGGGTATACTGCTCAGATTCAGATCAGGGTATACTGCTCAGCCTCAGATCAGGGTATACAGCTCAGCCTCAGACCAGGGTATACAGCTCAGCCTCAGACCAGGGTATACAGCTCAGCCTCAGACCAGGGTATACAGCTCAGCCTCAGACCAGGGTATACAGCTCAGCCTCAGACCAGGGTATACTGCTCAGCCTCAGACCAGGGTATACTGCTCAGCCTCAGACCAGGGTATACAGCTCAGCCTCAGATCAGGGTATACTGCTCAGCCTCAGATCAGGGTATACTGCTCAGCCTCAGATCAGGGTATTCTGCTCAGCAGGGGCGGCCAGGGTCTCACAGCACTGACAGCTGAGCACCCCCCTCCCCACCCTTCGCAGAACTTTGAAGGCATGCACACCCCCCCCCCCCTGCAGAACTTCCGGCACTTACCTGGCTGTGGTGTCCTCTCCTGCTGTGTCTCCTCAAGAGTGCGGGCAGCAGGCAGCAGTGGTGGCGGAGGTGACCATTCCTCCAGCGCGTGTCTCCTCTGCTAATCTGCGTGTTTCCTCTTCCTAAGTGGTAGGCATCCAATAGGATAGCCTGGCACTTTGGCCAGTAGGGAAACAGGTCTGACGTGACCTGGCTCCTGATTGGCAGGGAGGATCGTTAGCGTGAAAATAGTGAAAATTAATTCGCTATGGTCACATAACAGGGTGGGATCGGGACGCAGTGCTCTGCGCCCCGAGCTACCCTATTTTGAAGCCTGTTAGAGCCTCTGGCTCTAATCATGTGCTTCAAAATACACCCCCCCCCCTCGCCTATCCCCGCCATAGTAATTCATGTGTCCGGCGTCCTGGGCACATGGATAGGAAGGGCAGCGGAGGTGTCAGGGGGGGGCGGTGCACGGACCGCCACTGATACACTTACAGCACGTTTCAGTAGTTAAAATAGAGCAAGTAGACAGATAATGGTCGCCGACCGAGCCCCAGCTGAGTGTCAGACAGCCGGCCCCATCCACCTCTGCTCTTGGTTGACATCAGAGGCACCCGAGGAGAAGTTGTAGCAAAGTTTTGCAGAGTGATGGGGGAGCATGTAGTGCAGGGCAGGGGAGGAGCAAAGTACTATGTAATTCCAATAGCATGGCATTGCATAGCAAAACTAAATAAGTAAAAGGCAGTGCAGGCTCAAGGGGGAGCTGCTTTGAGCCCCATAACAATGACTGGTCCCAGGGCAGCTGCCCCTTTGTCCCACATTAAAGACAGCCCTGGATATGTTATTTATTTAATTTTGTAAAAAAAAAAGAAAAGTGGCCATTTAAACCCATGTCACGCAGCATGTTATTATTTTAAGGGTTGGTAGAAGGACCAAAGTTGTTGAATCTTTGAATTCGATGGAAAATTACCTTCAGCCATCCATTTTAGGTGGTTTTCAAACCAGTAATATGCATTGTTTCGATTGACACTACCCAGTGGCAGCACAAGGTCACCCAGTGCCCAGGGCACAGATGCCAAACTGCAGAAGCAACTGGATGCCCCCATCCCTGCAAAAAAACATTGTGCCCAGGGCAGCCGCCCCTCCTGCCCAACCCTTGTCCCACCCCTGACACTACCATTAAGAGGCCTCTATTACCATAAAACACCAATAATTCTCTTTGTTGTAGCAACATTTCATATGCCTGTCAATGTCATCGCCATGTAGTTCCTGGACTTTTGGGACACCCTGCATCTATGTTTTCATCCGTGAATTTAGCTATTTGCCTGGGATTTGCTTTAGTTCATGATTTTCATCCCATTTGGATTTTTACTTGAGCAGGGGCTCATTGGGTGCTGCAAGCTTTTACAAAGCATTTACAAAGTTTTGAACAACTTTCTTGAGGCTTTAAAGCAGATCTAAAAGCATTTTCTGAAAAATTGCTAGAAGGTAGGCCTTTATTGTAATGGAGACTCTCTCTGGGGTGTATTTATAAAAATAAAAAAAATGCGCATAGCTGTTTGTCAATGGAAACTGCATCTAAATTTTTTTTTGTGTGAATGGGGCAAAATCGAATGTTCTCAGGCTATATATATATATATTCTCTGCAGGTAAAATGTGTAGATGCGGTCACTACTGAATTTTGGCCATTAGATGGCACTAAGGAAGATTTTTAGTTCCGATGACAGTGATTGCCATCTAGTGGCCATCATGCAGTTATTCTTTATTCAAACATTCTCGATCTGCATAGTTTCAGAACATTCGATTTTGCCACATTTACACAGAACAAATTTACATTGTAGTTTTTATGGATGAACAGCTATGCATGTTTTATTTTTTTATTTTTTATAAATACATACATTTTTATAAATGCTGTAAAAGTTCTTCTGCCTGCCAGTAATTTTCTTCTAATTGCACATTTCATGCATAAAATCTTGACACGTCGTAGGTGCTGGAATGAAGTAACTTCTCTGCACATGCCAGTCAATATGGCTGATCAGAAGATGTCAGTGGTGGCGGGATCTCATGCCGCGTACACACGATCATTATTCACGGCGGTTAAAAAAACGCCGTGAATAATGACAGGAAAAACGAGGGAACCGCTTGGTTCCCTACACACGGTCGTTTTTCCCGTCATTTTTTCTCTTGACGAGAAAAACGACCATCTGTGGGCTCCGCGGCAGTGTCTCCCTATGGGAAAACTGCCGTGGAAAAAAATGCTGGAAAAAACGATGAGAAAATTTAGAACATGTTCTAATTTTTCTCGTCGTTTTTTATGCCGTTTTTCTCAACGAGAAAAACGACATAAAGCCCACAGACGATCGTTTTTCTCGGCGAAAAAAAAAAATGCAGTTTTTCTCGTCGAGAAAAGCAGTCGTGTGTACGCGGCATCACACTGAGCTATGTACTGCTCATTGTACAATACAAGAAAACTACTGGCAGGCAGAACATGAACTGAAGCCTGTGCATACTGCAGTCTGCTCACATAATTTGTAATAAAAACATCTTTGCCATTCTGAAGCTTCCCTCCAACCACTTTGCATATTATTTTATATATACTGTGATTCTGTACTTGCCGAATATGCTGCAGAAATCTCCCTCCACTGAGTCTGGTTGCAATCATTTTAACTGTGGGCAGCTGAAGCTGCTGCCTGTTCACTTCCTGGATTTACACAGAGGCACACCTCCAGCTCTGCAGCTCTCATTGTCCCTCTTATGACTCCCCCCTCCCTTACTGGCAAACTCTCAGGAGAGTGAGAGAGAGCTGTGCGTGATGTCATAGGCCTAGGCTTTTTTCTAGACAAGAAACAGGAATTGGGCTGTATAAGGTATTTACTGGCAGAAAAAAAAAGTTTTACTATCCAAAGTTAAAACAACAGGGGCAGAAGATTTAATAGATGGAAAGTTGAAAAAATGACTGAAGTTCCACTTGTCCATACTTTTGACAATCTGATATTTTTTTTGGTTTATTTCTGAAATGATCCTTTTTCTTACCTTAAACCGTTACATTATTGCAGAGATCTTTCTGGCAACCGTTTACCCTGCGGTTGTCCACTACATGGTTTAATTTCATATATGGCAAAAGGAGGAAGACTGATCATGGACCAGGAGGTGGAAAGCTGTCTTCGTGACTCCAGTTTGCTACTGATGCCATGTGGTAAGATAATACAACAATTTAGTTAGTTAGTTTTACTTTATTTTCGAACATGTAAAAAAAGAAATAAATAAAAAATACAAAATAAAAGTACGATATCCTAATATACAAATACAATACAGTAATTCAAAACGTAAAAAATATTTTGTTACCGAAAGAGTAGTTAACTACTTCAGCCCTGGACCATTTCGCTGGTCAAAGACCAGGCCACTTTCTGCGATTCGGCACTGCGTCGCTTTAACTGACAATTGCGCTGTCGTGCGACGTGGCTCCCAAACAAAATTGGCGTCCTTTTTTTCCCACAAATAGAGCTTTCTTTTGGTGGTATTTGATCAACTCTGCGGTTTTTATTTTTTGCGCTATAAATAAAAAAAGAGCGACAATTTTGAAAAAAATTCTATATTTTTTAATTTTGCTATAATAAATATCCCCAAAAAAGATATAAATTTTTTTTTTCCCTCAGTCTAGGCCGATACATATTCTTCTACATATTTTTGGTAAAATAAATCTCAATAAGCGTATATTGATTGATTTGCGCAAAAGTTATAGCGTCTACAAAATAGGGGATAGTTTTTTGGCATTTTTATTAATATTTTTTTTTTTTACTAGTAATGGCGGCAATCAGCGATTTTTATCGTGACTGCGACATTATGGCGGACACATCGGACACTTTTGACACCATTTTGGGACCATTGTCATTTTTACAGCAATCAGTGCTATAAAAATGCACTGATAACTGTGAAAATGACACGGGCAGTGAAGGGGTTAACCACTAGGTGGCGCTGTAGGGGTTAAGTGTGCCCTAGGGAGTGCTTCATACTGTAGGGGGATAGGCTGTGTGTGACATGACACTGATCTCCGCTCCGATTACACGGAGCAGAGATTAGTGTCATTGTCACTAGGCAGAGCGGGGAGATGCTTGTTTACATTAGCATCTCCCCGCTCTATCTCTCCGTGAGACGATCGCAGGTATCCCCGCGGCGATCGAGTCCGCGGGACCCACGGTCGGGCTTACAGAGGTAGCGGCAGGGTCGTGAGCGCGCCTGCGGCGGTGCGCGTGCGACCACACGGCGGCATCTTAAAGAGGACATACCGTGCCATTCTGTCTACGTAAATAGGCATGTGGCGGTCCTTAAGTGGTTGTAAACCTCAGACATGAAATATGAACAAAACATGTCCCTCTAGTCTATAGTGTGTACTTGTCTCAATCCAGAGCACCATGTGTCATATCTAACCACTGTCCCATTCCTCTGCTATCAGCACAAGTCACTTCTTTTTTTTTTTCACAAGAAAAATTGGTGACAGGGGAGGGATCTCCAGCTGAGATCCCTTCCCTGTCACCAATTTTTCTTGGTGTCAGGAAAACTCATCAGAAGTGACTCATGCCTCAGCTCTGCTCCTGTGTGAAGGGGGTGTGTCCCTTCCCTCCAATCAGCTCTCAGAGCTCTCCTCACTGATGTAACATCAGCTCTCCACCCCCTGCTTTTCAGAGCTGAGAGATCCTGTGTAATTTCTGCACATTGAATGGATGTAGGGGTATAACGATGCAGATAAACAGGTACAACCGATGTAGGAGAATTTTTTTATCTCTGTGTATCACCTGAGGCCAGACACTTCTCTGGGGGTATACAGCCACTTTAATGCTTGGAATAGACTTCCAGGTAGAGAGTCAGTCACCAGTAATTGGCTTTAAACATGCTTGGGATAAACATAAATCAATACTCAGACAAAAAAAAAAGTTAAAATAAATATATACTGTAAATATAAAAAAAAATTTGGGGCAAACTTGATGGACCACTTGGTATTTTTTCTGCCATTATTCTTCTAGAGAACACAACGTTGTATATTTTTTACAGTTGCTACAGCATTCACAAAATTACAATGTGATCCATTTTCTAGAAATAATTTGTTCTTTTCCTTTGTAGCGGCGCACCATGTCTCATGTGTATGGGGCCTTCCACGCCATGTGCTGCATTACTCTTTCATCACCCCAGGTCCTTTCTCCAAGAACAGCTGCCTCGTTCTCTGTTTCCGCCATGGCTATTCTTATTATGGAATGGACAGTATGCAGCGTTGCCTTTGTGGATCAGTCACACCCGATGATGATGATGATGACCCCTGTTCGGGGGTGTGCTCAAGAGATGGGACTATCCATATGTGCAATAAGAGCATCATTCAGGATCTCCATGCTGTGCAAGTAAATGTTTAATCTAACCATAGAAATGAATTATACATAAACACTGATAAGTAAACACACAAATTTGCCATCCTGGATGCAACCAGGCGATCTTACCTGCCTGCTGTCACAATATATTTATATTCTTAACCAAAGCTATATTTGACCATACAATTTTGTAGGGTCAACGAAGGAAGGAGTGCACTAGAGCAGGGGTCTCCAAACTTTCTAAACAATGGGACAATTTACTGTCTTTCAGACTTTAGAGGGGACAGACTGTGGCCAGTGGGAGTAGAAAATGTCCTGGCGTTGATAACAATGCCCCATTATTGGTGTCAGAGAGGGGGAGTAGTGCCTCATTATTGGTATCAGAGGCGGAGTAGTGCCCCATCATTGGTGTCAGTGGGAGGAATAGTGCCCCATTATTGGTGTCAGGGGGGGAGTAGTGCCCTATCATTGGTGTCAGAGGTAGGAGTAGTGCCCCATCATTGGTGTCAGTGGGAGGAATAGTGCCCCATCATTGGTATCAGTGGGAGGAATAGTGCCCCATCATTGGTGTCAGAGGTGGGAGTAGTGCCCCATCATTGGTGTCAGTGGGAGGAACAGCCCCCCATCATTAGTGTCTGTGGAAGGAATAGTGCCCCATCATTGGTGTCAGTGGAAGGAATAGTGCCTCATCATTGCTGTCAGTGGGAGGAATGGTGCCCCATCATTGCTGTTAGTGGGAAGAACATTGGTCCTGGCGTTGATAATAATGCCCCATTATTGGTGTCAGAGGGGGAGTAGTGCCTCATTATTGGTATCGGAGGCAGAGTAATGCCCCCTCTATGGTGTCAGTGGGAGGAATAGTGCCCCATTATTGGTGTCAGAGGGGGGGAGTAGTGCCTTATCATTGGTGTCAGAGGTGGGAGTAGTGCCTTATCATTGGTGTCAGTGGGAGGAACAGCCCCCCATCATTAGTGTCTGCGGGAGGAATAGTGCCCCATCATTGGTATCAGTGGGAGGAATAGTGCCCCATCATTGGTATCAGTGGGAGGAATAGTGCCCCATCATTGGTATCAGTGAGAGGAATAGTGCCCCATCATTGGTATCAGTGGGAGGAATAGTGCCCCATCATTGGTGTCAGTGGAAGGAATATTGCCTCATCATTGCTGTCAGTGGGAGGAACGGTGCCCCATGATTGCGGTCAGTGGGAAGAACAGTGCCCCATCATTGGTATCAGTGGGAGGAATAGTGCCCCATCATTGCTGTCAGTGGGAGGAATAGTGTCCCATCATTGGTACCAGTGGGAGGAATAGTGCCCCATCATTGGTATCAGTGGGAGGAATAGTGCCCCATCATTGGTATCAGTGGGAGGAATAGTGCCCCATCATTGGTATCAGTGGGAGGAATAGTGCCCCATCATTGGTATCAGTGGGAGGAATAGTGCCCCATCATTGGTGTCAGTGGAAGGAATATTGCCTCATCATTGCTGTCAGTGGGAGGAACGGTGCCCCATGATTGCGGTCAGTGGGAAGAACAGTGCCCCATCATTGGTATCAGTGGGAGGAATAGTGCCCCATCATTGCTGTCAGTGGGAGGAATAGTGTCCCATCATTGGTACCAGTGGGAGGAATATTGCTCCAAGGGCTGGATAAAGGCAAGCAAAGGGCCGCATCTGGCCCTCAGGCCACAGTTTGGAGACCACTGCAATAGAGAAATCAACAATCACACAGTTTTTGTTGTTGTTTAATACATTTTTATTTCCATAGCATAAAAAGGGTACAGAAAGTCATGTAGCAAGGTCCACACTAAGGAGGGCCATAGATACAAAATGATCACCAAGAACAAAAATAGCAATATAAACATATTGTGCAAATACCAATATTTGGGTTTACAATACAAAACAAACAAAATAAAAGAACCATTTTAGCCCACAGTAAATGGCCAATATACATCAGGGTCAAATTGCCAGTTTTACTATGGCAATTGTGGAATGAATGGATTAAATCTCCCGGTCTTATGAAAACGTTTTCTCTTTAACTTTTGTTTGATAAATTGTTTGTTGATATGTGGGTACAGAGGGTGCTTGACGAGGGGGGGGGGGGGGGGGGGCGTCATCACACGGGCACAGTTTTGCTCCCTATAAGGGGTGCTTTAGTGGGGTCGCCCTCCTCCACCCTAAGTCACATACATAGCTATACTTGACCTCTGTACCAGCCATCGCCTTGGTTCTAGGCTTTGATCATTGTAATACCTGTTTTACGGCTGCGACCGCAATCCTTATGAGGCGACAGACAGCACACTGTTGAAGGTATTCTTTATGTACGATCTTATTCTTCTGTGGATGGACATGATTCATAAGAAGGTACTTTATTATATTTTGTTTATGACTTTGTAACATTTGAAATATGCCAATAAATATCTATTGAGGGAAAAAAAAAATTGCCAGTTTTATTTATGAATAGGTTAATAGATAAAGAGATAGATCACATAGTTTTAAGAAAATACTTTTATAGGTGTAAAGGACTAAATTGAAAGGACATTTCAGCGTTTTTATTTTATTTTTTGTTGGATAAAAAAATAAATAAAAATTATCCAACCCAAAAAAACAAATATTTGGCCATTATAAAATAGTTGATCGTGTTTTCCTTGTCTTGTATCAACAATTTTTTCTCTTCTCACTGTATTTGCAGGTGACAATATTACTGTCAGCCCCTTCTTACTACAACGTTTTGCAGCCTGCCGAGTTCCATGCAGAAGCCTCTATCCCTGCCGCCCAGTTTGTTTGGGAATTTCGAGATGGAAGCCAATCAGTTGTCACCGCTAATGGCATGGTCAGTCATAGATATAGTCTGCCTGGGAAATACACAGTAAAAGTAAGAACAGAAGCACCGCAGCCAGAAGCAGAGACCACGGTGACCATGGCAGTAGCAGTAGACATGGCGGAGCTGTACTGCCCAGCGGTGGCTCAAACAGGGCAAAGTGTAGAAGTATGGCTACAGGCCAACCAGGGAACGGATCTCCAAGCTGTCTATAGCATTCAGATGCCAGATGGTCAAATATTGACAGGTAGGAAACGCATTACTGGGGGAGGGGGGGTAGATATCTTTTTTTTTCTAGTTTCTGTCACTGGGCTTTTCCTCTAACTTTTTTTTTTAACAAAATAACCACTAATTAATATTTAATTTAAGGTGGAATGTTAATATCATGATCTCCACTTCGTCCAATCAATGAACACTTTGCATTTATTAGGATAAGGCCAAGTGTTCTGTGAATGGCGCCCATGTTAACGTGTGATCCCCTGTGTTCTGTAAGCGGCAGGGCAGCTGCTGTACACAGTACCCGGAAGCTGGTGATGATCGCTGGCTGCCCCAGGAGGACGTCATTTGCGACGAAACGCGTAGTGGGAGCGACGCGCTGACTTCACCACCACTCTCGTGTCCCGACAGATGGGTTGTCTTTGGTTGTGTTTGTCCGACAAACCATAGATCAGGTGTTTTTATGCATGTGAGTGCCATGAACTTTATACAATAAACCCCAAGGATTTTCTGCTATGCAGAGCTTCTTGGTCTTTCTTTTTGGTGCTGAACCCAGGCTGGTTATTAAGCCACAGGCGTATCCGTCCACAGGAGCTGGTAAGAAGTCTTTACAGCTGGTGGTGGATTTACGGTTTGTGGTGATGGATTCTTGCAATGAATAGACCGTCCTTCAAATTTTCTCATTTCACTGTGGACTCTTTTGCACTATTTTGCACATGCACAATTTTGGATTACATGAACTTATTTAGTATTGATATTAATTACAGCGCAATTCTTATTATTTTTATTAACAGTGGAACCTCGGATTGCGAGTAACGCGGTTAACGAGCGTTTTCGCAATACGAGCACTGTATTTTTTTAAATCGTAACTCGGTTTGCGAGTGTTGTCTCGCAAAACAAGCATGATTCAGGCCAAAGCGGTGTGCAGTACCGCGTTTGGCCTGAGGTGGGGGGGCGCCGGAGCCGAGCAGAGCTGAACATCACCGATCCCAGCCGATCAGCGCCATTCGGAAATGCACGGAAAGGCCCGAGGACAGCACGGCTGACCTTGGCAAATCTCGGGAACAAAGTCTTTCCGAGGTTTGCCGAGGTCAGCCAACGTGTCCTCGGGCCTTTTCGTCCGTTTCTGAGGCTCTCCGGCGCCCCCTGCCTCTGGCCGCATGCGGTATTGCATCCCATTGAAGTCAATGCGGAACAAATTATTTTCGTTTCCATTGACTTCAATGGGGAAATTCGCTTTGGATTACGAGCATGCTCCTGGAACGGATTATGCTCGTAATCCGAGGTTCCACTGTACATCCTTACATTGGTCCAATGTAAAAATTGATATATCTAAACTAAGAATAAAGCCTCATACACACGGTACAATTGTTGACAGGGGATTGTCTGTTCACAGACTGTTGTCCTAAAGTCAGACCGTTAGTACGCTCCTTTTGACAATTGTTGTCCAATTTTCCGCCAACAAATGTTGGATGACAGGCTAGTAAATTTTAGACGGACAACGGTTTGACGTCAGATTTTCATATGGTCAGTACACAAATCCGTCACACAAAAGTTGAAAGTACAAACACGCATGCTCAGAATCAATGCTCACCAAACACGAAATTAGCAGAAGGGACCCAAAGGGTGGTGCTCAAGAGCTGAAATTACTTGTAGTGCGTCACTACGTTTGTGTTTGTGGCACGACAATTGTGTACCGTTAGTATGCAAGACAAAATCCCGGCACACGCCCTTTTGACAAAAATCAGGCGCTCGGTTGGCCAACAATCGTGCCGTGTGTACAAGGCTTTAGTCTACCTAGGGTTTGTCGGCAGGTGCAGTCTATTTTCTCCACTGCAGGTGGCGCTCTCCAAAAGTTCCTTTGTGGCTAGCTGGGTCATTGGGGAAGCTATCCACTTGGATGCTGCCACCCAATGTGACACTGGTAGCCATCTTGGGCCAGGCAGAGCCTATTTAAGTCCCTGGCTCCCAGGTCTGGCATGCATTTACAAGTTGGTAGAGTAGGGATAGGTATTTTACCTGTTAGGGACAGCACTGGCGGCAGGGAAAGATTCCTGATAAGGAGGAAAAGAGTAGGGCTTGCAACTTATCTGGACACCTGCCTGTAGGGGACAAGATGGCCAGGCTGCATTGTTGCCCTCTCTACAGTCTGCTACATTCTACATGCTGTTGGAGCTTATTTGTGAACTGTCTCTGCATTATTTCAATACAAGTTCTTTCATTATACTAGGACTGAGTGTGTCATTCCGCCACACTGCACCCCACCTGCAGGTTGATATCACATGTGTTGTAGGATGCTGGAGAATGGCTGAAGTACCCAATGCATCTTCTTTCTTGCATGGACTTCTACCACATATACTGAGCAGATTTTTGCATTGTTTATACATTTTACTTTTTTTTGGAGGAACTGCAGATTTGTGGTGCTGTAAGCACTTAAAAGCTTTGATTGAACCTTTTTTCAGATGATTCCTCCTGTCCCCGTGGAGGCAAAGTTTTCCGTGAAAATCTCCGCTGCTATTGGCTAAATCAAGTGAAGGAATCATTGTCAGATGCTCGTAGTCGTTGCAGATTAATACCTGGAGGGGATCTTGCATACATAACCTCTGCTGATCAGCTCAGCTTCATCCAAGAGTTCTTCAGAAGGTAAATGCAATATGTTAGCTTATATCACCAGCACAGTAACCTTTCCTGTAACCCCAAGAAGAATCCTCATAAGAACCCTGGTGCGCAGTCATGTTGGAACAGGAAGAGGCCATCCCCAAACTGTTCCCACAAAGTTGGGAGCATGAAATTGTCCAAAATGTCTTGGTATGCTGACGCCTTAAGAGTTCCCTTCACTGGAACTAAGGGGCCAAGCCCAACCCCTGAAAAACAACCCCACATCATAATCCCCCCTCCACCAAATGATTTGGACCAGTGCACAATGCAAGGTCCATAAAGACATGGATGAGTGACTTTGGGGTGGAGGAACTTGACTGGCCTGCACAGAGCCCTGACCTCAACCCAAAAGAACACCTTTGGAATTAATTCCAAGCGGAGACTGCGAGCCAGGCCTTCTCATCCAACATCAGTGCCTGCCCTCACAAATGCGCTTCTGGGAGAATGGTCAAACATTCCCATAGACACCCTCCTAAACCTTGTGGACAGTCTTCCCAGTAAAGTTGAAGCTGTTATAGCTGCAAAGGGTGGGCCAACTCAATATTGAACACTACAGACTAAGACTGGGATGCCATTAAAGTTCATGTGTGTGTGTAAAGGCAGGCGTCACAATACTTTTGACTATATAGTGTACCACTCGTGTGTAGGGTAGGGTGACCAGACATCCCCGGTTTCCGGGGACAGTCCCCAGATTGAGGACACTGTCCCCGGACCAAGTCTGTCCCCGGTTTTGTCCCCGGATTGGATTTGAACAGGGGCTGGGGCAATTTCAAAGACAGTCAGTGCAGAATTAAATAAAATAAAATTCAGAATTACACATCCCCGCCGCTCCTACTAGCTTAGGGGGGTGTATTTTTTTTCATTATCTGTGCCCCTTTCTGATGATCATGTGCTGGTCGGAGCGGAGGGAATATTTCTTCAGTTTCTGGCGCATGCCAATTCTGCTCCGCCCACATGTTCTTCTGCCTTGGCTCAAGTTCCGGCCAGTTGGCTGCCTGCTTATCTCCTTGCCTTCCCTGGCAGAGTGATCTTCCTCCTCTCCCCACCCAGTAGTAGCCGGGGCCCGGAGAGTAAGACTTGACAGGCTGTGAGGCGGGCGGCGGCGACGGGCAGAGAGTTGCTGATTGCCACCATTACTAGTAAAAAAAAATTGTCCCCGGATTTATTTTTAAAAATCTGGTCACCTTAGTGTAGGAGGCTTTAAGTAATCTCAGGGACTGTTCCCACTGCCCTGCAGCCCACACAGCGTTTTGAGCTGCAGAACCGTGCAGCAGGGGGCGATGTAATGAACGTTTTATCATATCACATGACTCCCCCCCCCCTTTTTTTTTTTTTTTTTAAGAAATTTATTTGAAGTGTACAAAGTGACACTTTATTCATGTCACTGCACAGCAGCATGGTGCACTGCGCTTGCTGTGTGGTGACAGAGTGGTGCGATATTATGAAAATAAATTTGGAAAATATTGCACAACTCTGGAATGCAGTGTAACACTGCATTCTGGACTAAACATGACACACAGAAAACTATTGTGTTCTGTGTGTCATTGCTGTTACCTGCATTTGCTATGAGAAAAAATGCAGGTAACTGCACAAAGTGTGAATGGCCCCTCAGTCAGTTTTGAACATCTTAGAAACACCTGTTGTGTCTTTACATTAGAGGGCTGTTGGAATGCCAAGATTCTGCTGCAATAGAAATTATTAAAAAATACAGCTGAGAGGCCTCTGTTGTAAACTTTGAAGATTAATTTCTCCACAATGCCTATGGCTACATAGGTGAATGCTGGTTTGTTTTAACCATTTGCATTTACTGTGGGAGGTCAGCACAGGCAGGCTAAATCATGTACATGTATATGATTCAGCCTGTTCCAGGTTTTCCTGGTTAGGAGTGTGTTGCTCTCCCGTGGTGGCCACAGTGGATTGTGGATCCCGATACCCGGCCGCCAAAGCTGTTATGAATGAATTTGCAGAGTAATGCTGTGATTGGCCCAAAGCTATCACAAGGCACCTTGGCCTGTAGCCAATCACAGACCAATCACAGACCACTAGTAGCCACAGCTGACAGCTGTCCATTCATGCCAACATTGCTGTTATATTGATCATCATTGTAACAGCAATCAAAGTGGGGGAAAAAATCCCTGATCACCCCCCAGATTAGTAGTGTGCTACTATGGTGACACTGAACTACTCCAGAATATGTAAAAAAAAAAAAGTAAAAAAAATTAAGAAAATGTTTTAAAACATTGAAAATTTTTTTTTTTTTTTAACATACTGCCAGTATCCCTGATCACAACCACACCAGTCATATGATGATGCTGTATTGCACTGGTGGCAGTATGTAAAAATAAAAATGTAAAACAAAATGATTTAATTTCTTAATTTTCCCAAAAATTTTAACAAAAAATTGCAACTTCAAAGAACTCGCCATGCCGCTTACTAAATGCCTCAGACTGTCTACTTTTCCCAAAAGAGGGCCATTTGGGGGAATTTGCACTGTCCTGGCATTTTAAGGGCCTCAAGAAATGAGACAGGCTGTCAGTACATCATAATCAATTCTCAAATATATATACTGTATATACTCGAGTATAAGCCGACGTGAATATAAGCCGAGGCACCTAATTTTACCACAAAAAATTGGGAAAACTTATTGACTCGAGTATAAGCCTAGGGTGTCCATCTGCATGCCTCACTGTGTCCATGCCTCACTGTGTCCATGTGCATGCCTCACTGTGCCCATGACTAGACTGACGTTTAACATCTATGGAAGGGGTGCCCGGCTTTGAAAAATCGGTACTCCCCGGCCGTAGGTCCCCCAGACAACAAACTTTGCACACTTGTAAAGTGTGTGTACCAAGTTTGGGGTCCAGGGGACCTACGGCCGGCCGGTACCGGGTCCCCAAAGTCCGGGAGATCAGGCGCAAAAAGGTGACTCAAGTATAAGCCGAGGGGGGCATTTTCAGCACAAAAAAAATGTGCTGAAAAACTCGGCTTATACTCGAGTATATACAGTACCATATTTTGTAGATGTTAAAAATTTAACGCAAACCAATTAATATACACTTATTGGGCTTTTTTTTACCACAGACATGTAGCAGAGTACATTTGGCCTAAATTTCTGAAGAAATGTGATTTTATTGAATATTTTTTTTAACAGAAAGTAGAAAATATTAGGGTTTTATTTCCAAATTTTCAGTCTTTTTTTCATTCATATAAAAAAAAAAACATTGGTGATCAAATACCACCAAAAGTATGACTAGCTTAAGCTGTTGTTTCTTCTCCTGGTTCCTACTTACTGTCTGGTTGCTTGTTTCTGTTTCTCTCTATCTTAGTAATTCTCCAGTATGGGTGAACATTTCAGAGTCCCTGCAAGAGGAGAATCGAAGACTCCTGGTTGGACCAGACTCAGGTGTTCATAATATACAGGAGGACTGCCTGCGTCTGTCATTGCTACCAGGGGAGGTTTATCAAAGGAGCCCATGCCTAGAGAAAGGCCCTTCTATCTGTGAATGCCGAGGAGGAGGTCCGTATTTTCTATTACTGAAAATAAATTGTCATAGATCAGGGGTGTCAAACTCTATTTCATCGTGGGCCGCATCAGCATTATGATTGTCCTCAAAAGAGCCGGTTGTATCTGTAAGATTAGATGTCCAGCGCATCCCCTCCCCTTACATTAGATGTCCAGAGCCACTCCCCCGTCCGAAGTTGAGTCCCCCACACTCCCTTACATAACAGTGCACCCCCCTTACCTTATGCTGCTGCTGGGAAGAAGCTGGATGCATTGCTTGAAAGCAGAAAGTACAGGGTCTGGAGGACGACCAGAGGGGGGCTGGAGCTCTCCTGCAGCTGCAAGAGAGGTGCGAGGGCCACATGAAATGGCCTGGAGGGCCGGATTCAGCCCGTGGGCCTTGTGTTTGACACCTGCGTCATAGATGATCAGGTTCATTGCCTGATGCCAACTTATACCCATGGCAATCAGAAATTGTTCTAAGCCTTCCTTTGGATGTTTTGCAGAAAGATGCCATCTATGATACGTGATCTGCTACTTTTATAGACCAATTATATATTTAACCGGTTCCCGACGGGCTCACGCAGATATACTGCGGCACAATGGCTCTCCTGGGCAAAATCCCGTATGGGTACGTCCATCCCCTTAGTGGCCGCCAGAGGGCGCGCATGCGCCCGCTGCAGGGCAGGGACCCGATGCGTGTGGCCGTCGGCCACACGTTAATGCGTGCACGAGCGCAAGCACTGGGATTTGTGTGTGTAAACACACAAATCCCTGTGCTGTCAGGGCAGAGGAAACATGTTGTTTGTTCCTACTAAGTAGGAACAACGATATGTCTCCTCAACTAGTAAGTCACATCCCAATACAGTTAGAACACGCTGAGGGAACACACATTTAACCCTTTGATCGCCACCTAGTGTTAACCCCTTCCCTGCCAGTGACCTTTATACAGTAATCAGTGCATTTTTTTAGCTCTGATCGCTGTATAAATGTCAATGGTCCCAAAAATTTGTCAAAAGTGTCCAATCCAAGTGTCCGCCGCAATGTCGCAATACTGCAAAAAATTGCAGATCACCGCCATTACTAGTAAAAAATAAATAATACAAATGCCATGAAAATGCCATAAAATTTTCCCATAGTTTGTAGGCGCTATAACTTTTGCGCAAACCAATCAATATACGCTTATTGCGATTTATATAGTGCGTCCCCGTTATCACCGTTTCAGGTCCGATTTCAGCACAAATTTTTGTCTGACTTCGGACCTAAAATGGACCAAAAGACGCACCGGAGCCGCAGTGGAGATGTGTGAACCGGCTCTATAGAGAGCTGGTAAAAATCTCCTGCTATTGCGAATTGGATGTGGATGGAACCCAGCCTTAATGCAATCCCTGGCCGTAGTAAGGCATAATAAATACTGCTCCTAAATTTTAATGTTCCTATAGCTGCACAATTTATTGCCTTATAATTGATTTCTGTATAAAGTGTACTGCACCAAGTCTATTAAGATTTTACCCTGCATAGGTGTGCTTATCTTTTTCAGTTCACCTCCCTGATGCTCCTGTGTACCTGGTAGGCGTTCCGATATTTGATGATGCATACACAGAGAACGCCACATTATCTCTTTCAAATACCATACCACAACATAATATTAAGGTAAGTACCAATGTTCCATTGTGGATCCAATTTTATTTTTGGAACAGTCTTCTTTATTATTACTAAAAGCAATATAAAATATATAATAATAATGATATTCATAATAATGTAAAATATGCAAAACTAATAATCTTACTAGTCATGGGGCTTGTGTTTAGAAAAAATAAATCTGAGAATAAATGTTATTTTTTTTTTAAATAGAGCGTATCTACGGGGGGGCCAGCCCTAAAGTCATTGTCACGCTTGCAGAGAAATTAGCTTCAGATTAGCTGGATGCCTGTATTTTAATTCCAATGTGCAAGGGACCTTAGATGCATACAGGACTATGCGAAAAATGGAAGGAAACTATTGGACAGCCGCACTCCAAAAACAGTTCCTTTATTGGAAAATCACAGAAATCCAAACCACAGCAAAGAATGAGAGCAGACAAGCTGACGCGTTTCACACTGTAATTTCAGAGCTTACTCATAGCTTACAGGACTATGTTGATAATCTGGTGATCCTTCACTCCTCTCCCCCCCCTCTCCGCCGGCGCCTCCATTCTAACTGTGGGCACCCGGCCGTGACAACTTTCGGCTTCACGGCCGGGCACTCACTGCGCATGCGTGAGCGGCGCTGCGCAATCTGAGTGGACAGACGATCGCCTGGGACGTGTCAGGTGATCGCCTACAGGGAGGGGCCGCCAAAAGGCTGTTATGACGAGTTGTCTAAGCGGTCCCTGGGCAGAAGGAGGAAATGGGACAGGAAGTCCCACTCCTACTGAAGTCCCCACTCCCCCCCCCCCTAAAAAATGACATGCCAAATGTGGCATGTAAGGAGGCGAGGAGTACTTAAAGCGGAAGTTTCACTTTTGGGTGGAACTCCGCTTTAATCTGTTTAGAAAACACAGGCAGCTGATCGCTGCTTGTGAAAGTGTACTCACTGCTGTATTTTCATTGTAAATTATCTTCTACTTGTAGATGACATCATGCGCGATTGCGCAGTAGGATCGTTCATTAACAGCACCAAAAACATGCCGTTCCTGTATTCCCTGCATGTCGGGAAATAACTGTGAACGAGCTTCCCCTCTGAATGGCACAGAGGAGAAGTCTCGCGATGCTGCAGTGATTCTCTCCTTTCTGATACTCCCCCTTGAGACTTGTTACGGCGCATGCGCGAGATTTCGTAAGGGAAACAGAGTAAGGGCAGGAAGTGACGTATTGAAAATATTCACCAAACAGCACTATAAATGGCGCGGACAATACCCGGAAATGCAGGGAAGACAAACACCCTAAATAAGGTATTTACAAACCTCATTTAGGGCCGATTTCAATCGATTATCCATTGCAATGAGCTATTGAATATTAATATTGAAAAAAATAAATAAAATCGTCCGGGGTTTACTTCTCTTTAAGGGCTCATTTACACAACCTATTACATCCTAAACTTATAAGAGAAAGTGAAAGCTTTGAGGATGAGTCGCTCCACATTGTCTGCAGCTATGGAGGTCAGTGAGGGCTTGTTTTAAAGTCTATTTTCTTGTTAATAATATGCAAATATTTGAATGTCCATAGCCTGATTGGAGTTTTACTTTAACCTTTTGACTACCTATCACATTTCATACATGTCATGGCATTCAAAGGGCTAAAACAAGCCTGTGGTTGAAATAGCAGCCACAAGCTTGTTTTAAAATTGAACTGCAGACTCTTGGCTACTTTGTAGAAGCAGTCTCAATGTCTGTAAAATGCCTGATCACTTTTAAGGCTCGGTTCACACTGCCGCGACCTGAAATTTGGAGCGACTTTGCCAGGCTACTTTAGTGCAACTTCAGAGCAACTTCAGGAAATGCCTGGGTAATCTTCCTGTAATGTCAGATCCAAATCACATCAATTAAGAGGATCCGACTTGGAGGTGACTTCTATTAAAGTCTATGGGCAAAAGTCAGATAGAAGTCTCCTTAAAGTAGTACAGGAACCTTTTCTTAAGTCGCAGTGACTTCAGTAGTACTAATTAAGACAGCCCTCATTGACTAAAATGGGATTTCACATGTCACGTGACTTGGGTTCCCACAAGTCGGATCCCAAGTCATGGCAGAGTGAACCAAGGCTAAAGCTCCATAGTGCCACTCCCCAATCCCTGTTCACCCATCTTCCTAACCTCTCTTCAGTCACTGAACTTTAGAGGTGCTCGGCTCTAAGCATTTCTGGGTTATCAGCTGTCAGATCCCATCTGATAATGGCTAGGTTTGGAGTGGACTCTGTTTGTTTTTTTCTGTGGCACAGTACAGAGGAGATAATAGGGTTCTAAAAGACCCCTGATTTCTCTTTGAGGCAAACCTGTTATTGCACAATACTATCACAAGGGGGCTTCCTGTAAAGTGGTCACTGGGCATCATGAATGTCTAAATGAATTATTTTAGAACAGTGGCCATCAAGTAGCATTACCGGCAGTTACCAGCCTGTTACCGGCTACTCTGTTCTAAAGGAACTGCAACAAATGCCATGTTTAAGGACAGCTGCAAGGAAGCATTAACATCTCTACTCTTTTGATATAGAGCATGCCAAAACATTTCTGCTTACTTTAATCATCTTCATAGAAACCAGAGTTTTGTTTTGTATGCTTCACACTCTTTCTCTGCAATTTTTCCACTGTAGGTAATGTTTTTTCCTGGTCTGTGGTTCAGCCACTCTGGCTCTCTGCTTGCCCTGGATTTAGGGATTTGGCCTATACAGCATGAGCTCTTCGTTCGAATTCAGATTCTGCGTCCATTCTGCAGCCCAGAACAGCATTTGATCCCACCAGGTAAATCAGGAATATATAGGAAAGCTGCTTTGCAGGTAATCTCTAGAGCAAGAATTTGGTCCTACTTTTCCTTTTATAAATTCTGGCCTCCTCTCATAGAGGAGGTTAGCAGATGACTTTCAATATGGGGTAAGTTAGTAGATGTCCTTGTCTGTTAGCAGATGCCTTACCTAGGGAGGAGGTTAGCAGATGTCCCCACCTAAGGTAAGGTTTAGTAGATGTATTTGCTTATGGAGGAGGTTAGCAGATGTCCCTGTCTATGGAGTAGGTTAGTAGATAGACATCCCTGCCTATGGAAGAGGTTAGCAGACGTCCCTGCCTATGAATACGTTAGTAGTTGTCCACATCTATGGTGAAAGTTAGCCAATGCCTGTTGTCTGGAGTGGAGGTTAGTAGATGTCCCTGCCTATGGAGGAGGTTAGTAGATGTCCCTGCCTATGAAGGAGGTTAGCACATGTCCCTGCCTATGGAGGAGATTAGCAGATGTCCCTGCCTATGGAGGAGGTTAGCAGATGTCCCTGCCTATGGAGGAGGTTAGCAGATGTCCCTGCCTATGGAGGAGGTTTGCAGATGTCCCTGCCTATGAATAAGTTAGTAGGTGTCCACATCTATGGTGAAAGTTAGCCAATGCCTGTTGTCTAGAGTGGAGGTTAGTAGATGTCCCTGCCTATGGAGGAGGTTAGCATATGTCCCTGCCTACGGAGGAGGTTAGCAGATGTCCCTGCCTACGGAGGAGGTTAGCAGATGTCCCTGCCTACGGAGGAGGTTAGCAGATGTCCCTGCCTACGGAGGAGATTAGCAGATGTCCCTGCCTACGGAGGAGATTAGCAGATGTCCCTGCCTATGGAGGAGGTTAGCAGATGTCCCTGCCTATGGAGGAGGTTAGCAGATGTCCCTGCCTATGGAGGAGGTTAGCAGATGTCCCTGCCTATGGAGGAGGTTAGCAGATGTCCCTGCCTATGGAGGAGGTTAGCATATGTCCCTGCCTATGGAGGAGGTTAGCAGATGTCCCTGCCTATGGAGGAGGTTAGCAGATGTCCCTGCCTATGGAGGAGGTTAGCAGATGTCCCTGCCTATGAATAAGTTGGTAGATGTCCACATCTATGGTGAAAGTAGACATTGGCTAACGATCTAGAGCGGGGTTTAGCAGATGTCCCTGTTTTATAGAAGGCAACTAGATGCCCATGGCTATGGTGAAGAAGATTAGCATATTTCACAGCCTATGGAAGAGGTTAGCAGATGTCCATGTCTATGGTGAAGGTTGGCAGATGTCTTCAACTATGGAGGAGGTTAGAAGATATGCTCACCTATGGAGAAGGTTAGAAGTGGTGCCGACCTATGGAAGAGGTTATAAGATATGCCCAACTATGGAGTAGGTTAGCAAATGTTTCTTCCTATGGAGGAGTTACGTGTCCTACACATAACTCCTTATCTCTACTTCTCTGTTTCCTTGTTGTTTTTTCTATCTGCTACAAGGAGCAAGTCTTTAGGCAACCTGCACAGGTTGTATTCTGCATTATGATCATTCAACTTTGCACTTTACTGCTTGCTCTCTTATATTGAATAAGCTTTATTAATTTACTGCCAATTTAAACTTTGCAGCACATTGTTAATCAGTTCATGCACTTTCTTTTATAGGTTGTGTAGCGCTCTGGTCTCCATTTGCTACATGTAACCCTCAGCCACTGTGTAACACAACTGGTGACTGTCCTAATGGAAGGCAGTGGTGCCCACTTAGTGAGACTTGCCTGAAACTTAACCGTCCATGCAGCACTTATACCTCCACACATTACCCACACCCACCTCGATACTCACGGGCTCCTCCTTCATATTCACCAGTTGCTGATATACTGTTACAGCTCAGTCCCAACATGAAGGAACGAAACATACAAGTAAGTTTATGTTTTAATTAAATTCATTGTATATATTAGACTTGTGCACAACGGAATAATTTGTTTAGTTTCGGTTCGTTTTTTGTGCACAACGGAAAAATTCGTTTAGTTTCGGTTTGTTTCTTTTCGGTCCTGTTGATTCGTAATCATTCGTAATTTTGCTAGACGGGATTTTTCGTGTTCGGACTAATTCGTATTTTAGCAAGCGTCATTTTTCGTTGAATTTTTAGTTGATTTATAATTTGTACTTTCGGTAGGGTACGTTGTTTTTCGTTGATTCTGGACACAACTCCTACTTTCGTAACTTTTTTTGGGTTTGTTGATTCGGAATTTTCCGTGTCTCTCTCACAACGACGCTGCCTATTATGCCTAATGTGCTTCGAATGGATTTGTACTTTTCTAATCACATAGCGGTTATTTGTAACGATTCGAAATCTCGTATTTTACTTTCGTTTTTTACATGCGGCTATAGCCTCCGCCCCTGTATACCATTTTGAGAGGGAGTTCAGCACGGTGAGGGAGAAGCAGAGAGCAGAGTGAGTGTTAATGTGCTTCGTATGGATTCGTACATTCGTAACTTTTTTCATAACGAATTATGCCAAAGACATTCGGGCATTCGCTATTTTGCGGTATAATTTATTTCGGATTCAGTTTTATTCGTAATTGCTTTGTTCGGAAATTCGAATGCTTCCGAATGTCCGAAAGTTGCTAAATTCGAACGAATTTCGATTCGTTACGAAACGAATTGCACGAGCCTAGTATATATGAAGCAGCAAGTGTTACAGGATTTGGCTGTTAAAGTGAACCTTTGAAGGCTTCCACTGCTGACTTCCTTCTAACAATTCAAGTTGTCTGGCTGTTTTTCTCATCCTCTGACTTATTTTGGAAGTCAGGAAAGTAGGAAAACCCCATCTCTGCAAACCAGCTCTGGATCATTGGCAGAGATAGCATGACAGCCAGACAGCTAGCATTTTCAGACAGATTCAAAGGTTGGCAAAGGCAATCACAGTCTCCTTTTTTCCTGGGGAAAAACCCAACAGCTATAGCTATTAATTTATAGGAGGCCCTTGGGCCCATCACAAGGAGTGCAAATGGAATGCCTTTTTGAAGGTCATATCATGAATGTGCTCAGGAACAGCTGCATCATCTTCATCACCTGTAATTGTGCTCTATTTTTGTGCCTGTTGACCCCATGACCATGGGCGTCTGCAGGTAGGGGCAAGGGGAGGCAATTGCCCCCACCCCCCGTAATCATCAAGAAGGTGTTGTAGTTGCCAGCTGCAGTGGCCGCCGTGGCCGCCGCTGACTTTTTTCTGAGTCAGCCGGTTGCTCTCTGTCTTGACACATCTGATGTTCCTCCCTCACCCCCGGCCCGATCATCGGATGAGATGGCTCTGCAGCTTGGCCATTCCGTCGCTCCTCTTCAGTGATTGGCTGCCTGCCTGTGTATATGTTGTGTAGATCCGTCCGGCGTCTGCGCCGCTTACTCAGTGCATTCAGTGGCCGAGTAATACGCTGCCAGTGCCTACTCATCATCACATCACAGGACTTCCAATACAAAGTGAAGCTGAATTATCTCTTATATAACACATATATCTTTCCACTGGAAAGATATATGTTATATAAGAGATAATTCAGCGTCACTTTGTATTGGAAATTACTCAGGTCGGGCATACCATGCCCATATAAATATAGCCTAGAGAATGTACATCTTTTTATATTGCATAGGTGACCTTAAAATGATGCCCCCCCCCCCCTGAAAAAAGTTCTGCGGACGCCCATGCCCATGACCTACTTTATCTGCAGCCATTAGTTATTGATGGTTTTGATTTTGATATTTCTCTTTCAGGTCCAGTTGTCCCACATGTCTCACTCTGTGCATCCTGAAGATATACTTTCCATCCAGCACAATGGAAACCAAGAGTCCTTTTTACGTTGCAAATCCAGTCCAGATTCACCCTGGCGGCAAACCTATGCCAGTATGACACAACAAGGATGGCTGGAGGACTCTTTTCTGCCAGATTCTGCCACCTGGTTTGACAATGTAGTCTGTGACCTTCGTGTCATCTATGGATCAGAGTTACGTAGCCTAGTAGTATCCCCTTTGTTGAGCAGTCTTCAGGAAGAAGGGACATACGTATTCAGTGCTGCCCTGAGCAATGGAGTTAGCTCAACAGTAGCAACCTGTGATATTACTATTCTGAGTCCTGTCAGTGACTTACAGATTATATACCCAGCATTAGGAACTGATTGCCTGCATGTAGTCACCCACCATCCAACCCTTGTGGTCATCAGTGCTCAGAGCTCCAGTCCAGCTCATGTTCAGTGGTCATTAGTGGCACAAAGTGGAGAGTCAATGCTACAGCAGGAATGTCCTTCAGATGTTTCCTCAAAAGTAACTGTTTGTACCACACTTTCAATAAATGTTGGTTTTGCTTGGATGTGGATGAATCTTGACCACCCACAAACTACTAGACTGACCATCTTGGTGACCAATGAGGTCAGTTCTATCAATCTCACCATGCCAATCCAGTCACATGATGCCATTCAAGGACTCAGCATTCACTCTGATGGCCCAGATCATGTTAATCTCAGTCAGACACGGGTGAGTCCTATTGTCCATATTCTGTGGCTATTTTTGTACTCTTAAAATCGAACTATCGGTGAAAGTTTTTTTTTTTTTTTCATTTTGGATAGAGTAGAGAGGGTTATAGCCTTCGTCAGATTTTTTTTTTCTGCCTGTGTCCCATTGCGGAGATTTCCCTTCACTTCTTGTTCCATAGCCAAACAGGAAGTGAGAGGAAATACCTGCAATTTAAGTTAATTCCTTGGGTACCCCCATGTCCCCAGAACTAGTGTCCCCATTGGAAAATGTCCCCTCCATTCGTTTTCTGCAGAAAACTCAAAACTTTGCATTTTCTTTTACTTTCAAAAATGCAAAGTTTTGAGTTGAATCTCCAAAACGGAGGCACAGACAGCAATAAAAACTGACAGGGGTTCTAATCCAGTTGCACTCTATCTAAAACAAAACAAAAATGTCTTTAGTTATAATTTATGCAAATAAAGTATAGACCTTTAAGCAGGGCTTTTTTTGAGCGGGAACGTGGGGAAACGCAGTTTCGGCACCTCCAACACTGAATGTATTTTATGGCATGGTGTGCTGGAGGGCCTATTGATGCCGGCTGCTGGGGAATCTATTGTCGCTGGTGGGGATCTATTTTTTGTGGGAGTCTATTGTCGCTGGGTAGGTCTATTGTTGTTGGCTGGGGGGGGTCAATTATTGCTGGGAGGGATCTACTGTTGAGGGAGAGGTCTATTGTTGCTTGCTGTTGGAGGGTCTTTTTGATGCTGGCTGTTGGGAGATCTGTTGTTGCTGCTGGGGGTCTATTGTTGCTAGGGTGGTATTTTGTTTTCGGGGGTCCATTGTTGCTGGGAGGGAGTCTGTTGCTGTGTGGACTATATCTATTGTTGCTATGGTAAGGTCTGTTGTTGTGGGAGTCTATTGTTGCTGGGGTGGTATTTTGTTACGGGGGTCCATTGTTGCTTGAGGGGGTCTGTTGTTGTGTGGGGGATCTATTGTTGCTGTGGTGGGGTCTATCAAATTCCATACAAATTACTTAGTAGCACAAAATTATACTTGGTTCTGTATTCTCTTAAAGGGGTGGTACTAGGAGGTGGGTGGGGAGTGGGGCCAAGAGACAGTGCTCAGAGGTGGGTAGGGGCAGAGACGAAGGTTGGCTCAGAAAGGGGGAGTTCCTGCATCTATTCTCTGAGAAAAAAAGCCCTGCCTTTAAGTACTAAAAACTATAAAACTTCCTACAGTGCACCAGTCCAACCCATGCCCTTCTGGTGGCAATCTGGGAACCCCTTTTGTTCACTTGTTAGTAATTCAAAAGAGTAATCCCATGGCAAGTCTCGGGCACAGAAGTTCCTCACAGCCACCAGTCATATTCAAACCCATCTTGGAAGTTAAAATGTAATTAATGATATGGCAAGTGGAGAACGTTGCAATGTACTTGTTTACAGGAAGCAGATCCACCCACCCAAACCTTTGGGGTGTTCTCTGCAATGGATTATAGAGAACCCAGATGAATTCAATATAGCTGCAGTGTTTGCTGGATAGCGTTATCAGTTCTATTTCATTTGTTTCCTGAAATCATTCTTTTAGACTTCGTCTGCCTTTGTGGACTCCCATGGGACTTTCTTTCGCAACAGGGGTATATTCAAAAAACATAAATTATCCTTATTTTATGTCTCTGTCTACGATTCTGTTGGAATCTAATCTTGAAATTTCTGCATGCATACAGACTGTTGTCTCCTCTACACAGACAGATGTCACAACGTCAATCTGACCATTCCAGTTTTAATTACATTCAGTTTAAATTAAAGTATTACTAAACCCACAACAGTAAAATCAGTCTGTATATGCAGTAAAGCATGCTTGCTATACTCACTGTGGAACCTAAGGTGTTAATCCTCTGCATTGTGTAAAAAGGCTGTTTGATCCTGTCTCATCTGATCCTCCCCTTTTTCCACTGTCCCCAATCTATCTTCTGATAGAACAGAGCCTTTGAGGCACTCTGCACATGCTCAGTTTGGTGTGTATTGCTAGAGAGTTTTTTTGCTTGGGGGGGTGCATGTGATCAGCACAGAGCCAATCAGCACTGTCCAGACAGAGGGTCAGTGGTCCTGCATCCTCATAGGACAGCCAGGGGAGAATAAAAACTCCTCCTACAAGCTTTAACAAGGCACTCATAGATGTCATAAGACTGCTATATTCTGCGGATGAGAAAATGTATTTAGCAGTTTATATTTACTAAAGTATTTGAATGTCCATGTTCTGTGTACTGTGGAAGACCAGATATAGTGAATGCAGGATCCTGGGTTTAGTAACACTTTAAGTTTAAATTACAGCTTCAAATGTAAATGGTAACATTTGCCGATCCAACTTCTCAGATCTTCTCAGCCGAAGTGACGCAAGGGTCATCTGTCACATTCACATGGACCATGGATAACAATGAAGGATTCTCATATAAAGGAACAAGCTACATGGTGACATTCAGGACTCCAGGTGTCTATAAGCTTAAAGTAAGTCCATGCCGATTATTTTAAGGCTCACACAGCTTAAAGAGTAACTCCACTTTTGTTGAGAAAAAAACATCTCCCTCTCGGTGGTCTATGTACATTGCAAGGATTATAACAACCTTTGTTGTAGATTGCTACCTTTTGTTATTCAGAAGAAATCCATGTGTGTTTGTCTGTGCCTCTGGGCTGGGTAGGTCTAATGGGAGTGGTTTCATAATTACTGTCAGGTGTGCAGCTGCAGCACTCTAATGAGGAAATCTGATGGGCCTGCATCCCTTTAGACGTCCTATTAAAAGTATCTCTCCACAAATGACATTTTTGTTGCAGGGGATGCCTGAAATCTGGCTTGTATCTTAGGCAGATTTCTGGGAAAATTGGTGAGCCAATCACAGAAGCAGGAAATGATGTTTCTGGGGAGTAGTCAGTACACAGTCTGTGTACAGAACAACTCCAGGTAGCCATGTTGCAATGCAGTCTCAGAAAATTGGAGTAGCTGCAGATTGAAAAGGAAAGGTCATTTTTAATAACATTCAATTACAATATGAATAGTGTTTTTATAAGCAAGCCTAAGTTCATACTGAGCTCCCTAAGTTTGAAATACAATATTTTTTTTCCTCACGAAAGTGGAGTTACCCTTTAAACATCTTCAGGTGTTAGCAGATAAGCTGAGTGATAGGGATACAGGAGTGCCAAATTTCACAAAACCCAGTAATTTTGCTTCAAGCGGAGTTCCAACGACATTTAACATTCTAAAAAAAAAAAAACATTTCTAAAGTTAATACATTGCCATGTAATACTCGCATTTTTGCCAAAATTCGTCCCCCGATGTCGCGTTTAATACCAAAAAGAAACTTATATTATTCATTGCTGGCCGTTGTCATTTTGCTTGTGGGCATGTGAAGCCCACAAGCATTTATTTTCGGGATACGTTGCAGCTGAGCGACCAGCATGCACCACCCTGTTCTCGTGCATGCGCAGTAATGCGCCGTACCGGCGCTGTAAAGTATACAGGTTGCCATAACAACGGGCGTCGTCATCGGAAGTGCCCGCCCCGTTGTTATGGCAACCTAGCCCTCGGCGCTGCCCACTGACTCCTGGGAAATGATGACACACACCTCCCAGGAGCAGTAGCGAGCGGAGGCGTAGAGGGAAGTGACGTAAGGAGCCTAGGTGATGAAGATGGAAGATTTCAAGGGGCCACAGCAACAGGCATAAAAAGGTAAGTAACCTTTTTTTTTTCTCCAAATGTTTTTCTTTGTATTATTTCATGCACATTAATGACATTTTTTTTTTTTGGGTGGAACTCCACTTTTATTAGATGCTGTCAGTTGTCCTGGCACATGGGCAGGGCAGCACGGGCAGATATTGTAGACAACACATAGGCAAATATCTCTAAGCAGAATGGGAGATGATACCTTCCCATCTTCACTCAAGCAAACACCAGATATTATCAGCTATCATATGTCCAGGCAGCCTATCATTTTTATCTTCTATACCAGGGATCTCCAAACTTTCTAAACAGTGGTCTAGTATACTGTCCCACAGACTTGGGGTTGGGGGGGCTGCACTGTGGCTAGTGGGAGTAGAATATGTCCCAGGCATGGTAGTCCGGGTGAGTGAAAATATTACATAGTGCCTGTGGTGACTAGACATAATAGTAGTGCCCCGTCATTGGTATTAATGGGAAGAATAGTCCCCATCCTTGGTGTAGTGCACAATTGTTCGTGTAGCGGCCTCACCCTCTCTCTCTTCTTTATTGGTTACTTTGGCTTCGCTCTAGGGGTACTATGAAGGGGAGAGAGAGGTGCGCCACGGCCCATGTCCTCTAGATTACAGCATGTAGAGGTGAAGGCCACCATTACTTTCGGGCCTGTGTATACGTTCAGAGCCAAGTCTGTTCTGCTGATAATCCCCTTTGGATTTGTAATTGGAGTACCACACACTGAAAAAGGTCCAACACATATTTATTCCATAACGGCAAACAAGTAGTCCTTTACGAGCGGACAGTTTGAGACCCATAGAACAGTCCAGTATTGGTGGGGTGTAGGTCAAGGCACAATCCTCAAAGAAACTAAACCGTTGAGGTTTCACCAACGGTTGCTAAGCACAGTGGCTGTTAAATGGACTTTTGGTTTCAGAGTCTCTTCCAGCGACTCTAGTGAACAGGAACTGGAGTTACCTTCGCTACGTTGCAGCCCCTGTCAGGGGGAAGACATCCCTCCAAGGGAGTTACCAGAGGCCCGGATTAATGCTGTACCGGGCTATCCGGAAGGGTTACACTCCCCGGCCTCCTCACCTCAGATACGGGTCCCAACACCTTAGGGCCCCTCGGACTCCTCCACCCTCGCGGAACCCAGTTGAAGCACTGGGCTCCAGGCCTTGGCCGTAGTACCTCACCCCAGGTGTCAGGGTCACCTGTGGCCAGGTGACAGATGCACACCGTAGGGGGACAGGAGTGCACCGCGAGGTAGTGAACCCTATGGCTGGCTTCTGTGGATAGGAAACTGGGTGGTTGTGGAAAGCGGGACCAGAGGAGCACAACCGGGATCCCAACGGAAGCGAGAGCCAAGATTCCCCAGGGCGCGGAGTCTAAGACCCAGCTGGTCTTCTCCAGGGCCTCTAGTGGTGAGGATGTTACGCTGCAGGCTGGGACCAGGTCGCGGCCCCTGGAGTTTCCTAGCTCACGCCCCGTAGGATAAGGGGAAGCAGCAGCACACGATAGAGAGAACCGAATAACAAGCCGAAGGTCAGGGGCCACAAGCAGACAAGGATAACGAAGAACGAGCCGAAGGTCAAGGGTCACGAGCAGACAGGGATGGTCGGGGACAAGCCAATAACGTAACAGAGAGACAGACGTAGCACACGGCAGGCAGGAACCCAAACACACAATGCCTAACAAACACGTTGATCAGCAAAGCAGGCTTGCAGTGCACAGGTTAATATAGTGTTCAGTGATAGGGCCTGGGGTGGAGTCAGGCTGGGAGGAGATTATAAAGGAAGCCAGGTGAAGGAGGTCTGGTCTCTAGATGAACACATGAGGAGGAAGGTAAGATGGCAGACAGACATTAATGCATATCCATGACAGTACCCTCCCTCTTACGAGGCCTCCCCCTTCCCCGCCTGGGCCCAGGTTTAGAGGGAAACTTCAGATGAAACTCCTTTAACAGACGAGGTGCAAAGACCTCAGATGCAGTGATCCAAGACCTCTCCTCAGGACCAAACCCTTTCCAATGAACGAGGTACTGAAGAACGCCTTTACAGAGTCGGGAGTCCAGAATTTGACTGATCTCGTACTCCTGATTATCCTCCGAGACAGGCGCCACGGTAGGAAGAGGACGAGAGAATTTATTGAGGACTAAAGGCTTTAGAAGAGCAACATGAAAGGAGTTAGTGATTTTAAGGCTCTTAGCTCAGTGGGGACAAAGGTCTTACCAGGCGGAATTTTAGACTTCAGGGTGGTAGAGTGGGCAACAATGCATGAGGTGGGAATGATCGGCTCAGGTTCAGGGGCGGACTCCTCGTCCAAAGTGTCAAATGACCTAGAGAGCGCATCAGCCCGACCGTTGCAGGAACCAGGTTTGTAGGTAATCGTGAAATTAAAACGGGCAAAGAAGAGACTCCACCTGGCCTGTCTAGGATTCAGACGTTTAGCATTCTGTAGATACTGTAAATTCTTGTGATCGGTAAAGATCGTTATGGAGTGAGGGGAACCCTCCAAGAGATGACGCCACTCCTCTAACGCCAATTTAATTGCGAGAAGTTCCCGATCACCGATGGCATAATTCCTCTCTGCCTGAGAAAAATTTTTGGAGAAGAACGCACATGGTTGGCGTCTCTTCTCAAAGATTTGAAGAAGCACAGCTCCCACCCCCATTGAGGAAGCGTCCACTTCAATAAAAAATGCATTCCCAGGATTTGGTCTCCTCAAGAGGGGGCCAGAAACAAAGGCCTGTTTCAGGTTGTGAAATGCAGAGACAGCTTCGGGAGGCCAGTCTCTGGCATTCACACCCTTCTTGGTCAAAGCGATAATAGGCGCGGCAATGGAAGAGTAATTCCTTATGAACTGCCTATAATAATTAGTGAAGCCAAGAAAGCGCTGTGTGGCCTTGAGGCTAGCAGGAAGAGGCCAGTTGGTGATAGCCAAGACCTTCCCAGGGTCCATACGAAGCCCCGAACATGAGACAAAGCACCCCAAAAACAGGACCTCAGAACATTCAAAGGAACATTTCTCCAGCTTGGCATAGAGATTGTTCTCTCTAAGACGTTGAAGTACAGTGCGGACATGGTTTCTGTGGACGAGCAGATTTTCAGAAAAGATCAGAATGTCATCCAGATAGATGACAACAAACTGGTACAGCAGATCTCTGAAGATTTCATTGACAAAGTTTTGAAACACGGCTGGAGCATTACACAGACCAAAAGGCATCACCAGATATTCGTAATGCCCGTCTCTAGTGTTAAATGCAGTCTTCCATTCGTCACCCTCCCGTATTCGAATGAGATTGTACGCGCCTCTGAGATCCAACTTGGTGAAAATGGAGGCACCCTTCAACCTATCGAATAGCTCAGATATTAAGGGTAAGGGGTATCGATTTTTAATAGTAACCGCATTTAAACCCCGATAATCGATGCAGGGTCTTAAGGTACCATCCTTTTTGGCAACAAAAAAGAACCCTGCCCCTGCAGGCGATGAGGATTTCCGGATGAACCCTCTCTCCAGATTCTCTGCTACATACTCCGACATGGCCTGGGTCTCTGGGATGGACAGAGGGTAGGTACGACCCCTGGGTAGAGTTGCTCCGGGGACAAGATCAATAGCACAGTCAAAAGACCTGTGGGGAGGAAGCACCTCAGCTGATTTTTTACAGAACACATCCCGGTAATCGCTGTATGCGGCGGGAAGATCAGAAGAAACAGAAGTGGCAGCAACCGGAAGACTCTCCTTGGGGGTCACCTTGAGAAGACACGACGAGAAACATGAGGAACCCCAGGCCAGGATCTGCCCAGAGACCCAGTCCACATGTGGAGAGTGGAGCTGTAGCCAAGGGAGGCCCAATACAACTGGGGTAGAGGCCTTGGGTAGAATAAGAAAGGATATCCACTCCTGGTGGAGAATCCCTACCGACATCCTAATGGGTAGCGTCTGGAAGCGAATAGGGCCCCCTGGGAGAACAGTGCCATCAATTGCCGAGACTACCAATGGGGTAGTGAGAGGTGAAAGGGTAAGCTTCATAGAAGAAGCAGTTCTCCAATCCATGAAATTGCCGGCAGCCCCGGAATCCAGGTATGCAAGGGTTGACTGAGGAGAAGTGCCTACATGAAGGGACACCGGCAAGAGCAGGCGAGAAGGTGATGTTTCTGGGTCCAATACTCCACCTTCCAAATGTATTAGACCCGAGCGTTTCCCGGACGAAGCGAGCAGGAGTCACGAAAATGACCCTTGCCCCCACAATAGAGGCACAAGCCCAGAGTTCTGCGCCTAGCACGTTCTTCGGGGGTTAGTCTGGTCCGGCCCAGCTGCATAGGTTCTTCAGCAGGTAGAGGATGCTCCACGGAATGAAGGGAGGGGAGCTCAGACTGGCTAGGACCCAGAGAGTGCTGGCGTCTTTTTTCTAAGGACCTCTCTTGAAAACGAATGTCGATCTGGTTGCATAATGAAATTACATCGTCCAGACCGACGGGAATGGCTCTTCCCGCTAATTCGTCTTTCACTCGGTCAGAGAGGCCATGTAAAAAGGTAGCGACCAGGGCCTCATTATTCCAGCTCAATTCAGCTGTGTGGATACGGAACTGAAGAGCATATTGCCCCACTGAACTAGATTCTTGGCGAAGACGTAAGACAGCACTAGCCGCTGAAGAAGCCCGAGCCGGCTCTTCGAAGATATTACGAAAGAGCTTCAAGAATTCGGACAGACTGGAAACCACCGGATCGTTCCTCTCCCACAGGGGGGCAGCCCAGGCCAAAGCTTCACCGGAGAGGAGGGAAATGATATAGGCTACCTTAGCCCGGTCAGATAGGAAGCTTTGAGGCTGAAGCTCAAAATGAATAGTGCATTGGCTGAGAAACCCCCTGCAGGCCTTGGAGTCCCCAGAGAAACGGAACGGAGCTGGCAATCTTAGTGAGTGTGAGGCTGCGACTGGTGCGATAGGTACAGCCGCTGGTTGTACTTGGGGTTGCGGATTCGGGGTTCCCAAGGAGACCTGAAGCTGCTCGAATCGAGAAGCCAGATCCTGGAGGAATCGCATCACCTGGGTCTGATTTGATTCCTGGGTCTCAAGTCTGCGAACTATGCCCTGCAATGGATCATCCGCGGGAAGCGGGATGTCAGCCGGGTTCATGGCTGATCAAACTGTCAGGGTCACCTGTGGCCAGGTGACAGATGCACACCGTAGGGGGACAGGAGTGCACCGCGAGGTAGTGAACCCTATGGCTGGCTTCTGTGGATAGGAAACTGGGTGGTTGTGGAAAGCGGGACCAGAGGAGCACAACCGGGATCCCAACGGAAGCGAGAGCCAAGATTCCCCAGGGCGCGGAGTCTAAGACCCAGCTGGTCTTCTCCAGGGCCTCTAGTGGTGAGGATGTTACGCTGCAGGCTGGGACCAGGTCGCGGCCCCTGGAGTTTCCTAGCTCACGCCCCGTAGGATAAGGGGAAGCAGCAGCACACGATAGAGAGAACCGAATAACAAGCCGAAGGTCAGGGGCCACAAGCAGACAAGGATAACGAAGAACGAGCCGAAGGTCAAGGGTCACGAGCAGACAGGGATGGTCGGGGACAAGCCAATAACGTAACAGAGAGACAGACGTAGCACACGGCAGGCAGGAACCCAAACACACAATGCCTAACAAACACGTTGATCAGCAAAGCAGGCTTGCAGTGCACAGGTTAATATAGTGTTCAGTGATAGGGCCTGGGGTGGAGTCAGGCTGGGAGGAGATTATAAAGGAAGCCAGGTGAAGGAGGTCTGGTCTCTAGATGAACACATGAGGAGGAAGGTAAGATGGCAGACAGACATTAATGCATATCCATGACACCAGGCTTAAGGTGCCTGGGATGGACTCCATCCCTTGCTCCGGCCAGGTCAAGGGCACCTGGGCCCGGAACTCCGGAACGCCAGCACCCAGGCTGAATGTGCCTGGGCGTGGCCGCGTCCTCCAACTCTGAACCCCAAGGTCAGAGCGTCCGCCCCTTTTATCTCATCTCCTTTTGCGTCACAGCGGGTTCCCCGCCCTGCTGTACCAGCGCCAAGATAGGACAAAAAGGAACAGTCTTGCCGTGCAGGTTCAGCTCCGGCCCAGGGCAACACCGCCACCTGCAGGCCACAGGGAACCTTGCACCACCAGAGTCCTCCAAGAACCACAAAAGGGATTCTCAGATTCCCTAACAATTAGTACATCTGGGTTAAATAACCCAGATGCTCCCCCCCCAAATTTAAATGCCCGCTACATTCATATCAGTGGAAGAAACGGTACCCCGAGAGTTGGATAAGGGCAAGCAAAAGTCTGCAGCCAGCCCATGGGCCGCAGTTTGGTACCCACTGTTCTATACTAATGAATAACTTTATCTGATGTCTGTATCTTTTTTTAGCTGTTTGCTCAGAACCCTATCAGCTTCCAGGAGGAAGAGATACTTCTACAAGTAGAAGGAAGTTTACCACTGCCGGAAGCGGAGCTCCTTGTCTCCTCTACAGTGCTGCTGGCCTCTGAGTCTCAAACTATTTTATTCAGGATACAGGTGCAAAGATCATCTGATGTGGCCATAAGGTGACTTTCTCATAATCTTGTACTGGTCTTGCCTTCAGCAGAGTGATTTATGATCCTAAAAATATTGTATTAATTATTGTACTATCTTTACAGCTGGGATTTTGGAGATGGCAGTCCACTGCTAAACAGAAGTTTCTGTGCTCCTCATGATATGCAGAATTCTAACTTCTTGGTCACTTTGAATGACACAGAACATCATGTATATGCCAAAGAAAGTGAGTAGTTGGTGGAAAAAGAATGTACTATGAATCTATACTTACAGATTAAAGTGTATCTAATGGCAGATTGTATATATATGTAGCGGGGTCTTTAAATTTAGTTGGGATACATCTGGGTGGAAGTGTGACCCAGGTGTGTAAATTATGAGAGTTTGGACCAATTTGTGTTCGTGGAGGACTAGGTGGTGTATTATTCTCCTTGGCCTGTGGGTGGCGGGGTACCCGTAGGCTCAAGGTAGAATCACCACCGCAGTGCTAACCTTTTTGTCCCTTTCCGGAGATGGTACGGCGAGGGCGGGGAACCTGCCGTGGTGTCGAGGGGAGGGGATAAAAGGGGGAGACGCCCTAACCACGAGGTCTTCGGGATCTTCTCTTCACGCGCCCAGGCACCTTAGGCCTGGGTGCGGGCGGTTCGGAGTTCCGGCCCAGGCGCCCTAGGCCTGACCGGAACGGAGTTGGAGTCCATCCCAGGCATCTTCAGCCTGGGGTGAGGTACTAAAGAGGAGGCCTGGGGCCCAGTGACTTCGACTGGGTCCCGCAAGGGCGAAGGGGTCCGAGGGTCCCTGAGGTGGATGGGGCCCATGTCTGAGGTGAGGAGGCCGGGGAGGTCACCCGTCTGAAGAGCCCGGAGCAGCATCAACCCGGTGACGGATGGGCCTCCGGTAACTCCCTTGGAGGGACGTCTTCCCCTGATAGGGGCCACAACGCAGCAAAGGTACTCCTATCCACGTTCTCTTGAGTTGCTGGTAGAGACTCACAAGTTATAGGATAGTGCCTCGACCTGCTCATCCCACCGTATCGTATTGTTATAGAGTTTCAACCAGTTGGCTGCTGAAGCACTGTTTATTGTGGATCTTACAATAAAACAAGAGTTGGACTGTGATCGGTGTGTGGGACTCTGGTTAATGGGAGCAAAGGGAGGTGACAGCACAGAAGGACTGGATTCATAACTAATGCACACTGGCCCGAGGAAAATACTGATACTGGCCTTCACCTCACCCACAGCTATGGGGAGGACATGGGCCGTAGCGCATCTCACCCTGGTGTATGAAATACCCCTAGACAAGAGAGCCTATGGGGTGAGGCCGCTACATATAATTTTGGACAGTGTAGGGAAGGGTTTGAGCCTCTATTAGGTTTAGATACTGTCTGTATCCCTAATTCAGATTTACCCTCTATTTGTTCTGGTGACCATTGTCGATGGGACTGAAAGTGAGAGAAAATCCAAAGTTTTTGAGCTGTCACTGAAACAGGAATGGGGACAGTTTTTCCAGTGGCATTTTTTTTTTAATTGTTATAAATGTAAAGTGTTTAGATTGGCCTCTAATCTAAAGCCAGCCCATGGATCAAAATTTTGCTGGTTGAGCAGGGGCTTGCTGAATTTTGATCCATGTATGGGCAGGGAGGTTGTAGGGTGTTCAACTATACTATTGGGTTTTCCTCGCTTGATCAGTACCACGGGCTATAGCTGGCAGGGCTGATCAGTGTATTCTGACAGTGGGGAAGTCTCCCCGCTGTCAGAATACAAAGGCACAGTGGGGAGGATTCCTCCATCCACCATAAATGTGTGATTGGGGGAATCGAGTCCTTTGCTTTCATTCAACATGCAGGATGAATGACTCATCTATGGGGAGCATATGGCCAGCAACTCTGTTTTCCACTACTGTGGCTCAAATCTTGCTGTTTAAAGAGACACTGTCACTTTGCCCTGAAATGGTAGTGTTTTCAAATAGCTCACTCCGTCTAGGCATGTATACTTACCCAACCATTCTCCATTGTTAAATAGAGCAAGCCTAACAGGCTGAGGCATATGAGTGTATGGGAGCATGCGACCTCCCTAATGTGGCAGTGTTTGGGCCTGAGTGGCCAACCATGGGGCCCAAACATTATTGTGTGTGGGGGGGGGGGGTTCTATGGCATCATTCCTGTGTCCAAACTCCATCACCAGTCAGCACAGAGATATATAAGTAATGAGGAAACATGGCTGATGCATATGGAATGAGAAACTATTACATGTGTGCTAAAATAGGAAAAGACTATACATTCTATATAAAAGCTAATGATAACTTTGGTTCATTATAGGTCATTATCAAGTGACTGTAAAGGCTTATACTGATGGCTCTGAGATCACAAGGACTTTACTGTTACAAGTTGTCCATCGACTCTCCAGCGTGAGTCTGAAAGTAGACCATTCCACTCTTGAAGTTCATAAACGTACATTGTTCTCTGCTACTTGTCTTCCTTCTCCCTTTGGTGTGACTGTCACATGGAATTTTGGTGATAAATCTGACATTGTCCAAAGTAATGATTTGCAAACACAACACATCTACAAATCACTTGGCACATACAATGTCACAGCCACTATGACAAATGGACAGAGCTACGTAACAGGATCATTAATGGTGACCATTGAAGAGAAAATTGAAGGCCTGCAAGTGTTAAGCAATGAACCAACTGAACTGGGAGCAGAAAGCAAAATAACCTGCTCATTAACTCAGGGCACAAATGTTATATGGAATTTCTATATGGGGGATGGTATAACTTACTTTAACCAGTCAAAGCCCTCAGTAACCCATACATACTCTCAGTGTGGCAATTTTACTGTTAGAGCAGTTGCTAGAAACTCCTTGAGCTACATAAGTAGTTCCATTGTTACTCAGATTTACTTGATTCATGTCAATAATGTCCTCCCTGATGTTATCACCAGTCATTTGAAGACTCAACTTACTGCAAACCTCACAGGACCATTCTTCTTGCTGAAATTTCACTGGGACTTTGGAGATGGCAGTCAAACAATATTGGTTCAAGGAAAAGCTGAGGTGTGGCATAGCTATGTTGCTGCTGATAATTATACACTGAAGCTATTGGTGGGTGGACAGAAGAGCAGCAAAATTTATAGCAAAATCATTATAGTAGAAGATCAGATAATTGTGGCTACCATCAATGCATCAGCTTTAGTTACTAATGTGTCCCAGTTAATCCTTTTTAATGCTTTGGTGCAACCTCCGCCAGATCCAGTGCACCTCTATTGGTATCAATGGGATTTCGGCGTTGGCATGTTACCTCTCAATTCTTCCTCATCAGAGGCTACATGGGCTTACAAGTTTGAAGGAAACTACATAGTCACATTGACTGTGTGGAATCAAGTCAGCCAGTACAGGACACAGTCTCATGTGACTGTTCAGAGACCCATTACCTTGGTTTCCATAAGACATAATGGGGGAGATGTAATCTCAGCTGATGTTGAGGTAGCATTTACTGCAGTCGTCTCTGATGTCTCTGCCAATTTCCTTTGGAATTTTGGTGATTCATCTTATGTGGATTTTGGACAAAATGTCTCATACACATTTCATGTGTCAGGCAACATAACTGTCGGTGTCCAAGTAAATAACAGCGTGAGCTTCGGTGAAACCTCTGTTATAGTATATGTGCAAGTTCCGATCACAAGATTGTGTTTAAGTGCTGACTATCTGGTGGCAAGGACTAAGCAAAAGGTCAATTTTTTTACATCATTGTCTAGTGGGGAAAGTGTGCAATATTACTGGTCAATGTGTAACTCATGTCTAAATGTGACTGGACCTTCAAATATCTCTCATGTATTCACAGATCCAGGAACCTATAGGGTTAGAGTGAAGGCACAAAATTTGGTGGGCTTTGCTGAAACATTCCTCATGGTAGATGTGCAGGAGCCAATTGAAGGTGTTAACGTACATCAAGAGAACCCATGTATTGTTGGCTATGCTGGTCTAATGGAACCCCTCACTCTCACAGCTCATGTTATCAAAGGCACCAACCTTACATTCCGCTGGGTGTTGTGGCCTGGGCCATGGGAAAGCAACAATTCATCTGTTTCTTTCCATCCAACTAAATTAGAAGTAATTTTGGCAGAGGTTTGGGTAGAGAATGCCTTGGGGGTTGGATATGCCCAAACTCAAGTCAAAATCTTAGAGAGAACAAGAGGTGTTTATATTCACAAATCGGCTAGCTTTGTTGGTCTTGGAAATCCAGTAAACGTAACTGTTTTAGTTGAATCTGGTAGTGAACTGGAGTACAATTGGAAACTTGGGGAAGGTTCAGCAATGCCAACTAGTCAAAGGCAATCTGTGACTTTAAATTTCCTTACTCCAGGTTTAAAGAACATCACAGTTACAGTGTCCAATGCTTTGAGTTCAACTATTGTGTCAACAGTGTTGACTGTGCAAGAAGTTTTGTCCAACCTTAGCATTGGCATTGAAGACACATATCATTCCCAAGCAGTTTTGTCGCGCAAAAGGATTCTATTATGTGGTTCAGTTGAAAATGGCACAGATTTGATGTGGAAATGGACAGTGTCTGGAGCAAACAAAGATGTCACATACAATACCCAAAACGTGTCACATGTATTCACAGAACCTGGGCAGTATTGGCTGTGGCTTTGGGCCTGGAACTCAGTGAGCAATGCCAGCACATCTGTTTTATTGTTGGTGCAGGATCCAGTAAGTGGGTTTATGGTCAGCACAGAGAAAAACCACTTCTGTATGGGGCAAGAAGTCAACATTTGTCCCAGTGTTCACCATGGCACAAATGTGTCCTTCACATTGATGGTTCCTCAGCTGAATCTCTCCGAGTCCCTCATTAATAACTGTGGTCACTTTAATTTTCCATTTTCTGGCACATTTAATATTTTAGCCGTTGCGTATAATAAAGTCAGCAGAGCAAATTGTAGCCATAGCATTCAAGTTGCAGAGAGCCTGAAAGGGTTGAAAGTGATAGATCTTCCATCTTCTTGGCCTGTGAATCAAACAATGCATTTAATGGCCACCCTGGAATCTGGATATGCCACTAGCTTTCAATGGACCTTCCAACAAGTCGGACAACCTGAGTTTACCCTTATGGGTCAATCCATAGAATCCACTTTTCTCAAAGCTGGAACACTTCATGTTCTTCTCAGTGTTAGTAACCCCTCATGTTTCTCCTCATTTACATCATCGGTGATCATCCAATCACCAGTAACTAAGGTTTACCTGCAGAGCAACATCAAAGAGGTTTTTCTGAACCAGTGTGTCACATTTCTTGCTGTTATATCTGATGGGTCGGACCTACATTTCCTCTGGACATTCGAAGGTGAAGATAAAAATGTTACAAGTATGGAGAATACAGTTGAATATTGTTACAACCATGAAGGGGATTTTGTGACTCGTGTTTCTGCTTTCAATCTGGTGAGTGTAGTCTATGCTCAGACAACAGTAAGAGTTTGGTCACTGGCATGTGAACAGCCCCAAGTCCAGATATTAGAACCACCAAAGTTCTTGTACAAATCCTTTGGTGGTAATTTTGAAATCAGTGTGAATCTAAGAGGATGTATCAAGTACAGGGCAGTATATCTATGGCAGATTTATAAAGGGACAGATTGCTCCAATGATTTGTTAACTGTTCCAGAATTGGACACATCAAAAACTTTTTTGTCCATTCCTGGACGCACACTTAGCATTGGGATTTACTGCTTGATGTTCACCATCACTCTTGAAGGAACACCACTCTCTAATAATACAAATCATGTTTTTCAAGTCAGACATAGCTCACTCATTGCTCAGATACAAGGTGGCTCAAAACGAATTTGGCCAATAGACATAGACTTGGCCTTGGATGGTACGCAATCTTATGATCCTGACCTGGATGAAAGACAGAAAGAGATGGATATGGAATTTGAATGGAGTGTGAAACCACTGGAGAATAAGGTGAGATAGCCAAGAACTGTCATTAATTATAACATTATTAGAAAAATTATGCAATGCTCTTGATTAAAAAGTAACTCCACTTTTGTTGAGACAAAAACATTCCCCTCTGGGTAATCTATATACATTGCAGGAATTCCAACAAGCTTTGTTGCAGATTTCTGGCTTTTGTTATTCTGAAGAAATAGCTGTTTGTTTGTCTGTGGACATGCGCACAGTGAATCTGTATGGTAGTGTTTTTATAATGATCAAGCAGCTGCTTCACCTGCAGGGCTCTAATGAGGAAAGTTTCAGGGTCTGCATCCCTTTAGACGTGATTTCCCTTTGGGAGTATCTCACCAAAAAGGAAATTTTTATTGCAGGGGATGCCAAAAATCTGACTTGTAGCTTAGTGCAGACTTCTTGTAAAATCAGTCACCCAATCACTCAAGCAAGAAATGACATTTTCAGAGGGCGTTCTGTGCAACAACTGTGTACAGGACACCCCCAGGTCGCCATATTCCATTGCATTTTGCAGAAAATTACAGCACTGCAGATTAAAAAGGAAAGATAATTTTTTAATAACATTCAATTACAATATGACTTGAGTTGCAATTGTATACACTATATCATTTTTTTTCATTAGTAGTTATCTTTTAACCACTAGCTGTCCAGAGAATTTTTTCACACACATGTTAAAATCAGCATTTTTTACTAGAAAATTACTTAGAACCCCCAAACGTTATATATTTTCAAAAAGAAGAGGCCCTGGAGAATAAAATGGTGACTTTTTCAAATTTTTATGTCAAACACTATTCACGCAGCCATTTATCAAAAGCAAATTTAGTGCAAATAAACACAATATAATACCCTTATTTTGGTAAAATACAAAAGCTGATGTGGGGTGTGGGGTCTGATCTCGCTTGGAGCAGCATTTGAAATAAATATTTGACATAGATTTGCTGCTAAGTTCAGGTTCGTCAATTTTCAAACAGGATTTTCCGAATCTTTGGGTAGTCAAACCTGTGCAGATTTGCCCATACATACTAAGGGCAATCCACATAACATACATGAGAAAAGTGAAGTTAAGATTTTTTTTTTTTCAGGATCATAAATTGATTGTAAAGGTTTAGTTTTTTTTTTTTTTAATAAAATAGCAAACATGTTATACTTGCCTGCTCTGTGTAATGGTTTTGCACAGAGCAGCCCAGATCCTACTCTTCTTGGGACCCCTGCTGATGCTCCTGGCTCCCCCCCCCCCTGGAATGCCCCCATTGAAAGTGGCCTTCAATGGGCGGCATTTCTGTAGGCTTGGTCTTGTGCCGCCCCGTTTGCATCTATTGACACAGACAGCGGGGCTCAGCCGTGTCCCCTGCTCCTTTGTCATATGATTTGATTGGTCAATATTCCCGGTAAGGAGGGGCAAAGTCAGGAGAGCCGCTGCTCTCATGCACAGTGCTGGATCGAGATTGGACTCAGGTAGGTATAAGGGGGTGCTGGGGGGATCCTCTGCAACAGAAGGGTTTTCACCTTAATGCATAGAATGCATTAAGGTAACATTTATTACCCCTTGTATTTGGCACCAGGTTTTCCAAACATATTTACGGAGTGTTATTTTTTTTTGGCAGCAATAAATATTGCTATCATAATTCACAAGGCAATGGGTATTGGTGTGGGGTTATACAAAGTGATTATGATTGGGTTTCACACTAGCGAGAATTGGATGTGGGTTTCCCCACATCCAATTCGCATGACAGGAGATTGGGACCTGCTGTCTATGGAGCCAGTTCACATATCTCTGTGGCGTCTTTATCTCCATTTCAGGAAAAAAAATTGGCCCTGATTCATCCCTGAAATGGAGAACAGGGACGCGGTGGACCCCCTGCTGCGAGCCGCATCCGTCGGCAGTGTGAACCCAGCCTTAGGGTTCCAGTATAGGTTTGTAAACTTTATTATCTGCCCAAAAAATCTGTCAAGCCAATTTCCAGTCCAGACATATAAGAAAGTCTTGACCATTTACTTTCCACTATCTCAGTCCAAAAAATATAGCTAGGTCAGGGCTGTTATTGGATAGTGAAGGAACAGCAACTCAATGATGAGGTCATCTCTGTGTTCTCTTCCCCAATCAGCAAACGCTATATGTAAGATTCACAGCGCTGTGCAATGCGGTACAGCTCGATTGACATATAATTCTACTCCTCTCTCTTTCAATCGGAATGCTAATGTGCAGTGGATTACAGAAAGCTAGTGCAAAGAGACATTTCTTATTTTAAGGTATAAAACAGTGGTCTCCAAACTGTGGCCCGGGGGCTGGATGTGTCCCTTTGATTGCCTTTATCTGGTGCTTTGGGCACCATTCCACCAACTGACATCAATGATAGAGCACCATTCCTCCTACTGACACCATCAATGGGTCACTATTTTTCTGATTGCGATCAACAATAGGGCACTATTCCTCCCATTACAACAAATGATGGGGCACTGATGACGAGATATTTTCTACTCCCACTGACCATAGTCCGGCCCCCCTAAAGCCTGAAGGACAGTAAACTGGCCCTTTGTTTAGAAAGTTTGGAGACCTCTGGTATAAAAGAATGGAACGAAATAGGGCTTTTAATGTCAGTTTACAAATATACTCACCTGACCCCCGAATTTCCATGGGCGCGATCCCGCGTCGCTTTCTCCACAGCTTCTCGGCTCTTCATTGGATAGATTGATAGCAGCGCAGCCATTGGCTCCCGCTGCTGTCAATCAAATCCAATGACGCGGGCGCGGGGGGGGGGGCGGGGCCCAGTCATACACTCAGCGGCTATGGGCGCTGAGTGTATGACACGGGAGTGCGCCCGCAAGGTAACCCCCTCGGGAGAGAGCTTCCCAGAGGGGGTTATCTATTGCAGGGAGGAGCCGCGAGAGCTGCTGTGGGACCCCAGAACAGGAGGATCGGGGCCACTCTGTGCAAAACGAACTGCACAGTGGAGGTAAGAATGACATGTTTGTTATTAAAAAAAAAAAAAATGAACCTTTAGTGTCACTTTAAGGACTGCAGAGGCTGTATATGGTTTGGGCCATTGATGTAGGGGGAACTCTGATAGCATACCTTACAACTTTTTGAAATGGGAGTGAGGGACACCTATTAGCAAAAGTATGTAGGCATAGGACACACCCCCTGCCACTCCCCCTTCAAGGAGAATTATACAAAAAAATTATAAGTTAAACCCACAAGTGCTTTCTTTACCACTACTATTACTTTATATTGGCTTTTGAAATCTGCAAATGCAGCAATTTAGAACTTGGATGAAAGGTTTAGCACTGGGAAACACTTTTTGAAAGATAAAAAGTGCATTTTATATTAGGGCTGTTACTGATTAAAATTTTCGTGTTCGATTAATCGATTTTTTTTTTAATCGATTAATCGACTAATTTCAATTAATTATAACGCACATACAGATCCAACTACTTTTAGCTGATCTCCTTGCAGGCTGATTCCCAGTGCAGCTACCAACCACTGGAAAAATGGATAGCAGGATACAAAACACACACAAAGGCAGCGCTCGATGGGAATAGCATTACAACTTTTATAGTCTTCAAGTAGGTAACAAAATAAATATTGCACTGGAGATAAAATCGATGTAGCTACATAAACTGTAAAAATGGTGCGAGTAATACCAAACGGCAGCAAAAGCAGTCCTAAAAACATGTAGCTAAGTATGATACTGGTATAAAAATGTGTACAACGATACCACTGCTGAATCCAGATGAGGAGGGGTTAACATCAGTCCGTCGGCATGTAGATGTCCTGTGAAGGGAACTATCACAACTCCCAGTGGATGGCCGTAGAATCCCAGGTTGATAGAGGGAAGTGATAGAGGGAAGTGTAACAGCCCTTGCGTGTGGCAGATAGTAAGGTCCCGCCGGCATGCAGATATGAAGGCACAGCAAAGGAGCCCTTCAGATGGACACAGCAAGCCCCGCCGGTGTCCGTGACGTCACCGGATCTCCGACAGAACTCCCTGAAGACCCGGAAGCCGGCGGAGAGGTGAGTACCGATTAAAACAATTTTGATCGATCAAAAAAATTAAACGATTAATCGATGATTAATAGTTAATTTCCACAGCCCTATTTTATATACAACTATATAGATCAGACCAAAATGAGGGACAAATGAGGAGGAAAGAGGGACAAAGGGACATTGCTCCAAATCAGGGACAGTCCCTCAAAATCAGGGACAGTTGGGATTGCTAATGCAAGGGAGGATTCTGATGGGGACACTGATATGGGGGGGGGGGGGGGTCTCCGATGTAAATGGGGCTCTAATGGAGAACCAGATGCAAGGGGGACTTTGATGTAAGGGGGGACTTCGATAATTAAGGCCCTCTGTAATGGCAATGGCCTATGTCACTTTAATTACTTCCTTTCACTTGTTTATGTGTTTCCAAAGGGTACATCCTGCCCCTTGCCTTCTTTGCCTGGACTGCCAAGGATCTCGGTCATTTGGGCAGCACCTTGTGCTAATAACTCATTCATCTTCACCCTAACTATATGGAAGCCTGGAAGACCTGCAGCAACAGCCCAGCAGATAGTAAGTGCAAGTGAATCTGATGCATATGATATTAGAAATTCTGTAAAAAAAATACTTGTCCTTTGTTTGCCATGGCATTATCTAAGAAGCACATAAACAAAGATTTACATTTTAGTTCCTGTATATGACAACTGATCTGTGTAGCTGAGCAACTCCGTGTCAGGAGAACAGGCTCAACTCCTATGCTCTCCTAATACACCAAACCTCCCCTGATTCATCCTAGCTTTCAACTGAAGCCCCCAAGCTCTACAACTCTTATCCATATCCACCACCAAACACCCAACACTTCTTTTAGGCCCGGTTCACACTGCCGCGACTTTTGTGCGACATCCCAGCGTGACTTCGGCACGACTTCTTTATCAGAAGTCGATGCAAGTCGTGCCAAAGTCAGACCAAAAGTAGTGCTGGAACCTTTTTCTAAGTCGGAGCGACCTTGTCACGCAACATGTGCTCTCAAAGAATATGAACTTTGTTGACTGTAGAACTCTAGCTCTTGCTCAGCAGGGGGAGTGTTGTACCTTTGCAGAAAGACCGCTGCTTCCACATAGAGTGCAAGGATCCTTCTCTTCAGCATGCTGGCAGGGGGCAGGCTTGTTTTCTCAGGCTTTGCTATTGGAGAGCTCCAGCTTTGACTCATCAGGGGGAAGTGTTGGACCTCCACAGAGAGACCACTGCTTCTACACAGAGTGCAAGGTTCCTTCGCCTAAGTATGCTGGCAGTGAGCAGGCTTTGCTCCTCAGGCTATGGCTGTTTTCTAATGAAAATATATGTAAGACTTTGAACACCTTTTTTTCTGATGTACCTGGAATGTATTTAGCCAATTTAAATATTTAAATAGTTTTTTGAGTGAAATGCCATTTTACTTTTAGTCGTATTTTAGTCATCTGAATTGCTTTAGTTTTAGTCGACTAAAATATAGTATAAACAAACAAAGATATTGCTTTTTGAAAAAAGGAAGTGCAACTTTAAAATAAAAAACAAACAAAAAACACTATTATGCGCTGTGCACATATTAGTTGAACATAAAAACTTTAACAGTTCTCTGTTAATAATGAAAACACGTATCAATTAACAACATCTTTATGGATAAAACAAAGTTTCGGAAACAAACAAGAATATTCATTTTTGCGGAAAATTTCGATTTCGTTTTAGTCATAGGCCTTTGACTAAAATGGCATTTTAGTTTGTTGTATTTTAGTCATCTTAATTGAACCTGAATCTTATTTTGGTTTAGTTTTCGTCACTGAAAACATGCAGCTGACGAAAACTATGATGAAAATGTTTTTGTTGAAGAAATTAACACTGTAAAGATGTTTTAGCCCTGGTTCACATTGCTGTGGGATTGAAATCGTTCGAGTTTGGCTAAACTCGCATGATTTGATACCCGGATATCAGTCCCGACTTGGGGGGCGATTTCAGAAACCTCTGTGCGGGTTCCTGCACAGATGTCTATTGAAATCGCACCCGAAGTCGCCAAAAGTAGTACAGAAACTACTTTTGGGAATTCGGCGTCGCACCGATTCGGACGGTGCTATTGCCTGCAATAGCCGCCAATTTGGCATGTGATTTGACATGTCAAATCGCATGCCAAATCGCATCAATGTAAACCTAGGCTTAATGTTTTAAATATTACACTACCAAAAACTATCTTCTACATTATTGTCCTTCCTCACTTGGCACGATGATGTAGTTTTGTGTTGTGGATTGCTGGAAAAGCAGAGACCACATACAGCTGGTGATTAGTGGGAGTGATTTCTGCCACAAAAAGCCATGTGAAGTCATCCGGGGATCTTTTGCACTGAATGAAATCTTTTATGCATTTTTTACAAGTAAAAAAACAGCAATAACAACAATAAGACCAACCCCTATGTGGTCATGCACTTGAGAGTGTTGGGTACTCAGTGATGGATAAGAATATCAGTTCTTACAGGGCAGTGGTGTACGGATTGGATTACTGAACGGTCTTGCATTGCTGAAAAAAATTGGTAAAAGTGTTGGTGACAACGATTGATTTTAATGCCAAAGTACTATTTACAGTCTCTTTCTCTCTCTGTAGGTCCTGCTTCAACCTGGCAAAGTGTTACCAGTCTTTGTTCAATGCATCTCATGCCATCCATCATCTACCTATCAGTTCAGCCTTAGTGGTCCTCTGATTTTGTATAGTGAATGTGATACTTGCCACAATGATACAATGGTGAGAAACTCCTGCAATGTAATGAAAAAAAAAATGTATGCAACAGTATTAAATCATGAGTTCAAACAGTATCAATATTGGGTGACTCTACACTCAGTTATAGCCAAATTTAGAAAGTTGTCAACTGTGTTGGGCAATGGGCATGCAATGATGTGAATTTCTTTTTTTTAATTCTAAAAGGTTGGGCACTATTGGATTAATTTACTAAAACTGGAGAGTGCAACATCTGGTGCAGCTGTGTATGGGAGCCAATCAGCTTCTAACTTCAGCTTGTTCAATTAAGCTTTGACAAAACAAACCTGGAAGCTGATTGGTTTCTATGCAGAGCTGCACCAGATTTTGCTTTCTCCAGTTTTAGTAAATCCACCCCTCATATTACATATACAGATGTTTTTCATGTCTTTCAGTTTACTTGGAGTGCTGTTGACTCCCTGGGGCTTCCTCTGACGTTGGACAGGAACACAACCACCAGTGGGCCATGGAGCCCCGAGCTTGTAATCCGGAGAGGGGTCCTGCAGAATCATCTGTCTTATACTTTCTATTTGCGGGCTGCTCAGCAGAGAGGATCTGAATGGGGGGAAAGCAGCATCACTCTTATACCCAATATGCCTCCAACTGGGGGTAACTGCTCATTGCTCCCCCAACACACTCTTGAGTGGTTAGAAACTCCCTTGGAGTATACCTGCACAGGTGAGTAGCCACCCGAAATATCACACTGCAGCCTCAGGCAAAGCTACTTTGTAATGGCAATGTAAGGCCGTGTTCTTCTCACTGCTGATAGTGTGTCTGTGTTTACTAAGAAGATGCATTTGCAGTTGTCACCTTATGACATTTTCCTAGAACCCCATCTCCTTTATTTGTTATTACCTTAATTTTCATGTTGGGAAGACTGTTTATATCAACTGTGGTAAGATGGGAAATTTGTAGCTCATTGGTAGAGCCAAACCGCGAGTTTACTCCACACCAGAACAACGTTTCTGGGCTTTTTCTGCCCACTTTTATTTATAACAAAGAAAAAAGAAACACAAAGGTTCACATGGATATTTTCCCACGCAGGGGGTTCTCACCATCAATGCAATAAACAAACAATGTTCAGCCTCGTGGCTCTTTTTTCAGCTTCATGCCTAATGCCGCGTACACCCAACCGTTTTTAATGATGAGAAAAATGCAATTTTTTAAAATGGTCATTAAAAATTATCGTGTGTGGGCTTCCGAGCAAAAATTGGAACATGCTCTAATTTTTCTCGTCGTTTTTCACATTGTCGTTTTTCTCGTCATGAAAAACAGCCGTGTGTGGGCTTTAACGACGTGAAAAAAAATGCGCATGCTCAGAATCAAGTATGAGACGGGAGTACTCGTTCTGGTAAAACTAGCGTTCGTAATGGAGATAGCACATTCGTCACTCTCTAACGGACTGAAAAGCACGAGGCTGAAAAGCGCGAATCGTCTCTCAACAAACTTTACTAACATGAAGGGTGGCGCCATCCGAATGGAACTTCCCCTTTATAGTGCCGTCGTACGTGTTGTACGTCACCGCGCATTACTCTAACATTTTTTTCCACGATAGTGTGTAGGCAAGGCAGGCTTGAGAAGAATCACGTCGAGAAAAATGCTGTTTTTTTCAATGACATTAAAATCGGTTGTGTGTACGCGCCATTAGGCCTCCTGCCTTGGTCCTCCAGACCATCAAACACACAGTCCCAGTGCTTGTGGACAAAACGCTGTATCCTTGTCAGCTCTAAATGTTTCTCCTGCAGCTCCCAGCTGCTACAACCTCACAGGCTAGTGCCTTTGCCTGTCCTGACCTGGACTGTATGGAGCAATGTGCTCCTCACAGCTCCCTTTACAGACTGACCCCCTCAGGAGGGTGGAGCCACTCCTCTCTAATCCTGGCTCTAACATAAACCCAGCACACACCTGAGCCATTAGTGTGCCTGTTTCCTCGAAAATCTGTCCTAAACTGCCATTTTAACCAGTAGCACCAGCCCGACCAGCCACACAACGTTTGATTTATATCAAATTCCTTTTCCACCATCAGTATTTTTCATTACTGAATACCCTGCTGACCGATTGGACCAATGGCTGCATGCAAAACTTTGGTGCTTATTGTTTCTCCATAAGACTCCAAAAGCCAGAATAGGAAGCATGGATTAGTAAAGGGGCTGTAATGACAGTGATCTCTAGCAGTCTTGTATAACATGCCCCTAGTCTCTATATGTCTACTACAGCATGTCTTAATTTTCAGAGTACCAGAGCTCTGAGCTGTCAGGTGAAAGTGATGGGCTTGTATGTAAAAGAGGAAACTCAGAGGGCCCGGCCTGGGCTAGAGAGACCGTCTGACTTTCAGATTCACTTACAAGCCCACCAATTTTACCCAGCAGCTCAGAGTGTGGCCTGCCTGCCCCCACCTTTTGTACACGTCACATGCAGGGCTAAGCAAGGAGGGAGGGGGGTACTGTACTGGGCTAATAAGAAAGTGTGCCGCTGGGGATATCACACCTTTCTTTTATATATTATTAAACAGCACCCAGTTGCATCTCTCATAGCCAGGCTGTAGTGATGTGGAGGTGCAGTTAATTCGAGAAAGGTGACACTCTTCTTCCTGGTAATGACACATGCCCTCCCACCTCCTCCTGGTGAATACAGATGACCCCCTCCTTCAGGAGACCCCCACTTCAGATAATCACAGATGACCCCTTCCTCCTGTAAAGACAGATGCCTCCCTACCAGGTAATGACAGATGACCCCCCTTCCCCCCCACCAGGTAATGACAGATGACCCCCATCCCCTTATCAGGTAATGACAGATGACCTCCCCTTCTCCCACCAGGTAATGACAGATGACCTCCCCTTCTCCCACCAGGTAATGACAGATGACCCCCCTTCCCCCCACCAGGTAATGACAGATAACCCCCATCCCCTTACCAGGTAATGACAGATGACCTCCCCTTCTCCCACCAGGTAATGACAGATGACCTCCCCTTCTCCCACAAGGTAATGACAGATGACCTCCCCTTCTCCCACCGGGTAATGACAGATGACCCCCCTCCCCTCCAGCAGGTAATGACAGATAATCTCCCCTTCCACCCACCAAGTAATGACAGTTGATCCCTCCACTAGGTAATGACAGACGACCTAAGCTTCCACCCACCAGGTAATGACAGATGACCCCCTCCCGCCACCAAGTAATGACAGATGACTTTCCCCCTCCCCACCAGGTAATGACAGACAACTTCCCCTTCTCCCCACCAAGTAATGACAGGTGACCCCCCTCCCCCCACCAGGTAATGACAGATGACCTCCCCCCCACCAGGTAATGACAGATGACCCCCCTCCCCCAACCAGGTAATGACAGATGACCCCCTCCCCGTACCAGGAAATGACAGGTGACTTTCCCTTCCCCCCCACCAAGTAATGACAGGTGACCCTCCCACCAGGTAATGACAGATGACCCCCCCTCCCCTCACTACGTAATGACAGATGACCTCCCCTTCCCCCCACCAGGTAATGACAGATGACCTCCCCTTCCCCCCCACCAGGTAATGACAGATGACCCCCCTCCCCCTACCAGGTAATGACAGGTGACTTTCCCTTCCCCCCACCAAACTGACACAGTAAAATCTGCAGCCTCTGGAGCCTGCAGCCCCTTTGTAGGGAATCTCCTGTCTGCTGACATCACACTCTGACCCAGATTCTTCTTGCCTTGTCACAGTGACAAGGAGACCACACGGGCCCTTGGAGCATGGGCGGGGTCACAATTGCGACCCCTGCAACCACTCATGCTACGCTTAGCCTATGCTGCAGTCTCTGACCATCTACTGTAGTATGTCTGTACAGACTCTGACCATTGTTTGTAGTATGTCTATAGTCTCTGACCATCTACTGTAGTATGTCTGTACAGACTCTGACCATTGTTTGTAGTATGTCTATAGTCTCTGACCATCTACTGTAGTATGTCTGTACAGACTCTGACCATTGTTTGTAGTATGTCTATAGTCTCTGACCATCTACTGTAGTATGTCTGTACAGACTCTGACCATTGTTTGTAGTATGTCTATAGTCTCTGACCATCTACTGTAGTATGTCTGTACAGACTCTGACCATTGTTTGTAGTATGTCTATAGTCTCTGACCATCTACTGTAGTATGTCTGTACAGACTCTGACCATTGTTTGTAGTATGTCTACAGTCTCTGACCATCTACTGTAGTATGTCTGTACAGACTTTGACCATTGTTTGTAGTATGTCTATAGTCTCTGACCATCTACTGTAGTATGTCTGTACAGACTCTGACCATTGTTTGTAGTATGTCTATAGTCTCTGACCATCTACTGTAGTAATTCTGTACAGACTCTGACCATTGTTTGTAGTATGTCTATAGTCTCTGATAGGGATGAGCTTCGTGTTCGACTCGAACATCGGCTGTTCGATCGTTCGACGAAGATCGAACGATTTGGGCCGTTCGCACCAAATTCGAGTGACGCGAACGGCCCACAATGCACTACGCCATCGCAGTGTCATCCAGGCGCTGTGATTGGCCAAGCATGCACTGTGACCCCGCATGCTTGGCCAATCACAGCGCCGGCAGCGAGGAGAGCAATGATTGGCCACAGGCAGGATGCCTGTGGCCAATTATTGCTGAGGGTGTTTAGTACACGCCCCACACTATAAAAGGCCGCCAGCACGGCGGCCTAGTGTAGTGTGTTCCGGAGCAGGGAAAGAGAAGCATAGGCAGGGACAGTGACATTTATTTTTTTCTTGCTTAACCTGGATTCCTTTAGTTTAGGGAAAGAGAAGGATAGGTAGGGAGAGTGTCAGTGTGTTTTACTGTGCGAATCCTTGTTTCTAGGGACAGGGAAGGACAGTGAGGGAATTCTCCTTGTGCTATAGTGTGCTTTAAAAAAACATTTTTTCTAGGGACAGAAAACTATAGGTAGGGAGAGTGTCAGTGTGTTTTACTGTGCGAATCCTTGTTTCTAGGGACAGGGAAGGACAGTGAGGGAATTCTCCTTGTGCTATAGTGTGCTTTAAAAAAACATTTTTTCTAGGGACAGAAAACTATAGGTAGGGAGAGTGTCAGTGTGTTTTACTGTGCAAATCCTTGTTTCTAGGGACAGGGAAGGACAGTGAGGGAATTCTCCTTGTGCTATAGTGTGCTTTAAAAAAACATTTTTTCTAGGGACAGAAAACTATAGGTAGGGAGAGTGTCAGTGTGTTTTACTGTGCGAATCCTTGTTTCTAGGGACAGGGAAGGACAGTGAGGGAATTCTCCTTGTGCTATAGTGTGCTTTAAAAAAACATTTTTTCTAGGGACAGAAAACTATAGGTAGGAAGAGTGTCAGTTTCTTTCACTGTGATAATCCTTGTTTCTAGGGACAAAGAAGGAAAGTGAGGGAAATTCTCCTTGTGCTATAGTGTGCTTTAAAAAAACATTTTTTCTAGGGACAGAAAACTATAGGTAGGGAGAGTGTCAGTGTGTTTTACTGTGCGAATCCTTGTTTCTAGGGACAGGGAAGGACAGTGAGGGAATTCTCCTTGTGCTATAGTGTGCTTTAAAAAAACATTTTTTCTAGGGACAGAAAACTATAGGTAGGGAGAGTGTCAGTGTGTTTTACTGTGCGAATCCTTGTTTCTAGGGACAGGGAAGGACAGTGAGGGAATTCTCCTTGTGCTATAGTGTGCTTTAAAAAAACATTTTTTCTAGGGACAGAAAACTATAGGTAGGAAGAGTGTCAGTTTCTTTCACTGTGATAATCCTTGTTTCTAGGGACAAAGAAGGAAAGTGAGGGAAATTCTCCTTGTGCTATAGTGTGCTTTAAAAAAACATTTTTTCTAGGGACAGAAAACTATAGGTAGGGAGAGTGTCAGTGTCTTTTACTGTGCGAATCCTTGTTTCTAGGGACAGGGAAGGACAGTGAGGGAATTCTCCTTGTGCTATAGTGTGCTTTAAAAAAACATTTTTTCTAGGGACAGAAAACTATAGGTAGGAAGAGTGTCAGTTTCTTTCACTGTGATAATCCTTGTTTCTAGGGACAAAGAAGGAAAGTGAGGGAAATTCTCCTTGTGCTATAGTGTGCTTTAAAAAAACATTTTTTCTAGGGACAGAAAACTATAGGTAGGGAGAGTGTCAGTGTCTTTTACTGTGCGAATCCTTGTTTCTAGGGACAGGGAAGGACAGTGAGGGAATTCTCCTTGTGCTATAGTGTGCTTTAAAAAAACATTTTTTCTAGGGACAGAAAACTATAGGAAGGAAGAGTGTCAGTTTCTTTCACTGTGATAATCCTTGTTTCTAGGGACAAAGAAGGAAAGTGAGGGAAATTCTCCTTGTGCTATAGTGTGCTTTAAAAAAACATTTTTTCTAGGGACAGAAAACTATAGGTAGGAAGAGTGTCAGTTTCTTTCACTGTGATAATCCTTGTTTCTAGGGACAAAGAAGGAAAGTGAGGGAAATTCTCCTTGTGCTATAGTGTGCTTTAAAAAAACATTTTTTCTAGGGACAGAAAACTATAGGTAGGGAGAGTGTCAGTGTCTTTTACTGTGCGAATCCTTGTTTCTAGGGACAGGGAAGGACAGTGAGGGAATTCTCCTTGTGCTATAGTGTGCTTTAAAAAAACATTTTTTCTAGGGACAGAAAACTATAGGAAGGAAGAGTGTCAGTTTCTTTCACTGTGATAATCCTTGTTTCTAGGGACAAAGAAGGAAAGTGAGGGAAATTCTCCTTGTGCTATAGTGTGCTTTAAAAAAACATTTTTTCTAGGGACAGAAAACTATAGGTAGGGAGAGTGTCAGTGTGTTTTACTGTGCGAATCCTTGTTTCTAGGGACAGGGAAGGACAGTGAGGGAATTCTCCTTGTGCTATAGTGTGCTTTAAAAAAACATTTTTTCTAGGGACAGAAAACTATAGGTAGGGAGAGTGTCAGTGTGTTTTACTGTGCGAATCATTGTTTCTAGGGACAGGGAAGGACAGTGAGGGAATTCTCCTTGTGCTATAGTGTGCTTTAAAAAAACATTTTTTCTAGGGACAGAAAACTATAGGTAGGGAGAGTGTCAGTGTCTTTTACTGTGCGAATCCTTGTTTCTAGGGACAGGGAAGGACAGTGAGGGAATTCTCCTTGTGCTATAGTGTGCTTTAAAAAAACATTTTTTCTAGGGACAGAAAACTATAGGTAGGAAGAGTGTCAGTTTCTTTCACTGTGATAATCCTTGTTTCTAGGGACAAAGAAGGAAAGTGAGGGAAATTCTCCTTGTGCTATAGTGTGCTTTAAAAAAACATTTTTTCTAGGGACAGAAAACTATAGGTAGGGAGAGTGTCAGTGTCTTTTACTGTGCGAATCCTTGTTTCTAGGGACAGGGAAGGACAGTGAGGGAATTCTCCTTGTGCTATAGTGTGCTTTAAAAAAACTTTTTTTCTAGGGACAGAAAACTATAGGAAGGAAGAGTGTCAGTTTCTTTCACTGTGATAATCCTTGTTTCTAGGGACAAAGAAGGAAAGTGAGGGAAATTCTCCTTGTGCTATAGTGTGCTTTAAAAAAACATTTTTTCTAGGGACAGAAAACTATAGGTAGGAAGAGTGTCAGTTTCTTTCACTGTGATAATCCTTGTTTCTAGGGACAAAGAAGGAAAGTGAGGGAAATTCTCCTTGTGCTATAGTGTGCTTTAAAAAAACATTTTTTCTAGGGACAGAAAACTATAGGTAGGGAGAGTGTCAGTGTCTTTTACTGTGCGAATCCTTGTTTCTAGGGACAGGGAAGGACAGTGAGGGAATTCTCCTTGTGCTATAGTGTGCTTTAAAAAAACATTTTTTCTAGGGACAGAAAACTATAGGAAGGAAGAGTGTCAGTTTCTTTCACTGTGATAATCCTTGTTTCTAGGGACAAAGAAGGAAAGTGAGGGAAATTCTCCTTGTGCTATAGTGTGCTTTAAAAAAACATTTTTTCTAGGGACAGAAAACTATACGTAGGAAGAGTGTCAGTTTCTTTCACTGTGATAATCCTTGTTTCTAGGGACAGGGAAGGACAGTGAGGAAAATTCTCCTTGTGCTATAGTGTGCTTTAAAAAAACATTTTTTCTAGGGACAGAAAACTATAGGTAGGAAGAGTGTCAGTTTCTTTCACTGTGATAATCCTTGTTTCTAGGGACAGGGAAGGACAGTGAGGGAAATTCTCCTTGTGCTATAGTGTGCTAAAGCATTCCTCATCAACCATCTTTGAAATCCTTGTTTTTTTGGACAGTCAGGGAAATTGTCGTTGTGCTATTCTGTGCAAAAGCAATCATCCTCAACCATATTTAGAAATCCTTAAGTAAAGGGACAGAGAAGGACACCTGAAGGTAGCCCTTATTGCTTTTTTCCCATCTCCCTGCAGGCCATCTATTAGAATGTCTGGAAGGCAAACAAGGAGAGGCAGACAGTCAGGAGGCAATAAAAGAGGGCAAGGGCAAGCAGGCTCTGTGTCTGGGGGCAACAGTGCTGGTCGTGGACGCGGTGCATTGTCATCAGCACATGGCCATGGGACACGCTTGTCCTTCTTTTCGGCAGCTGGACATGTTGAGCCACATCATGCCGAAGACTTGGTAGAGTGGATGACCAAGCCCTCCTCCTCCTCCTCATCCTCTCTCACCCAGGCTCAGGGTACTGGAAAAGCAGCTGCCAAAGCGTCCTCTTCCCTGGTATCAATGTCAGACTCATCATCAGTCACTCCTTCCCTAGACCCACCATGTCCTCCTCCTGAGGAGTCCCCCGAACTGTTTGAGCACAGTGTTGGGTACATGCTCCAGGAGGATGCCCAGCGTTTCGAAGGGTCTGATGATGAAACCCAGCTAGAGGAAGGCAGTAGCGTGAGAGCAGACAGAGGGGATGCTCAAGAAGGACACCAATCTGGCAGTCATGTTCCAGCAGCTGCAGCATACTGCCAGATTGGCTCCAGTGATGAGGAGGGAGGGGATGATGAGGTCACTGACTCCACGTGGGTGCCTAATAGGAGAGAGGAGGAGGAGGAGGATGAGGAGGAGGCACATCTCCAACGAGGCAGGATGCCCTTTGGTGGCCAGCGTAAGGGCAGTACACCGACGGAATCACACCGCAGAGCTCCGCCTGTGCAGGGCGCTGCCTCTGCCCGTCATTCAAAAAGTTCTTTGGTGTGGGCCTTTTTTGAGGCTAGTGCATCAGATCGCACAGCTGCTGTTTGCAACATATGTCTCAAGCGTATATCGCGTGGCCAAAACATCAGCCGCTTGGGTACCACATGCCTGACCAGACATATGTTGACCTGCCATGCAGCTCGTTGGCAAGCCTACCTCAAAGACCCACACCAAAGAACAAAGCGGACCTCTCCTTGCACCGCATCAGCTGGGATCTCCAACCCCACTATAACTTCAGTCCTGTCTGAAACATGCACTGAGAGGAATGAAGGTGTAGAATTAGGTGTGTCACAGCCAAGTACTTGCGGCCACTCTGCTAGCAGTACACCGACGTCCGATTCTAGCAGGCAAATTTCCCTGCCCCAGCTGCTGGACCGTCGAAAGAAGTTCACTCCCAGCCATCCACATGCCCAGCGGTTGAATGCTAGCTTGGCTAAATTGCTAGCGCTTCAACTGCTGCCTTTTCAGTTGGTAGACTCGGCCCCCTTCCGTGAGTTTGTGCAATGTGCGGTTCCTCAGTGGCAGGTTCCCAAACGCCACTTTTTCTCACGGAAGGCTATTCCGGCTCTCTACCGGCATGTGGAAGGCAATGTCTTGGCCTCGCTGGACAGGGCGGTCAGCGGTAAGGTGCATATTACCGCTGACTCATGGTCCAGCAGGCATGGACAGGGACGTTACCTTTCTTTCACGGCCCATTGGGTCACTCTTTTGGCAGCTGGGAAGGATGCAGGACAAGGTGCAGTAGTGTTGGAGGTTGTTCCACCGCCACGCCTCCAAAATGCTACTACTGGTTGTGACACACCTCTCTCCTCCACCCCCTCCTCTTCTTCTTCCTCCATGGCCTCTTCCTGTGGTTTGTCCTCGGAACCAGCGGTGCTCCGTAGGCGTTCAAGGGGCTACGCAAGTACGCAGGCAAAAAGATGCCATGCCGTGCTTGCGCTGGTGTGTTTGGGGGACAGAAGCCACACAGGGGCAGAGGTCCTGTCTGCTCTGCAGGGCCAGGCCGAGAGGTGGTTGACGCCACGCCAGCTTAAGCCAGGAATGGTGGTTTGCGACAATGGCACCAACCTCCTCTCCGCCCTCCGACAGGGACAACTGACCCATGTGCCCTGTGTGGCTCACGTCCTTAACCTGGTGGTGCAGCGGTTCTTGGGCAGGTACCCGGGCTTACAGGATGTCCTGAGGCAGGCCAGGAAAGTCTGTGTGCATTTCCGCAGATCTTATAATGCCAGTGCTCGCCTGGCTGAGCTGCAAAAGGAGTTGAACCTGCCCAAGAACCGCCTTATATGTGACATGCCCACCAGGTGGAACTCAACGTTGGCCATGCTGCAGCGGCTGCACACGCAGCAGAGGGCCATCAATGAGTACCTGTGCGACTACGGCACCAGGACAGGGTCAGGGGAGCTTGCTTTTTTTTCTCCACGCCAGTGGGGCATGATCAGGGATGCATGCACTGTCCTGGCACCATTTGAGGAGGCCACGAGGATGGTGAGCAGTGACAGTGCATGCATCAGTGACACTGTACCTCTTGTCCACCTGTTGGAGCACACGCTGCGTGGAATAATGGACAGGGCACTTGAGGCAGAACAGAGGCAGGAAGAGGAGGACTTCCTTGCCTCTCAAGGCCCCCTTTACCCAGACAGTGTTCCTTCTGTCCCACCCATCGCACAGGAAGAGGAGGAGGAGGAGGAGGAGGAGGAGGATTGTGTCAGCATGGAGGTGGAGGCTGGCACTCAGCATCATCAGCAGCAGTCTTTTAGGGATGATTTACAGTCCCAAGAAACCAGTGGACTTGTACGTGGCTGGGAGGAGGTGGCTGCGGATCATGTCGTCCTTAGTGACCCAGAGGACTCCGGAGCGAATGCCTCAGCAAACCTACGCTGCATGGCCTCCCTGATCCTGCAAAGTCTGCGGAAGGATCCTCGTATTCTTCGGATCAAGGAGAGGGACCATTACTGGCTGGCCACTCTCCTTGATCCACGGTACAAGGGTAAGGTTGCGGACCTTATGTTACCGTCGCAGAGGGAGCAGAGGATGAGACAACTCCGGGAGGCCTTGCAGAAAGGTCTGTGCAACGCGTTCCCAGAGACTGGGAGGTTACAAACTCCTGGTCCTGGACAACGAGTTGCTGAGGCTTCGGCCAGTCAAAGAAGGAGCGGTGGGGAAGGTGGCCGTCTGACCGATGCGTTCAGACAATTCTTTAGTCCGCAGCCCCAAAGTATGATCGGTTCCAGCAACCATCGCCAGCGTCTGATAAACATGGTGCAGGAATATCTAGGGGCAAGGTCAGACTTGGACACCTTCCCCACCGAAAATCCTCTGGCTTACTGGGTCTTGAGGATGGATCACTGGCCAGAGCTTGCACAGTATGCAATTGAGCTACTGGCCTGTCCTGCATCCAGCGTTCTTTCGGAACGCACATTCAGTGCTGCTGGAGGATTTGTTACGGATCACAGGGTGCGCCTGTCCACCGACTCGGTTGATCGACTGACTTTCATCAAGATGAACCAGTCTTGGATCACCACCAGCTACCACACACCTGATGCTGATATAACAGACTAATTGATTTTAACATGTCACATCCCTTCAAGACTGATGCTGATGCTGAGTGCCTGTGCTGTTATGTTGACTGGCTATCCTCCTCCTCCGAGTCCTCAATGATACGATTGATGATGATAGCTTGGAAGATCATTTTTGTTTATGGGTGCCGCCACCAGTGGCTAAGGCCCAATTTTTCAGCCCCTGTTTTACAGGGGCGTGTAATTACAGTTTTTTTAGCAATAATTTTCCATAGGGCTCATTGCTGTGCTCCAAGTACAGTATCTGTGAGGGGTTGGAGTGTTGTGGCACCAGTGCCTAAGGCCCAATTTTTCAGCCCCTGTTTAACAGGGGCGTGTCATTACAATTTTTGAAGCAATACTTTGCAACAGGGCTCATTGCTGTGCTCCAAGTACAGTATCTGTGAGGGGTTGTAGTGTTGTGCCACCAGTGCCTAAGGCCCAATTTTTCAGCCCCTGTTCAACAGGGGCATGCAATTACAATTCTTGATCTAATAATTCACAGCAGGGCCCATTGCTGCACCCACCAAGAGTAACTCTGAGGGCTTACAGTGTTGTGGCAACGCCACCACCACCACCACCACGAAAGGCCCAATTTTTCAGCCCCTGTTCAAAAGGGGCGTGTAATTACAATTCTTGATCTAATAATTCACAGCAGGGCCCATTGCTGCACCCACCAAGAGTAACTCTGAGGGCTTACAGTGTTGTGGCAACACCACCACCACCACCACCACGAAAGGCCCAATTTTTCAGCCCCTGTTCAACAGGGGCATTCAATTACAATTCTTGATCTAATAATTCACAGCAGGGCCCATTGCTGCACCCACCAAGAGTAACTCTGAGGGCTTACAGTGTTGTGGCAACGCCACCACCACCACCACGAAAGGCCCAATTTTTCAGCCCCTGTTCAAAAGGGGCATGTAATTACAATTCTTGATCTAATAATTCACAGCAGGGCCCATTCCTGCACCCACCAAGAGTAACTCTGAGGGCTTACAGTGTTGTGGCAACACCACCACCACCACCACCACCACGAAAGGCCCAATTTTTCAGCCCCTGTTCAACAGGGGCATGCAATTACAATTCTTGATCTAATAATTCACAGCAGGGCCCATTCCTGCACCCACCAAGAGTAACTCTGAGGGCTTACAGTGTTGTGGCAACACCACCACCACCACCACCACCACGAAAGGCCCAATTTTTCAGCCCCTGTTCAACAGGGGCATGCAATTACAATTCTTGATCTAATAATTCACAGCAGGGCCCATTGCTGCACCCACCAAGAGTAACTGTCAGGGCTTACAGTGTTGTGGCACCAGCACCACCATCAAAGGCCCAATTTTTACTACCACTGTTCAACAATTATATGTAATTAAAATTCCTGATATAATAGTTGACAGCAGGGCGTTCCAGCACCAACCAAGAGTAACTGTGAGTGCTTACAGTGTTGTGCCAACACCAACAACTAAGGGGCCTATTTCTGCAGAGTATATACGGCAGGTCCCGACTCCCTACTTTCAAACATCCAACTTACAAACGACTCCTACTTGCAAACGCAAGAAGACAACAGGAAGTGAGAGGAAATCTACCACTAGGAAGGAAAATTCTCTCCTGTAAGAATAAATATGGGAGAAAGGTGTCTCCTCTGTACTGATGCTTTATCAGCAATCCTTGTTTCAAGAAAAACACCACATTTCAAAAACAGTTGTCATTAGGACGGAAAGTGAGGTGAAATGTTCTGAACAGGGGCACAGACAGCAAAACAAATGTTACAGGGGTGATAACCCTTACCTATGTTTTCCAAAAAGTTTAAAAATAGATTTTTGGGCTGGAGCTACACTTCAACAATGTACCTGTTCAAAATTACAAACAGATTCTACATAAGAACAAACCTACAGTCCCTGTCTTGTATGCACCGCCTGTATACGGCTGTTCAGAGTATATAGGGGCTTTTTTATTTTATGTGCGGGGTTCCCCTTAATATCCATACAAGACCCAAAGGGGCTGGTAATGGGCTGGGGTAGGGGGGGGGGGTGATGGGGTAGCTACAGTATGCCATTTTACTTAAAGATTTTCATCCATATTACCGGGACCAGACATTACATTAAAGCCGCAAGCAGTTTTAAATGGCTTTTTTTTCCTTTAGAAGTGTCATTTTGTGCAGGGACAGTTCTAAACACGGGAAACACGTGGCACTTCACAGGCATACTTTAGACACCCCCCAGGTACGATATTTAAAGGAATATTTGACTTTTTTTTTTTCACTTTATGCATCATTAAAATGACTGCTCCCAAAAAACGACCGTTTTTAAAACTTCTTTTTGCATTGATACATGTCCCCTGGTGCACAACCCGGGTTCCCAAACCCTTTTTAGGACAATAACATGCATAATAGTTGTTATAATTAGCACTTTAGAATTCGAACGTTCGCATCCATTGTATTTAATAGGGTTCTAATGTTCGTACGAACTTTCGGTCCGTTCGCGGGTTCTGGTGCGAACCGAACCCGGGGGTGTTCGGCTCATCACTAGTCTCTGACCATCTACTGTAGTATGTCTGTACCTGACTCTGACCATTGTTTGTAGTATGTCTATAGTCTCTGACCATCTACTGTAGTAATTCTGTACAGACTCTGACCATTGTTTGTAGTATGTCTATAGTCTCTGACCATCTACTGTAGTAATTCTGTACAGACTCTGACCATTGTTTGTAGTATGTCTATAGTCTCTGACCATCTACTGTAGTAATTCTGTACAGACTCTGACCATTGTTTGTAGTATGTCTATAGTCTCTGACCATCTACTGTAGTATGTCTGTACAGACTCTGACCATTGTTTGTAGTATGTCTATAGTCTCTGACCATCTACTGTAGTATGTCTGTACAGACTCTGACTATTGTTTGTAGTAGTTCTGCAGTCCCTGGCCATCTCATGTAGCATGTGTGCAGTTATTTAACATTTCCTGTAGTATGTCTGCTGTCTCTGACAGTTTTACATATTATATGTAGCCCTGTTGGTATGTCAGAGTCAGCAGTTGAAGCCTTGTATATATAGTAAGTTGAGCACCATTGCTGTAGTACTTTGTCTTCATTAATTTTGCATATTGCCTAATAGCTTGTAAAATGCTCTTCACAGTCTCTTGTTGTTGTCTTGTAGTATGCAGCATTCCTCCTGACTGACCAGAGCTACTTTGCAGACTGCAGCAGTGGTGGAGTAGAGCTGAGAATAATTTCTTCCTTAAAGAGGGACTGCAGTCTGCTCACACAATTTGTAATAAAAACATATTTGCCATTCTGAAGCTTCCCTCCAACCACTTGGCATATTATTTTATATATACTGTGATTCTGTACTCGCCAAATATGCTGCAGAAATCTCCCTCCACTAAGTCTGGCTGCAGCCATTCTAACTGTGGGCAGCTGAAGCTGCTGCCTGTTCACTTCCTGGATTTATACAGACACACAGAGGCACACCTCCAGCTCTACAGCCCTGCAGCTCTCATTGGCCCTCTTATGACTCATCCCCACTCCCTTCCTGGCAAACTCTCACAAGAGTGAGAGAGAGAGAGCTGTGCGTGATGTCATAAGCCTAGGATAATGACCAGACAAGAAAGAGGAAGTGGGCTGTATAAGGTATTTACGGGCAGAAAAAAAAATGTTTTACTATCCAAACTTAAAACAACAGGGGCAGAAGATTTAATAGATGGAAAGTTGAAAAAATTTGTGAAGTTCCACTTTAATGTTTAGGGATGAATAATTATATTTCACCATAGGTGTGTTTAAATATTCTGAAGAAGACTCTTATGCCGCGTACACACGATCGGAATTCCAACAAGAAAAGTCTGATGTGAGTTTTCCGACCGTGTGTATGCTCCATCGGACTTTTGCTGTAGGAAATTCCGCCAACAAAAGATTGAGAGCAGGTTCTCTGTTTTGCAGATAGAAAAAGTTCCTATCGGAAATTCCGATCGTCTGTATGTGTAGCGGGGTCTCTAAATTTAGGTGGGATAAACCTGGGTGGAAGTATGATCCAGGTGTGTAAATTATGACAGTAATTGGACCATTTGCATTCGTGGAGGATTGGGCGGTGTAATAATCTCCTTGGCCTGTGGGTGGCGGGGTGCCCGCAGGCTCGAGGTAGATTTACTGCCATAGTGCTGTCCTTTTTGTCCCTTCTCGGAGATGGTACGGCAAGGGCGGGGAACCTGCCGTGGCGTCAATGGAGGGGATAAAAGGGGGAGACGCCCTGGCCACGGGGTTTTCTTCTTCTGGAGTTTCTTCATCATGCGCCCAGGCACCTTAGGCCTGGGTGCGGGCGGTTCTGAGTTCCGGCCCAGGTACCCTAGGCCTGACCGGAATGGAGTTGGAGTCCATCCCAGGCACCTTCAGCCTGGGGTGAGGTACTAGTACTAGACCAGGAGGCCTGGGGCTCAGTGACTTTGACTGGGTCCCGCGAAGGTGGAGAAGTCCGAGGGTCCCTGAAGTGGATGGGGCCCATGTCTGAGGCGAGGAGGCCGGGGAGGTTGCCCATTCGGAGAGTCCGGAGCAGCATCAACCCGGTGACGGATGGGCCTCTGGTAACTCCCTTGGAGGGACATCTTCCCCTGACAGGGGCCGCAACGCAGCGAAGGTACTCCTATCTACATTCTCTTGAGTCGCTGGTAGAGACTCTCAAGTTCTAAGTTCTCTCTAGCCAAGGCTATAGTAACCGCTGGTGAAATCACAGTGGTTTAGTGTACAATCAGGATAGTGCCTCGACCTGCTCATTCCACCATATCAAACTGTTATTGGGTCCCAACCAGTTGGCTACTGAAGCACTGTTTATTGTGAGTTATGCAATAAAACAAGAGTTGGACTGTGATCGGTGTGTGGAACTCTGGTTAATGGGAGCAAAGGGAAGTGTTGGCACGGCAGGACTTGATCCTTGACTAAAACACACAGGCCCGAGGAAAATAATTGGTACTGGCCTTCACCTCACCCACAGGTATGGGGAGGACATGGGCCGTAGCGCATCTCACCCTGTCGTATGTGATACCCCTAGACAAAAGAGATGAGGTGAGGCCGCTACATATGCAATTCCAACGCGCAAAAAAACATGCATGCTCAGAATCAAGCAGAAGAGCCGAACTGCTTATTGAACTTCATTGATCTTGGCTCGTCGTACGTCTTGTACGTCGTCACCGCGTTCTTGACCTTCGGAATTTCCGACAAGATTTGTGTGACCGCGTTTATGCAACACAAGTTTGAACCAACATTCCGTCGGGAAAAAAACACAGTTTTCTTGTTGGAATTTTTGATCGTGTGTACGCGGCATAAGGCGTTAAGATGGGAATCGGTTTCAGGCATAATTAGGTGATTCCCAAAACACCAGTTTAGTGCCAGACAGATAATTATACATAGCAGGCAGTACACAAGGATTATCACATCTGTGTCAGTGACTCAGAAAGGATAAAGCAAGTTGGGTCAAAGCACATGGGGTTTGTGACTCAAAGCACTTATGTCATGACATCAGCATTGAGCCAGTCAACTTGCATGTTTAGAAGACAGGCGCAATGGCAGTCTTCATATTTATCTCAGCACAGGCTCCTTTTAAATAAATGCTTATCAGACTTCTAGGGGAATGAAAAATGTAATTAAATTAGTCAAATAAGCCATGCAAGCTAATTAAATGTCACCTTTGTTTAGTTTAAAATGGTCATACCCTGATGATTCCTGATTGGTCGCAATAAGTTACTGCAATTTTCCTTGTAAAATATAACTACGAAGGGTCTTCAAAAAGTTTCCGAACTTTTATATAACACACTATATTAACAAAAGTATTGGGACGCCTGCCTTTACACGCACATAAACTTTAATGGCATCCCAGTCTTTGTAGAGTTCAATATTGAGTTGGCCCACCCTTTGCAGCTATAACAGCTTCAACTCTAATGGGAAGGCTGTCTACAAGGTTTAGGAGCGTGTCTATGGAAATGTTTGACCATTCTTCCAGAAGTGCATTTGTGAGGTCAGGCACTGATGTTGTAGGAGAAGGCTTGGCTTGCATTCTTCGCTCTAATTCACCGCACAGGTGTACTATTGGGTTGAGGTCAGGACTCTCTGCAGGCCAGTCAAGTTCCTCCACCCCAAACTCGCTCATCCATGTATTTATGGGCCTTGTTTGTTCACTGGTGCACAGTCATGTTGGAACAGAAAAGGGGCCAGCCCCAAACTGTTCCCACAAAGTTGGAAGCATGAAATTGTCCAAAATGTCTTGGTTTTTACTTCACTGGAACTAAGGGGCCAAGCCCAACCCCTGAAAAACAACCGCATACCCTAATCCCCCCTCCAACAAATAATTTGGATCAGTGTACAAAGCAAGGTCCATAAAGACATGGATGAGCGAGTTTGGGGTGGAGAAACTTGATTTTCCTGCACAGAGTCCTGACTTCAACTCGATAGAACACCTTTGGGATGAATTAGAGCGGAGACTGCGAGCCAGGCTTTCTCGTCCACATCAGTGGCTAACCTCACAATTGCACTTCTGGAAGAATGGTCAAGTGTTTCCACAGACACACTCCTAAACCTTGTGGACAGCCTTCTCAGAAGAGTTGAAGCTGTTCTAGCTGCAAAGGGTGGGCCAACTCAATATTGAACCCTACGGACTAAGACTGGGGTGCCATTAAATCTCATGTGCGTGTAAAGGCAGGAGTCCCAATACTTTTGATAATATAGTGTATAAGTTAGTTAAAAAAAAGTGTGGAAACTTTTTGAAGAACCCTCATATATGCTAATTTGCAGGCAGATCCTAAGCAAGAGGAGAAGCTCATCTTAAAAATCCCTGTATAGACTGATCATACTAATGGATTGTTTGTCTTCTAGGGTGGAGGGATCCTGATTCGGAGACTCAGATCTTCTACTCCTTGTCAGTTGGGCTTTGCTCTGCCACAAGTTGTCAGAAGCTCCATTTATACCGAGGACTGAAAAGCCAGTACAGTGTGCGGCCTCCTGCAGGCAGAGAGCTTGGAGAGATTCGGGTGTATGTGGAAGTGGAAGACATGCAAGGAGCTCGGACTCTGGCATTGAACCGGTGAGGTCAAGGTCAATGGAATGGTCATCCTTCTCTGCTTCCATGGGAATGTTGACCTTTGTAGATGATATAGGAAATGGCTTTGTTATATCTCTTTCTGTTTCTTGCACATAGAATCCCTTGTTTATGCACCAAAATGACATTTCTAATATTATCCAATTAAAGTGGACCTATGGTATTTTTGGTTTTGAAACCCTTAAGGGTTTTATCGTACAAATGTTATTATCAGTATTCTCTTAATACAATGCTAAAGCAGAATTTCAGCATTTGTTCTATTTTTCAGAACATTAAGGTTTCCTTTATTTATTCTCTTTCCAGCACTTTATTGATTTCAGTGTCCCGGGTATCACCCGGTACTTCTGTGACAAACTGGCTGAGGCATTACAGCGAGTCTATCTTGGAGAACATGCGTGTCGTGGGTGACACTCCGCTGGTGATCCAGTTAGCAATGGAGATGGTCACTGCTGTGAACCTGGTGAGACATGGGGATGGTATTGGTATAAGCTGATGCTAAAGTGTTAAGGTACATATAGACACGAGATGAGCAAAGTCCTTGATCCAGTTAACCACATTAAAATTAGGAAATATTTGTATGTCTGTGGGCAATCTGCAGCCTCTAAACACTTAAACTCAGCCAGGCATTCTTAAGCCAATCATACATGGATTGAAATTTTGGCCGGTTCAACAGGGACCAGTCGAATTTCGATCCATGTATGGGCAGATTGGTTGTACACTAGTTGACTGACTAGTGTACAACAAACCTCTTGAGTTTTTCCCAAACAATCAGTATCGCTGGCTATAGCTGACAACACTGATCATTGCATTCTGACAGTAGGGAAGGCTCCCCATTGTCAGAATACAATAGTTCCACCTCGAATGCGTGAATGGGGGAATCTGATCTTTTTTTGTTGTTCAACCCACTGGATGAACAAAAAAACATGATCAATGTATTGGCTGCCTTAGTGCAGTTAGGAGATGCTATTCTTTATCAAGCCTCTAGTGCAGTGGTTCTCAACCTTTCTAGTGCCGTGACCCCTTGATAAAATTTCCCAAGTTGTGGGGACCCCCAACAGTAAAATTATTTTCTTTGGTCCCTATCTACGCCATGTGCGGCGCCTCCTCCGTCCCCCCCACTGTCTTCTGGGAGACACACAGGTCCCAGGAGACAGCAGGGACCAGTGGGATTGCGCAGCGCGAGTCGCGCATGCACAGTAGGGAATCAGGCTGTGAAACCGCAAGGCTTCACTTCCTGATTCCCTTACCGAAGATGGCGGTGGCAGCACCCGAGAGCCGAGGGACCGATCGGCTTCGGGTGCTGACATCGCGGGCGCCCTGGACAAGTAAGTATCCTTATTTTAAAAGTCAGCAGCTGCCGTATTTGTAGCTGCTGACTTTTATAAAAAATAAAAATTTGGCGGAACTCCGCTTTACGTCCATCATGATGTGACTTTGCAAGAAAAAAATTATTATGAAACAATACATATTATTTATATATAAACGTCACAGTTGGTTCCTCAAAAGTGGTTATTCCGTGCCACTGCTAGATATACAAAGTGTATAGCACCCAAACATGTATCTAGCAGTAGCACGGAATAACCACTTTTGAGGAACCAACTGGGACGTTTATATATAAATAATATGTATTGTTCCATAATTTTTTTTGCACAGTCATGTCATATTTATTTACAATCTATGTATTGACTGCCACAGCACAAAAATGCTTTAATTAATTAATTAGTGTCTGACTTACCAAAGACACTGAGGTGTTCCATCAGAATCGGCTACCCGTCTAATCATGTGTTAACCGGAAGTGACATTTCGGGAGATTAGAGACCGTTCCGTTGCCGCCATCTTGGTACTCTCGTCCGCAGCAAGGCTACAGTTAGAAGTCGGCAAGCAGACGTCTTTTTACACCCACCAAAGTCTTGTATTTTACACTTATTTTTACCAGTAAACTGAGCTGATATACTATATAAGCCTTATGTAATATATCAGCTCAGTTTACTGGTAAAAATACTTGTAAAATGCAGGACTTCGGTGGGTGTATAAAGATGTCCGCTTGCCGACTTCTAACTGTAGCCTTACTGCGGAGGAGAGTACCAAGATGGCGGCGACGGAACGTCACTTCCGCGCGCTCTCTTCTCCCCCTGAAGCTACGTCTCGCTGGCCGAGACGGACAGACTCTGGCGTAGACACAGTAACTTCTGCAAGGCTGGCTGAGACAGACCCTATTGGACTAGCATTTGCGACCCCCTGGCAAATCGGCAATTGACCCCCAGGTTGAGAACCGCTGCTCTAGTGCATTCCATCATGATTCTAATAACATCAATTGCTCAAGTCCTGAAGAAGGGGGAGGCTTCCCCCCCAGAAATGCGTTGGCTGTATTTGATGCAATTAACCAATAAACCTTTCAAAAAGACCTTTTAATGATAAAAGGCGTTCCTCAGTACACATCCAAGTGTTTATCATCTGCTGATTGATTGCTTTGTAAGTAGCAGCCTAGGACCAGAACAAGCCAAAGCATATATCACCAGCACACCTTGGATCTTCAAAATAACATACAAAAATGTATCGCATCACAGTGGTAAACTGTGAAATTTCTGGGCCATGCAGGACCGGTTCATCAGGCATGGGATGACCAGAACAAGATCCACATAGACTATACTTTTATCAAAGATCTGTTTCTTTGAAGGCAAACAAAATTCACTGTATATACTTCAGATTCTCACTTCTATCCCTCCTGTGCTGTCACACACATCTAACATGTAAACATCTGTGGCTAGGGTGACCACGTGTCCCGGATTGCCCGGGGCAGTCCCGCATTTTGCAGGTCTGTCCCGGGCACCTTCATTCCAGGACAATACAGTGTCCCGGAATGAAACTGACACAGCCACCCCCGGGCCAATCTGATGCCCCCAAAAAAGGGCGCCACATCACCGCGTGACTCACTGACAGTACTTGTCCTGGCCGGGAATGCCTGGAGGAGCACAATCCCTGCCCCCTGCTTGTGATTGGAGAAATCATAAATCCCTCCTCTTGTGTCCAATCACTGTGCTGTGATTCATTACAGCACAAGCTGATTTTTGGGAAGGGAGGGTGTCCCTGAATGGTAGTTTGGAAATGTGGTCACCCTACCTGTGGCTGACTGATTAAAAGGAACAATTGATCATCAAGGATGTTTTTACTAGAGCTGATCGAGTATTGAAAAGTTTTCATTTTCGTACCTCGGTTTTTATCAGGCCTTTGCTTATGTTTTTCTGAGATTAGTCCAGCTCCAAGAAGTGTCTGTTCAATCTTGGATCTTCTGACCTCCTTCACATGTCAGTGAGCAGATAATGTGATGCACTTTACATGATGGTAAGCCATGTTTTCCCTCCACAGGGTGATAATATAACTGAAGAAGAGCACAACTATCTTAGGCTTCTTCGAAACAATGTGACCCATGCTGTGTCCTCCTTAGCGGTCTCCAGTATTTGGGAAGTAGCTGCAGTTAGCGCAGCCTTGACGCAATGTGTGGTAAGTTCTTACAAGTAGAACATCATAACCCAGACAGATATATGGAAAAGCCATTTTGTGTTCTATCCCAGAAGTCAGTTTGCAAAGTTAATTTGTATAGTGAGTTACCTTGTGTTCGCTGACATTGGACTCAGCCTTGCAGCAGGAGTTCTTTCCTTATAAGCCAATTGGCTGTACTTTGGTGGGCTTGCACAAGGGAGATATCACAGACGAGCACTATTAGATTTCCAATGTTTAATATCAATCAAAGCATAATGCCGCGTAGACACGGTCAGAATTTCCGACAACAAATGTTCGATGTGAGCTTGTTGTCGGAAAATCTGACCGTGTGTATGCTCCATCGGACATTTGCTGTCGGAATTTCCGACATCAAATGTTTGAGAGCTGGTTCTCAAAATTTCCGACAACAAAACACAATTCCGGCGCACAAAATTCCACGCATGCTCGGAATCAAGCAGAAGAGCCGCACTGGCTATAGAACTTCATTTTTCTCGGCTCGTCGTACGTGTTGTACTTCACCGCGTTCTTGACGTTCGCAATTTCCGACAACATTTTTGTGACCATGTGTATGCAAGACAAGTTTGAGCAAACATCCGTCGGAAAAAAATCCACGGTTTTGTTGTTGGAATGTCCGATCGTGTGTACACGGCATAAGTTGCTGCAGAACATATAACATGCAGATTCATTTTATTTTGACTTTTGTATCATAAAAACCAAGCTTACCTGCCACCTGGAAATTATACGAATCTTCCCTCAGGATCCCTCCAATTTTATTAGTCCAGCACGTGTTTCGTTCAACAGTACCAAGCCCAGATAAAGAGGGATCCTTTGAACCCCCAAAACACAATACCTTTTTATGGTACGAGAGATTAAATTAATTTGAAATTTCATACGTTCTGCTTTTGGTGCTTAGCTCCTTGCACACCCAGTTTCTACTCAAGCAAAGAGCCAATTTTCAGCCACCAGTCCTAGGAGTGCTGCCTAAGTGCTGGTTCACACTGGGGCGACAAACGCTCCGACATTAGGAGCTCATGTCGCATGACGTGTGAAAATCAATGTTTCCCTATGGGAGCCGTCTTAACTGGTCCGACACATGTCGGTCCGACATTAAAAATTCTCCCTGTACTACTTCTGTCCGACTTTGATCCGACTTCAGCCCATTGACTATCATTGAAGTCGGATCAAAGTCGGATCCTTGTCCTAACCATACGACTTTGGCATCCGACATTGTGATTACAGCAGCAGTAAAAGGAATTTATCTCACCCTGGGATTGTTTTGATTGGTCAAAGGACAAGTCAGACTAGCACAATGTCGGATCAAAGTAGTATCCTGTTCATGAATGTCGGATGGATGTCGGACCAATGTCGGACCAATGTCGGACCAATGTCGGACAGATGTCGCAGAGCAAAGTAGGATGAAAGTCGTGTCGTATAGTGTGAAGGATAATCATTCTACACCGCTTAAGACCTGATTGAAAACACCTACTGCTATTTTAAATTCAGTGGCCCATATATTTCAATTTCTTCTACTTCCAAGAAACTGAAAAAGTTATCGGTGAGTGTCTCTGTAGTATGCCACATCCAAATAATATAGACAAGAAGGATATCCCCAGACTGGACTCTACAGGCACTCAAACATAAGCAAATATTGAAACAGTTATTTATTAACCGCTTAAGGTCCGCCGCACGACGATATACGTCGACAGAATGGCACGGCTGGGCACAAGGGCATACATCCCATGCCCTTTAAGATCCCAGCCATGTCCCGCCGGTGTCCCGCGATCGGGTCAAAGAGCTGAAGAACGGGGAGAGGTAAGTGTAAACAAACCTCTCCCCGTGCTTCCTAGTGAGAGTGTCACTGATCGTCTGTTCCCTGTCATAGGGAACGACGATCAGTGACGTCACACGCCGAGCCACGCCCCCCTACAGTAAGAATCACACATTAGGTCACACTTAACCCCTTTAACGCCCCCTACAGGTTAACCCCTTCACTGCCAGTGTAATTTTCACAGTAATCAGTGCATTTTTATAGCACTGATCGCTGTAAAAATGACAATGGTCCCAAAATAGTGTCCGATGTGTCCGCCATAATGTTGCAGTCATGATAAAAATCGATGATCGCTGCCATTACTAGTAAAAAAAAAATATTAATAAAAATGCCATAAAACTATCAATAAACGCTTATTGTGATTTTTTTTTTTACCAAAAATATGTAGAAGAATACGTATCGGCCTAAACTGAGGAAAAAAACATTTTTTTTATATGTTTTTTGGGGATATTTATTATAGCAAAAAGTAAAAAAAATTGCATTTTTTTCTAAATTGTCGCTCTATTTTTGTTTATAGCGCAAAAAATAAAAACCGCAGAGGTGATCAAATACCACCAAAAGAATGCTCTATTTGTGGGAAAAAAAGGACACCAATTTTGTTTGGGTGCCACGTGGCATGACCGCGCAATTGTCAGTTAAAGCAACACAGTGCCGAATCGCAAAAAGGGGCCGGGTCTTTTAGCTACAAAATAGTCCGGGGCTTAAGTGGTTAATAAAGTACAAATATAGTAAGGAAAGATAAAATTGCAAATGACTTGGAGACTGTTCATGGCTGAGATGTCCACTAGCCAACTGGGCCTGGTCACCAGTCCTCTAAGATCCTCTGGCAAAGACCAAGTGACCAGTGCCTTGGTATTAGTCATTGATAGTATTCAAAATAACCCTTTTTAAAATATATTTAAAGTTTTTTTTGCTATCTGTATAAGGAGATTTGACTTCTTGTTCTGTAGACACAGCAGGAAATTAGAGAAAATCCATCCAATATGAGGGACAGTTGTGACTGAAACAAGTGATAGCAATACAAACCTGACAAATCCGTACCCCCTATGCAATTATCTGAGAGGAGTGCTTTTATAAAGTTTAGACTATCTTGGCTCCACAGAAGGTCTGGTGTTCCTAGGAAAAATGTATTTTCTATCTTCCTGTTAACATGCGCAAGTATCTTCGTGTCTTTGTTTTGTTATGCTCTTTGTCTCATATTAAAGGCTTTTCATCATGATGTGGATATGCCAGTATGGCTACATGTCCTGAATGCCACAGAGAAGATGATCCATGTGCTGAATGAGAGGGGTGACCAGGGACACGGACCTGATGCTGATGTACCACAGAACATCCTCACTTTATTAGGTAAATGCATTCACTTTTTTTCTAAACCAACCCGTCAATAGTACTGTGCAATGTTTGATTATGCCAGTGGATAAAGTGTATGTCTAGCTTGTTTTGAATAGAGCGTGAAAGGGTTAGAACCTTCATCAGACTTTCCGTTTGTCCTGATGACAATTGTAACCTGAACAGGGAGATGGAAAATCCAAAATTGTTCAGTTGCCTCCAGAAATGGGATGAGGGTTTTCTAGTGTAGACACCTATTCCGATGTCAACCGTCCCCTCATTTTGAAGAGATTTCCACTCACTTTCTGACATTTCTCTTGGACAGGAAATAAAAACTCTGATATGGGTTGTAACCAGTTTCTACTCTATCTAAAAAGTAAAAAAATAGTTTTTTGCTACAGATGCATTAAACAGAACATGAGTTACACAAATACAGATATGGATGACCTGTAACATGATTTGGCATTGCTGGAAGATGGGTCAAAACAGTGGAAACAGTGTTTCTAAATGTAAATTAATGCACTTAGGGAAAAAGAATCCCTTGACGGTGTACAACATTGGGGGTACAGTGCTAGACAGCACCACAGAGGAAAAAGATTTGGGGGTACTTATTTCATATGAGTTCAAAATGAGAAAACAGTGTGACCAGGTAGTGGGTAAAGCTAACAGAATAGGATGCATCACTAGAGGGATCACCTGCGGGAGGAAGGAGATCCTGATTCCTCTATATAGATCTTTATATCACTAGAGGGATCACCTGCAGGAGGAAGGAGGTCCTGATTCCCCATATAGATATTTATATCACTAGAGGGATCACCTGCAGTAGGAAGGAGATCCTGATTCCCCTATATAGATCTTTATATCACTAGAGGGATCACCAACAGGAGGAAGGAGATCCTGATTCCCCTATATAGATCTTTATATCACTAGAGGGATCACCAACAGGAGGAAGGAGGTCCTGATTCCCCTATATAGATCTTTATATCACTAGAGGGATCACCTGCGGGAGGAAGGAGATCCTGATTCCTCTATATAGACCTTTATATCACTAGAGGGATCACCTGCAGTAGGAAGGAGATCCTGATTCCCCTATATAGATCTTTATATCACTAGAGGGATCACCAACAGGAGGAAGGAGGTCCTGATTCCCCTATATAGATCTTTATATCACTAGAGGGATCACCTGCGGGAGGAAGGAGATCCTGATTCCTCTATATAGACCTTTATATCACTAGAGGGATCACCTGCGGGAGGAAGGAGATCCTGATTCCCCTATATAGATCTTTATATCACTAGAGGGATCACCAACAGGAGGAAGGAGGTCCTGATTCCCCTATATAGATCTTTATATCACTAGAGGGATCACCTCTGGGAGGAAGGAGATCCTGATTCCTCTATATAGACCTTTATATCACTAGAGGGATCACCTGCAGTAGGAAGGAGATCCTGATTCCCCTATATAGATCTTTATATCACTAGAGGGATCACCAACAGGAGGAAGGAGGTCCTGATTCCCCTAAATAGATCTTTATATCACTAGAGGGATCACCTGTGGGAGGAAGGAGATCCTGATTCCTCTATATAGACCTTTATATCACTAGAGGGATCACCTGCAGTAGGAAGGAGATCCTGATTCCCCTATATAGATCTTTATATCACTAGAGGGATCACCAACAGGAGGAAGGAGGTCCTGATTCCCCATATAGATCTTTATATCACTAGAGGGATCACCTGCGGGAGGAAGGAGATCCTGATTCCCCTATATAGATCTTTATATCACTAGAGGGATCACCAACAGGAGGAAGGAGGTCCTGATTCCACTATATAGATCTTTATATCACTAGAGGGATCACCTGCAGTAGGAAGGAGATCCTGATTCCCCTATATAGATCTTTATATCACTAGAGGGATCACCAACAGGAGGAAGGAGGTCCTGATTCCCCTATATAGATCTTTATATCACTAGAGGGATCACCTGCGGGAGGAAGGAGATCCTGATTCCTCTATATAGACCTTTATATCACTAGAGGGATCACCTGCGGGAGGAAGGAGATCCTGATTCCTCTATATAGATCTTTATATCACTAGAGGGATCACCTGCGGGAGGAAGGAGATCCTGATTCCTCTATATAGACCTTTATATCACTAGAGGGATCACCTGCGGGAGGAAGGAGATCCTGATTCCCCTATATAGATCTTTATATCACTAGAGGGATCACCAACAGGAGGAAGGAGGTCCTGATTCCCCTATATAGATCTTTATATCACTAGAGGGATCACCTCTGGGAGGAAGGAGATCCTGATTCCTCTATATAGACCTTTATATCACTAGAGGGATCACCTGCGGGAGGAAGGAGATCCTGATTCCCCTATATAGATCTTTATATCACTAGAGGGATCACCAACAGGAGGAAGGAGGTCCTGATTCCCCTATATAGATCTTTATATCACTAGAGGGATCACCTGCGGGAGGAAGGAGATCCTGATTCCTCTATATAGACCTTTATATCACTAGAGGGATCACCTGCGGGAGGAAGGAGATCCTGATTCCCCTATATAGATCTTTATATCACTAGAGGGATCACCAACAGGAGGAAGGAGGTCCTGATTCCCCTATATAGATCTTTATATCACTAGAGGGATCACCTCTGGGAGGAAGGAGATCCTGATTCCTCTATATAGACCTTTATATCACTAGAGGGATCACCTGCAGTAGGAAGGAGATCCTGATTCCCCTATATAGATCTTTATATCACTAGAGGGATCACCAACAGGAGGAAGGAGGTCCTGATTCCCCTAAATAGATCTTTATATCACTAGAGGGATCACCTGTGGGAGGAAGGAGATCCTGATTCCTCTATATAGACCTTTATATCACTAGAGGGATCACCTGCAGTAGGAAGGAGATCCTGATTCCCCTATATAGATCTTTATATCACTAGAGGGATCACCAACAGGAGGAAGGAGGTCCTGATTCCCCATATAGATCTTTATATCACTAGAGGGATCACCTGCGGGAGGAAGGAGATCCTGATTCCCCTATATAGATCTTTATATCACTAGAGGGATCACCAACAGGAGGAAGGAGGTCCTGATTCCACTATATAGATCTTTATATCACTAGAGGGATCACCTGCGGGAGGAAGGAGATCCTGATTCCTCTATATAGACCTTTTATATCACTAGAGGGATCACCTGCAGTAGGAAGGAGGTCCTGATTCCCCATATAGATCTTTATATCACTAGAGGGATCACCTGCAGTAGGAAGGAGAGCCTGATTCCCCTATATAGACCTTTATATCACTAGAGGGATCACCTGCAGTAGGAAGGAGATCCTGATTCCCCTATATAAATCTTTATATCACTAGAGGGATCACCTACAGTAGGAAGGAGATCCTGATTCCCCTATATAGACCTTTATATCACTAGAGGGATCACCTGCAGTAGGAAGGAGAGCCTGATTCCCCTATATAGACCTTTATATCACTAGAGGGATCACCTGCAGTAGGAAGGAGATCCTGATTCCCCTATATAGACCCTTATATCACTAGAGGGATCACTAGCAGGAATAGGGAGGTCCTGATTCCTCTATATAAATCTTTAGTGAGACCTCCTTTAGAATACTGTGTCCAGCTCTGGAGACCTCACTTACAAAAAAGATATTGATAGGACAGAACGTGTCTTGAGATGGGTAACAAAAATGGTGAAAGGTCTGAGGGATAAAACATATGGAGAGTGACTTCAGGAACTTAATATGTACAGTTCATAAAGTATGTGTCCGACCAAAGGAAAAACACCCTAATAAATTGGCACCACATCCCAATAAAGTAATGTATGTGAAGCAAGGGTGAGAGGAGATGGGATTTTAACGATGCATATTATATACTAAATGATGAGAGAAAATTGTATATCAAAATACAAAAATGTAATTGTTTTAAAACACAATTTGAGACAAGGCAGTAAATCAATACATTGGTGGTCATAGTAAATAGGTCCCAATTAGAACAGGAAACAACTTACACAGTGTCCCGACATGTTTCGCGAATTGCTTCTTCAGGGGATGTGCAAGAAAAGTCAGCGTCAAAAAGGACTATACAAATTAAAAACAGAGATCCAAATTAGATTAACAAGTAAGATTAGGCACTATATTGCAATAGTCAGACTTCAACAAAAGGCATGTTCACCCCGCGGTCAGAGACCAAAACTGTCCACCACCGCCAATAGAGAATACCCGCTTACCGCCAATTGCAGTGTCCCGGGAAGGTCACAGGGGGCTATTCAGAGATCGGGCTGTATAAGAGTGGGTAAAGGAAAAAAGTAAATGTACATTTATGGAGAGAGAGTAGACTGTGCTAAAAAATGGGCACAGACAGAAACCCATGCTGTGAAAGAACAGCAGAAATAAAATATATATGGTACTCACTTAAAAGAAAATAACACAGAACATGGGATGGAGGGCGACTCGGAATAGCCTGTCTAACATATTTAGCAGGATCTGAATCTAATAAGAAAAGAAATGGCTGCACATCCAGGAATTCTGATTTCCTTTTATTGTTCAAAGTGATAACACCAAAGACACCAACACAAGGTCATGTATATGAATCTAAGGGTGGGGGGGGGGGGGGAAAGGACAATGTAAATGCTAGATAAGATATATATTTCTAAAAAAAAAAAATGGAGTGGAATAAAGAGATAGGGAAAGCGTTGATGGAAAATTGTATATAAAAGGGCATAATTACAAAATAATATTGAAATAGAGTCTCAATGAAGGCACGTTATGAGGAATACTACTTTTTTTATAAAGAAAAAGTTATGAGGACAAATGTCTCTATAAAGATGTATAAATGGTTCAGGGCGATGATAATGGCAGGTGACTCGGATACAAGTAGGATTAGACAGAGAAACAATAAGGAAAGAATGTTAATATGTACAGTCTGGAGGAAAGAAGGGAAAGGGGAGACATGATTTAAACTTTTAAATACATCAAGGGGGTGAAAAAGGTTTAAGAGGGCAGGATTTTCAATATGAAACCAAAATCAAGAACACGGGGACACGACCTCAAACTAACTGGAGGAAAGTTCAAAACGAATCCTAGAAAGTATTATTTTACTGTAAGGGCAGTTGATGCTATGAACAGATTTCCAGCAGAGGTGGTGAGTCAGTCAACAGTAATTGGTTTCAAACATGCTTGGGGACAAACATAGATCTATATACTCAGACAAAAAAGTTAACGAAAAAAAAAAGACATAAAAAATGACAAAACATGTATAAAAGAATAATCAGACTCGATGGACCACTTGGTCTTTTTTCAACCGACAATTTTCTATGTTTCTATGATCCTGGTCGCTCATATGTATTTAAATCACAGATAAAATTATTGGGAGATGGCAGTCCTAAAAAAACAATGGAAAATGCGATACTTTTTGATCTTTTTTTACTTTCCCTTTACCACTTTTTTTACTCCAAATCCCTTACATTCAATGAGCACTGCAGTATGTATATTTATTTCATAGTTTTCGATGTTACATGGTTTTTTTCAGGTGGTGTTTTGGCCTCCTCAAATTCGGATGACCTGTCTCTTACTGCCATTGATCTAACAAAGGCTCTGATAGTTTCCCTTGGAAGGTCACTTGTCACAGGTGAAGATCCTCTACTTCTTGCTGTTCCTGGTGTTCGGGCACAAGTGACACGAGTTCCAACCAAAAGCCCCTTGTGCTCCGCTTCTTTGTCATTGTGCCAAACCTCTAAATCTCAAAATCTGTTGCATACCTTGTCAAGTCACCGTGAACTTCTTCAAGTGACCATGGAGCTAGAAGATAACCCATTTCCTGCTGGACTTCCTCCAAACCTTACCATGTCCTCTCAGTTGGCTGTCTTGGAGTTCACATCCATTTATGGTGAGCGTGTACCTGTAAAAGACTTGCCCAAAGATTTGGCAATCCAGCTGGCATTGCCCATCAGGAAGGACATTGCTTTAACGCCAGTATCAGCCTTCATACCACCAAGGGGTAGTGCCAGTGTCACAGTGACTACCAGCATGGCACACAGATCAGCAGGCGTGCATCTTCACATTAGTTTTATGCGGCTAAATGGTAAGCAGGGTCTTGGGAGGATTAATGCATGTATAAAGCTGATGTACAGTAGGTTCCAGCTGAAATCACTGAACTTTGATCAAAAATGTGTTGTGTTTTTTTTTTTAATAGGACTTGCCAAGTACCGTATATACTTGAGTATAAGCCGACCCGAGTATAAGCCGAGGTACCTAATGTTACCACAAAAAACTGGGAAAACGTACTGACTCGAGTATAAGGCGAGGGTCAACAATGCCTCACTGTTCCCATCCTTACTGTGCCCATCCTCACTGTTCCTCACTGTTCCCATCCTCACTGTTCCTCACTGTTCCCATCCTCACTGTTCCTATCCTCACTGTTCCCATCCTCACTGTTCCTATCCTCACTGTTCCCATCCTCACTGTTCCCTATCCTCACTGTTCCTATCCTCACTGTTCCCATCCTCACTGTTCCTATCCTCACTGTTCCCATCCTCACTGTTCCCATCCTCACTGTTCCTATCCTCACTGTTCCTATCCTCACCGTTCCCATCCTCATTGTTCCTATCCTCACTGTTCCCATCCTCACTGTTCCCATCCTCACTGTTCCCATCCTCACTGTTCCTATCCTCACTGTTCCTATCCTCACTGTTCCTATCCTCACTGTTCCCATCCTCACTGTTCCTATCCTCACTGTTCCCATCCTCACTGTTCCTATCCTCACTGTTCCCATCCTCACTGTTCCCATCCTCACTGTTCCCATCCTCACTGTTCCCTATCCTCACTGTTCCTATCCTCACTGTTTCTATCCTCACTGTTCCCATCCTCACTGTTCCTATCCTCACTGTTCCCATCCTCACTGTTCCCATCCTCACTGTTCCCATCCTCACTGTTCCTATCCTCACTGTTCCCTAGCTCACTGTTTAAATTTAACAATGTAAATAGTACCTGAAAAAAAGTTGAGAGGCTGCGGCGTCCATCGTTTAAATCTCGCGGTCTCTTCCTGGTCCCTTCCGTGATAGGCGATTCTCAGCAGACACTCTCCGCCTATCACGAACGTTCTCTCATCCTCACCCATCCCAGCAGACACTGTGTTGGGTGTTCCGCCAATCACAGACGTCTGCTGGGAAACTGAGGATGAGAGATTGTTCGTGATAGGCGGAGAGTGTCTGTTGAGAATCGCCTATCACGGAAGGGACCAGGAAGAGACCGCGAGATTTAAACGATGGACGCCGCAGCCTCTCAACTTTTTTTCAGGTGCTATTTACAATGTTAAATTTCGCTGACTCTAGTATAAGCCGAGGGGGGGGACTTTCAGCCCAAAAAAAAGGGCTGAAAATCTCGGCTTATACTCGAGTATATACGGTATATAACACTTTTGGCAATGGCAGATCAGAGATTGTAAGATAACGTATACCCTGTCCAATCATTACCTATGTAGCACACGGACCCTTTTCTCCTGCCTACCTTCACTTTGCAGAGATAAAGGCACACCGTGCCACATGCCCGTATCCTCCTGGTATAAGAGGTTGAGCGGTGTTCTTACAGTTTTGGGTCCTGCAGCGAGTTACCTCCCTTCCATTGGTTCTCATCCCCAGAATATAGGCAAAAGTCTGTTCTTTTCCCCGAAAGAAGGCCAATGTCCAGACACTGTTTAAACTCCAAACAGACGAGTTTATTTTATCTTGCTTGAAACAGATTTGGAAATAGGTTGAAGATAGTAACAAAAGCAGGTAGGGAGACAGGTTCAGGCACGCGATACCCAGTTACCCTATTCTTCACTCACGCCTGAGTGTGAATTGCTCACCCGGATAGATCCCTCTCACAGTTCTTGCAGCCGGAGTGAAGCACGAACAGTTTCTTTAAGTTAGTCCCCTTCACGGACAAGTCTAAGAGATCCTCTGCCACAGAATCCTTTAGGTACTAAGTTAGAACTTTGAAACTCCCATAGATTAGTAGAGACCATAGGTGCCAATGGGACACGCTACAGGAGCTATACTGCAACTCACGAATCCTTCCCTCTGATAGGCAACCAGGCCTCTCCTTCACGTGAATTTCTCCACCGATCCATCGGACAGGTCCTCCCCCGGTTTCCTCTCCTTCAGAGCAGGCCACCCTCACACGGGTTCCCTGGGACTCCAGTGTGTTGGTTGTAGACCCAGTTGAAGGTACTGGGCCTACCTGTAACTCTGTAGCCTCGAGCTAAAGGTGCCTGAGACTCCTCTGCCAATTCACGCACCTCAGACCAGCAGGGCCAACGGGCGTGACTTCGCCACCAGGGGTCCTCCTGGGAATCCCCCTGGCCAATCCCCCCAATGAGGCACACTCCACTCCCCTCTCCACTCTCCTGCACTCGTCCTTAGAACATGGCGTCTGCCCTTTATGTACCCTCTCCCAGCATGCACGGCAGGCTGAACTCCGCCCACCGCACGGCCCCCGAGAGAGGACACAAAATCACACCACAATGTCACCAGTGGTTCAACCCGAGACCTGGGCAACAGCGCCACCACAGGCCCAGGGGAACAATACACCAGACAACAACATGGCAGAGCAGAGTCCATATTTAACAGAATTGTAGAATCTGAGCCATACTATTGCTCAGACTGCCCCCTAAATTTACAACATAGCGACCCCATTTTTGGGGGTCCCGCTACACCTACAATCTATGCTTATGTCTCTACTACATCATAGTGATCTACTGATTCACAGTAGAACTGATGCAGGAATAGAGCAGGAAAAGCACTCATTGCTTCATGGGAGATAAGCTCCTCTACCCTGTTTGAATACAAAGGGCTGAGGTACTTGCCTTTCCTGCAGAAAATTCTGTTCCAGAGTCCATAGTGCTGGTCACATGACCAGAAATCTAGGAATTTGGTTACACAATCTCTTTTTAAGATGAAGATCACTTCGGAGTGGCTGATCCCTTTTTTAAGCATAGATTCTATGACCAAATGCCTGGACTTTTCGCACTGAAGTTTGCCTAGAGTAGCGTTTTCTCTCAGCCCTTTTATTTTCCTTTATCCACGACTGGTCACCCAATTTTATGTTATAGTTTACAGATTTGTTACCCCAAAGCTTCATATTCCTGATATGTGCCTGCTGTACCATGTACTTGTATGAGAACGTATCCTCTTGCTTCCTTTCAATCCTTGGTGTTTCTGCTAGTCCCCTTGCTTTCCTATTAAAAACTGGCCACACTAGGCAGGAGAGCACAGCATGGTCAGTTCTTTAGCTGTGCTGGGAATTCAGTGTGCTCTCCTCCAATGATCAGACTTGTTTTGATGCTCCCCCGCTGCACAGCCATTCACTGGGAAGCTCAGTGTGCTGCTGCTTCTCCTCGCCCCAGCTCTTATGTAGCTGAGAACAGAGGGAATGTGATCACTTATAAAAAAAGGAAAAAAAGTATTTATAATGTATTTTTATATCTATACAAAAATGTTTTTCCTTTTATTTCTATTTTAAACTGAATGGGTTGTTTTGCAAGGTGATCACTTACAATCACTTTAGGTTTCAAAGCACAGGAACACACGGGATTTTACACAAAGGAAGCAATGCAAAGAGACCAGGAGACTTTCTCATACAAGTACATAGTACAGCAGGCACATATCAGGAATATGAAGTGTTGGGGAAACAAACGCATTAAGCATAGTACTGTGCATGCACCGACTAGACACGTGCACCAGCCAGGCACAGAACTACATCTAAGAAAGAAAGGAGCCACTACTGAGCATGCGCCACACAGCTCCAGCAGTCACTACTGCATAGTCGCCAGCCAGGCACAGAGTCAGCGGCCCTACCGCTGTGTACATGGTGCACTCCCAAGGGGAAAAATGCATCAAAAGGTAAGGACTGCGGGCACAAAATGTATTTACATGATTTATAAAGGGCAGTTTTGCTTTCAGGGTTTAACACTACTTTACTGTAGATAATATCCTAAGCCTTCAGTTTTTTTTTTTTTATAAATCTTGCTTTGTAAAGAAACGAAAAAGGTCATAAAATAATTTACGTTATATTTTTAGAGTCAGACTGGTCACTTGAAGTGTCCCCAGAATTGTTAATTTCATATGGACCCCTTCAGTTCTTCAATACTTCTGACATGCAAAGGATTCATACATTAAAGTTTTCATTGGATGAGGAGAATACACGGAATCTCACTCTGCTTCTCCCCAGTGCCCGGAGGTATAAACTTATCCTTACCTAGTCTTTATCTATAACTGTTATTAACCCCTTCCTGCCGACCATACGCATATATGCAGCCTAAGAGTAGTGGATCTTTTTCCGTGGGTCCGCATAACGACTGGGACCTGGGACTCCCGCTTCCAGGTCACCGGATCACTGTAATAGCCTCTGATTGGCTATCACAGTAATCAGTCACTCTGTGAGATTGCCCTTGTGTTTTATGTCCTCTTCTGAGTGTAGAGACCGATACGTTGTATCTTCCTCTCCTTGCAGGAGATAAAGCTGTTAATAAAAAACAAAAAATTAAATAAAAAAATAAAGTCATGGTTGTGGTCAAAGGTCACAGTCAGCATATTTTGGGTAGAATTTTTTTTTTTTTTAATTAGTATCATTGTCCGTTAGTGTCAGTGGCGGTGCGTCCATAGTGGGCGCAGGAGCGCCGCCCCCTCTCTCTCCTGCACCCATCAATCAATACATACATTCATACATTGTATGAATGTATGTATTGTCGCTGGCGCCGCTGCCGCCCACTATTCAGATGGCCGGCCCTTTGGCGAGCGCCGACCATCTGAATTACAGCGGTGGCCGGCTGTGGGTGTGTTTTGGAAGTGCCTATCAGAGCCAGCGGCTCTGATAGGCTTCCCGATTACAGCCTGTGGGCTGTAATCGGCTTCCAAATAGTTAACCATAGGGCGCACAGCCACATGCCTCTCAGCCAATCAGGTTCACCAGGTCTGGTTACCGGTAACCTGATTGGCTGAAGCGACATTGAGGGCGGGAGAAGACATCGAGGGAGCGTGGAGGTCTGGAGGAGGATGGCTGACCCGAGAAAGGTAAGTGGCAAACTGGCGGTTTTTGTGGGGGCAAACTGGAGGCAATTGATGGTCACAGTGGCGAAAATTGATGGCATGGCACAGTGGCGACAATTGATGGCATGGCACAGTGGCGACAATTGATGGCATGGCACAGTGGCGACAATTGATGGCATGGCACAGTGGTGACAATTGATGGCATGGCACAGTGGCTGCGTTTGATGGCACAGTGGCTGCGTTTGATGGCACAGTGGCTGCGTTTGATGGCACAGTGGTGACAATTGATGGCACAGTGGCGACAATTGATGGCACAGTGGCAACAATTGATGGGCACAGTGGCTGTGTTTGATGGCACAGTGGCGACAATTGATAGACACAGTAGCTGTGTTTGATGGGCACAGTGAGGCTGCAATTGATGTTTTTTTATTCGTTTGTTTGCACCCCCCAAAAATTTTGACCACCAGCCGCCACTGGTCAGTGGGGTTGATTTACTAAACCTGGAGAGTACAAAATCTGGTGCAGCTGTGCATGGGAGCCAATCAGCCTCTAATTTCAGCTTGTTTATTACGTTTTGCAAAAAAAACTGGATGCTGATTTTTTTTCTATGCAATTTTTTGTAAGATTTTGCACTCTGCAATTTTAGTAAATCAGTATGTTTTAGACAGGATAAAAACAAAATGAAATGTGTACTATTGTAGGCGCTACAATGGGTACAAACAACAAACCAACAAACACATATGTGGTATCGCTGCGAACATCAGGACCAGGAGATTTTAATTTGAGTTGTTTGTTGGTGGTAAAGTATGGAAGTATCAAGAAATAAAAAGCTAAATTAAAAAAATATATATATTTTACTATTTTGGGCCAGTTTTCCTTTGATAATAAAAAAAAATCAGGAGATGTCCATTACCATCGACCACCAAATGAAAGCCCAATTTGTCCTGAAAAACCAAGGTATAATTCACCTGGATACACAAAGTAGTTGTGGTGATATGTATAGTTTTACTAACACGTGTCAAAGTTGCAAAATTGTGCTTAGGCATTAACATTTGTTTTACCCTTAGGTGGGAAGGGGTTAATATTAAATTCTTCCTGTTTATTAACTTTATTAACCCAAATGTAAACTTTAATTGACAACAAATGCAGTGCTGCAGCGACAACAGATAGACTCATAAACTATTGTATAAATGTATAAGGTGTGACAATTTAATTCCCGGAATGCCCGTGGCATAGCACAGCCAAAGCCATTCACACTTGAGTGTGCTTTGACATGATATAACTTGCACTCGCCTAGGTTGCAGACCAGTTGACTCAGTCTTTACGGAGTAGTAGAAGAATTAGTAAGTGTGTGCATTGCAATGTTGGCGGAAAATGAGTGACCGGAACCAGGAGCAGCGGATTAACATCAAATTTTGTGCAAAAATTGGCAAAAGTGCGATCAAAGTTTTAGCTCTGTTACAACAGGCTTATGGTGAACATTCCACAAAGAAATCGAGTGTTTTTGAATGGCATAGGCAGTTTAAGGAGGGGCAGAAGATGTCCACAATGATGCAAGAACATGGTACAACAGTCAACCAACATTGTTACTTGGAGATTCTGAAAAGGTTTCGGGAACCCAGATAGCAAGGATAACTTGCCAGTAATTTGTGGCAGTGTTGAATTTTAAGTCTGTTAACTTGCTGCACATTTTCACTACAAGTTGTACACTAGCAGAGCACTTGAAGCACAAGTTCTAGTTGACACTTTTCCAATTTGTAGCAAATTTGCATGCCAAGTCTCTAGCAAGAGCAAAGTTGCAGTGACGAGTCTACAGTAAGAGCTCTGCAAATATACAGCATGAAAATTCAGCCACAGTGCCCCCTGTGGTGGGATGACTATTGCATAACATAACTGAACCAGAACTTGCTCTGGAGTCATGCAATGAGATCTTGCTGCAATTGTGCAACAAACTTGTGAAGTCTGGCAAGTCTAGCAATAGCTTAGCAAGTAATTTTAAACATACAGCACATTTGCTTGCTATGTGGGAATGTGTTCAGAGGAAAAGACCGGAAGTGGATTTTCCACCTCAACAATGCTGCTGCACATGATGAGTTACGTGTTTGTGAGTTCCTGGCCCAGAAATCTATTTCAAAACTTGACCAACCACCTTATTCCCCTAACTTAGCACCTTGCAACTTTTGGCTGTTTCCAAAATTAAAAAATAATTTAAAAGGGCACAGATTTGATGATGGTCGTGCCCAACGACAAAGATACTGCACATCCGAGTGTGTGGTGACAGGTGGTGAGGAGGCGATATGTTGCCTCCTCACCATGTGAATTAAAACCATGAGTGCCATGCAATGCACGCGCTTGTGACATGGTAATACAGCAAATAGAGGTTTAAATCAGGTCTAAAAAGGCAACACAGGGCAACACTGCCCGGTGATTTTCACCGCTTTTAGTTCGCCCACCCCTGGTCTATCACATAAAATCCCAATGAAATACATTTACATTTTTGGTTGTAACATGACAAAATGTGGAAAATTTCAAGGGGTATGCATACTTTTTCAAGCCACTGTACCAAAAATTCATATGGGAGATCTAAGAAACTACCATGCTTGAATGAAATTGCATTTTTTAATAGCATTGGTCTTTAAAGTGCAATGGAAGTCATGGATATAGATATGCAGTCAAAGACATTATACAGTGGAACCTTGGATTACAAGCAGGAGAATGCTCGTAATCCAAAGCACTCGCATATCAAAGCGAGTTTCCCCATAGAAGTCAATGGAAACGAAAATAATTTGACTTCTATGGCATGCAATACCGCATGTGGCCAGAGGTGGGGGGGTCGTAGAGCCTCGGAAATACTCGGGACAGCTCGGCTGAACTCGGAAACCCTCGTATTTCCGAACGGCTCCAATAGGCTCCGGCCCCCCCCCCCGCACCTCTGGTCAAATGCGGTACTGAACACCGCTGTGGCTTGAATCCTGCTCGTTTTGCGAGACAACACTCGTATTGCGAAACGCTTGTTAACCGGGTTACTCGCAATCCAAGGTTTCACTGTACTAACAACCTCCATTTTTCATAGGCTTACTGACAATTTCCAATTAAAACAGTTATGCTGAGTGTCTGAATATGAGTGTGTAATCTAATAGGCACAACAGTTAGAACCAGGGCCCTCCATAATTAGCATTCAGTAACAGAATTGGTTGGACACGCCTCCTGTTTTCCTCTGTAATGCAAGTCTGTGTGAGCACACTTGTGGGTGTGGCTGTTACTCAGCTCTGCCAGCACAGAGCACTAGAGTGGAATTGATGGTAGCAGCAGTAGAGAGGGAAAAAAAATATAAAAGCATTTCCAAGCAAGACTCTATTATAATAAAGACTCTTTTTGTGTGATGAGCATTTAACAGTAAAAAGACTTGACTATTGCCTATAGTGTTGACACTGTACTCTCTTTCCTTTGTATTCTGGTGTCTCAGTGGGTCCTTGCTGGAGTACCAAATCAATATCACAAGTCTTCTCTCTGTCAGCTCAGTTTCGGTCTCTGTCAGCCTTTTCTCCAGCCTCTGCCAATACTTCCATGTGCCAAGCCTGACATGGAGAACAGACGGCATGAGCCCAAGCAATGCCAGTCTTCCCCATCAAGTTGTGTGCCGGGCCCAGCATCTAACCCTGTTTGGAGCCAGTCTGTTTGTACCTCCTCACCAACTCGTATGGTTGACCCCTGTGAGTATAATTACCTTTTATTACAGTGATTGTGTCATAAGAAAAGTATGAAGGTTGCCATTGCTGACCTTTGAGAATGATGATTCCCTCAATGTCATGCTGGTACATTGGCTATGATACTTTTTATGACCTGGAGCATGCATAAAGATACAGAACTCTAACAATTACAAAATATACCCTGTAGCTGTATACCCAGATCTGTGATGCTGAGCTATATACCCCGATCTGTGAGGCTGAGCTATATACCCTGATCTGTGAGGCTGAGCTATATACCCCAATCTGTGAGGCTGAGCTATATACCCCGATCTCTGAGGCTGAGCTTATATACCCCAATCTGTGAGGCTGAGCTGTATACTCTGTCCTGTGATGCTGGTGCTGTATACTCCTGACACTATGAGTGGAAGCAAGTGGAATACAGGGGACAGAGTGTGTGGATTATATAAGGGGTGTGGCTTATGAGAAGTGGGAGGTGTCAAAAAGGAAGGGCGGGGTCTGGCACCCCCATCCTAAAACTTCACCAGCTGCCACTGCATTACGTTATGCTCTCCAGAATGCAAAACATTCTCTAAATTGCCATTGCTGACCTTTGAGAATGATGATTCCCTCAATGTCATGCTGGTACATTGGCTATGATACTTTTTATGACCTGGAGCATGCATAAAGATACAGAACTCTAACAATTACAAAATATACCCTGTAGCTGTATACCCAGATCTGTGATGCTGAGCTATATACCCCGATCTGTGAGGCTGAGCTATATACCCCGATCTGTGAGGCTGAGCTATATACCCCGATCTGTGAGGCTGAGCTATATACCCCGATCTCTGAGGCTGAGCTTATATACCCCGATCTCTGAGGCTGAGCTGTATACTCTGTCCTGTGATGCTGGTGCTGTATACTCCTGACACTATGAGTGGAAGCAAGTGGAATACAGGGGACAGAGTGTGTGGATTCTATAAGGGGTGGGGCTTATGAGAAGTGGGAGGTGTCAAAAATGAAGGGCGGGGTCTGGCGCCCCCATCCTAAAACTTCACCAGCTGCCACTGCATTACGTTATGCTCTCCAGAATGCAAAGCATTCTCTAAATGGTGCCCATGTTGAGCACCCAACCTCCTTTAATCACAATGCATTAGGCTGGCCACTCAGCACGGAACCCGGAAGCAGGTGGAAATCACCAGAGTAGCCGTGTCTAGTTCAGTGATTTCCAGCTTCCAGGGGCATCGGCCAGGTATGCTATATACATAGTTATATTGGTCCAGGCTGGACCAATGTAACTAATTATATAAAAATATACCACACCTGGAATTCTTCTTTAATCCGGGTGGAATTTGTAAGTCCCATCAAATTACTTCAGTCATTAATATAATAATACTGTCATGATTAGGATGGACTATATAAAGTAGAGCAGAGAGGAGAGTGGAACAAAACACCTACATGTGACTGAGTGTAGAAGATGCTACCTCATTCTCATTTTTCGGTTTCTCCTTTTAATATAAATATTTGATGGTATTTATGTACCTGACCATTCAGGTATGTTCAAATTTCAGCATGAGCTATTGAGCTCTGTAAACATGTTTTTTTTATTTTTTTAAGCAAAGCTAGTAAGACTTTGGCAATGTACATTTATCATTACCAAACTCTACACCAGAGGTAAATAAAAAAAAAAAAATGTTTGGAGGAAAGAGAGACAGGGGGACATAAGAGGCAGTCAATCCAAATGCTGTATAGTTGGAACTGGGAGCTTTGCATTAATGAGGGATATCAGTTTTACTCAGTGACTGGATTGGTTGAATATAATAGAGGTGAAATGATGCTGGTATAAAAGTTATTTTCCATTCTTTCTTGCTAGCCTAACCTTGTTTTGTGTGTCTAGTCTCCCCGTCGGTGGACACTTGCACTTTTGTGCTGCTCGATTCTCCTATCTCTATATCTGCTGCTGGTCCTGATAACGCACAAGCTGGACCACCTGGATTTGTCATGGGTAGGAACCATTCCACTGTGTGGTCCGCAAGGCCAGTACAGATACTGGGTGCTGGTGAAGACAGGCTGGAGGAGGGAGGCAGGTGTGTACTGACCGATTGTATGGGGCATATACAGTAGGGTGACCAGACATCCCCGGTTTCAGGGGACAGTCCCCGGATTGAGGACACTGTCCCCGGACCAAGTCTGTCCCCAGTTTTGTCCCCGGATTGTATTTGAACAGGGGCTGGGGCAATTTCAAAGACAGTCAGTGCAGAATAAAAAATAAATAAATTCTGAATTACACTCCGCCGCTCCTACTAGCTTAGGGGGGTGTATTTTTTTCCATTATCTGTGCCCCTTTCTGATGATCATGTGCTGGTCGGAGTGGAGGGAATACTTCTTCAGTTTCGAGTGCTCATTCAGCTCCGCTCTCATGTTCTTCTGCCTTGGCTCAAGTCCCGGCCAGCCGCCTGCCAGATTATCTCCTTGCCTTCCTTGGCGGAGTGATCTTCCTCCGCTCCCCACCCAGTAGTAGCCGGGCCTGGAGAGTAAGACTTGACAGGCTGTGAGGCCGGCGGCGGCGGCGACGAGCAGAGAGTCGCTGATTGCCGCCATTACTAGTAAAAAAAACAAAAAAATATGTCCCCAGATTTCATTTAAAAAATCTGGTCACCTTAATATACAGTATATAGGCTGTGTGACATGTGCATCCATAGGGTGCTACAGTTTTAGCTGTTGTTAAACAACTTTATCCAAATATTATTTCAAAGTGATTTTATAAGATTTTCTGTATTTTGATATGCTAATCTTTTCATTTGTTTGGTTATCATTTAGGCACTACTGCCCATGTTGGCATCAACCTATATGGGTTGAACAAAAGTGGAGCCCGTCACCTAAACAGCAGGGGAGGCCTAACCCCAGGAAGTCTCGATATGTTCCAGGTCGAAACAGACACCAACTTGGGAGAGATCTGGAAGATTCGTGTGTGGCATGACAACACTGGTACTGTATATGAAAATGGCTAGATGAGCAGATATTAACGCAATGGAAAGTACAAAAATAAGAATACAGTATTTTTTTAAAAAGAGGTTCAAATAATTATACATTTAAAGGATAACCACCAAAAGCACAAAAATGCAAAATGTTGAAGCTTACAGTCCTTAGAGGGTGGTGGTGGCTGCATTTGTTTTCTATTTTTAAAGCTAAGAACATTTTCGGCAAATACAGAAAATACCTGTTGATCTTGCCAGAAATGCAGTGCTCTTGACGTTTCCTGTGAACTGCACTGAAGATTAAATTCCTGCCTAGCTATCTTCTGTAAATAGCCAATTGTCCTGCCCCCTATATAATGGAAATGAAGAGATACAGTGCTTTGAAAAAGTAGTCAGACCCCTTGAAATTTTCCACATTTTGTCACGTTACAACCAAAAACGTAAATATATTTTATTGGGATCTTATGTGATGGACCAACACAAAGTGGCACATAATTGTGACGTGGAAAGAAAAAGGATAAATGGTTTCCAACATTTTTTACAAAAAAAAAATCTGAAAAGTGTGACGCGCATTTGTATTCAGCCCCCTTTACTCTGATACCCTTAACTAAAATCTTGTGGAACCAATTGCCTTCAGAAGTCACCTAATTAGTAAATAGACACCACCTGTGTGTAATTTAATCACAGTATAAATACAGCTGTTCTGTGAAGCCCTCATAGGTTTGTTAGAGAACCTTAGTGAACAAACGGCATCATGAAGGCCAAGGAACACATCAGTCAGGTCAGGGATAAAGTTTAACCACTTCAGCCCCGGAAGAATTGGCTGCACAATGACCAGGCCATTTTTTGCGATTCGGCACTGCGTCGCTTTAACTGACAATTGCGCGGTCGTGCAAGGCTGTACCCAAACAAAATTGATGTCCTTTTTTCCCCCACAAATAGAGCTTTCTTTTGGTGGTATTTAATCATCTCTGCGTTTTTTATTTTTTGCGCTAGAAACAAAAAAACAGCGTCAATTTGGGAAAAAAAAAACAATATTTTGTACTTTTTGCTGTAATAAATAGCCCCAATTTTTTTTAAAAAAAAATTTTTTTTCTTCAATTTAGTCTGATATGTATTCTTTTACATACTTTTGGTGATAAAAATCGCAAAAATTGTATATTGATTGGTTTGCGCAAAAGTTAGAGCGTCTACAAAATAGGGGATAAATTTATGGCATTTTTATTGCATATTTTTTTTTACTAGTAATGGCGGCGATCTGCGATTTTTATTGGGACTGCGACATTACGGCGGACATATCGGACACTTTTGACACATTTTTGGGACCATTGGCATTTATACAGCGATCAGTGCTATAAAAATGTACTGATTACGGGGCTATCAAGGGGTTAACTGTGTTCCCTATGTGTGTGTTCTAACTGTGGGGGATGGGACTGACTATAGGAGATGAGGGAGATGAGAGATCGTGGTTCCCAGCTCGTAGGAAGTCTCAATCTCTCTCTCCTCTTCTCACAGAAATGGGATGTGTGTGCTTACACTTACACATCCCTGTTCTGCCTCTCCTGCCCACAATCGCGCATGGCCGGAGGTCATCGCGACCGCCGGCCACGAGCATCCGCATCCCCGCTGCGCAGTGGGCATGTGCCTCCGGCAGCTTGCGCGTGCCTGCTATCCCGCCTAAAGGGACTGACGTACAGCTACAACGGTTTTGCGGGATCGTGCCGACCTGCCACAGTATAATGACGGTGGCTGGTCGGCAAGCGGTTAAAGCAGGGTTAGGTTATAAAAAAATGTCCCAAGCTTTGATCATCTCACAGAGCACTGTTCAATCCATCATCCGAAAATGGAAAGAGTATGGCACAACTGCAAACCTACCAAGACATGGCCGCCCACCTACACTGACGGGCCGAGCAAGGAGAGCATTAATCAGAGAAGCAGCCAAGAGGCCCATGGTAAGTCTGGAGGAGCTTCAGAGTGGCAAGAAGAAAGCCATTGTTGAAAGATAGCCATAAGAAGTCACATTTGCAGTTTGAGGACACAGCAAACATGTGGAAAAAGGTGCTCTGGTCAGATGAGACCAAACTTTTTAACTTTTTGGCCTAAAAGCAAAACGCTATTTGTGGCGGAAAACGAATACTGCACATCACCCTGAACACACCATCCCCACCGTGAAACATGGTGGTGGCAGCATAATGTTGTGGGGATGCTTTTCTTCAGCAGGGACAGGGAAGCTGATCAGGGTTGATGGGAAGATGGATGGAGACAAATACAGGGCAATCTTAGAGGAAAATCTGTTAGAGTCTGCAAAAGACTTGAGACTGAGGCGGAGGTTCACCTTCTAGCAGGACAACGACCCTAAACATACAACCAGAGCTACAATGGAATGGTTTAGATCAAAGCATATTCATGTGTTAGAATGGCCCAGTCAAAGTCCAGACCTAAATCCAATTAAGAATCTGTGGCAAGACTTGAAAATTGCTGTGCACAGACGCTCTCCATCCAATTTGATAGAGCTTGTGCTTTCTGTTGGTCTATCACTTAAAATCCCGATAAAATACATTTATGTTTTTAGTTGTAACATAACAAAATGTGGAAAAGGGGTATGAATACTTTTTCAAGGCACTGTATGAACATGTTTGCAGTCCATACCAGGAAAGCAGTTTATAGTGACAACTATGGCCTTCTCCATAGATACAGCTAATGAGTGATTTGGCGACCCAGGGTAAGAAAATGTGTTATTTGCAGGATTACCAGGTAATAAGCAAAAGAAACTTGAAAAAAGAAAACAAATGCAGGCATCACACCAAGGACTGGTAACTTGCAGCGCATTACATTTTTGGTTTTGGGTTTAGATACACTTTAGGCAGCCAGCAAACTTTGAACTGTTAACAGTTACTTCCACTTAAAACTGACCTAGTTTGATTCAGATTAAAACTCTACAAATGTTCTGTTTAATTCTGTTTTTTAAAAACTATAATACTTTTTAGTCCGCTTTATTTTTTTCTTACGAGATTATAAGCTTATCTATACAACTAATTTTCTGTTCTCTATAAAACCTTTATATATACAGTATATATATATACATATATATTTATATTTATTTATTTAGTAATTTATTGTGTTTCTAGGATTGAATCCATCATGGTTTCTGCAATATGTTGCTGTATGGGACAAGCAGACGGATTTCCTCTACTTCTTCCTGGTGAATGACTGGCTGTCTGTAGAGAATGATCGGAATGGGGGAAGAGTGGAGAAAGAAATCCTGGCAACCTGTAAGTGTTCTATTGTTACCTTTTGTGCAATACTGTATATTAGATTCAGTTAGTGGTAACTTTGTTATATCCATCTACATAGTACTATACAGGAGGTCAGCGCCAGGAGAGGGCTGGCAAACTTAGGCCTGGGGGGCAAGTCCAGTCAAGTGGCCCATTGAACCGCCGAATCAGCTCACCATCCATGGCCCACCTGGTTTTTCAATGCAGCCTCACCGGTGCCCATCAGTGCAGCCAACTCCAGTGCCCATCAATGCAGCTTGATCACTGGGGCAGGTTACATGGGGTATATGGGGGGGAGATGGGGGGTCAGCTAGGGGTGTCAGGGTCTCTCACCTCAGCGATCTCAGCTCAGCAGGTCCTTGCACGCCACGGTCTCCTGGGGGGTAATGCTCCTGATCCTGGGGTCAAGTTGCAGCCAGCACCCAGCCCTGCAGCCCTGCGTCCCGACTCCCTGGCACGCCCTGCCTCTGCCTGCATCCAAGAATCCGGTCCCAGGGAGTTGTAGTTTCCTCTGCACTGCTGTGTTTTCCACCCACCAGAAGTTTGAGTGCGGACTACAACTCCTGGAATGAAACAGCTAGTGGTCAGCCACCATGGCCATGCCCCCGGCCCGACTTCCTAGACCAGAATAAAAAAGAAAATGGTAGCGAGCAGCAGCTGCCGGCCATTTTGAACATAAGTTAGGGCAGCCTGGGAGGCAATTGCCACCCTGCCCCCTGGCCCAGCCCTCCCCTGGTCAGTGCTATTTAGGTATGCTGTGAAATGTCACTTTGTATTCAAGGGCCATAGGTGCCCCAAAGAAAGGGTCCATTAAAGCAGCTTCACCATCTGACATGAGACAAGTTGGATACAATGCTGGTACTCCAGATTTTCACTCTACCTTTAGCACATCACAAAAGAACTCTACGGTGGTCAGACCAGACAAATTTCTTCCATTCTTTGGACATCCAGTTTTGTTGATCTTGTGCTCACTATATCTTCATTTTGCTGTTCTTCACCGACAATAATAGCACTTGGTGTGGCCTATACTGCTGTATCACTGTATCTTCCTCAAGTTTAGGCATGCTGTGTGTTCAAGGCTTCTGTACAACATTTTATTGGTTATCGGAACAGCTCTAGGCTTCCTCTCAGCTTGAGCAAGTCTGATCATTCAGATTCCCCCCCCCCCCCCCCCAGGACTTCTACTCACTAGATTCTCTTTCCCCCATTCCCCATTATTTCCAGTGGCAGTGAGCAAATGCATTAGAGGTATCAGTGGACAGGGGTGGGGGGTATTGTTTTTTTCATGAGAACCAATCACTTAGAGATTCCTCTATCACAGGGGTCTCCAAACTATGGCCCTCCAGTTGTTCAGGAACTACAATTCCCACCATCTCTAGTCATGTCTGTGAATGTCAGTTTTACAATGCTTCATGGGATGTGTAGTTCCGCAACAACTGGAGGCTTGTAGTTGGGAGATCCCTGCTCTATCACATCAGAAGTCCTCCATCACATTATAACCCCCCCCCCCTTCCCCACCCACCCTTCACCTCATAGTCTCTTCTTCACATCAGAGGCCTCCCTTCACTTCAGAGGTCCCCCCATCATGTCAGAGGCCCCCTATCACATCAGATTTGCCTCCATGAGTCAGAGGCCTCTTTTACAAGACTCCTCATCAAATCAGTGTCCCCCCATCACAGAGCTCCCTATTACACCCCTTTATACCAGAGCCCTACCTTTTGATTTCAGCACTGCAGTAGAGCAGAGGACAGGAGGTGGAGAATGTTTGGAGGAAGAGGACTATGGTCTTCTCCTAAATTTTGGGACTTGCATGCCACCTTCCCTGGATCCCAGTCATGTATTGTCATGATGATATGGGGTGAGCTTGCCACCATCACCATAGCAATCATATGAACGCATGTGTCGTGGCCCTAGACCACCACTTGTTGTTATAGTGCTTGTGGCTGGCTCACCCACACTACGGCAACTTGTGATGTGGATCCAACCAAACACAGGTCTAATCTCATGTTCTGTATTTTTCAGGTCCTCAGGAGTTTAGCAGCTTCTCCCAGGTGTTCCCCCAGCAGCTCTTCCTCGGTTTAACAGACTGGCACCTCTGGTTGTCCGTGTGGTGGCGTCCTGCACGAAGCCGGTTTACACGTGTTCAGAGAGTCACGTGTTGTGCATTGGCAATTCATTTCTACATGGCAATCTGCTCATTGTGGTATGGGGCCATTGGAATTCAAGAGGGAAGGTTAGTGCCAACAGGTGTCACCACCAACCTGATAGTGAACCTTTTATAGGTGGATACCCAACCCATGGGGGAAATCACTGGAAATTCTATGTAATAAACCCTAACCCTAAACCCTACCCGTAATCTGTAGCCTCCCAACTCAGTCCATACTAATACACACACATTTTGTCCTTGAAAGTATTGGGCCATCCTGTGCTGGAATGAGTGCCAGTCTCTTAGTGGTCATGTGAACTTTATGCCTGTGGGTGCCCTAAGATGTTGCTATAAAAATATCCTTCTTTATAAGTTTATTCTTCTAATAAGTTTGGTATGCTCTCGTTTTTATAATTATTACTGTCTGGATCTGTTTTATTATTTTCATTATTATGAATATTTCCTTCTTTTTTTTTTTAAAGATATGTTTTATTACATTTTTTCATAACATACAGACATAGAAAGACAATATGTGGGGGCCTAGCCAGGCCTGTCCCACACACAACATATACAACTTGCTCCTATATCAGTCTACACAGAAGAATATCTGCACATCCATTTAAGCAGCATAATATAATATAAAGACAAATTACAGCAACATAATAGACCTACTAGACAGTCATAGCTGGTAAAATTGCATAGGAGTATAGTTATGGTTCAAGGTATGCTACAACCTACCTACTCTTTCATGGCAGTATGGGGGAAAGGGTCAGGGGGCTAGCCAGCCACCTGCCCCAAATTTTATAAAATGTTTTCTTCCTTTTGCGGATCTCAAAAGTGAGTTTGTAAAGTGGAAGGGCATCATTGACTAGTTTCAACCATAGCCCCACTGTTGGGGTTGCTGCTCCCCTCCAGGTCAATAAAATTGATTTTTTAGCATAACAGTAAAGGATCCGAAGCAATCGTTTGACCTGGGAGGGAACAGTGAGGTCGCCAAAGACCCCCAGGAGGCAATTCTTGGGATTTAATATGTTGGGAAGCCCCAGCGCTGAAGAGAGAAAGGAGTCTACTCTCCTCCAAAACTCCTGCACTATGGGACAACTCCAGAAGCAATGAATGAAGTCAGCTGTATATCCACATCCCCGAAAGCACTCAGCCGAGGGCAAAATGCCCATTCTGTGCATCCTGGCCGGGGTGAGATGCGATTGGTGGAAGATTTTTATTTGGATGATCCTGTCCCTGGAGGATACAACAGAAGCCTTGAAAGTGTCACAGAATTCGGACCAGTCCTCCTCCGTTATGGATATATCTAGGGAGTCCCATTTACGTTGTGATGCCTTGAATCTAGGGTTGGAGCCCACCGCCAGTGCTAAATAATAAGTAGAGATAAGTTTTGTGCGGTCTGGGGATCGTAAGAGTTTTTCTAAGTCAGAAATCACAAGCGGGTTGTCTAGTGAACCAAACTGTGCTCGCACAGCGTGTCTAAGCTGATAGTAAAAAAATAAGTAGTTATGTGGTAAGTCAAAGTCAGTTCTCATCTGCGCGAAAGATTTAAATCCTTGAGGTGAGTATATGTGACATAAGTATTTTATCCCCCGAGAGGTCCACCTTTGTGGGTTAGGCAGGGAGCCAAATTCTGGTAGTGTAGGGTTAAACCAAAGTGGACTATTAGGGGAGACTGACCAGGAGCCAGGGGCGTGTTTAAGTGTCACTGTTTTAAATAGGGACAGAGATGTACGTAAAATAGTCAGTCCAGATCCCGGGGGCGTGCATCCACGATAAACAATGTTATGCAATGTTTCGAATGATGAGACCATGGCACCTTTAGTGGTGGTACAGGCATTATTCGGGTCAGGGTGCAGCCAATCATGAATATTAACCAGTTGGGATGCTTGATAGTAAAGGTAAAAATCAGGGAAAGCTAATCCTGCCAAGTGGAACGGAAGGCGCAGAGTTTCCAGTGCCATTCTAGGGGGCCTACCATTCCAAAGGAACGCTATACAAATCGAATCAATACTCTTAAAGATTGTTTTGGGAATTTTGCAGGGGGAGTTAGCCAGGACATACAAAAGTTTAGGAAGATATATCATCTTTAGGATATTGGCTCGCCCCATCAGATCCAGGGGTAAGTCCTTCCATTGTTTAGTTTGGGTTTGCAGTTGGAGTAGTAAAGGGCCTAAATTATTGGTAATATATAGGGATAATGGCAATTGAACTATAACACCTAGATATCTAAAGGAGGTGGCTATTTGTAGTCTAGAATCCGAGTGAACCTGTGGAGCAGGAGTCTGATCTATGGGGAAGAGGGTAGATTTCTCCCAGTTCACTCGGAATCCAGAAAAGTCTCCAAAGGTGGTCACCGTGGTCAACAGACTAGTAAGTGAGTCCTGAGAGTCTGCTAAGTAAACCAATGTATCATCTGCATAGAGCGAGATCCTTTCTTCTATCTCATTTATGGGCAATCCGTGAAGGAGTGGGGAATTACGGATCCGAATAGCAAGGGGTTCCATGGCCAGGGCAAACAGGAGGGGCGACAAAGGGCAACCCTGTCGGGTGCCTCTGGTGATCTTAAATGTGTCAGTGATCTGAGAGTTACTGTGAATGCGGGCGAGTGGCATGGTATAGAGGAGTTTGATCCAGGCTATCAGCCGTGGACCAAAGCCATACAACTGCAAGACCCCAAACAGGTATGGCCATTCCACACTGTCAAAGGCCTTGCAGGTGTCCAAGGACACCACAACTCGGGTCGCCGGACAGTCATGTGGAAACGTCAAGTTGTGGAACAGTCTGCGAATGTTCATCCGGGTTGATCGACCGGGTATGAAACCACCCTGATCACTCCCCACTAGCCCTGGGATCACCCTGTTCAGGCGGTTCGCCAGAGCCTTGGCTAGAATTTTGGTATCAACATTAATAAGCGATATCGGCCGATAGGAGTCACATTTTAACGGATCTTTTCGCGGTTTAAGAAGTAAAACAATAAGTGCCTCTCTCATAGAGGGAGGAAGTACCCCCTCCTGCAATGCTGCATTGTATGTTTTAAGCAAAATAGGGCCAAGAAGGTGCTGAAATTGCTTATACCATTCCACTGGGAACCCGTCCAAACCTGGCGTCTTATGAGCCGGCATCTGTGAAATCGCCAATGAAAGTTCTTCCACAGACAGCGGCTCATCCAACTCTCCCCGGACCTGGTCTGTCAATCGGGGGAGCGACACCTGGCCTAAATAGTCATCTAGTTGTGTCTCTGAATAAGTAGCTCTGGAAGTATAGAGGTCTTGATAAAAGGAGAGAAAGGCTTCTGCTATATCCTGAGGGACAGTACTAATCGTAGTTCCTGAAACTAATATCCTGGGGATAGAAATAGGGGCATGGTCAGGTCTGGAAAGATATGCGAGTAGGCGCCCTGCTTTGTTACCATGCTCAAAAGTCTTTTGCGTGACATAGAGTAAACGTTTTTTAGTGAGATCTAACAAGCGAAGTTCGTATTCCCTGCGACTATGAAGCCACGGGGCTAACGTGGCCGCAGAGGGCCTTTCAGAGTACTCTGCCTCCGCCCTCACCATAGTCTGTTCTAATTCCTCAGTACGTTGTAGATTATTTTTACGCAGAATACCCGTAATTGACATAAAGGCACCTCTCAACACTGCCTTGGAAGCATCCCAGACAGTGGTGAGTCCAGTAGTACCCTGATTCAGTTGCCAGTATTCAGTCACGCCCTTCTGGCACTCTGCCTGTACAATCTCATCCTCAAGCCAATGTGAGTTCAATCTCCAGACCCGGGGGCCCGATTTTGGCAGGAGGAGAAGACCAATCAGCAAAGGAGCATGGTCCGAGATCCCTCTAGGCAGGTAAGCTATGGAATGAACCAGGGGGAGTACATCCGCCGGGGCAAATGCCATATCTATGCGAGACATAGTATGGAAGGAGTCCGAATGACAGGAAAACTGTCTGTCATCCGGATGCTTCCAACGCCATAGCTCGGTAAGGGCAAATACCTGAGTCCAGTCAATAAAAGAGGGGTACGGCCTGCCCCCACCCCACAAGCGGTCCACTGAAGGGTCGAGTACAGCATTGAAATCACCTACAAAGAGCAGGGGACCCGGGAATCGGGACAGTAACATGAGAGACAAATGGGAAAGGATTTCTGAAGAAAACGGTGGAGGAATATATATGTTCACCAATGTAAAAATTGTGGAGGCTATACGGAGGGTGATTATAATAAATCGTCCCGCAGGATCCGACTTCACAAGCAAAGTCTCAGCCGGGAGGGACTTCGCCAACAAAATCGAGACCCCACGGGAGAAGTTAGAATAAGAGGCATGATAGTGGCTGGCCAGCCAGGGCCTTTTAAGGGACTTAAAGGGGTTGCTCCGCCGGAAAAAAAAAATTAAAAGCCAGCAGCTACAGCTACAGCAGCTGCTGGCTTTTAATATTTGGACACTTACCTGTCCTGGAGTCCAGCGACGTCCGCAGCAGAGGACGAGCGACCGCTCGTCGCTCTGCTGCTCCCTCCGCCATCCTCGCTGAGGGAACCAGGAAGTGAAGCCCTGCGGCTTCATGCCCGGTTCCCTATGGCGCATGCGCGAGTCGCGCTGCGCCATTCTGATTGGTGCTCCTGTGTTCTGGGAGCCGAGTGTCTCCCAGAACACCAAGGGAAGTCTGCGGGAAGTGACGTAACTCCCGCAGATTCCCGGAGACAGGACTCCCGGATGTGGGTGAAAATACCTGTCTTAGACAGGTATCTTCACCCCCCTCCCCCCTGAAAGGTGTCAATTGTGACACCGGAGGGGGGGAGGGTTCCAAATAGCAAAAGTTGCTATTTAGGGTGTAGCTCCACTTTAAGCTTAGAGCCAGTAAGGTGGGTCTCTTGGAGACAAATGATATTGGGTCTGTATTTTTTTAGATAGGAAAACAGCAGGGACCGCTTGTGAGGTGAGTTCAACCCCCTTACATTCCACGAAATCAGTTTTAAAGTGTCAGCCATGAGTAAGTATAAGTAATACAGGAACAATGCAAGGATAACCATGTGATGCAGCATACCACAAACAGTTTCTATTACACTGTCTATAATAGGTGTGCAATAGTGGCAAAAAGAACATTTTCCTAGGAGCAGCTATACCAACCAAACACCAAAGAGGCCAGTCCTTCTCAATACCTAAAACTTGTGAGAGGACCGCCGAAATAAACATCCCACCCTTAACTCACCCCCCTCCCTGCTCTACCAACCCAAACACAGTGAGCCTTGAACCCCAAAACAAAAACATTCCCCCCTCAGCAACAGTCTGGGGAAGAAGCGAAAAACCCTGTGGCCTCGCCACCTACTGGTAGGGGGGAAGCAGAAGTTCCATAATGGCTCACAACTGCAGTGTAAACGTCCCTGTTGTAGAATCTGGAGGAAAGAAAAAAAAAAAAAGGGGGGGGGAAGCTCTTCCAAAGGAGAGAAAAAAAAAATATATAAAACTTTTCCAATAGACAGTTCTCTTCTTTTTGAGATAGAAAAAATAAATCAAAAGAATCTCTTCTTTCTTTCCTTTTCCTCTCCTCCCCTTTTGAAAATTAAAGGCACAGACAGTAATAAGTGCAAGAGGAACAGTGATAGTAATCTGCAGTTCAAAGGGCAGTGATAATAGGAGCTCTTATCCGGATTGTTAATAGTGCAAGAGTGACCTCCGTAGGGAAAAAAAAGGGGGGGGGGAAGGCAATTAGGGCCAGCCTCTGACCAGGGGGAGAAAGTCACAGTAACAAGTTGATTCCCAGAGGACCGAGCCCCTGGGAAGCAGATAGGGGAAATGAAGGGTCATCTGGAGACTCATGTTCCTTCACTCGAGGATTCAATTGCGGCGTTGTTGTCTGGGTTGTTTCCCAAATCTTGAATCTAACCAGGACATAGCTTCTTTAGGACAGAAGCAAAAGTGGGCTTTGCCTTCATGGATGATCCGCAGCTTAGCAGGGAACAACATAGCATAGGGAAGACCTTCATTACGGAGACGATCTTTCACTGCTGCAAAGGATATTCGCTGGCGCTGTACTTCAGCAGAGAAGTCAGGATAGATGGATATGTTGTTGCTGTTGAACTTGAGGGGACCTTTTTCTCTGGCCAGGCGTAGAATAGTAACCTTATCCCGGAAGTTAAGGAATTTTGCAATGAGAGATCTCGGGGGGGCCCCAGGTTGTGGGGCACGCGGGGGGTGCGGTGCGCCCTCTCAATTGCAAAGGTGTTGGAAAATTCTTCCACCCCGAATACATCGCGCAACCATTTGTGCAGAAATCTTTCCGGGCGGGGACCCTCCGATCGTTCCGGGAACCCCACAAATCGGAGGTTGTTCCTTCTGGAACGATTCTCCAAATCATCCAGCTTAGCTCTGAGGACCCCCAACTCATCCGTGGCTGTGCGTACAGTGGCAGATAATGGATGCACAGAGTCTTCCAGGGAGCTGACACGGCCCTCTACCTCCCCAGTCCTGTCCCTCAAACTCTGAACATCCTGCTTCAAAAGGGAGAAATCAATGTGGATGCTCTCTATTTGTAAAGTGAGGGAGGTTTTGACATCTTTAATGGCTACCAGGATTTCAGCCAGGCTGGGCTCAGCAATGGAGGGGCTCGGGGATGTAGATTTCTCTGAGTATGCTGGGGAGTCTAAAGGTTCAGTGTGCACAGCCTGGGTGCAAAATACAGCAGGGACAGAGCCACTCACCCCCTGATAGGAATCCTGTGCTGCAGATGTAGATGACTGCAGCGCGGCCTCGTGCACTGCCGGAGGATCGGCGCCATCTTGCCTTCTAAACCGGGCCAGTTGTTCCGCCGTTGATTGGGGCGCGGGTGGCCCGTATTTATTCACCATCATGCCTGTATCTGATGCCCGCCGTCCTTAGGAGCAAAACTGTGCCTTTAGGTAGCAGATTGAGGGTAGGATGCCTGCAGGATGGATATGTGGAGCCGGAGCTATGAGATTAAGCAGCCGCTCTCATGGACTCTCAGCCACGCCCCCGAATATTTCCTTCTTAATATCATATTTGTGTTTCTGGGGTTCAGGAAAAAAATACTTCTGTGAATAGTTGGGTTGTGCGGTAATTGAACAGTAAGTTGGAATTTATTTGTGTTTCAGCTCTGTCATAGGACTGCAGTCTCTGGTTACATGGGAAAGTATTTTTATCGGAATACTTGCGTCTGTGATGGTCGTTCCAGTACAACTTATGTTCTCATTTCTTTTTAGGGAAACCCGTAGCTTGGTAAGTGATACCCTGGTGATTTAAACACTGATATCGTTCCCTCCATTTATTATTAGTGATCAGATAAAACAAGACAAAAGAATACAGCGCTTACACTTAAATATGCAAATTTCATAGAAATGTTTATAAAAGTCCCATAACAAAACCTATATTCAGTGTTCCATATCTCCTACGTGCATGGCAAGATTGTAAAAATATGTGCTCTATTCCACCATGTGCCATGTATACCGCACTCACCAGATTAAATTGACTACAAGAAAGTCAAAACACGCTTGTTGTGATATACTCCTCCAAGACTGGAAACAGTTGCCACTTTGATACAGGAACCATGTGAGGTCAATCAGAGAAGTAACCAAGGGTACCACTGACTGCCTACACTACTTGCCTCCAGAGTTCTCTCAGAGCCAGCGAGCATTAGCATAAAAAACATTAAGAAGAAAGGGGAAGACTTCCAAAGTGATGTAACATTTATTGCTCCTGAGAACATCCCATGCGAATGACGAAACGCATAGGGCGAGACTTCTGGTTATGTCACTTCCGGTCTGGTGGAACTTACGCTGAAATACCAGCAGCCCTTTCTGGTACATTATTGTGAATGCCTGATCTATTTTAACACACTGTAAGTTCAATTTTACCTTGTTTTATGGTTTAAATAAACGTTACTTCACTATGGGCGGCTTCACCTTTACTTCTTAATGTTTCTTATGCTAATGCCCGGTGGCTCTGGGACGACTCTGGAGGCAAGGATTGTCAGTGGCCAGCAGAACCCTTGGCTACTTCTCTGACCTCACATGGTTCCTGCATCAAAGTGGCAACTGTTTCCAGTCTTGAAGGTGTATGTTTTGACTTTCTTGTGCAAAGGAGTCAATTTAATCTGGTGAGTGCGCTATATGTTGGCATGTCAACTGTTCTTGGAAAGAGCTATTTACTAGTATACTGGTTTATCAGCATGGGTGTTATTTTTTATTTTTTTTATATTTACTAAGATCAGATACCTTTTACTTAGTCCTTCCATCTATAGATTTTGATGTATCTCTTCTCTTAACCCCACAATAAATCTCAGCGTAGTATTTTTACATTGAAAACAAAATTACAATATTGTGCTAAATCCCTCATGAGATGCACACACACATTGGGATCTATTTTTTTTTTAAATTGCTGTGCAAATGTATACATGATATCTGGCTATCTGCCACCAACAACCATTCCATGGTCAGAGCCAATGAGATCATTCATCTTCCCCATTGTATTGTTTGGGCGAACAGTGAAAATCTTGACCAAGTCTGCATGCTTTATAAATTGTTTTTGCAAAATACATTTTTATGGATTGACATTTTTCTTTGATACCCTGTTTCACCTGTCATTGTCAGGTATTTGTAGAGGATTCTTCTACCTCCACCCAATCTACAGATCAGGATATTCATATGGATGCATCATCCCTTTTGTCTTTACCTGGAAAAGCCGATTCTCTCCCGGACATCAGTTCACTCAGCTGTGTAGGTGGCAACATGGCCCAATAGCTAAATATAATGCAACAGATTTAAAGTGCAATTTCTACCTAACCATAAGGCCTCATGCCCACTGGCGTTTTTACAGCTGCGTTTTTTGCAGCTTAAAAACGCCTGTCCATGTTATTGTAAATATATATTTTTTTTTTTTTTGAAAAAAAAAACAAAAAACGTCGGAGCTAAAAACGCGACCGCGCGTTAGTGCGCGTTTTTTGCGCGTTAGTGCGCGTTTTTGCGCATTTTTTGACGCTCGCGTTTTTTTCTGCCTAATTCTGACGCTGAGGAACGCACTGGCCCTGGGTTTTTTTTATGCCTCATGCCCACTGGCGTTTTTACAGCTGCGTTTTTTGCAGCTTAAAAACGCCTGTCCATGTTATTGTAAATATTTTTTTTTTTTTTTTTTTTGAAAAAAAAAAAAAACGTCGGAGCTAAAAACGCGACCGCGCGTTAGTGCGCGTTTTTTGCGCGTTAGTGCGCGTTTTTGCGCGTTTTTTGACGCTCGCGTTTTTTTCTGCCTAATTCTGACGCTGAGGAACGCACTGGCCCTGGGTTTTTTTTACAGCTTACAAACGCCTATGCTCTTTACAGCTCAAAAACGCCTAGGTGGGCATGAAGCTATAGACTAACATGGACAGGCGTTTTTAAGCTGTAAAAAACGCTCAAAAACGCGGCTGAAAAAACGCCCGTGGGCATGAGGCCTTACAGCTTACAAACGCCTATGCTCTTTACAGCTCAAAAACGCCTAGGTGGACATGAAGCTATAGACTAACATGGACAGGCGTTTTTAAGCTGTAAAAAACGCTCAAAAACGCGGCTGAAAAAACGCCCGTGGGCATGAGGCCTCACTATTCTTATAATGGATCTTGACTTCCGCCGAGCTCCACAAACCAAAAACATTATTTAAATCCTTTTTAATATTCAAAGCAAACGTTCCCATCCATCCATGTCTGACTGCTTCATTTTGTTGAGAAATCAATTGAAAAACAACTCCCTAGCATTTCTGGCAAATAAGGGCAACTGATTCATGTAGCATTATTTCCTGGAATCAATCTGCCCTTAGCTTAAGCATGCATGCAGGAGAGTGCGCTTAGCTGAGAAAACCTCTCCTCCTCTCCGACCCTCCTGAAGACTCCTGGGCTACTGAAAAAGTAACCCAGCTGTTGACCCTCCTGAAGACTCCTGGGATGTATGACATCATTTGCCTAGGCAAGAAACCTGGAAGTAACTGAAGAAATGTAAGAAAAAAAGGTTAGAAGTAAAATATATATACATTCCTTTCTATTTACTAATGGTAGCAGCATGAGGATTAAAAACAATCAATGTTGATTGGGAGAGTGAAGTTCCACTTAAAAAATGTCCCTTCCATTTCCTGCTACTAATACTGCCTACGCTATGTAAATAAAAAATAAAAATCTGTGCACCTTTTTTTCAGTCTGGTCCAATCACTTGATTCTGCAGCTCCAGCTCCCCTGTGTCAGGAACTGCTTGACAATGGCTGGGAATTCCAGGAGTGGTGACATCACCCATAGGCTCCCATAGCCGAGCCATAGTTGGCACTCCCTTCTCTCACCTGCAGCCAGTTTCACTTTGAAAAGAATACCCAATCAAGTCCAATGATAATAATAAAAAATAAAAAAACACTTTTACTTACACATGATTGGATGATGAAAGTCAGCAGAGCTTCACCTCGTTCAATTAGGTCTGAGGACATTTCCTTGTAAAGTGCAACTTCCCTTACAAAGTGAACAGTCTATTTGGTTTTAGTAGCTCATTTAGGCAAAAAGGCTGTTCACTTTGCAACTGAAGTTGCACTTTGCAAGGGAACTTTTCCCAGAGATTAGTGAAGGAGGTGAAGCTTTTTTAAAACAGGGCAAAAACATGCCAAAAACTAAATGAAGTGTCATAAATCACCTTGATTTTCTGATACAGTTTTTAGAATATTAGCTGTTTTACTTTCTCCTGAAGAAGCCCTAACAGGCCGAAACATGTTGGGAGTCTGTACCTTTATATGCTCTGGAAATAAGAACAATGAGACAATGTTAATAGTGTGTATGATTTTAAAATGGACCATTTTTAACATTGTGATTCAATAAATTGTGAATTTTATATTAATGTAGCCTATTATTGTCTATAGATTGTGCACCTTTAAAGTCCCAATAGCTTTTTCCAAGTTTCCTTCATTAAGGTATGTGGTGCTGTAGAGCTGTAGGCACTCACCCACACCATTATTTTTTTTCATAAATCACCTAATGAGTTATTATTTTTCAGGCTTCCATAAACAGCAGTAAATTTACATTTGACCTTGAAAAAGGTGGCAGCTGGTTTGCAGAGAGGTGAGTTAGACTGCGCTGTGATCGGTTTTCTGCGGCAGGGTTTCCTAAGAGCAAATTATTCTGTTAATGATCCGTTTTTCACTTTGGGTATTGAGCTCATCTGTGTCCCTTTCATTTGAATCAGACCTTTCCAAATGCTGAAATGTATAAATTCCCCAGTGGTGACATAAAAACTGTGTGTTTCAATGACAAGTAACTTCGCATTCCCCACCAGTACCTTTTTCTGCCACCAGATGTCCTCAGCCTGATGGCCAGCATAATTCAACCCACTCTTTTCAGAGCCCAGGCAGCCCTGGCCCTGTCCCACCCTGTGAATAAACGATGAAAGTAGAAGCAGCACAGCGATGAGCTCACCTCACTTTGTCGCTCTGCTTTCTCCTCCTGTCAGCACGCTTCTTCTCAGTATGTGAACTGATTGACTGCTTGTGCTGCTTCTGTCATACTCTATCCCTGCTGTGCTGTACAGGGAATGCAAGAGGTTCATATCAAGTCAAATTTGGGCACTTGCACTGTTTGCATTAAAAAAAAAAAAAAATTATAATATATTAAAGTGATTGTAAAGTTAAAAATTACTTTTTTAAATAACAACATGCAGGGCCGGTGACCTGCCGAGAATTGCCCCTCAGCGGATTCTGCCAGCTCTGTTCTGCGCATGCGCAACACTTTAGCGGATTTCGCCCGCTCTGACCTGCGCATGCGCAACACTTGCGTGTCCGTTCACGGCAGATCTCCGAAAATAGCCGAATGGATTATAACCCATATTCGGCACATGCGCTTTGAGCACAATATTGTGCCACACGCTCCCGATGCTCGCTCCACTCAGCAAGGGGGGCGGGTGTATTACTATTATAATGAGCGGATGCATGTTTAAATAAAGGAATTGATGGACAGAGAGGGCGGGTAGTTCAATGCGGATGGCCGATTTGAATACTTGTCAGAGAATTGTTAAAAAAAATCTTATGTCTTTTTTTTTTAACAATTCTCTGACAAGTATTCAAATCGGCCATCCGCATTGAACTACCCGCCCTCTCTGTCCATCAATTCCTTTATTTAAACATGCATCCGCTCATTACAATAGTAATACACCCGCCCCCCTTGCTGAGTGGAGCGAGCATCGGGAGCGTGTGGCAACGACTGTCACAATACCCTGTTGATTGCGCAGTCGCAGTCTACAGCTCTTAATGTTCGGCAATTTTCGGAGCTAGAGCGCTGCGCCTGCGCAGTCCAGGGCTGGCAGAATCCGCAGGGGGGGGCAGATCTCGGCAGATCACCGGCCCTACCATGGGTCTCAGTGGGTCCATTGGACCCAGGGAACACTTTGAGAGGGGCAGCAAATTGAACCACGGCCACCTCTCCTCCTCTTCAGAAAATTGACGACCAAGATTTTTTTTTCAGCAGTTTTGTGTGTCATGATGACAACTGCCCCCTGGGCCGCTCCGCCTGCCCCTATACTACCCTAGCCCGCCCCTATACTGCCCTAGCCTGTCTATATACTACCCTAGCCTGCCCCTATACTGCCCTAGCCTGCACCTATACTGTCCTAGCCTGTCCATATACTACCCTAGCCCGCCCCTTTACTGCCTTAGCCTGTCTATATACTACCCCAGCCTGCCCCTATACTGCCTTAGCCTGTCCATCTACTACATATACTACCCTAGCCTGTCCATATACTACACAAGCCTATCTATATACTACCCTAGCCTGTCCATATACTACACAAGCCTATTTATATACTACCCTAGCCTGTCCATATACTACACAAACCTATCTATATACTACCCTAGCCTGTCTATATACTACCCTAGTGTGCGAATTTACTACCCTAGCCTGCCCTGATACTACCCTAGCCTGTCTACATACTGCCCTAGCTCGCCCCTTGGAATTGAACATAATGGTATGTTATATAATTTTGCATATAGACAAGGCGCTGTTGCATGTAAATATGACTTCCTGAGAAATTTAATTTTAGTTTTATTTATCATGATATAAAATAATGGATGCAGAGAACTTCTGGTAGGCGTGATTTTTTATTTTTTTTTGGGGGGGGGGGGGGCAACATTTCATTATTGGACCAGGCAGCACAATGTCTTGGGCCAGCCCTGACAAAATGTTATACTTAAACAACAAAGAAAGGTGCTACTACCCAAGATTAATAAAACTCCTCCTGAGCTGTTCACGTTTGTGAACAAGGCCTTTGCGGCTGAAACGCATCTACCTCTGCTGTATTTTTTATGGAGATACAATAAATTCGGACTGATTTAAGAGCATGTATGGAGTTGCGGATTGTCCTTTATTCAACATGTTATACTTACCTGCTCTGTGCAATGGTTTTGCACAGAGCAGCCCCGATCCTTCCCTTCTGGGATCCCTTGCCGGTGCTCTTGGCTCCTCCTCTTCTCCGTGTGCCAACATAGGAAGCCACTTCCTATGGTGGCAGACGTGTGGGCTTGATCCTGAGCCGTGCTTTATGTGTCCATTGGCACACACAGTGCGTCTTGGCCTCGCCGCCCCCCCACCCCCTCTTCACTGGATTTGACTGACAGCAGCAGGAGCCAATGTCTCCCACTGCTCTCACTGAGTCCAGTGAGGAGGGAGAGAGAGCAGCGCCACTGCTCATCTGGCACAGCGTTGGATCAAGATCAGGCTCAGGTAAGTATTTTCAGGGGCTGGGGGGAGCTGACAATAGAAGTTTTTTTTTTCAGCTAAATGCAGAGAATGCATTAAGGTAAAAAACCTTCAGCCTTTACAACACACTTTAATGATTACAGAGCTTCATTCATTTGCGTCTTTTATCTCAGTTTTTGTCTCCACTTTTACTCTTTCCTATTATACTGTATGCAAAGAAAGTAAAGAAAGGCTGGGCTGGAGGATGACTGCAGGGGGGAACATCTAAATATTTGTAAAAAATTTGGGTCTATCTTTTTTTTTGATGTAATCATTAATATATTGATGTCTGTTTGACATTACATTTGCAGTTTGGGGAGGTAAAAACATACAGCTTAGGGGCGGTAATGCACATTTACTGGCCCCAACCACTCCCTCTTAAGCCGCAAACACAGTGGACGGGGGTGTATCCCCACTGTTATTTTGCCACCTCACCACATTTTAACCCCTGGTTGCAGAGCGGTATCAGCATAGTCCCATTCAGTTTAATGGGTAACATTTGGCAGGTACACTTGGCAGTACTGCTTGCCAAATGTGACTCAATAAACTGAATGGGGCTGCCGGTAACCATGCTGAAATCACGTGCATTGCATAGGGTTGCGGTATGGTGGTGCAGGTTTTTAAGGGTTAAAACAGGCAATATAGTGCATCCTCACTGCCTTTCAAACACCCCCTGAAGAGTGATCCAATACCGTTTTCTCCTTGGAGTTGCTTTTCGTGCGGGACAATTCTGTTCTAGATTGAGTGGGTGGTTCAGTGCAGGTCTTTACAGCTACCTGGGACTCACCAGAAAGATCTCCATCCACCACCATGGAGGTGTGATAGGGCAAGTTTGTCTTTTTCGCTAAGTGTCCCATGTCTCCTGCCCAAATAACTAAATTTGGATCTTCCATCAGATCTGGACCTGCCTGGATGTCCTCCTGTGAGAGCCTATATGACGCCCACGGTGATATCCTGACTGAGTCAGGACTTGGTTTCATTCAACCTTTATGCAAGGAGAGAGAGAAAGACCAGAGGGGGTTCCTGTCATCCTGCAGCTCAGGAGATGATCCTCTGTCATTATTGGAGGGGTCCAGCGGAAGTCCACATTTCACTTTTTCAGGTAATATTGTGCTCTACCCAAATCTGGAACGCTTTAAGCTAAAGTCCATCAACATGTTGTCCATCAACATATCAATGCTCCCTGAAGCCCATACACTCCTGGAAATGAAGTCTCTAATTCTCTACTCGTGCTTCTCCTCTAAAGAACTTCTCTGCATGTGACCTGTAAAAAAAAATTCCCAATTAGGAAACAACACCTAAATAAATAGAGGTGGATTTACCAAAACTGGAGAGTGCAAAATCTGGTGCAGCTCCATAGACACCAATCAGCTTCCAGGATTTTTTGCCAAAGCTTAATTCAACAAGCTGAAGTTAGAAGCTGCAGCAAATTTTGCACTCTCCAGTTTTAGTTCATCAAATTCATAGCTCCTCAGAGGAGCATAACACCACTTTGACCTTCTGTATCACCGTACATGCTAATAGATTGTACATTTTTGAGAAGGGAGAACTCCTTTTACTTGTGAAATATTAAATGCGGTCACTGTACTTCTACAACTGCATTATGTACTGGAAATACAGTATGTCTACATGGATGCAGTGTTTCTCCTATGACAACATCAGGACTGGTCATGAGACTAATTACACCTAATGGTTTCCTTATATCTGTTAGTGTTGGGCGTGAGTTCCTGCTGTCTGTCCTTCTGCCAATTCCCAGGTTGAGACTATTTGGGGCTCTGAGATATACCCCTGCTACTGCATTCTTGTGACGGGCCCTATAAATACACTGCTATGAATTCTTCAAAATAAGGAATTCCCTAGAGCAGCCTTTCTCTACCTGGATTCTGTGGAACCCTAGGGCTTCTTCAGATGTTGCTAGGGGCATATTGTTCCTCTTATATATGTTGGCAGGTGCAGTTAATTTTTTTCACTGCACTTGGCGCTCAATGGTAGCATCTCTGCAGCTGGAGAGAAAGTCATGAGGAACATATTTCCTTTATGGTTTTCTGGGTCACTGGGGAAGCAATCCAGTTGGGTGCTGTTGCCCCATGTGACTCTGGAAGCTATCTTGGGTCAGGCATAACCTATTTAAGGCCCTGGCTCCCAGGTTCGGCACACATTTGTGAGTTGAAAGAGTAGGGACAGGCATACCTCCCAACTTTTAAAAGTCCCATCGCGGGACATTCAGATGTTCCCTCCCCCCTGCTAACGAAAGTTGTTGAGCGGGGGGAGGGGTATGGGGGTGCCGCAGGACATGTAAAAAAATTTTCGTCCTCCCCAAAAAAGTTGTTAAGCGGGGGGGGGGCGATCGCGGGGGGGGGTGCCTTCGAACATTGTTTTGTACACCAATCGCGGGGGGGGGCTTACCTGCTGCTGCTGTGTTTCCTCCTCTTCATCTCTTCATGCTTCCTGCTGTGCGGGAAAACTGACAGTCTCGCGGGACTGCGGGAAGGAGGAGCCTATGCGGGTAAAACCCGCAGAATCCGTGCCAGTTGGGAGGTATGGGGACAGGTACCCTGCCTGTTAGAGACTGTACTAGAGTCATGCCGCGTACACACGACCGTTTTTAATGTCATTGAAAAAAACTGCGTTTTTCTCAACATGATTCTTCTCAAGCCTGCCTTGCCTACACACTATCGCTTTTTTTTTCACGTCATTAAAGCCTACAAACGGCCGTTTTTCATGACGAGAAAAACGACGAGGTGAAAAACGACGAGAAAAATTTGAGCGTGTTCCAATTTTTTCATGCCCATTTTTCACGTCGTGAAAAATGCTCTGAAGCCCACACACGATCATTTTTAATGACCATTTTAAAAAATTCTATTTTTCTCGTCATTAAAAACGGTTGTGTGTACGCGGCATGAGGGCAAGGTTCCTGACAAGGAGTGAAAGCATAGGGCCGCATCTCTTCTGGACACCTTTCTGATTGGGCACAAGACGGCCAGGCCGCATTCTGCCCCCTCTTAACAGATGCTGTCAGTCCGGCCCGGAATCTGCTCCTTTCACGTTGCTGGAAACCGTGAGTAAATCCAGCTGGTCATTCTTCCCATCGTGTTTGTTGTGAACTGTTGCTACTTTACTTCAATACAAGTTTTACATTGCACCTAACCCTGTGAATTATTGCCACCCCACACGCTGCACCCCTCCTACACCTAAACTACCACGATTTCCAAAGATCTTCTAAGCTATCTGCAAGAGGGACATTTTTCACACTGACCATTAATGTAAGAGGCATTCTAGAAGTTCTTCCGACAGGGGGCCTTTCTCCCACTGACACCAATGTAACAGAGCACTGCCCTCACTCCCAATGAAAGGGATCGCAAAACTGACCACCATATAAAGCTTAGTTCACACTGGTGGCAGAGAAGTGGTAAAACAGGTGGTTGATCTGTGTTTTTATCACCCACTGGCTGCCTACCTCCAAATTTACATTGTGGTCGTAGGGATAAGTTCACATTGCTTTGTGGTGTGGCAATTTTAGGGTAGCATGTCTAGATTGACAGGTGGCACTGCCTGACATACTTGCCCATTGAAGTCAAGGGACCACGCCAAATGCTCACCATAGTTTAACGAAAAATCTCTATTGGGGAAAAAGAATCCCCTTGGGGATTGAAGAACAAGCCCCTGTAAACTTGCTGTCAACTGTGGTCTGAAGTGTGATCTACCACGTATTACTTTCCAGAGGGCAGTACAGTCTGCCCCCTTGTGTAAAAAGGTCTATGAAGGCAGTCAACTGACCATCAATGTAAGAGAGCAAACACTATATGAATCTCTTTAAGTCAGACTTTTTCCAACTTTTTTACCTCGAGTCTCAAGAAATCCCTGTTTAATTCATTGGTGGTCAGTGGAAAGAATTCCCCCCTTACAATGGTGGTCAGGATGCCATCTTTACAGGCAGTGAAAAGGGTCATTAGTGTCATGCCGCTGGCCCTGTTAGGTGGCGCTGGACTCAAAACTATGTAGGCATTATCAGATGGGAGGTCAGTCAGCCACAGCGCAAGGAACTCACAGCAACCTCTGGAAGAACCCTAGGGCTCCATGGAACCCTGGTTAAGATTGGTTGCTTTAAATTGTTCCCCCAAAAAAATGAGTCAGCTGTCAACTGATTTCTGCCGACACTATGCAATCTCTACAAAACCAACCAATATCGCAGAAGAATAGACTGGCTATGTTAGACTTTGCTGGTAGTCTGCTGGTAGTCTGCTACTAGTCTCCAGAGCAGGGGTCACCAAAGTTTCTAAACAGAGGGTCAGATTACTGTTCTACAGACTTCAGGGGGGCAGATTGTGGTCAGTAGAAAATACATAAAAGGCATAAGAGGGATTAAACAATGCCTCATAATCGGTTGTTAGTGGAAGTAAGAACATTACATATCACCTGTGGTCACCAGGAAAAGGAATAGAGCCCCATCATTGGCATCAGTGGGAGGAATAGTGCCCCATCATTGGTATTGGTAAAATAAATAGCGCCCCATCCTTGGTATTGGTGCAATTAATAGTGCCCCACTGTAGGTGTCAGTAGGAGGAATAGGGCCCCAAGGGCTAGATAAAGGCAAGCAAAGGGCCACACCTGGACCACTCGCCGTAGTTTGGAGACAGCAGATCTAGAGATCGGTATTGGCCTTGTCTGCACACTGAATAAACATAAAAACTCAACCAAAATGGTCCGGTCAGGTCATCTGACCATCCCTATGTGTCTTTGGCAATGCTTAGCTTTCAGACCTGTAATGTGAGTTGTTAAAGATCTTTCATCTTCAAACTGTGTTTTGTCACAGAGGAAAATTTACTTCAGTCCATTGCTGCAGACACTCAAATGTGGAAACGCAGCGAAGAATCAGACAGCGGCAGGTTTTCACCCCGGCCAGATCTTGGCTCACCCAGGTAATACAGCTAAAGCTCCCCATTTTGAGCATTGACAACTACATGGAAACACAGTCCTACATATATAAAACACAAATATTTAATGTCTTGACTGATTATGTCAGTTCTGTTTTCAGCACTGAAAGTGGTTACAGCCTCATGACGGAGAATGAGGACTGCTATATGACTCGATGTTGGAGTGAGAGCCACCACTGGTGTAAGAGGAAATCATTCTCTTCTTCTTGTGCCTCCGAGGGGACCAGTAATGAGTCTGAGCTTCAGGAATGCTGGGATATCCCATCAGCCTCTCCTTCCCCTTTCACAACTCGCATAGGTAAGAGTTAAACAGTTCAGCTTAAAGTGTATCTAAACCTAAGTACAAAAATGTATTATAGTACAGCTTACCAGGTCTTAAAGTGAACCTGTACTCAGATCATGCACACTCATTCATCTATGTATCTATAAGCATTGTGGGAAAATGAATTGTCAAAATTCACAACACAGGCTCTGTGTTTCTCTATGAGAGGAGATCTTGGCAGCCTGCCAACTGCTGTTTGTAGGCTGTTATAAACCAAATTAATTTGTTTCAGGGGCTACCCAGCTGTGCTTTAGAGGATGTGGCCAGGTGGGCACAACCTATCATATTTGGTGGACGTGCCCAAAGGTTAGGAAGTTTTGGATCAGGGTGTATAATTTTGTTTACTCCCTTACCCAACTAAACCTGACTAAATCAGCTAAGCAAGCACTACTGGGGGGTGGAGATGTGGAAGCCTCCAAGTCCTGCAAGAGGCTTTTGACATTTATATTTATTTCAGCCAAAATCACCATCGCTAGAAACTGGAAATCGGCAGCTCTACCATTCGAGCAGCTTAAAGGCAAATTATCTTGGTTGATGCTAAACGAACGCTTGACCGCATTGGCCCAAGATAAAATGAAACTGTTTCATAAAGTGTGGGACCCATGGCTTTGTTACATAACAAATGACCCCAGGATGTTTGCAGCTTAACCTAAAGGGTTAGGTTGGGGTGTCCAGGTGCTGAATTGGGGCTCCTTCCCCCCCTCCCCCCCATTCCCCCTTCTCAACTGTTCTTTCCTCACTCTGTCTCCTCCCTTCTATTCTTTGTCTCTGTTCTCTTTTTTATTTGTTTATTTTTGGAGTCGGATCCAGACCTTAGAGGTTTGTGCGGCTCCCTGTTTTCTAAGCTCCTACGGGATCATTGTCAGTCTGATCTGGCCTCTGGGCTGCCCGCACGGCCAGCGGAGTTGCGCCCCCCCGATAGGCGGATGGGGGGACGGCTCTTCTGGGCGGGCGGTTCAGATAGGATCTGGGATGTGAAGAGGGGCCAACGGCTCTGCGGAGCATTGGATTTATGTGAGCTATTAAGTGGCGATAATTTTTATTTTTTTTGCATGGACCCCTACACGCAGAGATCTTCACTATGTTACCCCGAATGTTGATTGTGACTGTACAATGTTATGTTGCGACTTTTATACATTTTGTATGACAAAACTTGAATAAACATATTGAAACATAAACCAAATTAAACTTTAGTCTTTGTTGTGATATTTGAGGATTGAGAACAAACAACTACACATTAAATGCAGCTAGAGAGATGAGTGAGGACTTGATTTAAAGCCCTTTAACTGCTTGTTAAAGGGGAAGTTCTGCTTTAAGTCCTCCTTCCCTTCTCCTCTAATGCCTCATACACACAATCAGTTTTCCCGACAAGAAAAGTGTGATGTGAGCTTTTTGTCAGGAATTCCGACCGTGTGTATGCTCCATCACACTTTTTCTGTAGGAATTCCTGCCAAGAAAAAATTGAGAGCAGGATCTCAATTTTCGTGAATCGCGGTCATCTGTATGCAATTACGACGCAAAAAAAAACACGCATGCTCAGAATCACGCAGAAGAGCCGAACTGCCTATTGAACTTCATTGATCTCGGCTCGTCGTACGTGTTGTACGTCTCCGCGTTCTTGACGTTCGGAATTTCAGCCAAGATTTGAGTGACCGTGTGTATGCAAGACAATTTTGAGCCGTTTTCCTGCTGAAAAAAACCCACGGTTTTCCTGCCGGAAAAACTGACCGTGTGTACAGGGCATGAGGCCTCGTACACACGACCGATTTTCTCGGCAAGAACCAGCAAGAAACTTGCTGGCAGAGAGGTCTTGCCGAGTAAATCGGTCGTGTGTACGCTGCTATCGGGTTTCTCGTCGAGAAAACCGACAAGAAACCTCGACGAGAAAATAGAGAACCTGCTCTCTATTTTCTCGTCGAGATTCTCCTCGGCATGTTTCTCGACGAGAAAAGTGAGTGTGTGTACACTTACCTGTCCTCCCCGAAGCCCGCGCATGTTCGAAATGAATTCGACGCATGCGCGGTAGCTTCCTAGGCATACGTAGGGTATACCAAGATGGCGGCGACGGCATCGAATGTGACGAGCGCATGCTCGACGTAGTCGATGACGTCACCGCGTACGCTCCTTTCAAAGAACCGCGGGTTCTTTGAAACGAGCGTGTGTACACTCGGCCGGGACAAGTTTCTTGTCCAAGAATCTCGTCCAAAAAAACGACATGTTTTTTTCAACGAGAATCTCGGCCGTGTGTACGAGGCCTTACACTTTTAGGCATTTTTTTGGTACCTAGTTTTGGTAGGTACCCGCTCCCACTTCGGATCGGATTGCCTAGGTGATTCCATCAAACTTCAGCCCCCTCCTGCCTGCCTGCTACCTCTTGGGACATGTCACAGGCCCCATGAGGCTGCAGGACCATTCACACAGTGCAGCCTGGCTCATGTATGCGCTGCAGAAACCTGACTGTAAGGCTGCAAGGAATCAAAGTCGGCTTTCTACAGTAAACATGCCGACTCTGGGGACTCGATGACTGGCAAAGAACCGGACCAGGTGAGGATGGCGCTGGATCTCTGGAAAGGTAAGTGTCTTTTAATTTTTTATTCTTTAAGACTATATAAATAGATGTCTTTAGTCTGGGTACAGGTGCACTTTAAATTATGGTGGCTTCATTAGTTTTATTTTTCCAAGTTTGCTGTGTATTTTTGGTGGTGATTCTTCCAGTAACATAGTTCCTGTTCTAAGGTGTTTGCAGAAATATAGAAATGATAGAAATTCTCCTCATTTTCATAACCTAACGATCGAGCCATTTCCATAACATAAAAGAACGATCGCATTACTGCAACACACTGCAATGCATGCTACATTGCCAGTGCCATTCATTTTGGGTAGCACTGCGGTGCACCAAGGCAAAACATATCAACTAACTATATTGCTTTGTGTTAAAAATGTGTGGCATGTCTGTTTTTTTCTCTGTTCTCTTTAAGCAGTATTTCTGGCTTACCCATGGTTTACATTCTAATGTACCCACAGGGATTCGATGGAAGCCTCCTGGATGGCTATTCCCCCCCTGGATGCTGTGGGTAGTCTACATAATGGCATTCATGCTATTAGCTGGTTGTTTTACTGTCACTGTCCTCTATACCTCATCACTTTCTGAATATGGCTTCTTCCTATGGCTCCTATCATGTACCTGTGCACTGCTGTCATCTGCTCTCTTGCTGGAGCCACTCAAGGTAGGTGGACAATTATGGGATCAGGGCTGGGTTCTCCCTTCTTTCTGTCTTGTCATGTGCTGTCACAGACACAAAACTTGGGATAACAGGTTATGAAGCTCCTCTTGTTCTGTAAAGGGATGACAGCAGGCCCAATTTGGAAGGATGGCAATTGTGACCGCTACCTGATGGACTAGTGTGTCTAGATTTTAGACACCCCAGTCCTCCTGGTGGATGCCACAATTGCCACCCTGCACTGTAATGGGGACACCTGATGTACCAGGGCATTCTGATGGGGACACCCAATGTAAGAGGGCACTCTGATGAGGATACCTGATGTAAGGGGGCACTCTGATGGGGACACCCAATGTAAGGGGGGCACGCTGAGGATACCTGATATAGGGGGGCTCTCTGATGAGGATACCTGATATAGGGGGGGCACTCTGATGAAGATACCTGATATAAGCGGAAACTCTTATGTGGATACCTGATGTAAGGAGGCACGCTCATGTGGATACCTGATGTAAGGGGGCACTCTGATGGAGACACCTGATTTAAGGGAGCACACTGATGGGGACACCTGATGTAGGGGGCACTTTGATGGAGATAACTGATGTAAGGGGGCACTTTGATGGAGATAACTGATGTAAGGGGGCATTCTGATGAGGTACCTGATATAAGGGGGCACTGTGATGGGGACACGTGATGTAAGGGGCCCGGGGGCGCTCTGATAGGGACACCTGATGTAAATGAGCACACTAATGGAGACACCTCATGTAAGAGAGCACTTTAAAAATGTACAATAAATATTATTGAAATGCTATGGAAATTGTACATTGCTATTTTTATTTAATAAAATGACTACCGGTACATATATTTTAGGATCTACTGACACAAATATGAGATTTTTGCTGACCAGAATTTTATTTCAATACTCCGATATATATAAAGTCCCTTCTAAAACAGGATGTCTCTCCTGTTTTTTACCTGTTGATCCTGCCAGTTAATCTGTTATTTTCCTACTTCATGTAACAGGGTGACAGTGACACTGCACAGCAACATTATCCCCCTGTGAACAGGGTAGTCTTAAATAGACATGTTGTTTTAAACAGACTATTAGTAAGAAACAAATTAACATAACTAACTCCATCTGACACTTCTTAGCAGCTTTCGTTTGAAAGTTTTATGTGATATGAATAAGAGCTGACCATTGTATGCACCACCATTAGTGTAATATGCCGTAGTTTTCCACAACCCTCTAACTGCCACGTTTGCTGGGCAGCTTGGTCTGATATAGGAGGAGGAAAAATAATGGATTTACTGGCAGGATCAACATGTAATAAAACTGTTACAATGTGAATTAGAAAACCAAAACCTGATGTGTTAATGTCATTGATAGGTTGCATCATGTGTGTCCTTTTTCATTTTGCCAATAGTTATGCTTTAATTTTCTACTTTTAATATTTATATAGTTTACATCGAAACAATTATCATTAACAATTATATTTATTTGACTCCTGCAGGTGGTGCTGCTTTCACTGTACTATGCTCTGTACTGCCCCCCAGCGCTCAGTGAAGGTATGGGTTTGGTGGAGGAGCCCCTCATTAGAAAGATAAAGGATCACCCTGATAAAGTCCGAGCACCAGGGGGCTTCGGCCTACAACAAGCAAAAGAGGAAGCAAGGCGAGTGCGTGCACTGAGGTCCATGATCCAGGTGACAGATCCTCATTACAATTTACAACTGTTGTTGGCAAGTAAATACTGGAACAGGTCTTGATGGTAGGGACAGTTCCATGGAGCTAGAAAAAAGTACAGATTGAGTTTTTTTTTTTTTTTTAAATATAGGTTAATCTGAAAAGAAAAAATAAGGTTTTTGGGGACTTGTGATTTACAGTGGTCCTAATTTAGGAGCTTAAATTGCTTGAGATCTGATGAAGAAGCCACTGCTAAATACCCTGTGTAAGCTTCATGCTGGAGCTTACACATGGTTGATGATGTCACCCCCTCCGTCATGTGTTCAGACTTGGCAATTGGCTGCTAGGCCTGAATACTGCATGAGTAGGAGGTCACATGTTCCCCTATTCATAAAAGCACTGGTTATTTTGTTGTGCCTGCAATACAGTAAGGAGTGCTGATGGAACGGTGAAAAGGTGAGTTTTAGGGGGTTGTGTGTGGACTTTAACTCTATTCAAGGGGTTAAAGCAAGTTCATGGCTTCTATCACAGCCCTGAATTTGGTATAGATTTTTAGCTACTGTGAAGGGGTTTCAGGTAAAATCCAAGATCCAGGCAGCTCCAGAGAGGTCTGAAGGTATGTCAAATCCAAAGAGTGTACAAGTACACAGTACATACGGCCCTCCTAGGAGAAGAGCAAAGTCCCTTGGTTCATTGGAACTTTCATCTGTATCTGTAGACCATCAAGAGGGTAGAGGAATGGATGAGGCAACTGGACAGATGGATGCCTGAACAGGAGAACGGACAGAGACTGGAACCTCTGCAGCTCCCGCAGAAGAAATGTAGAAGAAAACGAACAGCAGGTCGCTGAGGTCAGTATAAAAAAAAAAACACTTTATTAAAACCAGCAAGCACACTTACATTGAAGTTAGCATGAAACAGCATGGATAGGGAAAACCTGGGACCAAGCAGCTGTAATCAGTGTGAGGCTGTAGGCTTCACTGAGCAAACAGAGACCAAGGATGACAGGGAGCCAGCCAGCTCAAAGTATGGATATTGGCAAATGCATATGAAAAACAGGGCAATGTCTTTAGAAACACGTCGTGCACACCCCCTCTCCCCACATCCACCAGGCATTATGACGGCTGTCATCCTCGTGTGCAGCCTAGAACGGTGCCGCTAATATAAATACTTTGAGCTGGCTGGCTCCCTGTCATCCCCAGTCTCTGTTTGCTCAGTGATGCCTACAGCCTCACACTGATCACAGTTGCTTGGTCTCAGGTGTTCCCTATCCATGCTGTTTCATACTAACTTCAGTGTAAGTGTGCTGCTTATTTTATTAAAGTGATTTTTATTTGATACTGACCTCATTGCCCTGCTGTTCGTTTTCTTCTCGTCTGAGCTTGGGTTCACACTATTGCGAACACAGACATCGCATGTGATTCGCACCCGCACTGCTGTGCTGATCACATGCGATGTCTGCGCAACGCGAGTACAGCCATACAGTTGTATGGCTGAACTCGCATTGGATTTGCATAAAAAAGATGCAGGGACTTTTTGTTTTCCCGCACTGGATTCGAATGGCATGGGTGTTCATATGATTTCTGTCCAAATCTACAGTTCGCACTGCGATCTGTGAACCGATCTGGGGGTGTCATTAACATTGTATTGACACCTGCAGCGGTTCGCAGAGGGCAGTGTGAACTGCATTCGGGAGAGATGCGATGCGGGAACTGCCGCTGGAATCACGCTGGTTCCAGCATCGCTATAGTGTGAACCCAGGCTGAAGGTATGTCCCTTGCCCATGCCGCTAGAACCCGCGGTGGTCCCGGGACCTCCCTGTTTCTCCGGGGAGCCTGGGACTGCAGTAGAAAGTTGTAACAAAGATTGATGAACCTGGAAGCAATGGGGGAGATTTACTAAAACTGGAGCTCCCAGAATCTGGTGCAGTTGTGCATGGTAGCCAATCAGCTTCTAACTTCAGTTTTGCACGCTCCAGTTTTAGTAAATCTCTTAGAGGGCAAGGGAGACATGTCTCCATAAAGCTGACCTATCACCTGCCCAATTCTATCACACCGGGGACTTGTTATATCACTCCTTGTGATAGCAATGAAGTTAAATGAAGAAAAAAATAGAATTTTGTGTGTCATAAGTTTTTAGCGATTTCACAGGTGCACACAATTTTAAGACTTTCTATGGTTGGTATTACTCGGCACAACCCCATATTTTCAAAATCGAACCAAAAAATCGTTAAGAATAATTATTTTTAGTGTATTTTTTCCTGATAATATGCGCTTGATAAACACCTGTGCAAAAATTGCAACTACCACCATTTTATTCCGCTTTCAGAAAATATAATTTTTTTTTTGTAGGATTCAAAGTACGGTAATTTCTAGCAAAAAGGTGTCTAGATGGTAGCCAGACAGATTTCAGTTTTCTAAAGTCATATTAGTAGAAGATGATGAATTCAGCTTTTCTAGCTTTTTTTTTTTGTTATGCAGAGTTGTACAGGTTACATGGTTTTCCTCCTCCTGGTGCTGCTGATGTATTTCCACATCAGTTTTCATGACAACAACATCCGACTCCTTCGCTCAGCCATAAAGCGATCTATTACTGACTCAGCCACAATTGATAATAATACAATACGAAGGTGAGATGTAAGCTGATGAAGTGCGGCTGGTTTATGAAAATTGGAGCAAAGAAAAGTGGGGCTCCTACACATACCTAAGGTTCAAATTTTAATGCACAGATATCCCCTCTGTTTATAGTGTTTCTAACGCATGGCACTGGCTACACATCACACTACCAGCTCATCTGTACCAGGACCGTCGACTGAAACTTGTGAGGTCACCTCGTTTGTGCCAACTTCATAGTCTACCTTCTAACGTGTTAGGTGAGCCCTATATCATTTGTACGGTGATCTTATTTGCAGTCTATAATTAGAGATCTCACTACTTTTACTGGACTTTTCAGGTTGGGCTTCAACTTTACAGTCTCTACCCTCAGAGCCAAACACTAAATTTACTGTGGGGTTAAACTTTCCAATGGATTACAGCAGGTAAGAGAGTTGGATATCTGAAACAGATTGAAAATCATATACACTTTGTTGGAATAGAATTTTGGTGGATGTCAGTTGGTTGAATTACCAATGGGTTTCTTGCATCTTTTTGGGAGTTTACTAGAGAGGCTGTATACCAGAAGTTCTACCCCCACTGACCTGACTGTATTAGGTGGGTGACTTAGCTGATATGCAGCCTAAGTTTAGTTAAATAAAATAAAAAAAACACCACAAGGGAGGATGCATTGAATAAGAAGTGCCCCTTTTGCTTTTGGCTGCTCTACTGATGATAAAAAGGCCTTTCACTGAGTCGATTGGTCCTTCCTTCACCTGTCTCTGGAAGACATTGGGTTAGACCCCTTCATGTTACAATGGATAAGCTCATTGTATTCTTACCCTTCAGGGAGAGTCAAGGTGAATGGCATACTTTCTGAACCCTTTAGGATTACAAATGAGACCAGACAGGGTTTCTTTCCTGTCAACCCTGATTTGCACACTTCCCCTCAAACCTCTATTTAGAAGAATAAGAGCCAATCCGGATACACGGTATTGGGGTAAGTCATACTTTACTTAAGGTGGTGGCATTTGTGGACGACCTACTGTTATTTCTCTACTCACCTCACATTTCCCTCCCTTCCCTCATGTCCAAATTCAGAATATTATCAAACTGTCAGGGTAACCTTCAGAAGTCAGAGGTGTTGAATATCAATCTTCTCCATGCCCAATATCTCAACCTCCAACAGAACTTCCCTTTAAATTGGCCCCCACCTCTATCAAATACTTTGGAGTGCAGTTGCTGAAATCTGCTAAGCAAACCCCCCCTCTTAATTTACCACCCCTTTTACAAAATAATTAAAGGATCTTCAAGTTTGGTCCCAGGCTACCTTCTCCTGGTTAAGTAGGTGCAATGTAATTAAACAGAATATCCTGCTCTGACTACTCTATCTGATTCAGACTCTATCTATCATGATCCCCAGTCCCTTTCTCAGAGCCCCCCCCTCAGCTTTCTCCTAATATAGTATATACTGTATAGTACAAGGTACACATTCCCTATGGATTCCTCCTCTCCCTCTCTCCTGGACCACCTAGGTTTGGTCCAGTTTTAATGCCTGAATAAACCTTGATAGCTCTTCACATATTGTGTATTGTGAATCTGCGATGTTTCTTGATCAAATTTGTTTGTCTGCAAACCTATAAGATTATTTAACTCATTGTTTTTTATCATCATGAGACTTTTTGTTTAAACCGTAATCTCTTCTCGCATTGTACCATTTTACAGTGCACATAAAGAATTAGAAAAAAAAAAGCAAGACGATAGATCCAGAAATGTAGGCAGCTAAATGTATTTGCCAATATGGACTCTTCCTGTAAGGTCAAGCTTGACCCTACATTATCTTGTCTGCCATGTCTTCCAATTGGTCAATAAAGCTGCCCATCAAAAGGACTAATAGGAGGCTCAAGAACTAAAATGAGGTTGAGCTCAACTACTCTTCTAAGGGAAAGGTCAAGGTCTGCATATATCTATAGCTACCTTTATCTTTGGATCTATTGGTGTTGACGTAGGTTTTTCAATGAAGGTGACCTCTGCTTTTCTGGTACAATGATTTTTATTAGCATTTTTATTAGCATATAAAGTAAGAACAGATATAAAATATATTAGACACAGTGCAGAATTTTTATGAAAACAGAGAAAAAGATGTGTCATGGAGTACAGACTTATTACTGAACAATGATCCACCGACCCAGGTCGGTAACCAATGCATAGGACCTCTGTTTTTTAACATATTATCTGTTGTAATTGCCCAGTATTAATGGTGGTACTACTTATAGTTATACTTATTATTGTTCTGATGCATCAAAAGAGCTATTAGGGATTGCCATAGGTGGGAATGATGTGTCAGACCAAAAAAGATTGATATTGACCCCCTATTGCATTTAGAAATGACCAGTGGAACTTTTTTCTTTTTCTTCAAATTTGTTTTTTTGTTCTCTGGATATTCTGTGAGATTATTAAGCTGGATATAGATCTCTCTTATTTAGGGTCCAGTATTATTTCTGAGCTGTAACTGATCGGCATAATGAGGATCACTTTAAATGACTGTTCTCCTATTTAATTTGTAAATGGCAGTATAGATATTGACAACTGTAGTTTTTTTTTTCTTTAGACCTCTTGATGTTTTGTGTTTAATTGCTGTTTTGTTTTGGTCTCATGTGATGCCCAAAGTCTGTTTTTTTTTTTTTTTTTGTCATGTCAATTTTTTTTTAAATAAAATTGTTAATTGTAAAAAAAAAAAAAGAAATGACTAGTGATTTAAAGCTGATCAGCAAAAACTTTGATCAATGAAGGGCATGGTCTCCCATCTAAAATGTTATTTGAATTGGATGGCATGGAAAGGGTTAGAACTGCTGTCTGTGTCCCCTCTACTTTTTGTGGGGTCATTAAGCCAAGTAGTGGGGAAAACTCTTGAGAGGGTAAATGGAAAGCAACAAAAGCCTTTCTTTTGGCAGACAGAGGTTCTAATCTTTCCCAACTCAGTTCAACCTTAAGAAAAGATTTGTGCATACGGCTCTAACTGGATGCTGTTATTTCTAGCTTTCTACAGAAACCATGTCTTGAACTTGGTGACACGAAGGAGAAAACACTTGACTTGATCCGAGCCCTGGAAAACTTCCGTTGGATCAGTAGGAGGTACGTGCAATATTAGGGAAGTAATATTACAGGACACTTAAACAGAAACCCCAAACAACATGAAAAAGATCGGTCCACTGCTAACAGGAAATGTTGTAACTGTGCTAAAGACAGAATGTTCCCTTTATTTAACTGCAACCAAATTCTTCTTGGTGCTTCTGGGTAGAATTGCAAAATCCTTTACACAGTCCTTTGCTGTACTGTATATTCTTTTATGCATGCGTTAACGTGTGTAGAAAAGACTGCATTGGGCTCTAAGAGAGGACTGCGCTGGAACCAGTGAACACATAGCATGCTTTCTCAGTATGGATGGACTTTCTAGAATAGTGAATTTAAGACCAGGGCATGGTAATGGATTCCACAACATTCCATGCCCCAACAGTAAAAAATGCATTTTATACTAACACAATAAAAGTATGGGAACGCAAAACATGTAATAAAGTGCTAGAATGCTTTGGATAGGGCTGGGTTTCACTTTGGATGGGGGTTGAGGAGTGGGTTAGGGGAATCTGCAGTAGCCTTGGTGGCCCTGTAAGAGATGAGCTTTCTGGAGGAAGCTGGGGAGCACTATAGGAGGCTGGGAGGCATTGTGGGACCCTTATGGAGGTTGGGGGCACTATGGAGGGCTGGAGGCTCTGCAGCAGACTAGCAGGCACTGTGGAGGCTGAGGGCTCTGCAGCTGGCTGGAGGCCCAGGAGAAGGGAGGTTGTGGCTCCCTCTGTGGGCCACAGCCTAGTGGTTGAAGACAACCGTTCTCAAAGACCTTTAGAATTGAAAACAGTGTTGGGATGGGTCCTCTAGCATACAAGGCAAAGATGCCAAAGTGTGTCCCCCCTCTATCCATTAGCTGAGATGGATGGTGTCTGTAGATCCGCATGTATAGTGGCTGTCTCGGCACAGGCTACCAAAATGACAGCTGTTCTCCGTCGGCCCTAGTGTTACCCATCTTTTGGTCTATGGAAACCCAAATGGTGGGGGAAGTGTTCCAATTGGTTAAACCAGTGTAACTTAGACATAGCGTAGGTATAAGGAGTAGCACTTACCTTATTCCTGACTCTGGCAGGCTATCTATATGATTCTCGGCAGAGTTTTCCTGCCGAGAAAACCGGTCGTCTGTATGCTTACCTGTCCGAGGTAAACCCGCGCATGCTCGAAAAGACTTTGACGCATGCACGGTAGCATGCAAGGTTAGTGTGGGGTGTAGCAAGATGGCGGCGACGGCATCAAATGTGACGAGCGCCGGCTCGTCGTGGTCGATGACATCACCGCGTTCTTGCCAATTAAAAAGAACAGCGGTTCTTTTGAATGGGTGTGTGTGTACACTTGGCCAGCAAGGCAAGCTTGACAGGAATCCCGTCGAGAAAACCGACGTTTTTTTTTACGAGGGGATTCCCGCCCGTGTGTACAGGGCTTCAGTCTCTTTCCAGGTGACAATAGTACAATTAGATTGCTGAATCTAACCAATGGTTACAAAACTGTAAAGGATGGATCGTACAAAAAAAAAAGGATTTTGCCTAGAGATATATTTTAACATTTATATAACAAAACTGTACATGCGACCAACACATTTATATCTATTTTCCAGCATTCTTCAAGTGGAGATCACACAGTATCACAAAGATGTTGGTCTTTATATCTCCACCATTGTTCATGTGGACCTATCACCCTATGAAAACAGAGCTTTCAGGCTCTCCATCCTTCCATTCCACCTTGAGAAGTCAGGACACGGTCTGAACTTGCCTATGGCACTAGCAGTGAGTATGATCTTTGAACTGCTATGTAACAAATTGTACCTTATGAATTAAATGTGGCTGAAAGAAAAAGTGTCCATATAAACCTGATCCCAGGCAGATTTTTTTTGATTTAAGGATTATATATAAAAAGGTAGACTCTCTTAGGCCGGTTCACACCTCCATTGGTCTGTGAAAGGCAATCCGTGGTGCATTGCTTTTCACTGCATAGGCATGGCTGACTCCTACTGCTGCCTCCTATATGCCTGATTTTTTTTTTTTGTGGGGGCGGGGGCTGGGTATTTGGCTTGTGGTTGTGGTACTGACTGATTGAACGGGTGGTGTAGTCAACCCTTCGGATAAAATATGGCATGTCAAAAGTCTTGCTGCCCTCCTTAGAACAGTGGGTATCCTTAGAACTGAAACATATAGAAAGAATAGGAGGGCGCACCGACCTTGTGCATTACCAAAGATAAATGTATTAAAAAAATGTAACAACAAGAGTAATACTCGCAAACGAACATTAAAAAAAGGCTTATTAGTGCTTCGGCAATTGGAACCGTGTCTCTAGACACCTGCAAGAGGGAGGACCCTCTTCTTCAGAGCCACAGCAATAGTAGCATGTCAAATTTAGCAAAGAGGCATCCCCCTTTAAACAGCAAAGAAACATCCCCATATATTCAGCAAAGAGACATCCCAATCCAGCAAAGAGACATCCCAATCCAGCAAAGAAACATCCCCATATATTTAGCAAAGAAACATTCCAATCCAGCAAAGACAGCCCAGTCCAGCACTGATGGTACTAAACCTTATGGAACACCATAGAAAAATGGCAAAGGACTAGACGTGCCAGACTACAGTATGATTTCAGTCTCTGTGTTAACATGGCATTATCCACAGTATTGACTGCTTCAAAAAGGTCCTGTTGAATAAGGATGGATCACCCATCCTTGTCTCTTGCCAAGAGTAGGTCTTTCACTGTGCAAACAGATGTTGTTACTGTGCTGTACGTCTTGTCCATAAAGACACAGAATGAACCACAGGGTGGTTGACCATTATCTTCCTGTCTTCCTCAGTTCTCTCTCTTGCTTGCTGCTCTGCTTTTCCTGTATCCAGAACTGGCAGCCTTGGTTGGATTCTGTTCTTCAGGTTCATCCTACTCTCCCCACTGGACACGGCTTCTTCTTGGGCTGGCATCTGCATCGACAGGCCTTGTTCACATTGGCAGGGTTTGGCTAACAAGCCATCGGATGGAGCAATATCAAGCAAAACCCTGGGTGTTTATCAGCCTGTATGATGTAGCGTTGCTATCACGAACACAGGCTGCCCTGTCTGCCACTCTGCTATTACTGATCATGTTGAAGGTGAGAGAATTTTTATTTTGAATAACTATAACCCAGTCCTGTAAAGATCAAATTGGGACTATATATAACAAGATTTAGGTAGCTTTTCTTGGTTCTCCTTAATGCTGTTTTTGTCTTTTCAAAGGTTACACAACAATTTCGGTTTGTGCGGCGCTGGGCGGTGTTTGTCAAAACATTCCAGTCATTATGGAGGGAATTACCTGGTTTGGTCCTTTTTATTGCTGCCCTTCTCTTGGTGCTGACTCATTGCATGAAGCTGGTAGGTAAAAATTGATTACTGAAACTCTCTGGAGTAAGAACTAAACTACATGAAGGATGTCAATGATGACTATAATGGTGGATGAAAACTACAGTATTGTGGGCCCTGTGCAGGTTTCCAGCCAAGGGTACCTACACCATATTTCTTGTTTCCTATCACTCACTGGATCACTCATAATACTAGGTATATGCCAAGAGTACCACCCAAAGATTATTGAAATAGACCCCCAACCTTGTTTTTACACTAAGGACACTTTTTTTTTTTTTTAATGCAGGTGTAAGTACCTGAATTTGAATGGCTTTCCATTCATGAACAGCTTGCTTACTGTTGTGATCTGTGATTAGCCCAAGGCAATCACATAGCACCTGGCTACCTGTACCATGTGATTAGCTTAGCCAATCACAGATCACAACCAAAATCAAGCTGTTCACGAATGGTTAACCCATTCCTGACAGCTAAATCTATTGCTTATACAGTGATTATCTCTGTATAAGCAATAACAGTGTAAAAATCTCTGATCGCCCCTCTGGTGACATATGACATATGACTATGATGACATATGACAGGATGTAAAAAAAAAAAAAATGTTAAAAAAATGAAATAAAAAAATTATTTAAAGTGAAACAAAACCATATACAAATGAGTCAGCGCTTATTGTGAAAAAAATACATCTTCCCTAGCTTCATGCAATCGATCCACCAGACCTTCAGAGCGCATGCGCCGCTGACGTCAGCGGCTGCATGCAAGGTGAAAATCTCCTTAACAGTGCAGGTTTAGGAGATATTCATTTTACTTATTATAGGCTTACCTGTATTTAAAAATGACTAAGCAGGGTATACAACCGCTTTAAATAACAGAGGTCTGGGCCAACTTGCCCCTATGGAACCCAGAATGTTACCTGTTTTTTCCATATTATATTATTTGAAGACTGAAATCTTAATGTGGTCATTTTATTCCAGCTGGGTTATTATTGTCCATCTTTCATATTTCCACGCCAAATGAAACCTCTGCTTCATTATGTACAGTGACTTGCCTACTCCAGATAAAGCAATGCTTTTGGGAGTTGAGTAGATAAAGCCTCCAATGTTGGGTTCAAGCTTCTTGTGTTCCATGTATCAGTCATCCTGAGATTTTCTGTTCAAAGGAACTATAGATGTATGAGTTAGGTTGAATGCCAGTTATTATTTTGCTTTGTATTTGGCACCCATATAATATATACATTATTTATTGCACAAATACTTTAAAAACATTGCATAATCTCTCTTCAGGTGGCCAGTGTATTATTACCAGCACTCAGTATCTCCTGTAACAAATTTTCGGACTTCCTGTGGAACGGTCGGAGCTTCTGGCCCATGCTAAAATGTGTCCCTTGTCTTGGATGGTTGGGGCTGAGTGTCTTGCTGATGTGCAGGGGGCTTCTGTGTGGCTCAGTACAGACTAGCTATCGTCGTACCCGAGTCGAATGTTACTGTTTGGCTCTGGAACCTCAAGATTATGAGATGATTGACTTCTTTGTGAAAAGGTTTAAACTGTGGCTGGGAGTCAACAAAGTGAAAGAGGTGAGGAATTACACAATTGCTTAAAAAAATGATAAATGACTTAAAAAGCCCTTACTAAGATTTCCTCTAGTCAAGTGACCAAGGTTGTGGGAAAGCATTAGCAGGCTAAGTTTGAGCTTTATAAACACATGACACATCAATGATGCAGAACCACAGGGGAAGCCTCAGAATGCTGTCCCCTCCTGTCTTTACCATAATGATAGCTGGTGAAAATGTAACTCTAGTGTTAAGGGTGGCTTAGAATTTTTTTTATAACCCCAGTAATGCCACTGAAATCTTCCCATCTCTTCTACTACACACTTAGTAAATAGGAACAATTTAGGGTAAAGGTATGCTTATGCTGGTAATTTTTCAGTACAAGACACCAGGATAAGGTAGTTTCTCAACCACTGGCCTGTGGTCAGCTGCTAGCCTTCCTTCTCCCAGACCTTCAGCCAGCTGCAGATCCCCTAATCTACCACAGTGCCTTCCAATTCCCAATGTGCTCCCAACCTCCCATATCTGCCCACAGTGCCCCCAGGCCCCCTGAAAGCCATCAGCCTACACATTGCCCCCCAACCTCTTACAGTGCTCACAGCCTCCCGTAGTCTCTCCATCCTCTAACAGTGTCCAACAGTACCTCCTAGCACTCAGTCCCCTACAGTCAACCCACAATGCCCCTGATAAGCTCCAGCCCCTTCCAGAAACCTCATCCTATACAAGGCCACCATGTCTGCTAAAGAGTCCCCTAACACTCCCCAGAACCCTCATTATCCCTACAGTGACTCTCATCCAGCATTTCAATACATATATTGTCGTAGTCCCCCCCCCATACTTATATTTTGTGAGTATAAACTTTTATTTTTACTGTGTCTTTCATCACAGCTCCTATTTTAATTTTATATATTTCTAATTCCCATTTAGTATCGCCATAGTGTAAGATTTGAAGGCCTAGGATCTTATTCTACCAAATCTTCTCCAGCCTCCTCCCATATTCCAGCTAAGACTGAACCAGTCCATCGACCACCCTCTGTGGAAGAACAAGACCCTCCAAGTAGTCCTCGACCTGTTCTTTCACCTGCCCTGGCAGTGGAACATCTTCCCAGAGCAATCTCTGACCTCTTGGATAAGATGGACAAAGTCACCCAGGTCCTAAAAGAAGTGAGCACCTTGGAGCAGAGACTCAAACTTTGGCAAATAAAGGAAAAATCTACCAAGCTGCTGCATAAGGAAACTCCCACCTCCACAATGAATAAGCAACTTCTACCTCGAACCTACAGTACTTTTTCAGAATCTGCCCTAAGTCGCATAAAGTCAAGGATAGTCAAGTCTAACAGCTACAGGTTCTCACGCTGGGCAGCGCCGTTAAATATAGGCTTACCAAGGCACCCTGCATCAGCTGGTCAGTGCGCCAGAGCCAGATTGCCCACGAGAAGACCCCACAGTCAGGATAGTTCAGGAGGCCTCATACAAAATGAAGATCTTAACCGACCATTTCCTCTGAAACGTAGAGCCTGGGACTCAGAGAAACCGGGGGGGTTGTGCCACAGTCCAGGTGTGACTAGTGTTAAAGGGAGTATATTGTCCTAAAGGATACCTGTACTAAAGGAAACACAGGGCACCTTCATGCACCTCTTTCTAAAAAGACTAGTAGCCTGTCTGCTTCTGGTTTCAATATGTAGTAACTAGGCTGGAATAGTATGATGATTAGTTAAGGAATACATGGTTGTTCCAGGTCAATGATTTTTTTTTTGAGAGTATTAAAAAGAACTCCAATCAAACAGGGAAATATACCATTGGAATATATATACATATATATAAAAATATATATATGTGTATATATATATATACAGTATATATATATATGTGTGTGTGTGGCTTTAACACAAAAGATATGGAACAAGGGTAGGCAACTCCAGGGGGTGCGGGGGTTCACAGACTTTAGCCCAATTTGGGGCAACCGCTCCTATGTTGAGCTGGCTAAGTTACATCAGGGGCCCCAATGGGGTGCCCATGGTGTGACCATGCTATCACACATATTTGAAAATGGTAGGCTGCTTTCCTTCTCTGAACTACAAACCAACTTTCAATTGCCAGCCAGTATGTGGTTCTTATACCTCCAGCTCCGGCACGCAGTAGCGGCGCAGGGAGATGCGGGGGAGTGGACTTTGTCGCCCACTCCGGTATTCCATGTACTGTACTCTGCCACTGAGACCAAGGGGATTATATCCCAATGTTATCAGATGTTACTATCTGGACACTTGAGGGCGTATCCTTGTAGGGCAAGGTCTCTGTGGGAACAGGACCTTGGACAGATTACGGGTGACCAGTGGGAAGAAGCTCTACTATCCATAACCACTTGCTCCCTGAACTTGGCACAAAAAGTTTCCCAACTGTACCTGACGCTAAGAGTACACTATACTCCGGTGAAACTCCATAGAATGGGTAGACTTCCAGACCCGCTGTGCTGCAGTTGCCAGCAACACGACGGGGACCTTATATACCTTCTGTGGCGGTGTCCAAAGTTGCATAGATACTGGAGAGAGGTGGTGAGGACACTGAACTCTGTGTTCCAAATTGAGGTCCCTCTTGATCCCATGTGCTGTATATTGGGGGTGCTGGGTGTGGTGGTCCCTGAGGAACTGATCAGGGTGGCAGTCTCTAGAGCGCTGTTCCAAGCTAGGAAGCTAATTTTAATGGGATGGAAATCAGCGGCACCTCCCGCCCACTCTTCGTGGATTACCCATATGGGGAACACCCTCATTATGGAGAAATATATTTACCAACATAGGGGGTGCCAAGGCAGGTTTGAGCGGATATGATCACGATGGCTGGACACACCGGGTCTAAGCCCAAAAGAGCTGGTGATGACCAGACTTTTGCAATGTTTGTAAGGGATATTGAAATATGTACTGTATGTATGCCTGGTATGACATGTTAAGGGTCGGGGGATGGAGTAGTTTATGGAAGACCATGCTTAATCGGTACATGAAAGGCAAATGTGTATATTTGTATGATGAGCAGTTGACGGAGTCGATTATATGCTTGTACATTGGAAATTGTTGTTGTTTATCTATTTGTTCAATAAACACCCTTTTGATTTAAAAAAAAAAAATATGTGTGTGTGTATATGTGTGTGTATATATGTGTGTGTGTGTGTATATATATATATATATATATATATATATATATATATTGTGACAGCAGGAAGGTAAAGTCACCTGGTTGCATCCAGGGGGGTAGATATATTTTGCCCAGATTCAGGCTTTACGCCGACTTATACAACTAGGTGGAGAGTTGTATAAGCCCAGCTGAGGCTAGTGGGCTCATGGATGACTCATACCTCTAGGGAGAGTGTGGGGCGTCGTGCAGACAGGGAGTTGATGAGACCAGCTGAAGCTTGTCAGCTCATTTAGGCCTCTATAAGAACTCCCAGCTTCATTAGATGTTAGCTCATGCCTGGAACCAGACCTGTGTGGACTGTCTAGGGAGAGTGAACCCCTGTGCGGTGAGACAAAGCCTGTGTGGCTATTTGCTTGGACATTTAAAACCAGGGACTTAGGGACTAGGACAGCACTAGGCTGATCCCAGTTGTTAGTTAGGAAACCTGTATGTTTAGTCAGAGGTCAAGTTGACCAGGATTTATTTTGTTTATGTTTCTTTTGCTTTGCTGTGTTTTGTCACTGTAAATAGAAAATAAACCGCACCTTTTTGATTTTGAAAACCACAACCTCCGTTTGCTGGGCCTGTTTTTGTGTGGGGAGCCCATCTCGGGGGTCACACACACCCGCTGCCGAGCTAACCCCCTCACAGTTGGTGGAGAACCAGTGGCAGTTTTTTTTTAAGCCAGCATGGAGGAGATACTGAAGCAGCTGGCTCTAGCAAATGCCAATCAACAGCAGACAAATGCAGGTTTGCAAAAGAGCCTTGCAGCTCAACAACAGAACTTCGCAGCCCAGCAGCAAGCTCATCAACAGAGCCTTGCAGCCCAGCAGCAGACAAACGCAACTTTGCAACAGAGTCTGGAGGCTCAGCAACAAGCCCAGCAGCAATCTGAGGCCCGCTTCATAGACCTGTTGCAGAAGCAAGAGCAGAGACTACAACAACAGATGGAAGCAGCAATGCAGCAACGTCCGCAGACCAGTGAGGAAAGCCGTCCCACTAATACCGCGTCCTTTGGGGTGAGTCGTTTATTGACAAAAATGACTGGAGAGGATGATCCAGAGGTATTTTTGACCACATTTGAAAGGACCGCTGAAAGAGAAAAGTGGCCTGAGGAGCAGTGGGCTGGACTGGTGGCTCCTCTGTTAACTGGTGAATCGCAGAAAGCTTACTATGACCTAGAGCCTAACCAAGCAAAAGACTATGCGATGCTAAAAGCTGAAATATTGGCAAGGCTGGGTGTCACCCAGGCTGTCCGGGCTCAGCGTGTGCATAACTGGACTTTCCAGCTTGGAAAACCCCCCAGGTCTCAAATGTATGATCTCATTCACCTGAGCAGAAAGTGGCTACAGCCAGAGACTTTGTCCGCACCAAAGATTGTGGAACGTGTTGTAATGGATCGGTTTTTGAGAGCTCTTCCTACTGCCATCCAAAAGTGGGTAAGCCATGGAGACCCAGAGACGGCCGATGGTCTTGTGGATCGTGTGGAGAAATACTTGGCTACAGAGAACCTGACGGCCTCTTCCAGAGACACTCGGACTTTCCACCCTAAGACCAGACCATCCCCAGGGGCGGATAAGAGGATTCCAAGGGGTGAGGGTGGAGAGAGTGAGAGGGTGGGAGCTCTACCCCAAGTTTGGCGAGAACAGCCTGGGAAATCAGCGGCTCAAGAGGCCGCAAGAAGGATCGTTTGCTACCGGTGCCGGCAAGCGGGACATATTGCAGCCAATTGCCCGGTTGTGGAGGAACCCATGCAGTGTGACTTTCTGACGGGCAGACGTCAGTCGCTGTGTGCGACAGTCGCATGCACTGCCATTCGAGGAACTGAGAAACATTTATGCAAAATGTGTGTTAATGGTAGAAATGTTGTGGTATTGCTGGATTCAGGTAGCCTTGTGACCCTGATAAAGGCTGAGTTAGTTAAAACAGAGGTCTCTGGGAATAGCAAGGTAGCTGTTATTTGTGTGCATGGGGACACCCGAGAGTATCCAGTGACTACAGTGTGTTTCGAGACCCCCAAAGGTACCCTCTCTCATCCAGTGGGCTTAGTATCTCAGTTACCGCATGACGCCATTGTGGGAATGGATTTTCCGAAGTTCTGGGAACTGTGGGATGATCCTGAGCCCCCCACTGGTGCCCCTATGTACCAGGAATGTGATAGCCAGAACTCCCCTGAGAGTGGTGAGGACTCTCCGGAATTTCCCTTATCAGTATTGGCAGGGGAGACTCAAGAAACTGGAGAGGAGCCCACCTCCTCAGACGAAAACCTACCGTCTGTGGAGTTTTCTGATCTTGAGGTTCACAGGGAAAACTTTGCCACAGAACAGTTGAAAGACCCCGCCCTAATAAAGGCACGGGAAAACGTAGTGAAAATAGATGGCGAGTTAGTGAACCCAGATAATACCTGCACTTACCCATACTTCAGCGTAGAGAAGGACCTACTGTATCGGGTGGCAAAAAGGGCAGAAGAAACCGTTGAGCAGCTTGTGGTGCCCAAACCTTACAGGAAGTTGGTGTTGGAGTTGGCCCATGGGCACATTCTTGGAGGTCATCTGGGGACAGAGAAAACCCGAGAGAGGGTATTACAGAGATTCTATTGGCCGGGGGTGATGAAGGACATAGAAAATTATTGTTCCTCCTGCCCTGTGTGTCAGAGGTCGGCCCCGATGCCACATTTCCGTAGCCCGCTGGTCCCTCTACCCATCATTGAGGTCCCGTTTGAGAGGATCGCCATGGATTTGGTAGGTCCTATAATCAAGTCCGCTAGGGGGCACCAGTACATATTAGTTATAATGGACTATGCCACCCGTTATCCAGAAGCGATCCCTCTCCGAAATACCTCGGCCAAAACCATAGCCAAAGAGCTATCTCTTGTGTTTAGCCGGGTGGGTATTTGTAAAGAACTGCTTACGGACCAAGGTACACCCTTTATGTCCCGGGTTATGAAGGAGCTGTGTAAATTGTTCAAAGTGACGCAATTACGTACATCTGTGTATCACCCCCAAACCGATGGGCTGGTTGAAAGGTTCAACAAAACCCTAAAACAAATGTTGAAGAAAGTGGTGGATAGAGATGGAAAGGATTGGGACTGTCTACTTCCTTATCTGATGTTTGCTATTAGGGAGGTGCCCCAATCCTCTACGGGATTCTCCCCCTTTGAGCTACTGTATGGGAGACACCCAAGAGGGCTGTTGGATATTGCCAAGGAAACTTGGGAAAGTGAGAGTTCTCCCCACAGGAGTGTGATTGAGCATGTCGCCCTGATGCAAGACCGAATTGCACAGGTAATGCCCATCGTGAAGGAACATTTGGCCCAAGCGCAGTTAGCACAGCAGAGAGTGTACAACCGTGGAGCCAAGACCCGTACCTTTTCCCCGGGGGATAGGATACTGGTACTTGTCCCTACGGTTGAAAGTAAATTCCTTGCCAAATGGCAAGGCCCCTACGAGATAATGGAAAAAGTGAGCGAAGTGAATTACAAGGTCAGACAACCAGGAAGGCGAAAGCCCGAACAGATCTATCACGTTAATCTGTTGAAAGCCTGGAGGGATAGAGAGTCCCTAGTCGCAGACACTTGGTCACCAGCTCAAACTGGTTGCGTGATTCCGGAGGTTGGAATAGCAGCCACCTTGTCACAACCCCAACAACAGGAGGTTAAGGAGTTTGTGCTTCGCAACAAGGAGGTATTCTCTGAGCTGCCGGGACAAACATCTGGGGTAGAGCATGACATCATTACCCCGCCCGGTGAAAGGGTGAAGTTAAAACCCTATCGGATCCCAGAGGCCCGACGGGAGGCAATACGGGAGGAAGTACAGAAAATGCTGAACTTAGGGGTGATAGAGGAGTCCCAAAGTGATTGGTCTAGTCCCATTGTGTTGGTGCCTAAACCGGATGGGAGCTGGCGATTTTGTAACGATTTTCGACAGTTGAACAAAGTTACAAAATTTGACACCTACCCCATGCCACGTATAGATGAGTTGATCGACCGGCTGGGAACAGCCCGATACATGACGACTCTTGACCTCACAAAAGGGTATTGGCAAATCCCCCTGGCCAAGTCGGCCAAAGAGAAAACCGCATTTGTAACCCCAGACGGGGCGTTCCAATATAAAAGAATGCCGTTCGGGTTACAGAATGCGCCGGCCACATTCCAGCGGAAAATGGACCAGATGCTGAGGCCCCATCGGAAGTATGCTGCGGCTTACCTGGATGACATAATTGTCCATAGCACAGATTGGGCCTCACATCTGCCAAAAGTGCAAGCAGTCCTGGACTCTGTTCGGGAAGCGGGGTTTACGGCTAACCCCAAGAAGTGTACCATTGGGCAGGAGGAGGCCAAATATCTTGGGTACACCATTGGGAGGGGAGTAATAAAACCCCAACTCAACAAAGTCGAGGCCATCCAGAGTTGGCCACGTCCCAACAGCAAGACGCAGGTACGAGCCTTTCTGGGAATCGCTGGGTATTATCGGCGATTCATTCCCCACTTTGCTTCTAAGGCTGTGCCCCTAACCAACCTGACGAAGGGGAAAGGGTCGGTCATGATTAAATGGACCCCCGAGGCTGAGGCAGCATTCCAATTCTTGAAACAAGCCTTATGTAGCCAGCCAGTGTTGTACTCACCCGACTTCTCTAAAGACTTTGTCGTACAAAGTGATGCGTCAGATGTGGGGTTAGGAGCAGTATTGTCCCAGGTCTGGAACGGGGAAGAGCACCCAGTCATTTACCTCAGCAGGAAGTTGAAGTCCCATGAGGTAAATTACGCCACCGTTGAAAAGGAGTGTTTAGCGGTGAAGTGGGCTCTAGATTCCCTTCGGTACTACCTGCTAGGTAGGCACTTTGACATGGTTACGGATCACGCTCCGTTAAAGTGGATGGCTCAAAACAAGGAAACAAATAGAAGAGTGAATAGGTGGTTCCTGGCCCTCCAGGAATTCAACTTCACAGTAAAGCATCGCCCTGGCGTTCAAATGGGGAATGTGGATGCTTTGTCTCGAGTACATGAATGCCTGATTGCTGGTGTTCCAACCCCGAGGTTAAAACAAGAGGGGGGTATGTGACAGCAGGAAGGTAAAGTCACCTGGTTGCATCCAGGGGGGTAGATATATTTCGCCCAGATTCAGGCTTTACGCCGACTTATACAACTAGGTGGAGAGTTGTATAAGCCCAGCTGAGGCTAGTGGGCTCATGGATGACTCATACCTCTAGGGAGAGTGTGGGGCGTCGTGCAGACAGGGAGTTGATGAGACCAGCTGAAGCTTGTCAGCTCATTTAGGCCTCTATAAGAACTCCCAGCTTCATTAGATGTTAGCTCATGCCTGGAACCAGACCTGTGTGGACTGTCTAGGGAGAGTGAACCCCTGTGCGGTGAGACAAAGCCTGTGTGGCTATTTGCTTGGACATTTAAAACCAGGGACTTAGGGACTAGGACAGCACTAGGCTGATCCCAGTTGTTAGTTAGGAAACCTGTATGTTTAGTCAGAGGTCAAGTTGACCAGGATTTATTTTGTTTATGTTTCTTTTGCTTTGCTGTGTTTTGTCACTGTAAATAGAAAATAAACCGCACCTTTTTGATTTTGAAAACCACAACCTCCGTTTGCTGGGCCTGTTTTTGTGTGGGGAGCCCATCTCGGGGGTCACACACACCCGCTGCCGAGCTAACCCCCTCACAATATATATATACTGTATATATATATATATATATATACACACATTTTTAGTAATGGCAGCCTCCATATTATCTCAGTACAGATTTCCTTTGATACAAAAATAGTATAATATGCAAATCATCAGCTTACTGTAAATACAATGAACTTATATTAAACTTATTAAAATGACTAAACTTTCAAGTTATATCTTCTCTTTAATAATTCTGTATATTGCCAACTGCCCCTGATCTGTTATGTTAGCTTTTGGCTTCTAAAATTGATGAAGTTAGTTTGAGTTTAGGAGTTTTGGAAGCACAGTGTTCAGCAAAATTTTTTTGGACCAATAAGGTTTACTGAAAGTGTTAGCTAGGCATACATACACTATATTACCAAACATATTGGGACATCTGCCTTTACACGCACATGAACATTAATGTCATCCCAGTCTTATTCCGTAGCGTTCAATATTGAGTTGGCCCACCCTTTGCAGCTATAACAGCTTCAACTCTTCTGGGAAGGCTGTCCACAAGGTTTAGGAGTGTCTATGGGAATGTTTGACCGTTCTTCCAGAAGCGCATTTGTGAGGTCAGGCACTTATGTGGACGAGAAGTCCTGGCTCGCAGTCTCCACTCAAATTCATTTCAAAGGAGTTCTGTCGGGTTGAGGTCAGGACTCTGTGCAGGCCAGTCAAGTTCATCCACCCCAAACTCACTAATCCACGTCTTTATGGACCTTACTTTGTGCACTGGTGCGCAGTTATGTTGGAACAGGAAAGGGCCATCCCCAAACTGTTCCCACAAAGTTTGGAGCATGAAATTGTCCAAATTGTCTTGGTATGCTGATGTCTTAAGAGTTCCCTTCACTTGCCAAGATCAACCCCTGAAAAACAACCCCACATCATAACCCCCCTCCACCAAATGATTTGGACCAGTGCAAAAAAGCAAGATCCTAAAAGACATTGATGAGCCAGTTTGGGGTGGAGGAACTTGACTGCCGTTACCTCAACCCAATAGAACACCTTTGGGATGAATCAGAGCTTCACCTCACAAATATGCTTCTGGAAGAATAGTCAAACATTCCCATAGACACACATTTCTAAACCCTGTGGACGGCTTTCCCATAAGAGTTGAAGCTGTTATAGCTGCAAAGGGTGGGCCAACTCAATATTGAACCCTGTTGACTAAGACTGGAATGCCTTGAAAGTTCATGTGCGTGTAAAGCCAGCCGTCCCAATACTTTTGGTAATATAGCGTATATCACACTTAAAATACTTAGTTACTAAACCCTTTTGTGATAAAGGTCTTTGATGTCTAGATGGGCTAATATGCTTGGGTTTGATTTGAAGCCATTAGCATACTTCTTGCTGATACAGAACAAAAGTAGTCTTAAGAAGGCCAGTTGGGTCTATGTAACTGTGAACATGAAGTGGGAGTACACAACGGTATGTAGCCCACCACACTGCAGTCCCCAGTATAACACTGTAAAGCACAAAATTGCACAGAATAACAGTGCCTCCCTATGCTTTCCATACTGTCCAGATACTGTACATCAGCTTTTCCTAACCAGTACCAACACACTCTGACAAGATGGCTGCTGGGAGACCACCCTTCTATAGTGAGGAGACTGACTTGTCCATTTCTACAGATTAATAGATCTTAGAGACCCATCTAACCAGGGTCAAAGGTAATGCTGTACATTATGGGTTTGTGTGTGGATATTTAGCTATAAAGTTGGAATTCAGCGGAATTGTGATCTGTCTCAAACCCAAGGTGGCTCTGAAACCAAGTCTCATTCCTCATGCCTAGATTAAGGTGACCAGATTTTTCAAATGAAAACCGGGGACATATTTATTTTTTTACTAGTAATTGCGGCAATCAGCGACTCTCTGACCGTTGCCGCCACCTCACAGCCTCTCAAGTCTTACTCCCCGGGCCCCGGCTACTACTGGGTGGGGAGCGGAGGAAGATCACTCCGCCAGGGAAGGCAAGGAGATAAGCAGGCAGTAGGCTGGCCGGGACTTGAGCCAAGGCAGAAGAACATGCGAGCGGAGCTGAATGGGCATGCACCCGAAACTGAAGAAATGGTCCCTCCACTCCGACCAGCACATAATAATCAGAAAGGTGCACAGATAATCGAAATAAATACACCCCCTTAAGCTAGTAGGATCAGCGGAGCGGGGGTGTGTAATTCAGAATTTTTTCTTGTAATCCTGCACTGACTGTATTTGATATTGCCCCAGCCCCTGTTCAAATCCAATCCGGGGACAGACTTGGTCCGGGGACAGTGTCCTCAATCCGGGGACTGTCCCCTGAAACCGGGGATGTCTGGTCACCCTACTGTAAATAGCTCATCCCAAAACCCTGCACTCTGCATGCAGCTCATCCCAGAACCTTGCACTCTGTACATAGCTCATCCCATAACGCTGCACTCTGTACATAGCTCATCTCAGAACCCTGCACTCTGTACATAGCTCATCCCAGAACCCTGCACTCTGCATGCAGCTCATCCCAGAACCCTGCACTCTGTACGCAGCTCATCCCAGAACCCTGCACGCTGTACATAGCTCATCTCAGAACCCTGCACTCTGTACATAGCTCATCCCAGAACCCTGCACTCTACATGCAGTTCATCTCAGAACCATGCACTCTGCACATAGCTCATCCCATAACCCTGCACTCTGTACATAGCTCATCCCAGAACCCTGCACTCTGTACATAGCTCATCCCAGAACCCTGCACTCTGCATGCAGCTCATCCCAGAACCTTGCACTCTGTACATAGCTCATCCCATAACGCTGCACTCTGTACATAGCTCATCTCAGAACCCTGTACTCTGTACATAGCTCATCCCAGAACCCTGCACTCTGTATGCAGCTCATCCCAGAACCCTGCAATCTGCATGCAGCTCATCTCAGAACCCTGCAATCTGCATGCAGCTCATCCCAGAACGCTGCACTCTCTACATAGCTCATCTCTGAACCCTGCACTCTGTACATAGCTCATCCCAGAACCCTGCAATCTGTACGCAGCTCATCCCAGAACCCTGCACTCTGCATGCAGCTCATCCCAGAACCCCGCACTCTGTAAATAGCTCATCCCAAAACCCTGCGCTTTGTACGCAGCTCATCCCAGAACCCTGCACTCTGCATGCAGCTCATCCCAGAACCCTGCACTCTGTACGCAGCTCATCCCAGAACCCTGCACTCTGTACGCAGCTCATCCCAGAACCCTGCTCTCGGCACGCAGCTCATCCCAGAACCCCGCATTCTGTAAATTAAGGTGACCAGATTTTTTAAATGAAAACCGGGGACATATTTATTTTTTTACTAGTAATTGCGGAAATCAGCAACTCTCTGACCGTTGCCGCCACCTCACAGCCTCTCAAGTCTTACTCCCCGGGCCCCGGCTACTACTGGGTGGGGAGCGGAGGAAGATCACTCCGCCAGGGAAGGCAAGGAGATAAGCAGGCAGTAGGCTGGCCGGGACTTGAGCCAAGGCAGAAGAACATACGAGCGGAGCTGAATGGGCATGCACCCGAAACTGAAGAAATGGTCCCTCTGCTCCGACCAGCACATAATAATCAAAAAGGGGCACAGATAATGGAAACAAATACACCCCCCTAAGCTAGTAGGATCAGCGGAGCGGGGGTGTGTAATTCAGAATTTTTTCTTGTAATCCTGCACTGACTGTATTTGATATTGCCCCAGCCCCTGTTCAAATCCAATCCGGGGACAAAACCGGGGACAGACTTGGTCCGGGACAGTGTCCTCAATCCGGGGACTGTCCCCTGAAACCGGGGATGTCTGGTCACCCTAGCCTAGATAGTCAGGCCAAAATTAGCAGCATCAGCATGAGATGGTTAACTCTATGATTAATTTGCATACCTAAATAATATTTTTTTTGTTTCAAAAAAGTTTTATTTGAAACAAATAACACCAATTGCACAGAAGATGGTATCACATAAATGGCATTTTACAGAACAACATAAGATTTCCATCATGAAGCAAATTGGAGAACAACAAGTAATACAATCCAGGAGGATACCATGTAATACACTTTGTACACAAAATATAACTGTCTATGTATACTAAAACTTGCATCTTGAACCAGAAAAGGTAATAAACCTGGATATGGAGTTGGGGGTCTAAAGTAAGGTATAGAGGGAGTAATGGTCATCTTATGCCGCGTACACACGATCGGAAAATCCGATAAGAAGCATGTGTGGTTTTTGGTGCGTCGGAATTGCATACAGACAAACGGAATTTCCTCCAAGAACTTTTCTTGTTGGAAAATTTGAGAACCAGCTCTCAAATTTTTCTTGCCGGAAATTCCGACAGAAAAATTCCGATGGAGCCTACACTAGGTTGGAATTTCTGACCAAAAGCTCACATCGGACTTTTCTTGTCGGAAATTCCGACCGCGTGTACGCGGCATTAGAGTTAGACTATGTGGTCGGTTTGACCAGCTGTCGGGAAAATCCCTGTGTTACAACTGTCAATGGACCCAAAATGCACAGGTTTCAGGGTACAATCATCTAACCTTTAAACAATCTGTCTCGTTTTAGGTTTCATTAGAAAATATCAGGTATTTCTTTGGTACTTTATTTGGTACACTATTTAAAAAAAAAAAAACTGTACAAAAATATTACCAAAATTTACTTTTACATTTTTTTAAATTAAATAATTGTTATTTCCTCAATAATGGAATTGTATCTGACAGTTACACTATTAAATAGATGCCATTGCAGATCCCACTGCAGCCTGAGGGTGGTGTTGGAGGCTTATTTTGTCCATGATGCCTGCAGTTTGCATGTGACCACGATGCCATAGCTCACAGCAATAACATAAACATACAAATTTCCCATGGGACTTTTTAGGCAATGTATGATCCAAACACAGATTATCTTAAAAGACATAATATTTACTTTATTTACATCACATAGGAAAACAGGCATAACATTACATTTTGGCTGGCCTATTTTCATATGTACACAATAGTTTCAGATACAAGGATATTAACATGCATTTTCCATAGTACTTAAAGTTATCTACATCATTGCCAAACGAAGACAAATCCAACATGTTTTGCAAAAGAACCGTTGTCAGGAGTAAGTGGGGTATGCCTTATTTAAAATTTGTACATAAGTAAAGAAGAAACCAGCCATAAAGTTAAAACCAAAACGCCATCAGTATGGTTGTGCTGCTATCCCTCCACTGATAATTTTGCTGGACCACCCCTAAACAAACACTATGCGTCTAGTGAGGCCATCCGAGGCATGGCTGAAGAACCCTAATGGTAACAGCGGATGTCCAACATCATCTCCTAAGCTAACAGAGGTGTCAACAGCAACCTCTGCATTCCTTAATGATACAGTAATGAATTTTTGTTATCTTCAATTTTTAACGTTTAAATTGCTTCACGGGTTTCAAATGGGGCCTCCTTCAACTTTCAGGCCTCTTAGCACCTGCATGGGCTGCTAAGTCTATTGTGAAGGCCAGTCCAGGTGCCCACCGCTGATCATGAGGATGGTCTTTGAACAGCAGACCCTTTGCCCCGAAGATCAAGGTCACACATTTGTGGAAGACCCTAGGCTCTCTGCAGACCTCCCAAAAGGGATCAAAGCCTGGAGGCATAATGCTGCTGTTTATCCCTGTATATGGCAGGCAGAGAGTTTCTTGGAAGATCACTAACCCCCAGGAGGATTCGACAAGATGTGGATCAAAGAGGCAAATTCCTTAACTAAGAATAGCACAGTGGCGCCCTCCAACATCTCTTCCTCCCAAAGCACAAGACACTCAAAGAAGCGAACTCTCTGCCCAGAAGGTTCAGACTGACTAATGATTTGTCACTTCAAGACCCCAAATCTGAGGGCCATCAAAATGTGATTTAACTCAAGCCACATAATGGTTATACTAATTACTATATACAGTAGATTAGGCTTTTTGGAGGTATAATGTTTCCCTCTCGGATGACATTTTCAGGACCACTGAGCTTCAGTTCTGTTTTACTTAAACTTTCCATGTGCCTCTCACCCACTCCATGAAATACCAAAAGCTGTAGAACAGACATAGAATTACCGGTATATACAGAAGTTCTGTATAATGAGACAATCTAGATTTTGGGAATAAGAGGCAATAGGTCTTGGATCACACATCAAAAATTAAACAAACACAGTTTCACTTTTTATTTAACAAGGCAAACATTACAAAGCAAAATAACCCACAACCAAGGCTGACTGGCTTAAAAACATAACGTGTAGCTGCTGGGAGAATACAGCATGTTCTTCCAGAGGACACATTCTTTATAGCCAAAAGTTTATGGACACTTGACCATCACACATATGAGATTTTTGGATATCCTATTCCAAAACCATTGGCAGCATCAATATGGAGTTGGTCCCCAGATACAAATTTAACAGCCTGTGCTCTACTGTAAGGCTGGGTTCACACCATTGTGAATTGGATGAGCATTCTCTGCATCCAGACCCCTGCTGTGAGACGGATGCAGGGATGGTGTGAACCCAGCCTAAAAGCTTTCCACAAGATTTGGGAGTGTGAGGAATTTGTGCCCATTATGCCAAAAGAGCATTTGTGAGGTCAGGAACTGATGTTGGATGAGAAGATTTGGGTCGCAATCAGCAATCTGGTTCATCCCAGAGGTGTTCAGTAGGGTTGAGATTAGGGCTCTGTGCTGTTCACTCGAGTTCCCCCACAGCAAACTCACCAATTCATGTCTTTATAGAGCATTCTTTGTACATAGGGGCACGGTCATGCTGGAATGGTCTTTCACTAACTGTTCCCATGCAGTTGGAAAAACACAACTGTCTAAAATATCTTTGTTTGCTGTAACCTTAACAGTACCCTTCACTGAGATCACCTGAATTAAGCCATTTTGTTGGGTTGTCCATGGTGTGTTGGGTGTGATGGTCAAGTATTTGCAAACTATTGGTCATATGTTATATTAGTATATATATTACAATACTCTACCAACCAGCGCTCACGTGAACAAATAACCAAATAACCACTTTTTAACATTCAAAACCAAAATACATTTTCCAGTGAAGAACTTCCACTGCTAGTGAACAAAGTGCAAAAAAGACCACAATGTGAAAAAAACAAAGTATGTAAAAATGTAGATCCAAAATTACAGTGTTAAAGTCTATATAATCAAATCCGTTCGTGTTTCCACCACCCTGTACAATATCTCTCAGATAGTTAAAGGATGCTTACCAGAAAATATTGACTCCTTATTTATAAGTGAATCACATAATGTTTTTCAATATGATCCCTATGTGTGGCAGGCTCCCAAGAAGCTTCACTTATTCATCTATTCTTCCATCTTCACCTTCTTTTATCCACTCGACCGTAGTATGATATCAAAAAAGAGAAAATTTCATAGCGTAGTGTATCACTCTCATCATATGCAGAATATGGTCTTTTTGCACTTTGTTCACTAGCAGTGGAAATTCTTCACTGGAGAATGTATTTTGGTTTTGTATGTTAAAAAGGAAATATTTTGTTATTTGTTTGTGTCAGTGCTGGTTTATAAAGGATATTGTAAGGTTGCAAACAGAGGCGTAGCTTGAAGCTTGTGGGCCCTGATGCAAAAGTTGACTTGGCCCCCTCACCCCATTACCACCCACCACTTCCACCCTGCGTGCAGATACATCCACCGCACGCCAAGATACTCAAAGTGGCTTAAGAGTTTTTAGTTCCCAGAGTTCCTCTTTACATCAGAGGACAGGGATCACCGCTGGAGAATCAGAGGACAGGGACCCCTGGCAGGTCACTTGGCAGAGCTCCTTTCCCATCCCAGCACTGTATACAGTTCCTCCCCCCACACTACACAGGGCTAAATTTACATTCCTTTACACACAGTCTGTCACAGGGTGTTTCTGGCTTTTATGTTGCCCTTCTGACCTGTGAAATTCTCTGGTCAGAACGTCAGTGTAGTTTCAGTAGGCAGATACAACCTGTGCAGATCATGGCTAACTGGCTGTGTTGTAAAGGAATGTGATTTTAGTCCTGCAGAGGAGGAACAGTATAGAGTGCTGTAATGGGAAAGGAACTCAGCAGCCGGACATAGTATCCAGGGCAGAGGGTGTGGTCAGGGGGCTTTTGGGGGGCTGCAACTTATATCTGGGAGGTCAAAGCCATGTGACACAAAATCTGGAGCCTGCAGCCCTTCAGGGGCCCCCTGAGGAGGTGTTAAGAGATTTGTTTTAGCAATTTCTGAAGGTTTCTCTGTCAGTGTATGCAGGTGTTAGGGGAAGGTCACCTCCTGGAGTTGTGTGTCTATTCCCCAGTTGTCAGGGAAGTGGGGTAAGCGGACATCCCCAGGTGGGGGGGTGCAGAGAATCCCAGCTTGTGACTAGAAGACACTGAGCGGTGTCTTACCTCACCAGTGACATCGGTCCCATCGTGGCTATAGGACGGCACTTTTCTCCTCTTGCCTCGCTAAGCACGGTTATCATTCCATGTTGCCAGCACACAACACAGACACTTCCCCATCCTGGGCTGTTCTCACCTCCTACTCCTCTCCATTCAGGAAATGCCTCACAGCTTCTCCCCAGCCAATGAGATTGGAGGGGTGTGGACTGTGGAAGGCAAAGTAGAAGCCCAGTCCTGCAGCGTGGCTGTGGGGCCCTAGGGCAGATCGGAGCTGGACTTTGTGGAGGATATGATAATATGACAGGGAGGCTGCTGGGGCCCCCTGGAGCTAGGGGCAGGGTTGCAATTGTGACCCCTGCAACTCCTTATGCTACACCCATGGTTGCAAACACTAGGGGGTATTGAAATTTGCTCAGTGCAGGGAATAAGAGTTGCTTAGAGTGAATATGCATGACAGCATTTGACAGCTGCCATAGGATCAGAATATCTACAACTAAAAGCCTAGGCCTCATAAACAGACTGTACTCTAAAGCAGGGGTCTCCAAACTTTCTAAACAAAGGGCCAGTTTACTGTCCTTCAGACTTTATGGGGGCCGGACTGGGACCATCGGGAGTAGAAAATGTCCCGACATCAGTGGGAGTAAACATTGCCCCATCCTTGGTGTTAGTGGAAGGAATTGTGCCCAACCGTTGGTGTCATTGGGAGGAATTGGGCCCCATTGTTGGTGTCATTGGGAGAAACTGTACCCCATCATTTGTGTCATTGGAAAAAATGACACTCCATCGTTGGAGTCATTGGGAGGAAATGTGCCCCTTCATTGGTGTCTGTGGATGAAATAGTGCCCAAGGGGTCAGATAAAAGCAAGCAAAGGGCTGCATCTGGCCCCCAGGCCACAGTTTGGAGACCACTGCTCTAAAGGATAGTGCACCTGTTGATTATAGCAACCAGAGTCTTAAATTTGTTTTCTAATATGGGCACGACAACTTAAGACCCTGGCGTATTTTCCTAATTTGTCCAGGCACATTTGACCAAATCAATGTGTGATGACGCCAGAGTCATCTGGCTTTTTGGGCACAACTCTTCCATGAAAACGACTTTCGATAAAAAACGTCTCTAGATCGTAGATGACTGTACCAGGTTTACTGGCACACAAAAAAGGCTCTATTGTGGGCCCAGATCGACCAATAATAATGGGCACCAGTGTCTTAAAGCATGGTTTTCCCAGCTCCTAAAGTTGAATATTATCACACAATAATACCAAAAATGCTTGTAATCTCCCTTACGTCCAGTGAGCTACAAGGATTATGTAATGTCTACCGGTAACTTTAAACTGCTTTAAAAAAGTCCCAGAGCTGTTTTGATACCTGTCCCAAAGTCTTTGTTCTGTGAAAGGCACCCTTGTGAGGTTAGTATGTGAAAAATACCATGGACTTTCCAGTACAACGATGGTAAGTTCTCATATGCTGCAAGCATGAATTCTACCATGTAAGGCGTTTGAAACTATTAGGCGTCGGAGAGGTTCTTCCTCATTTTCTTTGTTTCTAGTAATTCCCTTTAGTTTTCTTACCAGAATGGGAACTGAAAGATCAGATGTTTCACACGGGGCACTATTTAAGATGTAAACACAATCTGAGATCCTTATGCAAATTGCAGTGCTGGCTGAACACCGTAGCTTTTTGAAAGACCTTGCAGAAGAGCTAAAGCCATATTTTCCATAGTGCTTAAGTAAGGTAGGAAAATTGTGTTGTTTGTTATTAGCCATATTGTCTATTATATTGTAGTAACTTCTGTTGGACAGATACAGAGAAACTTTCATTACCAACCCCCTTTTTCCAGATTTTAATCATAAAACCAATCGAAAGGAACAAGGGAATCTACCATTACCTAATGGTGCCAACGGAAACTGTTGGTGGCAGATTCCATACATCCATTTAGTCCTTTACACAAAATCTGGTAAAAAGTGGTTAACATTTCCATGTATGTAGCCGTAATATCTGTTTTGTCTTTTGTGCTGGCTTTGAGTATCTCTCCCATCTCTACCTTAAGCATTTGGGATTTTTATGTTGCCAGCTAAAAAGTATGTGTTTTTTTTTGTTTGCAATGAGCTCAAAAGTGTGCAGTATTCTATTGTGTTGTATCTGAATATGGCTGGCCATTGATGACAGATAGCTCAGCAAGAACCAACAGTTGTGCCAGTCTCTGCTTGACTTTCTACAAGTTACTGCAATACTGGGGCCCCCAGAATATTTCAATGCTTGCATGAGGTGGGCCATACAGGAAGATCATCCAACACAATGGAAAGTCTTACCGTGCAAAAATGTGTCTCTGATGCCAGAAATGCTTATCAGTTCAGGAACAATAATGTCACCTGGTGCCCGTGGCACCAAATTGCCCCCCCCACCCGCTCACTTTATTAAGAATGAGTCTTTTTAAGGCAAGAGAATAATAAAACGTTAAAATAGAATAGGTTCAGTTCATTTAAAACAAATATCTCTTACACTGCACCTCCCCCTCAAAATGAAACTGCTGTGCCTGGGGCAGCTTCCCCTTTTGCCCCCACCTTGTCCCAACTATTGTACTCATTATTTTCCTTTAAATAATTTATAACCCATTTTACCCCCTCCCTCTGCAGGTCCCAGCGTTATTTTTTACTTTTTTCTTTGTTCATATAGCAAGAAACAGATTTTATTACTCCTTTTGACATCATCTCCAGGCACGTAAAATGTTTGACCCAATAATCAATCAGAAGTGGATCTAGAGCTGTGATTAACAGCACCCAGGAGAAAACTAAGCATTAGTCTACTTGGTGGATAATTTGGTTAATCACTTTAATTTCTGTTGCATCCTTAATGAGTAACTCCACTTTTGTTAAGAAAAAAAAAACATTCCCCTCTGGGTGATCTATGTACATTGCAAGGATTTTGTGACAGAACGCTTGGCACCCCGCTTAGGTGCTTCACCCAAACAGTGCCTCCTGCCCTCAAACCGTTCCAGCGGACTGAGAGCTAATACCAGCCCTTTCACCCCAAGTATCGTACACAGACAAGATGTTGATGTAGAACCAAAGGAACAACTGTTTATTGAACATAAATACAGATTTTTATACACTTCAAAAGTAGGTCAGTCACCACATGAACAATAAATCCAAATATTTACCCAAAACATCACACACTGGTTTAGATAACGAATTGACCCAAGGCTAGTCCCTCTAAAAGTTAGCCAATAGACAGAAACACTAGGTGATTCAATTAACAATGGGAATGCAGTTGCACACCTAGGAGGCACACAATGGGAAAGACACACTTAATAAACACATAACACCGTAATAAACAGACTATAGCAGGAGACCCCCAGCATCAGGTTGATATTGATTATATTAAAATCTGCTCTGAGTTTCACAGTCTGAAGCAGTCATTGCTGGTTTGGGCATCGAGACCCCAAATATGTATACGGATCCTCTAGTTCCTAGAGTCTGTGTTTTGGGGAAACATGGACCTAAATCCGAAGAAAGACCTCTCCAAGGGTCCCACAGGCACACACCTCCCAAAGAGTAGTGTTCCCTTAACCAATTGCCGACCGCTTCACGCATATATACGTAGACAGAATGGCTTGGCTGGGCAAAGCAACGTACCCGTACGTCGCTTTGAATCTTCTGCCATGCGGGCGCGCCTGCCGCAAGCTCCGTGACCACGGGACCCACGGACTCGATGTCCCGCGATCGAGTCACGGAGCTGCAGAACAGGGTGATGCCTGTGTAAACAAGGCACTTCCCTGTTCTGCCTTGTGACAGGACAGTGATCTACTGCTCCCTGTCATCGGGAGCAGTAATCACTGTCGTGTCACTCATAGCCCAGCCCCCACAGTTAGAATCACTCCCTAGAACACACTTAACCCCTTCCTCGCCCCCTAGTGATTAACCCCTTCCCTGCCAGTGTCATTTATGCAGTATTAAGTGCATTTTTATAGCACTGATCGCTGTATAAATGACAATGGTCGCAAAATAGCGTCAAAAGTGTCCAATGTGTCCACCATAATGTCGCAGTCACGATAATAGCAGATTGCTGCAATTTCTAATAAAAAATAAATTAATAATAAAAATGCCATAAAACTATCCCCTATTTTGTACACGCTATAACTTTTGCGCAAACCAATCAATATACGCTTATTGCAATTTTTTTTTTACCAAAAATATGTAGAAGAATACATATTGGCCTAAACTGAGAAATACATTTAATTTTTTATATATTTTTGGGGGATATTTATTATAGCAAAAAGTAAAAAATATTGCTTTTTTTTTCAAAATTGTCGCTCTTTTTTTGTTTATAGCGCAAAAAATAAAAACCACAGAAGTGATAAAATACCACCAAAAGGAAGCTCTATTTGTGGGAAAAAAAGGACGTCAATTTTGTTTGGGTACCACGTGCAATTGTCAGTTAAAGCGACGCACTGCCGAATCACAAAAATGGCCTGGTCATTCAGCAGCCAATTCTCCTGGGGCTGAAGTGGTTAAAAGCCCATAGTCAGTGGGCAGAAGGCTTGCCGCTAGTCCCCTCCAAAAGCCTATGTCCCAGCTTGGTCTCTCACAGATTTCAACAAACTTTGTTGCAGATTCCTACCTTTTTGTTATTCCGAAGAAATTCCTGTGTGTTTGTCTGTGTCCATTTGTGAAGTGAATCTAATGGGAGTGGTTTCATAATTATCAACCAGCTGCTGCACCTGCAGGGCTCTAGTGAAGCAAATTGTGAGGTATGCATCCCTTTAGACGTGATTTCCTATTGGGAGTATCTCAGCAAAAATGACATTTGTGTTGCAGGGGATGCCTAATTTCTGACTTGTATCTTAGTATAGACTTCTGGGAAAATCAATGAGCCAATTACACAAGCAGGAAATTATGTTTCTGGGGAGGCATTCTGTATACATTCTGTACAGAACACTTCCAGGTAGCCATATTGCATTGCATTTTACAGAAAATTACAGAGCTGCAGATTGAAATGGAAAGGTAATAACATTCAATTGCAATATGTATTTTGCATATGCTATATTATTATTATTTTTTTATTTGCAATTTTTTTCCCGTGAAAGTGGAGTTACATTTTAAGAATCTTTTTGTAGTGGAAGATTTCAGTAGAGGCTCTGGGTTGCTTTCTTTGAAGTATATTAAAAATCGCAAATTTTACTTCTTGTTAAAAAAAAAAAAAAAAATCGCAAATTTTGAATTAACCACTTCAGCCCAGGAAGATTTGGCTTCTCAATGACCAGTTCATCTATTGCGAAACGGCATTGTGTCGATTTAACTGACAATTGCAATCGAGCTATATTGTACCCAAACAAAATTTGCGTCCTTTTTTTCCCACAAATAGAGATTTCTTTTGGTGGCATTTGATCACCTCTGCGGTTTTTATTTTTTGCGCTATAAACAAAAGAGCGACAATTTTGAAAAAAAGCAATATTTTTTACTTTTTGCTATAAAAAATATCCCACATTTTTTTTCCAAAAAACTATTTTTTTCCTCAGTTTTGGCCGATATGTATTCTTCCACCTATTTTTGGTAAAAAAAGTTGCGATAAGCATATATTGATTGGTTTGCGCCTACAAAATAGGGGATAGATTTATGGCATTTTTATTATTATTATTTTTTTACTAGTAATGGCGGCGATCTGCGATTTTTATCGGGACTGCAATATTGATGTGGACAAATTGGACACTTTTGACATATTTTTGGTAACATTGACATTTATAGAGCGATCAGTGCTATAAAAATGCACTGATTACTGTATAAATGTCACTGGCAGGGAAGGGGTGATCAAGGGGGCGATCAAGGGGTTAAATGTGTTACCTATGTGTGTTCTAACTGTAGGGGGGGTGGGACTGTCTTGGAGGGGAAATAGATCGGTGTTCATACTTGGTATGAACACACGATCTGTCTCTACTCCCCTGAAAGAATCAGGATTTGTGTGTTTACACACACAGATCCTGGTTCTCGCTCTGTCACGAGCGATTGCGGGTGCCCGGCGGTCATCGCGCCCGCCGGGCACTCACATTGGCTCCAGGCACACGCTGCGGGCGTACGCGCGCCCTTAGTGGCCAAAAGAAAAAGTGACGTAAGGTAACGTCGTTTTGCCCAGCCGAGCCAACCTGCCGCAGTAAAACTGTGTGGTTAATGATGAATAAAGTAAGGAACGGTTTAAACTCTGGTCAGGTTATTTGGGGAGATGTTTCCTTGTTCCGTGTCTTAAAGACACAACAGGAAGCATTAGAAAGCTCTCCAATTTGGGGTAAATCCCAACTTAGACAGTCTCCTAAGCAGCATTGGATGATTTCCTCTCACCTCCTGTTCCAGCAACAACTGTAACAATTTTTGATGTCCCATCACCGGCTGCCAATAGACAATGGTCACCAGGACAAACAACGATGGCATATCACTCCAGGGCGGACACAGACAGAAATTAAAACTTGATAGAGGTTCTAACCCTTTTCTACTCCATCCAACACAAAAAAAGGTTGTGGCTAAAGATACACTATGATGTCTATGTTGTGTTTTCCTATGGATATCCAGAATAAGTTTTGTGCTCAAATGAGGATCCCTATTTTGCTGTTGTAATTTTAAGGGTGGAGTTGTCTTCTGAGTATCTGTTTTGTCTGTTGTAACAGGAGGATGATCTTGCTGCTTGGTCTTGGTGTCCTGCTACTTTTGCCTTCTCCTTCTGATTTCTTGGAGAACACAGGTGAAGTATAAAAATATTCAAACTACTTTACTGATATGGAAAAGCTTTGCTTCTGGTACTAGTAAGGCTGCTAGTCTTTCATTTCAAATATGATTTCCCATACCTGAGGAATTGCTGTGGAAGTTGACAATCACTGTAGTAGTTGGTGCTACTACAGTGACCACCGCAATCTTCAAGGTCCTGCAGCAGCACTTGGTACTTTCCCCATTCACATAACACTTTGTATTTTTTTTCAGTGAAAAAAGTAGAGATTGTGATGTTACCGCTCCTTCTCTCCAACTAGTCTAAACAGAGAATGCTTGGTATTTACTGAAAAAAATACAAAATGTTATAGGAATGGTGGAGGTGCCACAGCATCTTTACATGGTTAGTGTGCAGAGAGGAAGCCACTTGAACTCGGCAGTGGCATAGCGTGGGGGGTGCGAGGGGGGTCGTGGCCCCGGGTGCAACATTTGGGGGGGCGAATTCTTGCGCCAGTATGTGTCACCCCCAGCTCTGTCCTAATTTTAATTTCCTGTGTCCCTGTGCTCCGGCCGCCATGTTAATACTCAGGCTGGCCCCTGGCACCCTGTGATTGGGTGATTGGGGTCATGTGTGGCGGCAGTGCTGCGTGCTGTCCTGGATCGCGGGGGGCCGAGCGTGGCTGTTCTCCACTTCGCTGCCTTCTCCTCTGACCTCGGCTCTCCTCCCAGTCCTGACCGGATCCCAGATAATTCCCCGTAGTGGCAGGCAGTGTAACAGGCCGCCAAACAGATGGAAGAAAAGCAGCAGGTGAGTGAGATTGAGAGACTCCCTCGTGCCACGTGGCTGTTCTCCACTTCGCTGCCGCCGCTGTCTTCTCCTTTGATCTCGGTTCTCCTCCCCGTCCTGAACGGTGTCATTCCCTGTTGTGGCAGGCAGTGTGACAGGACGCCGAACACATGGAAGAAAAGCAGGTGAGACTGAGAGACTCCCTTGTGAGTCGCGTTGCTGGCTCGGGGGGAGTGGACACGGTCTGGGGAGAGGGAGCAGCTAGTAAGTCAGTATAGTCAGTGTAATGTGTAGTGGGTAGTGTATAGTGTAGTGGTTTGTATAGTGTGGTAGTGTGTATAGTGTAGTGTAGTGTGTGTGTGTATAGTGTAGTGTGTGTATAGTGTAGTGTGGGTTGTGTATAGTGTGGTGGTGTGTATAGTGTAGTGGGTAGTGTAGTATAGTGGGTAGTGTATAGTGTAGTGGTGTGTATAGTGGGTGGTGTGTGTATAGTGTAGTGGTGTGTATGTGTGTGTATAGTGGGTAGTGGAGTGTATAGTGTAGTGGTGTGTATAGTGTAGTGGTGTGTATAGTGTAGTGGTGTGTGTATAGTGCAGTGGTATGTATATAGTGTAGTGGAGTGTATAGTATATTCAGTGGTGTATAGTGTAGTGGTGCATATACTGTAGTGGTGTGTGTATAGTATAATCAGTGGTGTATAGTGTAGTGGTGTGTGTATAGTGTAGTGGTGTGTATAGTATAATCAGTGGTGTATAGTGTAGTGGTGTGTGTATAGTGTAATGGTGTGTGTATAGTGTAGTGGTGCGTATTGTGTAGTGGTGTGTATAGTATAATCAGTGGTGTATAGTGTAGTGGTGCGTGTAGTGGTGTGTGTATAGTGTAGTGGTGTGTATAGTATAATCAGTGGTGTGTGGTTTGTGTAGTGGTGTGTATAGTATAATCAGTGGTGTATAGTGTAGTGGTGCGTGTAGTGGTGTGTGTATAGTGTAGTGGTGTGTATAGTATAATCAGTGGTGTGTGGTTTGTGTAGTGGTGTGTGGGTTGTGTGTGTAGTGGGTAGTGTAGTAGTGTGTAGTGTAGTGGGTAATGTATAGCGTAGTGGTGTGTGTAACAGGTAGTGTAGTGGTGTGTGTGTAGCGTGTGGTGTGTGTAGGGGGTAGTGTAGTGGACAGTGTAGTGGACAGTATAGTGGACAGTGTTGTGGGTAGTGTAGTGGTGTGTCTAGTGTAGTGAACAGTGTAGTATAGGAATCAGGTAGGTCAGTACTATTGTAGGAAGGGAAAGGGACTCAGGAAGTGCTAAAAGTATTATTGTAGGAAGGAAAGGTTAGGGGGGTGCAAAATGACTTGCCTTGCCCCGGGTGCTGTCAACCCACACTACGCCACTGGAACTCGGAACATCATGGCTTTCACTGTATGTAGCGCAGACCAGTATTTCCCAACCTTTTTTCAGTCAAGGCATCTTTTAAAAATTGTGGACAATCTTGAGGCACCCTTTAAAAATGATGAACCGTCTGGAGGCACCCCTTTCTAAAATGTAAAAACGTTTCCAATAGTTTTACATAATGCAGCAACAGCCACAAGTCCAAGTAGGACACCCAACGTTAGAGGTGATTTATTCTTCCAAAGAAAACACACTTTTGCAAACTGGTACTGACTAGTATTCCAATGTTTCTCCATCACTCAGCTAATGTGACCCTACCGCTAATGAAGAGGGGAAAGGATGCCTGCATACTCCTTATCAACTGATGATGCCATTGGTCGTTAGGACGCTGGCAGCTAAAAAGTTGTAATGGTGTACAATAAGAACCCGTGACTTAAGCCCTGTACACACGATAGGTTTTACCGATGAAAACAGTCCGATGGACTGTTTTCATCGGACAAACCGATCGTGTGTGGGCCCCATCTGTCTTTTTTCCATCGGTGTTTAAAAATAGAACATGTTTTAAATTTATCCGATGGTTAAAAAACCGATAGCAAATTACTATCGTCTGTGGGGAACTCCATCGGATAAAAACCCACGCATGCTCAGAATCAAGTCGACGCATGCTCAGAAGCATTGAACTTCATTTTTCTCGGCTCATCTGAATGTTTTACGTCACCGCGTTTGAAACGGTCGGTTTTTTGATTGATGGTGTGTGGGCAAGACTGATGGAAGACAGTTTCATCGGATTTCCGATGGAGAAAACCATCGGATTAGAATCCATAGGAAATCCGATCGTGTGTACAGGGCTTTAGTGTAACTAAAAGGCAGCCTTCATCCACACGCCGACTTTACTATACAATTTTTGGGCAATTTTTAGCCATTTTGCCAAGGCACCCATGAAGAAACCTCTAGGCACCCAGGTTGAAAAAGGATGGCGTAGACCACTACAGTGATTTACAGCATTCCCAAAGGCCCTCCAAATATCACATATGCATGCTTAAGCCTGGTACACACTGCAAGCTTTTTCATTAGATGAGCAGGTTGAATGAAAAAAAAAACTGCCAGATCTCCGTACCAACACAAACGATGTTGGTGTGGCATTTTCCCCTGCTGTGCTATTATTGTACTCTGATGGAGGGGGGAGCGCCCCTTCCTCTGCCAGAATACACTGATCAGCGATTGCAGCCATTGTCTGTGAGTGCTGATCAGATGCTGGGTCAGGCTAAGGTACAAGTAAGATTTCTGGTGGTCCCATATTACATAGGAAACCTATGTCTGTAGTGCCTATAGCCACATATTGCTGCTTGGGGAAGTGCTTTAACTGCAATGATTGTTTGTTAGGGAAGGTTGCCAATGCACAGACAAAACAAAATATCCATGCATAGCAATGAGACAGCAATGTTTTGCACCTTCTTGTCAAGACCGCTAAGTTATCCATCTCTGCTTCTCACAGTGAGTGTTCCCATCACACAGCAGTATGAGCAGCTGGGGACAGACGTCATCTTGCAGTGTGACTCTTGGTTTCTGGGTGTTAAATGGAAGCATAATGGGGTCTGGATCCCTCACAATACTAAGGTGCATGCAAATGGACAGCAGCTGACTCTGATGGAAGTGAAGAAGCACCAGGCTGGTACATACAGCTGTCACAACCCTGACAACGACAAGGTGTTATCTATGACGGAGCTATACCTTGGATGTGAGTTGTAACCCGCAGTACACAAGTTTATACAAACCAATGAATGATGAGAAAAATTAGGGGGGAATCTTTGTAAAGGAATATATAGGATGCCATTGCTCACCTATCAATGATTAAGACCAGTGGTCTCAAAACTGCAGCAGGGGGCCAAAAGCAGGCAATTTCTAGCTTTTATCCAGCTGTGACTGACACCGACAATGGGGTACTATTCCTCCAACTGATACCAATGATGGGGCACTAATCCTCTCATTGATGCCAATGATGGGGCTTTGTTCCTTCCACTGACACAAATGATGGGGCACCATTCCTCCCATTGACACCAGTGATGGGACACTATTACTCACATTGATACCAATGATGGGGCACTATTCATCACACTGATACCAATGATGGGGCACTATTCATCCCACTGATACCAATGATGGGGCACTATTCTACCCACTGATGCCAATGATGGGGTTTTGTTCCTTCCACTGACACAAAGGATGGGGCACTATTCCTCCCACTGACACCAACGATGGGACATTATTACTCCTATTGATACCAATGATGAGTCACTAGTCCTCCCACTAACACCAATGATGGGGCACTATTCCTTCCACAAATACCAGCAATGGGTCACTATTACTCCCACTGACACCAATGATGGGGCACTATTCCTTCCATTGACACCAATAATGGGGCACTATTTCTCCCACTGTCAGCAACAGTGGGGCACGCTTCTTCTCACTGACACCAACGATGGGGCACTATTCCTCACACTGACACCAATGATGAGGCATTGTTTACTCGCACTGACAGCAGGACATTTTCTACTCCCACTTGCCAAAGTCTGGCCCCCCTAAAGTCTGAAGGACAGTAAACTGGCTCCTTGATTAGAAAGCTTTGAGACCCCTGGTTCAGACAGTATTGCAATACCTTATACATATCTTAAACCCAGAAGTTTACTGGCTGGTCATGTGACATGTTGAGGTCTTCTTCCCTTTCTCCCTGGAGCAGGGGTAGGTGGTCTTGGGGTCTTCAATACTGCAGAGAGGTTCTGGTGTTATGAGGGCTGTTCTCTGCAGGACTTTACTGTGGGTCCAGGCAGATGTTGTGATGCTCTACTAGGTATTGTGCCCCTGACAGCCTGGGCTCACACTGGTAATACTTGCTCCCTTTCTGGTGCTGTCTCCTGCAAACTCACCACTCGGAGGTCCAGCACACCGGATCTCGGAGAAGTGAACATGCCATGAATCACAGCGGTAAAGCTTTACAAAATACTTGCCAATCTTTTTAGTTTCTGTTGTCTCTGTGAACCTTCTGTGATAAGATGATACCACTAACCACAGGCTACTAAAACCATGGTGGCATTGTCACCATATGTTTTTTAACGGTACAATTTGACATTTTCAGTTACAGGTGGACAGTTGTAGGCTAAATTATCTACTGGCTTCTTATATCTCTCAGTGCACCTGTCATGAAAGGGGCAAGCCATTTCTGGCCTCCTGATGATAGGCTGTCTTTGGTTTTAGTCCCAGAACAAGCAGGCTGCAAGTGAGTGTCAGAACAATGTTAGAATTCCTTATCTGTAAATTTGTTGTCAGTGACTTAAAGGGATGTATTTATGAAAAAAAAAAAAAAAAAAAAGACCCCACAGCTTTTCATCCACCAGAACCATTCCATTAATTCCAAGCAAATATGGCAGAAAATACCACATTATGGCCACTAGATGGCACTGACTATCCTAGGTAATATGTATGTTCCTCAGCTCCATCTAGTGGCCATAATGTGGTATTTTCCACATTCACACTTTAAATTGCAGCGCATATAGCCCGAAATGATTTGATTTTGCCCCATTTGCAAAGAATGAATTGCATGCAGTTTCGATGGACAAACAGCAGTGCAAATGTTTTCTAAATCCACCCCAAAGTGTTTTAGGCCATCAGCATAACAGCCAGGTAGCTAGCATTTCAGGAGCAAGCAATGGCAGCCTCCAGAAGTTCTCTTATAACATGTGAACTGCTTGATTTCCCTTGTCTGTTCCCTAAAGTTGCCACACTCCTGAGGGATATAAGAAGCCAGAAAGTAAGCCTTCACTTAATTCCACATTTGTTAAAAATTTTTTTACAATTTTGATGACCTAAACAAATAGGAGCAGATTTTTGCTTTCAGTGGCAGAAAAAAAAAAAAGTGAAATGTAATTAGCTTCTAGATAGAAATGTAGACACTTTTTATTGCATGTCATGATCATTAACAGATTTGTGTTTAGTTCCTCCACAGATATTGAATGTCCACTGCTGGGCCTCAGAGTACCCAGAAAGGATTAACTGTACCTGGGACGTCCGGCATGACACTCACTTACACACTACCTTCATTACTACCTTTAGGTAAATAAAGTTTGTGTCCCTGTGTGTTTTGGGTGGACTGCCCATTTGGGATCAGGTAATGGACCTGTGCAATTTGGGAACTGACCCCAGTTGGCCTGAGTTGCAAATATCCAGAAATATTTTATCATAAATTATATAACACCATAGTGAATAAACAAATAAATAAAAACATCTTCATTTAAATTATAAAAAATAAATAAATAAAATTGTGAAGTCCATGTATAGATCCCACACGTGAATAACGTCCTCAGTGAGCATAGGAAAGGTTCCTCTCCACCCGTATGCAAACACACTTTGCGCTCACCAGACTTAATTGGCCCCTATTACAGGGATTTAAATTACACATATGGGAAAATCCAAGATGTCATACATAAGGTCACAGGAATTGATCCAAACTGCTGCTGTCATCTATTTAATATATATATATATATATATATATATATATATATATATATATATATATATATATATATATATATTTATATATATTCAATGCCGGCTGTGATGGCTGCTGGAGGGAGGGTTTGCTCCCTCCAGCTTCGGGACTCGCAGTTTCAAGCTCTGGCCGCTTGTTGTGTGGGCAGGATGGAAATGCAGCAATCCTCTGAGATTCCGCCCGCCTGCACGCCCGCCCACCCACCTGACAAGCTGCCCACCTGCTCACCCGTCCACCTACCTAAACAGCCACCCAACTGCTCACCCATCCACCTACCTGAATGGCCACCCGCCTGCTCACCCGTCCACCTACCTAAACGGCCACCCGACTGCTCACCCGTCCACCTACCTGAATGGCCACCCGCCTGCTCACCCGTCCACCTACCTAAACGGCCACCCGACTGCTCACCCATCCACCTACCTGAATGGCCACCCGCCTGCTCACCCGTCCACCTACTTGAACGGCCGCCCGCCTGCTCACCCGTCCACCTACTTGAACGGCCGCCCGCCTGCTCACCCGTCTGCCTACCTGAACCGCCCACCCGACTGCTCACCCGTCCGGCCACCCGCCTGCCTGCACTCCTGGAAGATGTGAGCTTACCAGGAGCGAGTGTGAGCTGAGGTAAGCTTAACTGACTGTTCTTGTTTCATTGCAGCTGCTCCCTGTCCAGCACCATGGCACTAGAGAGATGGGACTGGAGCAGGCTGGAATTGAGGAAGGGGTTAACATTGCCATGTCCACCAATGCAGGTGGGTGATGGGGAGTCAGTGGAAATGAAAGTTAACCCCCCCACATGCATTGGTCTTAATGGCAGTGAATGTTAACTCCCTAATCCCCCACCCTCGCATTGCATTGGTCCTCATGGCAGTGAAATTGTAACCCACCACCCCCTTTCTGCATTTGTGGTAAAGTCAGTGAAAATTAACCCGCTTCCCCACATTGGGGGTCATGGGTGGGGTTACATTTCAATGCCACTGGCCACCAATGTGGGAGAGGGGGTTAATAATACTGACACTTGTGCTAGCAATTATTAATGCATCCACTGACATCAATGCTGGGAATTGCTAATGCGTCCTCTGACACCAGTGTTGGGGGTTATTATGGCGTCCACTAACATCAATGCAGGGGGTTATTAAGGCGTCCTCTGATACCTGTGTTGTTTTTTTTTTATGGCGTCTGGCATCAATGCTGGGGGTTATTAACACATCCTCTGATACCTGTGTGGGAGGTTATTATGGTGTCCACTGACACCAATGCTGGAAGGTATTATGGTGTCCACTGACACCAATGCTGGGGGTTATAATTACAGTCACTGACATCTATGCTGGGAGTAATTCTAATTTGTGTTTAGGGGCGGGGCAGTGTAGGGGTTGGGTGAAGCAACCGTGGCAAGTAACTCTTAAGGCCTGACTAGTAGCTCAGGTCTTGAAATATTGAGCCATATATATATATATATATATATATATATATATATATATATATATATATATATGTAGCGGACCCCTCTCCCCAGTCCCATCTATTAAAGTTCAACTCGCACTGTCTCTGGTCTAGGGGTATGATAGGGGAGGGAGAGGGTGAGCTACGCCAGGCTTCTACCACAGGGGTGATGTGGTATCAGCAATGTCTCTGTTGTTTTTACCTTCGGGTCTGTGCTGTGCATCTGGATCCTCCCTCCGAGAGTCTCCACGAACCTCGTCTGCCAGAAATTGAGCCCCACACCATTAACGTCCAACACACTTTTATTGTAGAACATAACATGGACTCCCTTGGCTATAGAACAGAAAAGGAGGTGTGTGTGCGAATAGGCCCAGACACAAGTTCGATCCTCCACTCTCCTCCAAAGAGTGGGCAATGGTCTCCGCACGAGGGGAATTCACCTTCCGGACGGTCTCCGACAAGAGACTCACCCGTCACCGGCAGTCTGCTGCACCGGGTCTTCAGATGAGGAGCTCTTCCCGGTCCATTACGCCCACCTCGGATTCAGGCATCCATCCCCGGAGTGCCTTAGGATCCTTCCCTCGCGGAACTCAGTATTGGGCACCAAGCTCCGGACCTCCATCCAAGTACCTCACCCCAGGACTAAAGGTGCCTGAGGTGGAACACGATCTCTGGTGGTCCTCTAGGCCTAGGCCGCCTAGAGGACGAACACGAACCACTGTCCGCAAGCTGAAGGTGCTTGGGACTAAGACCCCGTGACCAAGATGGCCGGCCCCTTTATACCCCCTCCCAGCAAGCACGGCGGGTTCCCCACCCCACCATACCGCTGCCGAGAGAGGACAAAAAGGAGGCTCAGCACACAGCGGTATCCGTCCGTCAGCCCATGGCGACAGCGCCACCCAGTGGAACACACCACCGGTGTCACTGAAGAATTACCCCGGGAAAGTAAATACCCGCTACATTCTCCCCCCTGTCATTTGACACTGGTCCCCAGTGTCTGGAGTGAACCATGCCCTCAACGGCTGACATAATCCAGTCCAGAAACCAACTATCAAATTGAAAAACAAAAAAAATTTTTTAGGAAAACTATCCTAACAAAGAAGTCGTGTCTGAGCCCCTGTAATAAAAGAGGAGTGAAAGACAACACATTCAACATGAAAATCACATTTCAATATTATACTTTTCCCTCCCATCCTGACTAAGTACCACCCCAGGATCCATAATCTTGCCGAGATGCTCTCCTGCAGAGGGAGAAAAAACAAAACCAACACACAAACCCTGAAACATATGTTCATGTGAGAGGAAAAGAAACCTCTCCTAAGAGAAATCCCTTTTTCTCCAGTGTGTGAGTGTCAAAAATGTGTTAACGTTGCGCAAGACTGCCACCTGGTGACAGCCTCGCGGTACTGCACTCGTGGAGCTTCTTCTCCTTTGGCCCTATCTACCCCAGAGTCTGTGATCTCTTTGCAGGAAGATGATAAAACAACAGGAATAGTTCCTCATTCCTTTGGGCACACACAAAACAACTGCCCCAAAAAGTTCAGCAACATGATAAGAACGGAGTTTTACTCTTTCGTCCATGGACCGACACAGCTTCTCTATTGACAAAGTGGGTATTATCCGTTAATTAGGAGTGACTAGGCAGAAAAACTTGTAAAAAGTGTTGCATCACACCTTCTACAGTACCGCCCAGGGGGCGGACCCTCTGGGTATACCCTCTCAGTCTGCACATCGCAGATCAGTTTTTTTCTGTCTAGCAAGGAGTAGGACATGGCTCCCTTCGGGCTCATTGGTCCGGGGAAAAAAGATATATATATTTTTATTTTTTTGCTACATTTGTTGTTTCCTGCGATCTTCGATCAACTGCCGACTGGGTGACAGGCTGGATCCTCGATCCTTGTAGTCTCCCCAGTTTCGGCCATCGAGCGTGTGCCGACCCTAGCTACGCGCTGGGTTTTCCACGACACGCCCGTCGCTCCACGGGTGGCCGGTGAGCCTACGCTCCAGGGCCTGCATCGGACCGCTCAGCTTCGGCTGACCTTACGGCCGAGTCGCAGCAGCCTGGCCGGTGAGCTTACGCTCCAAGGCTTGCATCGGACCGCTCAGCTTCGGCTGACCTTACGGCCGAGTCGCAGCAGCCTGTCCGGTGAGCGTCATGCTCCAGGGCATACATATGATCGTCCCTTCTGGGTCCAATCACAGCATGCCTGGCCAACAGTCACCTTCCGTGCGCGGACGATGATCTGTTTGGAATGTCTTCCAGCAGAATACATGCAGGATAGGTAAGTAAAACTCCCCTGCCTCGGCTGGGTGATTTAGCTGGACATTCCTGGAGAGATCAAGTAAGTGGTAGTGGCCCCTTTCTTCCCTCTCTCCCTGCCTTTCCCTCCTCCCTGGGCTTCTAGCTAAAGGTTGCTGGGTGCTGGGGGTCACCTAGGGGGTCCCACTGGAGCGGGGCTGGCTGTAACTAACATTTAAAAGAAATGTCATTTTTGCTTACCTGTGTTTCTGTGTCTCCATGCTGTCGGCGGCCATTTTGAGGTGGTCCATGCCAAGTTTGGCCTCTTGTAACTGCCTGGCGGCCATCTTCCTGTAGTTCGGCCACACCCACTGGCCCCTATCAGGTGATCGGCGGCCATGTTTGTCCACCCTGTATGCAGATATTGCCGTTCGGCGGCCATCTTTTTTGTGGGCTATGGCTGCCTGACCTCTATCTTCTGTCGGCGGCCATTTTCTTAGAGCCCACATTATCTTCCATACAGACGGTTTTCGCAACCATTTTGCGAGAGCCTCCGGCCTCTAGGGTGCATTACACTGGCGCGAAAATTCACACAGGAAGTGCTGATAAAAGAAGCAGACTGACACAGCAGCAAGGGGACAGCATCATAGGCGCAGCATAGCAGTACCTATCCAGGGTGGTGAGTCCTCTGGGTGACCCAGCATCTCTGCAGCGCAGGAGGGTGGCCTATTGATATCTTGCCTGGAGCCCTGTGAGTGTCAGCGTGTGGTCAGCATGGCATCTGAGCCAGATGTCTTCTCCCCTGAAACACCAGATTTAGCAGCTGGTGTCCCTGAGGTGTCTATGGACGCTATGTCGGCAATCCTAGAGGCGTTTGCTGCCAGGGTGGAAGCAGCACACGGGAATACAGGGGGTAGTAAACGCCCCATCCCCTGCAAGCTTCTGGGGATAATTCTGGTGCAGAACCAGGTCCAGCTATGGCTCGGGGCCCAGATTCTGACGCACCAGAGACTGCAGACCGTGACCGGACAGTGAGAATGACTCAAAGTCCAGGTCAGTACGCGAGACGGCTTTGGTATCTGACCTTATTACTGCAGTGCGGGATATGCTAAAATTGGAAAATACTGCAGAAGCAGCAGAGACTCCGGTCCACTTGGGTTTCATAGACCTGCCCGCACTGCTAAGGTGTTCCCTTGTGTGTCTTTTGATAAACTCTTATACAAGGAATGGGAGAACCCACTGAGGGTCTTTACAGCCCCAAAGAGGTTTGCGGTACGGTACCCCTTTTGAGGAGAGTTTTCTGAAGAAATGGACCTCTCCCCCCTATAGTGGACCCTCCGGTGTCCAGACTTAATAGAGCCACCACAATTCCTGTAGAAGGGGCTCCTGTTTTCTAGGACCCTGTGGATAAGAAGGCTGAAGCACTCACTTGCTACCTATACTCAGTGGTAGGCTCGGCAGTACGCCCGGCATTGGCGGGGGCCCTAGTGTCTCACACACTTACTGAATGGGCAAGATTGCTACTCCAGGGGTTAAGGAGCGAGATGCTCCTCCTGATGAGATAACATTGGCCGACCTGTTGGTCCAGGGCCTTAGGTTTGTCTGCGAGTCAGACATGAATACTATTCCCCTGCTGTCTAAAACTTCGGTTTATGCAGTAGCAATACGCCACCTGATCTGGCTAAAAGGCTGGTCTGCGGACCAGACTTCCAAGAAAGCCCTGTTGGATCTGCCTTTTAAGGGCGACAGACTTTTTGGGGCTTCTCTGGATGACATCATCAAGGATGCCACAGGAAGTAAAAGCACTTTGCTTCCCCAAATTAGCAAGGGTAAGGGGCCACGCCAAGGGCAAGGGCCCTCCTTTACTGCACACAAGTGGTTTTTTCGTCCCCCTAGGGCGACAGGGAAAAGACCCCAGGCCGATAAAGCGCCTGCCCAAGGACAAAAGCGTCCCTGGTCCCGCATACCCAATAAGCCTGCGGACAAATTTGCGTCCGCATGAAGGTCCACCCCCACCCAGCTCTCGGGTGGGGAGACGTCTTCGCAAATTCGCGACTCAGTGGACAGCACTAATCTCCGACAGGTGTGTTTGCGAAGTAATCTCCTCAGGCTACAAGATAGTTTCTCTCTTGTCCACCGGACAGATTCAACACCTCCAATCTCCAGCTACTACCGACCCGTCGGGAGGCCCTGTATGGGGCGGTCCAGGGTCTACTGGAACGCGGGGTAGTTATTCCAGTTCCAGAACTGGAACGGGGTTTTTACTCAAATCTGTTCATTGTGCCGAAGAAGGAGGGGGTTCGTCCAAGCTTGGATCTCAGAGCCCTCAATTGCTTTGTGAAGGTACAAAGTTTTCGGATGGAGTCGGTTCGATCTGTAGTCACGGCTCTCCATCCGGGGGACTTTCTGGCCTCCTTGGACATCAAGGACGCATACCTGCATGTCCCCATATACTCCAGACACCAGAGGTTTCTGCGATTTGCTATCGGGAAGAACCACTACCAGTTTGTGGCCCTCCCGTTTGGCCTTGCCTCAGCACCCAGGACGTTCACCAAGGTGCTCCCTCCGATTCTGGCACTTCTAAGACAGCGGGGTATCGCTATCACAGGTTACTTGGACGACCTTCTGCTGAAGGGCCCTTCAAGCTCAGAATTAGAGGTAAGCGTGTCCATTACCTGTCAGACTCTTCGAGACTGTGGTTGGATACTAAACACGCAAAAGTCAGTATTGGTGCCCACTCAACGCCTAGTGTACCTGGGGTTGATTCTGGATTCCTCAGAGGCAAAGGTATTCCTCCCTGTGGAGAAGTTGCAGACCCTCCGGGCTGCAGTACGGCAGCTGACTTCCAGGAATTGGTCGTCACTCCGTTTTTGCATGCGAGTGTTGGGCCTCATGGTAGCCTCCTTCGAGGCGGTCCCATATGCTCAATACCACACTCGAGTGTTACAGAGGGAAGTTCTGTCCAGATGGAACAGATGCCCTTCATCTCTGGATTATCAAATCCGAGTGAGCCACCTAGTCAGGAGATCCCTGGTATGGTGGCTGACAGCACCGGCTCTAATGGCCGGGAAGTCATTTCTTCCGGTTTACTGGATAGTGATCACGACGGACGCCAGCCTTACAGGTTGGGGGGGAGTCTGGGGTGTCCAGTCGGCGCAAGGTCGCTGGACCCCAGAGGAAGCCCTCCTGCCGATCAATGTCCTGGAGATCCGGGCGATCAAGCTGTGCCTCTTCAAATGGTCTCAGAGACTGCAAGGGCGTCCAGTCAGGATCCAGTCAGACAACGCCACAGCAGTGGCATATGTCAATCATCAAGGAGGAACAAGAAGCTCAGCTGCAGCATCGGAGATCGCTCGCATCCTGAAGTGGGCAGAGAGGAGCGTACCGGCACTGTCGGCCGTGTACATTCCGGGTGTGGAAAACTGGCAGGCGGACTACCTGAGCCGCCAGATGCTGGACCAGGGAGAATGGTCCTTACACCCGGAGGTGTTCCAACTCCTCTGCCAAAGATGGGGCACACCAGACGTAGATCTTCTGGCTTCCCGACTCAATCGGAAGGTATTGAGGTTTGTGGCCCGGTCAAGAGACCCATGGGCAGACGCAACGGACGCGTTGGTAGCATCGTGGGGCCAGTATCGGCTAATCTATGCCTTCCCTCCCTTAAGGCTTCTTCCTCTTCTGCTCCGCAGAGTGGAGGCAGAGGGAATTCCAATGATCCTAATCGCTCCAGATTGGCCTCAGCGTCCTTGGTACGCCGATCTAGTACGTCTGGTAGCAGACGTCCCCTGGCGCCTACCACTACGGAAGGACCTGATGTCGCAAGGTCCCATATTCCATCCTGCTTTACAGTCATTGGCTTTAACGGCATGGCTGTTGAGAACCAGGTACTGAGAGACCGGGGCCTGTCAGACTCAGTAATTTCTACTATGAGAAGTGCTCGGAAACCGTCCTCTAGGAAGGTCTATCACCGCACTTGGAGGGCCTACATCTCCATGTGTGAGGAAATGAAATGGCATCCGCGTACCTATTTGGTTTCCAGAATCCTGCTGTTTTTACAGCATGGGGTAGACCAAAGGCTTGCCCTAAGTACGATTAAGGGACAGATATCTGCCCTGGCTGTCTTTTTTCAGCGACCCCTGGCGACTCACTCTCTCGTGAGTACATTTGTGCAGGGGGTTCGACATGTGGCCCCTCCGGTCCGCCCCCCGTTACCTCCGTGGGACTTGAACCTGGTCCTCTCGGTGCTTCAGAAGGCACCGTTTGAGAATATTAGAGATATTCCCCTGTTGACACTTTCTCAGAAGGTGGTCTTTTTGGTGGCTGTTACGTCAGTTAGACGAGTCTCTGAGCTGGCAGCCTTGTCCTGCAAGGCTCCCTATTTGATTTTCCACAAGGATAAGGTGGTGCTGCGGCCGCAGCCTTCCTTTCTTCCGAAGGTCGTTTCGGCTTTTCATCTCAACGAAGACATTGTACTTCCATCCTTGTGTCCTCAGCCGTCGAATCCTAAGGAGTCGGCGTTGCATTCCTTGGACGTTGTCCGAGCTTTGAGAGTATACATATCTGCTACTTCCCTGTTCCGGAAGTCAGACTCACTGTTTGTTTCGGTGGCTGGTCCCAAGAAGGGCCAAGCAGTCTCATCGGCCACCATCTCTAGGTGGATCCGACAGATAGTAATCCAGGCTTACGCCTTAAAGGGTCAGGCGCCCCCCTTTCCTGTCACGGCGCATTCGACCAGGGCAATAGGTGCCTCTTGGGCTTTCCGACATCAAGCGTCTGTTTCCCAACTATGTAAAGCGGCGACTTGGTCGTCCGCTCACACTTTCACAAAATTCTACAAAGTTGATGTAGGTGCATCTTCGGATGCCTCTTTCGGCCGCAAGGTTTTGCAGGCGGCTGTTTAGAGTTGCAACTCCTCCGTTGGAGGAGTGCTGTTTTGTGTTTTGGGGTGAAGTTTGTTTTTATGCTGTTACCACCCCTCGTTTTTTTCTCTGACACTGCTTTGGGACGTCCCACTTTGTCAATAGAGAAGCTGTGTCGGTCCATGGACGAAAGAGTAAATAGGATTTTTTACTCACCGTAAAATCCTTTTCTCTGAGTCCATGGACCGACACAGCACCCACCCCTCCTTTTAAGTTTGTACTGCTTTTTGACGAACTGATCTGCGATGTGCAGACTGAGAGGGTATACCCAGAGGGTCCGCCCCCTGGGCGGTACTGTAGAAGGTGTGATGCAACACTTTTTACAAGTTTTTCTGCCTAGTCACTCCTAATTAACGGATAATACCCACTTTGTCAATAGAGAAGCTGTGTCGGTCCATGGACTCAGAGAAAAGGATTTTACGGTGAGTAAAAAATCCTATTTTCTCTCCTATAGGTAAAAGCGGGGATGCGGCAGAATCAGTGGCTTCAAGTGCTGATCCACGGTCTCCAGATGATACTCCACATCTTCGCCTTCTTTGCGTCGGATCAACACTTTATCTGCATGGATGTGTCGTCCCAACATCCATTCGGCCTTGCAATCCTTGAAACGCTGTGAAGCATTGGGAGAACATGCGAGGTACCTGCGGGCGTGTGGGACTTTTAGGTGGGTCCACACAAAGTCATTGTACCAGCGCTCCCTGTACACTTCCACCTCATAAAGCAAGTCCTTCGATAAGTAGGGATACTCCCATCCGTACTCCTCTGCAACCTTTTGGTCAAATAGGCGTTGTAGTCTCGCCAAAGGAGGCATGGTAGCTCTGTCTCCTTCACCAGGCAAAACCACCAAGTCTGGGTGACAAGGTGCTTTGACCACCTCCAATCTGGGCATTGGTGCCCGCAGCAACAGTCTCTTTTCCCCGGTATCAAATACAGGTGGCACCGGGGATGCAGGGACAAGCTGGGGACGGGACCCTTCTTCAGGCACTGACGCCTCCACCAGGGGTGTACTTTCCCCTGTTGACATGCGTGAATTCCGAGGTCTGTGGAATGAAGCAAGTGGTACCTTGTCCCAGCCTTTCTTGGCAAACAGATCATCTATGATGGCATCATCTCCCAGATCCGAGAGCGATTCCAGGTCGGAGGTGTCACACTCCTCCGCGGGGATGTAGCCCTTTGTGGAACCGGAGCCTCCACACTCCGCGGACTTGCTAGGCCATGCCTTCCCGACACCTCCTCCCACACACCAAGTCTCTTCGCCTGGCTTACCTCGGCCTTTCCTTGAAGCGGGACGTCCGGAACCCTCGTCAACGGATCCATCCGGGCCTGTCGTAAGTGTGCGAGACGGTCCACCACCACCGCTGGTCGGGGCTACCACGCTGGTTCTTTTCTTCGGTGGCGGACGCTGCGAGACAGTGGCGACCGAGTCAGCATCCTCGGATTTCTCCCGTAGAGTTTTAACGACCTCCTCCGCGGTCGCTGCAGTGTGCGTAGGGGTGACTCTCACAGCGGTGATTTCTCCTCTCTGAGTGGTGGTACCTGAAGCCCGGCCTGGGTAGATGGTTCTCGGCCTCTCAACTGCCGGATCCACCTCAAACGTGAACTCCCCACAGGCCTCACAGCGTCCGAACGGCTTCAACAGGCACACCAGTCCCGAACACCCGGGACAAATCACACCCAGGGCCTCAACGTCCATACACAAGTACAGGGCGAATCGACCCCTTGGCTTCAGTCGGATCCCCGTATCCGTTATCGGAGCAGCAGCAGTCAATGTCATGGTGGAAGGATGAACCGGAATCCACGAGGTATGTCCAAACATGGCGACCTGTTGCTGATCCATCGCACACCGCAGAGTTTTTGCGCCAATGTCCCACGTGTAGTCCCTTCACACGTATTGGACTCCTCCCCTTTGCTCCAGTTCGTGGGCTTTCTTCACTTTCCTTGGTTGAGCCACGCCCACGAACCAAGCGGCGGGGGTTGTGTCTGGTGGAGCAGTGCAATTAGAAGCCCCCACGTGTACTGCTTCACACGGCTGAGCTCCCCCAGTTCACCGCTCTTCCTGCGCGGGCCTTTCCCTTCTTGGGGTCATGTCCACGACTTCGAGCAGGGCTGCACTTTTGCCTATTCGTTTAACTCTTCCAGCAGACACGTTCCATACAGTGATGCACAACACAATCCCGGACGAGCCCCCACGTGTAGCGGACCCCTCTCCCCTGTCCCCTCTATTAAAGTTCAACTCGCAATGTCTCTGGTCTAGGGGTATGATAGGGAAGGGAGAGGGTGAGCTACGCCAGGCTTCTACCACAGGGGTGATGTGGTATCAGCAATGTCTCTGTTGTTTTTACCTTCGGGTCTGTGCTGTGCATCTGGATCCTCCCTCCGAGAGTCTCCACGAACCTCGTCTGCCAGAAATTGAGCCCCACACCATTAACGTCCAACACACTTTTATTGTAGAACATAACATGGACTCCCTTGGCTATAGAACAGAAAAGGAGGTGTGGGTGCGAATAGGCCCAGACACAAATTCGATCCTCCACTCTCCTCCCTGAGAGTGGGCTATGGTCTCCGCACGAGGGGAATTCACCTTCCGGACAGTCTCCGACAAGAGACTCACCCGTCACCGGCAGTCTGCTGCACCGGGTCTTCAGATGAGGAGCTCTTCCCGGTCCATTACGCCCACCTCGGATTCAGGCATCCATCCCCGGAGTGCCTTAGGATCCTTCCCTCGTGGAACTCAGTGTTGGGCACCGAGCTCCGGACCTCCATCCAAGTACCTCACCCCAGGACTAAAGGTGCCTGAGGTGGAACACGATCTCCGGTGGTCCTCTAGGCCTAGGCCGCCTAGAGGACGAACACGAACCACTGTCTGCAAGCTGAAGGTGCTTGGGACTAAGACCCCGTGACCAAGATGGCCGGCCCTTTATACCCCCTCCCAGCAAGCACGGCGGGTTCCCCACCCCACCATACCGCTGCCGAGAGAGGATAAAAAGGAGGCTCAGCACACAGCGGTATCCGTCCGTCAGCCCATGGCGACAGCGCCACCCAGTGGGCTGCCGGGAACACACCACCGGTGTCACTGAAGAATTCAAAAATTACCCCGGGAAAGTAAATACCCGCTACATATATAAATATAGATAGATAGCGTATTCGAAGCTCCAGTGTTGCCATACAGAGAGGGAGAGGAAAGAACACTCTCATGGTGCAGTATTTCAAATCATTTATTTAAAAAATAAAGTTGTATTGCACTTACATCAAAGAAGACAGGGATCAGCATGTATTGTATAGGAATCACCGGTTTACGCTCCACCTGCATTCCGGCTGACCGGAAATGGCGTACCTCAAACACCACCCAACGCCGTTTCGTCAGCCTACATCTGACGTCATTAGGGGGTTCCTTTTTTCCATACTTGATACACAGTTTTTGCCTCACTATCCAAATAGATTGAATCAAATTGGCTCCCACTTGTCTTGCTGGCGCTCGGATAGTTCCTGGGCCACATTTAAGTCCATATACGCTGTCTCTTTAAATAACAATTAACTCATGACGTGAACTCCTACTCATACACACGTAATGAGACACTATTTCATTACAAAACACCTCATCAAACCTGTGCAAATTGGCAAAATAAAATAAATAAATGAAAATACAGTTCATCAATGCCTGTTAATTGATATAACACAGAAAAGTGAAAATATGTTAAATCGATGTGTAAAAAAAACTAAAAAGCAATTCATAAATCCCTCTTGATCAAAAATCAATAATCAATAATTTTATAAAGTCTATCCATGTGCATAGGAAAGTGCTCCAGTGCTCAAGGTGCTTGCAAGGCCCGGTTCACACAGTTTTGCAGAAACACACCACAGTCCATTTAACATGGTTTCCTATGGATGTAGTTCATCACATCTGTGCATTTTATGGAAAGAGTCAGGGACTTTTTTCTGGTTTTTGGCTCCATAGACTTCAATGGATGAAAAGAATGTATTGAAAAACGCAACATGCATCTGCAATATGCAAACTGCAACCTGCATAGGTGTGAATCAGGCCTAAGACAATGAGGCCTCTTACCAGACCGCATTGATCTCAAATTCTAGAGCTCAATTGCGCTTGATCTGTATTGCTAGGAGAAGCTGATGCTCTCCCCCTCGAATCTCCATACAGCTCAGTGACCTCCATTGACTGAAGTCCTCAACATGAAATTAAAACCTCAGCCTGCACTCCATCATAAATATGCATTAAATATAAAAAGGGAGAGAAGTCTAATAGCGCAATACTATTAAAATACTCTGTTTATTCAGTCAAATATTACACTTACAACAATTCGGAAACAACAGGTGTTTTGCATAAGCTTCTACAACTTGACCGCGGTGTCATCAAGCGAGCTTTTGCATGACGACGTCACAGAACTAGCTCCGCCCGATGCGTTTCTCCATACAAGGCGTCCTCTGGGATTGGAGTCTCCCATTCACCCCTACCCCCTCTGCATCTTAACAACCAATGACGTGGTTGGCCCAGAATTTACAAGGAGAACGGAACATCCTCCATCCACACCTGCTTTGCATCCTGGCCTACACCCTGCTACTACAGCTGTTCTGTAAGTCTTACTGTGTTAAGGGGGACTTTTATGGAGACCCTGATATAAGCATACCTCCCAACTTTCTAAAATGATAAAGAGGGACACTTTCCAGCACACAGTATGTAGTTGGTGGACATGTACTGCCAGTGCCCTGGTTAAAGAGACCAGAAAGATCTAATATGCAGAAAATGACTGGTTAAGCCACACAAGTTCTTTTTTTTTTTTTTTTTACCTCTAGTTTTTCTTTATATTGGCTATTCAAAATAACACATTCAGTAATATAGAGATGACCCACAAATTTGTGAAGCGCTCCATATTTAATTTTTTTTTATATGTAGTGCAGCACTTTTGGTAGTTTTTGATGGGGACACTCAATTCCGGGGGCACTCTTATGGGGACCCTGGTGAAAAGGGGGGCTCTGATGGGGAATATGATGTAAGGGGGAACTCTGATGGGAGCTTATTTACTTTTAACCACTTCCTTACCCGTCCATAGTAATATGACGTCCACAGATGGATTCTCCCATCCTGGGTGGACGTCATATGACGTCCTGGGCTTTGTGGGGGGATATCTGAATGATGCCTGCAGCTAGAGGCATCATTCAGATATCCTTCTCTTCAGCCTGCGATTCTGCGCACGATAAGAATGATCATAGCGGCGGTTCCGATGCTTGATCGTTCTTATAGGCGGCGGGAGGGGACATCCCCCCTCCCGCCACCATCCGGTGCTTCTCCGGGCTCTCCCGTGCCATTGGGGGCCCGGAGAAAGAATTGTCCGGCGCTGCTGTCTTGTCACATGACAAGCATAGAGATGACTGGTGACCAGATGGTCACCAGTCATCTCTATGACCGTCGGAGACCCGGGCGCGATGTGATGACGTCACGCCCGGGTTCCCAAAAGTAAACAAAGCCGCCATTGCGGCTGAAAGCATGAGATCGGAGCGCGTGCAACAATTCTAGCACTAGACCTCCTCTGTAACTCTAACCTGTTAACCTGTAAAAAATTTCAAAGCGTCGCCTATGGAGATTTTTAAGAACCGAAGTTTGGTGCCATTCCATGAGTGTGCGCAATTTTAAAGCGTGACAAGTTAGGGATCTATTTACTTGGCGTAACATAATCTTTAATATTTTACAAAAAAATTGGGCTAACTTTACTGTTTTTCCCCCAAAAAAAGGCAATTGAAAAATTATTGCGCAAATACCGTGCAAGGTAAAAAGTTGCAATGACCGTCATTTTATTCCCTAGGATGTCTGCTATAAAAAACATATATAATGTTTGGGGGTTCTGAGTAATTTTCTAGCAAAAGAATGATGATTTGTACATGTAGGAGAGAAGTGCCAGAATAGGCCCGGTATTGAGGTGGTATAAAAAGGCCGGTATTGAAGTGGTTAAAACTGATTTTTTTCTATCCATGGAATATTTGTAAAATATACAGTATGATGTGGCCTTCAAGTTTGGAGACCCCTGCTATAGTTTATTTGAAGTTGCAACATACAAATCATCTTGGATCACAGACCAAATAGTTATTTAAACTGCAAATTATGTCACTGCAGGTTGGGATTGACAGGTCCGGACCCTCCCAGCCAGTGCCTTCAGTTTGACTTTAATCCATACAGCTGCCAGATTACAGACTTCAAGATGTTTGCAGAAGTTCCGTACCTTCTAAATGTGACAGCTGTAAATCCACTGGGATCAATAACGCTGCTGCATCACTTTTTCATAGAGAACATCAGTGAGTTCTGAAACAAGGGTTTACAGGGGGATAGATATCTAGAATATATAATTTTCTGTCTTTAGATGTTGTGATCTATCATTGCTTAGCTCTCCTCCTTAAACGGGTAATTTATGGCTGTCATGGCCATTATCAGGCTTTCACCTTTTACTGAACCAGAAATATTCAGTATTAAATATTGAAGGTCTAGCAAGGCAATTAGCATTTTCAGGGGGGAGATCAGCAATGGCAGTTCCATATTTCTCTAAAAATTATTTTATTTTAATGGCCAGGGTCACCTTTTCATTAAAGTGCTCCAAGTTAGTAGTCTAGGCGTCCCAGTGTGTTAAAAAATGCTGTGCAGTTTTCAAATATTGTCCTTTGTTTCAATGCCTTACCAGTCAGCCATGGCACCTCTAAAGCCTGACACTAAAACTCCCACCAATGTGATTAACTGCCCAAGTTTCGGGATGCTCCAAATGTTAGATGCTCACTCCCAGCAACACAGGAGCATGCTTGCTTTTGCATTCCAAACTCACACATGTACAGTGTGATGTTCCACCATATATAGGGTGAGTGTACTGAGCATGCACAGGTTTGGCACATGGAAGCGCGTGCACTCACTCCTGTGCATAGGCGTGCGCACAGGGTGTGCCCAGGCACACCCTAATCACCCTGTGCTGCACAGATTCCCCCTGCTGCTTGGCTGCAGAGAAAGGGACTCGGGAATCTCTGTCCTCAGTCCCTTTCTCTGTCTCAAAAGTGAGATATAAGGATTCTGTTTAGGCCCCTGATATCTCACCAAAGCCCCCCTATGGTGCTTCTAAAAAATTGTAAGAGAAAATAATAAAAAAAATGAAAAAAAATATTGTAAAAAATAATTCAAAAAAAAATTAAATTGTAAAAGGTAATAATAAAAAAATAATAAAAACAAACTACTGACAACAGTCCCTGCCACTGACACCATCCACTGTTCTACTGAAACTGTCCATTGCCCTACTGCCCTCTATCTATATATATATGTATGTATATATACACACACGCATGTGTGTTTGAGCTTTGGGGTGCACACCCTAATGTAATAGGCTGCGCACACCTATGCTCCTGTGATAGTTGGAGCAGTACCTAAAGCCTCGTACACAAAATCAGATTTTCCAAAGGTAATTGTGTGATGGCAGGATGTTGTGGGATAATTCGACCATTTGTACGCTCCATCGGACAATTGTCGGAATTTCCGACAACAAATGTGGGATCGCATGCTTTAAAATTTTCCGACAACAAATGTGTGATGTCAGATTATCCGATCGTGTGTACACAAGTCCGTCGGAAAAAAATCCAAAGTACAAACACGCATGCTCAGAAGCAATGCTAACCATAGCACAATATTATCAGAAGTTGCCCAAAGGGTGGCGCTAAAGAGCTGAAAAACCACGTAGTTCCGTGTTTGTTAGCCAACAATTCTTTGCCATTTGTATGCAATACAAGTTCACGGCCAACGCCCTTCGGACAAAAGTCCTACGCTTTGTCCGCGGAAAATCCGATTGTGTGTACCAGGCTTAACATTTGGAGCTTTCCGGAACTTGGTTAGGATGCAACTGACTGTCTCAGGGGTAATGTTTGTTGAAGGCTTAAAGGCTACTTTTACACTGAGGCATTGGCGGCGTCGGCGGTAAAGCGCCACCATTTTTAGCGCCGCTTTACCATCTTTTTTCTCAGAGAAACCGAGAAGGGCCCCCCAGCCCCTTCCCACTGGTCCCGGGGTCCTTTTTTGCCATTGTGGGACTTTTACTACGGTTCTGGAGCAGGACATCTTCCTGCCTCATGGTGGTAGAATGGTGGAATCCAGTCGCATGTGCGACCTTTGCGACCCTGGTAGTTGCACCACTGGTGTCAGTATTTTTTTCTCTATCTTATTTATATTTTTTTCATTGTATTTTTATTTTATTTTCTTACATTTTTGCTTGGGACCCTTCATTGGTGGGCTTCGGTGAAATATCAAGGGTTTAAGCAGACCCCTGATGTCTCACTTTCAAAACAGAGAAAGGGACTGAGGAGAGATTCATTAGTCCCTTTCTCTGCAGCCTCAGCTGCACAGAATGAATGAACAGGAATAGCTCTGTACAGAGCAATCCGTTCATTCATAAATTGAGGCATAGTAAACAGTTTACTATGCCCCAGCTAAGAATGAAACCCCCCCCCCCCAAAAAACAGAGTCAGTGATCGGAACTGATCACTGACACTATTCATTAAGAAAGATGGGGCCAGTAAATGACACATCCATCTCCATCCTGACAAAATCCCAGTGGGGGGCAGGGAAAGACACAGGAGCCCGGGACAGCAGGACAGAGATAAGGAGGTGGCGGGAGCAGTGTGTGGAGGAACCGATGCCCTCCATTTCCCTCCTGCAGCCGCTAAATGTCTGCGGGAGGGAGAGGAGGAGAGACGGGCATTCAGCAGCTACATGGAGGGATTGGTTCCTCTACATGCCACCGCCACCCCTCTATCAAGTTGGACGGGGGCGCACGAGCACCCTTGAGCATAGGAATGGGTCACAATGGCAACCCCTGTACACACGCCCCTGCACACTGGGATAACAGTGTATTTTTAGTGAAAATGTGAACTTGGCCTTTGAGGCTGGGTTCACACCAGTCCAGTGTGAATTCCAGCTCCCTGTGAAGAGAAAAATCAGTTGTTCAGCGTTTCAGGTCAGATTTTGATCAGTATCAGGTCAGGTTTACATCAGTATTTTATCCTGTTCACAACGGAACACATCTGCGAATCAGATGCGTGCCCATAGAAGATAAAGGGCCTGAATTCCCACCTGAGCCGCACCGCAATGCCTAGAAAACGCACATGTTTTTTGTGCAATGCGGAGTGCGAATGCACCGCAGATATGTGAACTAGCCTCATTGAAATGAATGTATTTTGAAATGTCCTGCGAATTGGATGCGGCGTAAATATTTTTTTATTTTCATTTACTAAATGTTTATATTTTCTAACAGTACGGCCAGGTGTACCTGTGAATGTAAGCTTATCCCCTGTACATCGAGACAGCAGGAAACTATTACTGCAATGGAGTCCACCTCCTTCTTGGCCATATCCAGACTATTTCCCGCTGTCCTATTTGATCCGCTATAGAAGGGCAGGTGTTAAACAGTACAAAGTGGTGAGAAACTGAAAGATAATTTTATATTTATTTAGATATTTTGTACTAAAATTATACTAAATCATTTTCAGCTAAAAAAAAAATTGTGAATTTACTTCTTGTAATTACTAGCAAAAGCGTGGCCACTTTGGAACAGACAAAGTTGGGGCTATTAGACAACGCTAAAGAAGTGTCTTATGCCGCGTACACACAATCGGAAAATCCGACAAGAAAACCGTGGTTGTTTTTTCCGACGGATTTTCGCTCAAACTTGTCTTGCACACACACGGTCACCCAAATGTTGGTCGGAATATCCGACCATCAAGAATGCGGGACGTACAACACTACGACGAGCCGAGAAAAATTAGGTACAATGATTCCGAGCATGCGTTGAATTGATTCCGAGCATACGCAGCACTTTTGTGCGTCGGAAATGGCTACACACGGTCGGAATTTCTGACGAAAAGTTTTTCCGTCGGAAAATCGGAGAACCAGCTCTCAAATTTTTGTTGGTGGAAATTCCGACAGAAAAAGTCAGATGGAGCCTACACAAGGTCAGAATTTCTGACCAAAAACTCACATCAAACTTTTCTTGTTGGAATTTCCAATCGTGTGTACGTGGCATTGGAGGGCAGGATGTGTAAGGAGTGCACAGAGTATTATAGTGGGCACTAAATGCAGGTGAAGAGAGCAAAGGATATGATGGCAGGCAGTATATACAGAAGAGCAGTGCAGAGGAGTGCCAGTGGGTATGTCCATGGGCAATATGTGCAGAAGAAGAGTATAAAGGGTATGATGTTGGGCAGCATGTGCTGAAAAGGAGTATAGATGGTATGCCAGTGGGCAGCACATGGAGGAGAGGGGTAACAGAAGGTATGACAGTGAATAGTATGTGCAGTAGAATAGTCCACATGGTATGAATGAAAAATCTGCAGATAAATCTTGCATACAAAAAAAAAAGAAGAGAATTTTTATTTTAACCCCTTCCATACCGGGCCATAGCAGAATGACGCTGGCAGGAACCCCCTCTCCCTCCGGGTGGACGTCATATGACGTCCTCCGCTTTGAGGGGTGATATCTGAATGATGCCTGCAGCTAGAGGCATCATTCAGATATCCTTGTTTGCAGCCGGCGATCCTGCACACAATAAGAACGATCATAGCGGTCATCCCCCCCCCCCCTCCCGCTGCCATCCGGTGCTTCTCCAGGCTCTCACGTGCGATCGGGGACCCGGAGAGAATCGTCGGCGCCGTTGGTGGGTCACGTGATGAGCATAGAGATGACTGGTGACCAGATGGTCACCAGTCATTTCTATGATCGTCGGAGGCCCAGGAGCGATGTGATGACGTCACGCCCGGGTCCTCAAATGTAAACAAAGCCGCCATTGTGGCTGTAAGTATGAGATCGGTGAAAAAAATTTCACTGATCTCATGCTTTCCAGCCTGGAGGAGAGATGTGGGGTCTTATTGACCCCGCATCTCTCAATAAAGAGGACCTGTCACACACATTCCTATTACAAGGGATGTTTACATTCCTTGTAATAGGAATAAAAGTGATCAAAAAAATAAAAAGGTGTAAAAAAAAATAGTAAAAATAAGTAAAATAAAATAAAAAAAAATATTTTTAAAACGTCCGTCCCCAATAGCTCGAGCTTAGAAGCGAACACAAACGTAAGTCCCGCCCGCATATGTAAACGCCGTTCAAACCACACATGTGAGGTATCGCCGCGTGCGTTAGAGCGCGTGCAACAATTCTAGCACTAGACCTCCTCTGTAACTCTAACCTGGTAACCTGTAAAAATTTTCAAAGCGTCGCCTATGGAGATTTTTAAGTACCGAAGTTTGGCGCCATTCTATGAGTGTGCACAATTTTAAAGCGTGACATGTTAGGTATCCTTTTACTCGGCGTAACATAAGCTTTCATATTTTGCAAAAAAATTGGGCTAACTTTACTGTTTTTTTATTTTTTAATTCATGAAACCATTTTTTTCCCTCAAAAAAGGCGTTTGAAAAATTATTGCGCAAATACCGTGCAAGATAAAAAGTTGCAACGACCGACATTTTATTCCCTAGGGTGTCTGCTAAAAAAAACATATATAATGTTTCGGGGTTCTGAGTAATTTTCTAGCAAAAGAATGATGATTTGTACATGTAGGAGAGAAGTGCCAGAATAGGCCCGGTATTGAAGTGGTATTAAAAGCCCGGTATGGAAGTGGTTAAATGAGTGCTATTAAAAAAAAAAAACTGATTATGTGTGCTTGCTTTACCTGCCATGCACTTGGGGTTGACATGCTCTTTCTTCAGGGTATACATTTGGCATGCACCATGTTCAGTGTAGCAGATGTGTCTAAAATACAGACTTATTTACTAAAATTGTAAATTGCTGGGAAGACTGTATAATTACTTTGATGGACATAAAAACAATTTTAACATTGTAAATCACTGTAATAATACAGATGTGCCAAAGGTTATCGAAAAATCTATTTAAAAAGGCTTGCATTATGTAACTTCTTCTGTTTTGTCTTTTGCTTCCTTGCACCCCACAGGTTGGGCCCTATGAGCAGACGTCTTTCCTTATCACAGGAAACCGCCCCGGGTCCACTGTACTTGCACAAGTGGCAGCCAGGGATTTTACCGGTGCAGGACACTACAGTGAATGGAGCACATTGGTGACGGGACAACCATGGAGACCACATTGAAGCTCAACTGTAGAGAGATTGTTGTAGATAGGTCAATAAGATGCAAACCTTCATTTTCCAGTGCTCATCTAAACCAGACTAGCACCAATGACGCAAAACATTCAGTCTCATTTACTGTATGTGAGCACCCCTGTACACCTCCACTATGGCAGCTCATGGCTGCCATGGTGGGGCCCCTCTACCCAGCATAAACCATTACATAACATTTTATAAATGTGCTAGTATTCCTGATAAGCACCACCACCTCCCCCTCATGTTAGCAGATTCTCATCTGGTCCAGAAAGCCGTGCCACTATTTGCCAGAATAGGCAAAAAAGGCAGTTAATATACAGTGGAACCTTGGTTTACAAGTAACGCGGTTAAACCACTTCAGATCCACTGTACGACTAAATACGGGCTCTTTTTGAAGAGAGATATCTCCGTAACGGCAGCAGCTGCTGCCACAACCGAGATATCCATCTCTTCTGGCGGCGGTCCTGTCAAACGATAATGGTGGTCTCCGCGGCGGATTCGCTGCGAGATCACCGTTATCGGCGGCGGGAGAGGGGCCTCCACCTCCCGCCGCTCCCCCTCCCCCGGCAGCAGCGGAGGCGATCGGGTCCTGTCCGTGGCTTGTCATGGATACGAGTGAGGGCAAGATGGACTCTACCTGTCTCCATAACATAGCAGGGCGGAAGCGGCGTCAAAACGTCACTTCCGCCCATACCTCTTAAAGAGACAATTTATTTTTGACATTTTTTCAAATGACAATTTTTTTTTTTCTTATTATTGCATTTTAGCCTAAATATGAGATCTGAGGTCTTTTTGACCCCAGATCTCCTATTTAAGAGGACCTGTCATGCTTTTTTCTATTATAAGGGATGTTTACATTCCTTGTAATAGGAATAAAAGTGATCCAATTTTTTTTTTTTAAACTGTATAAAAATAAATAAAATCAAGTAAAATAAAAAAAAAAAAATTTAAAGCGCCCCGTCCCGACGAGCTCGCACGCAGAAGCAAACGCATACATAAGTCCCGCCCACATATGAAAACGGTGTTAAAACCACACATGTGAGGTATCACCGCGATCGTTAGAGCGAGAGCAATAATTTTAGCCCTAGACCTCCTCTGTAACTCAAAACATGCAACCTGCGCAAATACGGTGTGGCAAAAATTATTGCAATGACCGCCATTTTATTCTCTAGGGCAGGGATATGCAATTAGCGGACCTCCAGCTGTTGCAGAACTACAAGTCCCATGAGGCATAGCAGGACTCTGACAGCCACAAGCATGACACCCAGAGGCAGAGGCATGATGGGACTTGTAGTTTTGCAACAGCTGGAGGTCCGCTAATTGCATATCCCTGCTCTAGGGTGTTAGAAAAAAAATGTATAATGTTTGGGGGTTCTAAGTAATTTTCTAGCAAAAAAATTAGGATTTTTACATGTAGGAGCGAAGTGTCAGAATTGGCCCGGATGTGAAGTGGTTAAGAGCGATTTGAAAGACGAGCAACTTGTTTTTTTTTAATTCTGACTCGGTTTGTGAGGGTTGTTTTGCAAAACGAGCAGGATTCAAGCCTCTGCGGTGTGCAGTACCACATTTGGCCAGAGGTGCGGGGGCGCCGGTGACACTCGGAACGGTTCTGAGCCGTTTGGAAATACTCGGAAATACACCATTCCCGAGCGTTTCGGAGTTCAGCCGAGCTGTCGCCAAGTATTTCCGAGTCTCTCCAGCACCCCCCCACCTCTGGTCACATGCGGTATTGCATGCAATAAAAGTCAATGCGGAACTAATTATCTCCGTTTCCATTGACTTCTATGGGGAAACTCGCTTTGATATGAGAGTGCTTTGGATTACAAGCATTCTCCTTGGACGGATTATGCTCGTAATCCAAGGTTCCACTGTATGCTTATTTCACAGGCAGAGGCATTCATAAACGAGGCCCAACCTGCTCTACAGAAACTCAGCATCTAGTTTAAAATATAGTATTTTGAGCCTTGTGCATCAAAATCTTCACTATGAGAAACAAGGAGGCTCCCATTGCTGATCACTTTCTATCGGTTGGTAAATTCAAGTCCTGATACCACTGAATCATTAGGACAGCTGGGGAAGTAGCATTTTTAGAAGGTGATGTTAGCCATGGTAGACTAAGATTCCTTTTGAACAGGTTTTGGTGAAAAACTGCAGTCTGTCTGCTGAGCTCAGAGAAACCAGGATCAAATTCACCCTAGAAAATAGCATTTAGGGCCTGTGTCGACATGCTTTGGACTTGTGTCAGTGGCACTATTTTGAGACACTTAACTACTTCCCGTCGTCATATGAGGTCGTTAGGTTGAAGTGCTGATCCCTTCAGCTACAGGCATCATCCAGATATCTTTGTTTTCAGCCAGTGATTCTCTCTCTTGATTAGCCGCTGGATGGCTTTTACAGGCCCTCCCCCTCCTGCCACCCAAACGGCACCTCTCTGGGCTCTCCCGTGAGGGGACCCGATCTGGCGGGAGATAACCATAAAGCTGGCCGTGGACCGTATGGTCCCCTGCCATCTTTATGATCCTGGGAGGCAAGAACTGACGTCATTCCATCACTTCCGGCTCTAGCAGATGTAAACCCGGCCATTTTTTTTCCCCTGGAAAGCAGGGATCGTTTTTTTTTTTTTAGCTCATGCTCTCCAGGGTAGAGATCTGGGGTCTTATTGACTCCAGATGTATCCATAAAGAGGACCGGTCATGCTTTATTCATATTACAAGGGATGTTTACATTTCTTGTAATAGGAATAATTGGGATTAAAAAAAAAAAAAAAAAATGTAAAACTCCCTGTCCCCTCGTGCTCGCACACAGAAGTGAACGCATATGTAAATGACGTTCGTACCACACAAGGTATCGCTGCGAACGTTATAGCAACAATAATTCTAGCACTAGACCTCTTTTGTAAACTGGTAACCTGCCTATGGAGATTTTTATGTACCGTCGTTTTGCGCCATTCCACGAGTATGCGCAATTCTAAAGCGTGACATGTTAGATATCAATTTACTCGACTTAACATTATTCCTTATATTTTACCATAAAATTGGGTTATATATTGTGTTTTTCGCATTGAAATTAATTAAAGTGTATTTTTTCCCAAAAAAATTGCGTTTGAAAAGTTGCTGCTCAAATAATGTGCGACATAAAAAATGTCAATGACCGCCATTTTATTCTCTAGGGTCTCTGCTAAAAACATATACTGTATATAATGTTTGGGGATTCTGAGTAATTTTTTAGCAAAATAAATTATGATTTTTACATAAGAGAGAAATGCCAAAATTGGCCCAGATGGGAAGTGGTTAGGATCCTTCAGACTTCATTGATAGGTGCATTTAACCTGCAGTTGACCTCCTTCTGACTAGATTTAATCGGGTTGTGCACAAAAACCCATCGACACAGACCCTTACATAATAATTACCGTATATACTTGAGTATAAGCCGAGTTTTTCAGCACATTTTTTTTGTGCTGAAAATGCCCCCCCTCGGCTTAGACTCCCATGTTAAACTGTAACTTTTCCTGTGATTTTGGGGACCCAGTACCAGCCGGCCCTAGATCCCATGGACCCCAAACTTGCCACACATGTAGCCTCTCTCTTCATCTACAAGTGTGCAAAGTTTGTTGTCCAGAGGACCTACGGCCAGGGAGCACCGACTTTTCAAACCCGGGCACCCCTTCCATAGACTCCTATGTTAAACGTCAGTCTAGTCACACAGAGCCGGAGATCAGGTAGGGAGATTGGGCACAGTGAGGCATGGGCACAGTGACAGTGAGGCATGGGCACAGTGAGGCATAGGCACAGTGAGGCATGCACATGGACACCCTAGGCTTATACTCGAGTCAATACGTTTTCCCATTTTTTTTGTGGTAAAATTAGGTGCCTCAGCTTATACTCGAGTATACACGGTAGGTTACAACTGTACTTCAGGTAAATTAACTACTTACAGGGCCTTGAAAAAGTATTCACACCTCTTGAAATTTTCCACATTTTGTCATATTGCAACCAAAAACTTAAATGTATTTTTATTGGGATTTTGTGTGTTAGACCAACACAAAGTGGCACACAATTGTGACGTGGAAGGAAAATGATAAATAATTTTCACTTATTTATTTGTAAAAAAAAAATAAAAAATCTGAAACGTGTGGGGGTGCTTTTGTATTCAGCCCCCTTTACTCTAATACCCCTAAGTAAAATCTAGTGGAACCAATTGCCTTCAGAAGTCACCTAATTAGTAAATAGAGTCCCCCTGTATGTAATTTAATCTCAGGATAAATACAGCTGTTCTGTGAAGCCCTCAGAAGCTTGCTAGAGAACCTTGGTGAACAAATAGCATAATAAAGGCCAAAGAACACACCAGACAGGTCAGGGATAAAGTTGTGGATACATTTAAAGCAGAGTTAGGGTATAAAAAAAATATCCCAAGCTTTGAACATCTCACTAAGCACTGTTCAATCCATCATCCGAAAATGGAAAACACAACTGCAAACCTACCAAGACATGGCCGTCCACCTAAACTGACAGGCCAGGCAAGGTGAACATTAATCAGAGAAGCAGCCAAGAGACCCATGGTAACTCTGGAGGAGCTGCAGAGATCCACAGCTCAGGTGGAAGAATCTGTCCACAGGACAACTATTAGTCGTGCCCTCCACAAATCTGCCCTTTATGGAAGAGTGGCAAGAAGAAAGCCATTGTTGAAAGAAAGCCATAAGAAGTCCCGTTCACAGTTTGCGAGAAGCCATGTGGGGGACACAGCAAAGATGTAGAAGGTGCTCTGGTCCGACGAGACCAAAATTATACTTTTTGGCCTAAAAACAAAACGCTATGTGTGGCCGAAAATTAACACTGTACATAACCCTGAACACACCATCCCCACTGTGAAACATGGTGGTGGCAGCATCATGTTGTGTGTATGCTTTTCTTCAGCAGGGACAGGGAAGCTGGTCTGAGTTGATGGGAAGATGGATGGAGCCAAATACACTGCAATCTTAGAAGAAAACCTGTTAGAGTCTGCAAAAGACATGAGACTGGGGTGGAGGTTCACCTTCCAGCAGGACAACGACCCTAAACATACAGCCAGAGCTACAATGGAATGGTTTAGATTAAAGCATTTTCATGTGTTAAGCCTCGTACACACGATCGGATTTTCAGATGGGAATTGTGTGCGGAAAATCTGACAGTTTCCATCGGACAAATGTCAGATTTTCCACGGACAAATGTTGGATGGCAGGCTTTAAAAATTTCCATGGACAATGGTCTGTTGTGGGATTTTCCGAGCATGTGTACACAAGTCCGTCGGACAAAAGTCCAAACACGCATGCTCAGAATCAATGCTCACCAAACACATTATCATAAGGTGCCCAAAGGGTGGCACTAAAGAGCAGAAAAATAATGTAGTACGTAACTACGTTGTGTTTGTTGGCCGACAATTGTGTGCCGTTTGTATGCAAGACAAGTTCATGGCCAACGCCCTTCGGACAAAATTTTGAGGCTTTGTCCGCAGAAAATCCGATTGTGTGTACGAGGCTTAAAAATGGCGCAGGTCAAAGTCCAGACCTAAATCCAATTGCGAATCTGTGGCAAGAAAAACACTTTTCACATATGTATTTGTAAAAAACTTTGAAAATCATTTATCATTTTCCTTCCACTTCACAATTATGCGTCACTTTGTGTTGGTCTATCACATAAAATCCCAATAAAATACATTTACGTTTTTGGTTGTAACATGACAAAATGTGGAAACTTTCAAGGGGTATGAATACTTTTTCAAGGCACTGTACATTGATCCACCATGGTCCTATCAAAGTATGCATATTACATACTTGAGGGATCTGTGTGGAGGATGACAATCACTGTAGAAGTGCTACTACAGTGATCACTGGTCTTCCAGGTCCTGTGTCTGGCAGGTGCCCCACTGCACAATGATCACATGGGTCCCTTACTTGGCACTGCCACCATTCACAAATTGCCTTGTAAATACAAACAAGGCATTCTTTGATTGGATGAGGTGAAGATTATGATGTCACCACTTCTCTTCACCGTGTCCAATCAGAGAACACCAATTAGAGAAGGTAAATCTCTCCAACAGGGGACAAGGACAGTAATACAAAACCCTGACCTGTTATGAATGGCGATTCCTCTTAGGGGTACATTTTTCATGCACATCTTGCTTGCTGTATTTTTAAACCAAATGCATATAATCGGTCAGTATAGATCCACTTTGAACAAATAAAAAAAACACACAGTGTTTGTCTCAGGAGTCAGGTTTATTGTTTGTTGTGGTTTCACAGTACATCCGAATCTTTTTGCTTTACATATATTCACATGCTGCCATGTAAACCATAACCCCCGATTCATTACTTAGAAAAATAGAGTGAAGAGGAACAGTGCGATGAGAGAACTTTATACATCCATCTAGAGAAGCCTTTTGCTATTCACAAAATAAAATAAGATACATATATTTTCTAATGTAATACGCCATTGTTCCTAAAACCGCAAGCAAAAATAGGAATTTTAAAGTGGACCTCCCCCCACCTTAAATAAAATACAACAACGGAATCTAAGTTTTACTGATAAAGTTACTGAGGGTTACTTGTCTCTTTCTTGTAGTTTGTCCTCATGTTGCTAAAGCCATAGTAAGGTATAGGGGGGGGGGGGGGGGGAAGGGCCTTTTTCCTAAATTCGCACAGTTTACAGGTGAGATCTCCCTGGAAGGCACTAGCCTTTCCAGGGGGTAGTTGTGAGGTCCTGTCAATGTCACCAGTGCTTAAATACACCAGGAAGTGGGGTAAAAGAAATTGTAAGCAATAAAATAAGTCTTTTATTAAATTTCTTGAAGAAGGTTTAAAAATCAGCACGCACCATGCATTTTAAGGCCTGGTATACACCTATGCAGGTTGCAGTTTGCATATTCCAGGTGCATTTTTCGATACACATTTTTGATCCATTGAAGTCTATGGAACCAAAAACCAGAAAAAAAGTCCCTGGCCCTTTCTATAAAATGCACAGATGTGAATGTGACCCATAGGAAACCATGTTAAATAGACTGTAGTGGTTTCTGCAAAACTGAAAACGAACAAAAAATAAAAATGCATAGGTGCGAACCAGGCCTTAGTGTTGCGGGGGAAAGGTCCACTTTAAGTTTAGTGATGTAAACGGTTTCTTCCAAGCAAACTGTTTAAAAACATTTACCCGCCGACTTAAAGCATTAACGATTTGACGTGGTACTGAGTTGCTGAATTTTTAATTTTGCGTATATATGTGTGAGACTTCACTAAGTGGCTTTCATTGGATAAAACAGTGGAGAGTCCAAGGTCACAATACAACTGAATGTCACTTATGAAAAAAAAGGAGTACAAGCCCTGCCACTGCACATGTTTTACAGTGGTTTAGAAAAGGGCAAAAGAAAGGACACATTTGTGCAATAAAAACAATAATGTTTAATAAAAGAACACCAATATTGCACTCACAATGGTGTAGAAGCAAGAGCACCCGTAGTAAGCCTAGGAGATGATGGAATCCTCCATGGCCAGCACCATAGCTGTAAATAAAGGGGATACTCCAAACTTGATCTTTGTAAGGGCGACTGACCCACCAGATGATAAAATGCAAGAGCACTTCTGTATTCCAATACAAGCCTCACTTCTGTAAGGGTGGATAAGGCAACGCATTTCAGGGTGCTCTTCTAGTTTTGCCAAGCCCCCTGTTTCCGTGGTTTTGTAACAAGGTCTTATACAAACTTACACAAACTAATAGAGGCAGACTCAATAATTAATTCAGAAGATATGAATTTATATATTTAAGACTTTTTATTTTACTCTTTCAGTAGCTCGTGTGGTATCCTTAATGAAACCTTCAAGGGTTTAAGAAAACTTGTGATCCACAGAACAACAGTTGGGAAACACTGGCTTAAAGAGATTGGGGCTGGTGTACACACCCATCTGCTTCCTTTGCAGTTTAAAGGAGGATGGTGGTGGTGGGGTGTTAAAAACACTTGATTGAGCCGCGTATTTATAACCTCCGTTCCCCATGCCCAAGTGTGAACATGAGCTAAATAGGCTCAGACTTCATTAAGCCCACCAAGGGCTGGAAAACACCTATAAAGCCCCATCCCTCTACAGTAAAGAGATTGTAAACGTTACGTTTTTATTTTTACCTACAGGTAAGCTTATAATAAGGCTTACCCGTAGGTTAAATGAAGATCTCCTAAATGTGTATTGAGTTATTCTAGTGAGCAGCAGCTGGTGATGTCACCGGCGCATGCGCTCTGAAAGAACAGTATATCCATGCAACAGCCATGACTCCTGCACGCATGCATGCGAGTGACCTTATCGCGGCTCAGCCAGTCAAGCTGCCGCAACCCACAAACCTGGAAGGAAGGCCGAGTGAAGATGGAAGGCTCTGCAGCGGTGAAAGCACACCACTGGAGGGCTTTGTTTCAAGGTAAATCTTTCATAATAAGCTAGTATTTTTTTTTCTTTATAAGTTTACTACTGCTTTAAGTGAAGAAGTGTTAGCCCCCTTCACATGGCGCCTCAGTTGGACAGACTCGGCTTGCTCAGTGGGGGATCCCGCTGAGCAAGCGGATGACAGGTGGAGAGTGCAATGTCCTATCAGGTCCGCCTGAAAGATTGACAGGTGGACCTGATCGGATAGCCCGTGTGAAAGGGGCCTTAAGTGTTTATTTCCTAGAGAGCTTCACTGAAGAATAACCTGGGCCAATACAGATTCTTCATCTCTAGGTAGAGTACAAACACCTGTAGGTACAGTTATACTAACCAATGAAGTCTGATCATGATCAGTTAAAAAGTCTTCTCACCTTATATAAAATAGGTCATACAGTAATGAGTAACTAATCAACAAATAACAAAGGCGTATTTCTAACGGATTTAGCAGCAAGATAAATGGCTTCATATTATTTAAGCCCCGGATTGTCCACATACAGTATACAGTATTCAAATAACAAGGACAACATCTTCAATACAAAACTGTGCGTTAGATGGCTAAATGCAACTAAAAAAACTACTTCATTTAGGTAAGTTAGGGATGTAAAACAGCTCTAGAGTCACTGACTAATGGGCACCTAGACACAAATCCTTTATCTTCAGTAGTGCAAACACATAAGCTATAAATGTATATGGAAAAGTTATATGTAGTTTGGTAGCTACAGAGCTGAAAGCTCGAGACTTCACATGACCAAGATAAAAAATATCTCTAAAGAAAACCCTTTAGAACCTTACTTATCAAGGCCAAAGGCTCAGTTGCAGTGATGGAGGCTGATACTCCCCAAAGTAGTGCTAGTTTTGGGATGGTGTATAGCTGTACACCTTTACGCACCTTCATGTGTCCACCCCAAAACTAGCACCACTCCCAGGGATTGGATTATGGATTCTTCCAAGATTTGAAAGGAACCTCGGTGCATAAAGTTTAGGCAAGGCTTTGACAGGCTCCCATTAGCAACGTAAAAACAAGTCAAGCAAGACTAAAAACTTGGAAGATCTACAAATCTCTACAGACAATGACTATCCTTCAGTATTGGTTTAAACACAAAAACTGAGTCCCCTGAGAATTCATCTCCTGGACCAAGTGCAGAAGCGTATACATTTGGGGGACCATGAATGGTCAGCTTAGAGGGCAAGTCCACCGAAACCCAACAACTCCATTTCATTCATCCGTTTTTCACCAACAACTTGTGACATACCTCCTCATTTCTAGGTCAACAAGGTGGCTTTTGGGTTCATTTCTAGGTGGCTTCTGACCTGTTCTGGTTTCTTCATAACGCCTAAAACACTTGGGGCCCGATTTACTAAAACTGGAGAGTGCAAAATCTGGTGCATAAGAAACCAATCGGCTTTCATTTTTATTTTTTTGTGGAAGCCTAAAGTGAATGTAAACCCGATTCATGAAATTTGACCTAGGCACATGTATCTGTGGTGTTTACATATCTTTCTCCAAAGCCCTGAGTCCCATGTCTTTCTGCTGTTTCGTTCCTCTGTTATCAGCTGGAGAACTTCTGACAAGTTCATCAAGATGGGAGATAAAACCAGCCTGAAATTTGTGTTGAGGGAGGTTGCTATAAATAGATTATTAGAGAGCTTGTTTTGTCACAGCACAGCTCTGAAAGTATCTTCGTTCCTCTACCTAGGTGGAGTGGGGGGGGTGTGCCTTTCCTCCAATCAGCTGTCACACAGCGTAAGCCAAGAATCCACTACTACTGATGAATGAGGAAGTAAAAATTTGAACACGATGTAAGAAATCTAAAGAATATAGCAAGCTGAAGACAGCAGATATGCATGTAAAACTTATGTAGGGAGATTTGTTTCATCTCGGTGTATCGTCTGATGCCACGTACACACGGCCGTTTTTAATGTCATTGAAAAAAACGACGTTTTTCTCAACGTGATTTTTCGTGTTTCCTCTCAAGCCTGCCTTGCCTACACACTATCGTGAAAAAAAAATGCTCGAGCAAAGTGCGGTGACGTACAACACGTACGACGGCACTATAAAAGGGAAGTTCTATTCGGATGGCGCCACCCTTTGGGATGCTTTTGCTGATCCTCGTGTTATTAAAGTTTGGTGAGAGCCGATTTGCGCTTTTCAGCCTTGTGCTTTTCAGTCCGTTACAGCGTGACAAATGTGCTATCTCCATTACGAACGCTAGTTTTACCAGAAGGAGCGCTCCCGTCTCATACTTGATTCTGAGCATGCGCATTTTTTTCCCCTCGTAAAAGCCTACACACTACCGTTTTTCACAACGTTAAAAAGAACGACGTTAAAAAACAACGTGAAAAAAATAGAGCAGGTTCTAATTTTTTTTAGCCCATTTTTCACGTCGTTAAAAATGCTCTGGAGCCCACACACGATCATTTTTAATGACCAATTAAAAAAATGGCATTTTTCACACCATGAAAAACGGTCGTGTGTACACGGCATGAGGCTCTTCACTTCACTGGGTATAGGAGAGGGTTTACATCCACTTTAATTAAACATGCTAAAGTTAGAAGCGGATTGGCTACCAAGCACAGCAGCACCAGATTTTGCAATCTCCAGTTTTAGTAAGTCAACCCCTTGGAATATATGAGGTTCAGCTAGCTATACCCATAAAAGTGATCGCTTAATAAAAAATAAACTGCTTAACAGTATTGGCTCCGTATAGGAAAAGCATACTTACAAACCTATTTTTGTAAACAAGTCACTTTCGTAATAGGAATGTTCATACAATCCATACAAAATAAGGTACATTAACTCTAACCCACTGTACAACGATATTCAGAAAATCCTGTTATAAAAAGCACATCTGTTTAGCTTCAAAGACCTTGTACACATTGGTGCCAAATCACTGTGTGCTACAGGTGCTGGCAGCACTGTCATTTTGTAGCAGACATAATGCTGTGATGGTACAAGAAAGTGTAAAAAAAAAAAAAAAGCATCGATCCTATTTTTATCATATTATGAAGACTTGCTTTGTCTCAAGTTCACCACACCTTTGTCCAACATAAACCCTCCCGTCCTATTTACATATAACAATGGCAGCGATAAGGGGTTAGGATGTCAGTGGTGTGCCGAGATGTAAAAACACAGAGACAGTTGGTGTCATGGTCAAAAGGTCAGGCTTGGAGACTACTAGTAGCTATAGCAGTAGAGAGGCTCCCACCGACCAGCTGGACAAGTGAACAAGTAGGTCACCCTGGGTGATGACGTGTGCTCATCCGAGGTGCTAGGTCTAAGTACTAACCGGTGTTCGCCAGATCTCCTGATGGTGAACAAGCCAAAGGTTGGTAACAAGTGGTTGCATGTTGCGATCAAGCAGAAGCATAGTCAGTAAACAAGCCAAAGGTTGGTAACAAGTGGTAGCAGGTTGGGTTCAAGCAGAAGCATAGTCAAGGCACAAGCCAAAGTGTGGTAACGAGTGGTAGCGAAGATACAGATGGCAGCAGGTGTGGCAAGAGCAAGATATTGGCTGAACAGAGCAAAATAATCTGGTCAACAGGCTGTGCAGTGACATGGCTTAAATCAGGAAGTTCATGGGAGAAGTAAAGAGTTCAAGATTCACAAGAAGCAAAACATAAGTCAAGGTTGTCTAAGCAACTAGATGTAGTGAAGACATTAGTTGAAAGATGCTATAGTAACAGGCTGGTGGGATAAGGGAGGGAGCAGAAGAGAAGTTAAAGCTGATGTTGAGGTACTGCAATTTTTTACAAAGTTACATTGGTCCAGCTTGAAATGCTTTGCACTCTCTCAAAAAATACAAAACATTCTCTGATTGTATGAGGTGGAGTGGTGATGTCACATTCCCTACCTTGTACAATCAGAGAATGCTTTGGATTCATTAAGGAAATACAAAGTGTTCTCTGAATTGTGCTCATTCCAAGCAAGCAACCTCCTTTATTGATTAAGCAGCAGGGAAGCCACTTGGCACAGGACTAGGAAACTAGTGGAGATCATTGTTGTAAGAGAAAAAAGTGCGATGAGCACTATTGTTCTCAGAAGGTGATGGAGAAAAAGAACTAGACAGAGGGAGTGAGCATAAAAGGGAGTGAGAAGAGAGATAGCAAAAGAAGAGTGGAAAATAGAGAAAGTCTGCAATACCACAATACAAAAACTAAAATCTCAAGCTTCAAGGAGACATAAGTTGGTCATACATGGACCGGGGGAATTGGCCCAAATTCGAGCTGCTAGTGGCTCTGTCGCCCTTCCATATACACCTTACTGCAAAAGCTAGTTATAAATTTGTGTGGTTGTCATCTTTTTGTATAGTTTGTTTGCTGGATTTGGAGTGGGGACACAATGGATGTCTCCAGCCACCATTTTCCTCTTGCTGGCAGTCCACTGTATCCTAGTGCCTTTAAGGAGTGTATAAGAAAACGCTACAGACAGAAAACTTAGGAGAGGGAGCTTGAGAGATAAAGCGGTTGTGCCTTCTTTTCAACCATGACTAACTATGTAACTATAGGTAACACTTGCACAAGCCCATTTAGTTCAACCAAATTACAGGTCCTTCTCAAAAAATTAGCATATTGTGATAAAGTTCATTATTTTCTGTAATGTACTGATAAACATTAGACTTTCATATATTTTAGATTCATTACACACAACTGAAGTAGTTCAAGCCTTTTCTTGTTTTAATATTGATGATTTTGGCATACAGCTCATGAAAACCCAAAAATCCTATCTCAAAAAATTAGCATATTTCATCCGACCAATAAAAGAAAAGTGTTTTTAATACAAAAAAAGTCAACCTTCAAATAATTATGTTCAGTTATGCACTCAATACTTGGTCAGGAATCCTTTTGCAGAAATGACTGCTTCAATGCGGCGTGGCATGGAGGCAACCAGCCTGTGGCACTGCTGAGGTGTTATGGAGGCCCAGGATGCTTCGATAGCGGCCTTAAGCTCATCCAGAGTGTTGGGTCTTGCGTCTCTCAACTTTCTCTTCCCAATATCCCACAGATTCTCTATGGGGTTCAGGTCAGGAGAGTTGGCAGGCCAATTGAGCACAGTAATACCATGGTCAGTAAACCATTTACCAGTGGTTTTGGCACTGTGAGCAGGTGCCAGGTCGTGCTGAAAAATGAAATCTTCATCTCCATAAAGCTTTTCAGCAGATGGAAGCATGAAGTGCTCCAAAATCTCCTGATAGCTAGCTGCATTGACCCTGCCCTTCATAAAACACAGTGGACCAACACCAGCAGCTGACATGGCACCCCAGACCATCACTGACTGTGGGTACTTGACACTGGACTTCATGCATTTTGGCATTTTCCTCTCCCCAGTCTTCCTCCAGACTCTGGCACCTTGATTTCCGAATGACATGCAAAATTTGCTTTCATCCGAAAAAAGTACTTTGGACCACTGAGCAACAGTCCAGTGCTGCTTCTCTGTAGCCCAGGTCAGGCGCTTCTGCCGCTGTTTCTGGTTCAAAAGTGGCTTGACCTGGGGAATGCGGCACCTGTAGCCCATTTCCTGCACACGCCTGTTCACGGTGGCTCTGGATGTTTCTACTCCAGACTCAGTCCACTGCTTCCGCAGGTCCTCCAAGGTCTGGAATCGGTCCTTCTCCACAATCTTCTTCAGGGTCCGGTCACCTCTTCTCGTTGTGCAGCGTTTTCTGCCACACTTTTTCCTTCCCACAGACTTCCCACTGAGGTGCCTTGATACAGCACTCTGGGAACAGCCTATTCGTTCAGAAATTTCTTTCTGTGTCTTACCCTCTTGCTTGAGGGTGTCAATGATGGCCTTCTGGACAGCAGTCAGGTCAGCAGTCTTACCCATGATTGCGGTTTTGAGTAATGAACCAGGCTGGGAGTTTTTAAAAGCCTCAGGAATCTTTTGCAGGTGTTTAGAGTTAATTAGTTGATTCAGATGATTAGGTTAATAGCTCGTTTAGAGAACCTTTTCATGATATGCTAATTTTTTGAGATAGGAATTTTGGGTTGTCATGAGCTGTATGCCAAAATCATCAATATTAAAACAAGAAAAGGCTTGAACTACTTCAGTTGTGTGTAATGAATCTAAAATATATGAAAGTCTAATGTTTATCAGTACATTACAGAAAATAATGAACTTTATCACAATATGCTAATTTTTTGAGAAGGACCTGTACACTTGGTAGCTATTACTGTTTTAAGACACTGCAGTCAAAGAGGGGACTACAGATACACTGGAAACCATGGAACACAGTGATTCTGAGATGTTGATGAGAAGAAAGAGGAAACTGCAGAGGTGAGCCTTTTTCCTTTACAGCATTAGTTCTCCTACAAAATGATGCCTGCGTCACTGTTTTATTGAACGGAAAACTACCCCTAAAAAACATCCCGTTATTTGCCCTAGATTCCCCTCACAGCAGCACATGGCATCTCTGGTATCCTCCCAATTGTTTCTCAGTGGCACCATTGCTCATGATCATTACTGCTTTCTTGTATCACCAATTCACTTATGCTGAGACAACAGTTAAAATACAGTTACAGTGTTATCAAGTGACATTCAACTCTGAGGAAAGTAAACATGATACACATACATAAAAAAAAACAAAAAAAAACCATGGGGGACTTTATCAGCTATGTTGCAGGTAGAAGGCAAAAATATCCCTTAATTCAGAATGTAAAATAAATAAAATATGTTTATAAGTACAGTTCGTTTAAAGTGGAGTTCCACCCAAAAATGGAACTTCCACTTTTTGGATTCCTCCACCCCTCCGGTGTCACATTTGACATCTTTCAGGGGGGAGGGCAGATACCTGTGCAATACAGGTATTTGCTCCCACTTCCTGGCATAGATCACCACGGTGATCTACGTCATGTCCGGCGCCTACACTGTCCTCCCCCGCTGTCTTCTGGGAAACACACAGGTCCCAGAAGATAGCGGGGACCAATGGGGACGCGCAGCGCGACGCGCGCATGCGCAGTAGGGAACCGGGAAGTGAAGCCGCAAGGCTTCACTTCCTGATTCCCTCACAGAGGACGCGGCGGGGGCAGCCGAGAGATAAGCGATTGATCGGCTTGGGCTGCCGACATCGCGGGCACCCTGGACAGGTAAGTGTCCATTTATTAAAAGTCAGCAGCTGCAGTATTTGTAGCTGCTGGCTTTTAATATTTTTTTTTAGGCGGAACTCCGCTTTAATTACCCAACCCTGACTTTATATCAGTTTCCTGCAATCTCCAGCAGAGTAGCGCTCAGATGGGCAGTGGGTGGACCAGCACTCAGACCAGGGTTCTATTGCTGTATATATTGCGCATAGGTGTACGTTTATTAAACTGAGAAGTTTTTTCTCAGTTCAGTGCTCGGCAGTTCTCAGAGGAAAAATTAATTAAAGATTACGGTGCAGCCGAGTTCAAATGGTGAAACTAAAGTTTAAAAGAACATGTAATTACATGTTTTCAGACACGTGATAACTAAATCTATACACACACACACACACACACACACACATATATATATATTACATTTCTAACCCACTGGTGCTGATATTAGGAGGAAGAAATAAGCCTTCTTCCTCTAATCTCACATTTATAAACTGGCCGTTTGTGACATGTACTGTGATGAGAGGTGGAGAACATGTTCTCTGCTCTTTATCTCAGCTACATAAACCGGTACACCCCAGAGATCAGCTGTGATGCTGAGAATCACGGCTGATCTCTGTTTTATAAACGGTCACCATAGGGGTTATTTACGAAAGGCAAATCCACTTTGCACTACAGTGTAGATCTGAGGGGGACATGCAAGTAAAATAAAAAAACAGCATGTTAGCTTGCACATGATTGGAAAATAAAATCAGCAGAGCTTCCCCTCAGATTTACAGCGACTGCACTTCCAAGTGCACTTTCAGCCAGGCTTCAGGAGGTATGTAAATGGCCTACATCTATAGCAAAATCTTTAGTCAAAAGCGGTTTATTTTGTTCAACAGGTGCCCTTTGCTTGCATAGGCAGTTTTTTTCATAAAGGTCAACTAACCCTTTAATCTCTGTTTTCTCAAGCTACGTTTTTTTTTGGTTCAGCTCTAGATAATTATTTACTCTAAAAGGGGAGCCTGCTTCCTACTCTGCCCAGCTCAATAAAATCCCCCATAGTCTTTGCATGACACAAAAAGTTATTTAAAAAAGAAAAAGTGCAATGGAATAAATAAATATAGAGTGCCGATAGGCAGAAGGATCTGCAGTATATCAAAGCATTTAAAAAGGTATCTTATTAAGCTGCCATTTCCTATGCCTTTTTGTCACTGTCGCCCACATCGTGTGGGAGGTCTTGGTCGGAATCACTTGAAGGGTCTTCGTCGTCATCGTCATCATCATCAGTTTGCTCCCCTAAATGGTAGAGCATGAGAGCGTGTGTCTTATGAGTGATAGTGACTTCACATGGTCCCTGAGCCCAGGGTTCACCGTCCACCTGCATGGGCATTCTGGAATTCTTCAAAATTAACTGCAAATATCAAAAAGCGACAGTGTCATATGAAACACCATGAGAGTAATTTCAAGAACTAACTTAACAACAATGCTACATGGCAAGTTCCTAAAAGTGTAAAAGCATACCTTTAACTTTTTCACTGACATAACGGTTAATGTGGAAAATAATGAATTCCCAGCAGAAGGGGTCCTTAGACTCATGAATAGCTGTGATCAATGGCTGCCAAGCCACCAAGTATTAAAAATGTGACTGCCACACAGTGTGCCCTCTGCTGTCTGCCCTCTGTGTGCCCTCCTCCCTCTGCGTGCCTTCTGCTGTCTTCCCTCTGCGTGCCTTCTGCTGTCTTCCCTCTGCGTGCCTTCTGCTGTCTTCCCTCTGCGTGCCTTCTGCTGTCTTCCCTCTGCGTGCCTTCTGCTGTCTTCCCTCTGCGTGCCCTCCTCCCTCTGTGTGCCATCTGCTGTCTTCCCTATATGTGCCATCCTGCTGCAGTGCCGATCTCCCCCAAGCCCTTGTGTACCCGCCTCCTGCTGTAACCCCCTACCCCCTTCCCCCAGCTTTCACCCAACACAAAAACTAGCAATGAAACAGTCATCATGAATCCAGGACACCAGTCTCACTGCCGGCATTTGCGTTCACGATGGGGATCATGCAGGTAACATGCTTCTCGCATTTGAGATCAGTAGTAAGCATCAGACACCAGGGAAGGAGACTAAGGAGACTAAGGACTCAATCTCTTCCTCCACCCCTGAGGGGTATACATCAGAGGTCTGTTTAGACCCACGACATTTCTATAAGCCTGTCAAACATGGTGTAAAATACTGTTACCAAGGGGCTTAACCCATTCCCACCCACCAGGCGTCCCCTTTAAAAACTCCTAACACAGGGGGCGGGAAGGATTGGTGACAAAATGCCTCATTTATAAAAGACGATGATCTTTTTCAGGCAGACTCAGTATAACAGCTTCACCAGCACTTACCCTCACAGTGTGTGCTTGGCCGAGACGAACCGGGTTTGCCAGCTTCACCTGAATCTGAGCACAGTGGAATGATCCATAAACACCCACCACCTCTAGCAGTCCATCGTCATGCCTCCAGAAACAAAAAACAGTTTACATTATAAGTTTATATATTTTCTGACATGGCAAACATGGACCCCCTTTCAGAGCCCAAAATTTCAGACCCAGACTTTTCCTGCTACACCCCACTAGTTTATAATTTCACATGAAAATAGCTGACAAACTACCAACAGTTACAATCAAGAGTAACACCAAGAGTAGCCATAGATCCATAGATGATATAAATCCACTTTAAGTACACCAAATGCCTTTGGAAATCCAGCCATTACCTGGTAAAAGTAGCAGTGACATTATCAGTGTGTTGTACATGGCCTGTGCAGAAAGCAGAGCGGCAAGAAAGGGTCCAAGCAGGCTGCCTCTAGATCAGTGGTTCTCAACTCCTGTCCTCAGGAACCACTAACAGGCCAGGTTTGCAAGAAATACATCACAGGTGATATAATTTGCCACTCAGTGATTGCAGTATTCTAGTCTGCATCTTCCCAAGGTAATACTTAAAATCTGGCCTGTTAGTGGGTCCCGAGGACAGGAGTTGAGAACCACTGGTCTAGAGGGTATCCATTAAGCAGTCGGTTTTCTTTGATTCCCCCATCCACACCCGTAATGACAGCAGGGGAATCCTCCCATCTGAGCCATTGTATTCTGACAGCAGCGAGATTTCCCCGTCGTCAGAATACACTTATCGGTGTTGCAGGCTATAGCCTACGTCGCTGATCGAACATGAAAAGCCCAACAGGGCGGTTAAACAGAAGTAGATGGACTACTGTAGACCCTTAGTGCCCATACATGTATTGAAATCTAACCAGTCCCTGTTGAACCGGCCGATTTTCGATCCATGTATGGTTGGGCTTTACCTACAACCATATGAGAACAGATAAAAGGAATGTTCATATGCCTGCAGGCCTTCCCAATTGCCCTCTGGCTCTCCCTGCTTGGAGGGGTGGAACCGATTGTTCAGGACGGAAATATCCACTTTACTGCAATTGCTTTTTCCCCCAAACGTTAGTGCATGCTGTGATCCACCCTTCCTCCTCAATGGCACAACTGTGTGTATATTGCTGGTCACCACCTAATAATATGAATGCACTTTTAGTGTTAGTGAGGGGGCTTGGAGGCAATTCAAGTCAAGCTTTAAAAATATGAACAGAGCAACAATGACTGAAGGACTTTCTAGGTACTAAAATTTAGAAGGAAGGAATAGGCAGGCACCTTTTGCCAAGTTCTTAGATTACATATTTGAAATGTATTTAAACCCAAGAACAAGAATGCAATATACTGCAAAAATAGGATTTTACTCACCGTAAAATCCTTTTCTCTGAAGTCCATGGACGAACACAGCTTCCTAAATTCTTGACATTAGGGGTTATGTTCCGTCTATAAAGGAGAGGACTAGGCAGACATGTTAGATATTTAAAAACATGTAATTATAGCAAAGCTGAACAGCCCCGCCCAGGGGGCGGTCCCTCTGGTCATAACCCCTCACCCTGCACTCAGCAGCTCAGTTCGTCAAAAAGCAGTACATACATAAAAAGGAGGGGTGGGTGCTGTGTCCGTCCATGGACTTCATTTTACGGCGAGTACAAAAATCCTATTTTCTCTTTCGTCCATGGACGGACACAGCTTCCTTAATTCTTGACATTAGGGACGTCCCCAAGCAGTGTCAAAAAACCGAGGGGTGGGAACAGCAATCAAACAAACTTCACCCCAAAACAACCAGAGCTCCTCAATGGAGGAGTTGCAACCTTAAGCAGCCAACTGCAAAACCTTGCGGCCGAAGCAAGCATCCGCAGATGCATGCACGTCAACCTTGTAAAACTTATTGAAAGTGTGAACAGACGACCAGGTCGCCGCCTTACACACCTGTGAGACAGACGCTTGATGTAGGAAAGCCCAGGAGGCACCAATCGCCCTGGTCGAATGCGCCGTGACAGGAAAGGGAGGCGCCCGCCCTTTTAGGGCATAAGCCTGAATTACGATTTGTCTGATCCACCGAGAAATGGTGGCTGACGAGACTGCCAGGCCTGTCTTTGGACCAGTCACCGACACAAACAGTGAGTCGGACCTCCGAAACGGAGCCGTAGCAGACAGATACACCCGCAGAGCATGTACCACGTCTAAGGAATGCAACGCAAACCTCTTTGGGAAGCGACGGCAGAGGACACAAGGATGGAAGTACAATGTCCTCATTTAGATGAAAAGCCGAAACCATCTTCTGAAGAAACGAAGACTGCGGGCGTAGCACCGCTTTTTCCTTACGGAGGATCAAGTAGGGGGACTTGCAAGACAAGGCCGTCAACTCAGAAACCCTCCTGACAGATGTAATAGCCACCAGAAAGGCAACTTTCTGAGAGAGTGTCAAAAGAGGAATCTCTGATGTTCTCAAAGGGAGGTTTCTGAAGTACCGAGAGCACCAGATTCAAATCCCACGGAGGTAGTGGTGGTCGAACCGGAGGAGCCACATGTCGGACCCCTTGCACAAACGTACTCACCAGTGAATGAGCCGTCAAGGGTCGTTGAAAGAAAACAGCCAAGGCTGAAATCTGCCCCTTAATGGTGCTTAAGGCAAGTTTCTGATCCACTCCACGCTGTAAAAACAGCAGGATCCTGGAAACCGAACATGCCCGCGAACGCCACCCCACCTCCTCACACAGAGATGTAGGCCTTCCACGTGCGATGATAGATCTTCCGAGAAGATGACTTCCGTGCCCTCAGCATGGTGGAAATTACTGAATCCGACAGGCCTGAGTCCCCCAGAACCTGACTTTCAACAGCCATGCCGTTAAAGCCAGCGACTGTAAAGCAGGATGAAATATAGGACCTTGCGACAAAAGGTCCTCTCGCATCGGCAGTCGCCAAGGGGCATCCGCCCCCAGGCGTACTAGGTCGGCGTACCAGGGACGCCGAGGCCAATCTGGGGCAATTAGAATCACTGGCAATTAGAATCACTGGAAGAAGTTTCAGTGGGGGAAAGGCATAAATTAGCCAATACTGTCCCCACGGAGCCACCAACGCGTCTGTCGCGTCTGACCAGGGATCTTTTGACCTGGCCACAAACTTGAATACCTTCCGATTGAGTCGAGAAGCCAGGAGATCCACGTCTGGCGTGCCCCATTTCAGGCAAAGGAGTCGAAACACATCCAGGTGTAGCGACCATTCTCCTTGGTCCAGCATCTGGCGACTTAGGTAGTCCGCTTGCCAGTTTTCTACACCCAGATTGTATACGGCCGATAGATACGGCATGCTCCGCTCTGCCCACCACAGGATGTGAGCGACCTCCGATGCTGCAGCCGAGCTTCTTGTTCCACCTTGATGGCCGACATACGCCACCAGTGTGGCGTTGTCCGACTGGATCCTGACTGGACGTCCCTGCAGCCTGTGACCATGTGGAGAGGCACTGCCTGATCGCCCGAAGTTCCAGCACATTGATCGGCAGGCGGGATTCTTCCTGCGTCCAGCGACCCGGTGTCGACTGTACGCCCCAAACTCCCCCCCCAACCGGTCAGGTTGGCGTCCGTCATGATCAACGTCCAGTGAAAAGGGAAGGAACGACTTTCCGAACTGAAGTGCCGGAGATCTCAGCCACCAGACCAGGGAAGTCCTGACTAGTTGGCTCACCCGGATTTGACAATCCAGGGACAACGGAGACTTGTCCCACTTGGACAGGATCTCCTTCTGCAAGATTTGAGTGTGGAATTGAGCATACGGTACCGCCTCGAAGAAGGCCACAATGAGACCCAGGACTCGCATGCAAAAGCGCAGCGACGACCACCTGCGCGATGCCAGCAGCTTCACCGCCGCCTGAAGAGTCTCCAGTTTTTCCAAAGGGAGAAAAACTCTCGCCTCTGATGAGTCCAGAATCAAGCCCAGGTATTCCAGGCACCAACACCGACTTCTGGAGGTTCAGCACCCAACCAAATTCTTGAAGAGTCTGACTGGCAATCGCCACATCCTCCTCTAATTCTGAGTCTGAAGCAGCTCTCAGAAGGATGTCGTCCAGGTAGCCCACGATAGCGATTCCTCGCTGTCTCAGCTGGCCCTTTGTCGGCCTGGGAACGCTTACCTGCAGGCCCGGACTGACGAAAAAAAAACTCTTCTGAGCGGAAAAGGAGGGCCCTGGCCTACGGGGAGGCTCCTTACCTTTTCTGGATTGCGGAAGCAGCGTGCTCTTACCCCCAGTGACATTCTTAATAATGTCGTCCAGCGAGGCTCCAAATGGCCTCTCTCCCTGGAAGGGCAAATCCGCCAGAGCTTTCTTGGAAATCTGGTCCACGGACCAGCATTTTAGCCAAATCAGGCGACGCAGTACCACAGCAGATACTGAGGCTCTGGAAATCAGGGGAGATGTATCCAGAGCTGCATCGCAGACATATTTGAGGCCATGCACCAACTGGTCGGCCAGTTCTACGCAGACCGGGGAAACCTGTTGCTTCTCCAACTCCCGGTGCAACAATTTTGCCCATTCAGTAAGTGTCTGTGACACCAGGGCCGCAACCAATACTGGCCGTAATGCTGACCCCAGCATGGTGAACATGGACCGGGCCACCGCCTCGGATCTCCTATCTGCAGGATCCTTAAATGCAGGGGTCCCCTCTACCGGAATTGTGGTTACCTTGTTTAACCTGGATATCGGGGGGGCCACAACCGGGTGAGATGCCCATTTTTTCAGAAGGCTCTCCTCAAAAGGGGTAACGGACCGCCATGCGTTTTGGGACCGAAAAGGTCCTCTGCGGTCGTTCCCATTCTTTGTCTATAAACGTATCAAAATAAGTTACATAAAGAAACACCTTAATAGTGCGGGTCGGCTTGTGGGACCCAAAAAGGGGCCGGACACCTCAGTAGATGCCCCAGCCGCATCCTCCAGCTTGAGGGTTTCCCGCACTGTGGTGATAAGTGCTCCAACAAGCGCCTTCTCCTGCGCTGACCCGGACACGGAGTCTTCCTCACTGTCTGAATGGTCCTGGTCCGCATACTCTGACACTTCAGAACAGGGGTCCTGTGTCACAGCCAGGCTCGAGTCTGAGTCAGAGCTTTCCCCAGAAGATGGTGGGGGGAGGGGGCGTTTTTTACCCCCCTTTTGCCCGCACACCGCCTCCACCCTGGCAACAAATGATTCCAGGACCGTTGACAAAGCGTCCATAGGTACCGCAGGTGCAGGGGCACCGGTTGCTACCACTAGAATGTCGGGTAAGAAGCACCAGCTTCTGACGCCATGCTGACCTGCTCACCTGACAGCCACTCAGGGACTAAGTCAAGGTACAAAAAAGGCCCACCCTCCTAGCTGCCCAGACCGAGGGGTATTCCCAGAGGACTCGCCGCCCTGACCCAGGCACTGCTCAACGCTGCGGTCCACTCTAACTCCTGCACAGTGTGTGCCTGAGGTGTCTCTGAGGTGATCTGCCGTTCAGAATGACAAAACTAGCGCTAGAGGCCAAAACCAATGTTAAAGCCCCAAAAAGATGGCCACCGGCTGCCTCAGGAAAAAAGCGCGCGAGCAACAAGGAAATGGCCACCCGCTGTATGAGCAATAGAAACAGCACGGCTTCAAGAAAATGGCCGCCAGCTGTATTTAGCATTAGGAGCAGCGTGGCTACAGGAAAATGGCGCTGGCGCATCCAAAATGGCGCCGATTCGTTCTGAGGTAAAAATAAAGGCCGCAAAAACAATGGGTCTCCGAGCGGAGGCCCCCCAAAAGGCAGACCACCCACACTAGAGCGGACCTGGACACACCGCGCAGATCCCAGCCAGGACCCGGAGCCTCCCCTCAGGGACCCCCCGGTGAGGTACACAGCAGGCCCACATACATGGGGAGAGAGGAAAGGGAGGGCGAAAGACCCCTTAATCGACCACCCCAGGAATGCCCAGCTGTTTCATCCTGCCAAGACAGGAGGAACCTTACTTACCCGTCCCTGGGAGGACTGCTGGATGCGTTCCTGACAGACCTATCACCGAGCAGTACGGAGTGGCTGTCGACCACGGCCCACTGTGACTGGACAGCGGTAGCCCGGTCATACGTGGGCCCCGGAGCATATAGCTCACCGGCCACCCCTGGAGCAAACGGGGTATGTTGTGGCCGACCCAGCGCGTAGCTAAAGGCCCCTCACGCTTGATGGCCGGACTGGGGAGACTACAAGGATCTATATTATCCAGCCTGTCACCCAGCCGGTAGTTGATAGTAGATCTCAGGATTAAAAAGTAAAAATAAAAAGTTCTCCAGGACCAATGGGCCCCTAGGGAGCCAGGTCCTTCTCCTACACTAGGCAGAAAAAATATGAGCTGCTGAGTGCAGAGTGAGGGGTTATGACCAGAGGGACCACCCCCTGGGTGGGGCTGTTCAGCTTTGCTATAATTACATGTTTTTACATATCTAACATATCTGCCTAGTCCTCTCCTAACAGACGGAACATAACCCTAATGTCAAGAATTAAGGAAGCGGTGTCCGTCCATGGATGAAAAGAGAAATACTAGGTTGCATCATTTTCCTTTTTCAGGTTTTCACCTGGTGATCATGGTAGTAACTCACTTCATGCAATATGGTGGCAACACTCACACAATGCACTATATCCATGGAGGGCAGTGTCACCAGGACAAGGTGAGTTATGACTACACATAGCTCCTACTATGACATATGGGGAGGAGGGGTTCTGTAGATAACAGGGATAAACTTGGCAGGGCTGATAACACTGCTTGAAAATGTAATTGCAGTAGAGTCATTAGTACACAGCAAGTTACAAGATCACTGGATTACAGACATGATACTGGCACATATGGAACACTTACAACGGCTTATTTTACCAGACCAAATAAGAGACCATTGTTAGGATTTATATACTTTATTCAGTGACAGGTTCACTTTAAAGATGTTTCTACTTTTAAAATGGAAAGCGGAGAATCTGTTTGTATACACAGTGCTATTCAATGGAGCCTTTCGCCTCTCAGAAACTCACAAAATTTGAATATATTACCATAATTCAGCTCTGACTAACGTCACCAGGAGCTTCATTTTAGCTTAACGCATTTCTGCCTGAGACACCTATTTGCCTACAGGTGGTGAGCAGAGGGGAAACCTACCCTCAGGATTTACACTTTAAATAGTACATTTGCATACACAGATCTATATAACAGAACTAACCGAGGGACAGTTCTGGAGGAAATTGGGAACAGGTACAGCTCCAAATTACAACTGCAAGCAATCCGTTTAAAGCTGAACTCCGGGAAACAGTTAAATACACGACTGAAGTAGATATTTTAAGCTGCTCTACCAGCTAAAGGATTTGCACTGCCATCTACCCAGTCATATGATATATACAACACAGCCAGTTGTTGACCTGACTTGTCTCCGCTGCAGTTAAAGCGGAGTTCCACACAAAAGTGGAACTTCCGCTTTAAAGCACTCCTCGCCCCCTTACATGCTATTTGGCATGTCATTTTTGTTGGGGGGGGGGGGGGGGGGGAAGTGGGTGCCTGGTTTTGAGTGGGATTTATTGTACCACTTCCTGCTACAGAGTACGGGCCGCCTAGGTGACTCCTCCTCTCCCCCTGGGTGGCCCCTCCCTCTCGGCAATCTTCTGGGACACGTCACAGATCCCAGAAGATTGCCTGTCCAATTGGAGAGCGCAGCGTGACTCGCGCATTCGCAGTGCGCGCCAGGCCGTGAAGCCACAAGCTGTCATGAACGGGTGCGCACAGTTTCAATGGATGCGCCGCGGAGAGGAGGGGGGAGAGGCGGGAGGCTCTGTGCGGCCGCATCGCTGGACCGTGGGACAGGCAAGTGGCTGTTTATTAAAAGTCAGCAGCTAAACTTTTTGTTGTTGCTGACTTTTAATAAATGAATGCAGGAGAAACATCTTGGGACGGCTGACACATGGCAAGGTTTGCTCATAGCTACATATAAATCCCACAGACACTCACCTTGATAAAGGATATGGCTCATCTCCCATGCCTTCCCACAACCTGCAGCCTCCTCCCCAGTAACCGATATTCAGCACTACGATCCCCTCCAGGTTGGGTAATGAAATTCTCTCTCCATCTAACTCCAGCTGCAGTTACAAAGTACAAGAGGTCAGCACACACACTTGGCAGCAAACCTGCATGAGAATGAACACAAACAAGCTTTAAATCTTTGAGATACTTTCCTAAAGGCTTCTGTCATTTCAATTTCATAGATTATTATTTTTTGTAGGGATAAACTCACCTGCCCAACTTCCCATCAGCAATAATTATCAACAGGTACCTCTGTGGTAATGAAAGGGTTTATAGCTCTGTCTAATATGTTATATAAGGGCATTTTCCCTTTAAAGCGGATCTACTGTTTAATCTTAAAAGACCTTTGCTCAAACATTCAGCCTAAAAAAAAAAGCCTAAGGAGACTGTCATTACATAAAAACTGCTGCTAGGTTCTTGCATATACCAGCAGAAGCCTCCTTTCTGGGATGGATGGGATGGGGGAGGTTGTGTGGTATTTAAAGTGGAAATGCAGGATTAACTCTGAATGTTTTTACGCCCATACTTATTTGGATAAATTAGAGAATATTTCAGATATCTTTCTTTTCCATGGAAGAGTATTGCGCCATATTAGCTAGTGATTACTGCAGAAAGATTGGTACTTAAAAAATACTCTTTACTGGCTGACTGAAGTCATCAGAGAAGCAAGCTTTCGGGACAACTGATGCCGTGTATACACGACTGTTTTTCATGACGAGAAAAATGCCATTTTTTAATTTTGGCCATTAAAAACGATTGTTTGTGGGCTCCAGAGCATTTTTCACGACGTGAAAAATGGCCATGAAAACTTTGGAACATGCTCTAATTTTTCTCGTCGTTTTTCACGTAATGAAAAACGGCCGTGTGTAGGCTTTAACGACGTGAAAAAAACGTGCATGCTCAGAAGTGATGAGACGGGAGCGCTCGTTCTGGTAAAACTAGCGTTCGTAATGGAGATAGCACATTCGTCACTCTGTAACGGACTGAAAAGCACGAGGCTGAAAAGCGCGAATCGTCTCTCACCAAACTTTACTAACACAAGGATCAGCAAAAGCAGCCCAAAGGGTGGCGCCATCTGAATGGAACTTCCCCTTTATAGTGCCGTCGTACATTTCGTACGTCACCGCGCTTTGCTCGAGCATTTTTTTTCATGATAGTGTGTATGCAAGGTATGCAAGGCAGGCTTGAGAAGAATCACGTCGAGAAAAACTTCGTTTTTTTCAATGACATTAAAAACGGTCGTGTGTACGCGGCATTAGATTCGTGAGACTTTATACTTTTCCAGAACCTAACAAAGGGATCCAAGTTATCCTGAAAGCTTATCACTGAAACTGCAAACTTTCTGGATATCTTTCCTTCTAATCCTTTGGATAGGTTAGGAAGAAAACGTAGGAAACTTTGGAAGTCATCAAATCTTTTTCTCATTTGGAAGCACTACCAAAGGTAACTTTCTTCTTCCTATGATCCCCTTCAGCAATCCCCAGCATAAGGGATGTCTGTCCCCATAGGTGCATAAAAATTTTATTGATCAGATTGATTATTTTTTAAAATGCACAGTATAGTAATCCTCCTACTATCTCCTAAAGAATTGTGATCTAAGAAAGCGGAGTTTCCCAAAAGTGGAAGCTCCGCTTATCCGCTTCCTCCCCCCACCTCCGGCGCCACATTTGGCACCTTTCGAAGGGGGGGGGGGGGGCGACCCGTTTTTGACAAGTACCCTCCCCACTTCTGGGAGACCTCGCAATGGGGAGATCACTCAGAAGTTCAGCCCCCTCCTTCTACCTCCGCTGCTGGGAGAGCAGGGTGCTTCACGCATGCGCAGTAGGGAACCGGCGGTGAAGCTTCACTGCCGGTTTCCCTTAGCAGCAATGGCAGCGCCCGAGAGCTGATGTCAAAATCGTCTGGGGTGCTGACATCACTGGATCCCTGTCCTAATGTTAAAAGTCAACAGCTACAGTATTTGTAATTTTTTTCTGAAGGAGGCTGAACCTCCTTTTTAAGTCTTCCCATCATATATTCCTATCTGATGGTTTGGGGATAACATCAAACACAAGAATAATCCTGTTTTTTCTTATATTTGATTGTAAAAGGCAGATTTTTTTTTTTACTTTCATGAATTCTACACATGAAGGTAAAACACCTTCTGAGTTCAGCTCCCCCTCCCCGATGCTTACCTGAGCCCATTCTCAATCCAGTGCTGTACATGAGAGAAGAGGCTCTCTCAGCTCTGTCCCTCCTCATTGGCTTAGAGGCATCAGTGGGAGCCACTGGCTCCTGCTGCTCGCAATCACAGGCAGTGAGGAGAGAGTGGGGGGGCAGAGCTGAGCCATGCTCGGTGTGTCTTATGTAATCAAAGAGGAGGCTCAGGAGCGAGCACATATGATTGCCCCAATAGAAAGCAGTTTGCTATGGGGGCACTCGGTTAGGGAGGGAGAAGGCAAGAGCACCGGTCTGGGACCCAAGAAGAGGGGTTTGGGGATGCTCTGTGCAAAGTCCTTGCACAGAGCAGGTAAGTATAAGCTGTTTCTTATTAAGAAAAAAAAACAAAAAAAAAAACACCTTCATTTTAATGTCACGTCTTGCTCACAAAGCATGCACCCCCTTGCTGCCATCTGCACATTTTCATTGGCCAGCGAGGTAGTCCATCATAGTGATGGACCAGGAATTTTCACACTACAAAATATAAGAAGACACTGCCCAGACTCCCTGTTCATGTAGCAGTTCTAAGGCAGTTAAGCCCAACCTATTCAGCCTCACTAAATGTAATGGTATAGATATGCGGTCTGGAAAAGGGATCACTTTCATTGAACAGACATGTGGTCTGTAAAAGGGGATCAATGTCATAGAACGATATGTGGTCCATAAAGATGGCTAACAAATTATGAAAAATACTTAAAGAAAAAAAAAAAAAAAAAAAAGAAGACAGAAACCAGAGACTATCATGTGTTGACATATAATATATATATATATATATATATATATATATATATATATATATATATATATATATATATATATAATGCTCTCATGCAAAAGATGTGATGACCCAAAGGGGACCTCTGTCCAAAAAAAGCAAAATACGGCACAGCAAAAAGTAACAGCTCTATTTTAATCTGGAGGGCCCAAGGATGCATGAATGATTGTTGTTCAAATATGCTTACGTGGATTGTAAAAACCATAGCCAATGTGTTTCAGGGTTTCTAATACAGCCACTTCATCAGGGCTTTAGGTGAGAAGGTGAATTATTAGAGTAAATAGCAAGGTGCAATCATTAGGAGCATGTTAGTCTCCACAGTGGTTAATTGAAGCCAACTCAGAAGATGGGCTTTGCACTAATACAGAGAGTAGTACAGCAGGCAGAGAGACATTACATGAAGGAGGTAAAAACAGAACACTAGTCTTCTTTAGAGGCTTCCGAGAAAAGCAATTCCTTCTTTGGGATCAGTGTGGTAGTCTGACTCTCACCTCCACTTTTTTGTCAAGATCTTTACACTCCTGAATCAAGCAATCCTTGGTCCCATAAAAGAAATACACCGCCTGAAAAAAAAAAAAAAAAAAAAAAAAAAAAAAGGCATATTTAAATCTGAACGCCAAAAAAAAAAAAAAACACAAAAAACAAACAAACAATTTATTCAGCAAATAATTCACTACAACTATAAATGCATAAATCTGTCTGGTTATCAGCCTCTTGTAATCTCCTGTACTCACTGGATTATTCAGGGCTGTAACACTTTGTACAGTTCTGTCTGCCAACAGTATGAACACACTCTTAAAAGGAGAAGTAGGACAAAAGCTCTTTTGGCCCTACTTCTCCTCTGGGTCACAGGAGTACACTTAGTTCTGCACTCCATTGATCCGTATTCATCTGACAGCAGGCTAAAATCTGCTGTTGGCTGATGTCACCCTGCCAGTCCAGGCTCTGGATGGATCCCAACTTTAATGTCGAGCTCAATCCAGATACCTGACCAGCAACTGGCTCAGCCTCTCAGCGCGCCGCTGAGAGCCCGAGTCAGCCGCTCCCACCCCCTCCACGGCAAGGAGCTGCTCCTTGAAGACATCACACGGCGAAACGGACGTAGAGCAGGGCAAGGACACTGAGGACATCACGATTCCCAGTTCACAATTGCAGTCCATGACAGGTGTGGATGTGAACAGCTATACATTGCTGAGCATGTTACTCCCTAGTGTCAGGCAATCTTCAAACGTGAGTGAAAAGCAAATCGTTTTTCTAACAAGCCTGCAAGATTTTTTTTTCGCTATGGAAGCTTCCTTCCCTTTTCTTTCTCATGATATGGTGTGTGTGTGTGTGTGTGTATATACACATACATACACACATTTGTAGTATGCACCATTTCAGATTGTACAGTTTTATGTGTGTGGATTAGCGCTATTCTTATCACTTTACACAGTTCACTAATTGTTGTTTTCACAATTATTGGAGTAGCAGCTATTCATTTGAGCACACATCTGTGGCGCTGTTACCAATTACATTCTCAACCCACAGCACCTGATATGCAAATGTCTACTTTCAGCTTCAGAGTTGGATCTCTGGCACTGCCCTCTCCATATACACAATGTGCCAAACCCGTATTTAGGGTACAGCATGTTATAACTCCTAAGCTCACCCACCGTGACAGTGGGACAAGAATCTTCTCCCTGCACCCGCTGTCACAACATTTATTCACAGTTTCTTGTGAATGAATTGCCTACAAGTACAGCCAGCCATTGTGGCCAACGGATTGTAGTTCTCAATAAACTGCAAATATGTTGGTGAGCACTCTCATAGTTCATCGATTCTGCCTGCCACTCAGTACCCGTCTGCCCGTATAAAGGTATGGGCAGGCAGTTTAATAATTGTCTGCAGGATCCAGGCATTGCACTGCTAATCGCAGGCCTTACAGACAGCAGTGAAAAAAATAAAAATAAATTTTACCTGCAAAAATATGTGCATATTATTTTTTTTTAAAGGTGAACTTATCTTTTAAACGTGTATTGTGCAGTGAGAGCTCTCCAGAACTAGAATGTGCAGGCATGCTTCAGCAACTGCATTTAAATACATAAATATATTACTTTGGGGAACTTACAAGTTTACCTGAACATCTGACAGCCTACCTTATTAACAAGCCTACTAGAAAACAGTGAAGGGGTCTTCTCTCGATGTGTGTGGAAGTTTAAAGCCATTAAGGCATCAGGACCTACTGAGAAGTAGTTATTCATAGACAAAACCTAAAGAATCAACAAACAATAGCATGTTATTATATGGTTTTGCTTTCAAAGTATACAAATATGAAAATCATATGCCATTTGTAAAAGTTACCACGATGCATGACTTCAATAAAGTCTCACAAAAACAGCAACGCTCTAGAAAAAAACATCAGTCTAAAGGCAAAAGCAATAGGTTCACATTTAAGTCCAGTCCCCCAACAGTATATTATTCACCTTCCCTTTGCTCCCCGCCACACTGTTCAGTCACTGGGAACAATGGAAATGTCATTACATCCAGGTATGGAGGATCATGTGACAGCACTGGTGTTTGGCTCAGCACTGTCATATAGGAACAGAAGGACCTTAGCGGTGTGTAAGGCTCGGTTCACACCTATGCAGTTTGCTTTTGATCCATTTCTGCCGTGCTTTTTGCTGTGTGTTTCATACGCAGTTTTTATGTGTTTTTTGACCAGACTTTTTCTGGCAGTTTTTGTTTGCAAGCTTAAATCAGCATTTTGTTCTAGAAAATTACTTATAATCCCCAAACATTATACATTTTTTGAGACCCTATGGAATAAAATGGTGGGTTTTGCAATTTTTTATGTCGCACAGTATTTACGCAGCGATTTTTGAAATGCAGTTTTTGGGGGGGGAAACTAAAAAATACACTTTTTCAAATTTTAATTGAAAAAACACAACACGTAACCCAATTTATTTGTAAAATATAAAAGATGATGTCACGCCGAGTAAATAGATACCAAACATGTCACGCTTTAAAATGTCGCTGTTGTGCACAAAACTACCTAAATTTTACTATCTATAGGCAACGCTTTAAAAGCCTTTACAGGTTACCACTTTATTTCTACAGCGGAGGTCTGGTGCTAGAATTACTGCCCATCATCTGACGTTTGCGGTGATACCTCACGTGTGGGACAATCGTGGTTTGCGTGTGTCCAGGACCAACGCACGCATTCACCTTTGCACACTAGCATGGGGGGAGAATGGGGGCACTTTAATTTTTATTTAATTTTTTAATTATAAATAAAAATTAATTATAATTCTTTTTTTTTTTTTTTTTTTTTTTACACAGTTTTTTTTGTGTGATCACTTTTATTGCTGTCATGAAGAATGTAAACATCCCTTGTGACAGCAAAAAGGCACGCGACAGGTATTCACGCCTTTGCACTTGAAAGCATTCAAAAACACCAAGATCAACATTTTTAAATACTTTTTCAAACTGGTGCCTTTAAGACTTCAGTAAACCGGACGCGATGTGATGACGACGCTTCGTGGTTACTACATCCGAGACCTAATCAAAGCAGATTCAGGCTTTCTTCGGGGTGCCGGCTGGTCGCTCGGGTCTCCCAGTGAGACGGGAGAGCCCGGGCGAGTGGCGGTGGGAGAGTGCCCCCCTCTCGCTGCTTATGATAAACAAATCGAGCGGCTGCTTAGCCGCATCAGTTGTCATTAAAAGAGCCGACTGTCGGCTCTAAAAAACAGTACCGAGGCGATACCTGCAGCTGCAGGCATCACTCCGGTACAACCACTTGATGTCAAATGACGTATAGGTACGTGATTTGGTGGCAAGTAGTTAAAAAAAGCAAAACTCAAATTGCAGGAAAATCTGCAGCTTCTCCATGGAAGCCAATTGAACCAAAAACGCAGTGTTTTTCTTTAAAAAAAGTCTCTGACCCTTTCCAAAAACGCAGTGGCCAAAAAGCATAAACGTGTACGTGTCCCATGGGAAACCATGTTAAATAGATTGGAGTTTCTGCAAAAAGCAATAATAAAATGCGTAGGTGTGAACCTAGCCTAAGCTGACTGGAAATACAGATTGGAGCTGCTTTTTTTCTTTTTTCACTCCAGGCAGCTGAATGGAGGTACAAGGTGAATGGCCAAGCTTAAATTTTAACATCTGCTCAGTCTGAATTATAGGGCTTTGTGAAAGTTTACCCCAATGGCAAACCCAGTCTTGAGGGCAAGAACAGAGCTTAGTCTACAGAAATGAAAAAGATGGTTACCTTTGGTTTTCTCAGACTGTAACCCTTGTTAGTAACCTGGACTTTCCACCTGAAAGACAAAGATTAACCCTTAGCATCACCATAGATGTTGCTTTTGTTCCACATACAGATGATTGTGCGCTTCCTATTTTGATATTTAAGTTCGGGAGAATGAACATAGTGAAACTAATGATTAAGTTGCCAGCCTACCAGTATGCAGAAGAAAAACACTGGGCACTGCCAGAGGAACTGATCAGAAGCGACCCCAGCAATGCCCCACTTTCCCCCCTGCACCAGTATGACCATGGAACTACAGGCTTCAGCAAGATCACTACTCCACAAAGTGACACCCGCCAACAAGATATATCTTGAAAAAGTTCCCACTACCAATAAGCCAGATAGACTCCATCAATCAGCCCCCCTGCCCCTCCACCACAGGAGATCACTGGACACAGGAAGATGTCTACTACTACAGTCCGGTCCACAATGGCCGACGGAGCTCAACCTGACCAATGAGGAGGTAAAGTCACCCTCAGTGCTGCTTCTCTCCAGATGATGAAGGGATGGTAGAACCAGTACTCTTCCTATCAGCAAAGAGGAAGGTACTGTAAGGACAGAGACGCACTTAACAAAAAAAAAAAAAAAAAAAAAAAAAAGAAGAAGAAAAGGACAGATGAATCTCCCATTGGGAAATGAAACAAATCATCCTACATATGTTTTACTTGTTTATCTCCAGTCTTCTCTTTTCTACACCCCTTCAAAAGTGCTGAATTTAGATCCTGCATCCGTCAGTAGCACAGAGGAGGGGGGGGGAGCTGCAGCTAGAGCCCTTGTACAGTGTGTGAGAGCTGATTGGAAGAAAAGAAACCCCACCCCTTCACACACAGCATGATGCAGAGCTGTGTTGTGAATAGACAAGCTGTGTGCCGAGCTCTCCTCCCCGTCACCATTTTTTTTCTGGTGTCAGAAGTGACTCATGCTGATAACAGAGGAACGAAGCACCAGAAAGAAATGGCACTCAGAGCTTTGGAGAGAGACAAGCAAACACTACAGATATATGTGCTTTGTTCAGATTTCACAACTGAGGTTTACAACCACATTAACTTAAACAGGACAACTCTGAAGATGGAGTAGAAAATCCATTTTACCTAAAAATGTACTGCTTAGGGGGGGAACCCTCTGTGTTGGTCAATACTAAATTCTCAACTGCTGTGTCATCTCTCACCTGTCGAGCTTAACTCTGTCTGCTTCCATAATATTGCGAAGTATCTGCTCTACAGGCACTTCTCCAGCATAGCCGGCCCCCCATCCTAAAGAATTAGCCAGATCATTGCCAGTTCCCAGGGGTAACACTGCTACTTGGGGAACAAAACTTTCGAGACCCTGTAAAGAGACAAACACATTCAAACATGACAAACTGAAGAGTAAAGCCGGCCATAGATGATATGCTTTTCCTTCCTGCAACCATGGGTTGCAGAAAATGAAATAACTTGACCCCCCCCCCTCCATCAACAAAGTCAGTGTTGATGGGAGAATCCCTCCCATGAAGCTAATGTGTTCTCCTGGCGAGAGGTGGGCATGGGGAGCCGTTTCTGAGGGGAGAACAGCAAACAAGTGATTATTGGTAGTGGCTACATCCGCTGGCTATAATCGCATCCCAAAAATTCAACATGCTGGTTGTACCCAAGTCGATCGATGGATCAACTTGGATACAATCAGCCTGCCCATACATGTCTCGAACCTCGGCTGGCCAGTCCCTGCTGAACCAGCCGACATTTGAACCATTTATGGGCAAATAAGTTCTGCATGTTTGCATCCTTCACCACTCCTCCCACATTTGCCACTTTTTTGGGGGGAGCGAGTACTTGGTTGACAGGTACTTGCTCCCCCTCACCATAGCAAGCACTTATGTGGGCTTGCTCCCAAGCCAGATCGGTGTATCCTTTGACACACAGACCGTGGTTAGGCCCTTCTTCCTCCTCACTAGTTGTGGTTGAGGCTGGTGAGTCTGTCTCTGAGCCAATGAAAGGAGAGAGAGCTACGAGAACCTCTGCTCCTGTGCATAGTGCTGGATCAAAATCAGGAAGGAAGGGAAGGGAAGCTGCATGCAGAAGGCTTTTCACCTTAAAGTGGAGTTGCACCCAAAAGTGGAACTTCCGCTTTAAGCACTCCTCACCCCCTTATATGCCACATGTCAATTTTTTTTTGGGGGGGGGGGGAGTGGGGGCTGAGGTAGGAGTGGGACTTCCTGTCCCACTTCCCCCTTCCACCCAGGGACCGCCTAGGCGACTCTTCCTCTCGCCTTAGGCGGCCCCTCCCTCTAGCCGATCTCCTGGGACACGTGACAGGTCCCTGGAGATCACCTGTCCATTCGGGGAGCGCAGCGCGACTCGCGCATGCGCAGTGCGTGCCCGGCCGTGAAGCCGAAAGCTGTCACGGCCGGGTGCCCACAGTCTTAATGGAGGGGCCGGCAGAGAAAGGAGGAGAGTAGCGACGCTTCAGGCGGCCGCATCGCTGGACCGTGGAGCAGGTAAGTGTCTGTTTATTAAAAGTCAGCATCTACACTTTTTGTAGCTGCTGACTTTTAATAAACATAAAAAGGCTGGAACTCCCCTTTAATGATAGAATGCATGAAAATAAAAAACGTTCTGCCTTTAGAACCACTTTGAAGCCATTGATCATACTAATCTACAGAATAGATGGTTAAAGGGTAGTGTGCATGGATAAATCTCATGTGGTGTTTATGAATGCTATCTCTCTATATTAAATCTGGAAATATGCATTTCAGATATCTTTTTATATGAATAAAAAAAGTGATGTGTTTGTACATGTTTTTGTAATCTTGTCCAAATACAATTTTATGACACCGATAAAGTCCTGGACCTTAGTAAATGTTTGTGTCCAGCCAAAATGCAGCAAGAGCGATAGAAAGTTTTTACCTTTATCTTCATCTCATCCACAGCATCAAGGACCCAACCAACAGTGCCATCTCCACCACAGACCAGCACTTTGGCCGAGTTAGGAGGAAGAACTGCACACAGTTGAAGTGCTTTGAATGGAGATGTCTTGTTCAAATCAAACACCTTCAACAAAAAAGGTTGGGGCAAAAAGAAGATATAATGGTTTGACTTTGTTTTTTGCGGTTTAATTATATATATATATATATATATATATATATATATATATATATACATATACACACACACACACACACATATATAGATATAGATAGATAGAGAGAGAGAGAGAATCTTCTTTTTACAAATGAACACCTAATACAGTGTGCATCCAAGATAGGACTGCCACTGCACCTTGGGCTTTCTAAAGAGCAGAAGCTGTTTTTCTTCAGACCTTCTCACCGAAACCTCCCAAAGTCATAAAGAGGAGGGGGAGAGGTGTCACTGTCTTAGCTAGTGATATGCCTTGATATCTGGTGGACTTAGAAGGCTATCTTTACCTGCCAAAAATATATTATTTTTATCTCATCAAAAAACCGTTTATAAGCCAGGGTTGTTTTGCGTCTTGTTTATTTGTGCTCCCAGATCTCCCTGACTGTGCAAGAGCTGATGGCCAAGGATTACACCAAAATCGGTGAAATATCTGTTTACAACAGCAAGTGAGTGCTATCAGCATAATACCAGAAGCTCTGAGGTGTTGGATTTTGATAATTCACTGGTGTGTTTAAATTTCAGCATGAGCCATTGAGCTGTGTAAACAAAATATTTTTTTACAATAGAAAGAAAATATGGAAAAGGAGCCCAAAGAACTATATTCATATGCAAATAAATTTTTTAGTCCTGACATTACTAAATAAAGAAAATATACACAAAAGCACTATATACTACCCTTTAAAAGGTTTAGCCTTCCTAATGCCAAAACGTCTCAATCATTTGACAAAGAATCCTACACATGCATCACTTATATTATTAGTATTTTAATGTAGTCTGTGTCCCTGCTGAAACTTCCTGTTCCAGTGACACCCAGGGCACTGAGGTGGACTTTTGCGTGACACTCAAATATATTTAACCACTTGCTGCCTGCCCACAGTAGTTGTACTGCAAGTGGGCTGCAGCTCCAGATCGGGCGACGTACCTGTACGTCGCAGCCTTTCTTCCAGCAGACCTACCATGACGTACCAACCTGTGCTGTGATTGGACACAGCATGAGTTTGGCAGCTGATTTCAGCCATTGGTTTTGGCTGAAGCCAGAGTTCTGCATTTACAAAAACAGAACTCTGTGTATTGTGAACAGTGATCTGGCTGAACAGACAGATAGTAATGTAAAAGCAGCACACATTACAAATTGTTAGGCACACACTTAACCCTTTGATTGCCCCTAGATGTTAACCCCATCCCAGCCAGTGTCATTAGTACAGTGACAGTCTATAGTATTAGCACTGATCACTGTATTAGTGTCACTATTGATGTCAGTGTCAGTCGGTGTATCTTCCAACCAGCGCCAGACTGCCCGCCACACTATGACAGTTCCACCATAAGTAGCTGATCCCCACCATTACCATTAAAAAAAAATAATTGCGTACAGTGTTGCATGGCCGCGCAATTGCCAGTAAAAATAGCACAGTGCCGAATAGCAAAAAATGCTCTGGTCATGAAGGGGGTAAAACCTTCCAGAGCTCAAATGGTTAAACATTACAGGGGTCCTCATTAATGATACAAAATGTGTGATCATTTAACCACTTATGTGCATGAAGAGTGTCCAGGCTTACGATATTCCCTGAAAAACCTGAACTTCCAGGCATGGCACAAATGTGCACATGTCTTCTGCTATCCCACAATGCAGTCGTAGGTGCCTAAAAAAAAAAAAAAAAAAAAAAAAAAGTAGGATTTTTATAACAGCTTACCTGTAAAATCCTTTTCTTGGAGTACACCACGGGACACAGAGCTAGTCATTACATAATGGGTTAAGGGTCACCAGCGGTGATTGGACACTGGCACAACCAATGGAAGACAGTTCCCCTCCATATAACCCCTCCCATCAGGGGAGTACCTCAGTTTTGTAGCAAAGCAGTAAGGTTCCCATAAGAAGGGGGGGACCTCTGTGTCCCGTGGTGTACTCCAAGAAAAGGATTTTACAGGTAAGCTGTTATAAAAATCCTACTTTCTTTATCGTACACCACGGGACACAGAGCTAGTCATTACATAATGGGACGTCCCAGAGCAATGATCATATGAAGGGGGGGAGACACAGATCAACACAGGCCGCTTGCGGACCAGAAGCCCTATACTGCTGCCTGCAGCACACTTCGCCCGAAGGCGGAATCCTCATGTCCTTTCACATCGATTTGATAGAATTTGGAAAATGTATGGACTGAAGACCAAGTTGCAGCTTTACAGATCTAAGCCATCGAAGCCTGGTGGTGCACTGCCCATGAAGCACTTATCGCCCTGGTAGAGTGCGCCTTAACAGGAAAAGGAGGAGTCCTGTTCTTTAAACCATAAGCTTGAACAATTACTTGTCTAATCCACCTGGAAATGGTGGATTTTGATACCGCTTGGCCCTTCTTGGGACCATCTGGTAAAATAAACAAAACATCTGTTTTACGTATCTGAGCGGTTGCTTGCAGATACACCTTTACCGCTCTCACTAGATCTAGAGCGTGTAATAATTTTCCCCCAGCCGTCCGCGGGTTTGGAAAAAAGGAAGGCAGAACAATGTCTTGATTCAAGTGAAAAGCCGACACCACCTTAGGTAGAAAGCCCGGATGGGGTCGTAGTACGATTTTGGCCTTGTGACAAATTAGATAAGGCTCTTTACAAGAAAGAGCTGCTAGCTCTGATACTCTCCTAGCAGAAGCTATAGCAATCAAAAAGGCCAATTTCCTACTTAATATAATTAACGGAATATGGCGAATAGGTTCAGAAGGTTGCTTTTGCAACACTGACAATACCAAATTCAAATCCCATGGACACAAGGGAGACCTAACTGGAGGATTTATCCTCAGTACCCCCTGAATGAATGTCCGAATTAGGGAATGAGATGCCAATGGTCTCTGAAAGAAGACTGATAGAGCCGATATTTGCCCCTTGATGGTGCTAAGGGCTAATTTCATATCCACTCCTAACTGGCAAAAAGCAAGAATCCGGCTTATTTCATATCTCTGAGGATTCCAACTTCTGGATTCACACCCGGAAACGTATGCTTTCCAGACTCTATGATAGATGAGTCTGGAGGCTGGCTTTCTAGCATTAATGAGCGTAGAAAGAGCCGGACCAGAGACCCCTCTCTTTTTCAAAATGTGGGTCTCAGCAGCCAGGCCGTCAAATTTAGCCTTTGTAAGGAAGGGTGGAATACTGGACCCTGTGACAGCAGGTCGTGTCGAAGTGGAAGCTTCCAGGGCCTTCCTATCACCATTTTTACGATCTCGGCGTATCAAGGCCTCCTGGGCCAGTTTGGGGCCACTAGGATTACTGGTATTCCCTCCTCCTTGATCCTGCGAAGCAGTCTTTGTAGAAGAGGGATCGGAGGGAATGCATAGATCAGTGAGAACTGATTCCATGGAGTTATTAGAGCATCTGTCCCGTAGGCTAGAGGATCTTTCGTTCTGGACACAAAGTTGTCCAATTTCTTGTTGAACCTGGAAGCTAGCAGGTCTACATCTGGGTTTCCCCATCTCAGACATATGGCCTGAAAGATCTCGGGGTGAAGAGACCATTCTCCTGGTAGCAGCTGCTGACGACTCAGGTAGTCTGCTTGCCAGTTTCCTATCCCTGGAATGAAAATTGCAGAAAGGTAAGGTACATGCTCCTCTGCCCATGCCAAGATCCGGTTCACCTCTCTTTGGGCTGCCCGACTGCGGGTGCCTCCTTGGTGATTGATGTAAGCTACTGCAGTAGCATTGTCGGATTGAACCCGAACTGGGTAGCCCTGTAACCTGTATGTCCAGGTTTTGAGGGCTAGATATACTGCCCGGATCTCGAGCACATTGATGGGCAGTATCCCCTGAGTCTTGGCCCAGGTTCCCTGGGTAGAAGCCTCCTCGAATACTGCACCCCAGCCCGATAGGCTGGCATCTGTAGACACCACCTTCCAGGCTACTGGGAGGAAGCACTTTCCCTTCCGTAAATTCTTGGCTTCTAGCCACCAATTGAAGCTGTAGCGTACTTGTGAGGACAGGCACATGGGTATATCCAGAGCTTGGCTCTTCCTGTTCCAGGAGGCTAAAATATTGCCTTGAAGTAGTCTCGAATGAAACTGGGCGTAAGGGACCGCCTCGAAGGAGGCTACCATCTTTCCCAATAGTCTCATGCAAAGGCGAATAGACGGCCTTTTGTTTGCTTTGACCTTGTGGATCAGGTCTTTCAGAGACTGTATCTTTGGCTCTGGCAGGTATACCCTGTTTTGGGCTGTATCTATGATCATGCCCAGGTACACTATCCTTCTTTGGGCCTGGAGAGAGGATTTCTGTAAGTTTATAATCCATCCTAAATGCTCCAGGTATCCTACTGTAGTGTGTACAGCGTGATCCAATCCCTCCTTTGACTGATCTATTACTAGTAGATCGTCTAGATAGGCTGTTACCGCAATGCCCCGTGTTCTCAGGTTTGCTAACAGAGGAGCTAGCACCTTTGTGAATACTCTGGGCGCGGTGGCTACACCAAACGGCAGGGCCACAAATTGAAAGTGGCGATCTTCTACTGCAAACCTTAGGAATCTTTGGTGAGCGGGGAGGATGGGTATGTGTAAATATGCGTCCTTGATATCTATGGACGCCATGAATTCTCCGCCCTTTAAAGTGGCGACCACGGATCGGATCGTTTCCATTCGAAAATGGCGAACGTTCAGAAACCGATTTAGGGATTTTAGATCCAGGATGGGTCTGACATCTCCATTTGGCTTTGGAATCACAAAGAGGTTTGAGTAAAAACCTGAACCTTGCTCTTTTTGGGGTACCTCTGTAACTACCCCTTGAGCCATTAAGTGATTCAAACCTTTGAAGAAGGATTCTCTTTTTTGTGGATCCTTGGAGAGTCTTGAACCTCAGAATTGAGAAGATGGGATTTCTCGAAATTCCAGTTTGTACCCTGAGGATATTGTGGATACCACCCATTTGTCCTGGGTTTCTGACCGCCAAGTCGCTGAGAACTGACGCAGCCTTCCCCCCACTCAGCCGCGCGGGGGCGCCCCTTCACTGAGAGGTTTTGGGGGCTTGCTTATTAGCTCTTGCACCCCACGGCTTCTTATTCTTCTGAGCCTGCCCCTTGGCTTTTGTGGGCGGCTGAAAAGGCCGTCGCCACTGGCTGGAGTCAGATTTCCCGGGAGCTGGGGAGAGAGAGCGTTTAAAACAAGGCCTCTTGTTTTTCTTTCTCTCAGGTAAAAGTGTCGTTTTACCACTTGATATCTTCTGTATATATTTTTCTAAATCTTCCCCAAATAGGCGTTCGCCATGGAACGGGAAACTTGCCAACAGCTTTTTGCATGGGGCTTCCGCTGACCAATGCTTAAGCCAAAGTACCCTGCGCATCTGTACCAGCTGGAGTGTAAGGCGTGATGCCTGTATGATAGAATCTCTCATGGCATCCACTGTGAAGCATAAGGCTTTAGGCAAATTCTCCCAATTTTTAGCCTGCTCTGAAGGCAGCTCCTTCAGCCCCTGCTTTACCTGTTGGCTGATGACCTGACACATACCGACTGCTGCTACTGCAGGTTGGGTAATTGAGCCGGCCAAAAGGAAGGAGGACTTCAGTAGGGACTCCAACTTCTTCTCAGAAGGATCTTTTAAACACTTGTACATTGTCCACCGGACATGTCAGGTTTTTATTTACACAAGAAATAGCCGCATCTACCGCAGGCAGGCTCCATTTCTTTAAAAAACTTTCCTCCATAGGATAAAGAATGTTAAACTTTTTTGGAGGAGAGAAACGCTTATCTGGATGTTGCCAGTCTGCGTACATTAGATCCTCTAGTAATGGATGAACCGGGAAGGAGCATGCACCTTGCAGGGATCTTAATGATCCTAGGGAGGAGACAGGTGATTCCGTTACCTCCGAAGAGGGTAACTTAAATGCAGATCGCACTGTTCCTGCATAGCATTGTACCTGTGACTTTAAAATCTGGGATACCGAAAAAGGCTCATCCGATATCCCTGATCCGTCTGACTCCTCATCCTCTGCTGATGTAGCCTCCTCCTCATCCTCCTCCTCCTCAGGTACTTCTGAAGGGAGGTCCAATACTGGAGGAGATCTGCTTCGCTTATTGTCCTTTTTAGAGGACTTAGCGATTAAGGTAGCAATTTTCTCCTCCAGATTATTTAGGGCTGCTGATAAAGTGTCCTCAGTGACATATGCAGGCCCAGGCTTCACTGGGGAAGCCGCCATACCTGACAGAGGTAATGGCTCCTCCTGTACAGGTGCATTTGGCAACACAGGAGAGGAAGGTACCGAGTCAGCACAGCTAGAGCCTCCTGTCTCAGGCGGCGGTGCTTTCTTATCTCTTTTTGTCCGCATTACTTCCCCTGGAAGGCTTACTGTTTAGACAAAATACAAGGTACCTAAATGCATATACTACCGTGCTTAGTTTAGCAATTTACATTAAGTATGCAACTTTTAACACATAGCTATGCATAACATGGATGTCTTCCAGGAAGTACCCAGTCCAACCACATGGAGTCTTACGTCCCTGTATAGCTGCTGTGTTTCTCTTCCAGGAACAAGAGAACAAACGAGCTTGCTTGCTGCTGCAGTGCTCTCACACTGACAGATCTTTAAATTTGGCATTGTTTCTGTGCCTGCGCGCGCCCACGTGCCCGCCTTCGCCCCCCCCCCCTCCGATAAAGCGCGCGCGCGGCTCTTAGCGCTATGGCGGTGGCCATAGTGAGGGAGGACTCTCACCAGCCCCTGTTCCCACTTACCTGCATCTGCAGGTGTCTGGTCGGCCACCGAAAGGAGGAGCGGGGTGCCCAAGCAAGCTCAGCAGCGGAGGGACGAGCAGTGTACTTCGCCGAAGCCGACACTGAACAGAGTGAGGTGAGATACATTCAGCTCTTTACTCCCCCCAGTGGCGGAAAAAGAGAAGACATCCACTTTTTTCTTTGAAAAGGTCCTAAACCTAGTTTTGGACCCTCTAATCTTACCTTATCCACGCCGCAGGTTTTTTCTGCTGAAAATTTTCAGACAGATACCAAACTTCACCCCTCACGGCGGGCTATGTGTGCCAACCTTCAGGGATATGGGTTCCTATTTAAAGGATACCTCTCCCCTGGGCCTTGTACAAGACTCTTACCAGGACTTTTAGCGAAATAGCGAAAGTGCTGGATCTTAGAGCCCAGTCCTCCGAAGAGAGACATTACAGGCGCTGCCTCATGGATGAGGCCCGGATCCCATTCAGTTTTGGCTTAACTTGTAGGCGTCTTGGATGGGTCCGAAAGCATAGCTCTTCTACCCCCAGAGGGTCTCTTTGGTAGAGCTTTCCTTTAGCACCTCCTAACGCGTCCAACACCTTTCGACACTGGCGAAAAAACTGAGGTACTCCCCTGATGGGAGGGGTTATATGGAGGGGAACTGTCTTCCATTGGTTGTGCCAGTGTCCAATCACCGCTGGTGACCCTTAACCCATTATGTAATGACTAGCTCTGTGTCCCGTGGTGTACGATAAAGAAAAAAAACTCTCCTTAGTACTGCCTGCGGGGACTTAAGTGATGCATAGGGGGTGGTGGGGTAGCACTGAAAAATACCTACTATACACATCTGCAGTGTTGCTCTGCTTTCTATCGGCACATTACAGGTACACTTTAATCTTGACAATATACTCACCTGGAGAGGATTCAGAAGACTTTTAAATTCTCCAACCAAAACTTCACCCATATTGTTCCCACTGCGGGTGTTAGCAAGAATTATCAAAGGGGTCCAGTCTTTGCCCAGTGGGGACAGTAACTACAAGAGAAGATGGTGGGATTAAAATAAAAGTTGCACAAATACCTTAGACAACCTGTTGGGAATAGGAATTTGTAAACATCTGAATCTCCACTCTCAAAGTGTATCTAAACCAGGGGTCTCCAAACTCCCAAGAATCAGTTTTCTGTCCTTCAGACTTTAGAGGGTCCAGACTTTGGCCAGTGGGAGAGAAATTCCCTGGCATCAGTGGCAGGAAACAATGCCCTATCATGTGTCAGTGGGAGCGATAGTGCCCCATTTCTGGTCTCAGTCTGAGCGATGGTGCTCAAAGGGCCAGCTAATAACAAGGGGTGGCAGTTTGGAGACCACCGATATAAACCCAAAAACATTATGCACCTTATTGGAAGAGAAAACCACGCTGGACAAGTCCGTGTTCCTTCCTTCCTTTGAGTTATTGTATCTGGGTGTACGGACCTCTGTGATTTGGTGGAACACTTCTAGCTGACCTCCTGCTTCCTGGTACTATCCCGGTTCCTGGTGTAATCCCGGTTCTTCCACGTGCAAGCCAAAGGCCGCGGCTGGGTTACAGCCGAATGCTCTTTGTGCTTGCCCTCCGGTAAACGGACATCTTTTTAAGGTGGAGGGCACTCCCTTACTTTGTGAATCACCGGATATTGCACCTTACCCCTCCTTAGGTGTGCTGGCTGCTCAGGCTGTTAATTATTTTCACCCCCCTCCATCTCATACAGGTTAGATGTTCATTAGCTCCAGTCAGGAATGAGCAGCCCTGGGTGACAATGCTGCTCCCCTATAGATACAGTACAGAAGATGATTGCTATCACCCTTACATAGGGAGTGTGTTAAGACTACAGATCTCTTCCCCCTCTCCTCAACTTCGGAACATAGGGAAGAAGTGTTCTATAGTTCACAGAGGTAACTAGGGCAGGAAGAGAACACTACTTGAAAGAACACTGCAGAGTGCATGGGACAAAGGGCAGCACTAGAGCTGCACGATTAATCGTTAAGAATCGCAATTTCGATTCTTTTCCATTCCCGATCTTCAAAACAGCATTTCACGATTCTTTCTAACAAGTGCAGAGAGTTCTCACAGCAAAAATAAAAATAAAACATGAATTCCAGGCAGCCTGACAAGTTTTATCACAACATCCTAGATAATAAGTATAAACAAAAGTAATTTCTTCTTAGATCAAAAGGAATGAACTTCTGCCTGTAGATGAGGGAAGTACCCACTTAAAGACTAAACCTTTCTCTGGCACTTGCTGCTTAAAAGTTAAAATCAATATTTATTGCTAGAAAATTACCCCCAAAGATTATATATTTTTTTAGCAGAGACCCTAGAGAATAAAATGGTGGTTGTTGCAATATTTTACATTTCCCTTCTGGGTTTTTTTAATTAATAAATATTTTACGTCACACTGTATTTGCGCAGCAGTCTTTCAATACACTTAACCAAAATTTTTTTTGTATAATGTGAAAGAAGTTACGCTGCGGGAATTGTGATCTTTATTCTGAGGAAAAAATATAAAAAAAATCGTGATTCTCCTTTTAGCCAAAATTGTGCAGCTCTAGGCAGCACTAGACTGCTGGCAGGATCAACATATATTTTTTGGCACAGACCAAATTGGAGCAATTCAGAAACATGCATTGTAAGAGTTTATATATACTTTAAGTTGTTATAATGGTGCAGCCTGAGAAGGAATGGGTATGTGTTTTGTTATTCACTAGTGTATTCTCCTTGGGTGAGCAGAACCTACAGCCCAGTTGTCCAGCTGTAAGGCCCTCATAGAGGCTGTCCTGCCTTCTGCCAGACCTAAATAACGATAACGAACACATGGCAGCCAAATCACATCCCCCAACCTTGTGTCAGTCGGATTCAGCATGTGAATAGAAAAAATGTTGCTTGTCATGTGATCTTAAGCCGCACTCTGCATCCCAGCATCATAAACCTCTTAAAGGGCCGGGACTAAGAGGTTAGTGTATTTTTTCCCCAAGTTAAAAAAATACTGCGCACATATTGTTACATAAAAAAAATAAAAAAAAAAAAAAAAACTTACAAAATAAACCAATTTATTTTCTCTAGGGGGTTTGTTTGGGGGTTCCAAGTAATTTTCGAACAGAAAAATACAGATTTTTACAAAAACAAGCCATTAACCCTTACAGTGCCGGCACAGCCTCACTGCAAGGGATATTTTGTTTTCTGCCTGGAATTGGGCTTTAACTTTTTGTAAATCTTACTTACAGCATCACCTGAATAATCCTTCAGGTTATTGTCCATAAGAAAATCTAAATCTCTAAGACAGGGATCTCAAACTGGCGGCCCTGCAGCTGTTGCGAAACTACAAGTCCCATCATGCCTCTGCCTGTGGGAGTCATGCTTGTAACGGTCAGCCTTGCAAATGCCTCATGGGAATTGTAGTTTTGCAGTTTGAGACCCCTGCTCTAGATTACATTTTACAGGTCAGTTGCCAGTAACCTACCTGGGATACAAACATGGCTTATTCATAATGACTGGTGGAAAGTAAAAAGGAGGCGGTGCCAATAGCAACCAATCTAAATTCAGCTGTCATTTCTCTAGTGCAGGGGTCTCCAAACTGCGGCCCGAGGGCCAGATGTGGCCCTTTTTAAGCCTTTATCCAGCCCTTGGGGCACTATTCCTCCCACTGACACCAACAAGGAGGCAACCATTTCTTCCACTGATACCAATGATGGGGTACTATTCCTCTTACTAATAGTAGGATTTTTATAACAGCTTACCTGTAAAATCCTTTTCTTGGAGTACACCACGGGACACAGAGCTAGTCATTACATAATGGGTTAAGGGTCACCAGCGGTGATTGGACACTGGCACAACCAATGGAAGACAGTTCCCCTCCATATAACCCCTCCCATCAGGGAAGTACCTCAGTTTTGTAGCAAAGCAGTAAGGTTCCCATAAGAAAGGGGGGGACCTCTGTGTCCCGTGGTGTACTCCAAGAAAAGGATTTTACAGGTAAGCTGTTATAAAAATCCTACTTTCTTTATCGTACACCACGGGACACAGAGCTAGTCATTACATAATGGGACGTCCCAGAGCAATGCTCATATGAAGGGGGGGAGACACAGATCACACAGGCCGCTTGCGGACCAGAAGCCCTATACTGCTGCCTGCAGCACACTTCGCCCGAAGGCAGAATCCTCATGTCCTTTCACATCTATTTGATAGAATTTGGAAAATGTATGGACTGAAGACCAAGTTGCAGCTTTACAGATCTGAGCCATCGAAGCCTGGTGGTGCACTGCCCATGAAGCACTTATCGCCCTGGTAGAGTGCGCCTTAACAGGAAAAGGAGGAGTCCTGTTCTTTAAACCATAAGCTTGAACAATTACTTGTCTAATCCACCTGGAAATGGTGGATTTTGATACCGCTTGGCCCTTCTTGGGACCATCTGGTAAAATAAACAAAACATCTGTTTTACGTATCTGAGCGGTTGCTTGCAGATACACCCTTACCGCTCTCACTAGATCTAGAGAGTGTAATAATTTTTCCCCCGCCGTCCGCGGGTTTGGAAAAAAGGAAGGCAGAACAATGTCTTGATTCAAGTGAAAAGCCGACACCACCTTAGGCAGAAAAGCCGGATGGGGTCGTAGTACGATTTTGTCCTTGTGACAAATTAGATAAGGCTCTTTACAAGAAAGAGCTGCTAGCTCTGATACTCTCCTAGCAGAAGCTATAGCAATCAGAAAGGCCAACTTCCTACTCAATACCCTGTGACAACAGGTCGTGTCGAAGTGGAAGCTTCCAGGGCCTTCCTATCGCCATTTTTACGATCTCGGCGTACCAAGGCCTCCTGGGCCAGTTTGGGGCCACTAGGATTACTGGTATTCCCTCCTCCTTGATCCTGCGAAGCAGTCTTTGTAGAAGAGGGATCGGAGGGAATGCATAGATCAGTGAGAACTGATTCCATGGAGTTATTAGAGCGTCTGTCCCGTAGGCTAGAGGATCTCTCGTTCTGGACACAAAGTTGTCCAATTTCTTGTTGAACCTGGAAGCTAGCAGGTCTACATCTGGGTTTCCCCATCTCAGACATATGGCCTGAAAGATCTCTGGGTGAAGAGACCACTCTCCTGGTAGCAGCTGCTGATGACTCAGGTAGTCTGCTTGCCAGTTTTCTATCCCTGGAATGAAGATTGCAGAGATGCAAGGTACATGCTCTTCTGCCCATGCCAAGATCCGGTTCACCTCTCTTTGGGCTGCCCGACTGCGGGTGCCTCCTTGGTGATTGATGTAAGCTACTGCAGTAGCATTGTCGGATTGAACCCGAACTGGGTAGCCCTGTAACCTGTATGTCCAGGTTTTGAGGGCTAGATATACTGCCCGGATCTCTAGCACGTTGATGGGCAGGATCCCCTGAGTCTTGGCCCAGGTTCCCTGGGTAGAAGCCTCCTCGAATACTGCACCCCAGCCCGATAGGCTGGCATCCGTAGACACCACATTCCAGGCTGCTGGGAGGAAGCACTTTCCCTTCCGTAAATTCTTGGCTTCTAGCCACCAATTGAAGCTGTGGCGTACTTGTGAGGACAGGCGCATGGGTATATCCAGAGCTTGGCTCTTTCTGTTCCAGGAGGCTAAAATATTGCCTTGAAGTAGTCTCGAATGAAACTGGGCGTAAGGGACCGCCTCGAAGGAGGCTACCATCTTTCCCAATAGTCTCATGCAAAGGCGAATAGACGGCCTCTTGTTTGCTTTGACCTTGTGGATCAGGTCTTTCAGACTCTGTATCTTTGGCTCTGGCAGGTATACCCTGTTTTGGGCTGTATCTATGATCATGCCCAGGTACACTATCCTTCTTTGGGCCTGGAGAGAGGATTTTTGTAAGTTTATAATCCATCCTAAATGCTCCAGGTATCCTACTGTAGTGTCTACAGCGTGATCCAGTCCCTCCTTTGACTGATCTATTAATAGTAGATCGTCTAGATAGGCTGTTACCGCAATGCCCCGTGTTCTCAGGTTTGCTAACAGAGGAGCTAGCACCTTTGTGAACACTCTGGGCGCGGTGGCTACACCAAATGGCAGGGCCACAAATTGAAAGTGGCGATCTTCTACCGCAAACCTTAGGAATCTTTGGTGAGCGGGGAGGATTGGTATGTGTAGATATGCGTCTTTGATATCTATGGACGCCATGAATTCTCCGCCTTTTAAAGTAGCGACCACGGATCAAATCGTTTCCATTCGAAAATGGCGAACGTTCAGAAACCGGTTTAGAGATTTTAGATCCAGGATGGGTCTGACTTCTCCGTTCGGTTTTGGAATCACAAAGAGGTTTGAGTAAAAACCTGAACCTCGCTCCTTTTGGGGTACCTCTGTAACCACACCTTGAGCTATTAAGTGATTCAAACCTTTGAAGAAGGATCCTCTTTTTTGTGGATCCTTGGAGAGTCTTGAACTTCGGAATTGAGAAGATGGGATCTCTCGAAATTCCAGTTTGTACCCTGAGGATATTGTGGATACCACCCATTTGTCCTGGGTTTCTGTCCGCCAAGTCGCTGAGAACTGACGAAGCCTTCCCCCCACTCGGCCGAGCGGGGGCGCCCCTTCAATGAGAGGTTTTGGGGGCTTGCTTATTAGCTCTTGAACCCCACGGCTTCTTGTTCTTCTGAGCCTGTTCTTTGGCTTTTGTGGGCGGCTGAAAAGGCCGTCGCCACTGGCTGGAGTCTGATTTCCCGGGAGCTGGGGAGAGAGTGCGTTTAAAACAAGGTCTCTTGTTTTTCTTTTTCTCAGGTAAAAGTGTCGTTTTACCACTTGATATCTTTTGGATATATCTTTCTAAATCTTCCCCAAAAAGGCGTTCGCCATGGAACGGGAAACTTGCCAACAACTTTTTGCATGGGGCTTCCGCTGACCAATGCTTAAGCCAAAGTACTCTGCGCATCTGTACCAGCTGGAGTGTAAGGCGTGATGCCTGTATGATAGAATCTCTCATGGCATCCACTGTGAAGCATAAGGCTTTAGGCAAATTCTCCCAATTTTTAGCCTGCTCTGAAGGCAGCTCCTTCAGCCCCTGCTTTACCTGTTGGCTGACGACCTGACACATACCGACTGCTGCTACTGCAGGTTGGATAATTGAGCCGGCCAAAAGGAAGGAGGATTTCAGTAGGGATTCCAACTTCTTCTCAGAAGGATCTTTAAACACTTGTACATTATCCACTGGACATGTCAGGTTTTTATTTACACAAGAAATAGCCGCATCTACCGCAGGCAGGCTCCATTTCTTTAAAAAATTTTCCTCCATAGGATAAAGAATGTTAAACTTTTTTGGAGGTGAAAAACGCTTATCTGGATGTTGCCAGTCTGCGTACATTAGATCCTCTAGTAACGGATGAACCGGGAAGGAGCATGCACCTTGCAGGGATCTTAATGATCCTAGGGAGGAGACAGGTGATTCTGTTACCTCCAAAGAGGGTAACTTAAATGCAGATCGCACGGCTCCTGCATAGCATTGTACCTGTGACTTTAAAATCTGGGATACCGAAAAAGGCTCATCCGATATCCCTGATCCGTCTGACTCCTCATCCTCTGCTGATGTAGCCTCCTCCTCATCCTCCTCCTCCTCAGGTACTTCTGAAGGGAGGTCCAATACTGGAGGAGATCTGCTTCGCTTATTGTCCTTTTTAGAGGATTTAGCGATTAAGGTAGCAATTTTCTCCTCCAGATTATTTAGGGCAGCTGATAAAGTGTCCTCAGTGACATATGCAGGCCCAGGCTTCACTGGGGAAGCCGCCATACCTGACAGAGGTAATGGCTCATCCTGTACAGGTGCATTTGGCAACACAGGAGAGGAAGGTACCAAGTCAGCACAGCTAGAGCCTCCTGTCTCAGGCGGCGGTGCTTTCTTATCTCTTTTTGTCCGCATTACTTCCCCTGGAAGACTTACTGTTTAGACAAAATACAAGGTACCTAAATGCATATACTACCGTGTTCAGTTTAGCAAATACATTAAGTATGCAACTTTTAACACATAACTATGCATAACATGGATGTCTTCTAGGAAGCACCCAGTCCAACCACATGGAGTCTTACGTCCCTGTATAGCTGCTGTGTTTGTCTGCCAGGAACAAGAGAACCAACAAGCTTGCTTGCTGCTGCAGTGCTTTTCACACTGACAGTCTTTTAAATTTGGCGCCGTTTCTGTGCCTGCGCGCGCCACGTGCCCGCGCACGCCTTCGGGCCCCCCCCTCCGATAAAGCGCGCTCCCGCGCGCGCGGCCTTTAGCGCTATGGTGGTGGCCATAGTGAGAGAGGACTCTCATCAGCCCCTGTTCCCACTTACCTGCATCTGCAGGTGTCTGTGTCGGCCACCGAAAGGAGGAGCGGGGTGCCCAAGCAAGCTCAGCAGCGGAGGTGACGAGCAGTGTACTTCGCCGAAGCCGACACTGAACAGAGTGAGGTGAGTATATTCAGCTCTTTACTCCCCCCAGTGGTGGAAAAAAAGAAGACATCCACTTCTTGAAAAAAGGTCCCAACCTAGTTATGGACCTTCTAATCTTACCTTATCCACGCCGCAGGTTTTTCTGCTGAAAGTTTTCAGACAGATACCAAACTTCACCCTTCACGGTGGGCTATGTGTGCCAACCTTCAGGGATATGGGTTCCTATTTAAAGGATACCTCTCCCCTGGGCCTTGTACAAGACTCTTACCAGGACTTTATAGCGAAAGTGCTGGATCTTAGAGCCCAGTCCTCCGAAGAGAGACATTACAGGCGACGCCTCATGGATGAGGCCCGGATCCCATCCAGATTCGGCTTAACTTGTAGGCGTCTTGGATGGATCCGAAAGCATAGCTCTTTTACCCCCAGAGGGTCTCTTTGGTAGAGCTTTCCTTTAGCACCTCCTAACGCGTCCAACACCTTTCGACACTGGCGAAAAAACTGAGGTACTTCCCTGATGGGAGGGGTTATATGGAGGGGAACTGTCTTCCATTGGTTGTGCCAGTGTCCAATCACCGCTGGTGACCCTTAACCCATTATGTAATGACTAGCTCTGTGTCCCGTGGTGTACGATAAAGAAAAGGGGCACTACTATTCCTCCTACTGATCACCAACCTTGAGGTCATATTTATTCTCACTGATGCTGGGCTCAGAACATTTTCTGCCCCCGCAGGCCACAATCTGGCCCTCCTAAAGTCTGAAGGGCAATAAACTGGCCCTTGGTTTGAGAAGTTTGGGAACCCCTGATGTAGTGCAAGCTCCAAAAAGAACACAAGGTACTGATTGGACGAACAGGGATATTACTTGTCTTTCTCTAGTGCAGATACTATTTTAATCATCAGCAGAAAAATTATTTCGATTTATGAACACACGATTCAGTAAAAGTTATGCAATATCCAGGAAAAGCATACATTTTCCACGTTTTCCTTGAACAAATCTTTCCTAGAATATTTTTGAAATAATGAATAATCATCAAGCAATGAATAAAAAGTTTCTGAACGCCACCTTCTCATAATCTGTATTCTTGCTCTTTTTCATCTGCTTCACCGCCAGGAGATAATTAGGTGGAATAATGAGGTTTTGGAACTCTCCGAGGTCACAGTCTTCGGTCTTCAGGTCACTGTGCAAACATTCATCGTGGGCGCTTCTCTGACACCAGATACATCTATTCACAGAATCAAAATACGGTTAGAATTCTGTAATGTAAGGAATTTATTGAAAACAGTCTTAGCAACAAAATACAACTCCAGTCTTGTGTATGGCAGAGTGACAGAAGGTTCCATTCACATCACTGACACCAGGATAAGAATCTTTATTTTCAAAAAGTGACAGTTATTTTCTGTTGGATACAATGAGATTTAGGCCCCTTTCACACTGAGAAGTTTTACAGGCGTTTTAGCGCTAAAAATACCGCCTGAAAAACTCCTGCCCTGCAGTCTCAATGTGAAAGCCAGAGTGCTTTCACACTGAGGCGATGCGTTGGCAGGACGAGAAAAAAAGTCCTGCTAGCCGCATCTTTGAGGCGGTGAAGGAGCGGTGTGTATACCACTCCTTTACCGCTGCCGCCTATTGAAATCAATGGGACAGCACGGCTATACCGCCCGCAAACCGCTGCTTTTAACCGCTAGCGTGGGTTAAAATCACCCCGCTAGCGGCCGCAAATACGACGGTATAGCGCCGCTAAAATAAGCGGCGCTATACAGCCAGCGCACCTCCCGCCCCAGTGTAAAAGGGGCCTAAAGCAGCACTAAACACATCAATGTGATGATTTAAAATAAAAAACGTTACATGTAGGGATTGCCAACTGTCACATTTGCTTGTGGTTTTAGTCAAACTGTCAAACCATCCAATGGCTGGAGTCATAACTGATCACATGTGTAGCATCATGGCAGTTGAAGATCAGAGGCCAAGATGGAAGCTTCCTTGGCTGAAAATGATAAGAGGGTTTAGTTCCGCTTTACAAATGACAGTTGCCGCCTAAAGCAGGCCATACACGGTTGAATTTCGAACAAATTTTATTTTCAAAATCAGAAAGTTTTTTTTTTTTTGTGATCCGATGATGCCAACATTGATTTTCGAAATTCAGCCGGGAATATTCTTTTCTCTCCGAGAATTTTCTTTTCTTGCACATGCGCATTTTTTTTTTCTTTTACATTTCTCACACGATTCTCCCATCATTGATTAGAAAATCGTTTGTTTTTCAAAAAATTTCCAACATGTCCGATTCCTCAAATTTGATTGCCGCACGAAAATCGGCTGTTGCTGCAGTCCACTAACTAAATTCGTACGAAAATTCTTTGATACGATTTTCGAAAGAAAATTCTTTCGAAATTCGAACCGTGTATGGCCGGCTTTAAATTAAAAAGTCTTTATCTTTGTGTTAAAGCGGAACCCACTGATTCAAAGCAGAACTGAACTCTTCTTTATAATAAGCTGCGCATGCGCAGGAGTTATGTCATCCTGAGCTGGCCAATGGAGACGCTTGAAGACCGGCACCGATAAAAGACTCAGGACTAACCATAATCTCATTGTAGTTTCTCCAATACACATTCTGTTTATCCGATAAAAGACTCGGACCATTAGAAAGGAGGTAAGCGTAATGACATTAGTTCCCCTTTAACCACTTAAGCCCCGGACCATTTGGTAGCTAGAGGACCAGAGGTGAATTCAGAATTTTGCACTGCGCTGCTTTAACTGTAAATTGTGCGGACATGCAATGTTGTACCCAAACGAAATTTGCGTCCTTTTCTTCCCACAAATAGAGCTTTCTTTTAATGGTATTTGATTGCCTCTGCGATTTTTATTTTTTGCGATATAAACGGAAAAAGACCGAAAATTTTGAAAAAAAATGATATTTTCTACTTTTTGTTATAAGAAAAATCGAATAAACTCAATTTTAGTCATACATTTAGGCCAAAATGTATTCAGCCACATGTCTTTAGTAAAAAAAATGTCAATAAGCGTATATTTATCGGTTTGCGCAAAAGTTATAGCGTTTACAAACTAGGGTACATTTTCTGGAATTTACACAGCTTTTAATTTATGACTGCCTATCTCATTTCTTGAGGTGCTAAAATGACAGGGCAGTACAAAACACCCCCAAATGACCCCATTTTAGAAAGTAGACACCCCAAGGAAATTGCTGAGAGGCCTGTTGAGCCCATTGAATATTTTTATTTTTTGTCCCAAGTGATTGAATAATGACAAAAAATAAATAAAAAAAAATTACAAAAAGTTGTCACTAAATGATATATTGCTCACACATGCCATGCTTATATGTGGAATTGCACCCCAAAATACATTCTGCTGCTTCTCCTGAGTACGGGGATACCACATGTGTGGGACTTTTTAGGAGCCTAGCCACGTACGGGACCCCGGAAACCAAGCACCGCCTCCAGGATTTCTAAGGGCGCAAATTTTTGATTTCACTCCTCACTACCTATCACAGTTTTGAAGGCCATAAAATGCCAAAATAGCACAAAACCCCCCCAAATGACCCCATTTTGGAAAGTAGACACCCCAAGCTGTTTGCTGAGAGGCATGGTGAGTATTTTACAGCTCTCATTTGTTTTTTAAAATGAAGAAAGAACATTTTTTTTTTTTCTTTTTTTTTTTCAATTTTCAAAACTTTGTGACAAAAAGCGAGATCTGCAAAATACTCACAATACCTCTCAGCAAATAGCTTGGGGTGTCTACTTTCCAAAATGGGGTCATTTGGGGGGGTTTTGTGCCATCTGGGCATTCCATGGCCTCCGAAACTGTGATAGGCAGTGAGAAGTGAAATCAAAAATTGACACCCTTAGAAAGCCTGAAGGCGGTGCTTGGTTTTTGGGGTCCCGTACGCGGCTAGGCTCCCAAAAAGTCTCACACATGTGGTATCCCCGTACTCAGGAGAAGCAACAGAATGTATTTTGGGGTGTAATTCCACATATGCCCATGGCATGTTTGAGCAATATATCATTTAGTGACAACTTTGTGCAAAAAAAAAAAAAAATTTTTTTTTTTTTCCGCAACTTGTGTCAACATATAAAATATTCCATGGACTCGACATGCCTCTCAGTATATAGCTTGGGGTGTCTACTTTCCAAAATGGGGTCATTTGGGGGGGTTTTGAACTGTTCTGGCATTTTATACACAACATTAGGAAGCTTACATCCACTCTTCTAACCACTTGAAGACAAAGCCCTTTTTGACACTTTTTGTTTACATGAAAACATATTTTTTTTTGCAAGAAAATTATGTTGAACCCCCAAACATTATATATATTTTTAAAGCAAAGGCCCTACAGAATAAAATGGTGGGTGTTGCATTTTTTTTGTCTACACAGTATTTGCGCAGCGATTTTTCAAACGCATTTTTTGGGGAAAAAATACACTTTTTTTAATTTTAATGCACTAAAACACACTATATTGCCCAAATGTTTGATGAAATAAAAAAGATGATCTTAGGCCGAGTACATAGATACCAAACACGACATGCTTTAAAATTTCGCACAAACGCGCATTGGCGACAAACTACATACATTTTTAAAAGCCTTTAAAAGCATTTACAGGTTACCCCGTTAGATTTACAGAGGAGGTCTACTGCTAAAATTACTGCCCTCGATCTGACCTTCGCGGTGATACCTCACATGCATGGTGCAATTGCTGTTTACATATGACGCCAGACCGACGCTTGCGTTCGCCATTGGGCAAGAGCAGGGCAGGACAGGGGTGCTTTTTTTTTTTTTTTTTATTATTAATTTTGCTTTTTTATTTTATTTTTAAACTGTTGCTTCCATATTTATTTATTTTTATCACTTTTATTGTTATCTCAGGGAATGTAAATATCCCCTATGATAGCAATAGGTAATGACAGGTACTCTTTTTTGAAAAAACTGGGGTCTATTGGACCCTAGATCTTTCCTCTGCCCTCAAAGCATCTGACCACACCAAGATCGGTGTGATAAAATGCTTTCCCAATGGCGCTTTTTATATCCGGGGGGGGGGGGGGGACATTCCCTCCCACTGCTTGTAAAAGCAGTCCAGAGGCTAATTAGCCACTAGGATTGCTTTTACATGAAAGCCGGCCGCTGGCTGAAAAGAATGATACCAAGATGATACCTAAACCCGCAGGCATCATTCTGGTATAAACATTCAAAGTCCAGCAACATACCAGTACGTTGCTGGTCCTTGTTGGACATGTATTGTAATCTTTTTTTTCATGCAGCCTGTTGGCTGAACGAAAAAAAAAGATTGATCGGTGGGTATGCCCACCATTAGAATACCGCCCTTCATCCACCCACTTCTAATGATGGGCATACATGCACCATTTATATATGCCGAAGCATGGGGGCATCTTCTCGCAAAAGTTATGCCGCGTACACATGGTCAGACTTTTCCACGGGCAAGCCTCCGTCGGAATTTCGACCGTATGTACGCGGCATTAGGAGCAAAATCGCTCCTCCGCCCCTGCTGCCCCAATGCTTCGGCATATATGCTTTTTTTTTTTTAACTGTGGTGGTGAAATTACCTCCTACAGCACTGGAGTCGCAGGGATCAGGCCTGTCTCTGCGAACGCTGCAGTTATGTTTGTTGTGTTTTGTAAGTGACAGTGATCGATCGATACTGCATTTGGGTGGCCTGGGCTGGACGGAGGGGCAAAACGCAGGTGCTAGCAGGTATCTGGGCTGATCCCGCTAACACTGCGTTTTTGGGAACCCTAAACTGCTGGGGACGCTAGTATAGATCTGATCAGATCAGATATTGATCTGATCAGATACTATACCACTAAGGGGGGTGTATGCTTTACGCGTGGGTGTTAGCGTTACTGGCACTAACCTGACGCTGCCTGGGGTGTGACGCAGACCCTCTCCGACGCTAAAACCTAACTGATATCGGGGGGGCGTGTCCGGATGTGAGCGGCGGCGGACGTGTTGGTGAGGAGCTCCGGAATTCCTAAACTCCATCCTTTGCCATCCGTGCCTCTAAACCCCTTAAAAAGACCAGCTAGCCTGCCTGACTGTTCCTCTCTGTCCCCTGCTGCATTTGGAGCCACTATTGTGCGGAGGATCGGCCAGTGGAGCCTCGGCCATTGCACACATGCGGCCGCCGCCATCTTCCCGGCCTGTGCCCTGCTGAGTGAGCTGATTCCGGCCTGGTCGTGAGGTAGGGGACTCCCAATCCTCATCTTGCCTGCCCTTCCACCTGCCTGGAGTGTTCCGGTTGTCCACAGGGCCGTGGATAGGGCTCCTGGCGGCCGTGGCCCGGTGCGGCCTGCCGATCCCCGCAGTTTCCTGAGCCGCCGCCCCACGGGAGTGCGCTACAGCCGGCCTGTCCTGGAATCGGAAGCACGGCCTTGTTGTTCCACCTGCCACAGCATCCATCCACCTCCCGGTCATATCCTGCTGTGCGGGGAACCGGCGCCATATTGCGGCCTGCGGACCCGGCTGAAGCCGCCCCCCTCAGGTACTGTGACTCCTTGGCTGCCTCACCGCCCCTCGCCCTCACCCCCGAGCTAATCCCGGTGCTGCCATCCCTACCCTGCCTGCTGGGATCTGTCCCCTATCTTTTGCAGTGAAACTGCGGATCGGAGCGTCCACGCCGCTCTCAGGAAAGTCCGCGGCTTCGGCCTACTCTCGGAGCACGGCGGCCATCTTGGTACACCCAGGAGCTTAAACTCCCCACAACTCCAGCTTTCCTGCATCCCAGCTCCATTCTTTCACATCACAGTGGCCTGCTCTTTTATCTCCTCCCCACGGACATTGTAGAAGTGCCCTTCTCAATAGGTAAGAGAGCATAGCTAGTGATCAGCGGACATTTTGCTACACCCTGAAATTTATTCACAGCACCTATACCTCTCCACTGTTTAACCTCCACATCTTCCTTGGTGCCGGGGTGCCTGGGCTCAAAGAGCCATTCCCCCACTACGTTTACGCCATCTACACGTCCCCCCCAGGGCAGCTAGCCTACACATGGCGCTAAAAAGCAGCACTTGAAATGCTCTCCGTCTAGCTGTCGGCCTTACAGTAACAAGCAATGCCATCCAAAGGTTCTTCCTTCCGTTCAACACTAAGAAAGCGTTCTGCAAAAACCTCAAAACTGCATCAAACCAGTGCGGGGACCATTAAAAGATTCCTAGCCGCGGAAGGAGAAAGCCCCAGTACTAGAATCAACAAAACCAGAGCCTCGAGATCACTTATCTCCCCAGCTTCACACGCCGCTTCTGCCCGTGAGAGCTCTCCGGCCTCTTCCTGCGGCTCGGAGTTAATGGAGGAGCCCGAGTCCCCCACGGGTTCCGACATGTCTTCCTTGATGAATGAACTTAAAAAGGAGATGGCGAGTATGTTTCACAGTATGGAAAAATCCATCAAAAAGGAGATTTCCGCGGTTAGAGCGGATGTAGCGCACTTACTCGTCAGAATAGAGGAAACAGAACAGCGTCAAGACTCACATGAGGTTGCCATTAAAGAATTGCAGGATACCGTCACTCAATTAGCGTATGCAAATAGGGCCTCGCTATACAAACTCGAAGATCTCGAGAATCGCAACCACAGAAACAATTTGCGTATACGCGGACTGCCAGAAGCAACCAGAGATAATGATCTAGAACCCTCGGTTCGAGGTATCTTTAATACTATCCTGGGCAATCCTGCTACGGATCCTTTGCGATTCGACAGAGTGCACCGCGCTCTGAGACCTCGCAACTTCTCGTCTGATCAACCTAGAGATGTGATTTGCCGTCTCCATTATTTCGAAGACAAAAACGCCATCATGACCAAGATGCGGAACACCCCCAACATTGACTTCGATGGTGCTACTCTTAACATCTTTCCAGATCTATCTAAGGAGACTCTTGACCGCCGCAGGGCTTTAAAGCCCCTCTTGGAGCAACTAAGAGGTGATGGAACTAACTACCGTTGGGGTTTTCCCGCATGCTTAATTGCTACTAAGAATGGCCGCTCCTCCACTTTGCGGTTCCCTGAGGATCTCCCCACCTTCCTCCGAGACCTGAACCTGCCGCACATGGAGCTGCCAGGCTGGCAGAACCCCTTGCCCACTTTCTCTGCTCTCCAATCCTCCCAGTGGCGGAAAGCCCCAGCCAAGCAAAGGCGTGTTTCAACTCCATGTTCATCTCAGAAGAATGGTTGAGGTACTCTGCTGAACACAATCATCCCTCTTGATAGTTTTCCTCCTTATCTGGATGACAACCTACACTTCGATTTCAACTATTTCTCTCCCATGCGAAAAGTTTGACTTGCCTTACTAAACTCTCTTAGTTATACTCCTACAGTACTGTTATTATACTCACATTGGGTCTGTTAGTTGACCTGATGATTGGAGAGCGTTGCATTCATGCTTTGACCATTGCTTGTCTTTATAAATGTTAATTTCCTTTTTTTTTTCCAGGCCGATAGCTGACGGAGCTTAATGCTCCACATTGATGCCCCCACAAAGGCGTTTGCTCCCTGCCCCTATTCTCTTGGGGTTGATGGGAGTTGGCAGTCTTTATTTTCTCCTTGTTACTTCCCTCTGGGAAACCTTTTTGGCTGCCTGCTCCCCTCATCCCCACTGGGAACACCGCAGACTTCTGCGTGACTCTTTTTTCAATCCCATTCGTTCTATAGATTGTTCTAATGTTTTTCATATATCTCTCTCTTTTTTCTTTTCCCTTTCTTCTTCCTTCCTGGATTCTCCTCTCCCCCCTCTTCTGGTCCCTCTCTCCCCTCCCCCTTTGTATTACTGGCATACAAGGTTAAATGAAGTAGTGGTCTACCTCTTGCTGATGACATGGCTAACCTAAAGCTCCTTTCTTATAATGTAAGAGGCCTCAGTGTATCCGCAAAGAGACATCAAGTGTTGCGAGAATTAAAGGACTCCGCATGTTCTATTGCTTTCCTTCAGGAAACCTATTTGACTCATACTACTTCAGTGAAATTATACTCGCAACACTTCCCTCAATGGTACTATAGTCTATCGGACACTAACAAGGCCAAGGGAGTGGCCATTGGACTCAGCAGAGGTACGTCATTCCGTTTTACTGACATGTTAGCGGATGATCATGGTCGCTTTCTTTTTGTCAAAGGATATATTGGCAATACTTGTTGCACCCTAGCTAATGTTTACTGTCCCAATCGTAATCAACCTACTTTTTTTACCCAAACCCTCACAAAACTTTCACAATTCGCTGAGGGAATGTTAGTCCTGGCGGGGGACATAAATATGCCTCTAGATCCCACTATAGATACATCCCACGGCCGCTCCAGTATCTATCTCCACTACTAGATCTACAACTTATGGACGCTTGGCGTCTCCTACACCCTAAAGGAAGAGACTACTCCCACTTTTCAAAAACGCACAACTCATACTCCAGAATAGACAATATTTTCCTAGATCACTTCCACCTTCCTCTCCTGAGCTCAGCCAACATAGGGAAGGCTACTCTCTCTGACCATGCACCTGTTTCTGTCAGCTTGACCGTACCCGATTTATCTCCCCGCCCCAACAGCTGGAAGCTTAATGACTCTCTCATCACTAACCCAACAGAGGTTTCCATCCTCTCTACTACCTTATCCCAATACTTTAAAGAAAACTCTGCCTCGGACACCTCCCCCTCTGTTCTATGGGAGGCACATAAGGCCTTAATGAGAGGTAGCCTTATCGAACTTGGTGCAAGGAGAAAGAGAGAACATGGCCAGCAGCTTAAACAGGTCCTACAACAAATTGCTGAATTAGATAAAAAGCATAAGCTCTCGTTACACGTCTCTCACCTCGAAGCGCTCACTCTTAAAAGAGAAGAACTTAAAACTCTCCTCGCCCTAGAAACTAAGCGGAAATTTCACTACGTATCTCAGAAAGTGTATGAATGGGGTAACAAACCAGGTAAACAATTGGCTAGATCCCTTACTGCTAAGAAAACTTTATCCTTTATACCCAAAATCAAATTGCCATCAGGGGACCTAGTGCACACTACCCCGCAAATCTCAAAGGCCTTCAGGGAATTTTATGCTGATTTATATAATGTGGAGGGAGGTTTGGCTTCTCTATCAATACCAGAAAAACGTAAGCGTATCCTCAAATACCTTAGAGACGCTGGCCTCCCAAAACTGTCAAAATCGGCCCTTAATGACCTAGAAGCGGATTTCTCCGTAGAAGAATTCCAATGTGCGCTAAAATCGTCTCCTTCCGGTAAGGCTCCCGGCCCGGACGGTTTCACCCTTTTATATTATAAAACCTTCAGAGACACTTTACTCCCCCATCTCACAACTTATGCTAATTCAATCTCCCACAAATCTGGCCTCCGTCCGGAATCCTTATCTGCCCACATTACCGTTATTCCCAAACCCGACAAGGACCCCACACTTTGTGGTAGCTATAGACCCATATCTCTCCTAAACGTCGACACCAAATTATATGCCAAGGTAATGGCAAATAGAATGCTCCCCCTTTTACCTAAATGGGTCTCGGCTGACCAAACTGGGTTCATTCCTAATAGAGAGGCCAGAGATAATTCTCTCCGCACTCTGTCCTTGATCCACTATGTTCGCAGGTGCTCCCAGTCCACCCTCCTCTCTACTGATGCAGAGAAGGCGTTTGATAGGGTGGATTGGGACTACCTTAAAACTACCCTTAGGTATTTTGGCCTTGGTCCTAAAATGTTCCACCGGATTTCCTCTCTCTACTATAACCCCACCGCGCAAATACGCATAAACGGCTTCTTGAGCGACCCCTTCACATTACATAACGGAACCAGACAGGGCTGCCCTTTATCTCCTCTCTTATTTGCCATTTCCCTTGAACCCTTTCTAGCTACTATTAGGCACAATAGGAATATTAATGGCATCCAGGTCGGTAATAGACTTCATAAATATGCAGCATACGCTGACGATATTTTGTTTTACATTCAACAACCACGCATTTCACTGCCGAATCTAATGTCTGAATTCTCCACCTTCCAAACCTTATCTAACTTTAAAATCAATCTAGCTAAGTCTGAAATTTTAAACATCACAGTACCCCAATCAATAGCTGATCAATTGAAACCCTTATTCCCCTTCCGTTGGGTATCCTCACGAATGAAATATCTGGGCATGTACCTTACCCCCCGCCTGCATTCCCTTTTTAGGCATAATTACATACCTCTCCTCAATAATATCAGAGCTGATCTCAGGAAGTGGTCCTCCCTCTCACATTCATGGCTAGGCAAGGTTAATATAATCAAAATGAACATACTCCCCCGTATCCTCTTTATTCTTCAAATGATCCCCTTGAAGGTCCCCATAGGCTTCTTTACTCTACTGCAGACCATGATCGCCCGCTTTGTTTGGAGAGACGGCCATCCCAGGATCTCTCGGGAAGTCCTCTATCGAGCCAAGCGTTCTGGGGGACTGTCTCTTCCTAACTTTAAAGCCTACTATAACGCTGTTATTTTATCACGTATAGCAGACTGGAAGTATGCCGTTGCTACTAAACTCTGGGTACAATTAGAATACTCCTTAAGCGGCTCAGATCTCTCCATGGCCCAGTGGATTCCACATTCTTCTAGAAAACTCTCCCACAACACCTCGCCTCTCACCACATCCTCATTGAGCGTATGGGATGGTCTCCATAGAAAATTTGCATGGTCTTATGACTCTCCACTGACCCCCTTGCTGCAGCATAAATACTTCATGCCTGGCTCCATTGACCCAGGATTTCAATCCTGGTCACCCGGCGGCCCTCTCCTGCTACACCATGTCCTATCCCCCAATGCCCTTAAACCTTTACCAGAAATTTTGGGCCATAAACCAATTACATTTATGGACACATGGAGATATAACCAATTGAAACGCTTCCTTCAGACTCTTCCCCAGCCATTGCGGGGACTCCAAGATCTAAATGGTATTGAACAGCTCTTTCTCCATAAAGACCCCCCTCTACACAGTATCTCCCAGTTCTACAAAGCGATCACAAATTTGCAGAGTCCTGCGTACCCAAACTACCTGCCCAGATGGGAGACCGATCTGGATGTTATTATCACGGACAAGACAAAAGACAAAATTCTCCAACTTACGCATGTCTCCTCCTTGGCATCTTCCATGGCTGAGTCTAACTTTAAACTTCTTACTAGATGGCACCACACGCCTGTCAAACTCCACCGCATGTTCCCTGTTAACTCCCCGCTATGTTGGAGGAATTGTGGTCAGAATGCCACTCATGCCCACATATGGTGGTCTTGCCCCCTTATTCGACCTTACTGGTCTAAAGTGCTAGACCTGATTCATCAAGTCACCAATGTTAGATTGCCTATGGATCCGTGGATAGTCCTCTTTCACGCTACCTTGATGTCCATAGGTAGATATAAACGTTCACTCACGCCACATCTCCTTAATACTGCTAAAGCCCTCATACCTACCCTCTGGGGCCAACCCACAACTCCATCCATAAAGTCCTGGATACAAAAGGTTTCGGAAGTATGTCTCATGGAGGAACTCACCCACATTGCGAGAGACACTACTACACAACATACCCTAACCTGGGCACCTTGGTCCTCCTTCCTTTCCACCCAATGCTACAAAGACATTATCTCCTCGTCCACTTAAGCTACCCAAGCTTCTTGCATAACTTGACCGCTATTCCTGGTACCATTTTTGATACATCTATATTGACTGTAGTGGCACTATCCTCCCGTTAAGACCTCCCTACTCTAAACGCATTTGATATCTGCTCATTGTGACTGCCAGGTATGCCAGTTTCCCCTCTCCCCTTCCTGCCCCCTCCTCCTTTACCCCCCCTCTCTTCTAGCCCCCTCCTACCTTCCTTTTTCTTCTTCCTCTTCCCCCTCTTTTTCCTATCTGTTAATCAAGCTATTGTTCATTTCATTGTACTCGGGTTGCTCAAGATGTTTTTCATTCTAAAACGGGCCGACTCTTCTTTGTTTGCTAACCCGACGTATCATTTACTTTGTATCTGTTTCTATTGTTGTATCTACACAGCTTCTCAATAAAAATATATTAAACAAAAAAAAAAAAAAAAAACCTAACTGATATCACCCGCCGGTCGATCAGGGGGTTAAACCTTTATTGGGTTATATACGGCGGGTGCCCTGACACTATAAAAAGCAAACTAACTAACCAGCGTCACCCGTAACACTTATATGATGATCACTGGTGAAAGGGTTAACTAGGGGCAATTAGGGGGTTAAAACCTTTATTAGGGTAATATATGGGGGTACCTGACGCTATATAAAAACCTGACGGCGAACCTAAAAAAAAATTACTGGCTACCTATCGGCATCACCGACACTAAGACAACGATCATAAAAACGATTGCTTAGCGACAGTGGTGATAGGGGGTGAAAGGGTTACCTGGGGGGCGATCAGGGGGTTAAACCTTTATTAGATAATATATGGGGGTACCTGACGCTATAAAAACCTGTGGCGAACCTAAAAAAAATTACTGGCTACCGATCAGCATCACCGACGCTAAGACATCGATCAGAAAAATGATCGCATAGTGACGGCGGTGCTAGGGGGTGAAAGGGTTACCTGGGGGGGTGATCAAGGGGGTTAAACCTTTATTAGATAATATATGGGGGTACCTGACGCTATAAAAACCTGTGGCGAACCTAAAAAAAATTACTGGCTACCGATCAGCATCACCGACGCTAAGACATCGATCAGAAAAATGATCGCATAGTGACGGCGGTGCTAGGGGGTGAAAGGGTTACCTGGGGGGTGATCAAGGGGGTTAAACCTTTATTAGGTAATATATGGGGGTACCCGACGCTATAAAAACCTGCGGCGAACCTAAAAAAAATTACTGGCTACCGATCAGCATCGCCGACGCTAAGACATCGATCAGAAAAATTATAACTTAGTGACAGTGGTGATAGGGGGTGAAAGGGTTACCTGGGGGGCGATCAAGGGGGTTAAACCTTTATTAGGTAATATATGGGGGTACCCGACGCTATAAAAACCTGCGGCGAACCTAAAAAAAATTACTGGCTACCGATCAGCATCACCGACGCTAAGACATCGATCAGAAAAATGATTGCTTAGTGACAGTGGTGATAGGGGGTGAAAGGGTTATCTGGGGGGTGATCATGGGGGTTAAACCTTTATTAGGGGGGGGTTAGGGGGCTACACTGGACCTAAGACTAAACTTTGGTGACACTTTTACAGTCACAAATGTCACTGATTGCAGTGATCACTAAATAAATGGTCACTGCAATCAGTGACACTGTGGCTGGGGGGTGATCTGGGGGTGTCTGGGGGGGGCGATTTATGTGCCTATGTGTCCTGGTGTCAGTGTAGTGTTGTGTGTACTAACCTGGCATCTTCTCCTGTACGGCGCTCGGTATATGTGAGCGCCCCAGGAGAGATGACATCACTTCCTCCTTCCTGGCAGGCAGGGGAAGCTCTCTCATTCGCCGGGAGCGATCGAGAGGGGGTGGCCGGAATCGAACGGCCGTCCCCTCATGCCGGATCGCTCCCGAAGGTAAAACGACCGCTCACTGTAAAGAAGGGGGGTCCGATCGGACCCCCCAACTATACAAAGGCAATCACGTATATATACGTGATTGTGCCTGTCGGTGCCATTCTGCCGACGTATATTTACAGTGGGCGGTCGTTAAGTGGTTAATACAATGTCAGGTAAGTACATATAATGCAGTGTACTTACCTCCATTCAGAGTTGGGACTGGTAGTAATGAATGTATATAGAATGTCAGGTAGGTACATCCACTTACCTCAAGCAGCAGAGCTTAGGCTGGTAGTAATGAATGTATGTATGTATGTACAATGTTGGGGCTATCATTGAGGCATGTACAGTATATAGAATATCAGGTAGGTACACCCACTTACCTCCAGTGGCAGAATTTGGGCTGTCAGTGATGACTATACAAAGTCAGTTAGGTACATCCAGTGTCAGGTACAGTTACCTCCAGTGGCAGAGCTTAGGCTGGTAGTAATGGAAGTATGTACAATGTTGGGGAATGTACAGTGTAAAGAATGCCAGGTAGGTATGATGAATGCGTAGTATATACAATGTCAGGTAAGTACACATAAAGCTGTGTACTTACCTCCAGTCACAGAGTTGGGGCTGGTAGTGTTGGATGTACAATGTTGGGGGCTGTCATTGTATATACTGTAGAATGTCAGGTAGGTACATGCACTTACCTCCAGTAGCAGAGCTTAGGCTGGTAGTAAAGAATGTATGTACAATGTTGGGGCAGTCATTGAGGCATGTACAGTATTATAGGATGTAGGGTAGGTACACCCACTTCGGGCTGTCAGTGATGACTATACAATGTGAGGTAGGTACATCCAGTGTCAGAGCTTAGGCTGGTAGTGATGAATGCATGTACAATGTTCGGTCTGTCATTGTATATAGAATGTCAGGTAGGTAGGTACACACAGTGTCAGTAGGGCTGGGCGATTTTCCCCCCCAAAAAAATCTGCGATTTTTTTATAAAAAACTCGATTTACGATTCGATTCGATTTTTTTTTATTATATTAATTAAAGTGCATCAACAAAGAAAATTGCAAAGGCAAACCCTTTCTCTAACTGCAAAGTCAGTGTGCAACAAAGATTGTTAAACATCCAAATTATTAATACTGTATTTGGATTTAGCTAATAAAACAACAAAAAATCTTGAGGTTACTCTTAGTTGAATTGAACTGTGCCCGTGCCTCACTGTGCCCATTCTTCACTGTGCCCGTGCCTCACTGTGTCCAATGCCTCACTGTGCCCGTGCTTCAATCACTGTGCCCGTGCTTCAATCACTGTGCCCGTACCTGATGCAGATTTTCATGGGATACGGATTTTACTGCTACACCGGCGGCCATTCCAGTATTCAAAAGCCGCGCCTCCTCCTCGTCTGTGATAGGCGGAACACTCAATTTCCCAGCAATTAGTGTTCCGCCTATCATGGACATCCTCTCATTCTCATAACACAGACGAGGATGAGAGGATGTCCGTGATAGGCTGAACACTGCCTGCTGTGAAATTGAGTGTTCCGCCTATCACAGACGACGAGGACTCGGGAGGCGCGGCTTTTGAACACTGCAATGGCCGCAGTCTGTCTGCATGACACGCTGATCAGGTAGGCAGACGGCGGCTTGCGGTTAGTTAGTGTTACATTACATCTACTCGTGGCGGCTGCGGCGAGTAGATGTAATTGGGATAACGCCACCCAGTGCCATTCCGGATACGCCCCCTGCAGCCCTGCTACGGAAACTTTGAAGAAAAAAAAAAAATCTAAAAAAAAAAAAAAAAATCGATTTTCTTCAAATCTGGATCGATTTGAACTCAAAACTCGATTCAAGATTAAAATCGATTTTTTTCCCAGCCCTAAGTGTCAGGTGCACTTACCTCCAGTAGCAGAGCTTAGCCTGGTAGTGATTAAGGATGAGCTCTGGGTGTTCGCATGGTACACGTGCAGAGCCCGCCAGGAAGTCGGCGCTGCGCTAATCACAGGCAGGGAGACATTTCCTGATGCTTGGCTGCAGAGATCGGGAATTGTCTCCCTGGCTGTGATTAGCGCAGCGCCGTCTTCCTGGCGGGCTCTGCACGTGTTCAATGCGAACACGCCGGAGCTCATCCTTAGTAGTGATAAATGTAGTGTTGGAGCATGTACAGTATATAGGATGTCAGGTAAGTATATAGGATGCGAGGTAGGTACACCCACTTACCTCCAGTGGCAGAGCTTAGACTGATAGTAATGAAAGTATGTACAATGTTGTTGGGGCATGTACAGTGTAAAGAATGCCAGGTAGGTACATACACTTACCTCCAGCCACAGAGCTGGGGCCGCCAGTGATGAATGTGTAGTGTATATATAATGTCAGGTAGGTACATGCACTTACCTCCAGTAGCAGAGCTTAGCCTGGTAGTAATGAATGTACAATGTTGGGGCTTTCATTGAGGCATGTACAGTATATAGGATGCCAGGTAGGTACACCCACTTCAGGCTGTCAATGATGACTATATAAATGTCAGGTAGGTACATCCAGTGCCAGAGCTTAGGCTGGTAGTAATGAAAGTATGTACAATGTTGGGGCATGTACAGTATAAAGAATGCCAGGTAGGTACATATACTTACCTCCAGTCACAGAGTTGGGGCCGCCAGTGATGAATGTGTAGTATATACAATGTCAGGTAAGTACACATAGAGCTGTGCACTTACCTCCAGTCACAGAGTTGGGGCTGGTAGTAATGAATGTATGTACAATGTTGGGGCTGTCATTGTATATATTATGTCAGGACTGGTACATACAGTGTCAGGTGCACTTACCTCCATTAGCAGAGCTTAGGCTGGTAGTAATGAAAGTATGTAGAATGTTGGGGCATGTACAGTATATAGAATGTCAGGTAGGTACCTACACTTACCTCCAGTCACAGAGTTGGGGCTGCCAGTGATGAATGTATATAGAATGTAAGGTAAGTATATAGGATGTCAGGTAGGTGCACCCACTTACCTCCAGTCGCAGAGTTTAGGTTGCCCCCCACACTGTAGGCCGCAGCGGACACAGAGGTTGCAGAGCGGTAGGTTGCCCCGCACCCAGTGGTGGCCCCGGGCCCCCTCGCTCCTCCCCAGGCCCTCCTTACACGGGAAGCGGCGGCTGGCCTTCCACACACACGGGTGGTCGGCACACAGGCCGCAGCACAGGCAGTACCCGCCCTGGAGGATGTGTAGGCCGCACACCGAGCAGTAGGTAGGTCTCCCGAACAGGTCGGTCTCCTTCCAGGTGTGTTTCCCGGCCCGGGACAGACCCCTCCGTCCCGCCCTCCGTACACTGCACCACAGCGTGATCAACACCGGCAACAGTACCGCTATCACCGTCCACACCGCCAGGTGCAGCCCGGCCCCCTCCTCCTCCATGTTCTCCGCCGCCGCCGGTACACCGCCGCATCCCACTGACAGCTCCGGAGGACGTAACCAAGGCGACGGGAGGACGCAGCGCTGATGACGTCACCTTTCCAAAACACAGGGATGGAGAGAGGAGAGTGAACTCCCTCTGCTGGCCGGCTATGTGTACTGCACTGCAACCACCCATCCATGGTCCATGTTCAGCCACTTCCTGTTATGCGGTGACTACCTTCTCACAATTGTACTCCTGCGTTGTCACCCTGTCACATGCACTTCTGTTAGAGACAAGTACAAATAGCTCTGCACACAGGCATGGTCCAAAAATGTCAATTTAGGCCTCATTCAGTAAGCTTTCCTTAGGGTCATAAATCCCAACTGTCCCTGATTTCGAGGGACTGTCCCTGATTTGGAGCAATGTCCCTCATGCCTCCTCCTTTGTCCCTCATTTTGGTCTGATCTATATAGTTGTATATAAAATGCACTTTTTATCTATCAAAAAGTGTTTTCCAGAGCTAAACATTTCATCTGCTTTCTAAATTGCTGCATTTGTAAATTCCAAAAGCCAATATAAAGGAATAGTAGCAAAGGGAAAGCGATACCAACTGTGGATTGTAGTGCTGCACACCCCTGAACGGATTTAGAAAAAGGAAAATGTACCCCTAGGGGGCTTTGAGTTGCAGCGAAATGCAGTGGAAATGAATTAAATGGAAAAAATATATCGTTTATTAGATGAAAAAAGTAACGTACATAGTAGAAAAACCATCTGATAGGAATCAGGGCATGGGCTCGAAAATGTCAATTAAAAGCATATACATATAGGTACAGCCAATATGAATTCATACGACAATGTAATAATTAACTTATGCGCAAGACCCCTGTAATAAGTTATGTAGCGGGCTCACCCCTCTCACCCCTTCTTCTTCTCGGCTTGCTGTCTTTTATAGGGGAACCTGGGAGGAGGGATGAGATCCACCACGGCCCATGTCCTTTTCTGGATAGAGGTGAAGGCCCAATGTATTTTTCCATCGGGTCGTGTGTATAACCCAGGGTAGGGTGACCAGACATCCCCAGTTTCCGGGGACAGTCCCCAGATTGAGGACAATGTCCCTGGACCAAGTCTGTCCCTGGTTTTGTCCCCGGATTGGATTTGAACAGGGGCTGGGGCAATTTCAAAGACAGTCAGTGCAGAATTTAAAAAACAAAATTCTGAATTACACACCTCTGCACCTACTAGCTTAGGGGGGGGGGGTGCATTTTTTTTTCAAGTCCCGGCCGGCCGCCTGCATGGTTATCTCCTTCCCTTCCCTGGTGGAGCGATCTTCCTCCGCTCCCCACCCAGTAGTAGCCGGGGCCCAGAGTGTAAGACTTGACAGGCTGTGAGGCGGGCGGCGGGCAGAGAGTCGCTGATTGCCGCCATTACTAGTATAAAAAAAAAATATATATGTCCACGGATTTAATTTTAAAAATCTGGTCACCTTAACCCAGGGTCAAGTCTTTCCTCTAACTGACCCCCCTTTGCTCCCAGTAACCAGAGTTCCACACCACTGAAAAGGTCCAACTCTTATTTATTCTTTAGCAGCAATAAATCGTCACTTAGCACAGACAGGTTGTGACCAACGAACAGTTCAGTATAGGTGGGGAGTAGGTCAAGGCACAATCCTCAATCAAACTAAACCATTGAGATATCACCAACGGTTATGGCGCACAGTGACTGTGAATATACTTCTTTCCTTTTCTGAGTCTCTACCAGCAACTCTGACGAACATAAAATAGGAGTTACCTTCTTATAGCTGTGGCCCCAGTCAGAGGGAAGACATCCTTCCGAGAGAGTTACCGGAGGCCCCACCGTCACCGGCAAATGCTGCACCGGGCTGTTCGGAAGGGTTACACTCCCCGGCCTCCTCGTCTCAGATTCGGGCGCCCAACACCTTAGGGCCCCTCGGACTCCTCCACCCTTGCAGAACCCAGTCGAAGGTACTGGGTCCCAGGCCTCCTCAATAGTACCCCACCCCAGGGCTAAAGGTGCCTGGGATGGACTCCATCTCCCGCTCCGGCCAGGTCAAGGGCCCCTGTGCCGGAACTCCGAAACGCCCGCACCCAGGCCGAAGGTGCCTGGGCGCGGCAATGTCCTCCGACTCTGAACCTCGTGCTCCAGGCGTCCGCCCCTCTTATCTCCTCTCCCCAGCGTCACAGCAGGTTCCCCGCCCCGCTGCACCACCGCCGGAAAGGTACAAAAAGAGTACAGTCTTGCAGTGAGGGTTCAACCCCCGGCCCAGGGCAACAGCGCCACCCTCGGACCCCAGGGAACCTCACACCACCAGAGTCCTCCATAAACAATAATCAGTGCATCTGGGTTACACTACCACCCAGATGCTTCCCATAAATTTAAATACCCGCTACAGTTAATTAACTCAAAGCCACCTTTTCCTTTTTATATAAAGGAATAGTAGTGGTAAAAAAAGCACTTGTGGGTTTAACCAATCTTGTTTTTTTGTACAATTCTCCTTTAACCACTTCCCTACCGCTGTATAGTCATATGACGTCTGCAGGAACCCTTCGTCCCTCCGGGCGGCCGTCATATGACGTCCTGGGATTCCCTGCATTGTGGAGAGCCCGCGCGCTGCATCACTGGGGACCCGATGCGCGTGCCCGGCGGCCGCAATGTCCGCCGGGCACCCGCGATTGCTTGTCACAGAGCAGGGACGTGGATCTGTGTGTGTAAACTCCCCTTGTGAGTCCCCACCCCCTACAGTTAGAATCACTCCCTAGGACACACATTTAACCCCTTGATCGCCCCCTAGTGTTACCCCTTCCCTGCCAGTGACATTTATACAGTAATCAGTGCATTTTTATAGCTCTGATTGCTGTATAAATGTGAATGGTCCCAAAATAGTGTCAAAAGTGTCCGATGTGTCCGCCATAATGCTGCAGTCCTGATAAAAATCGCAGATCGCCGCCATTACTAGTAAAAAAAAATAATAATAAAAATGCCATAATTCTATCCCCTATATTGTAGACGCTATAACTTTTGCACAATCCAATCAATAAACGCTTATTGCGATTTTTTTTTACCAAAAATATGTAGAAGAATACGTATCGGCCCAAACTGAATTTTTTTTATTTTTTTTTTAAATTGGGATAATTATTATAGCAAAAAGTAATAAATATTGTGTTTTTTTTCAAAATTGTCGCTCTTTTTTTTGTTTATAGCGCAAAAAAAAAAAACCGCAGAGGTGATCAAATACCACCCAAAGAAAGCTATATTTGTGGGGGAAAAAATTATGAAAATTAATTTGGGTACAACGTCACATGACCACACAATTCTCATTCAAAATGTGACAGCGCTGAAAGCTGAAATATTGGCCTGGGCAGGAAGGGGGTGAAAATGCCGGGTATGGAAGTGGTTAAGGGGGCGTGGCAGGGGGTGTGTCCTATGCCTCCATAAGTTTGCTGATAGGTGTCCCTCATTCCCATCTCAAAAAGATGGGAGGTATGCTTAGGGTTGCCACTTCATCTCTTTAAATCCGAATACATGTGAATTACACAGGTTCTGAGGCAAATTATTGCAGATAAGGCACCACGTGAGTTTAATTACCTCCTTAGGCTGGACATTTTTTGTGCTTTTTGCTTTTTTTAGATTTGCACTACAGAACGTGTTCCATAGGAAACCATGTTAAATGGGCTGTAGTGCAAATCTGCAAAATGCAAAAAGCACTAAAACTGCATAGGTGTGAATCCAGCCTGAATAAGCTACAGAACTAGGGTTGCTTGCCACCTGTCCGGCATTCAGAATTCGGGTTTAGAATCAAGTGTCATCAGGACACATTATGAATGAATGCATTTGTATAAATGTGTATAATTGTCTATTGAATAAATGAATTTGTATAATTGTATATTTATTGAATGAATGAATTTGTATAATTGTGTTTAATCAGTGCCTGCCTAGTCTGTACTCTATAAAAAAAAAAAATAACTTTCTGTAATGACTATCAGGGATCTGGCACTCTGCTACTTTTGCACAGGGGCTATTCTGTAAATTTTGTACTGTCTGAGCTGTAAATAGCTTGGAATGATTATGTAAATTGTTGGTTTCTGTTCCAGCTTTGGCTGTTTGTGCGCATTTCCCACTGTTGCCAGTAGGTGTCACTGTTGTCACAGGCCAGTGTGAGAAATACAGCCAGCTGAAGTGGATTGGATATTCTTTCCCCAGAAACAGCCCAATCAGGAGCTTCTTTGTAGCTGGGCACGTTGGGGAAGGATATTTAAGGGGCAGTGCCATGTGCTTCGTGGTTCGTTCCTGCCTCATGGCCCTCCAGGCCTGAGGCCACGCTGCTGGTTCTTCTACCTCGGGCCCTGCTGGCTCGAGGCTATGCTGCTACAAGTAGGCCCAGAAGTCTGTCTGGGGCCTACTTAACTGACGGTGATCCTGTGCTGTCTGTCCTGCGGGAAGAAGCCACTCAAGCGGAGAATATTCCAGGGGAGGACCTTACTGGAGAGGACCGGGCTGATGGCTGGTATCTCAGGAAGGGCCTGGTGACTCGTTTGGAGGATGCACCCAAGTAACCTACCTCACAGTACTGCCGGATGGCTTAAAGGTTCAGGTACTGTGCAGCTGACCTAACTAACAGACTACTGGCTAAACAATCCTTTGGCAGGGGATTATCCAGGAGTTTCCACTTTTCAACCAAGACTTGTCCATGCTTCATACCGGCTGATAGGTCGGTGTGAGAGGCCTATCCGGTTGTCGCAAGAACCAGAGACAGAAAGCTGTTGTTATCCGGATTCAAGAACCGCATTAGTGATCTGCAAAACCAAGGTATCTGAACTTCCCCCTAACCCTCTATCCTTCTACCTGAACTTGTTTAATAAAGAAATTGAGAAAAAGACTGACATGACTGGCAATCACCTCTATTCTAATTACTTAACATAGACTCTTAAGTTCTGGGACGGTGAAATGTGGGGTAAGGGCAGGACCCAAAATTAATCCAGCAGCCCCTTTCTCGGGTATCGCTACACTACATTTATAGATTACCACACATGTGTGAGCGTTCCTAAGACAGGAAATGGCTTCTTCCTTGTTCCTCCCTGTTTCCTGTCTTGGGAACACTCATGCATGTATGGTGATAAACATATTTTGTGACATTGTTTTGGAAGTATAACTATGTACTTGACTGTCACATTCATTTATATAAAACCGTTATTTCAAAAGGAAAAAAAATGGTTTCTGTAACCGGTTCAAAAGCAATACCGGTTCAAAAGCAATAGCTGGAGTTCAGCTTCAATTTGTTAGTCAGGTCTATCTAAATCTGCTAGTGTATCTAACACTACCCTCTGCATACCTCCCAACCCGCACGGATTCCGTTGGTTTTTCCCGCAATGACACTACTTTCCCGCGGTCCCGCGATAGCATGTGTATTCCCGCACAGCCCCAGCAGGAGACAGGAGGCAGAGGACGGAGGAGGAGGAGGTAAGATCTGACTGACGTCCCTGTGTAGTGTAGTCCAGCCCTCCCCCCTTTCTCGCGCCGCCCCCTCCGCTCAATCACAAATGACTGCTGTGTAAATGATGAAAGTCGTCCCGCGGCACCCTAAGTAAAACAACTTTAATGATAGGGGAAAAAAATCTGAATGAATGTCCCGCAGAGGACATTTGAAAAGTTGGGAGGTATGCCTCTGCCCAGATTGGCATACCTGGGATCTTTTAAAGATCAGAATTCCTGGGAATAGGGACGGAGTGGCAGGTGGTGAGGGGGTGTAAAAAATTGTGCTAACAGTGGGAGAGGCTCAAACCTTGACCCTACTTACCCAGTGAAGGGGGTCTGGGTTGGGTAATATGCATACTGCAGGGGTCAGGTGTGTAATGTACAGAGTGCAGGGGTCTGGGTTGGGTAATATACATAGTGCAGGGGTCTGGGTTGGGTAATGTACAGAGTGCAGGGGTCTGGGTTGGGTAATATACATAGTGCAGGGGTCAGGTATGTAATATACAGAGTGCAGGGGTCTGGGTTGGGTAATATACATAGTGCAGGGGTCAAGTATGTAATGTACAGAATGCAGGCGTCTGGGTTGGGTAATATACAAAGTGCAGGTGTCAGGTATGTAATGTACAGAGTGCAGGGGTCTGGGTTGGGTAATATACATAGTGCAGGGGTCAGGTATGTATTGTACAGAATGCAGGGGTCTGGGTTGGGTAATATACAAAGTGCAGGGGTCAGGTATGTAATGTACAGAGTGCAGGGATCTGGGTTGGGTAATATACAAAGTGCAGGGGTCAGGTATGTAATGTACAGAGTGCAGGGATCTGGGTTGCATAATATACATACTGCAGGGGTCAGGTATGTAATGTACAGAGTGCAGGGGTCAGGGTTGGGTAATATACATAGTGCAGGGGGTCAAGTATGTAATGTACAGAGTGCAAGGGTCTGGGTTGGGTAATGGACATACTGCAAGGGTCAGGTATGTAATGTACAGAGTGCAGGGGTCTGGGTTGGATAAGATACATACTGCAGGGGTCAGGTAAGTAATGTACAGAGTGCAGGGGTCTGGGTTGCGTAATATACATACTGCAGGGGTCAGATGTGTAATGTACAGAGTGCAGGGGTCTGGGGTGGGTAATATACATAGTGCAGGGGTCAGGTATGTAATGTACAGAGTGCAGGGATCTGGGTTGCGTAATATACATACTGCAGGGGTCAGGTATGTAATGTACAGAGTGCAGGGGTCTGGGTTGGGTAATATACATAGTGCAGGGGTCAGGTATGTAATGTACAGAGTGCAGGGATCTGGGTTGCGTAATATACATACTGCAGGGGTAATGTGTGTAATGTACAGAGTGCAGGGGTCAGGGTTGGGTAATATACATAGTGCAGGGGTCAGGTATGTAATGTACAGAGTGCAGGGGTCTGGGTTGGGTAAAGGATATACTGCAGGGGTTAGGTATGTAATGTACAGAGTGCAGGGGTCTGGGTTGGGTAATGGACATACCGCAGGGGTCAGGTGTGTAATGTACAGAGTGCAGGGGTCAGGGTTGGATAATATACATAGTGCAGGGGTCAGGTGTGTAATGTACAGATTGTGGGGGTCAGGTGTATAATGTATCTATTGAGTTATCTATCTGAGTATTTATTGAGCAAGACTAACAATTTATGGGAGTGTGGTGACTCATTGGAATGGTATAGCAGAGGCAGATTTGTGCCTGCCTGTTCCCAGCACCCAATGCATAGGATGTGCAGTCCAGCTTTTTTTTGACAGATATATAGAATCAAGAATGAAGTAATATTTCCATCAGATTCACAGCTCCTCTGCTATGGTGCAGCCAGCACAAATAGTATGGTGTGTACTGGCTGCACCATGCCAGGATTTTGGCTGTAGCGTTTCTCCCTCCACTGCTCTTCTCCGGTAACGCCATCTTGAATTGTGATCTAGTGCATGCACAGAAAAGCCATAGGAATCTTTGCCGGGTCTACGGGACCAGGCAGATCCCCCTGCCAAGTCTGCGCTTCCCCTACGTGTGCACAGAAATGTTTCAGGCCCTGCCAGTAAACTGGCAGAGACCCCCCCCATGCCATTTCTGTGCATGTGTGAGATCCCACAATCTGCATCCTGGGATGTGTGATGTAGAAATCCCATGAGTCAGTTTACAGTTCATCCATGTGCAGAAACTCTGCAAAGGCTTCTGGAGTGACCCATGGTGTTCCTGCGCAAGGGTGAGACCTAAGTACATAATTTTCGCCTAGACAAGAACCTAGATGAGTATAGTCCAACGCATTTCATCAGAAAACTAAGTTGTCAGGGACTGCCTTGGTAATTTCCTGACGAAACGTGTTGGGTGTAGCAATGGCATGACATCATCACACATGGGAATCTGCCTGTTTTGAAAGACTGCGGATACTGCTTAATGCGATTAGGTAGATATGGCTTGTAAGTACATACTATAATTTAATAACGCAGGTTTTTATATACTTCACTATAATCTATACCTTTTACCCTTTTATCGGCTGCTGGTAACCTTGGTTATTGATGGATAAGATTGTGGCTCCAAATAACATTTTGGAGGCACTTTGTTTTAAAGCTCTTTGACTATTTAACCCTTAATGGTCCACAACATTTGGTAAGAGTCTTGTGGCTTTATTGCATGTGAGTGGAGGTGTTAGAATACACAAGGGGCGATATTGCTGCATGAGAAAGTGGAAGCTTTAACCACTTGCCGACCACCGACCGCACTTGTACTGCGGCAGGTCGACTATTGCGGGAAATTTCGGACCTGTACGTAATTTCGTGCAATAGACACTGGGGGGCCAGAGGCGTGATCGCTCGCTGATTGGACAGAGGGGGAGCCAATCAGCGGGTCCACTGGACCCATTGTCCGCCGGCCACCCGCGATCATTTCCGAGAGAGGCAGAACGGCGGTCTGCCTATGTAAACAAGGCAGATCGCCATTCTGACAGGAGAGAAGATAAAGATCTTGTGTTCCTGCTAAGAAGAGCAACCCCCCCCACAGTTAGCAAGCACCAGCTAGGCACCCATTGATCGCCCCTGATGTTAACCCCTTCCCAGCCAGTGTCATTAGTACAGTGTCAGTGCATATTTTTAGCACTGATCACTGTAATAATTTCACTAGTTCCCAAAAAAGTGTCAGGTGTCCGATTTGTCCGCCCCAATGTGGCAGTCCCATTAAAAAACCCTGGCATTACTAGTAAAAAAAAACAACCCAATTGTCAGTTAGAGTAACGCAGTGCCGTATCACAAAAAATGGTCTGGTCATTAAGGGGGTAAAATCTTCCGCGGCTGAAGTGGTTAAAACAGTGAAAAAAACCACAATTTTAAACTGTTTTGAGGACGTTTATTTTTTTTTATTTATTGGTTTAAACATCAATCACTTGATGATTTCATGAGCACTTTATCAGCACTTTTGCATTCAGCACTTTCTCATGTTTGATATTTGTTATATTTATAGATTGATTTACATATTTTTGTATTTTATGAAAATGTATTTTGATATTGCACAATTTGCATTTTACAGTATGTGTGGTAACATTTCTATCTATGTGTATATAGTGAGATTGATATAGCGCTACACTATTTATTTTAACAGATCCTGAATTTGGTATTACAAATTGAGTGTTGGCAGCTTTATCTTTTTTAGGATTTTCTTTTCTCCAGCAAAGATTATTTTCCTTTAAAAAGAACCAACATGAGAGTTAAAGGAGTTGTAAAGGTACATTTTTTATTTTCTAAATAGGTTCCTTTAAGCTAGTGCATTGTTGCTTCACTTACCTTTTCCTTTGATTTACCTTCTAAAGGTTTGTTTTCTTTGTCTGAATTTCTCACTTCCTGTTTCTCCTCACTGAACTCCACACCATCATCCGAGTGGTGTGGAGTCATCCAGAACAGCTTACTGAACAGCTTACTGAGGATAAACAGGAAGTGAGAAATTCAGACAAAGAAAACAAAGAAAAAAAATATTTAGAAGGGAAATCTAAGGAAAAGGTAAGTGAACCAACAATGCACTAGCTTAAAGGAACCTATTTAGAAAATAAAAAACGAACCTTTACAACTCCTTTAAGGACATGAAATTTATATAAAAAAAAAATAATAAAAAAAAAAGGTATTTACTTACAATAGGGAGAAGGGAGAAGGCAGGAGAGAGGAACAGGTGAAAAGAGGTGAAGTTCTGCTTTAAAGTGTCACTAAACCACTATCATAAAAAACGATCAATAAATGGTGTATTACATGCTGTTCATACTCAATCAGTCACTATGAGATTCATTTTCTGTATTCTGCAAAAAACCTGGTTGATCCTGCTGTTCTCTATCCCCCCCATCTGTTAATGTCTCTAATTCAGCTAAGGATTTTGCAGCCATGGTGAGGTGACAACTCTGCACATGCTCAGTTTTCAGGGCGTTTCTACACTGAGCATTTCCTCCCTATCACATCTGAGCAGCCCATGTGACTATAGAGTCACACATGTGGGCGTATACACAGTGGTAAATAACAGCCCAACTCCCTCCCTCCTCCTCTATGCCCACTAACCAGCTAAACACCATGGGGTCGGGATACTACATGTAGATTGATGAAGGCTTCACCTCCCTCCTATTATAAGACACAGGCTGGAGGGGCGTGACACAGCCTGTATCAGGGAAATAGACGCCTTGATGCGCATGCGCGCACAAGGATGCGCGGCACCATGGTTAGGCGAACGCACGGCGCCGCGACGATGCACACGCACATGCGCAATGGCGCACGCACATGCGCAATGGCGCACGCACGGCGTAATGATGCCCGGCCTATTTAAACCCACTGCTGACAGTGGTGCATCGCTGGTGTATCTTCAGCTTGTCTGCGTTCCTGTGTCCTGTGAATCTGCTGTTCCTGATCCGTGTACCGACTCGGCTATCCTGACCTGATCCTTCTGACCCCCTGGCTTGATCCTTGGCTTTGCATCTGACTTCTCTCTGCCTGCTTCCTGCATCTGATCCTGGCTTGGCTACTGGACTTGTTTATCTTACCCTCTGAACTTGACTCTGATCCTGGACTGACTTCCTGTGTTGATCCCTGGCCTGGCTCCTGGCTCTGCTATCAAGTCTGTCCGCCGGTCCCTGCTTCCTGGACCATCCAAGCACGCCTGTCTCCAGTTCCAGCTACCAGGCACCCGTGCTTCTGTGGGCACCACACCTGCTGTGTCACCCTCAGTGCTGTGCTGCGCTCGGCCGCAAGGGGAGCCCTCCTAGCATCTCGGCCTTCTACCAAGTTCCTGACAGTATACACCAGCCATGTCAGAGGCCGACGGAGGTGTCTCCTCCCTGGAAGCCGTCAACCAGCACGTCACGGCTCTCTCTCAGGTCATCCAGAGACTGTGGGAGGAACACTCCCAATTAGAGGGCCGCCTGCTTCATCCACCAACCACACCGGTCCTCAACGTTCCGGATTCTTCCTCAGACAGCTCACCTGTGACTCCTCCTACTGTGGTGATGCCCTCTCCGGAGCCACGAGTACCCACACCTGAACGCTTTTCTGGAGATCGGAAGAAGTTCAGGGCCTTTAGAAACGCCTGTTATCTGTACCTGGACTTGCAGCCACTGACTTTTTCCATTGAATCAATAAAAGTGGGGTTCATCATTTCACTACTGAGTGGTGACCCTCAAGTATGGGCCCATGGCCTATTGGAACAGAAAGACCCTGCTATAGACTCTGTGGAACAGTTCTTTCAAACCATGGCTCGGTTATATGATGACCCTTTGCGGGTAGCCACTACTGAGGCTACTCTGCATGCCTTACGGCAAGACCATCGCCCTGCAGAGGATTACACGGTGGAATTCCGCACATGGGCCACAGATTCAGGTTGGAATGAGGCAGCCTTAAGATTTCAGTATCGGTTGGGGCTGTCCGATTCCCTCAAAGATGAACTAGCCAGAGTAGAGACCCCTTCAACTCTAGAAGATCTCATTCAACTCACAATTAAGCTTGATAGACGCCTACGTGAACGCCAGTCTGAACGCATGCAAACCTCCCGACTTGCTCGGATACGATCTGAAGCACTCCCTATGTCTAATTCCATGCATGTTAGCCTGGTCCGTCCAGCATTATCTTCAGAGGAGAAACTCCGCCGCCGACGGGCGAATCTTTGCTTCTACTGTGGGGGCTTGGGACACTACATAGACAATTGCCCCATAAGACCTGGGAAACGATTTCCCCGTACGCCAGTCTATTGTCAAGTATCCAAGTCTTCCTCCGCTCATGTTGCTCTTCAGATCACATTACAGCTGGCAGGAGAAGAAATCCATCTCCAGGCAATACTCGACTCTGGGGCGTGTAGTTGCTTTCTGGATCTAGCCCTGGCAAAAAGACTTACTATTCCTCTTTATCAGAAGAAGCAAAAACTGACCGTTCACCTGGCCGATGGCTCAATGCCCAGCTCTGGGCACGTCACTCTAGAAACTGCCCCTATCCTGACCTCTATCAATTCAGGCCATCAGGAATTCCTACATTTTGACGTATTGAGCTCTCCTCTATTCCCTGTCATTCTGAGAATCCCATGGCTCCAGGCGCACAATCCTCAGGTTGATTGGTTCAAAAAGGAAGTACTCTTTACCTCTTCTTACTGCCAGCAACATTGTCTCGTTCCTGTATCCAAGAACGCTTCCAGTTGTTTGTCCGTTCAAACTACGCCTAGTGTGGACCACAGTATACCCGCAGCCTAGTGATGAGCCGAACACCCCCGGGTTCGGTTCGCACCAGAACCCGCGAACGGACCGAAAGTTCGTACGAACATTAGAACCCTATTAAATACAATGGATGCGAACGTTCGAATTCTAAAGTGCTAATTATAACAACTATTATGCATGTTATTGTCCTAAAAAGGGTTTGGGAACCCGGGTTCTGCACCAGGGGACATGTATCAATGCAAAAAGAAGTTTTAAAAACGGTCGTTTTTCGGGAGCAGTCATTTTAATGATGCATAAAGTGAAAAAAAAAAAGTCAAATATTCCTTTAAATATCGTACCTGGGGGGTGTCTAAAGTATGCCTGTGAAGTGCCACGTGTTTCCCGTGTTTAGAACTGTCCCTGCACAAAATGACACTTCTAAAGGAAAAAAAAGCCATTTAAAACTGCTTGCGGCTTTAATGTAATGTCTGGTCCCGGTAATATGGATGAAAATCTTTAAGAAAAATGGCATAGCTACCCCATGACCCCCCCCCCCCTACCCCAGCCCATTACCAGCCCCTTTGGGTCTTGTATGGATATTAAGGGGAACCCCGCACATAAAATAAAAAAGGCCCTATATACTCTGAACAGCCGTATACAGGCGGTGCATACAAGACAGGGACTGTAGGTTTGTTCTTATGTAGAATCTGTTTGTAATTTTGAACAGGTACATTGTTTAAGTGTAGCTCCAGCCCAAAAATCTATTTTTAAACTTTTTGGAAAACATAGGTAAGGGTTATCACCCCTGTAACATTTGTTTTGCTGTCTGTGCCCCTGTTCAGAACATTTCACCTCACTTTCCGTCCCAATGACAACTGTTTTTGAAATGTGGTGTTTTTCTTGAAACAAGGATTGCTGATAAAGCATCAGTACAGAGGAGACACCTTTCTCCCATATTAATTCTTACAGGAGAGAATTTTCCTTCCTAGGGGTAGATTTCCTCTCACTTCCTGTTGTCTTCTTGCGTTTGCAAGTAGGAGTCGTTTGTAAGTTGGATGTTTGAAAGTAGGGACCTGCCGTAGATACTCTGCAGAAATAGGCCCCTTAGTTGTTGGTGTTGGCACAACACTGTAAGCACTCACAGTTACTCTTGGTTGGTGCTGGAACGCCCTGCTGTCAACTATTATATCAGGAATTGTAATTACATATAATTGTTGAACAGTGGTAGTAAAAATTGGGCCTTTGATGGTGGTGCTGGTGCCACAACACTGTAAGCCCTGACAGTTACTCTTGGTGGGTGCAGCAATGGGCCCTGCTGTGAATTATTAGATCAAGAATTGTAATTGCATGCCCCTGTTGAACAGGGGCTGAAAAATTGGGCCTTTGGTGGTGGTGGTGGTGTTGACACAACACTGTAAGCCCTCAGAGTTACTCTTGGTGGGTGCAGGAATGGGCCCTGCTGTGAATTATTAGATCAAGAATTGTAATTACATGCCCCTGTTGAACAGGGGCTGAAAAATTGGGCCTTAGGCACTGGTGGCACAACACTACAACCCCTCACAGATACTGTACTTGGAGCACAGCAATGAGCCCTGTTGCAAAGTATTGCTTCAAAAATTGTAATGACACGCCCCTGTTAAACAGGGGCTGAAAAATTGGGCCTTAGGCACTGGTGCCACAACACTCCAACCCCTCACAGATACTGTACTTGGAGCACAGCAATGAGCCCTATGGCAAATTATTGCTAAAAAAATTGTAATTACACGCCCCTGTAAAACAGGGGCTGAAAAATTGGGCCTTAGCCACTGGTGGCGGCACCCATAAACAAAAATGATCTTCCAAGCTATCATCATCAATCGTATCATTGAGGACTCGGAGGAGGAGGATAGCCAGTCAACATAACAGCACAGACACTCAGCATCAGCATCAGTCTTGAAGGGATGTGACATGTTAAAATCAATTAGTCTGTTATATCAGCATCAGGTGTGTGGTAGCTGGTGGTGATCCAAGACTGGTTCATCTTGATGAAAGTCAGTCGATCAACCGAGTCGGTGGACAGGCGCACCCTGTGATCCGTGACAAATCCTCCAGCAGCACTGAATGTGCGTTCCGAAAGAACGCTGGATGCAGGACAGGCCAGTAGCTCAATTGCATACTGTGCAAGCTCTGGCCAGTGATCCATCCTCAAGACCCAGTAAGCCAGAGGATTTTCGGTGGAGAAGGTGTCCAAGTCTGACCTTGCCCCTAGATATTCCTGCACCATGTTTATCAGACGCTGGCGATGGTTGCTGGAACCAATCATACTTTGGGGCTGCGGACTAAAGAATTGTCTGAACGCATCGGTCAGACGGCCACCTTCCCCACCGCTCCTTCTTTGACTGGCCGAAGCCTCAGCAACTCGTTGTCCTGGACCAGGAGTTTGTAACCTCCCAGTCTCTGGGAACGCGTTGCACAGACCTTTCTGCAAGGCCTCCCGGAGTTGTCTCATCCTCTGCTCCCTCTGCGACGGTAACATAAGGTCCGCAACCTTACCCTTGTACCGTGGATCAAGGAGAGTGGCCAGCCAGTAATGGTCCCTCTCCTTGATCCGAAGAATACGAGGATCCTTCCGCAGACTTTGCAGGATCAGGGAGGCCATGCAGCGTAGGTTTGCTGAGGCATTCGCTCCGGAGTCCTCTGGGTCACTAAGGACGACATGATCCGCAGTCACCTCCTCCCAGCCACGTACAAGTCCACTGGTTTCTTGGGACTGTAAATCATCCCTAAAAGACTGCTGCTGATGATGCTGAGTGCCAGCCTCCACCTCCATGCTGACACAATCCTCCTCCTCCTCCTCCTCCTCCTCCTCTTACTCTTCCTGTGCGATGGGTGGGACAGAAGGAACACTGTCTGGGTAAAGGGGGCCTTGAGAGGCAAGGAAGTCCTCCTCTTCCTGCCTCTGTTCTGCCTCAAGTGCCCTGTCCATTATTCCACGCAGCGTGTGCTCCAACAGGTGGACAAGAGGTACAGTGTCACTGATGCATGCACTGTCACTGCTCACCATCCTCGTGGCCTCCTCAAATGGTGCCAGGACAGTGCATGCATCCCTGATCATGCCCCACTGGCGTGGAGAAAAAAAACCAAGCTCCCCTGACCCTGTCCTGGTGCCGTAGTCGCACAGGTACTCATTGATGGCCCTCTGCTGCGTGTGCAGCCGCTGCAGCATGGCCAACGTTGAGTTCCACCTGGTGGGCATGTCACATATAAGGCGGTTCTTGGGCAGGTTCAACTCCTTTTGCAGCTCAGCCAGGCGAGCACTGGCATTATAAGATCTGCGGAAATGCACACAGACTTTCCTGGCCTGCCTCAGGACATCCTGTAAGCCCGGGTACCTGCCCAAGAACCGCTGCACCACCAGGTTAAGGACGTGAGCCACACAGGGCACATGGGTCAGTTGTCCCTGTCGGAGGGCGGAGAGGAGGTTGGTGCCATTGTTGCAAACCACCATTCCTGGCTTAAGCTGGCGTGGCGTCAACCACCTCTCGGCCTGGCCCTGCAGAGCAGACAGGACCTCTGCCCCAGTGTGGCTTCTGTCCCCCAAACACACCAGCGCAAGCACGGCATGGCATCTTTTTGCCTGCGTACATGCGTAGCCCCGTGAACGGCTACGGAGCACCGCTGGTTCATAGGACAAACCACAGGAAGAGGCCATGGAGGAAGAAGAAGAGGAGGGGGTGGAGGAGAGAGGTGTGTCACAACCAGTAGTAGCATTTTGGAGGCGTGGCGGTGGGACAACCTCCAACACTACTGCACCTTGTCCTGCATCCTTCCCAGCTGCCAAAAGAGTGACCCAATGGGCCGTGAAAGAAAGGTAACGTCCCTGTCCATGCCTGCTGGACCATGAGTCAGCGGTAATATGCACCTTACCGCTGACCGCCCTGTCCAGCGAGGCCAAGACATTGCCTTCCACATGCCGGTAGAGAGCCGGAATAGCCTTCCGTGAGAAAAAGTGGCGTTTGGGAACCTGCCACTGAGGAACCGCACATTGCACAAACTCACGGAAGGGGGCCGAGTCTACCAACTGAAAAGGCAGCAGTTGAAGCGCTAGCAATTTAGCCAAGCTAGCATTCAACCGCTGGGCATGTGGATGGCTGGGAGTGAACTTCTTTCGACGGTCCAGCAGCTGGGGCAGGGAAATTTGCCTGCTAGAATCGGACGTCGGTGTACTGCTAGCAGAGTGGCCGCAAGTACTTGGCTGTGACACACCTAATTCTACACCTTCATTCCTCTCAGTGCATGTTTCAGAGAGGACTGAAGTTATAGTGGGGTTGGAAATCCCAGCTGATGCGGTGCAAGGAGAGGTCCGCTTTGTTCTTTGGTGTGGGTCTTTGAGGTAGGCTTGCCAACGAGCTGCATGGCAGGTCAACATATGTCTGGTCAGGCATGTGGTACCCAAGCGGCTGATGTTTTGGCCACGCGATATACGCTTGAGACATATGTTGCAAACAGCAGCTGTGCGATCTGATGCACTAGCCTCAGGTGTGATTCCGTCGGTGTACTGCCCTTACGCTGGCCACCAAAGGGCATCCTGTCTCGTTGGAGATGTGCCTCCTCCTCATCCTCCTCCTCCTCTCTCCTATTAGGCACCCACGTGGAGTCAGTGACCTCATCATCCCCTCCCTCCTCATCACTGGAGCCAATCTGGCAGTATGCTGCAGCTGCTGGAACATGACTGCCAGATTGGTGTCCTTCTTGAGCATCCCCTCTGTCTGCTCTCACCCTACTGCCTTCCTGTAGCTGGGTTTCATCATCAGACCCTTCGAAACGCTGGGCATCCTCCTGGAGCATGTACCCAACACTGTGCTCAAACAGTTCGGGGGACTCCTCAGGAGGAGGACATGGTGGGTCTAGGGAAGGAGTGACTGATGATGAGTCTGACATTGATACCAGGGAAGAGGACGCTTTGGCAGCTGCTTTGCCAGTACCCTGAGCCTGGGTGAGAGAGGATGAGGAGGAGGAGGAGGGCTTGGTCATCCACTCTACCAAGTCTTCGGCATGATGTGGCTCAACATGTCCAGCTGCGGAAAAGAAGGACAAGCGTGTCCCATGGCCATGTGCTGATGACAATGCACCGCGTCCACGACCAGCACTGTTGCCCCCAGACACAGAGCCTGCTTGCCCTCTTTTATTGCCTCCTGACTGTCTGCCTCTCCTTGTTTGCCTTCCAGACATTCTAATAGATGGCCTGCAGGGAGATGGGAAAAAAGCAATAAGGGCTACCTTCAGGTGTCCTTCTCTGTCCCTTGAAACAAGGACTTGCACAGTGAAAGAAACTGACACTCTCCCTACCTACAGTTTTCTGTCCCTAGAAAAAATGTTTTTTTTAAGCACAATATAGCACAAGGAGAATTCACTCACTGTCCTTCCAGGTCCCTAGAAACAAGGACTTGCACAGTGAAAGAAACTGACACTCTCCCTACCTACAGTTTTCTGTCCCTAGAAAAAATGTTTTTTTTAAGCACAATATAGCACAAGGAGAATTCACTCACTGTCCTTCCAGGTCCCTAGAAACAAGGACTTGCACAGTGAAAGAAACTGACACTCTCCCTACCTACAGTTTTCTGTCCCTAGAAAAAATGTTTTTTTTAAGCACAATATAGCACAAGGAGAATTCACTCACTGTCCTTCCAGGTCCCTAGAAACAAGGACTTGCACAGTGAAAGAAACTGACACTCTCCCTACCTACAGTTTTCTGTCCCTAGAAAAAATGTTATTTTTAAGCACAATATAGCACAAGGAGAATTCACTCACTGTCCTTCCAGGTCCCTAGAAACAAGGACTTGCACAGTGAAATAAACTGACACTCTCCCTACCTACAGTTTTCTGTCCCTAGAAAAAATGTTTTTTTTAAGCACAATATAGCACAAGGAGAATTCACTCACTGTCCTTCCAGGTCCCTAGAAACAAGGACTTGCACAGTGAAAGAAACTGACACTCTCCCTACCTACAGTTTTCTGTCCCTAGAAAAAATGTTTGTTTTAAGCACAATATAGCACAAGGAGAATTCACTCACTGTCCTTCCAGGTCCCTAGAAACAAGGACTTACACAGTGAAAGAAACTGACACTCTCCCTACCTACAGTTTTCTGTCCCTAGAAAAAATGTTTTTTTTAAGCACAATATAGCACAAGGAGAATTCACTCACTGTCCTTCCAGGTCCCTAGAAACAAGGACTTGCACAGTGAAAGAAACTGACACTCTCCCTACCTACAGTTTTCTGTCCCTAGAAAAAATGTTTTTTTTAAGCACAATATAGCACAAGGAGAATTCACTCACTGTCCTTCCAGGTCCCTAGAAACAAGGACTTGCACAGTGAAAGAAACTGACACTCTCCCTACCTACAGTTTTCTGTCCCTAGAAAAAATGTTTTTTTAAGCACAATATAGCACAAGGAGAATTCACTCACTGTCCTTCCAGGTCCCTGGAAACAAGGACTTGCACAGTGAAAGAAACTGACACTCTCCCTACCTACAGTTTTCTGTCCCTAGAAAAAATGTTTTTTTTAAGCACAATATAGCACAAGGAGAATTCACTCACTGTCCTTCCAGGTCCCTAGAAACAAGGACTTACACAGTGAAAGAAACTGACACTCTCCCTACCTACAGTTTTCTGTCCCTAGAAAAAATGTTTTTTTTAAGCACAATATAGCACAAGGAGAATTCACTCACTGTCCTTCCAGGTCCCTAGAAACAAGGACTTGCACAGTGAAAGAAACTGACACTCTCCCTACCTACAGTTTTCTGTCCCTAGAAAAAATGTTTTTTTTAAGCACAATATAGCACAAGGAGAATTCACTCACTGTCCTTCCAGGTCCCTAGAAACAAGGACTTACACAGTGAAAGAAACTGACACTCTCCCTACCTACAGTTTTCTGTCCCTAGAAAAAATGTTTTTTTTAAGCACAATATAGCACAAGGAGAATTCACTCACTGTCCTTCCAGGTCCCTAGAAACAAGGACTTGCACAGTGAAAGAAACTGACACTCTCCCTACCTACAGTTTTCTGTCCCTAGAAAAAATGTTTTTTTTAAGCACAATATAGCACAAGGAGAATTCACACACTGTCCTTCCAGGTCCCTAGAAACAAGGACTTGCACAGTGAAAGAAACTGACACTCTCCCTACCTACAGTTTTCTGTCCCTAGAAAAAATGTTTTTTTTAAGCACAATATAGCACAAGGAGAATGCACTCACTGTCCTTCCAGGTCCCTAGAAACAAGGACTTGCACAGTGAAAGAAACTGACACTCTCCCTACCTACAGTTTTCTGTCCCTAGAAAAAATGTTTTTTTTAAGCACAATATAGCACAAGGAGAATTCACTCACTGTCCTTCCAGGTCCCTAGAAACAAGGACTTACACAGTGAAAGAAACTGACACTCTCCCTACCTACAGTTTTCTGTCCCTAGAAAAAATGTTTTTTTTAAGCACAATATAGCACAAGGAGAATTCACTCACTGTCCTTCCAGGTCCCTAGAAACAAGGACTTGCACAGTGAAAGAAACTGACACTCTCCCTACCTACAGTTTTCTGTCCCTAGAAAAAATGTTTTTTTTAAGCACAATATAGCACAAGGAGAATTCACACACTGTCCTTCCAGGTCCCTAGAAACAAGGACTTGCACAGTGAAAGAAACTGACACTCTCCCTACCTACAGTTTTCTGTCCCTAGAAAAAATGTTTTTTTTAAGCACAATATAGCACAAGGAGAATGCACTCACTGTCCTTCCAGGTCCCTAGAAACAAGGACTTGCACAGTGAAAGAAACTGACACTCTCCCTACCTACAGTTTTCTGTCCCTAGAAAAAATGTTTTTTTTAAGCACAATATAGCACAAGGAAAATTCACTCACTGTCCTTCCAGGTCCCTAGAAACAAGGACTTGCACAGTGAAATAAACTGACACTCTCCCTACCTACAGTTTTCTGTCCCTAGAAAAAATGTTTTTTTTTAAGCACAATATAGCACAAGGAGAATTCACTCACTGTCCTTCCAGGTCCCTAGAAACAAGGACTTGCACAGTGAAAGAAACTGACACTCTCCCTACCTACAGTTTTCTGTCCCTAGAAAAAATGTTTTTTTTAAGCACAATATAGCACAAGGAGAATTCACTCACTGTCCTTCCAGGTCCCTAGAAACAAGGACTTACACAGTGAAAGAAACTGACACTCTCCCTACCTACAGTTTTCTGTCCCTAGAAAAAATGTTTTTTTTAAGCACAATATAGCACAAGGAGAATTCACTCACTGTCCTTCCAGGTCCCTAGAAACAAGGACTTGCACAGTGAAAGAAACTGACACTCTCCCTACCTACAGTTTTCTGTCCCTAGAAAAAATGTTTTTTTTAAGCACAATATAGCACAAGGAGAATTCACTCACTGTCCTTCCAGGTCCCTAGAAACAAGGACTTACACAGTGAAAGAAACTGACACTCTCCCTACCTACAGTTTTCTGTCCCTAGAAAAAATGTTTTTTTTAAGCACAATATAGCACAAGGAGAATTCACTCACTGTCCTTCCAGGTCCCTAGAAACAAGGACTTGCACAGTGAAATAAACTGACACTCTCCCTACCTACAGTTTTCTGTCCCTAGAAAAAATGTTTTTTTTAAGCACAATATAGCACAAGGAGAATTCACACACTGTCCTTCCAGGTCCCTAGAAACAAGGACTTGCACAGTGAAAGAAACTGACACTCTCCCTACCTACAGTTTTCTGTCCCTAGAAAAAATGTTTTTTTTAAGCACAATATAGCACAAGGAGAATGCACTCACTGTCCTTCCAGGTCCCTAGAAACAAGGACTTGCACAGTGAAAGAAACTGACACTCTCCCTACCTACAGTTTTCTGTCCCTAGAAAAAATGTTTTTTTTAAGCACAATATAGCACAAGGAGAATTCACTCACTGTCCTTCCAGGTCCCTAGAAACAAGGACTTGCACAGTGAAAGAAACTGACACTCTCCCTACCTACAGTTTTCTGTCCCTAGAAAAAATGTTTTTTTTAAGCACAATATAGCACAAGGAGAATTCACTCACTGTCCTTCCAGGTCCCTAGAAACAAGGACTTACACAGTGAAAGAAACTGACACTCTCCCTACCTACAGTTTTCTGTCCCTAGAAAAAATGTTTTTTTTAAGCACAATATAGCACAAGGAGAATTCACTCACTGTCCTTCCAGGTCCCTAGAAACAAGGACTTGCACAGTGAAAGAAACTGACACTCTCCCTACCTACAGTTTTCTGTCCCTAGAAAAAATGTTTTTTTTAAGCACAATATAGCACAAGGAGAATTCACTCACTGTCCTTCCAGGTCCCTAGAAACAAGGACTTGCACAGTGAAAGAAACTGACACTCTCCCTACCTACAGTTTTCTGTCCCTAGAAAAAATGTTTTTTTTAAGCACAATATAGCACAAGGAGAATTCACTCACTGTCCTTCCAGGTCCCTGGAAACAAGGACTTGCACAGTGAAAGAAACTGACACTCTCCCTACCTACAGTTTTCTGTCCCTAGAAAAAATGTTTTTTTTAAGCACAATATAGCACAAGGAGAATTCACTCACTGTCCTTCCAGGTCCCTAGAAACAAGGACTTACACAGTGAAAGAAACTGACACTCTCCCTACCTACAGTTTTCTGTCCCTAGAAAAAATGTTTTTTTTAAGCACAATATAGCGCAAGGAGAATTCACTCACTGTCCTTCCAGGTCCCTAGAAACAAGGACTTGCACAGTGAAAGAAACTGACACTCTCCCTACCTACAGTTTTCTGTCCCTAGAAAAAATGTTTTTTTTAAGCACAATATAGCACAAGGAGAATTCACTCACTGTCCTTCCAGGTCCCTAGAAACAAGGACTTGCACAGTGAAAGAAACTGACACTCTCCCTACCTACAGTTTTCTGTCCCTAGAAAAAATGTTTTTTTTAAGCACAATATAGCACAAGGAGAATTCACTCACTGTCCTTCCAGGTCCCTGGAAACAAGGACTTGCACAGTGAAAGAAACTGACACTCTCCCTACCTACAGTTTTCTGTCCCTAGAAAAAATGTTTTTTTTAAGCACAATATAGCACAAGGAGAATTCACTCACTGTCCTTCCAGGTCCCTAGAAACAAGGACTTACACAGTGAAATAAACTGACACTCTCCCTACCTACAGTTTTCTGTCCCTAGAAAAAATGTTTTTTTTAAGCACAATATAGCACAAGGAGAATTCACTCACTGTCCTTCCAGGTCCCTAGAAACAAGGACTTGCACAGTGAAAGAAACTGACACTCTCCCTACCTACAGTTTTCTGTCCCTAGAAAAAATGTTTTTTTTAAGCACAATATAGCACAAGGAGAATTCACTCACTGTCCTTCCAGGTCCCTGGAAACAAGGACTTGCACAGTGAAAGAAACTGACACTCTCCCTACCTACAGTTTTCTGTCCCTAGAAAAAATGTTTTTTTTAAGCACAATATAGCACAAGGAGAATTCACTCACTGTCCTTCCAGGTCCCTAGAAACAAGGACTTACACAGTGAAAGAAACTGACACTCTCCCTACCTACAGTTTTCTGTCCCTAGAAAAAATGTTTTTTTTAAGCACAATATAGCACAAGGAGAATTCACTCACTGTCCTTCCAGGTCCCTAGAAACAAGGACTTGCACAGTGAAAGAAACTGACACTCTCCCTACCTACAGTTTTCTGTCCCTAGAAAAAATGTTTTTTTTAAGCACAATATAGCACAAGGAGAATTCACTCACTGTCCTTCCAGGTCCCTAGAAACAAGGACTTGCACAGTGAAAGAAACTGACACTCTCCCTACCTACAGTTTTCTGTCCCTAGAAAAAATGTTTTTTTTAAGCACAATATAGCACAAGGAGAATTCACTCACTGTCCTTCCAGGTCCCTAGAAACAAGGACTTGCACAGTGAAAGAAACTGACACTCTCCCTACCTACAGTTTTCTGTCCCTAGAAAAAATGTTTTTTTTAAGCACACTATAGCACAAGGAGAATTCACTCACTGTCCTTCCCAGTCCCTAGAAACAAGGACTTGCACAGTGAAAGAAACTGACACTCTCCCTACCTACAGTTTTCTGTCCCTAGAAAAAATGTTTTTTTAAGCACAATATAGCACAAGGAGAATTCACTCACTGTCCTTCCAGGTCCCTAGAAACAAGGACTTGCACAGTGAAAGAAACTGACACTCTCCCTACCTACAGTTTTCTGTCCCTAGAAAAAATGTTTTTTTTAAGCACAATATAGCACAAGGAGAATTCACTCACTGTCCTTCCAGGTCCCTGGAAACAAGGACTTGCACAGTGAAAGAAACTGACACTCTCCCTACCTACAGTTTTCTGTCCCTAGAAAAAATGTTTTTTTTAAGCACAATATAGCACAAGGAGAATTCACTCACTGTCCTTCCAGGTCCCTAGAAACAAGGACTTACACAGTGAAAGAAACTGACACTCTCCCTACCTACAGTTTTCTGTCCCTAGAAAAAATGTTTTTTTTAAGCACAATATAGCACAAGGAGAATTCACTCACTGTCCTTCCAGGTCCCTAGAAACAAGGACTTGCACAGTGAAAGAAACTGACACTCTCCCTACCTACAGTTTTCTGTCCCTAGAAAAAATGTTTTTTTTAAGCACAATATAGCACAAGGAGAATTCACTCACTGTCCTTCCAGGTCCCTGGAAACAAGGACTTGCACAGTGAAAGAAACTGACACTCTCCCTACCTACAGTTTTCTGTCCCTAGAAAAAAATGTTTTTTTTAAGCACACTATAGCACAAGGAGAATTCACTCACTGTCCTTCCCAGTCCCTAGAAACAAGGACTTGCACAGTGAAAGAAACTGACACTCTCCCTACCTACAGTTTTCTGTCCCTAGAAAAAATGTTTTTTTAAGCACAATATAGCACAAGGAGAATTCACTCACTGTCCTTACAGGTCCCTAGAAACAAGGACTTGCACAGTGAAAGAAACTGACACTCTCCCTACCTACAGTTTTCTGTCCCTAGAAAAAATGTTTTTTTTAAGCACAATATAGCACAAGGAGAATTCACTCACTGTCCTTCCAGGTCCCTGGAAACAAGGACTTGCACAGTGAAAGAAACTGACACTCTCCCTACCTACAGTTTTCTGTCCCTAGAAAAAATGTTTTTTTAAGCACAATATAGCACAAGGATAATTCACTCACTGTCCTTCCAGGTCCCTAGAAACAAGGACTTACACAGTGAAAGAAACTGACACTCTCCCTACCTACAGTTTTCTGTCCCTAGAAAAAATGTTTTTTTTAAGCACACTATAGCACAAGCACAAAACACACTGACACTCTCCCTACCTATCCTTCTCTTTCCCTAAACTAAAGGAATCCAGGTTAAGCAAGAAAGAAATAAAAGTCACTGTCCCTGCCTATGCTGCTCTATCCCTGCTCCGGAACACACTACACTAGGCCGCCGTGCTGGCGGCCTTTTATAGTGTGGGGCGTGTACTAAACACCCTCAGCAATAATTGGCCACAGGCATCCTGCCTGTGGCCAATCATTGCTCTCCTCGCTGCCGGCGCTGTGATTGGCCAAGCATGCGGGGTCACAGTGCATGCTTGGTCAATCACAGCGCCTGGATGACACTGCGATGGCGTAGTGCATTGTGGGCCGTTCGCGTCACTCGAATTTGGCGCGAACGGCCCAAATCGTTCGATCTTCGTCGAACGATCGAACAGCCGATGTTCGAGTCGAACGTATGTTCGATTCGAACACGAAGCTCATCCCTACCGCAGCCTATCAGGACTTTCTAGACGTCTTCGACAAGAAGAAAGCCGACACTCTACCCCCACATCGTTCTTATGATTGCCCCATCGAGTTGCTGCCAGGAGCAGAGATTCCGTTCGGACGGATTTTCCCTCTTTCTGAAACTGAACTTGAAACGCTGAGGCAATATATAGACGAAAACCTTGAGAAAAAGTTTATCCGCCCGTCCTCATCCCCTGCCGGTGCCGGTATCTTCTTTGTTGAGAAGAAGGACAAGACGTTAAGACCCTGTGTGGACTACAGGGAACTAAACAAGGTTACCCTTAAAAACCGCTATCCGCTCCCCCTCATCTCCGAACTCTTCCAGAGATTTCGCACAGCCCGCGTCTTTACCAAGCTCGATCTACGCGGAGCTTACAACCTAATCCGCATAAGGGAAGGGGACGAGTGGAAGACAGCATTTAGAACAAGATTCGGGCATTTCGAATATCTAGTAATGCCATTTGGACTGTGCAATGCCCCAGCTACATTTCAATATTTCATAAATGACATTTTCCGGGAGTACTTAGACCACTTCGTTGTCGTCTACCTCGACGACATTCTTGTATTCTCTGCCTCTCTGGAACTTCACAGAACGCACGTCAGAAATGTGCTGAGCATCCTCAGAATTCACGGTCTGTACGCTAAAGCCGAAAAATGTGAGTTCGAGAAGACGTCAATCCAATTCTTGGGGCTCATCATCACCATTGGTGGAATAGCTATGGATCCTCAGAAGGTCAAGGCTATCCTGGAGTGGCCAGCACCTTCCGACAAGAAGGGTGTCCAGAGATTCATTGGCTTCGCCAACTTCTACAGAAGGTTTATAAAGAACTTTTCCACCATTGTTTTACCTATTACTCAGATAACCGGCCAACATACCAAGTTCTTTTGGTCTGAAGCAGCGCAAGCCGCCTTCGATCAACTCAAATCTTTCTTTACCTCAGCACCAGTCTTACAGCATCCAGACCCTGCCCTACCCTATGTCCTGGAAGTCGATGCTTCGGAGGTGGCCACAGGAGCAGTACTATCTCAACGCCAGGGTCCTAAAGCACTGCTTCATCCCGTGGCCTTCTCTTCACGGAAGATGAGTCAGCCAGAAAAGAATTATGACGTAGGGGATCGTGAACTTTTAGCAATTAAGACCGCTTTGGAGGAATGGAGATACCTCCTTGAAGGTGCCACCAATCCTATCTTGATCTTCACGGATCATAAGAATTTAGAGTATCTCCGCACGGCCAAACAGTTGAGACCCCGACAGGCTCGATTGGCCTTGTTCTTTTCTAGGTTTAATTTCCATATAACCTACCGGCCAGGGTCGAAGAATGGGAAGGCTGACGCCTTATTTCGAATGTTTCCGGATACCCCTAAGGAAATCTCACCCAGTACAATCCTGTCTTCTCAAAACTTTCTGTTGTTACAGCCTGATTTAAGGACTTCAATTGAGCAGGCATCTACTCAGTGCACCGAGGAAGAAAGCTCCTCTTTAAGAAATCAGGAGGGGCTTCTGTGGCACCAAGACAAGATCTTCGTCCCTCAGCAGGTCAGGGTTCAGGTTCTAAGGACCTTTCACGACCACCAGCTAGCCGGTCACTTTGGGGTCCGGAAGACAACTGAGCTCGTTCAACGATCCTTGTGGTGGCCTACTCTGAGGTCTGACTGCAAGGAATATGTAAATTCCTGTATGACTTGCCAACGGAACAAGGGGTCCAACGCTAAATCTTGGGGTCTGTTGAGACCACTACCAGTCCCTGAACAACCGTGGAAAAACATTTCTGTGGACTTTATAGTAGATCTGCCACCCTCGGAAAATTTCACAACCATCTTGGTTGTAGTAGACCGACTCTCCAAGATGGCACATTTCGTACCAATGATGGGCACACCGTCTGCTACAGACACAGCAAAAGTCTTTATAAAGGAGATAGTCAGACTGCATGGCTTACCGGACAACATCGTGTCTGACAGAGGTGTGCAATTCACCTCTAAGTTCTGGAGGAACCTCTGCAAATCATTATCCATCAAGACTTGTTTTTCCACAGCCTACCACCCACAAAGCAACGGCCAGACTGAAAGAACTAATCAAACGCTAGAGCAATATTTGCGGTGTTTTTGTTCCTTTTCTCAGGATGACTGGTTCTCACTTTTGCCTTGTGCGGAATTCGCATATAATAACTCTGTACACACCGCAACCAACCAGTCACCATTCTGGGCAAATTATGGCTTCCACCCATCTTTCTTACCCAATACCATCCCCGAATCCTCAGTTCCGGCAGTCCAGGACAGAATAAACTTCATTCAGGCAAATTACCAGACTCTCTGGGACACAATGAAGAAAGCCCAAGAAGCTTACAAAAAACATTATGACAGAAGGAGAAGAGGAGATCCCACCTTTAAAGTTGGGGACAAAGTCTGGCTGTCATCAGTCAACCTTAAATTGCCATGTCCGTCCCGGAAACTGGGGCCAAAGTTTGTTGGTCCTTTTGAAATTAAGCGGGAGATCAATCCCGTAGCCTTTGAACTTGCTCTACCTGAAACTTATAGAATCCATCCCGTGTTTCATGTGTCATTGCTTAAACATGCCATCTCTAGTTCTTTTCCAGGAAGAGAAGAGGTACCTCCGCCTCCGGTCCTGGTTGGAGACAAAACTGAATTCGAGGTGGAGTCCATTCTTGATTGTCGACGGAGAGGTAGGACAATTCAGTTTTTAATTAAATGGAAGGGATATTCTGCAGAAGAGAACTCTTGGGAGCCTGCAAGTTATGTACACGCCCCGAGGCTTATACAGAGATTCCGCAGCAGTCACCCTGAAAAATGGGCACGCCTGGGCATCCGGAGGCTGCCCCTTGGGGGGGGGCACTATCAGGGAAATAGACGCCTTGATGCGCATGCGCGCACAAGGATGCGCGGCACCATGGTTAGGCGAACGCGTGGCACCGTGACGATGCGCATGCACATGCGCAATGGCGCACGCACATGCGCAATGGCGCACGCACGGCGTAATGATGCCCGACCTATTTAAACCCACTGCTGACAGTGGTACATCGCTGGTGTATCTTCAGCTTGTCTGCGTTCCTGTGTCCTGTGAATCTGCTGTTCCTGATCCGTGTACCGACTCGGCTATCCTGACCTGATCCTTCTGACCCCCTGGCTTGATCCTTGGCTTTGCATCTGACTTCTCTCTGCCTGCTTCCTGCATCTGATCCTGGCTTGGCTACTGGACTTGTTTATCTTACCCTCTGAACTTGACTCTGATCCTGGACTGACTTCCTGTGTTGATCCCTGGCCTGGCTCCTGGCTCTGCTATCAAGTCTGTCCGCTGGTCCCTGCTTCCTGGACCATCCAAGCACGCCTGTCTCCAGTTCCAGCTACCAGGCACCCGTGCTTCTGTGGGCACCACACCTGCTGTGTCACCCTCAGTGGTGTGCTGCGCTCGGCCGCAAGGGGAGCCCTCCTAGCATCTCGGCCTTCTACCAAGTTCCTGACAGCCTGTGACTGGCAGAAACACGCCCACACCATGTTATTGCCAAAAAATATTAAAGATTTGATTTCAAATATATATATTTGTATGACAATTTTAAAACAGTTTATCCAAATTAATAATTTATTTTTACCCTTTATCCCAAAGGCTTTTTTTTATGAACATGTGACCAACAGCAGAGGACTAGAAGCTCCTCCTGCTTATGTTTCCCTGCAGACAGACTGGGAAGGTTCTAGGTCATGTGAAAGCTGTATATCCTTTAGGAAAAAGGTACTTAGATGTTTTTTTAAATAAAATAATTACAGTGCCATCAACCATATACAGAAATAGAAGGAATAATGTAAATGAAACAGTGTGTGCTGAGTATCACTTTAACCAGTTCCTGCCCGTGCTATAGCCAAATGACAGCGCAGGCTTTCTTTGCTGTGAGGCCCTCTTATGATGTCCTCCTGTGATCTTGCTGCCCGTGCGCCCCCTGTGGTGTGTGGATGGTGTGATCTGTGATCCCGGAGTCCTTTGGACTCAGCTGATCACAGATTGGGGTAAAGGGCCAATCACAGCGGCCCTTTACCACATGATCAGCTGTGTCCAATGACAGAAGCCGGTTATTGGCTTTATTTTCCTCAAGCTGACAGCTGACATTTCCTCTTGGCTTTCTTTCACTAGTTTGACTGCAGATTCTGAGGACTGTAAACTTATAAGACCATCATCTACGTAAAAGTTTTTCTTAAGAAAATTCGCTGCTGATGGACAATCCTTTTCATTTTTATTGGCCAGGTACTTCATACCATAATTGGCGCAACCTGGAGACGACGCTGCTCCAAACAAGTGTACTTTCATTCTGTATTCTGCTGGCTCTGTATCTGTATCTCCGTCCTCCCACCATAGGAATCTCAGGAAGTCTCTATCTTCATTCTTCAATCTTCACATGAAACTGGTGGAACATCTTTTCAACGTCACACATGACCGCTACGGGATATTTGTAAGATCTGGTCCTTTTAGTAGATGATCGTTCAATGCAACACCATCATACTTTGCTGAGCAATCAAATACTACTCTAATCTTATCTGGTTTCTTTGGGTGGTAAACACCTGATGTGGGATGTACCACACTTCTCCTTCTTTAGGTTGGTTATTTACTTTTTCTGCATGTCCTTCTTCAAGGATGCCTTCCATGAATTTCAAATAATCCTGCTTGAATTTGAGATCTCTTCCCATCCTTTTCTTCAAACATTTCAATCTCGCTAGGGCAAGATTTTTGTTATTTGGCAGACGAGGTCGTTCTCTGAAGGGTAAGGGCATTTCAAGATAACCTTGTTGATTTTGTTGAATACTTTCTTCTAGAATGTGTACAAACTTTATGTCTTCTTGGGATACACTCTTTTCTTTAGAACCTATGTGTGCAAAGTCAGATTCAAGGATCTTGATTACTGCCGCTGAACCTACAGATGGTAACTCTTGGACAGATATTCGATGACACAATCCTGTCACCTGTCTTGAGTTTGCAATCTGCTGTTTTCCTCCAAAAACGCCCCATCCTAGATCAGTTTGAACAGCGTAGGGTTCACCCTTTCCTCCTGTGATTACCCTTCGTGGTACCAAAGCTTTGGGACAATCATAACCTATCAACAGTCCAACACCAAACTCCTTCAGCGGGGACATTTCATGAGATATGACAGATAGGTGCTCCCATTTATTGGCTGTTTCACAGGTAGGTATGCGATCTCGATCTAGAGGTATATCGTCTTTCGTATAAGCTGGAGGTAGATCCAATGTGAGATTTGAATGAAGTCCTCTAACTCTCAATCCTTTGACCCTTTGACTGTTCACTAATGTGTCTCTCCCCGTCATTGTGGTGAGTTTGAGCTTCACTGGTTCTGTAGCCACTTGTAATTTCTTGTAGATTTCTTGATCAATGAAGGTGACATCGCTTTGGGCATCCAGTAGTGCATAGGCATATACCTTCTTATTCTTCCTTTCAGGATTTGAAATGCACACTGGTACAACCATTGATGTGCCGTTGCTTTCCCTCACTCTGCAAGAGAATACCAATGCTTTCTTTTCTTCCTCAGCATCTTTAGGTATTGAGGATTTATCCTTTTTTGGACGTTCTTTATGTAGTGGTATAGGATGGCGTCCTTTGCAAACGCTGCATGTGGCCCTTTTCTTACACTTCTTAGTAATATGGCCTTTCCTTAGGCACCCAAAACACAGTTGGTTAACAAGTACAAACTTTTTCTTTTAATTTGGGGATTTCTCCTTCAATTGTTGGCACTTGTGTATAGAGTGGTTTTCTCCACAGAACATACACTTAAAAGTAGTCTGAGGATTTGTCGGTTCTGTCTCTCTACTGATCCCAGTAGTAACTTTGAACTTGCTCTCGTAGGTATCTATACCTTTCTCTGTTGTGTCGGTTGCAAAGCTAGTTGCTCTTGCACGTCTTATATCCCTCGCAGGCCTTTCTTCTAAGGACTTTAAGGCATAAGATCCTGTTACTGGATTACATACTATTCGTGCTTCCTTATTAACGAACTCAGAGAACTTTTCAAAACTTGGGAAGTCCTTACTTAGATCTAACTGTTCAGTCACATAGCGATTCCATCTAGAAGCCACTTCTTCAGGTAGCTTAGCTAGCATCCTGTGGTTTTCTAGATAGTCGTTCAGTACTTCTAGTCCTCGTACATGCGGGATGGCATTGCTGCATGCTTGCAGGAAGTCACCATACTCTTGGAGTTTGAAATGTTCTTTAGGACCTATTTTAGGCCAGTTATTCAATTTCTCCCTAAAGGCTCTTTGTACTAAGAAAGGATGACCATATCTTGCGTTTAACTTTTCCCAAGCTTGCTTGTAGGCTTCTTCATCTTTTCTATAGAAGTTACCTTCAAGAGCTTTCTTCGCTTCTCCACCAACATATTTCTGAAGGTAGAATAACTTGTCAACTGGCCTGGAGCAATGATGCTCAATGATCATTTCAAAACTTGCCTTCCACTCTATGAACTTCAGTATGTCTCCTGAAAATACAGTAGGTTCTGGAACGGGAAGTCTTGCTGGGACTGTTCTCTGTCGTCTTGCTGGGACAATAGTCACAACATTCTCCTGATTATTGCAGTGACATCTAGGAACAGAATTATCCTGTTTTATTTTTTCACCTAGTTCTGAATTGGGTGAGTCTCTCTTTTCATCTTTCTGAGCAGGGATGGAAGGGCAATGACTTTTTGCTTCATTACATACTGGAGATTTCCTTCCATTCTCCTGGGCGTATGAAAGGAAGTAGGAGTCTGCATCTTCACTTAGTACAGATTTGGACTTATGATTACTATTCATGTCCTCTTCGTGTACTCTTAGTCTGGCTTCTATAATCTTGACTTCCTTCAGCCTTTCCATTTCTGCTACTCGTAGACGCTGCGCCTCGATTGCAGATTCCATCTCAATTTCTGCTCTCTTGACAGCAAGTTGTTCGACAAGTTCCTTTCTTTTGGCTATTAAAGTACTTGAGGACTCTGATATGTTACTGGCACTTCTACTAGTGGAAGAAGTCCTACTTGTGATTGTGGTTCCTCCTAAGGACCTAGCATAGTCTCTCATAAAAAGCTCATTCATTCTCTTTCTTGCCTTAACTTCATCATAGTTGGCTTCAGATGATAGTTCTCTCATGAGCTTTACTAAACCTTTAGTGACTTCAGTACATGTGTCCATGTTCCTTACAATATCCTGGGGAGGTGTTGTAGAAGACCGCAGGTTGACATATGCTGCCATAAGCTCTGCTTCAGATTCTTCTACTGTCTCTATCATATCACTCAAGTTTCCTTTTATACTTTCTTGCTTTAGCTTTCTACGAACATCTTTAATGTAGGATTTCCACTTATCATACATTCTGGTGAACTTTTTTCCTTTCAATACTGCTTCTTGCTCCAAATTTTCCAGCATCTTTAGGGTCGGTTTTCTGATCCGTTCTGAACGTCTTAGTTCATCTGTTTGGGGCAAGACTAATGCTGCATCAGACTCTTCTACCTCAAACAGGTTCACTTGCTCTTCACTTTCTATCTTATCTATCTTTGTATCCTCAAACAGTGGCATAGAAATACTAGGCTTAGACATTTTACTTTAAGTGCTATAACAATCAATACGAATATTAAGAAGACTTTCACTTTAAATGCAATAGCAATAGGTGCAGGCAGTAAAAATGACTTTCTCTTTAAAATACTTTAGAGTCCGTGTACTACAACTGACCCTTGTTCTTTACTTACAGTCCTTTTACTCCTGAACACGAAAATGTCTCTTTCTTGTCAAGCCTATGTGCAATGATAGTAATAAAGGAAAGTTCTGACCTTATTCTGAAGAGCAGGATACTGTGATCTGTAGGTTGCTGGAACAAATAGTCTTAAAGGAGACTTGTCTTTGTTGATCTGATGCTCTACTCTGACGTGCGATGCTTTGTGCTGACGTGCGATGTTCTGTGCTGTCTTGCGATGCTTTGCGCTGACGTGCGATGCTTTGCGATACTCTGTGCTGTCTTGCGATGCTTTTCGCTGACGTGCGATGCTTTGCGCTATCTTGCGATGCTCTGCGCTGACTTGCGATGCTTTGCGCTGACGTGCGATGCTTTGCGCTGACGTGCGATGCTTTGTGCTGTCTTGCGATGCTCTGCGCTGACTTGCGATGCTTTTCGCTGACGTGCGATGCTTTGTGCTGCAGGCTTTGGGCCTAGTGGCGGAGAAATAGCTGGCTGCAGTACGTGGCCTCTTTGTGGGTAGCGGTGCAGGCACTCTAACTCTGGACTTTGGCCTCCCACCATGCGTCTTTTTCTCTCTCTAGGGATCGCAGGAGGGTTGGCGCTCTCTCTGTGACTATCTTGCCTTTGCCGTTCTGCCACTTTAAGAGTCGGCTGCAGTTTGACTAAAACACATGTCCTATGGCCTCTATGGTAGCTCCGCTGCTCAAATGCGCTCTTTACTGTGCAAGTTGAGGAGCACAATCGCTTCACCCTCAATGGGCTAATAGTTCCACTTTGGGCTAATAGTTCAACTGTGGCAGGCGCAGCACTATGAAGTGCCTTTATGCGCTGTGGCATTAGAAGAATTTGATTTCTCTGATCTTTTAGTCCACACAAGACTATCTGTTACTCTAATTCCTCTAGCGCTGTTCTATGGAAGCAGTAGGTTTAAAGAGCACACCAAACCTTTAAGATAACTTCTTTATTCACTTCAGCTTTTCTTCTTATATAACACTGACAATTTAGCAGCAGGAAGTCCATGTACAAACACGTGTTGAATAAAGTATAACAAATGTCGGTTCAACTGTTCAATCTTGTAATTCTACATAAAATGGTAGATATATTTCTCTCTTCAGTATCTGTACTTTCACTTTAAAATACTTTAGACACTTTATGATCTATCTGGGACTTGCTCTATAATGCTGTTTGCTCTGATGTTTGCTCTGAAACTTGGTTTGAATCTGGTTTGATTCCTGGTTTGATTGTTTGCAAACCTGGTTTGGTGGAACTACAAGTGAACACATAACTAGTTTCAGTATACAGTTCTAATCACATTATTTACAATAGGAACTTATATAACTGTATTAAATACCTATTTTGGCCACTTGCTTCCATAAAACCGGACTCTGGATGGATCTGAACTGTTCAGCTCCACACTCTGATGTAAAATGAAATTCTAGACATGTGATATGAGATTTCCTAGACAGAACATGAGTGAAATGCTGGCTATGATTGGCCAGAGACATTTGCTCAGTGAGATTGGTTGTGATTGGCTAAAACTCCTGATGAGTCACAAAAGCTTAACTCTATGCTTTCTGGTTGCAATTCTGTTGTGTTATTAAGCTTACTTTTCTGCATATAGAAATTACTCTTAAAGGTATATTTTTCTTTTCTTCTGTGAACACAATATACAACTGTTATATGACATCCACATATAAAGTCACAGTAAATAACTCTGCTGTTATCTCTCACAAATGAGCATATGCACTGTTTTAACGTTATTAGCAGGTCTAGCTGTATATGCATGTAAGCCACATTAGCAACCTAGGACAGGTCTTAGCTGGCCAGCTACACCATTAGTTCTTCCTATCAGTGCCACCTATCAGTACCCATCAGTGCCACCTATCAGCACCCATTAGTGCTACCTATCAGTGCCCTTCAGTACCCATTAGTACAACCGATCAGTGCCCTTCAGTGTCACCTATCATTGCCGCCTATCAGTGCAGCCTCATCAGTGCCTCCTCATTAGTGCCCACTAGTGCCATCTCATTAGTGCCCATCAGTGCCGCCTCATCAGTGCCTATAAGTGCAGGAGAAAAATTACCTTTTTACAAAATTTCATAAGAAACTATGAAAAATTATTTATTTTTTCAAAATTTTTGTTATTTTTTGCAAAAAATAAAAGCCGCAGTGGTGATTAAATACCACCAAAAGAAATCTCTATTTGTGTGAAACAAATGATACAAAATTTCATTTGGGTACAGTGTTGCATGACCGCGCAATTGTCATTCAAAGTGTGACAGCGCCAAAAGATGAAAATTGGCCTGGGCAGGAAGGGGGTAAATGTGCCCGGTAGGCAAGTGGTTAAAGAAAATAATGTTTTTTTGTCTGCTGCTGGGTACTAAGAAAAATTTTCACATCAATGCAATATATTTAAAAAAAAGAGATATCAGTGCATGTCAACTCACCATCAATGTGCGCTTAATGCAACAGATGTGGTGAAAATCCACCCTGAAATAAAGCTGGTCACCTTTTGTGCCATTTACTTTTTTGATAAATGTACCATCAGTGTGAATTTGCAAATATGACATTATTTGAATTCCAGTAACAGGACTCCAGAGTTATATATTTTCTTTTCTCCTTCTACTTGCAGCTGAACTTGCAGTTCTGGGAGGGGGAGCCTCTCATAAATTCTTGGAATGGTCACATCCCTATGTGGATTCAGAGCCTTCGCACACCGTAGAGTCTCCAGTGAAAAAAAAAAAGACAGTTTTTGCTGACGTTGGGACCTTAAGAGGTCTGTTTCTTCCTAAGTGGTGTTCATTTTTGAAACGGCAAGCGGACAGGAGAGTCAAAATGAAGATTTCGGTAGCCTTGATCCTTCTCGTGGTGCTTCTGGCAGTTTTCACTGGTAAGCGCCAAACGTAATATCGATGTAAAATTGTCTAGGTTTACCTAACAATTATTATTAGCAAATTATAATATTTTTATAATTTTACTTTAAGTCTAAAAAATGATTGTTAGCAAATTACGTTTATTCTTTGTTATTGCCTATACGCTAATGATTGGGCTTCTGAAAGTAGTGCGGGTGATAGGGCAACGGCAACCAATCAGATGTCATCAGTCTTCAATCAGAACAATGAAAGATAACTAGTGCCTGGTCGCTGTGGGTTAAGCTGACCATACACAAGTAGAATGTTCCAAAATTGTAGTTTTTGGAACATGCATTTGATTTTCTATACGCTAGTGGTGTCAAATCCATGATCGTTTTCAACCGTAGTGGTGATGAGCAGGATGTAATTTTTTTTCTACAAACAAATTTCTAACAATGTATGTGGTTTTCATTTGGGAAATTCCATTCATTCCAAAACTTAAAGTCAAAAGAATATGACATTTTGAATGGAACAAAATTCTTCTAGTCTCTGATGGCAATGTCGAATGTACTGATGAGATTTTTTTCCATACAAATGTTTGTACAAAAATTTACCAGTTCAGGCCAGTTTTACTGCACATTGCTCCACCACCCTCTATGCATAGCACAGCCGTACCACCTATGCACATACATGTACATGCATACAACATACTGTGCATAAACACTGCATACACATGCATACAACATACATACATACACACGTATACAACATATATATACAACAAACATACACACCGCATACACATATATACAACATACATACACACAACATATATATACAACAAACATACACACCGCATACACATATATACAACATACATACGCACTGCATAAGCATATATACAAATGCATACAACATATATACAACATACATACACACTGCATACACATACATACAAATGCATAAAACATACATACAATACACATGTATACAATATACATACAACATTCACACTTTATACACATATTTTTTAACAAACATACACACTGCATACACATATATACATTATATACATACACGTGCATACAACATACATATACACACACTGCATACACATACATACAGTACACACGTATACAACATACATACAACAAACACACACTGCATACTCATACATAAAGTACAGATGTATACAACATACATACACACTGCATACATATATATATATATATATATATATACACATACACACACACACTGCATACACATGTATACAACAAACATACAGACTGCATACACAAATATACAACATACATACACACTGCATACACATATATACAAATGCTTACAACATATATACAACATACATACACACTGCATACACATATATACAAATGCTTACAACATATATACAACATACATACACACTGCATACACATATATACAAATGCTTACAACATATATACAACATACATACACACTGCATACACATATACAATACACATGTATACAATATACAAACATTCATACTTCATACACATATATTAGTGTAACAAGCATACACATGTATACACCATACATACACGTGCATACAACATGCATACACATACATAAAGTACACATGCATACAACATACATACACACTGCATACACACACACACATATATATACACACAACAAATATACACCCTGCATACACATGCATATAAATGCATACAACATACATACACACTGCATACACATACATACAGTACACATGAATACATAGAACATACACATATTGTGACAGCAGGAAGGTAAAGTCACCTGGTTGCATCCAGGGGGGTAGATATATTTCTCCCAGATTCAGGCTTTATGCCGACTTATACAACTAGGGAGTTGATGAAGCCCAGCTGAGGCTAGTGGGCTCATGAATGACTCATACCTCTAGGGAGAGTGCTGGGCGTCGTGAGGCAGGGAGTTGATGAGACCAGCTGAAGCCTGTCAGTTCGTTTAGGGCCTCTATAAAAACTCCCAGATTCATTAGGTGTTTGCTCATGCCTGGAACCAGACCTGTGTGGACTGTCTAGGGAGAGTGAACCCCTGTGCGGTGAGGCAAAGCCTGTGTGGCTATTTGTGTGGACTTTTACTAAACCAGGGACTTAGGGACTAGGACAGCACCAGGCTGATCCCAGTTGTTAGTTTAGGAAACCTGCATGTTTAGTCAGAGGTCAAACTGACCAGGATTTATTTTGTTTGTTTCTTTTTGGCTTTGCTGTGTTTTGTCACTGTACATAGAGAAATAAACCGCACCTTTTGATTTTGAAAACCACAACCTCCGTCTGCTGGCCCTGTTTTTGTGTGGGGAGCCCAACCTGGGGGTCACACACACCCGCTACCGAGTTAACCCCCTCACAGTTGGTGGAGAACCAGTGGCAGTTTTTTTTAAGCCAGCATGGAGGAGATACTGAAACAGCTGGCTCTAGCAAATGCCAATCAACAGCAGACAAATGCAGGTTTGCAAAGGAGCCTTGCAGCCCAGCAGCAAGCTCATCAACAAGCCCAGCAGCAATCTGAGGCCCGCTTCATAGACCTGTTACAGAAGCAAGAGCAGAGACTACAACAAATGGAAGCAGTAATGCAGCAACGTCCGCAGACCAGTGAGGAAAGCCGTCCCACTAATACCGCGTCCTTTGGGGTGAGTCGTTTATTGACAAAAATGACTGGAGAGGATGATCCAGAGGTATTTTTGACCACATTTGAAAGGACTGCTGAAAGAGAAAAGTGGCCTGAGGAGCAGTGGGCTGGACTGGTGGCTCCTCTGTTAACTGGTGAATCGCAGAAGGCTTACTATGACCTAGAGCCTGACCAAGCAAAAGACTATGTGATGCTAAAAGCTGAAATATTGGCAAGGCTGGGTGTCACCCTGGCTGTCCGGGCTCAGCGTGTGCATAACTGGACTTTCCAGCTTGGAAAACCCCCCAGGTCTCAAATGTATGATCTCATTCACCTGAGCAGGAAGTGGCTACAGCCAGAGACTTTGTCCGCACCGGAGATTGTGGAACGTGTTGTGATGGATCGTTTCTTGAGAGCTCTTCCTACCGCCATTCAAAAGTGGGTAAGCCATGGAGACCCAGAAACGGCCGGTAAACTTGTGGATCGTGTAGAGAGATACTTGGCTACAGAGAACCTGACGGCCTCTTCCAGAGACTCTCGGACTTTCCACCCTAAGACCAGACCATCCCCAGGGGCGGATAAGAGGATTCCAAGGGGTGAGGGTGGAGAGAGTGAGAGGGTGGGAGCTCTACCCCAAGTTTGGCGAGAACAGCCTGGGAAATCAGCGGCTCAAGAGGCCGCAAGAAGGATCGTTTGCTACCGCTGCCGGCAAGCGGGACATATTGCAGCAAATTGCCCGGTTGTGGAGGAACCCATGCAATGTGACTTTCTGATGGACAGACGTCAGTCGCTGTGTGCGACAGTCGCATGCACTGCCATTCGGGGAACTGAGAAACATTTATGCAAAATGTGTATTAATGGTAGAAATGTTGTGGTATTACTGGATTCAGGTAGCCTTGTGACCCTGATAAAGGCTGAATTAGTTAAAACAGAGGTCTCTGGGAATAGCAAGGTAACTGTTATTTGTGTGCATGGGGACACCCGAGAGTATCCAGTGACTACAGTGTGTTTCGAGACCCCCAAAGGTACCCTCTCTCATCCAGTGGGGTTAGTATCTCAATTACCGCATGATGCCATTGTGGGAAGGGATTTTCCGAAGTTCTGGGAACTGTGGGATGATCCTGAGCCCCCCACTGGTGCCCCTATGTACCAGGAATGTGATAGCCAGAACTCCTCTGAGAGTGGTGAGGACTCTCCAGAATTTCCCTTGTCAGTATTGGCAGGGGAGACTCAAGAAACTGGAGAGGAGCCCACCTCCTCAGACGAAAACCTACCATCTGTGGAGTTTTCTGATCTGGAGGTTCACAGGGAAAATTTTGCCACAGAACAGTTAAAAGACCCCGCCCTAATAAAGGCACGGGAAAACGTAGTGGAAATAGATGGCGAGTTAGTGAACCCAGATAATACCTGCACTTACCCATACTTCAGCGTACAGAAGGACCTACTGTATCGGGTGGCAAAAAGGGCAGAAGAAACCGTTGAGCAGCTGGTGGTGCCCAAACCTTACAGGAAGTTGGTGTTGGAGTTGGCCCATGGGCACATTCTTGGAGGTCATCTGGGGACAGAGAAAACCCGAGAGAGGGTATTACAGAGATTCTATTGGCCTGGGGTGATGAAGGACATAGAAAATTATTGTTCCTCCTGCCCTGTGTGTCAGAGGTCGGCCCCGATGCCACATTTCCATAGCCCGCTGGTCCCTCTACCCATCATTGAGGTCCCGTTTGAGAGAATCGCAATGGATTTGGTAGGTCCTATAATCAAGTCCGCTAGGGGGCACCAGTACATATTGGTTATAATGGACTATGCCACCCGTTATCCAGAAGCGATCCCTCTCAGAAATACCTCGGCCAAAACCATAGCCAAAGAGCTATCTCTTGTTTTTAGCCGGGTGGGTATTTGTAAAGAACTGCTTACGGACCAAGGTACACCCTTTATGTCCCGGGTTATGAAAGAGCTGTGTAAATTGTTCAAAGTGACGCAATTGCGTACATCTGTGTATCACCCCCAAACCGATGGGCTGGTTGAAAGATTCAACAAAACCCTAAAACAAATGTTGAAGAAAGTGGTGGATAGAGATGGAAAGGATTGGGACTGTCTACTTCCTTATTTGATGTTTGCTATTAGGGAGGTGCCCCAATCCTCTACGGGATTCTCCCCCTTTGAGTTACTGTATGGGAGACACCCAAGAGGGCTGTTGGATATTGCCAAGGAAACTTGGGAAAGTGAGAGTTCTCCCCACAGGAGTGTGATTGAGCATGTCGCCCTGATGCAAGATCGAATTGCACAGGTAATGCCCATCGTGAAGGAACATTTGGCCCAAGCGCAGTTGGCACAGCAGAGAGTGTACAACCGTGGAGCAAAGACCCGTACCTTTTCCCCGGGGGATAGGATATTGGTACTTGTCCCTACGGTTGAAAGTAAATTCCTTGCCAAATGGCAAGGCCCCTACGAGATAATGGAAAAAGTGAGCGAAGTGAATTACAAGGTCAGACAACCAGGAAGGCGAAAGCCCGAACAGATATATCACGTTAATCTGTTGAAAGCCTGGAGGGATAGAGAGTCCCTAGTCGCAGAAACTTGGTCACCAGCTCAAACTGGTTGCGTGATTCCGGAGGTTGGAATAGCAGCCACCTTGTCACAACCCCAACAACAGGAGGTTAAGGAGTTTGTGCTTCGCAACAAGGAGGTGTTCTCTGAGCTGCCGGGACAAACATCTGGGGTAGAGCATGATATTATTACCCCGCCCGGTGAAAGGGTGAAGTTAAAACCCTATCGGATCCCAGAGGCCCGACGGGAGGCAATACGGGAGGAAGTACAGAAAATGCTGAACTTAGGGGTGATAGAGGAGTCCCAAAGTGATTGGTCTAGTCCCATTGTGTTGGTGCCTAAACCGGATGGGAGCTGGCGATTTTGTAACGATTTTCGTCAGTTGAACAAAGTTACAAAATTTGACACCTACCCCATGCCACGTATAGATGAGTTGATCGACCGGCTGGGAACAGCCCGATACATGACGACTCTTGACCTCACAAAAGGGTATTGGCAAATTCCCCTGGCCAAGTCGGCCAAAGAGAAAACCGCATTTGTAACCCCAGACGGGGCGTTCCAATATAAGAGAATGCCGTTCGGGTTACAGAATGCGCCGGCCACATTCCAGCGGAAAATGGACCAGATGCTGAGGCCCCATCGGAAGTATGCTGCGGCTTACCTGGATGACGTAATTGTCCATAGCACAGATTGGGCCTCACATCTGCCAAAAGTGCAAGCAGTCCTGGACTCTGTTCGGGAAGCGGGGTTTACGGCTAACCCCAAGAAGTGTACCATTGGGCAGGAGGAGGCCAAATATCTTGGGTACACCATTGGCAGGGGAGTAATAAAACCCCAACTCAACAAAGTCGAGGCCATCCAGAGTTGGCCACGTCCCAACAGCAAGAAGCAGGTACGAGCCTTTCTGGGAATCGCGGGTTATTATCGGCGCTTCATTCCCCACTTTGCTTCTAAGGCTGTGCCCCTAACCAACCTGACGAAAGGGAAAGGGTCGGTCATGATTAAATGGACCCCCGAGGCTGAGGCAGCATTCCAATTCTTGAAACAAGCCTTATGTAGCCAGCCAGTGTTGTACTCACCCGACTTCTCTAAAGACTTTGTCGTACAAAGTGATGCGTCAGATGTGGGGTTAGGAGCAGTATTGTCCCAGGTCTGGAACGGGGAAGAGCACCCAGTCATTTACCTCAGCAGGAAGTTGAAGTCCCATGAGGTAAATTACGCCACGGTTGAAAAGGAGTGTTTAGCGGTGAAGTGGGCTCTAGATTCCCTTCGGTACTATCTGCTAGGTAGGCACTTTGACATGGTTACGGATCACGCTCCGTTAAAGTGGATGGCTCAAAACAAGGAGACAAATAGAAGAGTGAATAGGTGGTTCCTGGCCCTACAGGAATTCAACTTCACAGTAAAGCATCGCCCTGGCGTTCAAATGGGGAATGTGGATGCTTTGTCTCGAGTACATGAATGCCTGATTGCTGGTGTTCCAACCCCAAGGTTAAAACAAGAGGGGGGGGTATGTGACAGCAGGAAGGTAAAGTCACCTGGTTGCATCCAGGGGGGTAGATATATTTCTCCCAGATTCAGGCTTTATGCCGACTTATACAACTAGGGAGTTGATGAAGCCCAGCTGAGGCTAGTGGGCTCATGAATGACTCATACCTCTAGGGAGAGTGCTGGGCGTCGTGAGGCAGGGAGTTGATGAGACCAGCTGAAGCCTGTCAGTTCGTTTAAGGCCTCTATAAAAACTCCCAGATTCATTAGGTGTTTGCTCATGCCTGGAACCAGACCTGTGTGGACTGTCTAGGGAGAGTGAACCCCTGTGCGGTGAGGCAAAGCCTGTGTGGCTATTTGTGTGGACTTTTACTAAACCAGGGACTTAGGGACTAGGACAGCACCAGGCTGATCCCAGTTGTTAGTTTAGGAAACCTGCATGTTTAGTCAGAGGTCAAACTGACCAGGATTTATTTTGTTTGTTTCTTTTTGGCTTTGCTGTGTTTTGTCACTGTACATAGAGAAATAAACCGCACCTTTTGATTTTGAAAACCACAACCTCCGTCTGCTGGCCCTGTTTTTGTGTGGGAAGCCCAACCTGGGGGTCACACACACCCGCTACCGAGTTAACCCCCTCACAATATATACAACAAACATACACAATGCATACACATGCATACAACATACATACACACACACACTGCATACACATTAATACAGCACACATGTATACAACATACATACACACTGCATATATATATATATATATATATATATATATATATATATATATATACAAAAAACACACACTGCATATACATGCATACATATACAGACAAACAACATACATACTCATGCATACAACATACATACATTGTGAATACACAAACACCTCTCTGCTGGCATCTTTAGTTTTAGTTTTACTGCACAATGCTCTTCATTGGCTTAAACAAACGTAAATGTGACTTTTAAACAATGTCACGGCAGATTTTATTCAGTAACTCAGTAAGGGAGAATTTCCAGATCTGCCCTTAGAAGGTGCATTGTTGTATTTTTCCTTATTATTAAAAAAAAAGACTGCCAATTTATTATCATTACAGCAAAGAATATTTATTTTATTGGTGCGTTGAGCATTATTCTGTGCATTATCTTCACATTTGAGTAAACTCTGAAATATGTGTTTTCAATAAAGTATTTTATATATTAGTAATAAATAACACGGGGCTGAATTACAGAAGGGAGAGGAGAACTTCTTGCATATTTTATAGGCAATGAAGAACGCAGACTCTTGTACATGTGGCATTAGCATAGTGAAATTTGGTTTACATGCTATTTAATAAAAGCATCACTAATCCAAACAATATAAACAAAAGTTCTACGCAGCAGTTTGTAACAACCAATCAGAAATTAATTCCCATCAGCAAACTCTTAGTGGCTGACAACTTGATCCTTGACTGGTCGCCATGAATTAGTTTGATTTGTTGCGTGTCGAGGGCATCTAATTTTAAATGCAATTACATCCCAGTTTTTAAATAATGATTAGAGTGCCAAATAAAGTAAGCACTTGACCTAAAAAAAAACAAAAACAAAAAAAAAACAAACAGTAAAATCTTGCACAGAGGAGTGGCTGGTACAAAAGTTTAGCTCCATTTAGGAACATTTAATGGTTAAGAGCATTAAATACAGCCAACGCGTTTCAGGGGAAAAGCATCCTCCTTCCTCAGGGCTTGAGCAGTTGATGTTAATGTAATCAATAATCAAAATGCACTAAGGGACCTGTGTTAAAGGAGTTGTAAAGTCAGAAGGTTTTTTTATATTAATGAATTCTTTGCATTAAGATAACAAGCCTTCTGTGTGCAGCAGCCTTCCCAGCAACCCCTAACACTTACCTGAGGTCCCTCCCTGTCCAGCGATGTCCATGAGTGTCTCAGCCATCCAAGAATCTCCCTCCTAAATGGCTGAGACACAGCAGCAGTGCCATTGGCTCCCGTTGCTGTCTCAGCCATTGAGGTAGAAACCCAGGAAAGCAGCTGCTCTCGTGCACATTGCTGGATCAAGATGGGGGTCAGGTAGGTATAATGGCATACCTCCCAACTTTCTGAGATGAGAATGAGGGACACCTATTAGCAAAAGTATGTAGGTATAGGACACACCCCCGGCCAAGCCCTCTTAAAGGCAAATTATACATGAAAAAAATAGTTAAAGTGACACTAAAGGTGTAAACAAACATGTCATACTTACCTCCACTGTGCAGATAGTTTTGCACAGAGTGGCCCCGATCCATCTGTTCTGGGGTCCCACGGCGGCTCTCTCGGCTCCTCCCCGCATTAGATAAACCCCTCTGGGAAGCTGTCTCCCGAGGGGGTTACCTTACGGGCGCGCTCATACATCGCTCCTGTGTCGTACATTCGGCGTCCATAGACGCTGAGTGTATGACTCGGCCCCGCCCCCCGGCACCCACATAATTGGATTTGATTGACAGCAGTGGGAGCCAATGGCTGCGCTGCTATCAATCTATCCAATCAAAGCTGGGAATCCAAGGAGAGAGGGACGCCGGGGACACGCCTACGGAAATTCGGGGCTCAGGTAAGTAAAACGGGGGGCTGGGGGGCCGAACACTGCAAGGTGTTTTTTCACCTTAATGCATAGGATACATTAAGGTGAAAAAACACGTAGGTTTACAACCCCTTTAGACCCACAAGTACTTTTTTACCTCTACTATTCCTTTATACTGGCTATTGAAATTTATAAATGTAGCAATTTAGAAATTGGATGTCTGAAAGGTTTAGCACTGGAAAACACTATTTTATATACAACTGTATAGATCAGACCAAAATGAGGGACAATTGAGGAGGAAAGAGGGACAGAGGAACTTTGTTCGAAATCAGGGACAGTTGGGAGGTCTGTAAATGGGGGGCTGGGGGGGCTGTTGCACACAAAAGTTTTTTTACCTTAATGCATAGAACACATGAAAGTAAAAAACCTGGAGCCTTTACAACCACTTTAAATTTTGGTCTGAGAGTATCTTGCACCAGAAAAGTCGATCTTTATTATTTCTTATGTGAATGTTAAATGCAGGAAAATGTACTTTCGAAACAACATTCATCAAGTCATCGAATGTACTGAGAATTTTCATACCAACTTTTCTTTGAAAATCAACTTGTGTATGGTCACAGCTTCTCCTTGTGATCCATCCATAGGCGTGCGCAGGGGGTGTGACAGGTGTGCCTGGGCACACCCTAGTCACCCTGGCCGGTGCAGAATCCGCCTGCCCATATTTCACCAAAGCCCCCAATAGGGCTCCTAAAAAAAATTGTAAAACATTAATAAAAAAAATTTAAATAATAAAAAGAAACGACTGACATGGTCCACTCCCCTAGTGACACCAACATCTGCCTAACTGACAAGTCCGCTGCTCGACTGACACCTTCCATGTTTTAATACATTTGGGGTGCACACCCTAATGCAATAGGCTGCGCACACCTGTGGATCCATCTCAGACTTGCACTTCCCAGGGAGAATTAAAAAATACCCTTGTGTACTTTAGCCATATTCAGTAATGTGGTGCAAAAAGCAATCATAAAATACAGACCAATCAGCTTTTAGATTTAATTGTCAAAGCTTATTTGAACAAGCTGAAGTTAGAAGCTGATTGGTTACTATGCACAGCTGCACCAGATTCTGTGTGCCCCACTTTTAGTAAATCTCCCCCCCCATAGCGTTGTGTCCCGTAACTACCAAATAAATGCTCCTTGACTGTAGCTGTATACGCTCAGAAATAAACTGCTTCTTCTTCTCTAACCCATCTTGAAGGTAGCAGCAGCTTGTTAAGCAGACTGAGCATTCCACTCATATCTTCTGGACGCTCTGTTCCCAGGAGGATGCCACTTTTCTGAAAGAGGACTTTTGTCCATTCATTTTTCAGCAGCCTTAAGTCAACATCCCTGGAACAACAAGCCTTCTCCTGTTGGTGCGCTGAATCCCAATGTACGGGACAGGTCCCTGAAAGATTCAATAAGTGAATCTTGATACATTTTCTAGAAGATGATAGAAGGAAAGCAAAAAATATTTGGTCTGAGCAAATATTTTACATATATTTGGATATAGTTGATAGAATATTTATAATATAATATATTTGATAAAATATTTATAATATAATATTATACTATTTGATTTTATAAATAACTTTATAAAGCATGGTTTTAAAGAGAACCAGTCAGGCCAGAATGAGTTTTCAGCCTTAACCACTTAAGGACCGGAAGGATTTACCCCCTTAATGACCAGACCATTTTTTGCAATATGGCAATTGCGCGGCCATGCAACGTTGTACACAAACAAAATTTATGTCCTTGTTTTCCCACAAATAGAGATTTGTTTTGGTGGCATTTGATCACCTCTTTTTATTTTTTTGCACTATAAACAAAAAAAAGCGACAATTTTTAAAAAAAAAACAATATTTTTTACTTTTTGCTATAATAAATATCCCCATAAAAAAAAAAAAATGTCTTCATCAGTTAAGGCCGATACGTATTCTTCTACATATTTTTGGTAAAACAAATTGCTATAAGCGTAAATTGATTGGTTTGCACAAAAGTTATAGCGTCTACAAGATGAGGGATAGATTTATGGCATTTTTATTATAATTTTTTTTCTTTTTTACTAGTAATGGCGGTGATCAGTGATTTTTAGCGGGACTGCGGTATTGCGGCCGACAGATCGGACACTTTTGACACTTTTTTGGGACAACTGACACATACAGCGATCAGAGCTAAAAATAGCCACTGATCACTATATAAATGTCACTGGCAGGGAAGGGGTTAACACTAGGGTGCGATCAAGGGGTTATGTGTTCCCTAGGGAGGTGTTTCTAACTGTGGGGGGAGGGGACTGACAGGGAGTAGAGAGAGATCGCAGTTCCCGATCACTAGGAACAGCAGATCTCTCTGTACTCCCCTGACAGAACTGGGATCTGTCAGTTTACATTGATATGTAGATCCCCGTTCTGGCTCTCTGAGGAGCAATCGTGGGTCGCCGGCGGACATCGCGGCCACTGGCCACGTGCATCGACTCTGCCGCCCCCCCCTGGAGCTCTTAAAGAGGCCGACGTACACCTACGGCGATTCGCGCAGCAGCGCCAACCTACTGCAGTATAATGACGGCGGCTGGTCAGTAAGCCGTTAAAGTGGTTGTAAAGCCTTAGGTTTTTCACCTTAATGCATTCTGTGAAGTGAATGGAGTTCAGACCACGCATGCGCCAAGGATGAGGCGCTAAGCTTTGCTGTGCAGTGCTGGCTTCCTTATTGGTAATAATATTTGGAACCCCGGGTTTCATAGTTCTCAGTCACTGAGGATACATGCATGCACCTGGAGGAGCTGTTCTCTCCCATAGACAGCTTAATAAGCTTGAGCCGACTACAGACTTGCTGTAGGAATCCTCCCGGTAATAGCGAATGCTTTTCTGAAAGAAGACTTTTGTCCATTCATGCCCAACAGACCAGATGTAATATTACTGAAGTACAGTACACACTCCTAGACACCATATTAATTTATTTCATTATTGTAAATGCCTTGCTATAAAATAAAGGGCAGGCAAGGCATAGGTGGAACACTTGTCTGTGTGCCCCATAAAAATCTATTTCTCTATTCTAGACAGATAGAGGGATGTGACTGTTCTAAGGTTCATCTAGATCAGTGTCTCAACCTATTTTCACCTTGTGAAAGTTTGCAAAATCTAGAGGCGCATTAGTGTAAAATTAGGTCACCTGTTACATCTTAAGCCCCCCTTTTCCCATCGTGTCCTCAGTCCCCCCTCCCTTTCACAGATTCCCCCCCATCCACATCAGTCCTCGGTCTCTTCCTTGCACATCAGGATTCTTAGCACCCCCACCCCACCTTCACATGAGATTTCCCCCCCCCTTTTAAATCAGATCCCTCAGCCCCCCCCTTTCCCATTAGAGTCCTCCACCCCCCCCCCGATCAGAGCCCTCAGGCCCTCCCTTTCCCATCAAAGTCCCCAGTCCCCTGTCCTTTTCCCATCAGATCCTTCAGTCCCTCCTACCTTTCCCAGATTCCTCTCGAGGCACCTCAGTCTAAAATGGGATCCCTTGACACATCTGAGTCTTCAGCCCCCCCCTTTCCCATTGGTGTCCTCAGTCCCCCCTCCCTTTCACAGATTCCTCCCCCATCCACATCAGACTCCTCAGTCTCTTCCTTGCACATCAGAATTCTTAGCACCCCACCTTCACGTGAGATTTCTCCCCATTTCCAACATCTTTATCGTTAGAGTTTTTAGTACCCCCCCTTTCAAATCAGAGTCCTCAGCCCCCCTATTCCCATCAAAGTCCTCAGGCCCCTCCTTTTCTCATTAAAGTCCTCAGCCCCCCCCCTTTTCCCTTCAGAGCCCTCAGTCCTTTCTCCCTTTCACAGATTCCTCCCTTCATATCAAAGTCCTCATTCCAGTGGCATCATCACTGTGCTGCACATAGCCTGTTCAGAGAGCAGAGCTGTGGGTGGGGTCCAGCAGCTTCACCCACTACAGGCTTCCTGCAAAAAACTACATGAGGGGGCGGAGACAAGACCAGTTACCCTGCACAAGGTGAGAGAGCAGCAGTGACCAGTCTTTATTACGAGATTACTGCACAGATCTGGAAGAAATAGACAAAGCACCTCCATATTTCAGTACAAATACATGACTCTTCACAGGCTGTGTGCTGGAGATCCCTCCCCTGTCACCATTTTTCTCTTGGTGTCAGGAAAACTTGTCAGAAGTGATTCATGCTGATAGCAGAGGAGTGAAGCTGAAGACAGAAATTACACCTAGTGCTCCTAATTGAGACAAAACAAGTACACACTATAAAGGGATATGCTTTGTTCATATTTCATGACTGAGGTTTACAACCACTTGAAGGGTGTACCATGCCCGATTACATCTGACCCCCAAAGTCCAGTTTGTTTGACTAGTGTGATTGTTGTGTGCCCTGGCCTGCTTGGTTCAGTTGGACATTGGCATGGTATACATATGTGTGATTACTAACCATATCCAAGCACAGGTCTCCCATGGATCACTGAGCACACTGAAGGAAAATGGGGTACAGTTGGTTTAAGGCAATCGTGCTTAGTGGGAGTACACCCTAAGCTTATGGTGCCCAACCCATGGCCCGAGGGCGGAATGTGGCATTTTGGTATATAATGTGTGGACTTCAGACCTCAGCAATCTGTAGTGGGAACTTTGATTGGGACACTAACATTGATCTCTACTAGCCTAATGTAACATGCTCCCAGTTTTGTACTATTTTTTGTAGCATATCCCCCACCAAATATGCATTGTTGCCAACATTTCCCACAACATTTTAGGGGCACTTTTTTGCAGAAATCCAGTGTAAACGGAGTAGTATGTTAATTAGGGGCTGAGCAATTATTTTGTGGGCGTGGTCGATGTTTAAAAAAAAGCAGGCCGTGGCAGAATCAGGTGTGGCTTAAATTATGCTAAATATTGGGTGTGGCTTAAAGGGAGTGTGGTTAGAGTCTGTTTACATCCGCCTGTCCATAGGGATGCATGGACCTTCCAATCGGGTCCGCTTGAAAAAACGAACGGGCAGACCTATCGAACCCGTTATGTGAAAGGGGCCTTAGTGATGTTGTCATCAAGGAGTGACTGTGAGAAACTAGGTTTAAAACTGCACTGCCCAATTTCTCACAGTAAGGACAGTACTACATGAAAAAAGAGATATCATCTTTGTCAGGTAACAGCAATTTTTTACTTCTATCTAAAAGTCTAAAAGAAAGACATAAATGAGTGATGTTAGTTGACATGTAACACTTGTCTGACTGTGAGAAATTGACCAGTGCAGTTTAAACCAAATTTCTCACAGTCCAGTAACTGCTGGGTAAAGGAAAAACCTTTACCTTTAAAGTGCCCCTGTACCATCAGAGCCCTCCTTTACCATCAGAGCCCCCCTTTACCATCAGTACAGTCTCATAAGTGCATATCCGTGCAGCCTATCAGTGCCCATCTGTGCAGTCTAACAATGTCGCCTCATCAGTGCAGTATCATCAGTCTCATTGGTGCCCATCAGTGAAGCCTCATCAGCGCAGCCTTATCAGTGCCCATCAGTGCAGCCTTTATCAGTTCCCATCAGTACAGCCTCATTAGTGCAGTCTATCAATGTCACCTCATCAGTGCAGTATCATCAGTCTCATTGGTGCCCATCAGTACAGCCTCATCAGTGTCTATCAGTGCAGTCTATCAATGTCACCCCATCAGTGCAGCCTCATCAGTGCAGTATCATCAGTCTCATCGGTGCCCATCAGTGGAGCCTCGTCAGTGCAGTTTTATCAGTGCAGTCTCATCAGTGCAGCCTCGGCAGTGCCCAGGTCAAGGTTTCTCTACTACCCTGGAAGTCTACTGCCTAGTGAGGAGAAGGACCTATCTGGTCCTGGCCAGCCGAGCTCATCCGCAGAATCGCCAGTGCTGCCGGCTCCCACTCTGACATCGGCTGCCTCTCCACATGCTCACATGAATGATCCTAATCCATAATTTTCTGAATATCGGGCTTGTTGTGTCCCATAAACATCAAATTAGCAAGAAATGTCGGCAACACGATTGCTTCCCCTTATAAATCTTTATTGAGCACTAACAGCAGTGCTACATCTGAAGTTCTAACGCGGTTCGGCGTAATGCTATGAGGAAGGCTTCGGCAGAAACGTGTTAGCACCTCAGATGTAGCACTGCTGTTAGTGCCCAATAAAGATTTATAAGAAGAAGCAATCGTGTTGCCGACATTTCTTGCTGTAAGTGAGGTGGATGCACGTTTTTAGGTGTTTTTGTAAATGTGCGTAATTGTGGTGCCATTTTAAAGTTTATATTTGATATATGTAATAAAGTGTTTATTCTATTTAGCCCAGTGAATTGATTTTTTTTTTCTACATATAACAAGTTAATTTACTAATTTTTTCAGAGGCGGTTGAGCCAAATCAGGTTTTTATTTTATTTAGTCTTTCAGTAAGTATTCATGTGATATGCCAGTGCCAATATTTTGAATTGGTTCACCACCTTTACGAAAAACAGAAAATTTCATTTAGGTTGGTTGTGGTCAAGCAGAATCAGATCGGAACAAATGTGGCTTGTTTCAGAAAGAACCTCAACTGAATAAATATAATTTTAGTTTGTGTGGATAGAGTAGGGTTAGAGCCTCCGTCAGGTTTTATTGACATCTGAGTCTCTTTTGGAGAGCTTTCTCCTCCTCATTTCCTGTTAGGAATAGAAGTGATGGAAACACACATGTACATAGACATGTTATCTGTATTCAAGACTTATGGAGAACTGGCTGCAGCACAACAACTCCTCCCAACCTTCCCCCAAATTTTTCTCTCCATTTCCTATCTTATGCTTTCCCTTGGTCCTCCTCCCCAATTTATTTATTTTATCATTATGGACAGGAAGCCCATCCCATTCTTCTACCATCCGTTCCTGACTACCTCTTTTCTCTACAAATCTGTCAACCCACTTGTCGACCGGCCAGTAATAATTTTACTGCTGCCCGGCAGCTCCCCTGGGCACCGCTATGTCCTTGTACGTTGCACAGAACTTCCTGGTTTACAGGGGCGTGTGCCCCCTGCCTCTCGTGCTGTGGTTGCACACAGCACAAGTTTGCAGCCAATGATTTTGGCTGTGAGCCTGCTGATTGCCGTGGCCAATCACAGCACAGATCTGTGTGTGTCAGTAAACACAAAACAGATCTGGCTGTTTTTTTCCCCCCTGATTTCACTTACCATTCAGAGCTGAAATCAGGAAGAAAAGCCAACCAGTCTGTGAGTAAAATCAGCACACATACACTTGTTAGGCACACAGTTAACCCTTAGATTGTCCTCCTAATCAGCACTGTCACCCAGCCAGTACCATTAGTACTGCGACTGTGTACAGTATTATCACTGATCACCATGGGCGTCGGGAGGGGGTGGCTAGGGGGGGCTGGAGCCCCGAATGTGACCCCGAAAAGCCCTGGGTCTCAGGAAGGCACCGTACAATTGTTAGCCCCGAGCGCCGCTGAGTGCGGCCGAGTGTGGCCGAGTCACCGAGTGACATAGCAGGTCCCGCCTTCTGGAGCCTGCAGAGCCTATGATGGACGTCCCACTGGTCCAATGCCGGGACGCAGGACGTGTGACGTCCATCATAGGCTCCAGAAGGCGGGAATTACAATGCCGCCGCAATGCCACATCACATCACTGAGATCCCCGCTCGGCGCTCGGGCGGGAGAGATCAGGGTAGCGGAGGAGCGATCGGGCGAGACTGAGATCTGCCAGTGACTGCACGATGATTGTAGAAGAGGGGATGAGGATGACCGGAGGAGCCCGCTGCGCTGGGGTGTGTTGATTACCTGACCTGAGCTGTGCTGGTGCTGGGGGTACACAGGTTCTGAGGCAAATTTAATGCAGATAAGGCACCAAGTGAGTTTAATTACCACCTTAATCAGCCACACACCCTGTCTAATTAACATGTGTTCGGTTTTAAAGGGATGAGGTGGCAACTCTAGCTGGGGGCGGATGGTGGCAGAGTGAAGAGCTCCTGATCTCCGTGTGTCCGACCATGGGCACCGGAGTGTGCAGCAGGAGGAAGAAGAGTCTTCTCCATACTAACTTGTGCCTGCTGGCCGTGCAGGCAATGAAATCCAAGCAGTCTCCTCTCCTCCTCTGGCTGTTTGCTGTGACGCATGCTGCACACTGCACACTACGGCTGAGGCGGAACTGATGAACTGCAGGACACCTGGACACATGAAGTCTGTCTCCTGGTCAGATAGGTGGGGTCAGTGTATGTATGTATGTCAGGTAGGTGTATGTATGTCAGGTAGGTAGGTGAGGTCAGTGTATGTATGTCAGGTAGATGTATGTATGTCAGGTAGGTGAGGTCAGTGTATGTATGTCAGGTAGGTGTATGTATGTCAGGTAGGTGAGGTCAGTGTATGTATGTCAGGTAGGTGTATGTATGTCAGGTAGGTGAGGTCAATGTATGTATGTCAGGTAGGTGTATGTATGTCAGGTAGGTGAGGTCAATGTATGTATGTCAGGTAGGTGTATGTATGTCAGGTAGGTGTATGTATGTCAGGCAGGTCAGTGTATGTATGTCAGGTAGGTGTATGTATGTCAGGCAGGTCAGTGTATGTATGCCAGGTAGGTGTATGTAGGTCAGGTAGGCTGAAGCCCCTGGTCTTTTTGCCACCTAGCAACGCCCCTGCTTATCACTGTATTACTGTCACTAGGGATGTCTGACACTAGACACTAGAGCAGGCGTAGGCAACCTCGGCCCTCCAGCTGTTTTGAAACTACAAATCCCATCGAACCTCTGCCTCTAGGAATCATGCCTGTGATTGTCAGGGTCTTGCAATGTCTCATGGGATTTGTAGTTTCTTTTTTTTTTTTTTTTTTTAGGGAGGACCTATATTTTAATATAAGGAGTAGTTGGAGGGCTGTTAGAGTTAAAGCTTTTGATGTGGGATGATTCTGCATATTTAATGGTTTCTAAGGGTAGCCCAATGTTAGCAACAAACCCAGTATACTTTAGCGTTCTGTAGACCTGGTGCATTGTACTTTTTTTCTAACTTTTTTAGCAACTTTTTTTTTGTAATAAAATTATATATAAACATTCTAAAAAAAAAAAAAAAAAATGGGATTTGTAGTTTCAAAACAGCTGGAGGGTTAAGGTTGCCTACCCCTGCACTAGAGCGTCTTTCCCAGCCAATGTCAGTTAGCCAGTCCCTGATTGCCTGCTACACTATACAGTAAGTCGCTGATCACCACCATTACTAGTATAGAGTCTCTCTGGGTCTGTATCATGGTCACAGTTAGAACTATACTAGTGTCCCCAAAAATGCAGTTATGGCAGGATCAGCCCCAGATCATTTCCAGCACTTGCAACATGTAGCAGAATACATTTTGGCCTAAATTTATGAAGAAAGTAAATTTTTTCGGATATGTTTTATAGCAGAAAGTAGAAAATATTGGGTTTATTGTCTTTCAGACATTAGGGGGGCCGGACTGTGGTCAGCGGGAGTGAACACTGCCTCTGTCTTGGTGGTAATTGGGAGGAAATAAAAAAGACAGCACCTCTGGTCAGTAGAAGCGGGATAAGAGCTCTGTCATTGGTATTGGAGGACTAATGCCTCATCGTTGGTGTCATTGGGAAGAATGGTGGCTCTTTGTTGGTGTCATTGGGAGGAATAGTGCCCAATATTTGGTGTCATTGGGAGGAATAGTGCCCCATAGTTGGTGTCATTGGGAGGAATAGTGCCCCATAGTTGGTGTCATTGGGGAAAATAGTGGCTCATTGTTGGTGTCATTGGGAAGAATATTGCCAAATAGTTGGTGTCATTGGGAGGAATAGTGCCCCATCATTGGTGTCATTGGGAGGAATAGTGCCCCATAGTTGGTGTCTTTGGGTGGAATAGTGCCCCATAGTTGGTGTCATTGGGTGGAATAGTGCCCCCTCATTGGTGTCATTGGGAGGAATAGTGCCCCATCGTTGGTGTCTTTGGGAAGAATAGTGCCCCATGGTTGGTGTCAGTGGGAGGAATCGTGCCCCATGGTTGGTGTCATTGGGAGGAATCTTGCCCCATTGTTGGTGTCAGTGGGAGGAATCGTGCCCCATGGTTGGTGTCATTGGGAGGAATCGTGGCCAATTGTTGGTGTCAGTGGGAGGAATAGTGGCCCATTGCTGGTGTCCGAAGGCCGGAAAAAGGCAAGCAAAGTCTGCATACGGCTCGTGGGCAGCAGTTTGGAGATCACTGCCCTAGACCACTCTGAGCAATTAACACTTGCAGTGCAGGCATACCCCACTGTAAGGGATCATTTTTTAGTTGCCCAAAGTTGGGCTTTAACTGTTCCCCAAAGTTGGGCTTTAACTGTTCCCCACTCTTTCCAAACGCTAAAAAAAATTGTCTAAAGTTAGGCTTTAATCTTCCTCTTGCATTTGTTTTTAGACGCCTCGCCAATTGTTCCAGAAGAGCAAGCCAAACAGATTCTGCGTACAAAGCGCTCGGAGAGAGAACGGAAAGCTGGACATCCCGATGAACCAATGAGGGTAATTCTAATAACTGGGCTTTTCTTATGATTTCAGGTTTCTTATACACGGTCCCTGAAGCTTCATATCTCAAAATCCTTTTTCATTTCACTGATCACAAATCACAAGGCCAAACTTTTTTTTTTTGGATTAGAACCCCTGATTTTTACTGCCGCCTGGTCTGTGCCCTCGTTAGGGAGATTCACACTCAGTTTTTTTGAGTTGTCACAGGAAATTTTCTAATAGGGACACTAGTTTTGGGGACTACCTGGGATTTCCCTACTCTGGAGGGATTTCCTCTCACTTCCTGTTTCGGCTATGGGACAGGAAGTAAAGTGAAATCTCCCCAAAGGGACACAGATTTAAAAAAAAAAAAACTGACAGGCGTTATAACTAGTGATGCATTGAAATTTCTACCGCAGAAAATTATCGGACAAAAATAGGTTTATTGGCATTTTGCCGATAGAAAAAAAAGGTGCCACTAATGGTCGCCGAAAACCCCATTGCCGGGATTTCACCTTGCATCAAAAATGCAACAAACGTACATTTTTGATGTGTTCTTGCTACGTTTTCAATGCATTTCAATGGGAAGGTGCATTTTTGGAGCAGTTTTTTTAACTGACCAAATATGCACCAAAAATGCAGCAAGCAGGATTTTTAACACTGCCATGGAAGTGTGTGAAGACATATATAGAATTTAAAGGGATGTCTTTTTCTTGAGCTTTTCTTTAGCTTTTTTTAACCCTAAAGCACTTCAAAAGTTTTTCAGTGTGAAAGCAGCCAAAAAGGTGCCAATAATGGGCAACAATAAATTCACATTTATTTTAATTCATGATATTACTTAAAAAATCGAATATAATACAATTTTATATATATATATATATATATATATATTGTGAGGGGGTTAGCTCGGTAGCGGGTGTGTGTGACCCCCTGGATGGGCTCCCCACACAAAAACAGGCCCAGCAGACGGAGGTTGTGGTTTTCAAGATCAAAAGGTGCGGTTTATTTCTCTATTTACAGTGACAAAAACACAGCAAAGCAAAAAGAAACATAAACAAAATAAATCCTGGTCAGCTTGACCTCTGACTAAACATGCAGGTTTCCCTAACTAACAACTGGGATCAGCCTGGTGCTGTCCTAGTCCCTAAGTCCCTGGTTTAGTAAATGTCCAAACAAATAGCCACACAGGCTTTGTCTCACCGCACAGGGGTTCACTCTCCCTAGACAGTCCACACAGGTCTGGGTCCAGGCATGAGCAAACACCTAATGAAGCTGGGAGTTTTTATAGAGGCCTTAAACGAGCTGACAAGCTTCAGCTGGTCTCATCAACTCCCTGCCTGCACGACGCCCAGCACTCTCCCTAGAGGTATGAATCATCCATGAGCCCACTAGCCTCAGCTGGGCTTCATCAACTCTCTCCCTAGTTGTATAAGTCGGCATAAAGCCTGAATCTGGGAGAAATATACCTACCCCCCTGGATGCAACCAGGTGACTTTACCTTCCTGCTGTCACATACCCCCCCTCTTGTTTTAACCTTGGGGTTGGAACACCAGCAATCAGGCATTCATGTACTCGAGACAAAGCATCCACATTCCCCATTTGAACGCCAGGGCGATGCTTTACTGTGAAGTTGAATTCCTGTAGGGCCAGGAACCACCTATTTACTCTTCTATTTGTCTCCTTGTTTTGAGCCATCCACTTTAACGGAGCGTGATCCGTAACCATGTCAAAGTGCCTACCTAGCAGATAGTACCGAAGGGAATCTAGAGCCCACTTCACCGCTAAACACTCCTTTTCAACCGTGGCGTAATTTACCTCATGGGACTTCAACTTCCTGCTGAGGTAAATGACTGGGTGCTCTTCCCCGTTCCAGACCTGGGACAATACTGCTCCTAACCCCACATCTGACGCATCACTTTGTACGACAAAGTCTTTAGAGAAGTCGGGTGAGTACAACACTGGCTGGCTACATAAGGCTTGTTTCAAGAATTGGAATGCTGCCTCAGCCTCGGGGGTCCATTTAATCATGACCGACCCTTTCCCTTTCGTCAGGTTGGTTAGCGGCACAGCCTTAGAAGCAAAGTGGGGAATGAAGCGCCGATAATATCCCGCGATTCCCAGAAAGGCTCGTACCTGCTTCTTGCTGTTGGGACGTGGCCAACTCTGGATGGCCTCGACTTTGTTGAGTTGGGGTTTTATTACTCCCCTGCCAATGGTGTACCCAAGATATTTGGCCTCCTCCTGCCCAATGGTACACTTCTTGGGGTTAGCCGTAAACCCCGCTTCCCGGATAGAGTCTAGGACTGCTTGCACTTTTGGCAGATGTGAGGCCCAATCTGTGCTATGGACAATTACGTCATCCAGGTAAGCCGCAGCATACTTCCGATGGGGCCTCAGTATCTGGTCCATTTTCCGCTGGAATGTGGCCGGCGCATTCTGTAACCCGAACGGCATTCTCTTATATTGGAACGCCCCGTCTGGGGTTACAAATGCGGTTTTCTCTTTGGCCGACTTGGCCAGGGGAATTTGCCAATACCCTTTTGTGAGGTCAAGAGTCGTCATGTATCGGGCTGTTCCCAGCCGGTCGATCAACTCATCTATACGTGGCATGGGGTAGGTGTCAAATTTTGTAACTTTGTTCAACTGACGAAAATCGTTACAAAATCGCCAGCTCCCATCCGGTTTAGGCACCAACACAATGGGACTAGACCAATCACTTTGGGACTCCTCTATCACCCCTAAGTTCAGCATTTTCTGTACTTCCTCCCGTATTGCCTCCCGTCGGGCCTCTGGGATCCGATAGGGTTTTAACTTCACCCTTTCACCGGGCGGGGTAATAATATCATGCTCTACCCCAGATGTTTGTCCCGGCAGCTCAGAGAACACCTCCTTGTTGCGAAGCACAAACTCCTTAACCTCCTGTTGTTGGGGTTGTGACAAGGTGGCTGCTATTCCAACCTCCGGAATCACGCAACCAGTTTGAGCTGGTGACCAAGTTTCTGCGACTAGGGACTCTCTATCCCTCCAGGCTTTCAACAGATTAACGTGATATATCTGTTCGGGCTTTCGCCTTCCTGGTTGTCTGACCTTGTAATTCACTTCGCTCACTTTTTCCATTATCTCGTAGGGGCCTTGCCATTTGGCAAGGAATTTACTTTCAACCGTAGGGACAAGTACCAATATCCTATCCCCCGGGGAAAAGGTACGGGTCTTGGCTCCACGGTTGTACACTCTCTGCTGTGCCAACTGCGCTTGGGCCAAATGTTCCTTCACGATGGGCATTACCTGTGCAATTCGATCTTGCATCAGGGCGACATGCTCAATCACACTCCTGTGGGGAGAACTCTCACTTTCCCAAGTTTCCTTGGCAATATCCAACAGCCCTCTTGGGTGTCTCCCATACAGTAACTCAAAGGGGGAGAATCCCGTAGAGGATTGGGGCACCTCCCTAATAGCAAACATCAAATAAGGAAGTAGACAGTCCCAATCCTTTCCATCTCTATCCACCACTTTCTTCAACATTTGTTTTAGGGTTTTGTTGAATCTTTCAACCAGCCCATCGGTTTGGGGGTGATACACAGACGTACGCAATTGCGTCACTTTGAACAATTTACACAGCTCTTTCATAACCCGGGACATAAAGGGTGTACCTTGGTCCGTAAGCAGTTCTTTACAAATACCCACCCGGCTAAAAACAAGAGATAGCTCTTTGGCTATGGTTTTGGCCGAGGTATTTCGGAGAGGGATCGCTTCTGGATAACGGGTGGCATAGTCCATTATAACTAATATGTACTGGTGCCCCCTAGCGGACTTGATTATAGGACCTACCAAATCCATTGCGATCCTCTCAAACGGGACCTCAATGATGGGTAGAGGGACCAGCGGGCTACGGAAATGTGGCATCGGGGCCGACCTCTGACACACAGGGCAGGAGGAACAATAATTTTCTATGTCCTTCATCACCCCAGGCCAATAGAATCTCTGTAATACCCTCTCTCGGGTTTTCTCTGTCCCCAGATGACCTCCAAGAATGTGCCCATGGGCCAACTCCAACACCAACTTCCTGTAAGGTTTGGGCACTACAAGCTGCTCAACGGTTTCTTCTGCCCTTTTTGCCACCCGATACAGTAGGTCCTTCTCTACGCTGAAGTATGGGTAAGTGCAGGTATTATCTGGGTTCACTAACTCGCCATCTATTTCCACTACGTTTTCCCGTGCCTTTATTAGGGCGGGGTCTTTTAACTGTTCTGTGGCAAAATTTTCCCTGTGAACCTCAAGATCAGAAAACTCCACAGACGGTAGGTTTTCGTCTGAGGAGGTGGGCTCCTCTCCAGTTTCTTGAGTCTCGCCTGCCAATACTGACAAGGGAAATTCTGGAGAGTCCTCACCACTCTCAGAGGAGTTCTGGCTATCACCTTCCTGGTACATAGGGGCACCAGTGGGGGGCTCAGGATCATCCCACAGTTCCCAGAACTTCGGAAAATCCCTTCCCACAATGGCATCATGCGGTAGTTGAGATACTAACCCCACTGGATGAGAGAGGGTACCTTTGGGGGTCTTGAAACACACTGTAGTCACTGGATACTCTCGGGTGTCCCCATGCACACAAATAACAGCTACCTTGCTATTCCCAGAGACCTCTGTTTTAACTAATTCAGCCTTTATCAGGGTCACAAGGCTACCTGAATCCAGTAATACCACAACATTTCTACCATTAATACACATTTTGCATAAATGTTTCTCAGTTCCCCGAATGGCAGTGCATGCGACTGTCGCACACAGCGACTGACGTCTGTCCGTCAGAAAGTCATATTGCATGGGTTCCTCCACAACCGGGCAATTTGCTGCAATATGTCCCGCTTGCCGGCAGCGGTAGCAAACAATCCATTTGGCTGCCTCTTGAGCCCCTGACTTCCCAGGCTGTTCTCGCCAAACTTTGGGTAGAGCTCCCACCCTCTCACTCTCTCCACCCTCACCCCTTGGAATCCTCTTATCCGCCCCTGGGGATGGTCTGGTCTTAGGGTGGAAAGTCCGAGAGTCTCTGGAAGAGGCCGTCAGGTTCTCTGCAGCCAAGTATCTCTCTACACGATCCACAAGTTTACCGGCCGTTTCTGGGTCTCCATGGCTTACCCACTTTTGAATGGCGGTAGGAAGAGCTCTCAAGAAACGATCCATCACAACACGTTCCACAATCTCCGGTGCGGACAAAGTCTCTGGCTGTAGCCACTTCCTGCTCAGGTGAATGAGATCATACATTTGAGACCTGGGGGGTTTTCCAAGCTGGAAAGTCCAGTTATGCACACGCTGAGCCCGGACAGCCAGGGTGACACCCAGCCTTGCCAATATTTCAGCTTTTAGCATCACATAGTCTTTTGCTTGGTCAGGCTCTAGGTCATAGTAAGCTTTCTGCGATTCACCAGTTAACAGAGGAGCCAGCAGTCCAGCCCACTGCTCCTCAGGCCACTTTTCTCTTTCAGCAGTCCTTTCAAATGTGGTCAAAAATACCTCTGGATCATCCTCTCCAGTCATTTTTGTCAATAAACGACTCACCCCAAAGGACGCGGTATTAGTGGGACGGCTTTCCTCACTGGTCTGCGGACGTTGCTGCATTACTGCTTCCATCTGTTGTTGTAGTCTCTGCTCTTGCTTCTGCAACAGGTCTATGAAGCGGGCCTCAGATTGCTGCTGGGCTTGTTGCTGGGCTGCGAAGCTCTGTTGTTGAGCTGCAAGGCTCTTTTGCAAACCTGCATTTGTCTGCTGTTGATTGGCATTTGCTAGAGCCAGCTGTTTCAGTATCTCCTCCATGCTGGCTAAAAAAAAAACTGCCACTGGTTCTCCACCAACTGTGAGGGGGTTAGCTCGGTAGCGGGTGTGTGTGACCCCCTGGATGGGCTCCCCACACAAAAACAGGCCCAGCAGACGGAGGTTGTGGTTTTCAAGATCAAAAGGTGCGGTTTATTTCTCTATTTACAGTGACAAAAACACAGCAAAGCAAAAAGAAACATAAACAAAATAAATCCTGGTCAGCTTGACCTCTGACTAAACATGCAGGTTTCCCTAACTAACAACTGGGATCAGCCTGGTGCTGTCCTAGTCCCTAAGTCCCTGGTTTAGTAAATGTCCAAACAAATAGCCACACAGGCTTTGTCTCACCGCACAGGGGTTCACTCTCCCTAGACAGTCCACACAGGTCTGGGTCCAGGCATGAGCAAACACCTAATGAAGCTGGGAGTTTTTATAGAGGCCTTAAACGAGCTGACAAGCTTCAGCTGGTCTCATCAACTCCCTGCCTGCACGACGCCCAGCACTCTCCCTAGAGGTATGAATCATCCATGAGCCCACTAGCCTCAGCTGGGCTTCATCAACTCTCTCCCTAGTTGTATAAGTCGGCATAAAGCCTGAATCTGGGAGAAATATACCTACCCCCCTGGATGCAACCAGGTGACTTTACCTTCCTGCTGTCACAATATATATATATATATATATATATATATATATATATGTATATATATATATTTTTTAAAACCGTCAATTTCGGTTTCGGCCAAGTGCATTCTTTCGGTACCAGAATTTTCATTTTGGTGCACCACTAGTTATAACCCTCCTTGATTTTATCCAAAATGAAAAAGTTATGCCTTGAGTCCTACTTTTATCCCTGGTTCACATTGCTGCGACTTCTCAAGTGACTTGCTGCGACAAAGTCGCATGACAAGTCAAAACACATAAAATTGTAATGGGTGCCATCCAGGGGCGGCCTGTCCATTAGGAGCGCCTGGGCGCTGCCCCCCTATCCTCGTCACCCCCTATATGCAGTGGATATTCATGCATAGCATGAATCTATCCATGGCCGCCACCCCCTATTCATGTGTCCGGCCCCTTTCAGGTCACCAGGCATATGAATTAGAGCGGCCAGGTTTTTTTTTTTTTGAAGAACCTGATTAGAGCCATAGGCCCTAATGCAGCGTACACACGACCATTTTTCTCGTCTGGAAAAATGAATTTTTTTCTCTTTGACGAGAAAAACGACCGTGTGTGGACTTTCCATCATTTTTCCCGACGAGAAAAAACTGCATTAATCACGACGAGAAAAATTAGAACATGCTCTAATTTTTCTCGTCCTGACTCACGGCATTTTTTCCCGCGGCAGTTTTCCCATAGGGAAACACTGCCGGGGAGCCTACACATGGTCGTTTTTCTCGACCAAGAGAAAAAAGGACGGGAAAACTGACCGTGTGTAGGGGAACAAGCCGTTCCTCGTTTTTCCCGTCGATTTTCTCGACGGTGTTTTCACCGTCGAGAAAATCGATCGTGTGTACGCGGCATCATAGGCTTCAAAATAGGGTGGACTTGGGACGCAGAGCATTGCGTCTGGAGCCCACCCAGGTGTGTTGATGCAGCAAAATAAAAAATAAAATTAAAATAAACCTTCAATGCGTCAACAGAACTTGCAGCATGTAAACCATATGTATAGCTAAAACTTTTGTTTTATTTTTTTGCAAGTTTTTCATAGCACAGAGAAGGGTTATATTCTCTGCTGAGTTATTTATTTTTATTGTTTGCTGTCTGTGTACCATTGGGGAAATTTCCCTGCTCTTCCTGTTACAAGGGGGCAGCAGGAAGTTAGAGGAATTTCCAAAATAAGGAGATTTCCCCTCTAATGCCGCGTACACACGATCATTTTTCCCGTCGAGAAAAATGAAATTTTTTCCTTTGGACGAGAAAAACTATCGTCTGTGTGCTTTTTGTCGTTTTCCTCGACAGGAAAAACGACATTAATCACGACGAGAAAAATTAGAACATGCTCTAATTTTTCTCGTCGTGATTCCCGTCGTTTTTTTACGCGGCAGTTTTCCCATAGGGGAACACTGCCGGGGAGCCCACACACGGTCGTTTTTTTCGACCAAAAAAAAATGTCATTTAAAACGGCCGTGTGTTGGGGGAACAAGCTGTTCCTCGTTTTTCACATCGATTTTCTCGACGGTGTTTTCACCGTTGAAAAAATCGATCGTGTGTACGCGGCATTAGACAGTAGTCCCAGAAACAGGTGCCCCCATTGGAGTTCCACTTACCTCTTGTTCTGGGGCAACCCTAAAATTTTGGATTTGCCCTCACTTTCTTTCTTGTTGACACTTCTGAAAATGCTCGTTGCCTGACATTCATTCTGACCCTTTAGCTTCAATATCTGAAGTAACCGAGCCAAAACTAGTCTGCCAGATAAAGACCTCTGATTTCTGAAGGCCCCTTCTGATCTACATATTCCTTCCAGGCCAGGGACTCAGAAGCATTGATGCCAGAAGATCAGAATAACAGCCAGTCAGATAGCATTTCCAGAAGGAGGTTTGCAATGGCGGGCCTCACTCATATTGCTTTATCTACAGCATTACAGTAACACTTCCACCCAAGCCCACAAGATGGCAGTATAGCTTTACAAATATACTATCTATAATTGTATCATCCACTAGAACCAGGTCATAGTAACATTGTAACAGATTTGAACCAACTATAAAAAACAACAAAAAGACAAGTCTTCTCTCTGGCGAATTGTAGCTGACTACAGATGTTGTGCTTTAGCTGTTTGTAAGTCCGGGTTCACACAGGTGCGCTGCAGTTTGGGTGCAGCGCGATTGTATCTGCATTTTTGTGCGCTCCCTTTGACTTTTTTTAGACCGCTCGTTTTCTGAAACCTCTTTAAAATCCTTTCATGCCTAAGCCTATTTCTGACATTTGTTGCTTACAAGTTAAAATCAAAGTAATTGCTAGAAAATTACTTAGGACCCCCAAACATTATATATATATATATATTTTAGAAAAGACCCTAGAGAATAAAATGGTGATCGTCGCAATATTTTATGTCACACGGTATTTGCGCAGCGGTCTTTTAAACGCAATTTTTGGGGAAAAAAATACACTTTCATGAATTTAAAAAAACCAAAAAGTAAAGTTAGCCCAATTATTTTGTATAATGTGAGCGATGATGTTACTCAGAGTAAATAGATACCTAACATGTCATGCTTTGAAATTGCACACGCTCGTGGAATGGCGACAAACTACGATACCTAGAAATCTCCATAGGCGACGCGTTAAATTTTTTTAACGTTTAGAGTTGCAGAGAAGGTCTTTTGCTAGAATTATTGTTCTCACTCTGACGATCGGTGCGACTTACGTATGCGTTTTCTTTGCCTCGTGAGCATGTGGGGACGGGGGCGCTTATAAAAAAATGATTATTCTTTTTTTTCTTTTTTTACATTGTCCCTTAAAAAAAATAAAAAATTCTGATCACTTTTATTGCTGTCACAAGGAATGTAAACATGTAAACATCCCTTGTGACAGTAGTAGGTGGTGACAGGTACTCTTTATGGAGGGATCGGGGGTCTAAAAGACTACAGACTGATTTTACTGTTGTGGGTTTAGTAACACCTTAACGTGTCACTAAACACTGATTTAAAAAAAAAAAAAAAGTTTTATTCAAGTATGTACTTTTAACCCAAAAAGTCCCTTCTATTGCTCTCAACCTCCTCCCTATTTTTATTTTTATTTTGTTGCTGTGATCTGACTTCCTGTTGGAGGGTGGCTAACTATATTTTCCATTATCTCACTGTGTGTAGGAACGTAGTCACTAGAACTGGGCCGAACACCAACCCACCCCCAGTTCGGTTCGCACCAGAACACCCGAACAGAGTCTATTAAAGTCTATAAGACATGAAAAATCAAAAGTGCCCATTTTGAAGGCTTATATGCAAGTACTTGGCCATACAAAGTGTATGGGGGTCTGGGTACTGCCCTGGGGGACATGTATCAATGCAAAAAATACTTTTAAAAAATATTATTGTTAAAGCAGAAGTGATTTTAATGATGCTAATAGTGAAACAATAAGAATGAAAAATTCCTCTAAATATATTGCCTGGGGGGTCCCCTTAGTCTGCCTGTAAAGTGGCACATCTGTACTGTGTATAGAAACCGCTGCAGCAAAAATGAAATTTATAAAGAAAAACAATGACATTTAAATTGACTCTTGATTGCAAGCCATTGTTGGCAATACAACAAAACCCCCAGAATCCACACCAGACCCTTACCTGAACACGCAGCCTGGCAGGCCAGAAAAAGGGGGGAATCAACCACATGCCCTCAACATGGGGGAGGGGGTGCTTTGGGGCAGGAGGGCTCTGCCCCCCCATCCCAAAACACCTTGTCCCTATGTTAATGGGGACAAGGGCCTCCCTGGGCTGTGGTTGTGGGTATCTGTGGGCAGGGGGCTTATCAGAATCTGGAAGCCCTCTTTAACAAGGGACATCCTATACTCATTCACATGGGCGGGGGAAAGATCTAGGGACCCCTTGTTAAAGGGGGCTCCCAGATTCCAATAAGCTCCCTGTCCGCAGAGACCCTCACAACCACTGCCCAGGGTTGTGGGAGAGAGGCCCTCGTCCTAAAAGCACCCCCCCCATGTTGAGGGCATGTGGCCTGGTATGGTTCAGGAGGGGGGGAGATCGCTCGCCCCCCTTTTCCTGGCCTGCCAGGCTGCATGCTCGGATAAGGGTTTGGTATGTATTTTGAGGGGGACCCCACGCTGTTTTTTTTCCTATTTTTTTATCTTCGATTGCCGGCCACCTCACCAATGTTTATTTTTTTTGTTCAGCTGTCAGTGGGGAAGCTCGCTGACAGCTGATGACTCATCCGTTGTTATAGGCACAGTGGCCGGCCAAGTGCACAGAAAATTTGGGTGTTCAGCGAACACCTGAACAGGCAATGTTCAGGCCGAACTTAAGCTCGGCCCGAACGTTCGGCCATTTCGAGTAGTCACTGCTCGCTCTTGAGGTGGACTATGGACTATAGGATTTGTAGTGCACAAACAGCAGTGCACATAACTGCAACTACCATACACTGTCATTCCAAACAAAAGAGAGGGGGAAAAGGAGAGGTTTGAGGGCTCACAGAGGACACTACAAGGAGTCTCATGAATGATAGATTACAGGGCCATTAAGTAGTGAATGTGTATGGATTATTTTTGGAGACCAAGGTATTTTCTTAGTGTCACTTTAAAGTGGTTGTAAACCCTTACATATACCCAGTGAAGTGACTGGCCTCAGGTGATACAGAGATGAAACAAATCCTCCTACATAAGTTTTACCTGTTTATCTGATATCTTCTCTTCTCTACAGACATTCAAAGTCCATAATTTATAATGCTTATCTGAGCTGTCAGAAAACAGGGAGCAGGGAACTGAAGTTACACTCTGCAGAGCTGAGTGAGGAGAGCCCCGAGAGCTGATTGGAGGGAAGGAACACCCCCCCCCCCTTCCACACAGCACACAGGAACAGAGCTGAGGCTGCCATTCACAGGCTGTGTGCTGGAGATCCCTCTCCTGTTACCATTTTACCTCTTGGTGTCAGGAAAACTTGTCAGAAGGGACTCATGCTGATAGCAGAGGAATAAAGCAGCAGAGAGAAATGACACTTGAGACAAGTATACACTATAGAGCAGTGGTTCTCAACCTGGGGGTCAAATGACAATTTGCCAGGGGTCACCAAATCCTGGGATGTTCCTAAAGCCTGCACCGCTCTTCCAGCCTCCTCGCGGCCTCCCAGCTGGGCTGTTCCTGGAGCCCACTCAGCCTCTTCGCAGCCGCCAATTCAGTTCACGGCATAGGTGGGGGGCAGAGGCTAGAGGTCAGCTGACTGGTGAGGAATGTGAAGTGGGAGGGGCTGGAGGAGACCCCAGCTCCCGATTTCAGCATAGGTGTCACTGCTGCGAGACACTACAAAGCTGAAGACACCGTGAAGCCGGAGACACAGTGAGTAACACTACCTCTGATTAGAGTTGCCATTAAAAGTTCCCACTACAGTTCTCAGATCAGCAGATGACCTTGATCAAAAGTACCTAAGTTAGCTGATCAGAACGCCCCCCAGCACTGCCACTCATCCCACCCTCCACCAGCACTGCCACTCATCCCAACTTCTCACCAGCACTACCACTCATCCCATTCCTCCCCACCCCCCCTCCAAGGAGTAAGAGAAGGAATAAAAATAGAGAATACATGGAAGGGAGAGGAAAAGAGGGGGAGGAACAAAGGAAAAGGGAGAAAAAGAGAAAGAACAAGAAAGACGGTTAGAGAGAGTAATGCGGAATAAAAACAAGAAATTAGGATAGAGAGAGATAAAAGGGAAAGAAAGGAGAACAAAGAGAGAAAGTGGTACATTCTAAAATGTACCATAAGGGGTTTTAATACTGTACGAGTGGAACGGACTCTGGAGCGCTAAATGTCCGTGGGTTACGGGCGCAAATTACTTGTCTTGCCTTGGGTGCTGACTACGAAAATAAGCTTACTGTTAGGGGTCCCTACAACTTGGGAAATTTTATCAAGGGGTCACGGCACTAGACGGGTTGAGAACCACTGCTATAGAGGGATATGCTTTGTTCATATTTCATGTCTGAGGTTTACAACCATCATTTGCTCAGTGACTGAGCTACAAATTATTAAAATCAACTCAACACAGAACTTTGAATGCATTTTTGCATGCTTAGTAACAAAAAGCCTGCAGAGAGCAATTATTTTTATCACTACTAAAAAATCTATGTGACAGGGAATTAGGGATTTTTGTTTTTTTGATTTCTTTTTGCACACTTAATAGATGTAGCGCCCTCCTCAAAGGGTTGGGACGCTATCTCAAATTTAGAGGGATGTCTGGGCCAGTAGTTGGGCTCAGACTGTTGAATTATATTGAGATTTGCCTCTTTCTTTTTCGTACATCACGGGACACAGAGCGACTTAGTCATTACTAATGGGTTATATAGTTTACCTTCAGGTGCTGGCACTGGCAACTTCCAAACCGGAAGTACCCTCCCCTATATAAGCCCCTCCCATCCGGGAGCACCTCAGTTTTTTGCCAGTGTCTAAGGTGTTGGCCAAAGAGTAACATGTGTTTTCCTGGGCTTGCGTACAGGTTCTTTAACGGGCCTTAGTAAGCTGTTCCGGATCCCATCAAAAAAGCTTCATAGCTAAACGGTCGGTACCCGGGCCTTGCAAGAGAAGAGCAAGGTTTTGCCTGTAATGCCTCTCTTAGGAGGGCTGGACCCTGGGATCCAGAGCTCTGGTCATACCCACGACCAAGATGTTTTCTGTGCAGGGTGCTATACAGGTCCAGGGGAGTGGAATCCTTGGGAACCCGGTCCCTGAAGGTTTAATTACAATGCCTGCCGTGATAGGTGAAGTTTGGGCTTCTGTGGACCAAACAGAGTCCTGCGGCGGGGAACAGGTAAGTGGGGGCCCCCAGGAACTTGGTTCTATTGGGGGACCCCCAAGCCTAATTTGTCTTTCTGTCTGTTACCTAACGGTATTCCCGCTAATATCTGTGTATGCCTGTAACTACTGAAAAATGTAAAATTTTAATAGTAGTCAAGAAAAAAAAAAAAAAGAGGACCGCGGTACCTGTGTTAAACCACTAGAGGCCGCTGTGGTCCATTTTTTCTTGTCATGTGGATCTTTGGTTTTCTCAAGTCAAAAGATCCAGGCAGTTGGTAAGTTCTCTGTGGGAATCCACTTCCTCTGCCCTGTTGCTGCGCTCATCCACCGCACAGGCCCTCCGGCAAAAAGGGCCCTGGCTCCTAGTCCCTGCTTGGTTTCGAAAAGGGCGCCAATGGCGCACGGGCGCGCGCGCGGGCGCGTGCACGCGCCTCCTATGAAAAAAAAGGGGCGGGGCGGGTGGATGACGCTCGATGCGCGCCGCGGCGCTTCTGCGCATGTGCAGGCGTCCCAGCATGTATAAAAGACACAGTACAAGTGTCAGCTGGATGCAAACAGAGCTAGCAACAAACAGTGGCACACAGAGGCGGTTGATGCAGGCATCCCCATAGAAAGGCACTTTAGTGGACACCAGCTGGTATATAGCAGCAACTGTGTTAGACTATTACCAGCAAAATTGGTGTATGACGACGGGAATACCTCAGCTTTGTGCTTAAAGGATATGTCGTCCAGACGCTCCGGAAATAAGTCTTCCAGGAAGCCAAAGGGGTCTCCATCGGGCTCTGAGGATATTGGGCATGCTTGTACTGCACCAATCTCCCCTGAGAATTCAGAGGTCAGTAGCCGTAGGAACCCCGCAGGAGTGCCTGGTGCTGCGGCTGTCCCCAGTCCACCTGCTCCTGTATATATAACAGAGGAGGTTTTATCCTCAACTCTGGGAGGATTGGAAGAGAGATTAACAGCATTGATCGCTGCTTCCCTGTCACAGGGAAAGCGCGTCCGATCTCCGTCTCCTCCTTCAGAGTGCCTGTTAGTGGAGGAACAGCCCCACACAGAGATCGACCTACCTGAAGGGGATCAGGATGAGGTTGATTCAGTTATGGAGGAATCAACAGTGGAAGAACCTTTCTCAGCATCTCAGGCTGAAAGATTATGGGTTCAGTCTCTGACTAACATGGTCCGATCAGCATTTAAAATGCCTCTGGCGGAACCATCAACCACTACGGTTTCCTCGCTGGGGTCGCTGAAAGCTCCCCAGGCTGTCTGTTCCTTCCCAATCCACCCTTTATTGGAAGGGCTTATTTACCAGGATTGGGAGCATCCTGATAAAATATTTACTCCCCCCAAGAGATTTCCGGTGATCTATCCCATGGAGGATAAGTTCATAAAAAAATGGAGGGTCCCTACAGTGGACGCAGCCATCTCTTCTGTGAACAAATCACTGACATGTCCAGTAGATAATGTTCCAATGTTCAAAGACCCAATAGATAAAAAATTGGAGTCTTTACTAAAATCTGCTTTCTCTACAGCAAGCATGGTGACACAACCTGCGGTAGCAGCGATTGGAGTCTGCCAAGCGGTGAAATATCAGTTGAAACAAGTCTTAGGGGACTTACCAGATCAGCAGGCTCTTGCCCTAGCTGACCTACCTAGAGCCTTGTGTTTTGCGGTGGACGCCATAAAGGATACAATCCAACAGGCCTCCCGCTTTACGCTGTCTGTAGTACATATGCGTAGGCTTCTATGGCTCAAAAACTGGTCTGCTGAAGCTCCCTGTAAGAAATTGCTGGTTAGCTTCCCATTTCATGGAGAACGCTTATTTGGAGAAGATCTGGACAAATATATCCAGAAAATTTCTGCCGGTAAAAGTTCACTCTTACCGGTTAAGAACAAGAGTAGAAGTCCTTCTTTTAAGAGGCCTACTTCTCCAGTCCCTGGCACATCGGCTGTGAAACAGTTCCGACGGCCTCCGCGGTCAAATTCAGGGGGCAGAAATCAGGGACAATCACAGGGTAACAAGAAACCCTGGGTCAAGAGAGGTACAAAACCTCCCCCCAAGTCATGAAGGGTTGCCCCCACTCAATCGGGTGGGGGGAAGACTTCAGTTGTTCACAGAGACCTGGCGGGACACCATCAGAGACAGATGGGTGCTCTCCGCAGTAAGTCTGGGATACAAGCTGGAGTTAAAAGACACTCCTCCTGCCCAATTTATGAGGTCAAACGTGCCAAGCGATCCCCAGAAGAGAGGATCCCTCCTTCTGGCACTAGAACAACTATTGCTCCAAGGTGTAATCATGAAGGTTCCCCTGGAAGAAAGCGGGTTCGGGTTTTACTCAAACCTTTTCACAGTCCCCAAACCAAATGGGGACGTGAGGCCCATATTAAATCTAAAAGGGCTAAACAAGTTCCTAAATATCAGGACTTTTCGGATGGAGTCGATCCGATCGGTGGCCACCGCCCTACAAGGGCAGGAATGGTTAGCCTCGATCAACATAAGGGATGCTTATCTGCATATTCCCATCTTTCCGGCCCACCAGAAATTTCTACGCTTTGCAGTAGAAGGGCGCCATTTTCAGTTCAGAGCCTTACCTTTCGGTCTGGCCACAGCACCACGAGTGTTCACAAAAGTTCTGGCCCCACTATTGGCCAATCTAAGAACACAAGGTGTAACGATAATGGCATATCTAGACGACCTGCTACTAATAGACCACTCAGTGGAAAAGCTGGAAGTAGCTATTCACAAGACAATCAAGTATCTGGAATATCACGGTTGGATTATCAACCGGGACAAGTCAGCTCTAAGACCAGTCAGAAGTCTGGAATACTTAGGGCTAAGGTTGGATTCAAATCAGAGAAAGATTTTCTTACCTCCAGAAAAGGTGTCGTCTTTAAAAGATTTGACCCACTTAGTGGGTACAAAAAGAAAACCATCCATACGCCTGTGCATGAGGCTGCTGGGAAAAATGGTGGCTTCATTCAAAGCAGTACCCTACGGTCAATTCCATTCAAGGAACTTGCAGAGGGCCATACTGTCAGCCTGGAACAAAAAAGTTCAGGCTTTAGACTTACCAATGTCCCTGTCCCCTTCCATTCGCAAGAGCCTCCATTGGTGGTTGGTGCCCCAGAATCTGGAAAAAGGGAAACCCTTCAGTCCGGTTTCTTGGAAGGTGGTCACTACAGATGCCAGCCTCATAGGCTGGGGGGCAGTACTGGAGCAATGGTCTCTCCAGGGCAAGTGGTCAGAAGCAGAGAAGGCCCTGCCCATCAATCTCTTAGAGATACGAGCAGCCCGGTATGCCCTAGTAGCATGGACATCCAAACTCCAAGGGTCCCCTGTCAGAATTCAATCAGACAATGCCACAGCAGTGGCATATATCAATCACCAGGGTGGCACCAGGAGTCGTGCAGCCCAGAGGGAAGCGAATTGCATCCTGGAATGGGCAGAAAGATATGTCCCAGCCATATCCGCGGTTTTCATCCCAGGAGTGGAAAATTGGAAAGCGGACTTTTTAAGTCGCCAGCAATTATGCCCGGGAGAATGGTCTCTTCACCCCGAGGTTTTCCAGGCAATATGCCAGCGGTGGGGAACACCGGATGTAGATCTGCTAGCATCCAGATTCAACGCAAAGGTGGACAGATTTGTGTCTCGCACAAGGGATCCCCTAGCTTGCGGCTCGGATGCCCTAGTGTTCCCTTGGGATCAGTTCAAGCTGATATATGCATTCCCACCGCCACAATTGTTACCGCGATTACTCCGCAGAATCAGGGTAGAAAAGAAACCAGTGATTCTGGTGGCTCCAGCGTGGCCCCGAAGGGCATGGTACGCGGAGATTGTAAAAATGTCAGTGAGGAGTCCTTGGACCCTCCCACATCGTCCGGACCTGCTGTCGCAAGGACCGATATACCACCCTTCCTTACCAGCCCTAGGTTTGACGGCCTGGCTATTGAAGCCCACATTCTGAAAAAGAGAGGGCTCTCTAATCCTGTGGTATCTACCATGATCAATGCCAGGAAGCCGGTATCCAGGCAGATCTATTATAGGATCTGGAAGGCGTACATTACATGGTGTGAGGCCAAGAAATGGCATCCACGTAAGTACGTAATAGGTAGGATTTTGGACTTCCTACAGTGGGCTGTAGATAGGAAGCTGGCCTTGAGTACTATCAAGGGTCAGATTTCGGCCTTGTCAATATTTTTTCAAAGGCCCTTGGCTTCGCATTCACTAGTCAAAGCTTTCATACAAGGAGTGATGCGTATTAGCCCTCCGGTTAGTATTCCCATATGTCCATGGGACTTAAACTTGGTTCTGTCGGTTCTACAGAAACAACCGTTTGAACCATTGCAACACATTTCCTTGGTTCTTCTCACCAGGAAATTGATTTTCTTAGTAGCCATTTGTTCGGCTAAAAGAGTATCGGAATTAGCCGCCTTGTCCTATAAGGAGCCATATCTGGTTGTCCATAAGGACAGAGTAGTATTACGTCCTCATCCAGCCTTTCTTCCTAAGGTGGTATCGAGGTTTCATTTGAACCAAGATGTGGTTCTTCCTTCTTTTTTCCCCAAACCTAGCTCGGTAGAGGAAAAGTTATTGCATTCTTTGGATGTAGTAAGAGCAGTTAAAGCTTATCTAAAAGCCACTGCTCAGATTCGCAGAACGGATACTTTGTTTATTCTGCCGGAAGGCCCCAGAAAGGGTCAGGCAGCATCAAAATCTACTTTAGCCAAGTGGATACGACAGGTCATAATACAAGCCTATGGCTTGAGAAAGAGACCGCCTCCATTCAAAGTTAGGGCGCACTCCACAAGAGCAGTTGGAACTTCATGGGCAGTGCATCACCAGGCCTCCCTGGCTCAAGTCTGTAAGGCCGCAACATGGTCTTCAGTACACACGTTTACTAGATTCTACCAGGTAGACGTTAGAAGTCAGGAGGATGTCGCCTTTGGGCGCAGTGTGTTGCAGGCCGCAAAAGATCCTCATGCCTGATGGCGCCCAGCTTATGTATAGTGTATCCCTCCCCTCATTTGGCATTGCTTTGGGACGTCCCATTAGTAATGAATAAGTCGCTCTGTGTCCTGTGATGTACGAAATAGAAAAAGGGATTTTTATAACAGCTTACCTGTAAAATCCTTTTCTTGGAGTACATCACGGGACACAGAGCTCCCACCCCTCTTTTTGGGACACTTATTGCTTTGCTACAAAACTGAGGTGCTCCCGGATGGGAGGGGCTTATATAGGGGAGGGTACTTCCGGTTTGGAAGTTGCCAGTGCCAGCACCTGAAGGTAAACTATATAACCCATTAGTAATGACTAAGTCGCTCTGTGTCCCGTGATGTACTCCAAGAAAAGGATTTTACAGGTAAGCTGTTATAAAAATCCCTTTGTTCTGGCTGTGGTGCTGCCTGGTAGCATTTTCCCTTGTTGCCTGTAAATAAGGACAAATGTCAGCGCTTAGGAGATATGCATGCGGAATCACTAGAGGCTGGAACCTGTTGTGAGAAAGTCCCTGCCCTTAAGCTCAAAGCTAGTGGCAAAACAAATGCGATCAATGAAAAATCAATCAAACAGTGTCAATAAAAAGAAAAAATGTTATTAGTAGTTCATAATTGAAAACTCATCTTCAAAGGTAGGGAAGTTGGTGCACAACATTTTCCATAAAAACACAGGTACTCAGGGCTGCTCTTCTCCTAGATGAAGCCAACTCAGGATGAAGACATGAAAAAAGCAAAAATAGAAAAGCTCCTCTAAGTAAAAAGGTTTATTTTAAGTACAGCAAATCTTATTCAGTACTTACATAAAAGTAAGTGCAGGCATGCTCCGTGTGGAGTGGGGGTTCAGGTATCAAATGTCAGAATCCAGTGTCCGTTTAGGCTTCGCTGGGGGTCCCACAGGTCCGGTAAAGATGCTCTGAAACGCGTTGTGGTTTCCCCTATCTCCTACCTGTGTCACGTCACACGCTTCTCCACGGGTCGACCGCCGCCATCACCAGCTACGGACAGCACAACTCGCGCTCCAGACACAGCCGGCTTGGAGTCTGACGCTCTGCGATCATCTTTACCGGACCTGTGGGACCCCCAGCGAAGCCTAAACGGACACTGGATTCTGACATTTGATACCTGAACCCCCACTCCACACGGAGCATGCCTGCACTTACTTTTATGTAAGTACTGAATAAGATTTGCTGTATTTAAAATAAACCTTTTTACTTAGAGGCGCTTTTCTATTTTTGCTTTTTTCCTTGTTGCCTGTGGGTGGCGCTGCCACCCCGGGCTCACGTTGGAACGCAGGCAGACCACGGTGTATTGAGTGACCCCTCTCGGCGGCGGTTCAGTGGGAGTGGTCGACCCGCTGTGCCTGCTGGGAGGGGATACTTAAGGGGCAGACGCCATTGTTCGGGGTCTTCGCCTCGTTGCCCTCTGGGCGCGATGGTATGTTGTGTGTGGTTCTGGTCTCGGGGGCCACGTTGGCCCGAGGCTGCATAGCTATCTAGTAGGCCCAGCTAGTCTGGCTGGGGCCTACATTCAGAGAGGGGATCCCAAGCTGTCCGTCCAAATGGGAAACCAGGGGAGGACTTTCCCTGGAGGAGACTGGCAAAGTGCTGACGTCTTGGGTGAGGCCTGGTGACTTTATTGAGGAGGGATCCACTTAGGGTGACCACATTTCCAAACTACAATTCAGGGACACCCTTCCAAAAAATCAGCTCTTTCTGTAACGAATCACAGCACAGTCATTGGACACAAGAGGCTGGATTTATGATTTCTCCAATCATAAGCAGGATTGTGCTCCTCCAGGCATTCCCGTCCAGGAGAAGTACTGTCAGTGAGTAAAGCAGTGATGTGGCGGACTTTTTTGGGGGGCATCAGATTGGCCCGGGGGGTGGCTGTGCCAGTTTCATTCCGGGACACTGTATTGTCCTGGCATAAAGGTACCCGGGACAGACCTGCAAAATGCGGGACTGTCCCGGGCAATCCGGGACACGTGGTCACCCTAGATACACTATACCACAAGCCCTGAAGTTTGCCGGATTGGCTTAAAGGCTCTTTTACTGCACGGTTGGAAGTTTGGGACTTTGAAATCCTGTGGCAGACGATTCCTGGACTATCCATTTGCTCAACTTTAAAAGGTCTGTGGCAGAGACTTTGTTCACTTAAAAAAAGGTCTGTGGCAGAGACCCACTTCATCTTGGGCAGTCTGTGGCAGAGACTGCCCTGTTACTGGTTCGTGTGTCATCCCGGCTGCTAGACCATGTGAGAGGGGACTATCCGGGTGACCAATACCCACTCTAACATTGAGAGTGGTGAATGATTTTTAACTGACGTTTTGCATTTTTGTGCCGAGTGCCTGAACCTTCCCCTGCTTTTCTTCTACCTTCTACTTTCTCTCAAAGTTATACATGCAGAAGAAAATAAAGCCTGACTGTTGAAGGTTTTACATCTGTGTGGACATTGCATTTACTACAGACTTTCCTACCCAGACAACGAAGCTGAAGAGGTAATGTGCAAAACCCAAAAACAAACCAGCAGCTCCTACGGGGGTAGTGCTACATAGAGATCCACTTTAAGCTAAAGGGTAGAGTATGACTGTCTAAACAAGTATCAAATCCAGTAACTATGTGATGCTTAAAGTGGATGTAGAGTATAAGATTTCCTATCATTTGTGCCAGGTCTTGCCATAAAGAGTTAATCCAGCTCTGAGCAATCCTCTTTTATTGTTCAGTGAGATAAAACGCACAAACAGAGTTAGTTACCTTTGTCCGTTCCGCCCCCTTGCTTTGAGTGACAGGTTATTTACATATCTCATGCACTAGCTTTAGACAGGCATTATTTTTTTAATTCCCACCCCCACTCCTTTTCTAAAGTCATGTGGTTACTTTTCTGGATTTTGACTGGATGTTAGTGATCATAGAAGAAAGAATCCACAGGAGAAAATTCATGTTGACAAGGGGAGTGTAGAGGTGGGCGGGGAGTCTACTGACATCACGACTCCACCCACCGAGCTCCAGACAACAGATCCACCCACAGAATCTGCAGTTTTTCAGGTCTCATAACAGACAGAGGGGAGACATTTGACAGATAAGGATACATGCAGGATGCATCTGTATCCTTATAGATCAGCACTATGGCAGTAGTTTAGAAAGGATGACAGTGGGTTTACATCCACTTTAAGTCTTATGAAGCAAGCTAAAGTCTTCCTTTACCTTCCATAACTAAGCCTCCTATATTTGTGTCTCTTGCGCTCCCCCTCTCAGACACTGCAGCTCATAGTGTGAGGGCTTCAGCAGCAGAAGCAGTGCTGTCAATCCAGAAGGCAATGGACAGGCCTGGGTGTGGCCAGATGATGATTGACAAGCTGCAAGCTTGTAAGTTAGCAGTGATAATGCTGATAGTCACACCCCCTGCAACATCTTCTCAATTCTCATCCCACTGTAGTGCAAGCAGGCACTGACTACATGAGAGTGGCAACTCTGCTCTGAATTCAGCAGTGCAGCATCATTGCCACACTATTGATGCATTAGATAGACTTCACTGGCAGGGTCAAAGCTATTTGTGGGATTTTGTAGAGGGACTAAGGGAAAACTGATTGCTCTATCCACGCTGTACCGTGCAGATAGATTAATCCACCTCTGCTCCTGTCCTACTGGCTGTCAAAATACCCAAAGAGTGGAAGCATTTTGTTGGATCCAGGCACTGTATAGACAACAATTTTTTGCCTGTTCAGGCGGGAGGGAGCCAACAGGACCAATAAGCCAATCAATGTATGTCCTCTCCATGAAAAGCCAGTTCCCTAGCACAGCCCCGTTCTTCCATTCAAGCTATTATAGACCTCTTCTGTGTCTGTGCTGGCATAGCTGCTCTGCCCCTCCCCTCACAAGCACAATTTATGTAGCTGCTGGGGAGGAGTGAAGGTGAATACTGTAGAGCAGCCTTTCTCAACTAGGGTTCCTCCAGAGGATGCCATGGGTTCCTTGAGCAATGGGCACAGCAGCTGGAAGGTTGCCCCTTTACATCAAAGTCTTCCTTTATATTGCAGTGCCCCTTTACATTGCTGTGCCCCTTTACATCCCAGTGCCCCTTTATATCACAGTGCCCCTTTCCATCGCAGTGCCCCTTTACATCACAGTGCCCCTTTACATCACAGTGCCCCTTTACATCACAGTGCCCCTTTCCATGGAAGTGCCCCTTTCCATGACAGTGCCCCTTTCCATGACAGTGCCCCTTCACATCACAGTGCTCCTTTACATTGCAGTGCCCCTTTTTCCATCGCAGTTCCCCTTTACATCGCAGTGCCCCTTTCCATCGCAGTTCCCCTTCACATCGTAATGCTCCTTTACATTGCAGTCCCCCTTTCCATCACAGTGCCCCTTCACATCACAGTGCTTTACATTACATTGCCCCTTCACATCATAGTGCCCCTTTACATCGCAGTTCCCCTTTACATCGCAGTGCCCCTTCACATCGCAGTGCCCTTCATATCACAGTGCCCCTTCCCATCGCAGTCCCCCTTTCCATCGCAGTGCCCCTTCACATCACAGTGCTTTACATTACAGTGCCCTTCACATGACAGTGCCCCTTTACATCGCAGTGCCCCTTTCTATCGCAGTGCCCCTTTCAATCGCAGTTCCCCTTTACATCGCAGTGCCCCTTCACATCGCAATGCACCTTTCCATCGCAGTGCCCCTTTTTCCATCGCAGTGCCCCTTCACATCGCAGTGCCCCTTCACATCGCAGTTCCCCTTCACATTGCAGTGTCCCTTTACATCACAGTGCCCTTCATATCACAGTGCCCCTTTCCATTACAGTCCCCCTTTCCATGACAGTGCCCCTTCACATCACAGTGCTTTACATTACAGTGCTCCTTCACATCACAGTGTCCCTTCACATCCCAGTGCAACTTCACCTCACAGTGCCCCTTTACATCGCAGTGCCCATTTCCATCGCAGTGCCCCTTTCCATTGCAGTGCCCCTTCATATCCAAATGCCCCTTCATATCCAAATGCTCTTTTACATTGCAGTGCCCCTTCATATCACAGTGCCCCTTTACATCGCAGTCCCCCTTTACATTTCAGTGCCCCTTCACATCACAGTGCCCTTCATATCACAGTGCCCCTTTACATCACAATACCTTTTTACATTACAGTGTCTCTTTAGATTGCAGATCCCCTTTTACATTGCAGTGCCCCTTCACATCAGAGTGCCTCTTTCAATGGAAGCCTCCTTCGGCAGGGCAGAGGCACTTATCACCCTGGATGTCTTCTCCTGGGTCTACCGCACAGATGCCACTGTCCTCCTCACAGCAGGGCAGGGGGCAGGAGGTGCTGCAGATCTGAACAGAGAACAGAAGCTGCCCATCCTATGGGAGATTATCGCTTGTTAACTTGAAAAGACTCCCGCTCTCTGTCCATATCTGCTGCACCTTCCGCCCTCTGCCCTGCTGTGAGGATGACAGTGGCGTCGGGGCAGGAGATGCAGGAGAGGACACCCAGCAGTGGCAGCCGTGGTCTGGACAGGACTGTCGCTCGGTCCATGTCCAAACCACGGTCCACCATTTAGTGATCTCTGGCTATAGAGTCCAATTTGAGTGACAGCTCCGAGTCTGCTGGGGCTGCTGACATCACATCCAAGATGGTGGAACCCCCACGGCAATTTCATGCCATTGGATGTCTAAACAAGTGTAGCACTACCCCCCGTAGAAGCTGCTGGATTAATTTTGGGTCGTTACCCCACATTTCACTGTCCCAGTCTATGCTAAGTAGTTTTGAAAGATGTGATTGCCAGTCACTTCAGTCTTTTTCTCAATTGCTTTATTAAACAAGTTCAGGTAGAAGGATAGAGGGTTAGGGGAAGTTCAGATACCTTGGTTTTGCAGATCACTAATGCGGTTCTTGAATCCAGAGGACAACAGCTTCTGTCACTGGATACTTGCGACAACCGGATAGGCCTCTCACACGACCTAGCAGCCGGTATTAAGCACGGACAAAGTCTCTGCCACAGACTTTAGCGATAAATGGAAACTCCTGGATAATCCTCTGCCACAGGATTGTTCAGCCAGCAGTCAGTTAGTTAGGTCAGCTGCACAGTACCTGAGCCTCTAAGCCATCCGGCGGCACCGCGAGGTAGAATAACTTAGGTGCGTCCCCCAAACGAGTTACCCAGGCCCTTCTGAGATACCAGCTTTCAGACTAGCTCCCTCCAGCAAGGGTCCTCCCCCGAGTCTCCTCCGCTTGGCTTGGCTTCTTCCCGCAGGCAAGACAGCTCAGGACCACCTCCAGACTAGTAGGCCCCAGACAGGCTTCTGGGCCTACTTGCAGAAAACACAGCGGCATAGCCTCAAGCCTGGAGGGCCATGAGACAAAAAGGGCCCTGAAGCACATGGCACTGCCCCTTAAATATCCTTCCCCAGCATGCCCAGCTACAAAGAAGCTCCTGCTTGGGATGTTTCTGGGGAAAGAATATCCAATGCACTTCAGCTCTGTGTATTTCTCACACTGGCCTGTGACAACAGTGACACCTACTGGCAACAGTGGGAAATGCACGCAACACAGCCAAAGCTGGAACAGAAACCAACAATTTACATAATCACTCTGAGCTATTTACAGCTCAGATACCCCTAGATTTACACATAGCGCCTGTTCAAAGGTAGGGCGCTACACAAGAAAGGCTTTACAGGTCGGTCACACTGTTTGGAATGTTTCTAAACTACCAACCAGAAGCTACAAGCGCTAAAATGACTTGTGTAACAAAACTTTTTTATTGATATGCAAAAAGAGAGAGGGTTAGTTCATGATGCATGGGCTGACATTTCATTTAATGCACTTAAAGACGCACATTGCAAGGGCCTTGTCAATTGCACGTCACGTTACGGTAACAGCATGGAAGCCTGTCATCGCATTATGTTCGTTTCATCAATGAGATGATGTATGTGAGATCGGTATTGAGTACCGCCTAATACAATTTGACGTTTGGATCTGCGTAATACTTGTTACCCGGAGCCCTGACTGCATTCCCTGCAATGTGCATTGGTTTACTTTAATTTGTCATCACAAGATGCGTAAGCGATATGAGGTTGAAATGGCAACGTCCGTGAGAAATTAGATCTTCGCTAGTTGATGAGTAGGATTTCAAATGGTAATTAGAAGCTGTGAGATTTTAAATCTATGAGTCAGGCTGTGAATGGCAAGCTTTCCTGAGGAAGTTGTAGGAGTTTTATTGCTTAATAGCAACAAGGATGATTCATACGAGGCACTGGCATCCTTTAAAAGGGGAACTTTTAAGGGGAAAATCTTTTTCTTTTTTTTTTGTTAAATATGTTTTGTTCTATTTTACTTTTTCACAAGGTAAAAGTAAATGTAACTTACCCTATCCACTTAAAGACCAGGCCTTTTCTGGCACTTTTTGTTTAAAAATATAAATCAGTATTTTTTGCTAGAAAATTACTTATAGCCCCAAAACATTATATATATTTGTAGCGGGGTGTTCCCCTTTAATGCAGAGAGACAAGAAGTTCCAGGTGAGAGGTGAGTCGGGAGGAAGTAAAGAGACATTATGGAAGTGAAAGCAGAGGAGAGAGAGACTACATCTCCCAGTACATCTTGCAGCACCCAGGGTGCATTGCTCCAGAACAGAGACTGCTGGGGGAGACTTTATAAAGGGGAGGCGGAGTTTTGGTCGGTCTTTTTGGACACCCCTCTCCTAGCAAGAGGATGTCTGTGCTGAACTGCTGTGTGCACAAGGCCTGAAGCCTGGGCCGTGTGCTCCTTTCCAAAGAGCCCTCTGCCAGCCTAGCAGAGCCTTAGAGACATCTAATCCTCCTTGCTGCAGTACACCAGAAGGATTGAAGACTTGGATGTCGGTGGATTCCTGTTCCTAGACGAATCGATGGAGGGAACGGACTTTGACTTGCCCGGGTGGTGAGAGCTGTTTAAAGACAGATACTTTATCTTTACTATTCGTTGGGATTACAAAGTTGTTCTTCAAGTGCACCACCGAAAAGATTGCTAGCGAATATTGTTTCACTGAACTTCCATCTAGATCAGTCAGGCCTGACTGCATAGGTAGACATTGCTGGGTGTTAGTCTATCCATGAGGGGAAGTAGCTGTAAAAGGGCAGCGCTAGAGTTGCATAGCAATACTTTATTATTCTGATTACTCTGTTTATCTTTATTACTGTTTATTGCAGGGATCTGCAACTTGTTATACTGTTGTTTATTACTTGCCCATTAGCCTCAGTAAAATATCTGGGTAAAGTACATTTGGTGTCAGTTCCGCTTACTTTAATAGGAGTTTTAAAGTATATTCTGTGTATGTTTGTTATAGGACTGCGTCACCAACAGTTGCGGTCACGCGGTCCTATCCCTCTATCACCAGCTGTGCCACGGGAGGTTAGAGCCGATTGCCAGGGGTTGACAGCAGTGCACTACAGGGCCCAAATTAATATCAGCGGCTCTCTTAACTGGGGGTAGCACTACATATTTTTTTAGCAGCGGAAATTAGGAAATAAAATGGTGACTGTTGCAATTTTTATGTCACACGGTATTTGCGCAGCGGTTTTTCCAAACACAATTTTTGGGCAAAAATTACACTTTAAGCACTTACAGACTGGAAGGATTTTCCCCCTTAAGGACCAGGCCATTTTTTGCGATACGGTACTGTGTTGCTTTAACCGCTTGCCGGCCGCCGCACGCCGATGTATGTCGGCAGAATGGCACGGCTGGGCATATTGGCGTACAGGTACGACCCGCGGACCCGATCGCTGCCTGTGTCCCGCGATTGGGTCACAGAGCTAAATAACGGGGAGAGGTAAGTGTAAACAAACCTCTCCCCATGCTTCCTAGTGAGCCTGCGCCAAACTAAGTGCAGTATAACAGCTTTAATGGCAAATTAGTAAAAGACAGCCAAATGGCTACTCACAAGAGATGGGAAAATATAAGGCATGTATATAGTAATGGTGGTCCGGTGTCATCTATAGCGGTCCTCGGGGGAGATGTAGGTCCCAGATGAGAAGACAGCTGGAGGCAGGTCTGCGGTGTCAGCAGAGAACGTCTGGACATCAGAGCTGTGCGTGCACGCACCTACATCTCCCCCGAGGACCACTATAGATGACACCGGACCACCATTACTATATACATGCCTTATATTTCCCTACCTCTTGTGAGTAGCCATTTGGATGTCTTTTACTAATTTGCCATTAAAGCTGTTATACTGCACTTAGTTTGGCGCACCTTCCTTTCCTTATCATGTCTTACAGAGCCTGCTTCTGCTTATGGTAGCTGCCGCTGGTGCTTTCATCAATTATTGACATTATTGACATTTGGAATTTATGCTCTGCCAGAACTTTCTTTGCGCCATTTTTTCTTTTTTTCTTTTTTCTTTTTTACTGTTCCTAGTGAGCCTGTCACTGATAGTCTGTTCACGATCAGTGATGTCACACACCAAGCCACGCCCCTACAGTAATAATCACACATTAGATCACACTTAACCCCTTTAGCGCCCCCTACAGGTTAACCCCTAAACTGCCAGTGTCATTTTCACAGTAATCAGTGCATTTTTATAGCACTGATCGCTGTAAAAATTACAATGGTCCAAAAATAGTGTCAAAAGTGTCCGATGTGAATGACACTGGTAGGGAAGGGGTTAACACTAGTCGTTAAATATGTGTTCCCTCAGTGTGTTCTAACTGTATGGGGATAGGACTGAGCAGAAGAGGAGACATTTTGCTGTTCCTACTTACTAGGAACAAATTACATGTCTCCTCGCGCAGGGGAGCCATTGAGCCATTGTGCCCCCGTATATGTACGCGAGCTGGTCGGAAACCGGTTAAAGACCAGGCACTTTTTGTTTACAGAATTAAATCAGTATTTTTTACTAGAAAATTACTTCTAACCCCAGAACATTATATATATTTTTTTAGCGGAGATCCTAGGAAATAAAATGGCGACTGTTGCAATTTTTTATGTCACACGGTATTTGCGCAGCGGTTTTTCAAACGCAATTTTTGGGCAAAAACTACACTTTAAATCGGTAGTAAACCACATTTTTTTGTTTGTTTTTTTCAAACTGCAAGGCAATGGCATAATGTGCGTTCCTTCCTGCTGCTTCTGAAAGCAATCCAGCAGGTAATGAGCCGCTCGGAACGCTTTCATGGGAAAGCTAGCCCCTGGCTGCTAAAAACAAATACAGAGGGTTATGCCCAGATAGCAAGTAATTGAGCTGCAAGTTTGAAAATGACTTGCTAAGCTATTGCTAGACTTGCCAGGCTTCATATGTTTGTTGCAAAATTGCAGCAAGTCCGCATTGCATGCTCCAGATCAACTTTCTTAGCAAACATTCTGCAAGTTCTGGCTCAGTTATGCTGTGCTGAATTTTCATGCTGTAGACTTGCAGAGCTCTTGCTGTAGACTCACCACTGCAATTTTTCTCTTGCTAGAGACTTGCCGTGCAAATTTGCTACAAATTGGAAAAGTGTCAACTAGAACTTGTGCTTCAAGTGCTCTGCAAGTGTACAACTTGTAGTGAAAATGTGCAGCAAGTAAACAGACTTACAATTCAACACTGCCACAAACTTGTGACAAGTTATCCTTGCTATATATACATATTGAAAGGAATTATACACTCTGAAGAATTCACGCTGATTAAATAGGCCACCACTGCAACACACCGAATTCAGTGGAGAGCAAATCACACGTGAAACAGGCTAGTGTGATCATGAGTTCTCCGGCTTTAATGAGGAAGTAAATCGTTTTTATAAACAAGAGGAACCAACAAAAGAGGAGGGGCTAAATATAAGCACATGTATCTTAACCTTACATAGGATTTCCTTGTCACGAGTTTTAAACCGTTAGCATGTAAGCAGAAATGGCCTGTGTCTTCATAAAGAGGAAGTTAGCCCTCGTACACACGACCGAGTTTCTCGTCGTAAAAAACACGTCGTTTTTTTCGACGAGATTCTTGTTAAGCTTGTCGATTTTCTCGTCAAGCTTTCTATGCGTACACACTGTCATTTCCCAATTTCCTCGTTGTTCTCCGCGCTCACGTCCAGCACGTACGACGGCACTATAAAGGGGAAGATCTTTTTTCTTGGCGCCACCCCTTGGGCTGCTTTTGCTGATCTCGTGTTACCGCGTGTGAAGTAAAAGTTTGGGAAGAGACGATTCGCGCTTTTCAGTCTTCGTACTTTTCAGATCGTTTTCTGCCGTTCAGTTTGTGCTTGTGGGTTCGTATCTTGACTTTCAGGGCGTCTAGGCAGGTCGTATCTGTTTTACAGTGCGTTCTTGCCTGTTCGTTTCTCATTTTCAGTTCGTTATTCATAGGCCTTGCTGTTCTAAAGTGCGTTCTGTTCTGTACGTTCTGATTAGACGACCGTTTCCTAGCCATGTCGCCTGGACGTTCTCGTCGTCGAGTTCGTGCTGTGCGTGCGCTTGGTGTTGGTCTGCTTGTTTTGGACCAAGACCAGTCCATGAATGGTGTGAGGAGGAGTTCATGGACCAAGAATTGGTTGCTCCAGCGGGACCAATTCTGCCACATGCCTCTGATGCGGGAGATCGTCGAGAATAATCCTGAGGACTACAGGAATTTTCTGCGGATGTCTGACCCCGTTTTTCAGGAACTGTTGGCTTTGGTGTCCCCCTATATTACCAGGAAGGACACCGTTATGCGGGAAGCCATCAGTGCTGAGCAGAGGCTCATCGCCACGTTGCGTTACCTGGCGACAGGGAGAAGTCTTCAGGACTTGAAGTTCACCACAGGCATCTCCCCCCAGGCTCTGGGCCTCATAATCCCAGACACCTGTTCTGCCATCATCCAAGTCCTGCAGGAGGACTATATTAGGGTAAGTTTGCTCCCTTAACATCACATTTTATGTATTACATGTATGCTAATTTATTGTATTTCTTTCATCCTTCCCTAATTACCATGATTGTAATATGCTGAGAATGTCCCCTTTGTCCCCATGCATGTTGGAAGCTTTAGATTGCCCCTTTTTTCTCCTCCATAAATATTTCCCTTCACTAACTTTTCCAGCAGGGGCGCCTGTTGCTCCAAATGTTTGGGGGTTCAAACCCCAATTTAGGAAATAAACTTCCTCCTTTTTTGCTCTGGTGCCTATTAAACGCCCCCAGTTGTCCCCTCCAATGCAGCCATTTTGTTCCCTGAAATGCAGCCATTTAGTCCCCTCTAATGCAGCCAGTTTCCCCCCAGCCCTGCACTTACCTTCTTGTGGTCAGCGCCATCCTTCTTCTGTCCTTGATGTCTTCTCCTTCCCTTCATGTTGCATCAGCCAATCATGTTACCATTAAACAGACTTGGTGAACATGATTGGCAGAGCAGCCTGTCAGTGTTTACCCAAGGAATGCCCCCCCCCCCCTGCGTCCCCGATTTTTCTTTTAGGAAGCCAATTACATCCCTCAGGTTGTAATGTGCAAGACTATTTTACTACCTGTTTCTGCTATGCAATTTTAACCCCCTAAATGCCGCAATGATTCATATGTCGGTCGCTTTACAAGAGGCCATCCACCTGAATAGTGTGCGGCATAGACAATACATAGGTTCATGCAACGCATGAACCTATGTATTGTTCTGAGTGATGGGCACAGGAGAGAGGGGGCAGTGCTCCAGCGCCCACTCTGGACGCACCGCCACTGCAATGCTATCCTGTGGCCAAACACATCTCCCCCCCCCCAAATAATTTAGTAATGGCCCATCAGAGGGGGTGATGAATATGATAAATGAGCCTTCCATTATACTTTTTTTAAACACCTTAATAAACGTATAATTTGATTGATGTTGGCCTCTAATTTTTTGGGATAGAATTTCCTTGTAATGTATGACTTTGTTTTTCTAATATTATTTCATCTTGTTTCACTCCACAGCTTCCTTCCACGCCACAGGAATGGCAGACTGTGGCATCGGAGTTTGCCACGCGGTGGGACTTCCCCAACTGCGGTGGTGCCATAGACGGGAAGCACGTCCGCATCGTGCCGCCACCCCGTTCTGGGTCTTACTACTACAACTACAAGGGGTTTCATAGCATTGTGCTGATGGCGGTGGTGTCAGCACGGTATGAATTCCTCTATGTTGATGTAGGGAAGAATGGCCGGATGTCCGATGGGGGATCCTTCATCCAGACGGAGTTTGCCCTCCGTCTCCAGAGTGACGACCTTGCATTGCCACCGGATGCAGGGAATATTGAAGGACTCCCCTTTGTTTTTTTGGCTGATGAAGCCTTCGGACTCGGACGGCATCTTATGAGGCCATTTCCACAGAGGACCCTGACCCCAGAGAAGAGGGTGTTCAATTACCGGCTGGCCAGGGGCCGAAGAGTCGTTGAAAATGCCTTCGGCATAATGGCCAGCCGGTTCCGCCTTTTTATGACTTCCATCCACTTGGCGGACTACAAAATAAACTATGTAGTGTTATGCTGCTGTGTGCTACACAATTTTCTTTGCCGCAAATCTAATTCATATATGGCCTCAGTTTTGCCAGAGGCTGGACTTTCCCCTGCAAATCCCCTTCCGGGCCTGGAATCTGCCCGTCTTGGCTTGCCCCCCCAAAATGCCCGTGAGGTTCGGGACAAATACATGGAGTATTTCACGGGTAGGGGGGCAATTCCTATGCCAGCCTATGTCTAAGTATCCCAATAAAAAGCTTGTTTAAACCTTTAATTATTTGTTCTTTCCTGTCTCCTAGTTTGTCTTTGTGCATTTGTAGTGGCAAGTGTATTTTACTTTAGTAAATAACAACCATTTCACTATGTAACCTTACAAAAGAACCAAATAAGCTTAGAGGGTAGTATAAAAAGAAGCTACACGTTGTTTGTGGTCAAATATTTTACTCTGTACACATTCTCTTCATTTTTTTTTTTTTTTTTTACTTTTGGGTTGGCCTGGCCCCAACCCGGCAATTTTTTGCTTATGAAAATACAAAAATAACAGTTGCATTTCAAAAATTACAACATTGGATACCTCTGAGCAATCGGAGACATTCACTTACACAAACTATGTCTCTATGTGCCCGTCCTAATATGGGGTCCTGCCACCCCTTGGCCAGCCAAAAATTGAATATGCACACATTTGGGATTTTTTTCATCTAGGAAGTTTACAATCCTGATCCCTATTGTCAACATGTGCTATCTGCCATCAGGGGTGATCAATGGACGTGTTTTGGGGGTGCATCCCTTTCCTCAGTTCACCGACTTTTGATACGAGGAAGGGGTTGCACCCACAAAAGACATACATGGATATCCCCTGATGGCAGATAGCACATGTTGACACACTGTGTGCATATTCAATTTTTGGCTGGTTTGATAGTCAAAAAAATTCAAAAAATTACAAAAACAAACATGTAAAAACAAATGTGTTTGGATGGCTTATTGAATTCTCCCCAAAACATCGAGAATGTCTTTAAATGTTTGTTCCATCACATGGATTCTTTGTTTAATTAGGTCCAGTTCCGTGCTACATTCCATCACTTGCTGGATGAGGCGGAGGGCACTGTCAGCAGAGAACCGTGTACTATCCTTCACAACATTTACATCCCCTAAAAACCAAAAAAAAAATGTATTATAACTCTGCAGGCCTACCTCTCTTACCTGAAGCTGTGGTGACAGATACTGACCTGTTGTGGTGACCAGATCCACAACGTCATCCACCTCTCCTTCCTGCACTTCTCCTTCCTCCACCTCAACTTCCTGCACATCTTTCGGTTGTGGGTCTTTGGGAGTTTGGGGTTGCTTGGAAGTTGTGGGGTGCATGTGCTCCCTGGAGTGTCCTCCTCCCAGTCTTCTCTCCCCTATGAGAATAAAACCAAAGGTCTATTTATCACACTGTAAATCTCATTGTTAAAATAAAAACAGGCTAAATTGCTTGGAAGTGGGGACAAGTGTGTATTTGTGCGGAATTTAAAGAAGAATGCATTATTTATGACCCCAAATATGTTTAGTATTCACATTTGGATGTAATTTTTTTGACATGGAGGCACCACAAAAATTCTCTGATGCACCTGTGTGGGACACCCAAAAAAGGCGGGTCTGGTGGCCCACACTATAGTGCTCCAAAGTAGAGATGTGGAAGCAGCTGCTGAGTGTCCTCTCCTTTACACTGATAAAAGTTTGCATTTCATTCTCTTTACAAACACATCATCTAGACTTAAAAATTATCAACAATATTTGATCAAAAATGGCAGATGTCTAATTACTTTTGTGGCTCTAAAATAAGCCAAAACCGCGGATAGTGGCCGAACGAAGTGTCGGTAACGTAACGAACGATTACTGTGCCCAACCAAGTTCAAAATATTACATTTTGGAAGGGAGTCCAATATGAGAAAAAAAAAAAAAACATGTCAGTTTATAAAAAGATTAATAGCAGAAAAGTCTACATTTTACTTACTTTTAGCGAGCATCCTCTTTATGCTCCTCAACTGGTCTGGTTCCCTCAGTTTGAGGTCTGACCACCTCTTTCTGAGCTGCTTATTTGAGCGTTTCACCCCGAACTTTGCCCTCAGACTCTTCACAACTTTAGTGAGGATTTTGGCCTTCCTTCTATTTGGTTTGCTATACGGCCCATGCTTGGCATCATAATCAGCCTTGAGCAAGATGTCCACCATCTCCGCCATCTCCGCCAAAGACATATTCGATGCCTTGAATCTACTCCTTGATCGTGACGTGTCCTCGGTCTCCGGGCTTGTCTCCTCGTTAGTTGCGGAATTATCAGACACCTGCTGTAACTCCGCCATATCTGTCTGCGCGCCGAAAGAGAAGGGGCGGGGAAAAGATGTTAGTTAGAACGTCATGGGCGGGCGACGTGTGCGGAGCGACGTGTTCGAATTTTGACGCATGCGTGGTGTGTATATAGCAAACGCACATGTGACTATAGTACGTTCGGTGTGCGGAGAGAGGAGTTCAAGTGACGGACGTGCGAACGAAGGTATGTGATTTTGTGACTTGTAAAAATTTTTGGCCTATACTGTCTTGAGATTGTTGGAGGATATATATGGTGACTAGGATGTTAAGGAGGTTAGACTGTTTGCCTCACATTAGTTAAATATAATTTATTTAACTTGCAGATACAATATGAATGTCTTTATTAGCGACAAAGAGTTCCTGGCGGAATTTATTGACCGGGAAAGGGAGCTGCCGGCTCTGTGGGAGACGAAAAACCCCATACATAAAAAAAAAGGGGTGAGAAAAGCAGCGCTGGAGAAGCTGTTCCCATTTGTGCATACCAAGGTGCCCACAGCCACAGCAAAACAAGTGGACACTAAAATTGGGAGCTTGAGAGGTACCTACAGGACTGAACGCTCTAAGGTGCTGGCTTCTCAGAGGTCAGGAGCAGCAGCAGATGATGTTTATGTCCCGATTTTGTGGTACTACAACAGGATGTCCTTCCTGGATGACCACATTGACACAAGGCCATCACTCTCCACTCTTCCCCCCAGACTTCCCTGCAGCCAACCTGAGCCTTCTCTGGAGCAAGAGGAGGCAGCCATCCTGGATGATCCTGATTTGGCCATCTGGAGCCAGGTATAGTATTAACTGAAAATGTATTGGGATAAAATTAATGTTTGACAAATATGTCAGGATGAGAAACATACATTATTTTGGATTCCACAAGTGAAATCAAGATCTGTAGACATTATTCTGCACTTAATTGGGTGCTAAATAGTCAATCTGATGTAGTGGTAAATTTAAAGCAAGGATTTATGCATTTACATTCTAATTGCTTCAATCAGGATTACAAAGTTTGATGCAAAGATTAAACCAACATATTAAACTATGTTCCTTTTTCATACACAGGATGAAATCAGCCAGGAGGAGGGTCTGGAAACTGTCAGGCAGGAGGAGGAAGGGCCCAGTGGCAGCCAGGAGGTGGCAGGGCCCAGTGGCAGCCAGGAGGTGGCAGGGCCCAGTGGCAGACAGGAGGTGGCAGGGCAAAGGAGAAGCACCAGATCCCAGGTGCCTCCCATCCGGCTTCACAAAAGAGGCAGGAGGGACAGGACCACCAGTGAGGCAGCAATGGCCCTTATTAAAGAGGCCCATGCCACCCTCAAGGAGCCCACATCCCCTGAAGAGGCCATTGCCGGCCTAGTGGAGGCTAAGTTCAAGATGATGAGCATGGAGCAACGCCTCCTATGCGAGCCCCTGCTCATCACCTTGCTCAACAAGGGGGTGATGGAGAAAATTACACCCAATACCGCCATATGTGAGGTGGCCCAACTGACCCAACCTCAACCTCCACCTCCACCTTCTTCTTCTGCCCCACCCCCTTCTGCTACACCTCCACCTTCTTCTTCTGCCCCACCCCCTTCTGCTACACCTCCACCTTCTGCCCCACCCCCTTCTGCTACACCTCTACCTTCTGCCCCACCCCCTTCTGCTACACCTCCACCTTCTTCTTCTGCCCCACCCCCTTCTGCTACACCTCCACCTTCTGCCCCACCCCCTTCTGCTACACCTCCACCTTCTTCTTCTGCCCCACCCCCTTCTGCTACACCTCCACCTTCTTCTTCTGCCCCACCCCCTTCTGCTACACCTCCACCTCCTCCTCCTGACAGGAGTACCCCTCCAGTGGGCCAGCCTCCAGCCAAACGAAGAAGGAAGGCTGCAGGGAAGGCTTCAGGAAAGGCTGCAGGGAAGGTTGCCAGGAAGAAGAGGAAGTGATGGCCTTGCTTCATTGTGGTCGGACAGAAGGCAGCCTGTTGTAGTACCACACACTTGGGACATATATATCACCTGCTGCTGTTCCTGACCTCTGGGAGGCCAGCATCAGATTGTGTTCAGAAATGTTGGCCTTCTCAAGCTCCCAATTTTAGTGTCCACACAGGGTTGCTGTGTGCTCTGGGGTCCCTGGGATGCACAAATGGCAGCAGCTTCTCCAGCGCTGCCTTCTCTTTATTTAATTTATAAACATGAATAAATGTGATTTTTGTTTAAGTTCATACTTGACTATGTGTATTTTTAAATAAACAAAATCAAGCTTTGGAGTAAGCAGATACATTTGACTGACAATAAAAGGGACAGATATCACCCCCCCCAAAAGAATAACTAAATCTGATTAGCACAAAAACATGGTGGGAAATTTAACTAATATAGATTCCAAAATTAAATGGGAGATCACTATCAAAACATTGTGAAATTATAATTAACAACATTTTGAAAAATCTAACCATTTAAATTATTCCTAAAAACTTGCACGATATAATACACATAAATCTTATAAAGAGCAGCATGAAAAAGGTTAAAAATAAGGCATAACTCTGTGTGAATATCAGCAGCAAAAGAAGGTCACTCGTTTTGATTAATGTAACATTCTAACGAAGATTTCAATGCAGAACATTTAAACGATGAAATATTTTTGACCGTGACGAATATGCTCTCTCCATTACGAAGGCTTGTTTTACCAGAAGATGCGCTCCCGTCTCATAGTTGCTTGTGAGCATGCGCGCTTTTGGAAGAGTCGTAAAAGCATACACACGAACCATTTTCTCAAAACAGGCCGACGAGAAACACGACGAGGAAATCTGGAATCCTGACGAGAAAATAGAGAGCAGGTTCTCTATTTTCTCGTCGAGATTCTCGGCAATTTTCTCGTCGTAAAACCATACACACGAACGTTTTTCTAGACAAAAAAACTCTCGCGGCACTTTTCTTGACTGTTTTGGACGAGAAAAACGGTCGTGTGTACGAGGCCTTAGTCCAGGAAATGGCTCACCACAGCTTTAACTGCCAAAATGTTAGTTCTATGAAAAATTTTGTTAAGTTTTGCTATAGTGAAATGCATACATACACAGATTCATATACAGGTCCTTCTCAAAAAATTAGCATATTGTGATAAAGTTCATTATTTTCTGTAATGTACTGATAAACATTAGACTTTCATATATTTTAGATTCATTACACACAACTGAAGTAGTTCAAGCCTTTTCTTGTTTTAATATTGATGATTTTGGCATACAGCTCATGACAACCCAAAATTCCTATCTCAAAAAATTAGCATATCATGAAAAGGTTCTCTAAACGAGCTATCAACCTAATCATCTGAATCAACTAATTAACTCTAAACACCTGCAAAAGATTCCTGAGGCTTTTAAAAACTCCCAGCCTGGTTCATTACTCAAAACCGCAATCATGGGTAAGACTGCCGACCTGACTGCTGTCCAGAAGGCCATCATTGACACCTTCAAACAAGAGGGTAAGACACAGAAAGAAATTTCTGAACGAATAGGCTGTTCCCAGAGTGCTGTATCAAGGCACCTCAGTGGGAAGTCTGTGGGAAGGAAAAAGTGTGGCAGAAAACGCTACACAAACGAGAAGAGGTGACCGGACCCTGAAGAAGATTGTGGAGAAGGACCGATTCCAGACCTTGGAGGACCTGCGGAAGCAGTGGACTGAGTCTGGAGTAGAAACATCCAGAGCCACCGTGAACAGGCGTGTGCAGGAAATGGGCTACAGGTGCCGCATTCCCCAGGTCAAGCCACTTTTGAACCAGAAACAGCGGCAGAAGCGCCTGACCTGGGCTACAGAGAAGCAGCACTGGACTGTTGCTCAGTGGTCCAAAGTACTTTTTTCGGATGAAAGCAAATTTTGCATGTCATTCGGAAATCAAGGTGCCAGAGTCTGGAGGAAGACTGGGGAGAGGGAAATGCCAAAATGCCTGAAGTCCAGTGTCAAGTACCCACAGTCAGTGATGGTCTGGGGTGCCATGTCAGCTGCTGGTGTTGGTCCACTGTGTTTTATCAAGGGCAGGGTCAATGCAGCTAGCTATCAGGAGATTTTGGAGCACTTCATGCTTCCATCTGCTAAAAAACTTTATGGAGATGAAGATTTCATTTTTCAGCACGACCTGGCACCTGCTCACAGTGCCAAAACCACTGGTAAATGGTTTACTGACCATGGTATTACTGTGCTCAATTGGCCTGCCAACTCTCCTGACCTGAACCCCATAGAGAATCTGTGGGATATTGGGAAGAGAAAGTTGAGAGACGCAAGACCCAACACTCTGGATGAGCTTAAGGCCACTATCGAAGCATCCTGGGCCTCCATAACACCTCAGCAGTGCCACAGGCTGGTTGCCTCCATGCCACGCCGCATTGAAGCAGTCATTTCTGCAAAAGGATTCCCGACCAAGTATTGAGTGCATAACTGAACATAATTATTTGAAGGTTGACTTTTTTTTTATTAAAAACACTTTTCTTTTATTGGTCGGATGAAATATGCTAATTTTTTGAGATAGGATTTTGGGGTTTTCATGAGCTGTATGCCAAAATCATCAATATTAAAACAAGAAAAGGCTTGAACTACTTCAGTTGTGTGTAATGAATCTAAAATATATGAAAGTCTAATGTTTATCAGTACATTACAGAAAATAATGAACTTTATCACAATATGCTAATTTTTTGAGAAGGACCTGTATACTTAGTCTGCCATGAGGGGGGAATTTTAAAATGGAGTAACAATTGTTTTATACATTCTCTTACAATCCCCTCTTTAAGTCATAAAAAAACATGACTTACTTTCTCTCCATGGTAACATAATTATTTTCCTTATAGTACATGCTAAGGTAGGCTTTATTAGCAGCCACGGGGTCCGGGGTTTGAGTAGCTCTAGCAATGATACACATTACAAAAATAATAGAAAAAGCTAAATCCTTATAATAGTCATAGCAATGTCTTTCAGCCATGAAAATATTCCTCCAAAACTAAATCCACCTAATCCTTTGAAAGGATCACAATTCTTTGCTATGTTTTGTGCTTCTGTTTGTAATTTATCTACTTATTTTCTGTGTTGTGAGATTATGTCATAATAATCAGGTATTTCTAAACTGGTATTATGTATCCAAGTACAACATTCATAGTCTTCAGTCATCTCACATAACCCTGTAAGGGCTGCACTCTTATTTTCTATAGCCAGGTCATGGAGTTCTAACTGTTTTCTGATTGCTCTTGTTTCCAAATTTAACTTAAGCCCTGTATACACGATCGGTTTTACCGATGAAAACAGTCCGATGGACTGTTTTCATCAAACAAACCAATCGTGTGTGGGCCCCATCGGACTTATTCCCATCGGTGAAAAAAAATAGAACATGTTTTACATTTTTCCGATGGAAAAAAAACCGATAGGAAATTCCGATCGTCTGTGTGGAACTCCATCGGAGAAAAAACCCACGCATGCTCAGACTGAAATAAGAGACGGGAGCGCTTGTTCTGGTAAAACTAGCATTCGTAATGGAGATAGCACATTCGTCATGCTGTAACGGACTGAAAAGCACGGAGACTGAAAAGCGCGAATCGGCTCTCACCAAACTTTTACTAACACGCAGTGACCATGTCGATCACGCTTGTGTTTATCAGACAATGTTTTCCCAGGAAACTGTATATGCTGTCATAACCTTTGATACAGTACCTCGCGACACCGCAAATAAATTGGCAACTTCAGTCACAGACGCACCAACTAAGCAGCCCAAAGGGTGGCGCCATTGGATTTGAATTTCCCATTTATAGTGCCGTCGTACGTGTTGTACGTCACGGCATTTGGGACGGTCGGAATTTTGTCTGATGGTGTGTAGGCAAGACTGATGGAAGTCAGCTTCATCGGAATTCCGATGGAAAAATCCATCGGATTTGATTCCATAGGAAATCCGATCATGTGTACAGGGCTTTGGTGATGTCATCTGAATTTTTATCTAGTATTCTTCTAGTATCTTAGAATAATTATTTAATTTCTTTATTGTATCAATTCCCCATCCAGTCCATGAGGGAAACCATTCCCATGCCATGTCCTTTTCTAAAAATAGTTCCCTTTTATTTCTATGCTTAAGGGGATATCTGGGATGTATACTGGCCTCAAGTTGGTGATCGCCCTTATTGTTACCCATTACTTCCATGATTGGAATCAAGGAAGCCATATAACACCAGCCCTGGGCATGGAGAGGAATCCAGGGATAGCATACCTTCCCACAACACACATAGATACTTTGTCCTAGGGAAAATGGTTTCTTAGCAATAAGCCCATGAGTGTCCTTGTTCTGTGCTGCGAGTATGAATTGGTGTAGGATATCACTTACATTATCGGGGAGGGAAGAAAAGTTATGCAAGGTGTTTTTTTAAATCAGAATCAGATATGTGGAACAGTGAACAGTTTCCCTTAGGTTTACATGTGGAAATGTTAAATATTGACCTACTGCATGTAGAAGGGTTAGTCTGTGTCTCATTCCCTAAATTAAAACACCAGTCAGGGGAATGACTTCTACCCATTATTGGAAAAGTAACAGTGTTGTTTATACTGTATATAAACTTGATATGCTAGTTAAAACAACGGGAGGAGTTCCATTTAAAAAAAGAGTGATATTTAAGGGTACAGCCATAAGAGGAATACAGGCAGTACGAGGATGTAGTTTGCTACATATCCATCATTTTTCATATCATGATTTCTGGGCATAGTTATATTTAAATTTAAGTAGCAACATTTTGTCTGTAAAACTATCAGTTTTAACTCCTTCCATATCTGATTTTGTATCTCTCTTGTGTCTGGTATGTGTATTATCAGTGGTGTTATTGGGTGACCCACATATGCCTTTAAGGGCTCCCAAGTCCTCAAGATGATAAATACAGTGAGTTATGATCCATTATGGTAAGAACACCATCAAAGTCATCAAGAACAGCAGGCCCAAGGCCTTCCCAGAAGTCTGTGGTGAAATAAGCGAGGTCATCTTGTTCAGAGACTTTTTCACCTGCTTCACTCACTGTTAGAGGATTTGTACCACCATCTTCACCTCCTTTATCCTTGGTTTGCTTCTTATGTGTTTGGTTCACCTTCTTCACACGACTGGCATGAATCCAAGACTGTTGTCCCTCGGTAAGGATTGCGGTATGTGTGACTGCGATCACAGTGGTCGGGGGCCTGAACGGGTACTCTTGCTTTTTAGTACGATTCAGCTGTTGGACCACCACTACGTCTCCTACCTGGAAAGGGTGTGTAGGTTCCTGCGAAAAGAAAGGAGAGGTGCGAGCAACATTTCTTTGAACTATGTCCAGAGTTTCAATGAGTTTCCTAATATACTCTCCCTGTATTACTTCTAGATCCCCTCTTTCTGACATAAGTGGTTGTCTGGCCCACGGGGTAGGAAATTGCCTACCCATAAGGACCTCAAATGGAGAGTATCCTGTTTTCTTTGAGGGGGTCATTCTTATTTCGGCCAAAACTACTGGTAGGACTTTCTGCCACTTATTATATGTACCTCCTGTTGCTTTTCTTATTTTATCTTTAATGGTTCTGTTCATTCTCTCAACAATACCTGAACTCTGTGGGTGATAGGGTATATGAAATTTCCAATCAATTTTAAGTGCTTTCACTAAATCTTGACACGCTTTTGAAATAAAGGCAGGACCATTATCAGAATTTATTTGGAGCGGGCATCCCCATCTAGGGATGATTTCCTGCGTGACGATTTTTACAACTGTTTGTGCATCTTCTTTTGTGGTTACAAATGCTTCTATCCATCTTGAGAACATGTCTACTATTACAAGTAAATATTCTTGCCTTTTACATAGCTTGGGCATATGGGTAAAGTCAATCTGTAAAAGGTGTGAATGGATATGTATGGTGGATTTCTTGGGTTGTTTCGGATGCATGTGATGCATCTGGCAACATATGATTTGACCAAAGAAGGAAGACCGGGGATAAAGAAATCATTGTCCAATAATTCACATGTGACCTGCCAGCCTCTGTGCCCTACCCCATGATACTGAGAAATAAATAATGATGCACTAGCTACAGGTATACATGGTCTCCCTTCTTGGCAGACAAGTCCAGTATCTGCACTCCTGCAATATTCCATTGTGTAATATCAGTTTCTGCAGCATATGCCTGAAGATCTGACAAGGTTTGGTCTAACAGGGGCATTTCAGGTGCAAGTGATGGCATTTGTATGGTAGCTTCTTGTTTAGAAGCTGCTTCCTTTGCCGCTTTATCAGCTAAGGCATTTCCTTTTGAAACATCATCTTGGTTTGTGGTATGTTCCTTGCAGTGTAGGATAGCTAAAGATTGGGGCAATTTAATTGCTTCCAAAAGACTGGACACTAATGTTGAACGTGAAGTAGATTTTCCATCTGCTGCTATAAATCCTCTTTTTAACCAGATAATACCAAAATCGTGGCATACATCGTATGCGTATTTAGAATCAGTATAAATGTTTACATCTTGTCCTTCAAAGAGCTGACAATCAGTTCTGCAGCCTGTGCTGATTGAAATGGGACTGGGTTTGCTTCAAGCACTACATCAGGCAACTGGACTACAGCATATCCTGCATGATACAGTATGTGATGTAATTTGGTCTGGAACAAGAACCATCAACAAAAAATGTTGTGCCCCAGGGCTTGTAGTGGAAGACATATCTGCACGTGGAGATGTGTCCTGGTGGATTATTTCAATACACTCATGTTGAGGAACTACCTCATCCTCTTCTCCTTTTAGACCTAGTAACGCATTTAGAATTGGGGCTGGGCCTGAAGTGTGTGCAGCATATTTTATTTCAAGATTAGTATTTGAGAGGAGAATCACCTCATATCCACTCAATCTCTAAGCCTGACATGTGCTGGGTATGATTTTTTTAACAAAAGGGATACATTATGTGTGGTATGTAAGGTGGTTGGATGTCCTAGAGTAAAATAAGTGGCCATTTCTACTACCATAGAACAGGATGCCAAAGCTCTGAGACACGCCGGCATACCCTGTACCAGCATTGGCACTACTCTTGAAAGAAATGCAATAGGGCACAGTTTGCCCCCATGTTCTTGCGCTAGGACTCCCGCCATGGTTTTACAGTTGTCCCTAGCAAATAGGTGAAACCTTTTGCTGTACTCAGGTAAGCCAAGTCCAGGAGCTGTTACGATAGATGTTTTAAGGTATACAAAGGCATTGTACATTTCATCATTCCATTTTATACAATCTGGCATGTCAGTAACTGTGGTTTGTCTCAAAATGTTATCATAGTAGGAACAGTCAGGTATCCATTGGCGACAGTAACCAATCATGACAAGGAAGGACAGCATATCCTTCTTGGTCTGTGGGCGGGCTAGATCCACAAGAGCCGCAGCTCTCTTGTGACTGACTTTCCTTTCAACTTTTGTGAGTGTAAAACCAAGGTATTCAAAAGTTTCTTGACACCACTGAAGTTTCTTTTTGGAAACTTTATGACCATTATCTGCCAACCAATATAGCAGTTTTAAATCATCCTCCTTGCAGGCTACCTGGCTTGGGCTACATAATTGTAAATCATCAACATATTGGAGTAGGACAGAACAATGTCAGGGAGTCTAGGACCACAATGTGGCCTGGAGCACAACTGAGTAGACTACAGTGGAGTCCACATAACCCTGGGGCATTCTACACCATGTCATTTGGAGATTTCAAAAACAAAATGCAAAAAATAGTCTGTGTCTCTTCATCCACCTGGACGCTAAAAAATGCATTTGCTAAATCAATAACTGTAAAATACTCTGCATCGGATGGTATGGAAGTTACGAGTGATGGCACATCAGGTACTATAGGTGCTATGGGCACTATGAGATTATTTATGGCCCTAAGGTCTTGAACAAACCTATAACTGCCATCCAGCTTTTTGACTGGATTTATAGGAGTGTTGTAAGGTGAAATTGTTTCCTTTAAAATTCCTTGTTTAAGGAAATGTTCCACCATGGGAGCAATTCCGTTCTCCTTTTCTTTTGATAAAGGGTATTGTTTGTGGTAGATGGGTTCTGGCCAAGGTTTGAGGGTGGCTTTGTATGAGGTACAAGTGATAAGAACCACATCCAAAGACCCATCTAACCAGGCATTTTGTAAATCTTTTGGGAATTCTTCATTACTTAGGGCCAAAATGGGCACGATGGGGATCTTTTTTGAATAGATAGTAAGACCGCCACTAGGGGACATTACTATTTTCATTCCCAATTTTCCCATCAAATCTCTACCCAAGAGATTCACTGGACAATTTGGTATGAACCTGAAACTGAACCTGAAACTGTGATGGATTATTACAGACCCATGTTCATCATCTACAATCGGGAGGGGAGGGGTTTTTAGGTCTTAGGAGTATTCCATGAATTCCCATTGAAGGCTTAGCATTTGCGGTCTCACCTCTATAATAATCTTGGCTTAAACTACTCTGAGTAGCCCCTGTGTCTCGGAGAAACGAGATCAGTACCCCATTTACATGTAGGGTCACCAATGGTTGATCATCAAAAGAGTGAGACACAATAGGAAATGCTGGAATACCACCTTTTGGGCAGCTTCATTGTTGTTTAGGCTGGGTCCACTGAATAGGGAACCTAGGACCAGCAGAGGGAGGTGGCTGGCTCAGGGACCTTTGTGGATTTGGATTTATATTATTTGAGGATTGTTGTTGGCTGTTTGGGTCAAACACTTCATAAGGACATTGATTTTGCCAGTGATCTTCAGCTCCACAGTTGAAGCATCCGGTTCTAGCGGGAGGGGGTCCTCGGGAGAAACTTCTCCCTCGTCCTCCTCCTCTACCTCTGCCTCTGCTTCGTCCCCTGCCCCACTGCCTCCCATTTCCAGAGTTATCCTGGGGTCTCATATCCTGTTGAGATGGACCTCCTTGGAATTGGGCACCTGAACTTTTTTCCCTTGGTATTTTAAAACAACCTGCTGCATCCTTTTCAGTGCTTTCTGAAAGTCCCCCATTGATTTTATGGGCCAATCAGAAATCATCTGCTTAACCATTAAACCATGTTGTGGTTTAAGGTTGTTAATGAAAGTTTGGATCATCAAGCTATGCATATTTGCCAGTGTGGATAATCCAGCCTCCTGAGTCCATACATCCATGAACCTTTTCCAGAATTCTAACACAGTTTTTCCAGATTTCTGTTTACATGCTATGGCAGTGGGAAGGGAAGTTCTGTTTTTAAATGCACTATTTAATTCTGCCTCCTATTGGTCCCACATTATGGTTCTTCCAGCTTCTGTATTTAAGCTATATTGATCTGCACGGACAACATTGCCCTGTATCATTGAAATAATGGGAACCTTTGTCCAATCGAAAGCAGAAGTATGTCCGATCACCCCATCAACAATCAACCGCATATCTTCCTGTGTATAGTTTCTGCCATTACAAGCTTTTTTCAAATAACTCAGTGTAGCGGATGATGATTGAGTGGGTTTAGGACAATGCTTGACAATGCAATTTATGTCGTCAATATCTATAACCTTTTTAAGCATGTCATTTCCTATAGTCATAAAAGTAGCCTGCATGCTGACACCTTGTACATTTGCATCCATCCCATATACCTTTCCACTCTTTGTTCTGGTTGGACTTAAAAAATTTACAATAGCACCTCCAATAGCTTTTGTCATTCCTATCATGTCAAGATCATCTTCCTCATCTTCCTTTTCTACTATAACAGCAGGGGGAGATTGGGTAGTTGATGTGTGGCCCCCTGTTGCTCTTTCTGAGGTGCTATCACTATCCTCAGAATCTTGTGATGCTTGTCTTTGTGGGGTGGCAGGTGCCTGTGTGGCTTGTACTGTTGGCTGTTGTGCCTATGTGGGTGCTTGTTGTTGTGGCGGAGCCTGTTGCTGGGGAAATGGGGCAACTGCAGGGGTAACTGTAGGGGGAGGGTTTGTGGGTCGCTGGTGTACGGCATAATGACCAGCAAGAAGATCTATCTCGTCCTTGCTTAGACTAGGATAGATCTGACTGCTGTATGGTGGTGGGGATACATGAGAGAAAAGCAAAGGTGGGGCTGTGGGATCGGGTCTCTTGACCTCAGATTCCTGCTTATGTTTAAGATCATACTCTTCCTTAGTTAAACAATTCTTTGCTTTCTTCTGTTTCTTTTTATGCCACTGAAACCAGTATGGGGCAAACTTAAGCCAATTTTCCCCTCCCTCTTTCATGTATTTCATATCCCACTGAGGGTCTCCTAAGAACCATGGGAAAGCTTTCTTGTCGCTAAGACATAAACCTTTCACCATATTCATATGAAATTCATTATTATCTCCATCTCGGGGGAAGGGATCACTACTATGCATACTTTTAGTCCACCCTGCTAAGTCTTTACCATGCTATTGACCCATATTTACCCTACAGTTCTAAATTTTACGGGTTTAAAGCTTTATCAGAGCCGAGGCAAGAAAATAATTTGTCAAATAAGACTAAAAAAAATACTCACCACGGATGAATACTTTATCCCAGACGAAGCTTCCAAATGAAAGGAATTATACACTGATGAATTCACGCTGGTTAAATAGGCCACCACTGCAATACACCGAATTCAGGGGAGAGCAAATCACACGTGAAACAGGCTTGTGTGATCATGAGTTCTCCGGCTTTAATGAGGAAGAAAATAGTTTTTATAAACAAGAGGAACCAACAAAAGAGGAGGGGCTGATTATAAGCACACGTATCTTAACAGCTTAAGGACCGCCTAACGCTGATATACGTCGGCAGAATGGCACGGCTGGGCATATTGGCGTACAGGTACGTCCCCTTTAAGATGCCCAGCCGTGGGTCGCGCACGCGCCGTCCGAAGCTCCGTGAACGCGCCCGTGGGACCCGATCGCCGCCGGTGTCCCGCGATCGGGTTACAGAGCTGAAGAACGGGGAGAGGTAAGTGTAAACAAACCTTTCCCTGTTCTTCCTAGTGAGAGTGTCACTGATCGTCTGTTCCCTGTCATAGGGAATGACGATCAGTGACGTCACACACCAATCACTCATTAGGTCACACTTAACCCCTTCAGCGCCCCCTACATGTTAACCCCTTCACTGCCAGTGTCATTTTCACAGTAATCAGTGCATTTTTATAGCACTGATCGCTGTAAAAATGACAATGGTCCCAAAATGGTGTCAAAAGTGTCCGATGTGCCCGCCATAATGTCGCAGTCACAATAAGAATCGCTGATCGCCGCCATCACTAGTAAAAAAAAAATGATTAATAAAAATGCCATAAAACTATCTCCTTTTTTGTAGCCGCTATAACTTTTGCGCAAACCAATCAATAAACGCTTATTGCAATTTTTTTACCAAAAATATGTAGAAGAATACGTATCGGCCTAAACTGAGGAAAAATAATTTTTTTTATATATTTTTTGGGGATATTTATTATAGCAAAAAGTTAAAAATATTGCATTTTTTTCAAAATTGTCGCTCTATTTTTGTTTATAGCGCAAAAAATAAAAACCGCAGAGGTGATCAAATACCACCAAAAGAAAGCTCTATTTGTGGGAAAAAAAGGACATCAATTTTGTTTGGGAACCACGTCGCACGACCATGCAATTGTCAGTTAAAGCGACGAGGTGCCGAATCGCAAAAAGGGGCCTGGTCCTTTAGCAACAAAATGGTCCGGGGCTTAAGTGGTTAACCTTATGTAGCGCTACCCCCAGTTAAGAGAGCCGCTGATATTGATTTGGGCCCTGTAGTGCACTGCTGTCAACCCCTGGCAATCGGCTCTAACCTCCCGTGGCACAGCTGGTGATAGAGGGATAGGACCGCGTGACCGCAACTGTTGGTGACGCAGTCCTATAACAAACATACACAGAATATACTTTAAAACTCCTATTAAAGTAAGCGGAACTGACACCAAATGTACTTTACCCAGATATTTTACTGAGGCTAATGGGCAAGTAATAAACAACAGTATAACAAGTTGCAGATCCCTGCAATAAACAGTAATAAAGATAAACAGAGTAATCAGAATAATAAAGTATTGCTATGCAACTCTAGCGCTGCCCTTTTACAGCTACTTCCCCTCATGGGTAGACTAACACCCAGCAATGTCTACCTATGCAGTCAGGCCTGACTGATCTAGATGGAAGTTCAGTGAAACAATATTCGCTAGCAATCTTTTCGGTGGTGCACTTGAAGAACAACTTTGTAATCCCAACGAATAGTAAAGATAAAGGTATCTGTCTTTAAACAGCTCTCACCACCTGGACAAGTCCAAGTCCCTTTCCTCCATCGATTCGTCTAGGAACAGGAATCCACCGACATCCAAGTCTTCAATCCTTCTGGTGTACTGCAGCAAGGAGGATTAGATGTCTCTAAGGCTCTGCTAGGCTGGCAGAGGGCTCTTTGGAAAGGAGCACACGGCCCGGGCCTCAGGCCTTGTGCACACAGCAGTTCAGCACAGACATCCTCTTGCTAGGAGAGGGGTGTCCAAAGAGACCGACCAAAACTCCGCCTCCCCTTTATAAAGTCTCCCCCAGCAGTCTCTGTTCTGGAGCAATGCACCCTGGGTGCTGCAAGATGTACTGGGAGATGTAGTCTCTTTCTCTCCTCTGCTTTCACTTCCATAATGTCTCTTTACTTCCTCCCGACTCACCTCTCACCTGGGACTTCTTGTCTCTCTGCATTAAAGGGGAACACCCCGCTACACACTCCCCCCACTTGAACTCTTTGGTCCCCAAAGATAAACTTCAACAAATACTGTTTACCATTTTGGACAATGTCGAGCATGATGTTGGCATAGGGAATTCCCACCAAAACTTTGGGATGGAACTCTCTTGCCCACAGGTCACACTACCATGAGTGGCCTGCCTAACTGTGCCAGAGAGTGAGCTGGGGTTGCCCTCCACCAAATGGACGGTGGAAGGATCAGGTTGTTCAACACTTCTCCTAGCCGTTACAACAGAGTCCTCTGAGCTCGTCCCCATTTGGGGGTAAGTTAGTTTCTTGGGAGGCCTGATGACTCTGCGAGCCCTCTGCTCTCTTGGTGCTTCTGACTCTGGCACCACAGGCTCTTCTTCAGGAGTAAGTTCAGGTAACATTACTGGTTCTGGAACCTCTGATTCAGAAGTCGACTGACGTATGGAATCTCTAGAGTCCTCCTCTGCGCAAGTGTCAGGAACATCTTCCCAGTAATCAGCTGAGGGACTGAAGGGTATGAATTCAGTAGCCTCCGGATTCAGCGTTGCATCTGGGGTATCCCCTCCATTTGGGAGATCTATGGCGGACGTTCCCAGAGTCGAGGGAGGCCACAGCCAGTCCAGTTCTCCACCTTCTTCTGTACTCAATTGGGAGGCCTCCCCATCTTTGGCTCGAGAGGTCTGGGACCGAGTGTTCGGCCTAGGAATATCCAGGATAGAGGCCGGTTCAGGGGAGTCTCTCACGGGAGGTATTCTGACTGCCTCAGCAAGTGGGAGCAGGTGGTTCCGATGCCACGTCTTCAGTGGACCCACCTTTCCTTCTGGCTTTAGTTTGTAGACAGGCAAACCGGGCAACTTCCTACAGACAACATAGGGCTCAGATCTCCACCTGTCGGCAAGCTTGTGTTTTCCAGGGACCCCCAGATTGCGTAGCAGTACTCGGTCCCCGGGCTGCAGATCTTGCACTCGAACCTTCAGATCAAAATTTCTCTTGTTGCGGGCCCCCCTTTGATCCGAAGCCGCCTGGGCTTGTTCATAGGCCACCTGCAAGCTACGTCTAAGTCTGTCCACGTATCCCTTGTGGGATGTAGCTGAGGTATTGTCTATAGAAGTGCCAAAGGCCAGGTCCACAGGTAGCCTTGCTTCTCTCCCAAACATAAGTCGATAAGGGGATTAGCCAGTGGCGTCACTTGTGGTACAGTTATAGGCATGTACTAGGGCTGATATGTGCTGACTCCAGTGTTGCTTCTTCTCTGTTTCTAAGGTTCCCAACATGTTGAGCAGGGTCCGGTTAAATCTCTCCGGCTGAGCATCTCCTTGTGGGTGGTAAGGCGTGGTTCTGGTCTTCTTTATTCCTAATGAATCCAAAAGTCTTCGGATCAACCGACTCTCAAAGTCCCTTCCTTGATCTGAGTGGAGTCTCTGTGGTAGTCCGTAATGGACAAAATACTTCTCCATAAGTATCTTGGCCACGGTGGATGCCTTCTGGTCTTTGGTTGGAAAAGCTTGAGCATAGCGGGTGAAATGGTCGGTTATTACCAAAACATTCCCCAATCCACTCAGGTCGGGTTCGAGGCAGAGAAAGTCAATGCATACCAGATCCATTGGGCCTTGACTCTGTAAGTGGCCCATTGGGGCAGCTTGATGGGGTAGGGTCTTTCTCTGAATGCATCGTGCACAGGAATGGCAATACTCCTCTACTTCTGCCCTCATGCAGGGCCAATAGAACCGATTTCTGACGAGCTGGAAGGTCCTTTCTGCCCCTAGGTGACCATGATGGTCATGCAGGGCAATTAGTACAGTCTCTCGGTGCTTCTCTGGAAGAAATAACTGCCACTTATCTTCTGAGTCATCAGAGGGGCCCCTTCGGTAGACCACTCCCTGATGTACCTGTAGCCTGTCCAATTCCTTCCTCAACAGGCGAGCCTCCTTTGAGGGGTGATGTAGGAATTTGTTGGGATCCTGATTCTCCAGGGCTTCGAGGACCAATCTCCCCATGGGGTCTTCCAATTGGTCACACCTCAACTCCTTCTTGGACAGTCTCGGTAGGTTGTCTTCCTCCAGTTGAGTTACCCCACAATAGTGTTTGGGGACTCCTACCATGGTAACCCCTATTTCTTCTGCTCTGGAGCCTCCTCTGGCTTGGAATTCAGCCCCTTGACAAAGGGCCCGCACCCCGTCCGGTGCCACTTGGGTCCAATCTTCCCAGTCATTTGTCGTGGCATGAGACCTCCGGGACAGGGCATCTGCATCCCTATTTCCGGCTCCTGGTCTGTACTTCAGACTGAAGTTGAATCCAGACAATGCGGCCAACCACCTGTGTCCGGTGGCATCTAGTTTCGCGGTGGTGAAGAGGTAGGTCAGGGGGTTGTTGTCTGTCTTCACAGTAAACTCTGCCCCATACAAGTAGTCTTTTAGCTTGTCTACTACCGCCCATTTGAGGGCCAGGAATTCCAGCTTATGAGTGGGGTAATTCTTTTCTGAGGGGGTCAGGCTCCTGCTCACATAGGCCACTGGTCGCAGTTGTCCTTCATGTTCTTGGTAGAGTACACCACCTAGACCCTCATGGCTGGCATCCACATGTAATTCATAAGGTCTGGTAGGGTCGGCGTAGGCCAGGACTGGGGCAGTGGTTAAGCTCCTCTTCAGAGCATGAAAGGCCTCTTCACACCTTGGGTTCCACTGATCTTGAACTGACTCACCAGGCCTCCTGGGCCCTGAGTCATCCTCTTCCCCTTCTGCCTTTAGCAATTCATTCAACGGGCGGGCAATCCGAGCAAACCCCTCCACAAACCTCCTATAATAGGAGCAGAACCCCAGGAAGGATCTGAGCTCTGTTACTGTGGTGGGTCGTGGCCAGGAAGTGACTGCTTCCAACTTCTCAGGATCTGTGGCCACCCCTTCTTCAGACACTATGTGCCCCAGATAGTTCACAGAAGACTGGTAGAACCGACACTTCTCGGGGGAAAGCTTAAGTCCCTCTTCGCTGAGTCTTCTCAATACTTTCTCCAACCTGGCTTCATGTTCTTCCAAGGTTCTTCCAAAGACAATGACATCGTCCAAGTACACAAGGACTTCTATAAGATTCATGTCTCCAACAGTCTTCTCCATAAGGCGTTGAAAGGTAGCAGGAGCTCCAGACAGACCCTGAGGCATCCTATTGAATTCGAAGAATCCCACCGGGGTTATGAAGGCTGTCTTCTCCCTGTCTTCTGGGTGCATAGGGATTTGATAGTACCCACTCTTGAGGTCCATCACACTGAACCATTTGGCTCCAGACAAACTTTGTAGGGCATCTTCTATCCTTGGCGTGGTGTATTGGTCAGGGATGGTTCTCCTGTTGAGAGTCCTGTAATCGATACAAAGCCTCAACGACCCATTCTTCTTTCTGACCACCACGATTGGGGAGGCATAGGGACTTCTAGACTCACGGATAACACCAGTCTTCTTTAGTTCTACAAGTTGTTCCCTCAGATCCTCCAGATCTGCCAGGGGGACCCGCCTGACCCTCTCTCGGAAGGGCTTATCTTCTTGGAGGCGGATCCGATGGGTGGCACTTCTTGCACACCCCACATCGAATTCATCTTCGGAAAAGATCTTCTCCCACCTGGTCAGCTGGGCCTTGGCTCTTTCTTTCCAAGCCCTGGGTAGGTTCGGGTTTTCCACGGACAGTTTCTCCCAAACATCTCCTCCGTCACCCGTGCCCTTGACTTCGGACCAAGTGACCGGGGCAGCAGGGCTCACCTGACCAAGCAACACTCTGGCAGGGATCTCCATGGGTCCTCCCGTAGTGTTCCTAACACTCACCGGAACTCTGCCATGGGCCTTCTTCAGGGCCTTGAACAGAATCACTTCTGGTATCACTTCCAGGCCTGAGGACTCTTCCCTTGGGTCTGATTCCAGCATGACAAAGGGGCCAGGTTGTTCCCACGAAAGCTTCACAGTGGCCCTAAGACAGGTTACTTCTCCGGGCTGTAGCACTACTCCTTCTCTGCCAAGTCTCCACACCTTCCCTATCCCCTCTCCCGGGGTCTTCTGCTCTAAGACCAGTCGTTGGTAGGCCGTCTTTAGCATGGGATGGATTTTGGTGGCTGAATGGTTTCTCTCTTTCACTAGAGGGGTCAGGAGTCTCCTGACTAGATCCGTGTTTGTCCCAATGATCAGGGAAATCTTGCTGGCTCCAGGCGGCCGGGGACACACAACTGCCAGGGTGTCAAACACTTCAGCCTTCCCAGCCACGGATGGGTCGAAAGTCATCTTTATGGGCAGGTACCCATCATAAGGGAAACTCTGGGTTCCAAGTCCCCATATCTCCAGCTCTTCTATCTTCTGGATAGGCAGATGACTCAAGTGCCTATCATAGAAGTCCCGGTATAGTAAAGTCACCTGTGCTCCGGTGTCCAAAAGAGCTTTAGTATAGACTCCTTCCACTTGAATGGGCACAGTAGGAGACGGGCCCACCAGTTCCTTTGGGTATGGCCGGACTGGGGTCACCTCTTTTTTTTTGCTTTCGACCCTTGCCCTGCTCCTTTTGGACTTTAATTTTTCCTGAGCCTGGCATGCATTGACTTTCTCCCTCTCAATGGGGGCACAAACCCGCTGAGGGATGTTATTGTTCCTTTTAGGTGGATGTTCCTTCTTTGGGGTGCTGTACTTCCACTGAGGGGTCTTGCCCCCTCCCTCTGGGGTACATCTTGGTGGGGGTGTACTATACCTCCTCCTAGGAGTTTTGTCTCCTCCATTCTTGGCCTTTTTTTTTAGTTTGGAGCGCACTGAAGATGATGGGCACCCGGTTGACTCCTTCACCGGGGCCCCTTTGGAGTTTCCTGCCGGCTTGCAATTATCTGTTCTCTTCTTCTTTGGGCTGGAGCATACGTTAGCAAAGTGGCCACTCCCTCCGCAGTTATAGCAAATCACCTCTTCTCGGTCCTGTAGGGAGGCCGGTGCTGAGGTGTTCGGGAACAACTCCTTTCTTGGGCTTGGTTTCTCTCGTCTTCTCTGATCTTTCTCCATCAAAGAGGTCAGCATCTCCAACACTTGGGCCATTTGCGATTTCAGAGTGTCAACCTCCGCATCTCTTTCTGGGCTCTTGACCGAATGGACCCACACTGGTACAGGTGTGACATTCGCCTTGGCCACCTGCTGATCTTCCTCCAGCGCCTCTTCGTCCCTAATAATTTTTATTAGATCAGAGTAGGTTAGTGACATTCCTCCTCCTGAGGTTTTCAGGTGCAGCCAGACCGGGTCTGAGCGCCGCGCTCCCCTCATGATCTGCTTCATGCGTGCTTCATCTGCATCTTTGGGCAGCATTCCCTTCTTCAGTACAATCTTGCATAACTGCCTGTTCAGCCTTCTAACATATTCTGACAGTTTCTCATTCGGCTGCTGGAGAGTGTGTTCAATTTGATAAATCATCTCTGACACCTTCTCCAGCTGACCAAACTCTTCCTGCAGCATGGCCAGGCAATCTTGAGCTGTACAGTTTTCATTTCCAAACCGGAAGCTCTTCACCGCTTCTGCCGCGGCACCTTTCAGACTTTCTAAGACTCGCTGTCTCTTCTGTGCCTCAGGCACCTCCCATGCTTCTACTGCCTGCAATGCCTGTTCCACCCTAGTGTCAAAATCTTCCTCCCCCGCAGGGACGGGGAGCTTCCCTGAGAAGGTGCTAAGCTTCCGGTAACCGGCCTCCACATGCACCGTACTGCTTTTCTGGCACTTAATTACAAGGTCTCCTAGAGCATTCAACAATTCAGGCCCTATAGCGGCCAGCGGTGATCCCGGGCTTAATAGTTCCTTAAGCTTTTCTGCTTTAGGGGATAGTGGTGGAGATAATTGTGGGAGTGATGGCTTTGGTGTCTGAAAGCATTCTTCCTTCACTGGCAGCGTATGTATCAAGTGATAGATCTGATTATCTATGGCTTGTATACTCTGACTTTTAAAATGCTCTGGGATTTCGTTTTTCCATTCTACCAGTGCGTATGTAAACGAGATCACTGGATCTGGCCTAAAATCCATCACCCATGCTTTGTGGCTCGGAGACAGTAACAATACGAGCTGTTTTATCTCCTCTTCCTTCCATCTTTCCCCCGGGAGTACAATGACTACCGCCGCGGTTGGATCGGCGCCAATCGCTGCGCACCACTGTGACATTGCCAGCGGGTCCATGCTGGTACTTCTGACCGGCTTGATTGCAGCGTGCAACGTACAAGGATCCCGGACTCGAGCCCCCACGTGTAGCGCTACCCCCAGTTAAGAGAGCCGCTGATATTGATTTGGGCCCTGTAGTGCACTGCTGTCAACCCCTGGCAATCGGCTCTAACCTCCCGTGGCACAGCTGGTGATAGAGGGATAGGACCGCGTGACCGCAACTGTTGGTGACGCAGTCCTATAACAAACATACACAGAATATACTTTAAAACTCCTATTAAAGTAAGCGGAACTGACACCAAATGTACTTTACCCAGATATTTTACTGAGGCTAATGGGCAAGTAATAAACAACAGTATAACAAGTTGCAGATCCCTGCAATAAACAGTAATAAAGATAAACAGAGTAATCAGAATAATAAAGTATTGCTATGCAACTCTAGCGCTGCCCTTTTACAGCTACTTCCCCTCATGGGTAGACTAACACCCAGCAATGTCTACCTATGCAGTCAGGCCTGACTGATCTAGATGGAAGTTCAGTGAAACAATATTCGCTAGCAATCTTTTCGGTGGTGCACTTGAAGAACAACCTTGTAATCCCAACGAATAGTAAAGATAAAGGTATCTGTCTTTAAACAGCTCTCACCACCTGGACAAGTCCAAGTCCCTTTCCTCCATCGATTCGTCTAGGAACAGGAATCCACCGACATCCAAGTCTTCAATCCTTCTGGTGTACTGCAGCAAGGAGGATTAGATGTCTCTAAGGCTCTGCTAGGCTGGCAGAGGGCTCTTTGGAAAGGAGCACACGGCCCGGGCCTCAGGCCTTGTGCACACAGCAGTTCAGCACAGACATCCTCTTGCTAGGAGAGGGGTGTCCAAAGAGACCGACCAAAACTCCGCCTCCCCTTTATAAAGTCTCCCCCAGCAGTCTCTGTTCTGGAGCAATGCACCCTGGGTGCTGCAAGATGTACTGGGAGATGTAGTCTCTTTCTCTCCTCTGCTTTCACTTCCATAATGTCTCTTTACTTCCTCCCGACTCACCTCTCACCTGGAACTTCTTGTCTCTCTGCATTAAAGGGGAACACCCCACTACACTTACATTGTATTTCCTTGTCACGAGTTTTAAACCATTAGCATGTAAGCAGAAATAGCCTGTGTCTTAATAAAGAGGGAGTCCAGGAAAGAGTCTGTACAAGAGTTATATACATTACAAGGATTCTAAAACTTCTGATCTGGTGATGCTGATGCAGGTCATTCTACCTGTTTTAAACTGAAAGAACGAAACTGATGAGTAGTGAGACAATCATCAATGGACTGTGAGATTTCTGAGAGCATTCTGTCCGCAAAAAGTGTATGTTGCGGTTTCAAATAAGCAGATTTTCAATTGTTGGCACCTTGACTTTTCTATTCCTTATGCCAGGGGTGTCCAAACTTTTTTGAAAGAGGGCCAGATTTGATAAAGTGAACGTGCGCGAGGGCCGACCATTTTTTTTATATATTCTCTCTGCCCCCCACTTGTAATTTGCCCTTATTTGCCCTTATCTCTTCTGTGGCCCCCAAGCTCTGATCAGGGCAAGGATGAGCGCCTTTTTTAAAATTCTTATATATATTGAAATATTCGCTTTATATCCGTTACAGTAGTAAACTTATCTTATCCCCTGAGAAATCCTCGATGACCTCTGGCGAGCCTGCTAGGACGCTGACAGCATGCAGCGTCGTAGCCAATCACAGGCACTGAGACACAGAGCTCTGCAGCTGTGGACCGGGAAATTACTCAGTGTCTGTTATTGGCGATGCGCGCTTCCCAATGGGCTTTGAAACATGCCCCAGCAACACCCAACAACACGCCCAGCTTATCAGTGAGAGGCGCTCAGGGATTAGAGAATATATATATATATATATTGTGACAGCAGGAAGGTAAAGTCACCTGGTTGCATCCAGGGGGGTAGGTATATTTCTCCCAGATTCAGGCTTTATGCCGACTTATAGAACTAGGGAGAGAGTTGATGAAGCCCAGCTGAGGCTAGTGGGCTCATGGATGATTCATACCTCTAGGGAGAGTGCTGGGCGTCGTGCAGGCAGGGAGTTGATGAGACCAGCTGAAGCTTGTCAGCTCGTTTAAGGCCTCTATAAAAACTCCCAGCTTCATTAGGTGTTTGCTCATGCCTGGAACCAGACCTGTGTGGACTGTCTAGGGAGAGTGAACCCCTGTGCGGTGAGACAAAGCCTGTGTGGCTATTTGTTTGGACATTTACTAAACCAGGGACTTAGGGACTAGGACAGCACCAGGCTGATCCCAGTTGTTAGTTAGGGAAACCTGCATGTTTAGTCAGAGGTCAAGCTGACCAGGATTTATTTTGTTTATGTTTCTTTTTGCTTTGCTGTGTTTTTGTCACTGTAAATAGAGAAATAAACCGCACCTTTTGATCTTGAAAACCACAACCTCCGTCTGCTGGGCCTGTTTTGTGTGGGGAGCCCATCCAGGGGGTCACACACACCCGCTACCGAGTTAACCCCCTCACAGTTGGTGGAGAACCAGTGGCAGTTTTTTTTAAGCCAGCATGGAGGAGATACTGAAACAGCTGGCTCTAGCAAATGCCAATCAACAGCAGACAAATGCAGGTTTGCAAAAGAGCTTCGCAGCCCAGCAACAAGCCCAGCAGCAATCTGAGGCCCGCTTCATAGACCTGTTGCAGAAGCAAGAGCAGAGACTACAACAACAGATGGAAGCAGTAATGCAGCAACGTCCGCAGACCAGTGAGGAAAGCCGTCCCACTAATACCGCGTCCTTTGGGGTGAGTCGTTTATTGACAAAAATGACTGGAGAGTAGGGATGAGCCGAACACCCCCGGGTTCGGTTCGCACCAGAACCTTCGAACGGACCGAAAGTTTGCGCGAATTTTCGAACCCTATTCGTTATAATGGACGCGAACGTTCGAAATCAAAATTGCTAATTACAACGGCAATATGCATGTTAATGTCATAAAACAGGTTTGGGGACCCGGGTCCTGCCCCAGGGGACATATATCAATGCAAAAAGAAATTTTAAAAACTAAAGTTTTTTCGGGAGCAGTCATTTTAATGATGCATAAAGTGAAAAAAAAAAAAGTGAAATTTTCCTTTAAATATGGTACCTGGGGGGTGTCTAAAGTATGCCTGTGAAGTGGCATGTGTTTCCCGTGTTTAGAACTGTCCTTGCACAAAATGACATTTGTAAAGGAAAAAAAGAAGCCATTTAAAACCACTTGCGGCTTTAATGTCATGTCTTGTCCTGGCCGCCATATGGCTGAAAATCCTTGAGAAAAATGGCATGGCTACCCCATCACCCCCCCCCCCACCCCAGCCCCTTTGGGTCTTGTATGGATACTAAGGGGGACCCCGAACCCAAAATAAAACCCTATACCTACAACCCTATATACTCTGAACAGCAGTATATAGGTGGTGCAAACAAGACATGGACTGTAGGTTTGTTCTTAAGTAGAATCTGAACAGGTACATTATGAAGTGTAGCTACATCCCAAAAAAATCAATTTTTAAGCTTTTTGGAGAACATAGGGAGGGGTTATCACCCCTGTAACATTTGCTGTCTTTGCACATCTGTTCAGAACATGTCACCTCACTTTCCGTCCCAATGACAAATGTTTTTGGAAAAGTGGGGTTTTAATTGAAACAAGGATTGGTGATAAAGCATCAGTAGAGAGGAGATACCTTTTTCCCAAATTAAATCTAACAGGATAGAATTTTCCTTCCTAGGGGTAGATTTCCTCTCACTTCCTGTTTTCTCTTGCCGTTTGCAAGTAGGAGTCGTTTGTAAGTTGGATGTTTGAAAGTAGGGGCCTGCCGTATATACTCTGCAGAAATTTGCCCTATTAGATGTTGGTGTAGCCACAAGACTGGTGGGCACAGGAATGGGCCCTGCTGTGAGTTAATAGATCAAGATTTGTACTTGCATGCACCTGTTGAACCGGGCAGAAAAATTGGGCCTTTGGTGGTGGTGGTGGTGGTGGTGGACGGTGTTGCCACAAGACTGTAAGCCCTCACAGTTACTCTTGGTGGGTGCAGGAATGGGCCCTGCTGTGAGTTATTAGATCAAGATTTGTAATTGCATGCACCTGTTGAACAGGGCAGAAAAATTGGGCCTTTGGTGGTGGTGGTGGTGGTGGACGGTGTTGCCACAAGACTGTAGGCCCTCATAGTTACTCTTGGTGGGCGCAGGAATGGGCCCTGCTGTGAACTATTAGATCAAGATTTGTAATTACACGCCCCTGTTAAACAGGGGCTGAAAAATTGTGCCTTAGGCATTGGTGCTGGTGCCACAACACTGCAACCCCTCACAGATACTGTACTTGGAGCACAGCAGTCACACCTGTTGCGAAGCATCTTTTTAAAAAATTGTAATTACACGCCCCTGTTATACAGGGGCTGAAAAATTGTGCCTTAGGCACTGGTGCTGGTGCCACAACACTGCAACCCCTCACAGATACTGTACTCTGAGCACAGCAATGAGACCTGTTGCAAAGCATTGCCTAAAAATTGTAATTACACGCCCCAACAGGGGCTGAAAAATTGTGCCTTAGGCACTGGTGCTGGTGCCACAACACTGCAACCCCTCACAGATACTGTACTCTGAGCACAGCAGTCACACCTGTTGCGAAGCATCTTTTTAAAAAATTGTAATTACACGCCCCTGTTATACAGGGGCTGAAAAATTGTGCCTTAGGCACTGGTGTGGTGGCATGGATCATTGAGGAGGAGGAAGAGGATAGTCAGTGAACATAACAGGACAGTCACTCAGCATCAGCATAGGCAGTCTTGAAGGGATGTGACATTATAAATTATTCCGTTATATCCGCTTCAGGTGTCTGGTAGCTGGTGGTGATCCAAGACTGATTCATTTTTATGAAGGTCAGTCGATCAACCGAGTCGGTGGACAGACGCACCCTATGATCGGTGACAAATCCTCCAGCAGCACTGAATGTGCGTTCGGAAAGAACGCTGGATGCAGGACAGGCCAGTAGCTCAATTGCATACTGTGCAAGCTCTGGCCAGTGATCCATCCTCAGGACCCAGTAAGCCAGAGGATTTTCGGTGGGAAAGGTGTCCAAGTCTGACCTTGCCCCTAGGTATTCCTGCACCATGTATATCAGACGCTGGCGATGGTTGCTGGAACCGATCATACCTTGGGGCTGCGGACTAAAAAATTGTCTGAACGCATCGGTCAGACGTCCACCTTCCCCACCGCTCCTTCTGCTACTGACCGAAGCCTCAGCAACTCGTCGTCCAGGACCAGGAGTTTGTAACCTCCCAGTTTCTGGGAACGCGTTGCACAGACCTTTCTGCAAGGCCTCCCTGAGATGTCTCATCCTCTGCTCCCTCTGCGACGGCAAGATAAGGTCCGCAACCTTACCCTTGTACCGTGGATCAAGGAGAGTGGCCAGCCAGTAATGGTCACTCTCCTTGATCCGAAGAACACGAGGATCCTTCCGCAGGCTTTGCAGGATCAGGGAGGCCATGCAGCGTAGGTTAGCTGAGGCATTCGGTCCGGAGTCTTCTGGGTCACTGAGGATGACATGATCGCCAGCCACCTCCTCCCAGCCACGTACAAGTCCACTGGTTTGTTGGGACTGTACATCATCCCTAAAAGACTGCTGCTGCTGATGCTGAGTGCCAGGCTCCACCTTCATGCTCACACAATCCTCCTCCTCCTCCTCCTCCTCTTCCTGTGTGATGGGTGGGACAGAAGGAACATTGTCTGGATAAAGGGGGCCTTGAGAGACAAGGAAGTCCTCCTCTTCCTGCCTCTGTTCTGCCTCAAGTGCCCTGTCCATTATCCCACGCAGCGTATGCTCCAACAGGTGGACAAGAGGTACAGTGTCACTGATGCATGCACTGTCACTGCTCACCATCCTCGTGGCCTCCTCAAATGGTGAGAGGACAGTGCATGCATCCCTGATCATGCTCCACTGGCGTGGGGAAAAAAAGCCAAGCTCCCCTGACCCTGTCCTGGTGCCGTAGTCGCAAAGGTACTCATTGATGGCCCTCTGCTGCGTGTGCAGTCGCTGCAGCATGGCCAACGTTGAGTTCCACCTGGTGGGCATGTCACATATTAGGCGGTTCTTGGGCAGGTTCAGCTCCTTTTGCAGCTCAGTCAGCCGAGCACTGGCATTATAAGATCGGCGGAAATGCACACAGACTTTCCTGGCCTGCCTCAGGACATCCTGTAAGCCTGGGAACCTGCCCAAGAACCGCTGCACCACCAGGTTGAGGACGTGAGCCATACAGGGCACATGGGTGAGCTGCCCCTGTCGCAGGGCGGAGAGGAGGTTGGTGCCATTATCAGAAACGACCATTCCTGGCTTAAGCTGGCGTGGCGTCAACCACCTCTCGGCCTGCCCCTGCAGAGCTGCCAGAACCTCTGGCCCAGTGTGGCTCCTGTCCCCCAAACACACCAGCGCAAGCACGGCATGGCATCTTTTTGCCTGCGTACTCGCGTAGCCCCTTGTACGCCTACGGAGCACCGCTGGTTCCGAGGACAGAGCACTCGAAGAGGACATGGAGGAAGAAGAAGAGGAGGGGGTGGAGGAGAGAGGTGTCTCACAACCAGTAGTAGCATTTTGGAGGCGTGGTGGCGGAACAACCTCCAACACTACTGCACCTTGTCCTGCATCCCTCCCAGCTGCCAATAGAGTGACCCAATGGGCCGTGAAAGAAAGATAACGTCCCTGTCCATGCCTGCTGGACCATGAGTCAGCGGTAATATGCACCTTACCGCTGACCGCCCTGTCCAGCGAGGCATGGACATTGCCTTCCACATGGCAGTAGAGAGACGGAATCGCCTTCCGTGAGAAAAAGTGGCGTTTGGGAACCTGCCACTGAGGAACCGCACATTGAACAAACTCACGGAAGGGGGCCGAGTCTATCAACTGAAAAGGCAGCAGTTGAAGTGCTAGCAATTTAGCCAAGCTAGCATTCAACCGCTGGGCATGTGGATGGCTGGGAGTATACTTCTTTCGACGGTCCAGCAGCTGGGGCAGGGAAATTTGCCTGCTACAATCGGACGTCGGTGTACTGCAAGTACTTGGTTGTGACACACCTAATTCTACACCTTCAGTCCTCTCAGAGCAGCTTTCAGAGAGGACTGAAGATATAGTGGGGATGGAGATCCCAGCTGATGAGGAGCAAGGAGAGGTCCGCTTTGTTCTTTGGTGTGGGTCTTTTATGTGTGCTTGCCAACGAGCTGCATGGCATGTCGACATATGTCTGCTCATGCTTGTGGTGCCCAAGCGGCTGATGTTTTGGCCACGCGAGATACGCTTGAGACAAATATTGCAAATAGCAGTGGTGCGATCTGATGCACTCGTCTCAAAAAAGGCCCACACCAAAGAACTTTTGTGATAACGTGCAGAGGCAGCGCCCTGCACAGGCGGAGCTCTGCGGTGTGGTACAGTTGCTGTGCTGGCCTCTAGCTGGCCTCCAGGGGGCATCCTGCCTCGTTGGACATGTGACGCTGCATCCTCCTCCTCCTCTCTCCCTTCAGGCACCCACGTGGAGTCAGTGACCTCATCATCCCCTCCCTCTTCACCACTAGAGCAAACCTGGCAGTAAGCTGCAGCTGGTGGAACACTACTGCCAGATTGCTGTCCTTCAGCATCCCCTCTCTCTGCGCGCACACTACTGACTTCCTCAAGCTGGGTATCATCATCCGAGCCTTCGAATCGTTGGGCATCCTCCTGGAGCATGTACCCAACACTGTGCTCAAACAGTTCGGGGGACTCCTCAGGAGGACATGGTGGTTCTAGGGAAGGGGTGGCTGATGATGCCATTGAGTACGCGTTGGCAGCTGCTCTGCCAGTACCCTGAGCCTGGGTGAGAGAGGATGAGGAGGATGAGGAGGGCTTGGTCATCCATTCTACCAAGCCTTCGGCATGATGCGGCTCCACATGTCCAGCTGCCGAAAACAAAGACAAGCGTGTCCCATGGCCACGTGCTGATGACGATGCACGACCACGTCCACGGCCAGCACTGTTGTCTCTAGAAACAGAGCCTGCCTGCCCTGTGTTCTTGCCTCGGCACGCTCTGCCTCTCCTTGGCGGTCTTCCAGCCATTGTAGTCGGTAGTGTATATAGTATAAAAAATAGAACTCCTATGTGTGCTCACAACACACTGTAGGTCCTATGGGTGCTGACACTAACACACTATAGGTACTATGTGTGCTGCTGAGAAGAAAATATAGGAGCTCTGTTTGCTGCCACTAACACACTAGAAGTCCTATGGGTGCTGCTGAGAAGAAAATATAGGAGCTCTGTGTGATGCCACTAACACACTAGAAGTCCTATGGGTGCTGCTGAGATGAAAATATAGGAACTCTGTGTGATGCCACTAACACATTAGAAGTCCTATGGGTGCTGCTGAGAAGAAAATATAGGAGCTCTGTTTGCTGCCACTAACACACTAGAAGTCCTATGGGTGCTGCTGAGAAGAAAATATAGGAGCTCTGTTTGCTGCCACTAACACACTAGAAGTCCTATGGGTGCTGCTGATAAGAAAATATAGGAGCTCTGTGTGATGCCACTAACACACTAGAAGTCCTATGGGTGCTGCTGAGATGAAAATATAGGAACTCTGTGTGATGCCACTAACACATTAGAAGTCCTATGGGTGCTGCTGAGAAGAAAATATAGGAGCTCTGTTTGCTGCCACTAACACACTAGAAGTCCTATGGGTGCTGCTGAGAAGAAAATATAGGAGCTCTGTGTGATGCCACTAACACACTAGAAGTCCTATGGGTGCTGCTGAGAAGAAAATATAGGAGCTCTGTTTGCTGCCACTAACACACTAGAAGTCCTATGGGTGCTGCTGAGAAGAAAATATAGGAGCTCTGTTTGCTGCCACTAACACACTAGAAGTCCTATGGGTGCTGCTGAGAAGAAAATATAGGAGCTCTGTGTGATGCCACTAACACACTAGAAGTCCTATGGGTGCTGCTGAGAAGAAAATATAGGAGCTCTGTTTGCTGCCACTAACACACTAGAAGTCCTATGGGTGCTGCTGAGAAGAAAATATAGGAGCTCTGTTTGCTGCCACTAACACACTAGAAGTCCTATGGGTGCTGCTGAGAAGAAAATATAGGAGCTCTGTGTGATGCCACTAACACACTAGAAGTCCTATGGGTGCTGCTGAGATGAAAATATAGGAACTCTGTGTGATGCCACTAACACATTAGAAGTCCTATGGGTGCTGCTGAGAAGAAAATATAGGAGCTCTGTTTGCTGCCACTAACACACTAGAAGTCCTATGGGTGCTGCTGAGAAGAAAATATAGGAGCTCTGTGTGATGCCACTAACACACTAGAAGTCCTATGGGTGCTGCTGAGAAGAAAATATAGGAGCTCTGTTTGCTGCCACTAACACACTAGAAGTCCTATGGGTGCTGCTGAGAAGAAAATATAGGAGCTCTGTGTGATGCCACTAACACACTAGAAGTCCTATGGGTGCTGCTGAGAAGAAAATATAGGAGCTCTGTTTGCTGCCACTAACACACTAGAAGTCCTATGGGTGCTGCTGAGAAGAAAATATAGGAGCTCTGTGTGATGCCACTAACACACTAGAAGTCCTATGGGTGCTGCTGAGAAGAAAATATAGGAGCTCTGTTTGCTGCCACTAACACACTAGAAGTCCTATGGGTGCTGCTGAGAAGAAAATATAGGAGCTCTGTTTGCTGCCACTAACACACTAGAAGTCCTATGGGTGCTGCTGAGAAGAAAATATAGGAGCTCTGTGTGATGCCACTAACACACTAGAAGTCCTATGGGTGCTGCTGAGAAGAAAATATAGGAGCTCTGTTTGCTGCCACTAACACACTAGAAGTCCTATGGGTGCTGCTGAGAAGAAAATATAGGAGCTCTGTTTGCTGCCACTAACACACTAGAAGTCCTATGGGTGCTGCTGATAAGAAAATATAGGAGCTCTGTGTGATGCCACTAACACACTAGAAGTCCTATGGGTGCTGCTGAGATGAAAATATAGGAACTCTGTGTGATGCCACTAACACATTAGAAGTCCTATGGGTGCTGCTGAGAAGAAAATATAGGAGCTCTGTTTGCTGCCACTAACACACTAGAAGTCCTATGGGTGCTGCTGAGAAGAAAATATAGGAGCTCTGTTTGCTGCCACTAACACACTAGAAGTCCTATGGGTGCTGCTGAGAAGAAAATATAGGAGCTCTGTGTGATGCCACTAACACACTAGAAGTCCTATGGGTGCTGCTGAGAAGAAAATATAGGAGCTCTGTTTGCTGCCACTAACACACTAGAAGTCCTATGGGTGCTGCTGAGAAGAAAATATAGGAGCTCTGTGTGATGCCACTAACACACTAGAAGTCCTATGGGTGCTGCTGAGAAGAAAATATAGGAGCTCTGTTTGCTGCCACTAACACACTAGAAGTCCTATGGGTGCTGCTGAGAAGAAAATATAGGAGCTCTGTGTGATGCCACTAACACACTAGAAGTCCTATGGGTGCTGCTGAGAAGAAAATATAGGAGCTCTGTTTGCTGCCACTAACACACTAGAAGTCCTATGGGTGCTGCTGAGAAGAAAATATAGGAGCTCTGTGTGATGCCACTAACACACTAGAAGTCCTATGGGTGCTGCTGAGAAGAAAATATAGGAGCTCTGTTTGCTGCCACTAACACACTAGAAGTCCTATGTGTGCTGCTGAGAAGAAAATATAGGAGCTCTGTTTGCTGCCACTAACACACTAGAAGTCCTATGGGTGCTGCTGAGAAGAAAATATAGGAGCTCTGTGTGATGCCACTAACACACTAGAAGTCCTATGGGTGCTGCTGAGAAGAAAATATAGGAGCTCTGTTTGCTGCCACTAACACACTAGAAGTCCTATGGGTGCTGCTGAGAAGAAAATATAGGAGCTCTGTTTGCTGCCACTAACACACTAGAAGTCCTATGGGTGCTGCTGAGAAGAAAATATAGGAGCTCTGTTTGCTGCCACTAACACACTAGAAGTCCTATGGGTGCTGCTGAGAAGAAAATATAGGAGCTCTGTTTGCTGCCACTAACACACTAGAAGTCCTATGGGTGCTGCTGAGAAGAAAATATAGGAGCTCTGTTTGCTGCCACTAACACACTAGAAGTCCTATGGGTGCTGTTGGGGTGCAATGCTGTGCTAACAGCACTGCGGTTGGTACTACTGCAATACTGTACTAATAACAGTAAGCACGCACCAGACTAATCCCCAGCAGCAGCTAATAACACACTAACTGTGCAATCAGCAGCAATGAACGATCAATGACTTAGGTAGCAATGGTTTAGCAAAGAAATAGCCAATGGTTTAGCAAAGAAGAGCAAATCTTTCAGTATCAAGCAAAGACAGAATCAGCAGACTAATCTCTCCTAAAGCCGGAACTCATGTGACCGGGGCCGATGGCGTGGCGGCCTTTTAAATGGTGGGGCGTGTACTAAAGCCCCTGAGCTGTAATTGGCTACAGGCGTCCTGCCTGTAGCCAATTATTGCTCTCCGAGTTTCGGGCGCTGTGATTGGCCAAGCATGCGGGGTCACAGTGCATGCTTGGCCAATCATCAGCCAGCAATGCACTGCGCCGGCCGCGCCGGCCGCAATGCATTGCGGGGCCGCTCGCATCACACGAATGTGATGCGAACGGCCCAAATAGTTCTGGGCTCGACGAGCGAGCGAACGCCCGATGCTCGATTCGAACATGGGTTCGAATCGAGCACCGGGCCCATCCCTACTGGAGAGGATGATCCAGAGGTATTTTTGACCACATTTGAAAGGACTGCTGAAAGAGAAAAATGGCCTGAGGAGCAGTGGGCTGGACTGGTGGCTCCTCTGTTAACTGGTGAATCGCAGAAAGCTTACTATGACCTAGAGCCTGACCAAGCAAAAGACTATGGGATGCTAAAAGCTGAAATATTGGCAAGGCTGGGTGTCACCCTGGCTGTCCGGGCTCAGCGTGTGCATAACTGGACTTTCCAGCTTGGAAAACCCCCCAGGTCTCAAATGTATGATCTCATTCACCTGAGCAGGAAGTGGCTACAGCCAGAGACTTTGTCCGCACCGGAGATTGTGGAACGTGTTGTGATGGATCGTTTCTTGAGAGCTCTTCCTACCGCCATTCAAAAGTGGGTAAGCCATGGAGACCCAGAAACGGCCGGTAAACTTGTGGATCGTGTAGAGAGATACATGGCTGCAGAGAACCTGACGGCCTCTTCCAGAGACTCTCGGATTTTCCACCCTAAGACCAGACCATCCCCAGGGGCGGATAAGATGATTCCAAGGGGTGAGGGTGGAGAGAGTGAGAGGGTGGGAGCTCTGCCCAGGGTTTGGCGAGAACAGCCTGGGAAGTCGGGGGCTCAAGAGGCAGCCAAAAGGATTGTTTGCTACCGCTGCCGGCAAGCGGGACATATTGCAGCAAATTGCCCGGTTGTGGAGGAACCCATGCAATGTGACTTTCTGACGGACAGACGTCAGTCGCTGTGTGCGACAGTCGCATGCACTGCCATTCGGGGAACTGAGAAACATTTATGCAAAATGTGTATTAATGGTAGAAATGTTGTGGTATTACTGGATTCAGGTAGCCTTGTGACCCTGATAAAGGCTGAATTAGTTAAAACAGAGGTCTCTGGGAATAGCAAGGTAGCTGTTATTTGTGTGCATGGGGACACCCGAGAGTATCCAGTGACTACAGTGTGTTTCAAGACCCCCAAAGGTACCCTCTCTCATCCAGTGGGGTTAGTATCTCAATTACCGCATGATGCCATTGTGGGAAGGGATTTTCCGAAGTTCTGGGAACTGTGGGATGATCCTGAGCCCCCCACTGGTGCCCCTATGTACCAGGAAGGTGATAGCCAGAACTCCTCTGAGAGTGGTGAGGACTCTCCAGAATTTCCCTTGTCAGTATTGGCAGGCGAGACTCAAGAAACTGGAGAGGAGCCCACCTCCTCAGACGAAAACCTACCGTCTGTGGAGTTTTCTGATCTTGAGGTTCACAGGGAAAATTTTGCCACAGAACAGTTAAAAGACCCCGCCCTAATAAAGGCACGGGAAAACGTAGTGGAAATAGATGGCGAGTTAGTGAACCCAGATAATACCTGCACTTACCCATACTTCAGCGTAGAGAAGGACCTACTGTATCGGGTGGCAAAAAGGGCAGAAGAAACCGTTGAGCAGCTTGTGGTGCCCAAACCTTACAGGAAGTTGGTGTTGGAGTTGGCCCATGGGCACATTCTTGGAGGTCATCTGGGGACAGAGAAAACCCGAGAGAGGGTATTACAGAGATTCTATTGGCCTGGGGTGATGAAGGACATAGAAAATTATTGTTCCTCCTGCCCTGTGTGTCAGAGGTCGGCCCCGATGCCACATTTCCGTAGCCCGCTGGTCCCTCTACCCATCATTGAGGTCCCGTTTGAGAGGATCGCAATGGATTTGGTAGGTCCTATAATCAAGTCCGCTAGGGGGCACCAGTACATATTAGTTATAATGGACTATGCCACCCGTTATCCAGAAGCGATCCCTCTCCGAAATACCTCGGCCAAAACCATAGCCAAAGAGCTATCTCTTGTTTTTAGCCGGGTGGGTATTTGTAAAGAACTGCTTACGGACCAAGGTACACCCTTTATGTCCCGGGTTATGAAAGAGCTGTGTAAATTGTTCAAAGTGACGCAATTGCGTACGTCTGTGTATCACCCCCAAACCGATGGGCTGGTTGAAAGATTCAACAAAACCCTAAAACAAATGTTGAAGAAAGTGGTGGATAGAGATGGAAAGGATTGGGACTGTCTACTTCCTTATTTGATGTTTGCTATTAGGGAGGTGCCCCAATCCTCTACGGGATTCTCCCCCTTTGAGTTACTGTATGGGAGACACCCAAGAGGGCTGTTGGATATTGCCAAGGAAACTTGGGAAAGTGAGAGTTCTCCCCACAGGAGTGTGATTGAGCATGTCGCCCTGATGCAAGATCGAATTGCACAGGTAATGCCCATCGTGAAGGAACATTTGGCCCAAGCGCAGTTGGCACAGCAGAGAGTGTACAACCGTGGAGCCAAGACCCGTACCTTTTCCCCGGGGGATAGGATATTGGTACTTGTCCCTACGGTTGAAAGTAAATTCCTTGCCAAATGGCAAGGCCCCTACGAGATAATGGAAAAAAAGGGATTTTTATAACAGCTTACCTGTAAAATCCTTTTCTTGGAGTACATCACGGGACACAGAGCGACTTAGTCATTACTAATGGGACGTCCCAAAGCAATGCCAAATGAGGGGGGGGTACATAAGCTGGGCGCCATCAGGCATGAGGATCTTTTGCGGCCTGCAACACACTGCGCCCAAAGGCGACATCCTCCTGACTTCTAACGTCTACCTGATAGAATCTAGTAAACGTGTGTACCGAAGACCATGTTGCGGCCTTACATACTTGAGCCAGGGAGGCCTGGTGATGCACTGCCCATGAAGTTCCAACCGCTCTTGTGGAGTGCGCCCTAACTTTGAACGGAGGCGGTCTCTTTCTCAAGCCATAGGCTTGTATTATGACCTGTCGAATCCACTTGGCTAAAGTAGATTTTGATGCTGCCTGACCCCTTCTGGGGCCTTCTGGCAGAACAAACAAAGAATCCGTTCTGCGAATCTGAGCAGTGGCTTTTAGATAAGCTTTAACTGCTCTTACCACATCCAAAGAATGTAATAACTTTTCCTCTACTGAGATAGGTTTGGGGAAAAAAGAAGGAAGAACCACATCTTGGTTCAAATGAAACCTCGATACCACCTTAGGAAGAAAGGCTGGATGAGGACGTAATACTACTCTGTCCTTATGGACAACCAGATATGGCTCCTTACAGGACATAGCTCCTAATTCCGACACTCTTTTAGCCGAACAAATGGCTACTAAGAAAACCAATTTCCTGGTGAGAAGAACCAAGGAAATGTGTTGTAATGGTTCAAACGGTTGTTTCTGTAGAACCGACAGAACCAGGTTTAAGTCCCAAGGACATATGGGAATACTAACCGGAGGGCTAATACGCATCACTCCTTGTATAAAGGCTTTGACTAGTGAATGCGAAGCCAAGGGCCTTTGAAAAAATATTGACAAGGCCGAAATCTGACTCTTGATAGTACTCAAGGCCAGCTTCCTATCTACAGCCCACTGTAGGAAGTCCAGAATCCTCCCTATCATGTACTTACGTGGATGCCATTTCTTGGTCTCACACCACGTAATGTACGCTTTCCAGATCCTATAATAGATCTGCCTGGATACCGGTTTCCTGGCATTGATCATGGTAGATACCACAGAATTAGAGAGCCCTCTCTTTTTCAGAATGTGGGCTTCAATAGCCAGGCCGTCAAACCTAGGGCTGGTAAGGAAGGGTGGTATATCGGTCCTTGCGACAGCAGGTCCGGACGAAGTGGGAGGGTCCAAGGACTCCTCACTGACATTTTTACCATCTCCGCGTACCATGCCCTTCGGGGCCACGCTGGAGCCACCAGAATCACTGGTTTCTTTTCTACCCTGATTCTGCGGAGTAATCGCGGTAACAATTGTGGCGGTGGGAATGCATATATCAGCTTGAACCGATCCCAAGGGAACACTAGGGCATCCGAGCCGCAAGCTAGGGGATCCCTTGTGCGAGACACAAACCTGTCCACCTTTGCGTTGAATCTGGATGCTAGCAGATCTACATCCGGTGTTCCCCACCGCTGGCATATTGCCTGGAAAACCTCGGGGTGAAGAGACCATTCCCCCGGGCATAATTGTTGGCGACTTAGAAAGTCCGCTCTCCAATTTTCCACTCCTGGGATGAAAACCGCAGATATGGCTGGGACATATCTTTCTGCCCACTCCAGGATGCAATTTGCTTCCTTCTGGGCTGCACGACTTTTGGTGCCACCCTGATGATTGATATATGCCACTGCCGTGGCATTGTCTGATTGAATTCTGACAGGGGACCCCTGGAGTTTGGATGTCCATGCTACTAGGGCATACCGGGCTGCTCGTATCTCTAAGAGATTTATGGGCAGGGCCTTCTGCTTCTGACCACCTGCCCTGGAGAGACCATTGCTCCAGCACTGCCCCCCAGCCGATGAGGCTGGCATCTGTAGTGACCACCTTCCAAGAAACCGGACTGAAGGGTTTCCCTCTTTCCAGATTCTGGGGCACCAACCACCAATGGAGGCTCTTGCGAACGGAAGGGGACAGGGACATTGGTAAGTCTAAAGCCTGAACTTTTTTGTTCCAGGCTGACAGTATGGCCCTTTGCAAATTCCTTGAATGGAATTGACCGTAGGGTACCGCTTCGAATGAAGCCACCATCTTTCCCAGCAGCCTCATGCAGAGACGTATGGATGGTTTTCTTTTTGTACCCACTAAGTGGGTCAAATTTCTTAAAGACGACACCTTCTCTGGAGGTAAGAAAATCTTTCTCTGATTTGAATCCAGCCTTAGCCCTAAGTATTCCAGACTTTTGACTGGTCTTAGAGCTGACTTGTCCCGGTTGATAATCCAACCGTGATATTCCAGATACTCGATTGTCTTGTGAATAGCTACTTCCAGCTTTTCCACTGAGTGGTCTATTAGTAGCAGGTCGTCTAGATACGCCATTATCGTTACACCCTGTGTTCTTAGATTGGCCAATAATGGGGCCAGAATTTTTGTGAACACTCGTGGTGCTGTGGCCAGACCGAAAGGTAAGGCTCTGAACTGAAAATGGCGCCCTTCTACTGCAAAGCGTAGAAATTTCTGATGGGCCGGAAAGATGGGAATATGCAGATAAGCATCCCTTATGTCGATCGAGGCTAGCCATTCCTGCCCTTGTAGGGCGGTGGCCACTGATCGGATCGACTCCATCCGAAAGGTCCTGATATTTAGGAACTTGTTTAGCCCTTTTAGATTTAATATGGGCCTCACGTCCCCATTTGGTTTGGGGACTGTGAAAAGGTTCGAGTAAAACCCGAATCCGCTTTCTTCCAGGGGAACCTTCATGATTACCCCTTGGAGCAATAGTTGTTCTAGTGCCAGAAGGAGGGATCCTCTCTTTTGGGGATCTCTTGGCACGTTTGACCTCATAAATTGGGCAGGAGGAGTGCCTTTTAACTCCAGCTTGTATCCCAGACTTACTGCGGAGAGCACCCATCTGTCTCTGATGGTGTCCCGCCAGGTCTCTGTGAACAACTGAAGTCTTCCCCCCACCCGATTGAGCGGGGGCAATACTTCATGCCTTAGGGGGAGGTTTTGTACCTCTCTTGATCCAGGGCTTCTTGTTACCCTGTGATTGTCCCTGATTTCTGCCCCCTGAATTTGACCGCGGAGGCCGTCGGAACTGCTTCACAGCCGATGTGCCCGGGACTGGAGAGGTAGGCCTCTTAAAAGAAGGACTTCTACCCTTGTTCTTAACCGGTAAGAGTGAACTTTTACCGGCAGAAATTTTCTGGATATATTTGTCCAGATCTTCTCCAAATAAGCGTTCTCCATGAAATGGGAAGCTAACCAGCAGTTTTTTACAGGGAGCTTCAGCAGACCAGTTTTTGAGCCACAGAAGCCTACGCATATGTACTATAGACAGCGTAAAGCGGGAGGCCTGTTGGATTGTATCCTTTATGGCGTCCACCGCAAAACACAAGGCTCTAGGCAGGTCAGCTAGGGCATGAGCCTGCTGATCTGGTAAGTCCCTTAAGACTTGTTTCAACTGATCTTTCACTGCTTGGCAGACTCCAATCGCTGCTACCGCAGGTTGTGTCACCATACTTGCTGTAGAGAAAGCAGATTTTAGTAAAGACTCCAATTTTTTATCTATTGGGTCTTTGAACATTGGAACATTATCTACTGGACATGTCAGTGATTTGTTAACAGAAGAGATGGCTGCGTCCACTATAGGGACCCTCCATTTTCTTATGAACTTATCCTCCATGGGATAGATCACCGGAAATCTCTTGGGGGGAGCAAATATTTTATCAGGATGCTCCCAATCCTGGTAAATAAGCCCTTCTAATAAAGGGTGGATTGGGAAGGAACAGACCGCCTGGGGAGCTTTTAGCGACCCCAGCGAGGAAACCGTAGTGGATGGTGGTTCCGCCAGAGGCATTTTAAATGCTGATCGGACCATGTTAGTCAGAGACTGAACCCATAATCTTTCAGCCTGAGAAGCTGAGAAAGGTTCTTCCACTGTTGATTCCTCTATAAGTGAATCAACCTCATCCTGATCCCCTTCAGGTAGGTCGATCTCTGTGTGGGGCTGTTCCTCCACTAACAGGCACTCTGAAGGAGGAGACGGAGATCGGACGCGCTTTTCCTGAGACAGGGAAGCTCTTCCAATCCTCCCAGAGTTGAGGATAAAACCTCCTCTGTTATATATACAGGAGCAGGTGGACTGGGGACAGCCGCAGCACCAGGCATTCCTGCGGGGTTTCTACGGCTACTGACCTCTGCATTCTCAGGGGAGATTGGTGCAGTGCAAGCATGCCCAATATCCTCAGAGCCCGATGGAGACCCCTTTGGCTTCCTGGAAGATTTATTTCCGGAGCGTCTGGACGACATATCCTTTAAGCACAAAGCTGAGGTATTCCCGTCGTCATACACCAATTTTTGCTGGTAATAGTCTAACACAGGTGCTGCTATATACCAGCTGGTGTCCACTAAAGTGCCTTTCTATGGGGATGCCTGCATCAACCGCCTCTGTGTGCCACTGTTTGTTGCTAGCTCTGTTTGCATGCAGCTGACACTTGTACTGTGTCTTTTAACCATGCTGGGACGCCCGCACATGCGCAGAAGCGCCGCGGCGCGCATCGAGCGTCATCCACCCGCCCCGCCCCTTTTTTTTCATAGGAGGCGCGTGCACGCGCCCGCGCGCGCGCCCGTGCGCCAATGGCGCCCTTTTCGAAAACCAACAGAGGACTAGGAGCCAGGGCCCTTTTTGCCGGAGGGCCTGTGCGGTGGATGAACGCAGCAACAGGGCAGAGGAAGTGGATTCCCTCAGAGAAACTTACCAGCTGCCTGGATCTTTTGAGTTGAGAAAACCAAAGATCCACATTTACAAGAAAAATGGACTACAGCGGCCTCTAGTGGTTTAACACAGGTACCGCGGTCCCTGTTTTTTTTTTTTTTCTTGACTACTATTAAAATTTTACATTTTTCAGTAGTTATAGGCAAACACAGATATTTAGCGGGAATACCGTTAGGTAACAGACAGAAAGACAAATTAGGCTTGGGGGTCCCCCAATAGAACCAAGTTCCTGAGGGCCCCCACTTACCTGATCCCCGCCGCAGGACTTTGTTTGGTCCACAAAAGTCCAAACTTCACCTATCACGGCAGGCATTGTAATTAAACCTTCAGGGACCGGGTTCCCAAGGATTCCACTCCCCTGGACCTGTATAGCACCCTGCACAGACAGCGTCTTGGTCGTGGGTATGACCAGAGCTCTGGATCCCAGGGTCCAGCCCTCCTAAGAGAAGCATTACAGGCAAAACCTTGCTCTTCTGCTGCAAGGCCCGGGTACCGACCGTTTAGCTATGAAGCTTTTTTGGTGGGATCCGGAACAGCTTACTAAGGCCCAAAAGAACCTGTACGCAAGCCCAGTGAAAACACATGTTACTCTTTGGCCAACACCTTAGACACTGGCAAAAAACTGAGGTGCTCCCGGGTGGGAGGGGCTTATATAGGGGAGGGTACTTCCGGTTTGGAATTGGCCAGTGCCAACACCTGAAGGTAAACTATATAACCCATTAGTAATGACTAAGTCGCTCTGTGTCCCGTGATGTACGAAAAAGAAAGTGAGCGAAGTGAATTACAAGGTCAGACAACCAGGAAGGCGAAAGCCCGAACAGATCTATCACGTTAATCTGTTGAAAGCCTGGAGGGATAGAGAGTCCCTAGTCGCAGAAACTTGGTCACCAGCTCAAACTGGTTGCGTGATTCCGGAGGTTGGAATAGCAGCCACCTTGTCACAACCCCAACAACAGGAGGTTAAGGAGTTTGTGCTTCGCAACAAGGAGGTGTTCTCTGAGCTGCCGGGACAAACATCTGGGGTAGAGCATGATATTATTACCCCGCCCGGTGAAAGGGTGAAGTTAAAACCCTATCGGATCCCAGAGGCCCGACGGGAGGCAATACGGGAGGAAGTACAGAAAATGCTGAACTTAGGGGTGATAGAGGAGTCCCAAAGTGATTGGTCTAGTCCCATTGTGTTGGTGCCTAAACCGGATGGGAGCTGGCGATTTTGTAACAATTTTCGTCAGTTGAACAAAGTTACAAAATTTGACACCTACCCCATGCCACGTATAGATGAGTTGATCGACCGGCTGGGAACAGCCCGATACATGACGACTCTTGACCTCACAAAAGGGTATTGGCAAATTCCCCTGGCCAAGTCGGCCAAAGAGAAAACCGCATTTGTAACCCCAGACGGGGCGTTCCAATATAAGAGAATGCCGTTCGGGTTACAGAATGCGCCGGCCACATTCCAGCGGAAAATGGACCAGATACTGAGGCCCCATCAGAAGTATGCTGTGGCTTACCTGGATGACGTAATTGTCCATAGCACAGATTGGGCCTCACATCTGCCAAAAGTGCAAGCAGTCCTAGACTCTATCCGGGAAGCGGGGTTTACGGCTAACCCCAAGAAGTGTACCATTGGGCAGGAGGAGGCCAAATATCTTGGGTACACCATTGGCAGGGGAGTAATAAAACCCCAACTCAACAAAGTCGAGGCCATCCAGAGTTGGCCACGTCCCAACAGCAAGAAGCAGGTACGAGCCTTTCTGGGAATCGCGGGTTATTATCGGCGCTTCATTCCCCACTTTGCTTCTAAGGCTGTGCCCCTAACCAACCTGACGAAAGGGAAAGGGTCGGTCATGATTAAATGGACCCCCGAGGCTGAGGCAGCGTTCCAATTCTTGAAACAAGCCTTATGTAGCCAGCCAGTGTTGTACTCACCCGACTTCTCTAAAGACTTTGTCGTACAAAGTGATGCGTCAGATGTGGGGTTAGGAGCAGTATTGTCCCAGGTCTGGAACGGGGAAGAGCACCCAGTCATTTACCTCAGCAGGAAGTTGAAGTCCCATGAGGTAAATTACGCCACGGTTGAAAAGGAGTGTTTAGCGGTGAAGTGGGCTCTAGATTCCCTTCGGTACTATCTGCTAGGTAGGCACTTTGACATGGTTACGGATCACGCTCCGTTAAAGTGGATGGCTCAAAACAAGGAGACAAATAGAAGAGTAAATAGGTGGTTCCTGGCCCTACAGGAATTCAACTTCACAGTAAAGCATCGCCCTGGCGTTCAAATGGGGAATGTGGATGCTTTGTCTCGAGTACATGAATGCCTGATTGCTGGTGTTCCAACCCCAAGGTTAAAACAAGAGGGGGGGTATGTGACAGCAGGAAGGTAAAGTCACCTGGTTGCATCCAGGGGGGTAGGTATATTTCTCCCAGATTCAGGCTTTATGCCGACTTATACAACTAGGGAGAGAGTTGATGAAGCCCAGCTGAGGCTAGTGGGCTCATGGATGATTCATACCTCTAGGGAGAGTGCTGGGCGTCGTGCAGGCAGGGAGTTGATGAGACCAGCTGAAGCTTGTCAGCTCGTTTAAGGCCTCTATAAAAACTCCCAGCTTCATTAGGTGTTTGCTCATGCCTGGAACCAGACCTGTGTGGACTGTCTAGGGAGAGTGAACCCCTGTGCGGTGAGACAAAGCCTGTGTGGCTATTTGTTTGGACATTTACTAAACCAGGGACTTAGGGACTAGGACAGCACCAGGCTGATCCCAGTTGTTAGTTAGGGAAACCTGCATGTTTAGTCAGAGGTCAAGCTGACCAGGATTTATTTTGTTTATGTTTCTTTTTGCTTTGCTGTGTTTTTGTCACTGTAAATAGAGAAATAAACCGCACCTTTTGATCTTGAAAACCACAACCTCCGTCTGCTGGGCCTGTTTTGTGTGGGGAGCCCATCCAGGGGGTCACACACACCCGCTACCGAGTTAACCCCCTCACAATATATATATATATATATTTATTTTTTTTAAAACCAAGCTCATCCTTACCCTGTGTGGAGCTTGGGGGGCCACAAAAGCACAAAAGTGACAAAAACAAATTGCAAGTGGGGGCCGTATAAAACCGGTCCGCAGGCCGCAATTGGCCCGCGGGCCGGACTTTGGACATGCCTGCCTTATGCAGTCACCAATATATTTCAAATAAGCTTGTTAAAAATAAAATAATTTAAACTTTTCTTTTGGTGGCTCCATGGGTTTTTTCAATTTTACTAAATTCAAACAGACATTTTGATTATTATTAATTTCAATTGATCAATTTTGTCACATAAAGGATGAATATTAAAAAGATACATTTGATACCATACACATCACCCCATCTAAAGTTTTATAACTTGTTCAAGGCTCCTTTTCGGTTTAACCTCAAAAATTGATTGATCATGTCCACTAGTAAGCTACGATATTAGCTATGTATGCATGTATGTGAGATTTTTAACTTAAAGGGTCAGTTCACCTAAAACTGATCTTTTGATGTTTGATAGATTCTGGAAAGTTACACCACCTAATAGTTGCCTAAACCTCTCTGGTACTCATTTGGTAAGTCCCGAGGTCTGCACAAGAGTAGTGGCCATTATGAGTGGCTCTTACTTTCACCTCTAGGTAATTTTTTTTTTTTACATTACCGAGAAAGTAATAGGAAGAGCTGAAATACATAGAGGTGAAAGGGAACCCCCAAAACTCCCAGGTGGACAAGAACACAGTCAGAAATTATGGCAAAGAGATCTCACTGTTGGATTATCCAAGCCACAGAAAAAGTCAAGGGCTGGCTCAGTTCTCTGGGCTTCACATAACAATTAAATATCACTTTTGGAACAACTGTACCCTCTAGATGTATTATTGGGGGCAGAGTCTAAAAAACTTACCTTTACATTCTATAATTGTCTTTTAACAATGACTGCTACAACCGTAGCAAATCAGGTGAAAAGCTGTTGGCAGACGTGGGAGAGCTGGAGGATGAGGAATGGGATGATGTGCTTGAATCCTGCAAATTGGTCTCCCCTAAACTCTCGGACTGCCTAACACAGCTATATACAGTATACTACATAGATCTTACCTGACCCCTTCCCGCCTAGCCAGATATCCTGCAAATCACAGTCCAAGGTGTGGAGAATCTAGTGGTACCTTTTATTGTGTAAACCAAATATCAATCAGCGCAATCAAATAGAAATATGTAAATAAATGTGAACAGAAATAAAAAAAAAAAAAAATTGGATATATAAGTAGACGCTATCACTAAAAAATGCTTTCACTCCACTTGGGGAAAATAATAAAAATAATAATACAGTGCTGCGCTACTAAGTATGCTATAATAAATAATAAACCAATATATATGTGTGTGATCCAGTGCTTAACCATAAATCATCATCATCATCATCACCATGCACAAACAATCCATAAATCTTTAAGAGTCCGTAAGAAATATATGTGTATCATCATGTATGCATCATGTATCCATAAAAAAATAACAAGTGACTGATTATAGTGGATCCAAAAAATAACAATTCACCAACAAGTGCAAAAAAGATAATGCTCCAAATGTGCTTGTGCTCTCCACCAGTATCATAGGCTGCTCACCTCACATTTTGACCCCTGTTTCACCAGAGGGTCAAAATCAGCAACTTCCCCTCTGGGAAAAATGGAAATATCTGGCGTGGTGCTGACATTTTCAATCCTCTGTCTTTCACACCCCCTTCTATAGGTTCAGAAGAACCCCAATAACTCTCATCCAATGGGATAACAACAGCACTTTAAAGCAATGCTAGCTGGATCGGCATACGAGCATCAGTTTACAGAAATGGCCGCGATGTGACGTCAATACGTAAGCCCCGCCCCCTATACGCACATCGTCAAGGAGTAGACTTCTTCTTGCCCAGTTATACAGGGCTACTGGTCTCTGGTCGTCAAAGTTCTGCATGATCAAATGGGCTCCCCTCTCACATTATGCCCTAAGCAAAGCCTACTTGTTCATGGATCCTGATACTGACAAATTCCTTTACATCTTCCTACAAGAATCCCTACTTATGACTAGAATGTTAATTGCCCGACATTTTCTTAGGGCGCTGCCTCCCACTATCTGTGAATGGAGGGCTGCTGTTAACGCTACCCTACCTTATAAGAAAATAACGGATGCTCATAGAGGGTGGCCCGCCAAGTATAACAAAATATGGGACAAATGGTTGGAAACTGCCTTTACTGGGTTGTTGAATATAGTGCTGATGTGTAGATCAACTGCTGCCAGTTTCATTCAGCATAGTCTGGACCAGGGCTCAAAATTTCAAGTCCTGAGCTACTAGCCAGGCCTCAAGGGTTACTCGCCACCAGTTGCCCCACCCAACCCCTACCCTGCCCGCCCCTAAGTCCACCCCCTAAACACGCCTCCATAAACTATCTCATGAAATTACACTTAAATGTTTTATGCAGAATTAAGCAACTTTATCCATGCTCATCAATGCAGCCTACCCGTGTCCACCAATGCAGCCTCACCCATGTCCACCAATGCAGCCTGCCCGTGTCCACCAATGCAGCTTCACCCATGTCCACCGATGCAGCCTCACCCATGTCCACCAATGCAGTCTCACCCATGTCCACCAATGCAGCCTGCCCGTGTCCACCAATGCAGCTTCACCCATGTCCACCAATGCAGCCTCACCCATGTCCACCAATGCAGCCTCACCCATGTCCACCAATGCAGCCTCACCCTTGTCCACCAATGCAGCCTCGCCCGTGTCCACCAATGCAGCCTCCCCCTGTCCATAATGCAGCCTACCCGTGTCCATAATGCAGCCTGCCGTGTCCACCAATGCAGGCTCCCCGTGTCCATAATGCAGCCTACCCATGTCCATAATGCAGCCTACCCATGTCCATAATGCAGCATGCCTGTGTCCATAATGCAGCCTACCTGTGTCCATAATGCAGCCTGCCTGTGTCCATAATGCAGCCTGCCTGTGCCCATAATGCAGCCTGCCTGTGTCCATAGTGCAGCCTACATGTGTCCATAATGCAGCCTACCTGTGTCCATAATGCAGCCTGCCTGTGTCCATAATGCAGCCTGCCTGTGTCCATAATGCAGCCTGCCTGTGCCCATAATGCAGCCTGCCTGTGTCCATAGTGCAGCCTACATGTGTCCATAATGCAGCCTACCTGTGTCCATAATGCAGCCTGCCTGTGTCCATAATGCAGCCTGCCTGTGTCCATATTGCAGCCTGCCTGTGTCCATAATGCAGCTTACCTGTGTTCATAATGCAGCCTACCTGTGTTCATAATGCAGCCTGCCTGTGTCCATAATGCAGCCTGCCTGTGTCCATAATGCAGCCTGCCTGTGTCCATAATGCAGCCTACCTGTGTCCATGATGCAGGGGAGCAGAGGAGAGGAAGAGCATTGCCAGCCAGATGATAAGAGCGCCGAGGGACATCACTGGAACAGCTTTCATTTCAATTCCCCACCGCTCGACGACACATACAGCCCTGCCCCCCGGCCAGGGAACTTTGATACACGTCACTCGTCCCGGGATTGGACGGGTGATCTGTCTATCAAATTCCCCGGGACCAGGGGGCGGGGCTGTGTGTGACAGCGAGTGCGGGGAGCACTCAGCTATTGAAATGAAAGCCGCTAGTGATGTCCCCGTGCTCTGATCAACCAGCCGGCTCTCTCCTCTCTCTTCCCCTCCGCGAGCACTGGGACAAGGACTCCCATACAACCTGTGGGCCGGCGGTGTTCGCCCCCCCCTCTCTCCCAGGCAGCCCTTCCTCGCCAGCCCTCAAAATCCACTTGCAAAATGCGAGCAGGCGAGTGGATTTTTTGAGGGCTGGTCTGGACCCATGTGTGGCACTCAGGGTTTTGCCTTAGATACACATGTTGTTATGCTTTGGACGAATGCACCAGTCAGTGAACCCCGGGATGCTCTCTCTCACTTGTGCCTCTCACCCTAAGGCAGTGATGGCGAACCTTGGCACCCCAGATGTTTTGGAACTACATTTCCCATGATGGAATTCTGCAGTGTAGTTGAGTATGTAGTTCCAAAACATCTGGGGTGCCAAGGTTCACCATCACTGCCCTAAGGTCTACTGACGTGGTTACATACCTGTACATTAAATGCTATGCACTCTGTATGCTCCTGTGTTTACTAATACTAGTGATTTTTTCTTTTTTTTTTTCTTTTTTTTGTGAACCTGCATATGCTATATTGTATATCTGTTATATTGTCTCATCTGTGCTCTTCTTAAATGATTAAAGAATTGTTTAAGAAACTAAATATATCACTTTTGGGTAGACTGACCCGTTAAGCTCTTGCTGGCAGTCACCTCATTTGCAGCACTTGGACTGTAACTGAGATGTCATGAAGATCTGTGTTCCTGATGTAGCGCAGTAAAAAAGCTCACCATGGCACCTTACTAACATTTGACCCATACCTTACCTATCTGACTTGATGTAGAGCAATACAAACAAAAGCTTTAAAGCGCTGTTTAGATAAAGTATGCCTGTTCTGTGTTTTATAGGAGTATATGCTGTATCTCCAGCGTCTGGAGCAGAGATCAGAGGAACAATTCTATGAGCATTGGTGGAACCCCCATTGCCAGCCTCACTGCAATCGCAACATTGTCAACCCTGTTTAATAGCAGCAGGACAACCTGGCCTATGAAGGTATCCCTTTTCCGTTTCCTGAATTCTGACCTTTGACAGTACTTTGGATTATGCTTCTCTCTGCAGCCTGCCTCGACCCCTAGCCTGTCTGACCATGCTTATGCCTTTTGCCTGCCTCGACCCCTAGCATTTCTGACCATGCCCTTGTCTGCAGCTTGCTTTGACCCCCAGCCTGTTTGACCACACATCTTTCGGCAGCCATCCTCTACCCCTAGCTTGTCTGACCACAATTCTCTCTGCAGCATTCCTAGACCCCTAGCCTGTCTGACCATACTTTTGTTTGCAGCCTGCCTCGACACCCAGTCTTTCTAACCATGCCTCTATCTGCAGCCTGCCTCGACCCCTACATGACTGACCACGATTCTCCATGCAGCCTGCCCCAACCCTTAGCCTGTCTGACCACAAATCTTTCTGCAGCCTACCTCGACCCCTAGCCTGTCTGATCACGATTCTCTTTGTAGCCTGCCTCAACCCCTATCCTTTTTTACCACGTGTCTGTCCCTTAATTTGGTTTTGTATCCATTTTTTTCTGCTGTGGCTCTGTCCATTTGTCTATTTGGGGACTAGCACTCTAACACCTAGCAACTTCTAAGTAAAGAAACTGTTGGACCTCAAAACAGGTCAGCAAGCATACATAAGGGTATTCCAAAGCGAAAGTTTAAATCTATAGGTTGGTTTTATTCGGTTTGTAAGCGCTACTACCAAGTTGTACCTTGGAACGCAGTCCGATTCATTTTACTTGCACATCCCAACATTACCTATGTAGTGCTACCTTGCAGGGGCCACTATTGTTCTTTTGCAAACAATACAGAGGCCACCAGTCACCCAAGAAAAAGTCCATTAACTCTGGCTTCAATAAACAGTCTAGGGTGAAGGTCGGCAACCTGTCGATTGCGATCTAGGGTAGGTTACAGGTAGATCATGATCAGGTCTCTGCCTTTCCCACCCTCAGGTTCTAGCAGCATAGCAGCACGGTAAACAAACAGTCCATCACCTGAGCTCTTCAGCCAGGAAATAGTCAAAGCGCATCCTAGGTGGTGAATGCATTCCCTGCATTGCGGGGAATGCCTGTGCTGCCTAGGATGCTTTTGGCTTGGACATCGGTGCTGTGAGCCCTGTATTTGTAGTGAGGCTGACTCAAAAGTACTGCTTGGGCTAGTCTGGGCTTTTTTTTACCAAGGTGTAGTGTGCTGATCCCCACCAGCCCTCCTCTCCAGTCCATCCAAAGTGCTTGTCTGTGTTATCATTTGGGAAGGATGAGAGAGGAGGGTCAGTGGTGATCAGCGTACCACATCAGGTAGAACTGCCACAACAGTTTCCCTGTGCCACTCTGCGTCAGGAAACTGCTTCTGTCCTCTCCTGACTTCCCTGTACCATGCCCTCCTGACCCACAGTACCATGTCCTCCTGACCTCTGTGCACTGTGCCCTCCTGCCCTCCCCAGTACTATGCCGTCCTAACCCCCAGTACCTTGCCGCCCTAACCCCCAGTACCACACCCTCCTGACCTTCATCTACTGTGCCCCCCTGACCCCCCAGTACTGTTCCCTCCTGACCTGTGTGTACCATGCCCTCCTGACCCCCCAGTACGATGCCCTTCTGAATCATCTGTAGTGTGCCCTCTTGACCCTCATGTACCCTGCTCTCCTGACACCTCCAGTATCCTGCCTATTTGACCTCTTTGTACTGTGCCCTCCTGACATCCCAGCCTTCCTAATCCCCACATACTGTGCTCCCCTGACCCCCCAGTACTATGCACACCTGACCCCCCAGTACCATGCCCTGCTAACCATTCCAGTATTGTGTACTCATAACCTCCCTCTACCATGCCCTCCTCACCCCTCTGTCCACTGCACTGCTGGCTCCCTGTACTCTACTTTGCTACTGATCCCTGTACACTGCCTTACCTACTATTGACCTTTGTACACTGCCCTACATCCTACTGACCTATGTACACTGCCCTACATCCTACTGACCTCTCTACACTGCCCTACATCCTACTGACCTCTGTACACTGCCCTACCTACTACTGACCTCTGTACAACGTCCTACCTACTACTGACCTCTGTAAACTGCCCTACAATCTGCTGACCTCTATACACTGCCCTACACCCTACTGACCTCTCCAAAACGCTCAGCAACATTGATCAGAGGACATACAGTACTTCTGCTTGTGGATATGGGGACAGTCTAAGGTCTCACAGTGAAGACCATGAGGCAAGTCGCTTAGGCATTTGGTTACCCTGCACAGCTGCAGCTATAGCTAACCAGTGCAATATTATGTTGCTGCACAGTCAAAGGGGTATCTGCGGCTTCATGCCCGGTTCCCTACGGCGCATGCGCGAGTCGCGCTGCGCCGTTCTGATTGGTGCTCCTGTGTTCTGGGAGCCGAGTGTCTCCCAGAACACCAAGGGAAGTCTGCGGGAAGTGACGTAACTCCCGCAGATTCCCGGAGACAGGACTCCCGGATGTGGGTGAAAATACCTGTCTTAGACAGGTATCTTCACCCCCCTCCCCCCTGAAAGGTGTCAATTGTGACACCGGAGGGGGGGAGGGTTCCAAATAGCAAAAGTTGCTATTTAGGGTGGAGCTCCACTTTAAGGTCTTTATTCACAAGTTCCCGGGACAGTTGCCTCCATCCAGCTTCCTCTGGACATGGTTCAGTGAGTGAGAGTCTCCCTCTCCAGACCTGATCCCCTCGTAGAGAAATCCTGCACTCAGCTCCATATTATTCCCAGGTCTCCAGCCCTGACACAGCTCAGACTCTGCACAACAGCAACTCAGCAACTCCGTAGGATGCCTCGGGGCAAGCATCCCTCTGAAGCTCTTGGAACCTTCCCTGAAGGGAAAAATAAGTCTTCCCCAGCTCCAGACTATTTACCACCTCCCAGACCAACTTCTGGGCACACCTTCCCAGGGATTAGCCAGGACATGATAAATATTCAGATTAGTTATTTGAATTCTCTGCCCTAAGCTCTGGAAGCCTCTCCCGAGACAGGGGAAAACAATCAAATTCCCAGCCTGTGAAACCCTAAGCAGACCAGAGCAAGTGATTACTGCTCCCTTGATTACAGAAGGATACAAAAACTAGATTTATCTAGAATCCAACACTAGGAGGGTGCTACATCTATGTAGTATGTAACATTGGGGGATGTTTAGCTCAGTGATAGATGCATTGTAGGTGAGTTCACAGCCAACAGGAACTAAGGTTTAAGGGCGCGGTAGCCCACTTTTATTGAAAGAAACAGAAAGTAAAGTTCATACATGCATTTGGTTTCCCACACAGGGGTTCTTCTCCCAAAAACATCAACACATGAAAATGCCAATCCACCTGGCTCTTAAGGCTCGCTCAGCCTTGGGCGCAGTTCCTTGCTGCACAGGCCCACTCCTGGCCTCTAGGAAGGGCTCTCCTGACACTCCAGGCTTCCACACTCCTCCAAGACTTACAGTCCCCTCTGGTCCCCAAGACTCTCTTCCAGTTGTCTCAGCTATAGTCTCCCCGACTCTCTCAGCTGGCCCAACCCTCTCAGTCTACTGACCTGGAACCTCTCCCACATGGAGAAATGTCTTAAGGATGTTGCCTGAGTTCTTTTTTAGTAGCACACTTCCTTCCAGCAACTGCTGTAACACCAACTCCTTTTCCACTCACTGAGCTATGCTCAGCTCTGCCTTATAACGAGTGTGTGCACCTGGCCACACACTCAACCTGCAGAGCTCCTAGAAAACCTGGACACATGACTGAAGACTCCATCCCTCCCAATGCACTTTGAAGTCTTCAAGTTTCCAGCCCCAATCCAGACTTACAATATTCAGAGAAAACTTAAAGCATAGTTTTCTCTGCTCAGCAATCTTTTGCTGGAACTTCTCAAATAGCTTCTTTGAGAGTCCTGTGTCCATTTCAAACACATTTCTTCTAAGCCAGGGGCTCTCACCCTCACATATCCCCCCCCTATGTTTCGATCCGGAGGGAGGAACACCAGCACACGTCATCAGGGTTGGGACACCTCTGTGCCGGCTGTCAGCCGCGTAGGCCCAACCCTTTTTTCGGGTGCGCTTCCAGCCAAGTCCTTCCTTAACTCTCCATAGGATCCTACTCGTTTTTATTCTACGCTTTCTCCCTCTTCTGGGGTTCCTGGGCTTATTTGCTTTTCTCTGGGGAACTCTGCCTTCCCTAATACCCTCACTTTCTTGATATAGGGGACCTGTTTCTAATACTTTGCCTGATGGGGAACCACCTTTTCTGAGGTTACCCACGGCAACTAAACCCTTGTTATCAGTACCAACCAGTGACATACCATAAATTCTGATGTTGCCACTTCCAATACCATCAGTGCTTCCCCTCACAGTGTCTCCGGGTACTTTAATTTGTACCTTTGTGCGAATGACATGAAAAATCTCTGCTACTGCCACGTCTATTTCGGGCCCTTCCTTCACGTGGGGTCTAGTGGGTGAGGCAGTGTCCGTGCCCTCTACTGACGACTGCTCAGCCGCACTTTGGACCACATCAGCAGAACTTTTCCTAGTCACAGCATCAGGCGGAGAGACCTCTGATGTTTTCAAACGTTCTCCTGAGCGCCTTCCATCCAAACCGGTAACTGGAAGCACCCTCTCAGAGAACCTTGAGACCATTTGCCACACTGCTAATAAATATGGTACCAACCAGTTCCTCTCGTGATTAACATCAAGCATAGCTTGTACTACTTGGCTCCACCTACTGGTACTATGCAGTACCACCTTGTCCGACCACGGTGGAGACACCCAGGTGTACAGCAAATGTGTTTTTTGGACTTCAAGAATTTTCAACAACACATTTGTCATCTTAATGCAATCCACATCTACATGCAAGACCTTTCTAGGGACTTTTCCATTATCAATGACGTGGAGGGGCTCATCCACTGAAGCTGGAAAGGTAGGGACATATACAGTGACCTCCACTTCACTGGCAGTATCGGTCTCCACAGCTTGGTGCTCAACTGGAGCGCTGTCAGATGTGCGTCTCACAATTACCCTCTCTGTCCCAGCATCAGCGAGCCGCTGCAGGTCATACGTCACATTGCCATTTTTGCACTCACTATTTTCCAGCGGTTGGGCTGCATATAACCCAACTGCCATGCATGCGCCCTTAACCCGTCCTTCTGATTGGAGGGGGCCAATCTCTGCCGGGGCCAACACGCCCTTGGCCACTGGCCACCCTGCAATCCCTCCATTGGGCATAGCAGGTGTCATGTCCACATCTATGTTACGTACCCTAGCCTTATCCAGCATGGCTAGCAATTGTTTTGCCCAGCTGTCCCAGTCAGTGGTACTTCCCTGACAGGTATCCTGAAGCAGTGCATCACCTGTTTCAAGAGGCACCAAAGGAACCTGGGACTCATTACCCAATACTGTACATTTGTCATCTCTATACGCATCACATTGTACAAGCACAGTTTCACTGATGTCACATTGGGACAATGCTTCGTCACAAAACGCAGGGTGCAATACACTATTTTGACCAGATTGTTCTGGTGGCGCTACCATCACATCCAGATTTAGACTACCAGCTTTACCAGGGTGAACAACTTGTTCACCAATCTGGTCACATACCAGGCGGGTGGTCTGCACCCACACATTCTCATTGTGTGGTGCAGTCACTCTTTGTTCCCCCAGAGTAGTGCCAGAGCGGTCCTGGACAACCTCCAGTTCCAACACAGGGAGATCCCTAGAGGTTTCCACAGACAACCCTGCAGCTCTGCCTCTGGTGGTCATGGAAGACATCCTACTTACAACCTTTTTAGTAAACTCATTACCAACATTATTCTCAAACATGACATTTCCAGAAATACATTTCTCAACCTTTAGAGGATCATCATGATACTTAGACATAGCTGTAGCTATTGTGGGTGGCCCTTTACCCACTTGAGTAGCTCCACAGCTGACCTGGGAAACCCTCTGCTCCAACACTGTGGGCTCCTGGGAGGTTTCCCCGGGCAACCCTGCAGCACCTGTCTCTGTCACTAGGGAACATGGTATATGGATTTCTTTGGTCACCCCTAGTACAGCTCTTCCAGCACTGTGCTGGATTCCACCAGGTACATACAGAGTCCCCATGTCCTTTTTAGTCTCTAGTCCTGCTGCCAGTTGGGCTTTACTCTGTGCCTTCCCCCTACTCTGGGTAGCACACTGTAGCAAGTCCACCTGTACTGCGGATCTCCCCGCTGAACACACTTTAATTTCATTGGGTTCTGTCCCATAAACTGCAACAGTCTTACCAATTCCTGTAGCCGTTGTCATAGCCTTCATTTGAGTGCGTTGTCTCTCATCTGTGGGGTCTCCACAGGCTGACTCTTCCATGTGGTCATGGAGCAACACTGCAGCCTTTCCGGACCCACCAACACCCCCTGCATGTAACACAGGATCCCTGTTGCTAGGGGTAACAGCAGACCAGCACTCCAAAGATGGTTGGCTACACCTCCTGGTGAATACAGACTGTTGTGCCCTTCTTTCTGGGCTGACCACTTCACATAAGCGGCCATAATACACATCTTTATATTCCTCATGCTCATTGGTACCCCCTGCAGTCCACACAGACTTCTTGCCACTGTTGCCAGGGGTGACAACCGATATGCTTGCAGAAAACACAGGGCTGGTACACCGATGCACACTCATGCTCTCCAGAGCCACCGCTCGACTGGTGCTTTGTTGTCGCCGTGATGCGTCTCCCGTTGCTATTGGCGATGACCTCTCTTTGCTGGAGCCCATGATGCGATGGAACTCTCCTCTGAGAAGGATTTCCTCTTTAAACTTGCAGTAGTCATCCTGGTCCCCATCCATCAAATGGTATAGCGACCGGAACTCTATCTGTAACAAGGTTTGCAGCAATTTTGGCCACTGATTCCTAGGCCATTTTCTCCTTACAGCGACTTTTTCAAAATTTTCCAGGAAGTCCCCAACCTCCTCTGTGGGCAGCATGGGCTGCATGTAATCAGAGGCCAAGATCATAGCCCCTTGAACTGCATCCGACTCTTTAGTCTGGTTCCGCTTGAACCACTCATTCACGGTCACATACACCACTGGCCCCTTTTGACTGGCCCTCCTAGGCGTAGACATCTTCTCAGGCCACGCTGAGCTCACTTCCCCTTGAACTTGATTTAATATGAACTTCTTGTGTTTTGACTGCCTCATCTTTGCAGTCACATGCACAGCAGTTTGTTACACAGTTCACAGTAGTAAAAAGAAAAAATTCTCACAGGTGCACTACCTGCATGCAACAGTCCATCCAATAAACTTCTGCGCAATGCAGTTTGCCTGGCTGCCACACACAGCTAGCAGCAGTTCACTGCAGAGAAAAAAAAAAGACTTTTCCTTTACAGGTACACCACCTGCAACACGCAATGCCTTTTGCCTGGCTGCACTTCCACAGACAGCCAACAGTTCCTGACTTGAACTCACTATGGAGCAAGGACCCGGATTCCACCGTTTTGTGCCCGCATTCTCCACCACTGTAACATTGGGGGATGTTTAGCTCAGTGATAGATGCATTGTAGGTGAGTTCACAGCCAACAGGAACTAAGGTTTAAGGGCGCGGTAGCCCACTTTTATTGAAAGAAACAGAAAGTAAAGTTCATACATGCATTTGGTTTCCCACACAGGGGTTCTTCTCCCAAAAACATCAACACATGAAAATGCCAATCCACCTGGCTCTTAAGGCTCGCTCAGCCTTGGGCGCAGTTCCTTGCTGCACAGGCCCACTCCTGGCCTCTAGGAAGGGCTCTCCTGACACTCCAGGCTTCCACACTCCTCCAAGACTTACAGTCCCCTCTGGTCCCCAAGACTCTCTTCCAGTTGTCTCAGCTATAGTCTCCCCGACTCTCTCAGCTGGCCCAACCCTCTCAGTCTACTGACCTGGAACCTCTCCCACATGGAGAAACGTCTTAAGGATGTTGCCTGAGTTCTTTTTTAGTAGCACACTTCCTTCCAGCAACTGCTGTAACACCAACTCCTTTTCCACTCACTGAGCTATGCTCAGCTCTGCCTTATAACGAGTGTGTGCACCTGGCCACACACTCAACCTGCAGAGCTCCTAGAAAACCTGGACACATGACTGAAGACTCCATCCCTCCCAATGCACTTTGAAGTCTTCAAGTTTCCAGCCCCAATCCAGACTTACAATATTCAGAGAAAACTTAAAGCATAGTTTTCTCTGCTCAGCAATCTTTTGCTGGAACTTCTCAAATAGCTTCTTTGAGAGTCCTGTGTCCATTTCAAACACATTTCTTCTAAGCCAGGGGCTCTCACCCTCACATATCCCCCCCCTATGTTTCGATCCGGAGGGAGGAACACCAGCACACGTCATCAGGGTTGGGACACCTCTGTGCCGGCTGTCAGCCGCGTAGGCCCAACCCTTTTTTCGGGTGCGCTTCCAGCCAAGTCCTTCCTTAACTCTCCATAGGATCCTACTCGTTTTTATTCTACGCTTTCTCCCTCTTCTGGGGTTCCTGGGCTTATTTGCTTTTCTCTGGGGAACTCTGCCTTCCCTAATACCCTCACTTTCTTGATATAGGGGACCTGTTTCTAATACTTTGCCTGATGGGGAACCACCTTTTCTGAGGTTACCCACGGCAACTAAACCCTTGTTATCAGTACCAACCAGTGACATACCATAAATTCTGATGTTGCCACTTCCAATACCATCAGTGCTTCCCCTCACAGTGTCTCCGGGTACTTTAATTTGTACCTTTGTGCGAATGACATGAAAAATCTCTGCTACTGCCACGTCTATTTCGGGCCCTTCCTTCACGTGGGGTCTAGTGGGTGAGGCAGTGTCCGTGCCCTCTACTGACGACTGCTCAGCCGCACTTTGGACCACATCAGCAGAACTTTTCCTAGTCACAGCATCAGGCGGAGAGACCTCTGATGTTTTCAAACGTTCTCCTGAGCGCCTTCCATCCAAACCGGTAACTGGAAGCACCCTCTCAGAGAACCTTGAGACCATTTGCCACACTGCTAATAAATATGGTACCAACCAGTTCCTCTCGTGATTAACATCAAGCATAGCTTGTACTACTTGGCTCCACCTACTGGTACTATGCAGTACCACCTTGTCCGACCACGGTGGAGACACCCAGGTGTACAGCAAATGTGTTTTTTGGACTTCAAGAATTTTCAACAACACATTTGTCATCTTAATGCAATCCACATCTACATGCAAGACCTTTCTAGGGACTTTTCCATTATCAATGACGTGGAGGGGCTCATCCACTGAAGCTGGAAAGGTAGGGACATATACAGTGACCTCCACTTCACTGGCAGTATCGGTCTCCACAGCTTGGTGCTCAACTGGAGCGCTGTCAGATGTGCGTCTCACAATTACCCTCTCTGTCCCAGCATCAGCGAGCCGCTGCAGGTCATACGTCACATTGCCATTTTTGCACTCACTATTTTCCAGCGGTTGGGCTGCATATAACCCAACTGCCATGCATGCGCCCTTAACCCGTCCTTCTGATTGGAGGGGGCCAATCTCTGCCGGGGCCAACACGCCCTTGGCCACTGGCCACCCTGCAATCCCTCCATTGGGCATAGCAGGTGTCATGTCCACATCTATGTTACGTACCCTAGCCTTATCCAGCATGGCTAGCAATTGTTTTGCCCAGCTGTCCCAGTCAGTGGTACTTCCCTGACAGGTATCCTGAAGCAGTGCATCACCTGTTTCAAGAGGCACCAAAGGAACCTGGGACTCATTACCCAATACTGTACATTTGTCATCTCTATACGCATCACATTGTACAAGCACAGTTTCACTGATGTCACATTGGGACAATGCTTCGTCACAAAACGCAGGGTGCAATACACTATTTTGACCAGATTGTTCTGGTGGCGCTACCATCACATCCAGATTTAGACTACCAGCTTTACCAGGGTGAACAACTTGTTCACCAATCTGGTCACATACCAGGCGGGTGGTCTGCACCCACACATTCTCATTGTGTGGTGCAGTCACTCTTTGTTCCCCCAGAGTAGTGCCAGAGCGGTCCTGGACAACCTCCAGTTCCAACACAGGGAGATCCCTAGAGGTTTCCACAGACAACCCTGCAGCTCTGCCTCTGGTGGTCATGGAAGACATCCTACTTACAACCTTTTTAGTAAACTCATTACCAACATTATTCTCAAACATGACATTTCCAGAAATACATTTCTCAACCTTTAGAGGATCATCATGATACTTAGACATAGCTGTAGCTATTGTGGGTGGCCCTTTACCCACTTGAGTAGCTCCACAGCTGACCTGGGAAACCCTCTGCTCCAACACTGTGGGCTCCTGGGAGGTTTCCCCGGGCAACCCTGCAGCACCTGTCTCTGTCACTAGGGAACATGGTATATGGATTTCTTTGGTCACCCCTAGTACAGCTCTTCCAGCACTGTGCTGGATTCCACCAGGTACATACAGAGTCCCCATGTCCTTTTTAGTCTCTAGTCCTGCTGCCAGTTGGGCTTTACTCTGTGCCTTCCCCCTACTCTGGGTAGCACACTGTAGCAAGTCCACCTGTACTGCGGATCTCCCCGCTGAACACACTTTAATTTCATTGGGTTCTGTCCCATAAACTGCAACAGTCTTACCAATTCCTGTAGCCGTTGTCATAGCCTTCATTTGAGTGCGTTGTCTCTCATCTGTGGGGTCTCCACAGGCTGACTCTTCCATGTGGTCATGGAGCAACACTGCAGCCTTTCCGGACCCACCAACACCCCCTGCATGTAACACAGGATCCCTGTTGCTAGGGGTAACAGCAGACCAGCACTCCAAAGATGGTTGGCTACACCTCCTGGTGAATACAGACTGTTGTGCCCTTCTTTCTGGGCTGACCACTTCACATAAGCGGCCATAATACACATCTTTATATTCCTCATGCTCATTGGTACCCCCTGCAGTCCACACAGACTTCTTGCCACTGTTGCCAGGGGTGACAACCGATATGCTTGCAGAAAACACAGGGCTGGTACACCGATGCACACTCATGCTCTCCAGAGCCACCGCTCGACTGGTGCTTTGTTGTCGCCGTGATGCGTCTCCCGTTGCTATTGGCGATGACCTCTCTTTGCTGGAGCCCATGATGCGATGGAACTCTCCTCTGAGAAGGATTTCCTCTTTAAACTTGCAGTAGTCATCCTGGTCCCCATCCATCAAATGGTATACCGACCGGAACTCTATCTGTAACAAGGTTTGCAGCAATTTTGGCCACTGATTCCTAGGCCATTTTCTCCTTACAGCGACTTTTTCAAAATTTTCCAGGAAGTCCCCAACCTCCTCTGTGGGCAGCATGGGCTGCATGTAATCAGAGGCCAAGATCATAGCCCCTTGAACTGCATCCGACTCTTTAGTCTGGTTCCGCTTGAACCACTCATTCACGGTCACATACACCACTGGCCCCTTTTGACTGGCCCTCCTAGGCGTAGACATCTTCTCAGGCCACGCTGAGCTCACTTCCCCTTGAACTTGATTTAATATGAACTTCTTGTGTTTTGACTGCCTCATCTTTGCAGTCACATGCACAGCAGTTTGTTACACAGTTCACAGTAGTAAAAAGAAAAAATTCTCACAGGTGCACTACCTGCATGCAACAGTCCATCCAATAAACTTCTGCGCAATGCAGTTTGCCTGGCTGCCACACACAGCTAGCAGCAGTTCACTGCAGAGAAAAAAAAAAGACTTTTCCTTTACAGGTACACCACCTGCAACACGCAATGCCTTTTGCCTGGCTGCACTTCCACAGACAGCCAACAGTTCCTGACTTGAACTCACTATGGAGCAAGGACCCGGATTCCACCGTTTTGTGCCCGCATTCTCCACCACTGTAACATTGGGGGATGTTTAGCTCAGTGATAGATGCATTGTAGGTGAGTTCACAGCCAACAGGAACTAAGGTTTAAGGGCGCGGTAGCCCACTTTTATTGAAAGAAACAGAAAGTAAAGTTCATACATGCATTTGGTTTCCCACACAGGGGTTCTTCTCCCAAAAACATCAACACATGAAAATGCCAATCCACCTGGCTCTTAAGGCTCGCTCAGCCTTGGGCGCAGTTCCTTGCTGCACAGGCCCACTCCTGGCCTCTAGGAAGGGCTCTCCTGACACTCCAGGCTTCCACACTCCTCCAAGACTTACAGTCCCCTCTGGTCCCCAAGACTCTCTTCCAGTTGTCTCAGCTATAGTCTCCCCGACTCTCTCAGCTGGCCCAACCCTCTCAGTCTACTGACCTGGAACCTCTCCCACATGGAGAAACGTCTTAAGGATGTTGCCTGAGTTCTTTTTTAGTAGCACACTTCCTTCCAGCAACTGCTGTAACACCAACTCCTTTTCCACTCACTGAGCTATGCTCAGCTCTGCCTTATAACGAGTGTGTGCACCTGGCCAGTGGCCACACACTCAACCTGCAGAGCTCCTAGAAAACCTGGACACATGACTGAAGACTCCATCCCTCCCAATGCACTTTGAAGTCTTCAAGTTTCCAGCCCCAATCCAGACTTACAATATTCAGAGAAAACTTAAAGCATAGTTTTCTCTGCTCAGCAATCTTTTGCTGGAACTTCTCAAATAGCTTCTTTGAGAGTCCTGTGTCCATTTCAAACACATTTCTTCTAAGCCAGGGGCTCTCACCCTCACAAGTAGTAAAGAGACTATTAAAAAAAACAACATTTAAAAGGGTTCAATCCTTTCTTGCTGTCCAAAACTACAAAGAAAATGTTTTGGCTGGAGTTGTGCCTTAAGCCTGGCTTCACACTTATGCGAATTGGATGCAGGTTTCCCCACATCCAATTCAGATAACTTAGATCAGTCATTCCACAGCCACTGCTTGTCTATGCAGTACTGCATGTGGCCAGAGGTGGAGGGGCTCCAAGACCACTCGGAGACGCTCAGAGACCCTCGTAGACACTCGGGAATGAAGTGTTTCCGAGTGTTTCCAAGTGTCTCAGAGCGCCTCCGATTGTCTCTGAGATTGTCTCTGAGCGGCTCCGAGTGTCTCCGAGCGTCACCAGCACCCCCCACCTCTGGCCAAATGCGGTACTGCACACCCCAGAGGCTTGAATCCTGCTCGCCTTGTGAGACAACGCTCGCAAACGAAGTCAGATTTTTTTTTTAAAAGCAGCTCATATTGCAAAACACTTGTAAACTGTGTTACTTGCAATCCAAGGTTTTACTGTATTAGGCAGGGATGTGAGGATCCAGAGCATGAACCTTCAAACAATGTCAGCAATGGATATTTCACATTTCAGTCATGATAGATTCCCTTTACAATCTGCACTAAACCTCATGGCTTTTATTTATGTTCTCTAATTCCTTTGTGCAAAAATGCATCGATTAAAGTATATTGAAACAGGCTAAAAATACACTTTAAAAGTCCAAGTCACATTCATACGCAGCAATCCAGAGCAGCACATAATTATACTGCTGTGAATACATGACAAGAACACATAGCCTGGGTGAAAACCTATTGTTTTTTGCTGCTATTAAATCAGTGGTATAATTAATATGTAGCATTAAAGGTCTCCTGTAATTTGCTTGACATATCTCTTAGGAGGGCTAATTAAGTATTGCTGCTTTATTCCTTTGCAGCTCTTGCACCTTTAAAATAACACTAAAGGCTCCTGTCTGACAGCCTAAAAGCAACTACCAAATCCAGTTATTATGTGATGCAAAACAATAAAAAAAAATAAAAAAATCTTCCTATAACTTCTCTGAGCCAAATCCTCCTTTATTTGTGTCTCAGACGCTTCTCTTCCGACACTGCAGCTCACAGTGGAAGAGTTTTATCAGCAGAGGTAATACTGTCAATCCAGAAAGCAGTGGGTGGGGCTAGGTGTGGCCAAGTACTGATTGACAAGCTACAGGTTTGTTAATCAATAGTGACAATTCTGACAGTCACACCCCCTGCAACATTTTCTCAACCCACTGCGGTGCAAGCATGTGAGCAAGGTGCAGGTTGGTGTGGCGGGTAGTAAACACACAGTTCAAGATAGGCAAGAGTAATATATTGTAGAAAGGTTCAACACAGTACAACTAGGCCTGGGGGGTAGGCATGACCTTCGGAGCCACTTATGAATTGTAACAGCAGTTACTTGTAGACTTGAAAAATCCCGACAGTGTCTGCTATGAGGAGCGTAATGTGGCCTGGCTGGTCTACACCCAAAGAGGAGGCTTCCTGAAGTGAGGTAGATGTAGTCCCTGTAATGCCCCTCTTCCTCCAGAATCTTTCCCTATATTTAAGCCCTGTCCCTGCCAGACTGGGAACCTGTACTTACCTGTACTTACTTACCTGTACTTACAATAGCCACTCGCATTAAATGTGCCAAATCCGAGACCGAAGTCACGTTGGGTGCCAGCAAATCAATTACTGTGACCAAGGAAATCATAGAGGTACCACGTTCCTCACAACTTCCTTCCCCTTCTGCATTGCCACTTCAGTCGAGCACCACCTACAGTGAGGAATACAGACTGTACCTGCCTACAAGCAGACACAGCCTACATGAAAGTAATAACTCTGTTTCAGGAGCAGTGCAGCATTGTTGCCACCCCATCACAGAAAGCTGCATTATATGGGCTTCACTGGATCCACAGGTATTTGTGGTACTTCTCAAGGGTACCAAGAGAAAATTGTAAGTGCAGTTGAGTGGGTGTGGCAGCACATATTTTATATATTATATGCTTTCTAATGCAGGGACTCAAAATTAAGACTTCCCTGTGTTTGTCATTAGCCACTTGTAATGCTAGTCTGCTGCTCTCACACTTTTAGGGGGTTCAGGCTTACGAATCTGTGCGTATGGGTGTAGCATGAAACATGGTCTGAGAGGTGAACTTAGCTTTTAAATAGCTTTTCGAAACATGGCCTCAAGGGAAGTGTCCAGCAGAACTTCTTGCTAGGAACGAGCAGGGGGAATGTGAGAATGTCTAAACATGTGGACTCAAAAAGACGTCTACTTCCAGTGTTTCTACTCTTTGTTCCGAATATATAAATAGTTTTGTGTGCATATTCTGGGCACAGGTTCACTTTTAGTGTTATTTTTAGGGTTAGGTTAATGGATAAATCTAAGAGCAACCTGTAGTGAGAAAATTATGGAGGCCACCATTGATAACCTTTACCTTTCAGAATCATTGACCTTAAACAAGCTTTCGATATGCATACTTGCTTCAGTTCAGTGAAAGTTTTAGAATAAACAAATGGCAACCACCCCAACCTATAACTGGCCTTTGCAGCAAGGAGCACATGGAAGGGCGACGAATGTCGAAAGGCAACAAACAAAAATTCACAGCTCACTTACCAGCCAGCCTGCAACAAACTGAATTGACCCTGTCTAACAGCTCACATTAAGTTTTAGGATAACAATACTTTCCCAAAAATGAATGTTAGCAGGTTTTGCCAGTTGCCCTCTTCATCCCCTGCATATGCCCCAACACAGTTCTCAAACCGGGGTGTCCCCTTCCAGGGCCGCTGACGGGGTTACCACCGGACAGCAGGGGGATCTGTGTTCCGGGATGGGAGGACAATTACAGATTACAGCAGCTGAAAGTTGGTTTCTCCTCTCTCCCTCCTGACGGGTTTCAGCTGCTGGAGGGAGAGACACAGTGCATCATTCTGTAATTGTCCTCCTACCCTGCTGCACAGATCCCTTTCTGTGTGCTGCCCACATCTAATTCCGCCCATGTGCCAAGCCCCCCATGCTGCCAGCTTTCCTCTCTCACCGGCTGCTGCGGGTACACAGGGAGATGGACAGTGGGGGAAGGGGCCAATAAATATTTAATTTATTGGCTTCTTCCTTTTCTGAATTGGACACTGTCAGCAGTCGCTACCAATTGCTCCTGTGTTGATTCAAAACTGAAGCAGAGTAAAGTGTGTTTACTCTGCTTCAGTTTATGAATGAACAGGAGCCTCTGTCTTCTGTTCATTCAAATTCAGTGCAACTGAGGCTACAGAGAAAGGAATTGAAGAATCTGTGTCTTCAATTCCTTTTTTTGTCTCAAAGGAGACAGAGATTTAGCCCTCGTACACACGGCCGAGATTCTCGTTGAAAAAAACATGTCGTTTTTTTCGACGAGATTCTTGGACAAGAAACTTGTCCCGGCCGAGTGTACACACGCTCGTTTCAAAGAACCCGCGGTTCTTTGAATGGAGCATACGCGGTGACGTCATCGACTACGACGAGCATGCGCTCGTCACATTCGATGCCGTCGCCGCCATCTTGGTATACCCTACGTATGCCTAGGAAGCTACCGCGCATGCGTCGAATTCATTTCGAACATGCGCGGGCTTCCGGGAGGACAGGTAAGTGTACACACACTCACTTTTCTCATCGAGAAACATGCCGAGGAGAATCTCGACGAGAAAATAGAGAGCAGGTTCTCTATTTTCTCGTCGGGGTTTCTTGTCGGTTTTCTCGACGAGAAACCCGATAGCCGCGTACACACGACCGATTTACTCGGCAAGACCTCTCTGCCAGCAAGTTTCTTGCTGGTTCTTGCCGAGAAAATCGGCCGTGTGTACGAGGCCTCAGACCCCTGATATCTCACCAAAGCCCCCCCCCCCCCCCCCAACAGCATTGTAAAAAATTCTAAGCAATTATTTGAAACAAAAGAAAAAAACAACAAATTGTAAAGAATTATTTAAAAAAATTGTAAAAAATTACATTAAATTAAGGGCTCATTCACACGGGTTCTCTGACCCATACAGTGTTTGTTTGTGTGTCCGGAGCCACCTTTTATTCTATGAGGTTGCAGTGGCTGTAGGAACACAGTCGCATGTCCAAATTTGATAAGTGTGCAGGTGCGGGTGAGTGGCCCCGATTGCACACTGTCTGTGCTTAGCCGTACACCTGCACCCACACGCCTGTTAATATAGGACCTGCAGCTGTGTTCATACATGGTGTAACATAGTGTAACATAGGCTGCTTGCATACAGCATAAGCCACATTTAAAAACCCCATTTACACACAGAACTTTTTTTAATAACTTAATGCAGTTTTATCTTTTAGATTTAGCTGGGATTTTGTAAGTTATGTTATGTTTGTGCAAGGGAAGGGCTATCTTCTTGCAATCCCACTTTGTATTTCAGAGGTGTCCAACCGTTTGACCTTACTGGGCCACATTGGAAGAAGAGGAATTGTCTTGGGTCACACATAAAATATACTAACAATAAAGCCCTGTACACACGATCGGATATCCTATGGATTTTCGTCCGATGGATTTGTCCATCGGATATCCGATGAAACTGTTTTCCATCAGTCTTGCCCACACACCATCAGTCAAAAAACCGACCGTTCCAAACGCGGTGACGTAAAACACTCTGATGAGCCGAGAAAAATTAAGTTTAATGCTTCTGAGCATGCGTCGACTTGATTCTGAGCATGCGTGGGTTTTTGATCCGATGGACTTGCCCATAGACGATCTGAGTTTTCGATCGGTTTTTTTATCAATCGGAAAAATTTAAAACTTGTTCTATTTTTTAAAACCGATGGAAAAAAGACCGATGGGTCCCATACACGATCGGTTTGTCTGATGAAAAGAATCCATCGGACGAAAATCCATAGGATATCCGATCGTGTGTATAGGGCTTAAGGATAGCTGATGGTGAGCAGAAAAAGTCAGGCAGATCACAAGTTAACGATCACTGATATAGTAATGTACCTTTCTGAGTGATAAAACTTCATTTTTTTTTTGTAATCTTTTTAAAAGAGGGCAACATAAAACTAGTGCGATATATTACACTGTTTTTGATCAACTTATGCCTTGTACACACGATCGGAATTTCCGATGAAAAAAGTCTGACGGAATTTTTTCATCGGATGTTTCAACCGTGTGTGTGCCCCATCGGACTTTTTTCCATCGGAATTTAGAAAGAGAACATGTTATCTTTTTTTCCGATGAATTTCTATCGGAAATTCCGTTCGTCTGTATGGAACTCGGACGGAGAAAAAAACGTGCATGCTCAGAATCAGTGGCGGCTGGTGAAGTTTTAGGATGGGGGGGCGCAAGACCCCGCCCCTCCACATTGGTCCCTCCCACTTCTCATAAGCCACACCCCTTATATAATCCACCCACTCCGTCCCCTGTATTCCACTTGCTTCCACTCATAGTGTCAGGAGTATAGAGATCAGCATCACAGGACAGAGTATACAGCCCCAGCATCACAGATCATGGTATATAGCGTAGCCTTACAGATCGACGCAAACAAACTAAAAAAATTACACTGTTAGTAAATCGCATAAATCTGCATTTTGCAACCTGTAAAAAAAAAAAAAAATGCACATATCTGCAACCTGTAAATCGCACAAATTTGCATTCTGCAACCCCCCCCCCCCCCAATCAGGTCAGCTACAGTGCTAGACTATATACATGGCAGGGGGGTGGTGGACACAGCAATCACCCCCCCCCCCTCAGACCAGCACAGGGTGGCAGGGCAGACAGACACACTCCTCCAGGCGACAGCCTCTTCTTACAACACTACTACAAGTCCCAGCATTGGGAAAAAAAGTCATGACCACTCATCATCCTTCGAGTTTTAAGTTATAATCTGCTAGGTCCCCGGATGATTTAGTTCCCTATGTATGTGTGGGACTACAATCCCAGCATCATAGAACTCTGGTGCATGCAATCCCCCATTATGGGACTACAAGTCCCAGCATCGCAGGGGCACCCATCCTCCTTGGAGCCCTATACTATAACCTGTCGAGACTTGAAGTTCTCCACCCTCTCCTGGAGAGATCAGGTTAACCCATTGCACGCCAGCCTGCTGAGATTTGTAGTTCTCCATTCTCTCCCTCCTAAGACTCTGGTTCATGCAATTCTCTTAGGCAAGGGACTACAAGTCCCAGCATCTCATGGGCACTCGGCCATTTTGGAGCTCTATGCTATAACCTGCTGGGACTTGTAGTTCTTCATCCTCTGCTAGGTTCTGCAGGTTCATGCTATAGCCCATGTATGGGACTACAAGTCCCAGCATCACATGTGTACCCATCTATGTTGGAGCCCTATGCTATTTCTTGCTGGGACTTGTAGTTCTCCACCCTCTCCTGGGCAGATCAGGATCATGCATTGCACACCAGCCTGCTGGGATTTGTAGTTCTCCAGCCTCTCCCTCCTAAGACTCTGGTTCATGCAATTCTCTTAGGTAAGGGACTACAAGTCCCAGCATCGCATGACCACTTATCTACTTGGAGCCCTATGCTATAACCTGCTGGGACTTGTAGTTCTTCATCTTCTGCTAGGACTCTGGTTCATGCAATCTCCCATGTATGGGACTACAAGTCCCTGCAGTGCTAGGAAAACACCTGGGCACCCATCCACCTTGGAGCCATATACAATAACATGCTGGGGAGATCCGGTTAATGCATTGCACAGCACCAGCCTGCTGAGATTTGGCCCAAGAAGCATGTGTTAGTTCTACAGGTCAGGAACATGATGCACCCCTAGCCTTGCACAAATACTGAATACGTCTGAATCAGGACAGCCTGGAGCCGGAGGACTATTGTCCAGAAAACTGCACAGACAGTCATTGGGGATCAGAGTGGGATGTGGGGTCCATCTAGCAAGGACAAACTATCTTAGCATGGTGACAGAGGCTGCAGGATGTGAGCAGTGAACTATGCAATCAGAAGATAGTGAAGGGGGAAAGGGGGATGGTGTGATATAGGGAAGGTGTACAGACCTGCATTACACAGAGAGAGGTGAAGTAAAGTTGGAGATTAAAAATGCTGCTGTAAAGTCTCTCAGGACACAGTGATAATAGCCCCTTCTGTCCCCCTCCCCCCTTCAATCCTGGCATGTATTGTTCCCCGAGATTTCTGTGTGCACTGCTTGCTTGATGCCGAGTCTGTGTCACAGGGAGATAAATGGCAGCTGCCTCTGCAAGGACCTATCACTCCCTGTCTGCCCTGAGCAGTTGTTCTTCTGCTGGGTTTCCCCCCTCACTTACTGAAGGAGACAGGCAGCCTGTGAGCCAATGAGGCTACAGGTCTGATTAAAGCCCCACCCTATGGACCCAATCAATTACAAGCACTGGAAGCCTAATGCTAGAGGTGGAGTGTTCGGGGCGCTAAGCTTTGCGCCCCGAACACACTCTAAACTACGCCAATAGAGCTTCTTAGCCCCAATCACGTGTTTACACACAAGTCATGCCTCCAATAGCACCCCATGTCCGGCGCCCTTAACATACCCACTTAAAGGGACACTTAAAAAAAAAAAAATTTTTTTTTAAATTTTTTTTAATTACATTTTTTTTTAATAAGTAGCTTTGGGGGGGGGGGAGGCGCCCCTACGCCCCCTATTGACGGGCCGCCACTGCTCAGAATCAAGTCGACGCATGCTCGGAAGCATTGAACTTCATTTTTCTCGGCTCGTCGTAGTGTTGTACGTCACCGCGTTTTTGACGGTCGGAATTTGGTGTGACAGTGTGTATGCAAGACAGCTTGAACGGAATTCCGTCAGAAAAATCCGTCAGAGTTTATCCCGATGGAAAATCCGATCGTGTGTACAAGGCATAATGCATCAATATCTGGTTGGATGGATGTAGTAGCAATTCTCAATTAATTCTCGAGATGTATTTGGTAATGTGTAATAATGTTGCACTTTTTACTGTATTTTGACCCAGCAAGTGGTGTTTTAGCTCCTTTTTCAAAATTTCATTGTAAAAGACATGTTTCTCTTTTAGATCTGGATAAGGACCTCAAAGTACTCTCACCAAAAATAAGCAAGAATAGTTTTGAATCCTTCAAGCTAAATGCCCTGAAGTCTAAATGTAGTGGACCAAACTGCTTGTTCATGGTGGAAGTCAACTAAACCCGACCACCGACTTTGAAGTGGTAGCAACCAATTAACCTCTTAACATATTGAGTTATGTGTTCTGTTTTACATTTCAGAATGATCAGAATAACAAATGTCTATTAAGTGGAGGAAAGATATCTCAATATTTTCATGTGCAATACTGGGGCAATGCATTTATGCAATTACCTGAACCCTAACTCGCTGTGTGGCTCCAAAAAGTGGGACTATACTTTCAAAAGTGGGTAACATTATGCGCCTTGCAAAGAAGGGTACAGATTCCATTTTTTTTCTTGTAGTGCAAAACAAGCTTTTGAAATTTTGACTATATAAAGTAAATTCCGGATAGTGTTCTGTTCTCATAACATATTAATGTAAAAAAGTATATACGTACAACATAAAAATGCTTTTATATATGGTACTGCATTGTGTATCTGTATGAATTACTGTATAACCTTGGAAGTTTTAATTATACAGGCTACAATAAATTCACTGCAAATTTTAAAAAAATTGTCCTTCTTTTGTAATTATCTAGACTTATCTAGTCTTTTCATTGATATTGTTTTTTTTTTTCATGATGCGATCTGAATGAATCCTGTTTGTAATCGTTGATTAATAAGGCTGCACCACTTTTTTTTTAAATAGTAATATCAAGGCCCAACTCCAGCCAGAACCTCACAGATATTCTAAAGCATCCTTTCTCAACCTTCTTAACACAAAGGAACCCTTGAAATAACTTTCCAGTCTCAGGGAACCCTTTGCTAATACAGTCCCTTGAAAAAGTATTTATACCCCTTGAAATTTTCCACATTTTGTTACAACCAAAAACGTAAATGTATTTTATTGGTATTTTATTTGATAGACCAACACAAAGTGGCACATAATTATGAAGTGAAAGGAAAATGATAAATGGTTTTTCAATTTTTTTTACAAATAAATATGTAAAAAGTGTGATGTACATTTGTATTCAGCCCCCCTGAGTCAATACTTTGTAGAACCACTTTTCACTCCAATTACAGCTGCAAGTCTTTTTGGGGATGTCTCTACCAGCTTTACACATCTAGAGAGTGAAATGTTTGCACATTCTTCTTTGCAAAATAGCTGAAGTTCTGTCAGATTGAATGGAGAGTGTCTGTGAACAGCAATCTTCAAGTCTTGCCACGGATTCTCAATTGGATTTAGGTCTGGACTTTGACTGGGCCATTCACAACACTGGTTGTACAGAAGTCAATCAATTGATTTCTGTACAACCACCCTGTTGGGTTTCTTCTGAATGATAAGTGGCATAGCTGGCATCACTGATCATTGCGTTCTGATGTCCGGGAAGGCTCCACGCTATGAGAACACAATAGTACAGTGGCAGTGATTCCCCCATCCATCTCAAATGTGTGGATGGGGAAATTGACACATCTTTTTTCATTCAACCTACTGGCTGAACGTAAAAAATGTATAATGTATGACCTGCCTAAAGTTGAACAAAATCCTACAAAATATAGACCTTATGCCCCGTACACACGGTCAGAATTTCCGACAGAAAAAGTCAGATGGGAGCTTTTGGTCGAAAATTCCAACCGTGTGTATGCTCCATCTGACTTTTTCTGTCGGAAATTCCGACAGCAATAGATTGAGAGCAGGTTCTTAATTTTTCCATTAGAATTTCCGACGGACCTTTTCCCGCTGGAAAATCCGACCGTGTGTACGGGGCATTACAGAAGAACCTCAGAAAGCATCAAGTAAATCTCAAGTTTGGATCTAAAATTTACAAAATCGTTGGATTATGCTGTGTACATAAGAAGTGTATGATCAGGAGCACCAATAGGAGATTTTCTGAGTATATTAGAATTTACACACCTCCCAGGCTGTCCTACAATTGTTCAAGTTCCCAAGGAGAATGATTTGAATATTCAAGACCTGAGTAGATCTCAGAAGTTACAAAAATGCCGCGTACACACGATTGGAAATTCCGTCAAGAAAAGTCCGATGTGAGCTTTTGGTCGGAAATTCCGACCGTGTGTATGCTCCATCGGACTTTTGCTGTTGGAATTTTCGCCAACAAAAGATTGAGAGCAGGTTCTCTATTTTTCGGAAATTCCGATCGTTTGTATGCAATTCCGACGCGCAAAAAAACACGCATGCTCAGAATCAAGCAGAAGAGCTGAACTGCCTATTGAACTTCATTGATCTCAACTCGTCGTACGTCTTGTACGTCACCGCGTTCTTGACCTTCGGAATTTCCGACAAGATTTGTGTGACCGTGTGTATGCAAGACAAGTTTGAGCCGAAATTCCGTCGGAATAAAATCCACGGTTTTCTTGCGGGAATTTCCGATCTTGTGTACGCGTCAAAATGCTTACAAAAATAGAGGTACTGTATGTTGAATGTGCCACTGTCTTGCACATTGCACTTTTGGGTGAAAAGGAATAATATCCAACAGAGGTGGTCCCCAGATTCATGTTTGGTCCATAGGAGAACTTGTAGCTAATTGGTTGTCTTCAACTGTAATGAAAGGCGGTGATGTTCTTCTCAGCAAGCAAGGAAAGACAACCATTTTAATATAATTTAGTGGACCTTAAACAGCTCATTTGCCCTTGAGGGTTGCCTGTCAAAGGGCCTTCAGTTCTATTAACTCTTGTCACACTAGAAGATTACTGGGGCATCAGAGCAGAACAATTTCTGCTAAATAGTGATGAGCCGAAAACCCCCGGGTTCGGTTCGCACCAGAACCCGCGAACGGACCGAAAGTTTGCACAAACTTTAGAACCCTATTAAATACAATGGATGCGAAAGTTCGAAATCTAAAGTGCTATTTATAACGACTATTATTCATGTTATTGTCCTAAAAAGGGTTTGGGAACCCGGGTTCTGCACCAGGGGACATGTATCAATCGAAAAAAAAGTTTTAAAAACGGCCGTTTTTCGGGAGCAGTCATTTTAATGATGCATAAAGTGAAAAAAAAAATAATCAAATATTCCTTTAAATATCGTACCTGGGGGGTGTCTAAAGTATGCCTGTGAAGTGCCACGTGTTTCCCGTGTTTAGAACTGTCCCTGCACAAAATTAAATTTCTAAAGGAAAAAAAGCCATTTAAAACTGCTTGCGGCTTTAATGTAATGTCTGGTCCCGGTAATATGGATGAAAATCTTTAAGAAAAATGGCATAGCTACCCCATCACAGCCCCACCCCCCCTACCCCAGCCCATTACCAGCCCCTTTGGGTCTTGTATGGATATTAAGGGGAACCCCACACACAAAATAAAAAAGGCCCTATATACTCTGAACAGCCGTATACAGGCGGTGCATACAAGACAGGGACTGTAGGTTTGTTCTTATGTAGAATCTGTTTGTAATTTTGAACAGGTACATTGTTTAAGTGTAGCTCCAGCCAAAAAATCTATTTTTAAGCTTTTTGGAAAACATAGGGAAGGGTTATATCACCCCTGTAACATTTGTTTTGCTGTCTGTGCAGTGTGCACCTGTTCAGAACAGTTCACCTCACTTTCCGTCCTAATGACAAATGTTTTTTGAAAATTTGGGGTTTTTATTGAAACAAGAATTGGTGATAAAGCATCAGTGGAGAGGAGATACTTTTTTTCCCATATTAACTCTTACAGGAGAGAATTTGCCTTCCTAGGGGTAGATTTCCTCTCACTTCCTGTTGTATCCTTCCGTTTGCAAGGAGGAGTCGTTTGTAAGTTGGATGTTTGAAAGTAGGGGCCTGCCGTATATACTCAGCTGAAATTTGCCCCTTACATGTTGGTGTTGCCACAACACTGTGAGCCCTCACAGTTACTCTTGGTGGGCGCATGAATGGGCCCTGCTGTGAATTATTAGATCAAGAATTGTAATTGCATGCCCCTGTTGAACAGGGGCTGAAAAATTGGGCCTTTGGTGGTGGTGGTGTTGACACAACACTGTAAGGCCTCACAGTTAGTCTTGGTGGGCGCAGGAATGGGCCCTGCTGTGAATTATTAGATCAAGAATTGTAATTACATGCCCCTGTTAAACAGGGGCAGAAAAATTGGGCCTTAGGCACTGGTGCCACAACACTGCAACCCCTCACAGATACTGTACTTGGAGCACAGCAATGAGCCCTGTTGCAAAGTATTGCATCAAAAATTGTAATTACACTCCCCTGTTAAACAGGGGCTGAAAAATTGGGCCTTAGCCACTGGTGCTGGTGCCACGACACTGCAACCTCTCCCAGATACTCTAGTTGGAGTGCAGGAATGAGCCCTGCTGCAAAGCATTGCATAAAAAATTGTAATTACATGCCCCTGTTAAACAGGGGCATACAAATTGGGCCTTAGGCACTGGTGCCACAACACTGCAACCCCTCACAGATACTGTACTTGGAGCACAGCAATGAGCCCTGTTGCAAAGTATTGCATCAAAAATTGTAATTACACGCCCCTGTTAAACAGGGGCTGAAAAATTGGGCCTTAGCCACTGGTGCTGGTGCCACGACACTGCAACCACTCCCAGATACTCTAGTTGGAGTGCAGGAATGAGCCCTGCTGCAAAGCATTGCATGAAAAATTGTAATAACACGCCCCTGTTAAACAGGGGCTGAAAAATTGGGCCTTAGCCACTGGTGGCGGCACCCAGAAACAAAAATGTTCTTCCAAGCTATCATCATCAATCGGATCATTGAGGAGGAGGAGGATAGTCAGTCAACATAACAGGACAGTCTCTCAGCATCAGCATCAGTCTTGAAGGGATGTGACATTTGAAAATAAATTAGTCTGTTATATCAGCTTCAGGTGTTTGGTAGCTGGTGGTGATCCAAGACTGGTTCATCTTTATGAAGGTCAGTCGATCAACAGAGTCGGTGGACAGGCACACCCTGTGATCCGTGACAAATCCTCCAGCAGCACTGAATGTGCGTTCTGAAAGAACGCTGGATGCAGGACAGGCCAGTAGCTCAATTGCATACTGTGCAAGCTCTGGCCAGTGATCCATCCTCAAGACCCAGTAAGCCAGAGGATTTTCGGTGGGGAAGGTGTCCAAGTCTGGCCTTGCCCCTAGGTATTCCTGCACCATGTATATCAGACGCTGGCGATGGTTGCTGGAACCAATCATACCTTGGGGCTGCGGACTAAAGAATTGTCTGAACGCATCGGTCAGACGGCCACCTTCCCAACCGCTCCTTCTTTGACTGACCGAAGCCTCAGCAACTCGTTGTCCAGGACCAGGAGTTTGTAACCTCCCAGTCTCTGGGAACGCGTTGCACAGACCTTTCTGCAAGGCCTCCCGGAGTTGTCTCATCCTCTGCTCCCTCTGCGACGGTAAGATAAGGTCCGCAACCTTACCCTTGTACCGTGGATCAAGGAGAGTGGCCAGCCAGTAATGGTCCCTCTCCTTGATCCGAAGAATACGAGGATCCTTCCGCAGACTTTGCAGGATCAGGGAGGCCATGCAGCGTAGGTTAGCTGAGGCATTTGGTCCGGAGTCCTCTGGGTCACTAAGGACGACATGATCCGCAGCCACCTCCTCCCAGCCACGTACAAGTCCACTGGTTTCTTGGGACTGTAAATCATCCCTAAAAGACTGCTGCTGATGATGCTGAGTGCCAGGCTCCACCTCCATGCTGACACAATCCTCCTCCTCCTCCTCCTCTTCTTCCTGTGCGATGGGTGGGACAGAAGGAACACTGTCTGGGTAAAGGGGGCCTTGAGAGGCAAGGAAGTCCTCCTCTTCCTGCCTCTGTTCTGCCTCAAGTGCCCTGTCCATTATTCCACGCAGCGTATGTTCCAACAGGTGGACAAGAGGTACAGTGTCACTGATGCATGCACTGTCACTGCTCACCATCCTCGTGGCCTCCTCAAATGGTGCCAGGACAGTGCATGCATCCCTGATCATGCCCCACTGGCGTGGTGAAAAAACCCGAGCTCCCCTGACCCTGTCCTGGTGCCGTAGTTGCACAGGTACTCATTCATGGCCCTCTGCTGCATGTGCAGCCGCTGCAGCATGGCCAACGTTGAGTTCCACCTGGTGGGCATGTCACAAATAAGGCGGTTCTTGGGCAGGTTCAACTCCTTTTGCAGCTCAGCCAGGCGAGCACTGGCATTATAAGATCTGCGGAAATGCACACAGACTTTCCTGGCCTGCCTCAGGACATCCGGTAAGCCCGGGTACCTGCCCAAGAACCGCTGCACCACCAGGTTAAGGACGTGAGCCACACAGGGCACATGGGTCAGTTGTCCCTGTCGGAGAGCGGAGAGGAGGTTGGTGCCATTGTCGCAAACTACCATTCCTGGCTTAAGCTGGCGTGGCGTCAACCACCTCTCAGCCTGCCCCTGCAGAGCAGACAGAACCTCTGCCCGAGTGTGGCTCCTGTCCCCCAAACACGCCAGCGCAAGCACGGCATGGCATCTTTTTGCCTGCGTACTTGCGTAGCCCCTTGAACGCCTACGGAGCACCGCTGGTTCCGAGGACAAAGCACAGGAAGAGGCCACGGAGGAAGAAGAAGAGGAGGGAGTGGAGGACAGAGGTGTGTCACAACCAGTAGTAGCATTTTGGAGGCGTGGCGGTGGAACAACCTCCAACACTACTGCACCTTGTCCTGCATCCTTCCCAGCTGCCAAAATAGTGACCCAATGGGCCGTGAAAGAAAAGTAACGTCCCTGTCCATGCCTGCTGGACCATGAGTCAGCGGTAATATGCACCTTACCGCTGACCGCCCTGTCCAGCGAGGCCAAGACATTGCCTTCCACATGCCGGTAGAGAGCCGGAATCGCCTTCCGTGAGAAAAAGTGGCGTTTGGGAACCTGCCACTGAGGAACCGCACATTGCACAAACTCACGGAAGGGGGCCGAGTCTACCAACTGAAAAGGCAGCAGTTGAAGCGCTAGCAATTTAGCCAAGCTAGCATTCAACCGCTGGGCATGTGGATGGCTGGGAGTGAACTTCTTTCGACGGTCCAGCAGCTGGGGCAGGGAAATTTGCCTGCTAGAATCGGACGTCGGTGTACTGCTAGCAGAGTGCCCGCAAGTACTTGGCTGTGACACACCTAATTCTACACCTTCATTCCTCTCAGAGCAGGTTTCAGAGAGGACTGAAGGTATAGTGGGGTTGGAGATCCCAGCTGATGCGGTGCAAGAAGAGGTCCGCTTTGTTCTTTGGTGTGGGTCTTTAAGGTAGGCTTGCCAACGAGCTGCATGGCAGGTCAACATATGTCTGGTCAAGCATGTGGTGCCCAAGCGGGTGATGTTTTGGCCACGCGATATACGCTTGAGACATATGTTGCAAACAGCAGCTGTGCGATCTGATGCACTCGACTCAAAAAAGGCCCACACCAAAGAACTTTTTGAATAACGGGCAGAGGCAGCGCCCTGCACAGGCGGAGCTCTGCGGTGTGATTCCGTCGGTGTGCTGCCCTTACGCTGGCCCCCCGAGGGCATCCTGCCTCGTTGGAGATGTGCCTCCTCCTCATCCTCCTCCTCCTCCTCTCTCCTATTAGGCACCCACGTGGAGTCAGTGACCTCATCATCCCCTCCCTCCTCATCACTGGAGCCAATCTGGCAGTATGCTGCAGCTGCTGGAACATGACTGCTAGATTGGTGTCCTTCTTGAGCATCCCCTCTCTCTGCTCTCACGCTACTGCCTTCCTCTAGCTGGGTATCATCATCAGACCCTTCGAAATGCTGGGCATCCTCCTGGAGCATGTACACAACACTGTGCTCAAACAGTTCGGGGGACTCCTCAGGAGGACATGGTTGGTCTAGGGAAGGAGTGACTGATGATGACATTGATACCAGGGAAGAGGACGCTTTGGCAGCTGCTTTGCCAGTACCCTGAGCCTGGGTGAGAGAGGATGAGGAGGATGAGGAGGGCTTGGTCATCCACTCTACCAAGTCTTCGGCATGATGCGGCTCAACACGTCCAGCTGCCGAAAAGAAGGACAAGCGTGTCCCATGGCCACGTGCTGATGGCGATGCACTGCGTCCACGACCAGCACTGTTGTCTCTAGACACAGAGCCTGCTTGCCCTCTTTTATTGGCTCCTGACTGTCTGCCTCTCCTTGTTTGCCTTCCAGACATTCTAATGGCCTGCAGGGAAATGGGAAAACCAGCAATACAGGCTAAGTTCAGGTGTAATATGGTCAGGAGGCACACTCCGCCCGCTGTAAGTGCCGCAAAATCCTGTTGGTGTAACACACCAGGAAAAAGCAGCAATACAGGCTAAGTTCAGGTGTAATATGGTCAGGAGGCACACTCCGCCCGCTGTAAGTGCCGCAAAATCCTGTTGGTGTAACACACCAGGAAAAAGCAGCAATACAGGCTAAGTTCAGGTGTAATATGGTCAGGAGGCACACTCCGCCCGCTGTAAGTGCCGCAAAATCCTGTTGGTGTAACACACCAGGAAAAAGCAGCAATACAGGCTAAGTTCAGGTGTAATATGGTCAGGAGGCACACTCCGCCCGCTGTAAGTGCCGCAAAATCCTGTTGGTGTACCACACCAGGAAAAAGCAGCAATACAGGCTAAGTTCAGGTGTAATATGGTCAGGAGGCACACTCCGCCCGCTGTAAGTGCCGCAAAATCCTGTTGGGGTAACACACCAGGAAAAAGCAGCAATACAGGCTAAGTTCAGGTGTAATATGGTCAGGAGGCACACTCCGCCCGCTGTAAGTGCCGCAAAATCCTGTTGGTGTAACACACCAGGAAAAAGCAGCAATACAGGCTAAGTTCAGGTGTAATATGGTCAGGAGGCACACTCCGCCCGCTGCAAGTGCCGCAAAATCCTGTTGGTGTAACACACCAGGAAAAAGCAGCAATACAGGCTAAGTTCAGGTGTAATATGGTCAGGAGGCACACTCCGCCCGCTGTAAGTGCCGCAAAATCCTGTTGGTGTAACACACCAGGAAAAAGCAGCAATACAGGCTAAGTTCAGGTGTAATATGGTCAGGAGGCACACTCCGCCCGCTGTAAGTGCCGCAAAATCCTGTTGGTGTAACACACCAGGAAAAAGCAGCAATACAGGCTAAGTTCAGGTGTAATATGGTCTGGAGGCCCACTCCGCCCGCTGTAAGTGCCGCAAAATCCTGTTGGTGTAACACACCAGGAAAAAGCAGCAATACAGGCTAAGCTCAGCTGTAATATGGTCAGGAGGCACACTCCGCCCGCTGTAAGTGCCGCAAAATCCTGTTGGTGTAACACACCAGGAAAAAGCAGCAATACAGGCTAAGTTCAGGTGTAATATGGTCAGGAGGCACACTCCGCCCGCTGTAAGTGCTGCAAAATCCTGTTGGTGTAACACACCAGGAAAAAGCAGCAATACAGGCTAAGTTCAGGTGTAATATGGTCAGGAGGCACACTCCGCCCGCTGTAAGTGCCGCAAAATCCTGTTGGTGTAACACACCAGGAAAAAGCAGCAATACAGGCTAAGTTCAGGTGTAATATGGTCAGGAGGCACACTCCGCCCGCTGTAAGTGCCGCAAAATCCTGTTAGTGTAACACACCAGGAAAAAGCAGCAATACAGGCTAAGTTCAGGTGTAATATGGTCAGGAGGCACACTCCGCCCGCTGTAAGTGCCGCAAAATCCTGTTGGTGTAACACACCAGGAAAAAGCAGCAATACAGGCTAAGTTCAGGTGTAATATGGTCAGGAGGCACACTCCGCCCGCTGTAAGTGCCGCAAAATCCTGTTGGTGTAACACACCAGGAAAAAGCAGCAATACAGGCTAAGTTCAGGTGTAATATGGTCAGGAGGCACACTCCGCCCGCTGTAAGTGCCGCAAAATCCTGTTGGTGTAACACACCAGGAAAAAGCAGCAATACAGGCTAAGTTCAGGTGTAATATGTTCAGGAGGCACACTCCGCCCGCTGTAAGTGCCGCAAAAGCCTGTTGGTGTAACACACCAGGAAAAAGCAGCAATACGGGCTAACTTCAGGTGTATAATGTGCAGGAGGCTTAGCAACAATGACACTGACACTGTCCCCTGCCTATCCTTCTCTCTCCCTGTACACAAGGTTTATCAAAGTATATGACACTGACACTCTCCCTGCCTATCCTTCTCTCTCCCTGCACACAAGGTTTAGCAAAGAATATGACACTGACACTGTCCCCTGCCTATCCTTCTCTCTCCCTACACACAAGGTTTAGCAAAGAATATGACACTGACACTCTCCCTGCCTATCCTTCTCTGTCCCTACCCACAAGGTTTAGCAAAGAATGGATTTGACACTGTCCCTGCCTATCCTTCACTTTCCCTGCTCCGGAACACACTACACGAGGCCGCCGTGCTGGTGGCCTTTTATAGTGTGGGGCGTGTACTAAACCCCCTCAGCTATAATTGGGCCACAGGCATCCTGCCTGTGGCCAATCATTGCTCTCCTCGCTGCCGGCGCTGTGATTGGCCAAGCATGCAGGGTCACAGTGCATGCTTGGCCAATCACAGCGCCGGGATTACACTGCGATGGCGCAGTGTATTGTGGGCCGTTCGCGTCACTCGAATTTGGCGCGAACGGCCCAAATCGTTCGTTGTTTGCCGAACGCGCGAACAGCCGATGTTCGAGTCGAACCTATGTTCGACTCGAACACCGAGCTCATCCCTACTGCTAAACCAAGACACAGCAGCACAAGAGACACATCTCAAAATGGAAATAATACCATTTGTGCTGATTTTTTACTTACGATATTTATTTTTGGTAAACCTAGGTTTAAGGGCTGGTTCACACCATCATTTCTGCTTTGGATGCATATTTGCATGCACTTTTTGATGCGTTCTGATGCGTTTTCCCCTCTTTTTTTTCTCCAACTCAATTGAGGATATGTGCATTTTTCATGCGCTTTGCCACATTCCAGATGTGTTCCATACAGAAAAAAAGCAACATGTTCTACTTTTGTTGACTGCACTGGAATACACTGTACTGGTTTCAATTGGGTCCATTGGAATTCATGTTTAACACTGTCCATGCGATTTGGCCTGGGGGCCAGATGTGGCCCTTTGCTTGCCTTTATTTGGCCCTTGGGGCACTATTCATCCTACTGATTTGAGACACTATTTTACCCACTCACACCAACAATGGGGCATAATTCCTGCCACTCACAACAATGGGATGCTATTTTTCCCACAGACACCAACAATCAGGCACTATCCCTCAGCCTAACACCAAAGATCTAGAACTATTTACTCCCACTGATGCCAGAAAAAAATAAAATATATTCCTGCTGACCACAGTCTGGCCCCCCTGAAGTCTGAAGGACTGTAAACTGGCCCTTTGTTTAGAAAGTTTGGATATTCCTGATCTAAACAATGCAGTCACTGGTATAGAACAGTGGTCCATAGAGTGATCACAGTTTAGATAAGGTCCCTGCTCCTGAAGTAAGCCATAAATCTTGCATCTTACTAGAAATTTGAAATTTATTAATTCCTTCAACCCTTCATTCAGCAAGCAATGCATGTTTTGGCTCTTACTTCAGCTATGGATTCTGGAGTACAAGGTGCAAAGGAACGAAAAACAAAGAGAGAAATTGTGGCAAGTTCTGGGCATCCCCCACTTCATGTGAAAGACAGTGGCATTTTAGAGGATAGGGACTCCAGAGATGGGACATTCTGGTGGATTTAAACATAAATTATAAATATAAGATCCTTGTTCACAAACAATTATGTGGGTGGAGAGGCTATTTTAATGGGCGTTTGGACTTGTATATATTGAACATATGATTTATTATTCAGATTTTGTACATTAAATGCCCTAGTGAAGTCCACTGATAGCATAGATGGAATACGTTGCCCCAAAAGCTCTCCTACTAAAATTCATGCATGGGTTACCCTACGCTCATCTCCAGAAATATAAAGAAATTTGTGAGAGAGATCCTGCAGAGGTATATTTACTGTATAACACTGGAGGAACAGAAGCGGATGGCCTTGGTGATCGGGTGGACAACGGATAGTGATCAGGTGGACAGTGTGGTGGTAAGAGCACAGCAACACCTTTTGGTTACTTAAATCCTGCAATTTCTAGATATACATCAGATGAACACATTGTTACAGTCTGCGTTGATCACCATGATACTCACCTACAAGAAGTTGAAATTTGGTGACCAAAAAGTAAGTTCTATATTTAGGACTCTCCAATAGTCATCTTTTCCTGCAAGATTTGACCCAAGCCAAGGGTAGTGTAACTCTCACACATATGCATAGGAGTTAATTGCGTGCCAAGAATGTACACTAATCTGTGTATACAGGGATCAGTATACATTCAGAAGGGACATTGAGGGCAGGCCGGTAAGAAGCATTATGCAGAAAACACGTAGAGGTGTATTTATTAAAATATAAATGCATAGCAATGTACCAATTGAAAGTGCATGTAAATTAATTCTGTAAGAAAATACCAGATTTGGCCACTAGCTAAGTATAGATACTTAGCCCCAGCTAGTGGTCAAATGCAGTAATTTCCTTTTTAAATCAATAAAAAACTATCGTCCAGCAAATGAAATTGCCTAATAACATTTTTATAAATAAACTCCATAGAGTCTCTTTTGCAAATGATTAAGCTATAGACAGAAAAGAGGAGACTCACTTGCTTTTCAATCTTGTTTTTCAATTAAGTGTTTTGAAGATGGAGATGTTGAACTCAAGGAGTTGAAGTTTGGGTTTTAGACGCAGTCATTTATGTGGGTCAAGATGTTGAAGTTATGGAGGTAGGAATGTTGGAGATTATGATGCTGTGAACACTCAAACTGTGTAGTTTATGGGGGGAATGGTAAAAATATTCATCATGAAGAGAGCAATGAGGCTGATATACAGATGCTCAGGAAAATTGTTTTTTTCTGGATTATCTTCTTCAAAAAGGCTACAGTATTTATCTCTACATAAATACACTTTAAAAAATGATACAATTTTTTCTAGAGCCAGCAGTGAAGGAGTAAATGAACACACTGGATGGATGTTAGATGAATAGTTCTTACTCTAACAACACTTTCTCACTTTCAGAAGGTCACATTAAAATCTACATTGTGCCATCATGTTCCATGTGCAGGAATTGCTCATCAGCTAATGACAAACTCATTTAGGTTTACACACTTCAAGACTCAAGCCAAGAATCTCCGGTGACAAGGCTTGCAACACTTCAAAACAGCTCACCATGCCTCGGGTGAAGCCTGAAGCATGCAGAAACTTCATTATCTTTGTTAAAAAGTCAGTTCATCCAAAATGATATTTCAATTTTGAACAGATGCTGGCTGGTGAAATGACCAGCTTCCTAAGGTCTTACATCTCCTAGCTGTGTTTACTTGCCAAACTTATTAAAACAGGGCCACACTCCCATATTGGAGCTTTTCTTTTTTTTTTTACATTATTGTGAATGCAGCAGAAGGAATTGGGTTCTGTATTAGGGAGTAAAGTTGGCAGTCCCGTGTTTAAGTCCCCAAGACATTTAAATTGTATCTGTGGCCAGACTACAGATCAGACTTTCTCAACCTTTTTTACATGGAGGAACCCTTGAAATAACTTTCCATTCTTGGGAAACTCCTGCTAATAATTATTCTACAGCTCATGGTACATTAGCATGATGATCAGGGGGAAGAATGCTCCTTACATTGCTGGTCAGTGGGAAGAATGTTCCTTACATTGGTGATCAGTGGGAAGAATGCTCCTTACAATTTTGGTCAGTGAGAAGACTGCCCCTTACATTTGTGGACAGTGAGAAGAATGCTCCTAACATTTGAGATCAGTGACAAGAATGCTCCTTACATTTGTGCTCAGTGGGAAGAATGTTCCTTACACCTGTGGTCAGTGGGAAGAATGCTCCTTACATTGGTGATCAGTGGGAAGAATGTTCCTTACATTGGTGATCAGTGAGAAGAATGCTTCTTACATTTGTGATCAGTAGGAAGAATGCCCCTTACATTTGTGGTCAGTGGGAAGAATGCTCCTTACACCTGTGGTCAGTGGGAAGAATGCTCTTTACACCTGTGGTCAGTGGGAAGAATGCCCCTTACATTGGTGGTCAGTGGGAAGAATGCTCCTTACACCTGTGGTCAGTGGGAAGAATGCCCCTTACATTGGTGGTCAGTGGGAAGAATGCTCCTTACACCTGTGGTCAGTGGGAAGAATGCTCCTTACACTTGTGATCAGTGGGAAGATTCCCCATCTTACAGATAGCTTAAAAAGATTATTGGTTTTGGCGGTTACTTATCTGAGAGGCAGAAATTGTTCATTGCTCAAAGAACCCCTAGCAACCTCTGGAGTAACCTTAGGGTTCCACAGAATCCTGGGTGAGAGAGGATGGTCTATAATCATGGACTTGAGTTTGTGTGCATGTTTAATAAAGCGTAAAAAGTTGTATCTTGCTATGTGCTCCTCAGCCTTTAGGTGGTTTCGCCCACAGCCACATAGTATAATCGCCATGGACAATACACTATATAAATTGAAAATTCACTATGATGTGTAAAACCATCTAATTTGAATCCTTCTACCCGTGAGAGAAGGAGGAAAATAATCCTTCTTAATCAGGTTGGAGCAGTGCATACAGGAGAGACAGGGGTAACAGCCCGTTTTCTTAGGTCCTACAAATGGCAGTGGTTCTTCAAGATTTTCCATAAGGAATACAGCACTAACCACTCTGTCAGGTATGGTCTTACCTTTATAGAACAATTGTAAAGGGAGAGCGTGAAACTTAGATATGTTTGGATAGTTCTCTCTAAGTAGATGCCAATTCTTCTTGATTATAGAAAAATACACCGTGGCAGCCTTTCTCAACCATTTTAATCTGAAGAACCCTTGAAATCTGTTTTGCGTTTTAAGAAACCCCTGCTAAAGTAATTCAGTGAATGTGAGCGAGGGAAAATGCCCCCCCTCCCCCTTACAGTAGTAGTCAGAATGCCACCTTTACTTTGAAGAACCTCCTTTCACTGAAATTACAGCTGCAAGTCTTTTTGGGGATGTCTCTACCAGCTTTGCACATCTAGAGAGTGATGTTTTTGCCCATTCTTCTTTGCAAAATAGTCAAGCTCTGTCAGTTTGGATGGAGAGCGTCTGTCAAGTCTTGCCACAGATTCTCAATTGGATTTATGTCTGGACTTTGACTGGGCCATTCTAACACATGAATATACTTTGATCTAAACCATTCCATTGTAGCTCTGGCTGTATGTTTAGGATCGTTGTCCTGCTGACAGGTGAACCTCCACCCCAGTCTCAAGTCTTTTGCAGACTCTAACAGGTTTTCTTTTAAGATTGCCCTGTATTTGGCTACATCCATCTTCCCATCAACTCTGACCAACTTCCCTGTCCCTGCTGAGGAAAAGCATCCCCACAACATGATGTTGCCACCACCATGTTTCACGGTGGGGATAGTGTGTTCAGGGTGATGTGCAATGTTATTTTTCCGCCACACATAGCGTTTTGCTTTTTCTGCCAAAAAGTTCAATTTTGGTCTCATCTGACCAGAGCACCTTCTTCCACATGTTTGCTGTGTCCCCCACAAGGCTTCTCGCAAACTGTAAACTGGACTTCTTATGGCTTTCTTTCAACAATGGCTTTCTCCTTGCCACTGGCTGCTTCTCTGATTAATGCTCTCCTTGCCCGGCCTATCAATTTAGGTAGACGGCCATGTCTTGGTAAGTTTGCAGTTGTTCCATACAAAATTTTCATTTTCAGATGATGGTTTTTGTTTTTATAACCTAACTCCACTTAATCCTTGGCCTGTCTGGTGTGTTCCTTGGCCTTCATAATGCTGTTTGTTCACCAAGGTTCTCTAACAAACCTCTGAGGGCTACACAGAACAGCTCTATTTATACCGAGATTAAATTACACACAGGTGGACTCTATTTACTAATTAGATGACATCTGAAGGCAATTGGTTCCACTCGATTTTAGTTAGGGGTATCAGAGTAAAGGGGGCTGAATACTAATGCATACCACACTTTTCACATATTTATTCATTAAAAAAATTGAAAAACATTTATAATTTTTCTTCCACTTCACAATTATATGTGTAGCACTACCCCCGTAGGAGCTGCTGGTTATTATTTTGGGTCTTTGCCGTCACCCCTACCCACAGCCTTGCGCCCACGGATGTATGCACCAGTCACTTAGTTCTTTTTCCAATGCTTTTTATTAAACAACTTGAGCAGTAGAGGGATGGAGGGTTAGGGGAACAGATACCTTGTGCAGATCACTGAGGAACTTGAGGTCCGGAAGACAAATACAACTCCTTGTCAGCGGATCTCGCTCACCCGGATAGGACTCTCTCACTGGCCTAGCAGCCGGAATGATGCACAGACAAAAGTCTCTGCCACAGACTTGATGATAGCAATAATTATTTGTACAATCCTCTGCCACAGGATTCGATGATCAGCAATAGACAAGCGAACACAGCCACACAGTACCTAAAGTCCCTTTAAGCCATCCGGCAGTACTGTGAGGTAGATTGGTTAGGGTGCATCCTACAATTGAGTCACCAGGCTCCTCTTGAGATACCAGCCTTTTGCTCGGTCCTCACCAAGATGAGTCCTCCCCCGGATCCTTTCAATTGCTCGGCTTCTTCCCGCAGGACAGACAGCACAGGACCACCTCTGAACCAGTAGGCCCCAGACAGCTTCTGGGCCTACTTGCAGTCACGTAGCCTCGGGCCAGCAGGGCCCCCGGGGCAGAAGAGGAGTTGTCACATACCTTAGGCCAGGCGGGCCATGTATCCTCTCCCAGAATGCACAGCAGGGAGACCACTCCCACTGGGCTGTTTCTGGGCAAAAGGACACCCAATACACCTCAGCCTGTTGTCCTTCCATCACTGGTCTGTGGTGACAACGACACCTACAGGCGACAGTGTGGAACTGCACGCAACACAGCCAATGCTGGAGCAGAAGCTAATTTAGTCATAATATTGAATCTGAACTATGTACAGAATAGATAACCCACTGAATTTACATGCAAGCGCCTGGTTAACAGGAGCAGGGCTCTACGTGTGCAACTTTGTGTTGGTCTATCACATAAAATCCCAATAAAATACATTTATATTTTAGGTTGTAACACGACAAAATGTGGAAAATTTCAAGGGGTATGTACTTTTTCAAGGCACTGTAGCTACATTGTAAGATCATTGGTGTCACACCACTGCCCTGTGCCACTGGCCCCAGAACTATGCAGGCACAATCAAATTAGAGGTCAATCAGCCACAGCTCAATAAACCCATTACAACGTCTGGAGGAACCCCAGGGTTCTATGGATCCCTTGTTGAGAATGGCTGCTGAGGACATTTGTAAGGGACCTGGATTGGATGGCAGATTTCGTCAAGCTGGCCCATGTCATGCCCTGCTTCTTCTCCAAATGGGATAGTCATGTACCTGCCTTTTAGGAGAAACTCTGCCATCTTGTGTCACTCACTCTCCTGGCCTGGGGCCCACCTTTCCACATATTCCTGGCTTGAAACCTGTTACCCAGAATAAAGAATGCCCTGTCCAGATGCTTTTCAACGTTTTACTGCATCAAATTAGGCACACACAGCAATACATACTTTTCATAATACATATTCTCAGTGCAGAACACTCAGTACTATTACACATTACCATAACATCCAACCATCTTGCCAGTTGTTTTCAGTAACATCCCCAAAGATGCTTCCACACACAAGGCGTTCCTTGGGGCCGACCCAGAGGCTGTTCTAAACCGCAAAACAGACATGCTAGGGGAAGGTCAGGGGTGGCAAGGCTCTTCCACCTTCTTCCTTGAGCATCTACAGTTTATTTCATCCCCCTGGTAGTCCTGCACTAATGACCTGTTCCTTTACCCGAACTGGGAGGCCCCACCAACAACAGGCATTAACCTCCAGGGCGGTATGATTATTTCTGATTTTAGGTGCTGAAAGCGGTACAATTATTTTGCCTGGAAATTTGGTGTTTTATATTGTAGGCCTGTAATTCTTAGAAATAACTCACTTAAATCTGTCCAAAAAAAAGTCTAGTAGACATCCCGGGTATGATAAAGTTTGAAACACAAAATCATAAATTATAATATAATAAATAACTATAAATAAATATAACAAATAATAATGTAATTATAATAAAAATTATTCAATAATGTAATCAAATCAAAAACACTGAAATTTGCTGAGTTGCAGAATTGTCGCTGTCATTACTTTCAGTATTTTATGATGAATTTCCCCACAAATCGCTATCGCTCAATTCTGCAAGTGATTCTAATTTATTATCGCTGTTTTCTAGCTGGTCTAAAACTACTTTTGACGTCAACTGACACTTTTTGGTTGCTATGGACAATCTCCAGTTTCCAGGCAGAAAGAACAGTTTTTATAATATAAAACTGCATGCAGGACACTGGACAGACCACTAGGGACAAAAGGGAATGTGTATTTATTTGATACAGTACTGTAATCTGTAAGATTACAGTATACTGTATGTATTGTGTGTTTTTGCTTTTTGAATTTGGCGCCGATCTCCGCCCCCGTGCGTCGCAATGCTCGCAGGGAACGGAGCTCGGCACTGTGTGAATCGAGCGAGGAGACAGCTCGCAGACACAGCGGGGAGACATCGCAGGATCCAGGGAACAATGTAAGTAACTTTCCCTGTATCCTGCGATGCAGCTCGCGTCTGGCTCGGGGTTACCGCTTTTGGTATGAAAAATTCACCCCGAGCCTGACTCGGGAATCCCGCCAGGGAGGTTAAAGAGGAAGTAAACCCTGATGGGTTTTACTTCCTCTTTTTTCCCCTGCAAAGTAAAAGCATAATAGGCAGGGCTTTTTTTCAGCAGAAACGCGGGGGAACGCAGTTCCGGCACCTCCCGAACTGAATGTATGTAATGGAAAGAGGTTCTGGGGTGTGCTGGTGAGTCTATTGATGCTGGCTGCTGGGGGATCTATTGTTGCTGGAGGGGATCTATTTTGCAAAGGAAGGGGGACTATTGTTGCTGGGGAGTTCTTCTGTTGCTCGCTCGTGGGGAATATATTGTTGCTGGGGGGGTGTCAGTCATTGCTAGGAGAGATGTACTGTTGAGGGAGGGGTCTTTGTTGCTTGCTGCTGGAGGGTCTATTGATGCTGGCTACTGGGGAATCTATTGTTGCTGGAGGGGATCTATTTTTGCAGGGGGGTTTATTGTTGCTGGTGGGGATCTATTGTTGCTGGGGGTGGGTCTTATGTTGCAGGGGGTCAATCGTTGCTGGGAGGGATCTGTTGGCTGCTGGAGGGTCTATTGATGCTGGCTACTGGGGAAGCTATTGTTGCTGGAGGGGATCTATTATTGCAGGGGGGTCTATTGTTGCTGGTGGGGGATCTATTGTTGCTGGGTGTGGGTCTTATGTTGCAGGGGGTCAATCGTTGCTGGGAGGGATATGCTGGCTGCTGGAGGGTCTATTGATGCTGGCTGTTGGGAGTCCATTGTTGCTTGGGTGGATCTATTGTCGCTGGGGTGTCCATTGTTGCTAGATCTATTTTACTGCCTTTCTTGTTATCATTAACAAATTCTACACAAAATAATACTTGTTTCTGCATTCTCTAAAAGGGGTAGTACTGGGAGGTGGGTAAGGGGTGGAACAACGGAACAGTGCTGGGAGGTGGGTGGGGGGGGGGGTGGAGTCAAGGGTGACTTGGAAGGGAGGAGTTCCTGAACCTATTCTCTGAGAAAAAAAGCCCTGATAATAAGCTAGTATGCATCGCATACTAGCCCGTTATGTGATATCCCTGCTGGTGAAAGCATCCACCTTCACCCCTCTTCCTTCTGGGGCCGCGTACTCCGGCTCTGTGACTGGCCAGAGTCGAGTGACATCACTCCCGCGCATGGGCCCTATAGAAATGATCGTGCCCTTTCTAAAGTGCGCATACGCTGATGACGTTGGCGCAAGCGTATATGGTAAATATCTCCTAAACCGTGAAGGTTTAGGAGACATTTCCAGTACCTACAGGTAAGCCTTATTATAGGCTTACCTGTAAGGAAAAGTGGTCTGTAAGGGTTTACAACCACTTTAAAAGGGCACTACATGATCAGAGAAGGGGGAACAAATAAAGGGCACTACACCCTCCACCTGCCAACACATTCAAGCATTTACATGATGTATTCTTAACAAGCAGTAAAAGAACTTTAAAACCTACGTTTACCTAAAACAAACAAAAAAATCAGCACTAGGGACATTATTTACCTTAAGTGAGGTGTGTCCCTTGCGTCCTCCTTTCTCCCAAATCTTCCCCCTGTGATGCACCCCTGCAAATCTTCCGGTGGCCGGTTATAGAACTAAGGGGCTGTCATGGGCTCTCATCAAGAGAGCCTAACTGCCCCCCTTTCCTCCCCAGCTGCTGAATTCATTCTATGAATGAAACATAATTTATGAATAGATGGGGATAGACCTTTCAATCATCCACCTGTCCTCCATTCATAAATCCTGTTTCATTTAGGCCCCTTTCACACTGGGGCGGGCATATGCGGTGACGGTATAGCGGCGCAATTTTCAGAGCCCTATACCATCGTGTTTACCGCGATATTCGGCCGCTAGCGGTGCGGTTTTAACCCCCGCTAGCGGCCGAAAAAGGGTTAATACAGCCGCGGTTTGCGGGCAGTATTACCGCGGTGTCCCATTGATTTCAATGGGAAGGAGCGGTAAAGGAGCGGTATACACACCGCTCCTTCACCGCTCCAAAGATGCGGCTTGCAGGAGATTTTTTTGTCTTCTGCCAGCGCACCGCCTCAGTGTGAAAGCCCTCAGGGCTTTCACATTGAGAATGCTGGGGCAGGAGTATTTCAGGCGTTATTTATGCGCTATTTTTAGCGCAAAAACGCCTGAAATACGCCTCAGTGTGAAAGGGGCCTTATAGACTTGCAATTTAAAGTGATTGTAAACAATAATTGTTTTATTTAAAATGAATGATGCCGCGTACACATGATCATTATTCACGGCGGTTAAAAAAACGCCGTGAATAATGTCATTAAAAACGAGGGAACGGCTTGTTCCCCACACACGGTCGTTTTTCACGTCGTTTTTTCTCTTGTCGAGAAAAACGACCATCTGTGGGCTCCGCGGCAGTGTTTCCCTATGGGAAAACTGCCGCGGAAAACATGTCGAAAAAAACGACAAGAAAAATTAGAACATGTTCTAATTTTTCTCGTCGTTTTTAATGCCGTTTTTCTCGTCGAAAAAAACGACAGAAAGCCCACAGACTATCGTTTTTCTCGTCGAATGGGAAAAATTATGTTTTTCTCGACGAGAAAAACGACCGTGTGTACGCGGCATTAGGAGGTTAAATTTACTTGCTCTGTGCAATGGTATTGCACAGAGTGTTCCCTTACCTCAACTTCTGGGGTCCTCTGCCGGTGCTGTCTGCTCCTGCTCTCCTGTGGGTCCCCTCCCATGCGGGATAGACACACACAGCACGGCTCAGACCCCAGAATTGCATATCTCTTCTGCAATAAAAAGCCTGTCTGCTCATAACCTTTTCATATTTGACTTTAGTTCTAGTTTAATGCACTGCGTTATCAAAATGTACATTAATGATGTGCGTACAGTAACACATCACAGTGCATCCACACAATCTATATTGACCTTTCCACCTATAATTTTAAATGAATTCACCTGATAGTGTTGTTGTCTGGTGAGAGCTTCTGTATATCTACATATTGTCTTACTTGAATGTCATTCTTGTCTTAAACAATGATTTAATAAAACTATTTAGCAGTCCTTTTTTAAGCACTTTCAAACAAAGCTTTCAAGTACAAGATCAGTTTGCAGTACATAAACCTGTCCAGCAGATGTCATCATTTATTCACTACAACTCATAAAGTCAGCTTGATTAAACCTTTGCGAAGACCAGTTTACATTTGTGTCTTTTATCACGTATAACCATATTATAATATAATTGAATATATTTTATAATTTATTAATTTAGATTATTATGTAACGCATATGATTTACACATACAGAAACATTGTCTCTAATTCTGTGCTGCATTCATATATGTATGTATATGTGTTACATGTATGTTTAGTGGCTACTCATTTGTACCTATTCAAATTGAAAAAAAAAAATGCATTTAGTTCTACGTTAGAGGGCATGTACTGTGGAAGCTGTGTCCAAAAATGTCACTGCCAATGTCAGAGAGGAAAGCCTCGTACACACGGGCGGGAATCCCGTCGAAAAAAAAAACTTCGGTTTTCTCAACGGGATTCCTGGCAAGCTTGTCTTGCCAAGCCCTGTGCACACACGCGCCATTCAAAAGAACCGCAGTTCTTTTGAATGGCAAGAACGCGGTGACATAATCGACTACGATGAGACGGCGCTCGTCACATTCAATGCCACCTTGCTACACCCTACACTACCCTTGTATGCTACCGCACATACGTCAAAGTCTCGTCGAGCATGCGCGGGTTTCCCTGGACAGGTAAGCATACAGACGACCGGGTTTCTCAGCAGGAAACACGCTGCCGAGAATCCCGACGAGAAAAATAGAGAGCAGGTTCTCTATTTTTCTCGTTGAGATTCCCGGCAGTTTTCCTGCCAAGAAACCATACACACGAACGGTTTGCTCGGCAAAAAGCTCCCCCAGCAGTTTTCTAGCAGAGAAAACCAGTCGTGTGTACGGGGTTTCACTGTTATTGCATGTACAGTGCCTTGAAAAAGTATTCATACCCTTTGAAATTTTCCACATTTTCTCACGTTACAACCAAAAAACATAAATATATTTTATTGGGATTTTATGTGATAGACCAACACAAAGTGGCACATAATTGTGAAGTGGAAGGAAAATTATAAATGGTTTTCAGTTTTTTTTACAAATATGTGAAAAGTGTGGCGTGCATTTGTATTCACCCTTGTATTCATACTTTGTAGAACCTCCTTTCACTGAAATTACAGCTGCAAGTCTTTTTGGGGATGTCTCTACCAGCTTTGCACATCTAGAGAGTGACATTTGTGCCCATTCTTCTTTGCACAATTGCTCAAGCTCTGTCAGATTGGATGGAGAGCGTCTGTGAACAGCAATTTTCAAGTCTTGCCACAGTTTCTCAATTGGATTTAGGTCTGAACTTTGACTGGGCCATTCTAACACATGAATATGTTTTGATCTAAAACATTCCATTGTAGCTCTGGCTGTATGTTTAGGGTCATTGTCCTGCTGGAAGGTGAACCTCCGCCCCAGTCTCAAGTCTTTTGCAGACTCTAACAGGTTTTCTTCTAAGATTGCCCTGAATTTGGCTCCATCCATCTTCCCATCAACTCTGACCAGCTTCCCTGTCTCTGCTGAGGAAAAGCATCCCCACAATATGATGTTGCCACCACCATGTTTCACGGTGGGGATAGTGTGTTCAGGGTGATGTGCAATGTTAGTTTTCCCCCACAAATAGCGTTTTGCTTTTAGGCCAAAAAGTAAAAATTGTATTTCCAACACTGACCGGTGGTGACAGTGACACCCACGGCCAAGTGGAAAACACACAACACAGCTGAACTGGAACAGAATCCAGCAATTAAACATAATCACTCTGAGCTAAACTACAGCTCAGATAAACCTAAATTTACATATAGCACCTACCCAATAGGAGCAGGGCACTACACTAATTAGGTGACTTCTGAAGACAATTGGTTCCACTAGATTTTAGTTAGGGGTATCAAAGGAAAGGGGATGAATACAAATGCACGCCACACTTTTCAGATATTTATTTGTAAACAAATTTTGAAAACCATTTATCATTTTCCTTCCACTTCACAATTATGTGCCACATTGTGTTGGTCTATCACATAAAATCCCAATATTAAAATTTTTGGTTGTAACATGACAAAATGTGAAAAATTTCAAGGAGTATGAATACTTTTTCAAGGCACTGTATTCTCCCCTGCGGTTACTGATATCCTCTTGCTATACCCATTTAATGCTGGATATGTAGCGGGAATCCTATTTGCCAAGAATGAGGTGAGGGGGTCCCCCAGATTGTCTCAAAATGTTTGAACTCATTTATATCAAATTACTGTACCAGAAGGGTCTAACCCACCCACATGTATCCAGACTGTGTATACATACCAGTGTGAAATCATATGTTGTTAAATGCGCTTTGTATATACTAATATCTTGTTTTCTGCATTTTTAGTGATCTGTTATGCTGTATTCTTAAAGTGATACTAAAGGTTTTTGTTTTTTTTCTCAATATGTTCCTTTAACCTCCCTGGCGGTTTTTCCGAGTGTGGCTCGGGGGTTAAATTTCAGTACCATTAGCGGTAACCAGACTTGGGATTGCATTGCAGGATCCTGGTGCAGTGTACTTACCTTGTCCCAAGGATCCTGCGATGTCCCCCCGCTGTGTCCGCGGGCTGTGTCCTCCGCCCGATGCCTCTGTGTACCAGGCTCCGTTCTCTGCGAGCGTCGCAACGCGCGGGGCGGAGCATGGCGGCAAATTCAAAAATGACAAAATTCATAATACATACAGTACACTGTAATCTTACAGATTACATTACTGTATGAAATTATTTCATATCCCATTTGTCCCTAGTGCTTTGTCCAGTGCCCTGCATGCACTTTTATATTATATATACTGTTCTTTCTGCCTGGAAACTTCAGATTGTCCATAGCAACCAAAAAGTGTCCCTTTATGTCAAAAGTGGTTTGACACCAGCTAGAAAATAGCGATAGTAAATAAAAACACTTGCAGAATTGAGCGATAGTAAATAGTGGGGAAATTAATTTTATTATAATTATCTTATTGTTTTTTTAAATTATTTATAGTTATCATATTATAATTTATGATTTTGTGTTTCAAACTTTATCATACCCGGGATGTCTACTAGACTCTTGTTTGAACAGATTTAAGTGAGTTATTACTAAGAATTACAGGCCTAAAATATAAAACGCCAAATTTCCATGCAAAATAATGGTACCGCTTTCAGCATCAAAAATCTGACATAATCATACCACCAGGGAGACTACGCTAGTGTACTTTTGGTTCACTTACCTTTTCCTTAATTTTCCCTTGTAAATGCATTTTTTCTGTGTGTGAATTTGTAACTTCCTGTTCCTCCTCTGTAAGCTTGCCCCCTCATCCGAGCCGTTCTGCCTGGGGGTTACTATGCATGCTCGCCCCCTGCCTTGGGACTACATCCCTGCGGGGAGACGTTGTGTACGTTCACAGGCACGGGAGGCAGGGGAGCCACGGGTGTGTCTAAGACGCTGAAGCTCCGCCTTCCGTGCCTTGTTATTGTACTGAATGTCCATCTCAGCAGCACAGCCCGCCTTTACCCTGCCCCTTTTTTGCTGAAGTGAAAGTGTGGCTCAGACGCCTTCTCGTTATCTGACACAGCGAAAAAGCGGCACTGCCCATTCGCGCGATGCCACTAAGCATCAAGGGAATTGTAGTTCCTTTGAAGCAGTGACGTAGCTGCAGGGAGGACGCTCGAAAACCCGGAAGTTGAGGAGAAGAAACAGAGAGGAAAGGAGGAAGTGCTGATAAAGCGTACTTATCTAACAGGTAAATAAATAATTTAGGCACAAATAACATCTAGATTCATGATCTATATAGCATATGGATCAGAAATTGCGCAAATTTTTTTTAGCCTTACAACCCCTTTAAAGTATCATGAAGAAGCCATAGTCCAGCGAAACACGTAGAGATGAGCACATTGCATCAGTACATCATTTTAATGTTTATAATCAAAATTTGAAATTTTTATACTAATTTATCATATGTGAAGGATATGTGAAGGAGGGAAAGCAGAGGATTCTGATGTTAAAGGGGAGGCTTAGGACTCTGATGTGAAAGAAGGGATGCTGAAGACTCTGATGTGAAAGGGGGAAGCTGAAGACTCTGATGTGAAGGAAGGGATGATGAAGACTCATATGTGAAGGAGGGGAAGCCGAGGACTCTGATGTGGAGGGAGAGAAGCTGAGGACTGTAATGTGAAAAGAGGAGGCGGCTGTGGACTCTGATGTGAGGGAGGGCGGATGCTGAGGACTCTGATGTGAAGGAAGGGATGATGAAGACTCATATGTGAAGGAGGGGAAGCTGAGGACTCTGATGTGAAGGAAGGGATGATGAAGACTCATATGTGAAGGAGGGGAAGCTGAGGACTCTGATGTGAAGGAAGGGATGATGAAGATGAAGGAGGGGAAGCCGAGGACTCTGATGTGGAGGGAGAGAAGCTGAGGACTGTAATGTGAAAAGAGGAGGTGGCTGTGGACTCTGATGTGACAGGGGGAGGGCGGATGCTGAGGACTCTGATGTGAAAGGGAGTATTCTGATATGACGAAGGACCCCATTTTAGACTGGGGCACCTTGAGATTTTGCATATTTTAAAGGGTGCCATGACTTGAGAAACACTAAGGACCTCTTAGGCCCGGTGTCCCTAATAATGAAAAGACATGCAATTCCCTTCATATGATGAAGGGATGATGAAAACTCATATGTGAAGGAGGCATGCTGAGCACTTTAATGTGAAAGGGTGGGGGGGGGGGGTTTGAGGACTCCGACTTGAGGGGGGATGCTGAGGACTCTGATATGAAATGGGGGCCTGAGGACTTAAGGTGAAGAGGGGAATGCTGAAGACTCTGATGTAAAGAGGGGATGCTAAGAACTGGATGTGAAGGGGGGAATGCTGAAGACTCTGATGTGAAGGGGGATGCTAAGGACTGGATGTGAAGGGGGGAATGCTGAAGACTCTGATGTGAAGGGGGGATGCTAAGGACTGGATGTGAAGGGGGGAATGCTGAAGACTCTGATGTGAAAGGAGGATGCTAAGGACTGGATGTGAAGGGGGGAATGCTGAAGACTCTGATGTGAAGGGGGGATGCTAAGGACTGGATGTGAAGGGGGGAATGCTGAAGGCTCTGATGTGAAAGGAGGGCCTGAGGACTTGATGTGAAGGGGGGGATGCTGAGGACTGTAATGTGAAAGGGAATGGCGCTGTGGACTCTGATGTGACAGGGGGAGGGGGGGGGGGGTTACTGAGGACTCTGATGTGAAGCGAGGATTCTGATATGATGAAAGACCCCATTTTAGACTGGGGCACCTTGAAATTTTGCATACTTTCAAAGGGGGCCACGACTTGAGAAACACTGGAGTAGAAGTTCTGAGGACCTCTTAGGCCGGGTGTTCCTAATAATGAGAAGACAAGCAATTTCCTTCGTAAATTAAACTGCAAAATGATGATAAATATTTGTGACATTTAATCAGTGAGTGTTTATGGATTCTAGTGCTTTGATTTCTCCTCACTGTGAAGAGATCTGGCCAAGCAAGGATTAGCATTGTATTTACAGAGCTCCAACACATGACATCGTTGTCCAGTTGGCTCATTTATAAGCTGATGAGTTATAAAGCTCTAGAAAACGTGTGAATGAAGTCCCGGATTCTCCTAGACTTCTCAGGGGTTCTCCAATGTCTTTGCTGTATGGTGCTGGGCCAGGCCACACAGTGCAGATTGTTGGAATGGGGAGGAAGGTACATTTTTCACCAGGGGTTACCTAAAGGACAAATTCACTAAGGGGCTGGTTTACACCTGGGGGCGTGCGTTGATTCCTGGTGTGCATTGTTACAAAGTATCACAATAATAACGTAACATAGTACACAAGGGGCATCCAAGGCACTGCTAGCCTAAAGTACACCTATCAGAGAACAATATTAAAGTAACATTTTCAAAATATCAATCAGGTGACAACCCGCCAATGCAGAGCTGTATAGTGACACTGCTAGCAACCCTCCCAGGAGCAGCTATCACTGTCATGTGACCTTGGGTGGGACAGTGGGAGGGGCTGATAGAAGGGGAGGAGTTTCCCTGTGAAGCTCTGCGTGGAAGGTGAGCTCATTCAGTGAGGTGCTCAGAAGTCAATCTTCCTCACACAAAGGAATGTCTCTTCTCCTCACACAGGTCGGTCTCTTCTCCTCACACAAAGGAATGTCTCTTCTCCTCACACTGGTCGGTCTCTTCTCCTCACACACAGGGCGGTCTCTTCTCCTCACACACAGAGCGGTCTCTTCTCCTCACACACAGGGCGGTCTCTTCTCCTCACACACGGGTCTCTTCTCCTCACACAGCTCGGTCTCTTCTCCTCTCACACAGAGCGGTCTCTTCTCCTCACACAGGGCGGTCTCTTCTCCTCACACACAGAGCGGTCTCTTCTCCTCACACACAGGTCGGTCTCTTTTCCTCACACACAGGTCAGTCTCTCCTCCTCACACACAGGGCGGTCTCTTCTCCTCACACACAGGGCGGTCTCTTCTCCTCACACACAGGGAGGTCTCTTCTCCTCACACACAGGTCAGTCTCTTCTCCTCACACACAGGGCGGTCTCTTCTCCTCACACACAGGGCAGTCTCTTCACCTCACACACAGGACGGTCTCTTCTCCTCACACACAGGTCGGTCTCTTCTCCTCACACAGGGCGGTCTCTTCTCCTCACACACAGGGTGGTCTCTTCTCCTCAAACACAGGTCGGTCTCTTCTCCTCACACAAAGAGCGGTCTCTTCTTCTCACACAGAGGACGGTCTCTTCTCCTCACACACAGGTCGGTCTCTTCTCCTCACACACAAGTCAGTCTCTTCTCCTCACACACAGGTCGGTCTCTTCTCCTCACACACAGGGCGGTCTCTTCTCCTCACACACAGAGCGGTCTCTTCTCCTCACACACAGGTCAGTCTCTTCTCCTCACACACAGGTCAGTCTCTTCTCCTCACACACAGGGCGGTCTCTTCTCCTCACACACAGAGCGGTCTCTTCTCCTCACACACAGGGCGGCCTCTTCTCCTCACACACAGGACAGTCTCTTCTCCTTACACACAGGATGCTCTCTTTTCCTCACACACAGGTCAGTCTCTTTTCCTCACACACAGGACGGTCTCTTCTCCTTACACAGAGGACGCTCTCTTCTTCTCACACACAGGACGGTGTCTTCTCCTCACACACAGGGCAGTCTCTTCTCCTCACACACAGGACGCTCTCTTCTCCTCACACACAGGACGGTCTCTTCTCACACACAGGATGGTCTCTTCTCCTCACACACAGAGCGGTCTCTTCTCCTCACACACAGAGCGGTCTCTTCTCCTCACACACAGGTCGGTCTCTTCTCCTCACACACAGGTCAGTCTCTTTTCCTCACACACAGGTCAGTCTCTTTTCCTCACACACAGGTCAGTCTCTTCTCCTCACACACAGGGCGGTCTCTTCTCCTCACACACAGGGCGGTCTCTTCTCACACACAGGTCGGTCTCTTCTCCTCACACACAAGACGGTCTCTTCTCCTCACACACAGGGCGGTCTCTTCTCCTCACACACAGGGCGGTCTCTTCTCCTCACACACAAGATGGTCTCTTCTCCTCACACACAGGGCGGTCTCTTCTCCTCACACACAGGGAGGTCTCTTCTCCTCACACACAGGTCAGTCTCTTCTCCTCACACACAGGGCGGTCTCTTCTCCTCACACACAGGGCAGTCTCTTCACCTCACACACAGGACGGTCTCTTCTCACACACAGGTCGGTCTCTTCTCCTCACACAGGGCGGTCTCTTCTCCTCACACACAGGGTGGTCTCTTCTCCTCACACACAGGACGTTCTCTTCTCCTTACACAGAGGACGCTCTCTTCTTCTCACACACAGGACGGTCTCTTCTCCTCACACACAGGGCAGTCTCTTCTCCTCACACACAGGACGCTCTCTTCTCCTCACACACAGGACGGTCTCTTCTCCTCACACACAGGATGGTCTCTTCTCCTCACACACAGAGCGGTCTCTTCTCCTCACACACAGAGCGGTCTCTTCTCCTCACACACAGGTCGGTCTCTTCTCCTCACACACAGGTCAGTCTCTTTTCCTCACACACAGGTCAGTCTCTTTTTCTCACACACAGGTCAGTCTCTTTTTCTCACACACAAGTCAGTCTCTTCTCCTCACAAAGGGCGGTCTCTTATCCCCACACACAGGGCTGTTTCTTCTCCTCACACACAGGTTTGTCTCTTCACCTCACACAAAGGAATGACTCTTCTCCTCACACACGCAGGTCGGTCTCTTCTCCTCACACACAGGTCAGTTTCTTCTCCTCACACACAGGTTGGTCTCTTCTCCTCCTCACACAGGGTGGTCTCTTCTCCTCCTCACACAGGGCGGTCTCTTCTCCTCCTCACACAGGGCGGTCTCTTCTCCTCACACACAGGAAAGTGTCTTCTCCTCACGGAGTGGCTGGCTCAGGCTCTCAGCGGCTTCGCTTGGAGCATTCGGGGCAGATCCATATGGTAGCGAACCTTCCCGAGCCTGGACCGGCTCTGTGCCGACAGCGGGCTTCAGCCTGCTGTCTGCTGAAAACGGGTCACAGGAGGGCAGAGCGATCTGCCCTCCTCTGATTCACAGGAGAAGTACAACTAAACAAGCTTTGGCTGTGCTTCGCCTTTAAGTCCTTTGTAGCTATTTAGAAATATATTTTTTTAAATGAAATTTTAGCCCAGAGTTCAGCTTTAAGAAAAAGGTAAAGTCAACTAAAAGGAAGAGAAACACGAAACGGGCTGCGTATGAAAAGCCTTCTCCGAAAAATAAGATTCATTAGGCTTAAATAAATAAATAACGAAATAGCTCCTTGAATGTCAGATAAAGACGTTCTGTCGCTTCCTTCACTCCGCGGCCCTCAGAGCAGATCTCCTGGGTCCATCTCGCCTCCTTGTATTTAACAGTTGCAGACAGGTGAACAGTACCTCTGGTTTGCATTTGAACGGTATATGAGCCGTGTCTGGCCTTCTATGCGCATAAAATCAGCGAAACACAAGGTTGCATTGTACTGCGCTCCTAATTAGGGAGATAACGGCGCAACAACTTCGTAAGACATCATCTAATTTCTTCAATAAAACCCGGAGAGTCCTTTTGTTGGACATGTGTAGGTAGACGTTTTAGAGAAAAGCCTTTGGCAACATTGTCTGAATGATAACCTGGCGCTGTTTTTGCCCTGTATTCAGTTTGATGAATATTGTCTATTGTATGTGATTCTTATTCTTCCCAAAGAAACTGGCTGCAGACTTCTCATTCCGCTGCAGACAAGTACATTTGGAGACAGGGAGTCTGCTCAGTTTTGTCCTTTTAAAGAGCAAGCTACACGCTGCTTATCAAATAAGAGCAGATCTAACAGGTGCCCTGTTCATAGAGATTGCTGCGGCCAAACTTTGGCTGGCATAGTCTATTGGCAGGAACAAAGGTAGCGCCATCTATAGGCAGTCAATGGAGTATTAAACCCTCGTCATTTTTTAGCTTAATGCGGAGTTCCACCCAAAAATTTAACTTCCGCTTTTCGGAATCCTCCCCCCTTCCGGTGTCACATTTGGCACCTTTCGGGGGGAGGAGGGAGCAGATACCCGTGTAATAAAAATTCCGGGCATAGGTCGCCGCGGCGACCTACGCCACGTCCGGTGCCTCCTCCATCCCCCCCGCTATCTTCTGGGAGACACACAGGTCCCAGAAGACAGCAGGGAGCAGTGGGATCACGCAGCGTGACTCGCGCATGCGCAGTAGGGGACCAGGAAGTGAAGCCTTGTACCTTCACTTCCTGATTCCCTTACCGAAGATGGCAGTGCCTCCACCCGAGAGCCGAGGGACAGATCGGCTTTAGGTGCCAACATCGCGGGCGCCCAGGACAGGTAAGTGTCTGTATATTAAAAGTCAGCAGCTGCAGCATTTGTAGCTGCTGACTTTTAATTATTATTTTTTTCGGCGGAACTCCGCTTTAACACCAAATATTCCCCAATACACTTTTTGTTAAAGTTCTTACTCCAGCACTTGCAGTTTACAACTTTCAGTGCTACTGGCTCCTGCTTTCTCAGTACAGCTTCCCTGAACTTCCGGTCCTCACTGTAAAGAGTTGACAGTGAACAGCGCAGTCTCCATTCAGTCTGTTAGCTTAGAGCAGGGTTCTCCAAGCTTTCTAATCAAAGGGCCAGTTTACTATCCTTTAGGATTTGGGGGGGGGGGGCTGAGTGGCCAGTCGAAGTAGAAAACGCCTCAGTGTCAGCGGCGGGAATAATAATTAGTGCCAGTAGTCAGTAGAAGGAGGAATAGTGCCCCATCATTGGCATTAATGAGAAGAATAGTGCCCCATTATTGGTATTAGTTGGAGGAATAGTGCCCCATCATTGGTAATAGTTGGAGCAATAGTGCCCCATCATTGGTATTAGTGAGAGGAAAAGTGCCCCATCATTGGTATTAATAGGAGGAATAGTGCCCCATCATTGGTATTAATGAGAGGAATATTGCCCCATTATTGGTGTTAATAAAAGTTAAAGTGCCCCATCATTGGTATTAATGAGAGGAATTGTGCCCCAGCATTGGTATTATGAGAGGAATAATGTCCCATCATTGGCATTAATGAGAGGAATAGTGCCCCATCATTGGTAATAGTTGGAGGAATAGTGCCCCATCATTGGTATTATGAGAGGAATAGTGCCCATCATTGGTATTAATGAGAGGAATTGTGCCCCAGCATTGGTATTATGAGAGGAATAATGTCCAATCATTGGCATTAATGAGAGGAATAGTGCCCCATCATTGGTAATAGTTGGAGGAATAGTGCCACATCATTGGTATTATGAGAGAAATAGTGCCCCATCATTGGTATTAATGAGAGGAATAGTGCCCCATCATTGGTATTAGTGAGAGGAAAAGTGCCCCATCATTGGTATTTATAGGAGGAATAGTGCCCCATCATTGGTATTAATAAGAGGAATAGTGCCCCATCATTGGTATTAGTGAGATGAATAGTGCCCCATTATTGGTGTTAATAACAGAAAAAGTGCCCCATCATTGATATTAATGAGAGGAATAGTGCCTCATCATTGGTATTAGTGCCTGTAGTCAGTAGAAGTTGGAATAGTGCCCCATCATTGATATTACTGAGACGAATAGTGCCCCATCATTGGTATTAGTTGGAGGAATAAGACCCCATTCACACAGGGGCGACTCGTCAGGCGTCTCAGCCGCCTGACGAGTCGCGTCCCATTCTGTACAATGGAACCGTTCTAAGCGGAGCGACTCAAGTCGCTCCGACTTAGAAAAAGGTTCCTGTACTACTTCAAGGCGACTTCCATTGACTTCTATACAGAAGTCATTTTGGAAGTCTCTTTTGAAGTCGTCTTGAGATCGCCCAGCACAGTCGTGGCACAAGTCGTGCCGCCCCTGTGTGAATGGGCTCTAAGACTCGTCGACAGAGCAACAACCAACTTTGTTGATTTTCTTCCCTATTTTCCGCAATTTCTCCACACTGCTCTACTACCCCTAATGTCGCGTACACACGGTTGGAATTTCCGACAGAAAAAGTCCGATGGGAGCTTTTTGTTGGATATTCCGACCGTGTGTATGCCCCATCTGACTTTTTCTGTCGGAATTTCCGACGGACTTAGATAGAGAGCAGGTTCTCTAGTTTTCCGTCGGAAATTCCGACGGAGGTTTTCCCGTTGGAAAGTCCGGCCGTGTGTACACGGCATTAGGCCTTGTTCACACGGGTGGCTGCATTTTTTTTACACCTCTGAAAAGTGATCCATGATGAATTATAGGCGGTGGAGGCATTTCCCGCCCCATGTTTTCAAAGGGGGCGTGTTTACATGCGGCTCTGGGGCAAGAAATGACTCCACCGCCTATGATTGGTTGTCAGCTTTGATAGCTTCCAATCGGGATAGCTCAGTTGGGTTCGATCTCATGTATGAACCTGAAGGAGCACATCACTGATGTTAATGTAAAGAGCAAACATGGCTGCCCTAATAGACATGTGCGAATAAAGATTAGAAGCAGAAAGACTTTTACTTAGAAGATTATTTACATTAAACTGACCACATAAAAAAAAAAAAAAAAAGAAACTTGCAAAAACGTTGTAATGAATTCCCTTTAAGAACCTCTTAGGGTAGAGAACGAGTGTGTGATTAATGTGTCTAGTCTAAAGTAGTAAACTACTCTTTATATATTTTAAAGGAATGCTTCCAGGCAATTATTGACTTAAAGAATTCACCAATCAGCCATGAATTAAGCAAATTAACCATTAAGAAGGACGGCGAGGAGGACAAGAGGTTCAACTGCAAGCCAAAGAAGGAAATGAGAGGTAGGAAATACCCCATTTAGAGGATCACAGATGTCAACCATGCAGTTTTTCTGCTTCTCACATATATCATTGATCATAGTGAAATGGAAAACCAAAAAAAACCAAAAAAAAAAAAAAACCTTATCTACAGAGACTTAATAGTGGTTAATAATCGGGAAGATATTATATGATGTTATTTGGGAAAAAGTGCAATGAGTAATGAGTGACCTTAGGAGCAAGAGCTGCAGGCCTTGCAGGGAGATTAGCTGCACACTTCCAGTAAGTACTTCTGTTGAACTATTGGTGCAACATTTACCTAAAAGTAGTTTTTTCGTGGAACTTTTCACAATTTTATGTGCTTATTGCTCTATTATTTTATGATCTGGTTTCACAAACATTGTGTTTGATTTGATGGTCTGGTGACCATCTGTGAATGTAACAGCCAGTAAACCAACACATAATGTGGTATTTTTTTATTTATTTTTTTCACTTAGGCTTTGTTCACACGGGCATAAAGAACAGGCACTTTGATTAATAAAGCTTTGCACAACAAATGTTTGTTGTTTACTAGAGATGAGCTTGCGCATCATTCCTAGTCGCCGGGGGCGTTCAAAACAGATCACTAAAGGCCTGTACACACGATCGTATTATCCGACGGGAATTGTGTGATGACAGGCTGTTGTCGGAAAATCTGACCGCTTGTACGTTCCATCGGACAATTGTTTTCGGATTTTCCGCGGACAAATGTGGGATAGCATGCTTTCAAATTTTCCGACAACAAATGTGTGTTGTCGGATTTTCCGATCGTGTGTACAGAAGTCTGTCGGAAAAAACTCCAAAGTACAAACACGCATGCTCAGAAGCAATGCTCACCATAACACAACATTAGCAGAAGTTGCCCAAAGGGTGGCGCTAAAGAGCTGAAAAAACACGTAGTTTCGTGCTTGTTGGCCGACAATTCTTTGCCGTTTGTATGCAAGACAAGTTCACGGCCAACGCCCTTCGGACAAAAGTCCTACGCTTTGTCCGCGGAAAATCCGATCGTGTGTACGAGGCTTAAGCAATGGGTTTATGGTCCCCTCCAGTTGCTGGACAGCCAGACAGGGCTGGGCAGTACTAGGGTTGCCACCTGTCCAGGATTCAGACTGGGTTTTGAATCATGTGTCCGGGTTTCAGTCTGCCTGAAACCCGGACACATTATTCAGGCCTGGCTGTGGCTCCCCAAGTAACCAAGATAGTCACACACAAATCTGTTGCCATCCAGAAGCTGTCTGGGGGCAGGGGCGATGATGTCAGCAAGAGCAATTTGGCCACACCCAATGTTTGTCACGGTGTGCATAGCGCCCCGCATTACTACTCTCCTTGGGGCACCCAAAGGTGTCTCGGCCTTTTATAATCCCATAGTGTATACTATGAAAATAAAAATAAAAATTGGCCTGTACCGCTAAAGTGAACGGGTTTGACTTGAAGAAAAGGTGGCAACCCTAGGCGGTACACATGCTATGGCCGCCATGCTTTGCTTCACGGCATTTTTAACCCAGGCGGCAGTTTGACAGCAAAAACACAAAGAGAGCAGCGCCATCTAAGTGCAGCAGTAGTGAACTTTTTACTCCATAAAAGACAAATGGGAACTCACAAGATCAATGAGATGTCAGCGCATGTTAGGTAAATAATTGGGTTCATCCACTCATGGGGAAGACGGTCTGCTCGCTGGTGGAGAAGCAGCTGATGGATCCGGCTGCGCTGGTGATTCCCAGCACTTCCAGACACTCAGAATGGCTCAAAGGCAGCGGTGTGCATCACTTCCGGGGAGGAGCGCGTGTTCGGAGCATGGGTGCTCCTTCATCAGGCAATCTTGATAAGTGCTCTCCTCCCCACTCTCTCTCCAACCGGAGACATCCTGACATCTCATGGATCTTGTAAGTTCCCATTTGTCTTTTATGGAGTAAAAAGTTCACTACTGCTGCACTTAGATGGCGCTGCTCTCTTTGTGTTTTTGCTTTCCACAGAGTCTCTTCTAGCTTGTTACGAGCCGGTGTTCTAAAAAAATCCTGGACTTATGAAAAGTCTTAACCGCGTCACTTCCGGTGCGGCTACGTCACGGGGCTTTACCACGCATGCACGGCTTCACCGCTGCTTTATCGCGCATGCAATTTTCGGGTCCAGAAAAATCATAGACCCAAACGGGTGGACGGAGCGGCAATTTGTTTAAACTCGTCATCGGCAGCACCATCTCCAGCCCCGCCCTCGCCCCTACGCTGTTCTTTCTACTAATCCGGACTGAAGGAAAGTGAGAGGGGGAGATAGAGCGGTGCTTGCAGAGGGGGGAGGCCCCGTGCATAGCACTGTGTGTGGCCCGCCCCTTTGCAAGCACCGATCTATCTCCCACTTTCCTTGGGTACGGGTTAGTAGAAAGAACAGCCATGGGGTGGGGGCGGGGCTGGACACGGTGCTGTCCATGATGAGTTTAAACAAATCGCCGCTCCGCCCACCCTATAATTTTTCTGGACCCAAAAATTGCATCCACGCATGCGCGGTAAAGCCCCGCGAATAGATGTTTTGTGACGTAGCCACACCGGAAGTGACGCGGTCGAGGAATTTCTTAGGTCGAGATTTTTTTTTATTACACCGGCCACCATCCACAGTCAGCCTATCGAAGACCACTATTAGTTCTTGTGCCGTATATGAACTTCCACACGTGGACTCCCTGTGACAGAGAGTTTTTAATTGCCCGCTCTCTCTCCATTAAGCTGTCCGAGCGCACATAAGTATATGTACTTTTTTCAGAGTTTGACAGGCAGCACCGGCTGTCAAATTTGCCCATTGAGTTTAATGGGGCTGCTCCACAATGCAAGTGAAACGTTTGGCTCGCAGTTGGTGGTCCCACAATATAAAATTGCCATTCGGCAAGAAAAAAGTAAACAAAAAAATGTATACCACCCTATAGGAGGACCCACCGTGGACCACTTTCCAGATGGCGGTAAGCTTTACCACTAATGTGAAAGAGTCATAAAACTCATCTCTATCCAAACTTTCCCTTCATGCAGTAATAGAGTCCAATCAGCTACAGGTCGGTTCATTTCTTGCCTTGCAACACACCTAAACAAAGAGGCAGAATGCAGGTGACGTCAGTTCCCCTCGGCTCCGTTCACACTTTGCAATTCGGGATCGCGTGGCAATTGCAGCTCAACATGCAAGGCAGGTTTGAGTGGCATTATCCATTAATGGCATCCCAAACTAAATTCGATTCTGCTGCAATTGTCGCACGACAGGATCGCGTGGCAATCGCGGAAAATTGCACCTTTCAAAATCTTGTAAATTCATTTTAAAGTGGAATAAAATTTTGCTGTGAACTTTTGCCTTAATGTTTAAAGGGGTTGTAAATAGGGATGAGCTTCGTGTTCGAGTCGAACATACGTTCGACTCGAACATCGGCTGTTCGATCGTTCGACGAAGATCGAACGATTTGGGCCGTTCGCGCCAAATTCGAGTGACGCGAACGGCCCACAATGCACTACGCCATCGCAGTGTCATCCAGGCGCTGTGATTGGCCAAGCATGCACTGTGACCCCGCATGCTTGGCCAATCACAGCGCCGGCAGCGAGGAGAGCAATGATTGGCCACAGGCAGGATGCCTGTGGCCAATTATTGCTGAGGGTGTTTAGTACACGCCCCACACTATAAAAGGCCGCCAGCACGGCGGCCTAGTGTAGTGTGTTCCGGAGCAGGGATAGAGCAGCATAGGCAGGGACAGTGACTGTTATTTCTTTCTTGCTTAACCTGGATTCCTTTAGTTTAGGGAAAGAGAAGGATAGGTAGGGAGAGTGTCAGTGTGTTTTGTGCTTGTGCTATAGTGTGCTTAAAAAAACCATTTATTCTAGGGACAGAAAACTGTAGGTAGGGACAGTGTCAGTTTCTTTCACTCTGCAAGTCCTTGTTTCCAGGGACCTGGAAGGACAGTGAGTGAATTGTCCTTGTGCTATATTGTGCTTAAAAAAACATTTATTCTAGGGACAGAAAACTGTAGGTAGGGAGAGTGTCAGTTTCTTTCACTCTGCAAGTCCTTGTTTCCAGGGACCTGTAAGGACAGTGAGTGAATTGTCCTTGTGCTATATTGTGCTTAAAAAAAACATTTATTCTAGGGACAGAAAACTGTAGGTAGGGAGAGTGTCAGTTTATTTCACTCTGCAAGTCCTTGTTTCCAGGGACCTGGAAGGACAGTGAGTGAATTCTCCTTGTGCTATATTGTGCTTAAAAAAAACATTTATTCTAGGGACAGAAAACTGTAGGTAGGGACAGTGTCAGTTTGTTTCACTCTGCAAGTCCTTGTTTCCAGGGACCTGTAAGGACAGTGAGTGAATTGTCCTTGTGCTATATTGTGATTAAAAAAAACATTTTTTCTAGGGACAGAAAACTGTAGGTAGGGAGAGTGTTTTTTTTCTTTCACTCTGCAAGTCCTTGTTTCCAGGGACCTGTAAGGACAGTGAGTGAATTGTCCTTGTGCTATATTGTGCTTAAAAAAAACATTTTTTCTAGGGACAGAAAACTGTAGGTAGGGAGAGTGTTTTTTTTCTTTCACTCTGCAAGTCCTTGTTTCCAGGGACCTGTAAGGACAGTGAGTGAATTGTCCTTGTGCTATATTGTGCTTAAAAAAAACATTTATTCTAGGGACAGAAAACTGTAGGTAGGGACAGTGTCAGTTTGTTTCACTCTGCAAGTCCTTGTTTCCAGGGACCTGTAAGGACAGTGAGTGAATTGTCCTTGTGCTATATTGTGATTAAAAAAAACATTTTTTCTAGGGACAGAAAACTGTAGGTAGGGAGAGTGTTTTTTTTCTTTCACTCTGCAAGTCCTTGTTTCCAGGGACCTGTAAGGACAGTGAGTGAATTGTCCTTGTGCTATATTGTGCTTAAAAAAAACATTTATTCTAGGGACAGAAAACTGTAGGTAGGGAGAGTGTCAGTTTATTTCACTCTGCAAGTCCTTGTTTCCAGGGACCTGGAAGGACAGTGAGTGAATTGTCCTTGTGCTATATTGTGATTAAAAAAAACATTTTTTCTAGGGACAGAAAACTGTAGGTAGGGAGAGTGTTTTTTTTCTTTCACTCTGCAAGTCCTTGTTTCCAGGGACCTGTAAGGACAGTGAGTGAATTGTCCTTGTGCTATATTGTGCTTAAAAAAAACATTTATTCTAGGGACAGAAAACTGTAGGTAGGGAGAGTGTCAGTTTATTTCACTCTGCAAGTCCTTGTTTCCAGGGACCTGGAAGGACAGTGAGTGAATTGTCCTTGTGCTATATTGTGATTAAAAAAAACATTTTTTCTAGGGACAGAAAACTGTAGGTAGGGAGAGTGTTTTTTTTCTTTCACTCTGCAAGTCCTTGTTTCCAGGGACCTGTAAGGACAGTGAGTGAATTGTCCTTGTGCTATATTGTGCTTAAAAAAAACATTTATTCTAGGGACAGAAAACTGTAGGTAGGGAGAGTGTCAGTTTATTTCACTCTGCAAGTCCTTGTTTCCAGGGACCTGGAAGGACAGTGAGTGAATTGTCCTTGTGCTATATTGTGATTAAAAAAAACATTTTTTCTAGGGACAGAAAACTGTAGGTAGGGAGAGTGTTTTTTTTCTTTCACTCTGCAAGTCCTTGTTTCCAGGGACCTGTAAGGACAGTGAGTGAATTGTCCTTGTGCTATATTGTGCTTAAAAAAAACATTTATTCTAGGGACAGAAAACTGTAGGTAGGGAGAGTGTCAGTTTATTTCACTCTGCAAGTCCTTGTTTCCAGGGACCTGGAAGGACAGTGAGTGAATTGTCCTTGTGCTATATTGTGATTAAAAAAAACATTTTTTCTAGGGACAGAAAACTGTAGGTAGGGAGAGTGTTTTTTTTCTTTCACTCTGCAAGTCCTTGTTTCCAGGGACCTGTAAGGACAGTGAGTGAATTGTCCTTGTGCTATATTGTGCTTAAAAAAAACATTTATTCTAGGGACAGAAAACTATAGGTAGGGAGAGTGTCAGTTTATTTCACTCTGCAAGTCCTTGTTTCCAGGGACCTGGAAGGACAGTGAGTGAATTGTCCTTGTGCTATATTGTGATTAAAAAAAAATTTTTTCTAGGGACAGAAAACTGTAGGTAGGGAGAGTGTTTTTTTTCTTTCACTCTGCAAGTCCTTGTTTCCAGGGACCTGTAAGGACAGTGAGTGAATTGTCCTTGTGCTATATTGTGCTTAAAAAAAACATTTATTCTAGGGACAGAAAACTGTAGGTAGGGAGAGTGTCAGTTTATTTCACTCTGCAAGTCCTTGTTTCCAGGGACCTGGAAGGACAGTGAGTGAATTGTCCTTGTGTTATATTGTGATTAAAAAAAACATTTTTTCTAGGGACAGAAAACTGTAGGTAGGGAGAGTGTTTTTTTTCTTTCACTCTGCAAGTCCTTGTTTCCAGGGACCTGTAAGGACAGTGAGTGAATTGTCCTTGTGCTATATTGTGATTAAAAAAAACATTTTTTCTAGGGACAGAAAACTGTAGGTAGGGAGAGTGTTTTTTTTCTTTCACTCTGCAAGTCCTTGTTTCCAGGGACCTGTAAGGACAGTGAGTGAATTGTCCTTGTGCTATATTGTGCTTAAAAAAAACATTTATTCTAGGGACAGAAAACTGTAGGTAGGGAGAGTGTCAGTTTATTTCACTCTGCAAGTCCTTGTTTCCAGGGACCTGGAAGGACAGTGAGTGAATTGTCCTTGTGCTATATTGTGATTAAAAAAAACATTTTTTCTAGGGACAGAAAACTGTAGGTAGGGAGAGTGTTTTTTTTCTTTCACTCTGCAAGTCCTTGTTTCCAGGGACCTGTAAGGACAGTGAGTGAATTGTCCTTGTGCTATATTGTGCTTAAAAAAAACATTTATTCTAGGGACAGAAAACTGTAGGTAGGGAGAGTGTCAGTTTATTTCACTCTGCAAGTCCTTGTTTCCAGGGACCTGGAAGGACAGTGAGTGAATTGTCCTTGTGCTATATTGTGATTAAAAAAAACATTTTTTCTAGGGACAGAAAACTGTAGGTAGGGAGAGTGTTTTTTTTCTTTCACTCTGCAAGTCCTTGTTTCCAGGGACCTGTAAGGACAGTGAGTGAATTGTCCTTGTGCTATATTGTGCTTAAAAAAAACATTTATTCTAGGGACAGAAAACTGTAGGTAGGGAGAGTGTCAGTTTATTTCACTCTGCAAGTCCTTGTTTCCAGGGACCTGGAAGGACAGTGAGTGAATTGTCCTTGTGCTATATTGTGATTAAAAAAAACATTTTTTCTAGGGACAGAAAACTGTAGGTAGGGAGAGTGTTTTTTTTCTTTCACTCTGCAAGTCCTTGTTTCCAGGGACCTGGAAGGACAGTGAGTGAATTCTCCTTGTGCTATATTGTGCTTAAAAAAAACATTTATTCTAGGGACAGAAAACTGTAGGTAGGGAGAGTGTCAGTTTATTTCACTCTGCAAGTCCTTGTTTCCAGGGACCTGGAAGGACAGTGAGTGAATTCTCCTTGTGCTATATTGTGCTTAAAAAAAACATTTATTCTAGGGACAGAAAACTGTAGGTAGGGAGAGTGTCAGTTTATTTCACTCTGCAAGTCCTTGTTTCCAGGGACCTGTAAGGACAGTGAGTGAATTGTCCTTGTGCTATATTGTGATTAAAAAAAACATTTTTTCTAGGGACAGAAAACTGTAGGTAGGGAGAGTGTCAGTTTCTTTCACTGTGAAAGTCCTTGTTTCAAGGGACAGAGAAGGACACCTGAAGGTAGCCCTTATTGCTTTTTTCCCATCTCCCTGCAGGCCATCTATTAGAATGTCTGGAAGGCAAACAAGGAGAGGCAGACAGTCAGGAGGCAATAAAAGAGGGCAAGCAGGCTCTGTGTCTGGGGGCAACAGTGCTGGTCGTGGACGCGGTGCATTGTCATCAGCACATGGCCATGGGACACGCTTGTCCTTCTTTTCGGCAGCTGGACATGTTGAGCCACATCATGCCGAAGACTTGGTAGAGTGGATGACCAAGCCCTCCTCCTCCTCCTCATCCTCTCTCACCCAGGCTCAGGGTACTGGAAAAGCAGCTGCCAAAGCGTCGTCTTCCCTGGTATCAATGTCAGACAAATCATCAGTCACTCCTTCCCTAGACCCACCATGTCCTCCTCCTGAGGAGTCCCCCGAACTGTTTCAGCACAGTGTTGGGTACATGCTCCAGGAGGATGCCCAGCGTTTCGAAGGGTCTGATGATGAAACCCAGCTAGAGGAAGGCAGTAGCGTGAGAGCAGACAGAGGGGATGCTCAAGAAGGACACCAATCTGGCAGTCATGTTCCAGCAGCTGCAGCATACTGCCAGATTGGCTCCAGTGATGAGGAGGGAGGGGATGATGAGGTCACTGACTCCACGTGGGTGCCTAATAGGAGAGAGGAGGAGGAGGAGGATGAGGAGGAGGCACATCTCCAACGAGGCAGGATGCCCTTTGGTGGCCAGCGTAAGGGCAGTACACCGACGGAATCACACCGCAGAGCTCCGCCTGTGCAGGGCGCTGCCTCTGCCCGTCATTCAAAAAGTTCTTTGGTGTGGGCCTTTTTTGAGGCTAGTGCATCAGATCGCACAGCTGCTGTTTGCAACATATGTCTCAAGCGTATATCGCGTGGCCAAAACATCAGCCGCTTGGGTACCACATGCCTGACCAGACATATGTTGACCTGCCATGCAGCTCGTTGGCAAGCCTACCTCAAAGACCCACACCAAAGAACAAAGCGGACCTCTCCTTGCACCGCATCAGCTGGGATCTCCAACCCCACTATAACTTCAGTCCTCTCTGAAACATGCACTGAGAGGAATGAAGGTGTAGAATTAGGTGTGTCACAGCCAAGTACTTGCGCCCACTCTGCTAGCAGTACACCGACGTCCGATTCTAGCAGGCAAATTTCCCTGCCCCAGCTGCTGGACCGTCGAAAGAAGTTCACTCCCAGCCATCCACATGCCCAGCGGTTGAATGCTAGCTTGGCTAAATTGCTAGCGCTTCAACTGCTGCCTTTTCAGTTGGTAGACTCGGCCCCCTTCCGTGAGTTTGTGCAATGTGCAGTTCCTCAGTGGCAGGTTCCCAAACGCCACTTTTTCTCACGGAAGGCTATTCCGGCTCTCTACCGGCATGTGGAAGGCAATGTCTTGGCCTCGCTGGACAGGGCGGTCAGCGGTAAGGTGCATATTACCGCTGACTCATGGTCCAGCAGGCATGGACAGGGACGTTACCTTTCTTTCACGGCCCATTGGGTCACTCTTTTGGCAGCTGGGAAGGATTCAGGACAAGGTGCAGTAGTGTTGGAGGTTGTCCCACCGCCACGCCTCCAAAATGCTACTACTGGTTGTGACACACCTCTCTCCTCCACCCCCTCCTCTTCTTCTTCCTCCATGGCCTCTTCCTGTGGTTTGTCCTATGAACCAGCGGTGCTCCGTAGCCGTTCACGGGGCTACGCAAGTACGCAGGCAAAAAGATGCCATGCCGTGCTTGCGCTGGTGTGTTTGGGGGACAGAAGCCACACTGGGGCAGAGGTCCTGTCTGCTCTGCAGGGCCAGGCCGAGAGGTGGTTGACGCCACGCCAGCTTAAGCCAGGAATGGTGGTTTGCGACAATGGCACCAACCTCCTCTCCGCCCTCCGACAGGGACAACTGACCCATGTGCCCTGTGTGGCTCACGTCCTTAACCTGGTGGTGCAGCGCTTCTTGGGCAGGTACCCGGGCTTACAGGATGTCCTGAGGCAGGCCAGGAAAGTCTGTGTGCATTTCCGCAGATCTTATAATGCCAGTGCTCGCCTGGCTGAGCTGCAAAAGGAGTTGAACCTGCCCAAGAACCGCCTTATATGTGACATGCCCACCAGGTGGAACTCAACGTTGGCCATGCTGCAGCGGCTGCACACGCAGCAGAGGGCCATCAATGAGTACCTGTGCGACTACGGCACCAGGACAGGGTCAGGGGAGCTTGGTTTTTTTTCTCCACGCCAGTGGGGCATGATCAGGGATGCATGCACTGTCCTAGCACCATTTGAGGAGGCCACGAGGATGGTGAGCAGTGACAGTGCATGCATCAGTGACACTGTACCTCTTGTCCACCTGTTGGAGCACACGCTGCGTGGAATAATGGACAGGGCACTTGAGGCAGAACAGAGGCAGGAAAAGAAGGAGGACTTCCTTGCCTCTCAAGGCCCCCTTTACCCAGACAGTGTTCCTTCTGTCCCACCCATCGCACAGGAAGAGGAGGAGGAGGAGGAGGAGGAGGAGGAGGAGGAGGATTGTGTCAGCATGGAGGTGGAGGCTGGCACTCAGCATCATCAGCAGCAGTCTTTTAGGGATGATTTACAGTCCCAAGAAACCAGTGGACTTGTACGTGGCTGGGAGGAGGTGGCTGCGGATCATGTCGTCCTTAGTGACCCAGAGGACTCCGGAGCGAATGCCTCAGCAAAACTACGCTGCATGGCCTCCCTGATCCTGCAAAGTCTGCGGAAGGATCCTCGTATTCTTCGGATCAAGGAGAGGGACCATTACTGGCTGGCCACTCTCCTTGATCCACGGTACAAGGGTAAGGTTGCGGACCTTATGTTACCGTCGCAGAGGGAGCAGAGGATGAGACAACTCCGGGAGGCCTTGCAGAAAGGTCTGTGCAACGCGTTCCCAGAGACTGGGAGGTTGCAAACTCCTGGTCCTGGACAACGAGTTGCTGAGGCTTCGGCCAGTCAAAGAAGGAGCGGTGGGGAAGGTGGCCGTCTGACCGATGCGTTCAGACAATTCTTTAGTCCGCAGCCCCAAAGTATGATCGGTTCCAGCAACCATCGCCAGCGTCTGATAAACATGGTGCAGGAATATCTAGGGGCAAGGTCAGACTTGGACACCTTCCCCACCGAAAATCCTCTGGCTTACTGGGTCTTGAGGATGGATCACTGGCCAGAGCTTGCACAGTATGCAATTGAGCTACTGGCCTGTCCTGCATCCAGCGTTCTTTCGGAACGCACATTCAGTGCTGCTGGAGGATTTGTCACGGATCACAGGGTGCGCCTGTCCACCGACTCGGTTGATCGACTGACTTTCATCAAGATGAACCAGTCTTGGATCACCACCAGCTACCACACACCTGATGCTGATATAACAGACTAATTGATTTTAACATGTCACATCCCTTCAAGACTGATGCTGATGCTGAGTGCCTGTGCTGTTATGTTGACTGGCTATCCTCCTCCTCCGAGTCCTCAATGATACGATTGATGATGATAGCTTGTAAGATCATTTTTGTTTATGGGTGCCGCCACCAGTGCCTAACGCCCAATTTTTCAGCCCCTGTTTAACAGGGGCGTGTAATTACAATTTTTGAAGCAATACTTTGCAACAGGGCTCATTGCTGTGCTCCAAGTACAGTATCTGTGAGGAGTTGCAGTGTTGTGCCACCAGTGCCTAAGGCCCAATTTTTCAGCCCCTGTTTAACAGGGGCGTGTCATTACAATTTTTGAAGCAATACTTTGCAACAGGGCTCATTGGTGTGCTCCAAGTACAGTATCTGTGAGGAGTTACAGTGTTGTGCCACCAGTGCCTAAGGCCCAATTTTTCAGCCCCTGTTTAACAGGGGCGTGTCATTACAATTTTTGAAGCAATACTTTGCAACAGGGCTCATTGCTGTGCTCCAAGTACAGTATCTGTGAGGGGTTGCAGTGTTGTGCCACCAGTGCCTAAGGCCCAATTTTTCAGCCCCTGTTCAACAGGGGCATGTAATTACAATTCTTGATCTAATAATTCACAGCAGGGCCCATTGCTGCACCCACCAAGAGTAACTGTCAGGGCTTACAGTGTTGTGGCACCAGCACCACCATCAAAGGCCCAATTTTTACTACCACTGTTCAACAATTATATGTAATTAAAATTCCTGATATAATAGTTGACAGCAGGGCGTTCCAGCACCAACCAAGAGTAACTGTGAGTGCTTACAGTGTTGTGCCAACACCAACAACTAAGGGGCCTATTTCTGCAGAGTATATACGGCAGGTCCCTACTTTCAAACATCCAACTTACAAACGACTCCTACTTGCAAACGCAAGAAGACAACAGGAAGTGAGAGGAAATCTACCACTAGGAAGGAAAATTCTCTCCTGTAAGAATAAATATGGGAGAAAGGTGTCTCCTCTGTACTGATGCTTTATCAGCAATCCTTGTTTCAAGAAAAACACCACATTTCAAAAACAGTTGTCATTGGGACGGAAAGTGAGGTGAAATGTTCTGAACAGGGGCACAGACAGCAAAACAAATGTTACAGGGGTGATAACCCTTACCTATGTTTTCCAAAAAGTTTAAAAATAGATTTTTGGTCTGGAGCTACACTTCAACAATGTACCTGTTCAAAATTACAAACAGACTCTACATAAGAACAAACCTACAGTCCCTGTCTTGTATGCACCGCCTGTATAGGGCTGTTCAGAGTATATAGGGCCTTTTTTATTTTATGTGCGGGGTTCCCCTTAATATCCATACAAGACCCAAAGGGGCTGGTAATGGGCTGGGGTAGGGGGGGGGGGTCATGGGGTAGCTATGCCATTTTTCTTAAAGAATTTCATCCATATTACCGGGACCAGACATTACATTAAAGCCGCAAGCAGTTTTAAATGGCTTTTTTTTCCTTTAGAAGTGTCATTTTGTGCAGGGACAGTTCTAAACACGGGAAACACGTGGCACTTCACAGGCATACTTTAGACACCCCCCAGGTACGATATTTAAAGGAATATTTGACTTTTTTTTTTTCACTTTATGCATCATTAAAATGACTGCTCCCGAAAAACGACCGTTTTTAAAACTTCTTTTTGCATTGATACATGTCCCCTGGTGCAGAACCCGGGTTCCCAAACCCTTTTTAGGACAATAACATGCATAATAGTTGTTATAATTAGCACTTTAGAATTCGAACGTTCGCATCCATTGTATTTAATAGGGTTCTAATGTTCGTTCGAACTTTCGGTCCGTTCGCGGGTTCTGGTGCGAACCGAACCCGGGGGTGTTCGGCTCATCACTAGTTGTAAACCCTTGTGTTTTTTCACCTTAATGCATCCTATGTAACTCTTACGGCGGAGACGCACTCTTCTTCTCTGCTCGGGGTTCTCGGCTCTTGATTGGATAGATTGATAGCAGCGCAGCCATTGGCTCCCGCTGCTGTCAATCAAATACAATGACGTGGGGGCCGGGGCCGAGTCCTACATTCTGCGTCTATGGACGCAAATGCTGGACTCGGGAGTGCGCCCGCAAGGTAACCCCCCGGGAGAGAGCTTCTCCTAGGGGGTTATACAATGGGGCGAGAAGCTGATAGCGCCGCCGAGGGACCCCAGAAGAGAATGATCGGGGCAAAACGAACTGCACAGTGGAGGTAAGTATGACATGTTTGTTATTTATAAAATAAAACAAAGCTTTACAATCACTTTAAGTATTCATAGACCACTTGCTCATGATGGCACTCTTGCCTAGCAGTATTCCCTCCTCCAGCAGTGACAGTTTAGGATTGCGATTGCTAATCTGTCCAACACCGCCACCTGGCTGGTTCTTCAGGGTCCCCTTCTTTTTTTTCTTTTTTTTTTAAGATAAAACTTTATTAAACTTGACAGTCCATTTACCTTGCAGCAGCACATTGCAGTGTGTTTGGAGCGTGTCGCAACATGCTTGGCTGCTTAAAAATGCAACCCGTCCTACTTGTAGCACACACCTATGCATCATGTTGGTGTGAACTAAACTAATAGGACTTAGGGCACATTGCCTTGTCAATGCGTTGGTACGGTGTTGGGCAATGCTTCCCAATGCAGCCCAATGGAGCTGGTGTGAATGAACCCTTCAAAGGGTTAAGTTACATAGTTAGGTTTAAAAAAAACACAAGTCCATCCAGTTCAACCCAAAAAAATAAAAATACAATCCCATATACACAATTCTTCACCCACAGTTGATCCAGAGGAAGGCGAAAACACCCAGCAAAGCACGATCCAATTTGCTACAGAAGGGGAAAAAATTCCTTCCTGATCCCCCGAGAGGCAATTGGATTTTCCCTGGATAAACTTTACCTATAAATGTCAGTACCCAGTTATATTATGTACACCTAGGAAAGAATGTAGGCCTTTTTTAGGGTTGAAAATATATTTATTGGAATTTTAACAGTGAGTACATGAAAATATATATGAAGTCACAATCCGTAAGTAGTCACATACAGGTCCTTCTCAAAAAATTAGCATATTGTGATAAAGTTCATTATTTTCTGTAATGTACTGATAAACATTAGACTTTCATATATTTTAGATTCATTACACACAACTGAAGTAGTTCAAGCCTTTTCTTGTTTTAATATTGATGATTTTGGCATACAGCTCATGAAAACCCAAAAATCCTATCTCAAAAAATTAGCATATTTCATCCGACCAATAAAAGAAAAGTGTTTTTAATACAAAAAAAGTCAACCTTCAAATAATTATGTTCAGTTATGCACTCAATACTTGGTCGGGAATCCTTTTGCAGAAATGACTGCTTCAATGCGGCGTGGCATGGAGACAACCAGCCTGTGGCACTGCTGAGGTGTTATGGAGGCCCAGGATGCTTCGATAGCGGCCTTAAGCTCATCCAGAGTGTTGGGTCTTGCGTCTCTCAACTTTCTCTTCCCAATATCCCACAGATTCTCTATGGGGTTCAGGTCAGGAGAGTTGGCAGGCCAATTGAGCACAGTAATACCATGGTCAGTAAACCATTTACCAGTGGTTTTGGCACTGTGAGCAGGTGCCAGGTCGTGCTGAAAAATGAAATCTTCATCTCCATAAAGCTTTTCAGCAGATGGAAGCATGAAGTGCTCCAAAATCTCCTGATAGCTAGCTGCATTGACCCTGCCCTTGATAAAACACAGTGGACCAACACCAGCAGCTGACATGGCACCCCAGACCATCACTGACTGTGGGTACTTGACACTGGACTTCAGGCATTTTGGCATTTCCCTCTCCCCAGTCTTCCTCCAGACTCTGGCACCTTGATTTCCGAATGACATGCAAAATTTGCTTTCATCCGAAAAAAGTACTTTGGACCACTGAGCAACAGTCCAGTGCTGCTTCTCTGTAGCCCAGGTCAGGCGCTTCTGCCGCTGTTTCTGGTTCAAAAGTGGCTTGACCTGGGGAATGCGGCACCTGTAGCCCATTTCCTGCACACGCCTGTTCACGGTGGCTCTGGATGTTTCTACTCCAGACTCAGTCCACTGCTTCCGCAGGTCCTCCAAGGTCTGGAATCGGGTCCTTCTCCACAATCTTCTTCAGGGTCCGGTCACCTCTTCTCGTTGTGCAGCGTTTTCTGCCACACTTTTTCCTTCCCACAGACTTCCCACTGAGGTGCCTTGATACAGCACTCTGGGAACAGCCTATTCGTTCAGAAATTTCTTTCTGTGTCTTACCCTCTTGCTTGAGGGTGTCAATGATGGCCTTCTGGACAGCAGTCAGGTCGGCAGTCTTACCCATGATTGCGGTTTTGAGTAATGAACCAGGCTGGGAGTTTTTAAAAGCCTCAGGAATCTTTTGCAGGTGTTTAGAGTTAATTAGTTGATTCAGATGATTAGGTTAATAGCTCGTTTAGAGAACCTTTTCATGATATGCTAATTTTTTGAGATAGGATTTTTGGGTTTTCATGAGCTGTATGCCAAAATCATCAATATTAAAACAAGAAAAGGCTTGAACTACTTCAGTTGTGTGTAATGAATCTAAAATATATGAAAGTCTAATGTTTATCAGTACATTACAGAAAATAATGAACTTTATCACAATATGCAAATTTTTTGAGAAGGACCTGTACAAGTTTGTGCAAAGAGTCAGCCAAATGGCTATCGCCCACAGCATAACTCATAATACATAGTTGTACAATATCAGATGTGGTGACCGGTAATTGGAATAGAAAACGGGTACAGCTAGAAGAGCCCCGTCGTCATATACGACAGGATTGAAAACAGATACGTTAGGGATTAAGATTAAAAAAAAAAAAAAAAAATGGGGAACAAAAGGAGTGGTAGTGGGGGTCAGGTGGTGGGAGTGGGGAGGGGTACAGGGGGAGAGGAAGAGGGGAGGGGAGGAGAGGAAGGGAGAGAGAGATGAGAAAAGAGAAGGAACGACAGAAAAGAGAAAGAAAAGTAGGCAAGGAGAAATCGTAGAAGAGTGTCAGAGCTACTGAGTCGGGGAACAGGGAGAGATAAGTAAGTGGCCGTGGTGAGAGGGGGACCCTCAGATACAAGTCCCGTTCGTCCCACTGTCACTTTAGGTGCAAGGATAATCAATTTGGGGTCGACAACATACTCGCCAGAGTGTCAGAAGAGGAGAAGCGGAGCCAGACGAACCACAGTGCTTTATATTTGTCAAAAGTATCGTTGTCAAGGGCCAGCATCTCCTCCATTCTCATAGTATCATTCATAATCGAAACCCAGTGTGACAAGGGAGGAATGGTGGTCGACTTCCAGTAGGAAGGGATGAGTTGTCTAGCTGACGACATAAAGAAACGAAGGAGGTTCTGTTTCTGGGAGGATATTGAACCCGGGAGATGTAGGCCTTTTTTAACCACTTCAGCCCCGGAAGATTTTACCCCCTTCCTGACCAGAGCACTTGTTACAATTTGGCACTGCGTCGCTTTAACTGACAATTACGCGGTCGTGCAATGCTGTACCCAAACGAAATTTGCATCGTTTTTTCCCCCCACAAATAGAGATTTCTTTTGGTGGTATTTGATCACCTCTGCGGTTTTTATTTTTTGCGCTATAAACAAAAAAATTGCGACAATTTTGAGAAAAAAACTATATTTTTTAGTTTTTGCTATAATAAATATCCCCCAAATTTAAAAAAAACAAACAAATTTCTTCATCAGTTTAGGCCAATATGTATTCTACATATTTTTGGCAAAAAATCACAATAAGCGTATATTGATTGGTTTGCGCAAAAGTTATAGCATCTACAAACTATGGGAAAGATTTATGGCATTTTTATTATTATTATTATTATTTTTTACTAGTAATGGTGGTGATCTGTGATTTTTAGCAGTACTGCAACATTGCGACAGACAGATCCAACACTTTTGACACTTTTTTGGGACCATTGAAAATTATACAGCGATCAGTGCTATAAAAATGCACTGATTACTATGTAAATGTCACTGGCAGGGAAAGGGTTAACACTAGGGGGTGATCAAGTGGTTAACTGTGCGTTCCCTCAGTGTATTCTAACTGTGGGGGGATGGGATTGACTAGGAGAGGAGACATATTGTTTTTCCTACTTAGTAGGAACAAACGATATGGCTCCTCTTCCCTGACAGCACAGGGATTTGTGTGTTTACACACACAAATCCCCGTGCTGGCGCTCGTGCACGCGATCGCGCTTGGCTGTCGGCTATCGTGCCTGCCGCCACGCACATCAGGTACCCCGCCGAGCAGCTGGCATGCGCTCCCTCTGGTGGCCGAAAAAGATAAGGACGTACGCGTACTGGGGTTTCACCCAGGGGAGCTATTCTGCCGCAGTATATCTGCGTGAGCCGGTCGGGAACCGGTTAAAGCAATCTGCTGAGCTGGCCAGAACCACCTCTGGAGGGAGTCTATTCCACATTTTCACAGCTCTTACTGTGAAGAAACCTTTCCGTATTTGAAAATCGTTTTTCCTCTAGACGTAAAGAGTGCCCTCTTGTCCTCTGTGATGACCTTAAAGTAAATAACTCAATACCAAGTTCACTATATGGACACCTTATGTATTTATACATGTTGATCATATCCCCCTTAATCTCCTCTTCTCAAGAGGGAATACCTTCAGTTCCTCTAATCTGTCCTCATAGCTGAGCTCCTCAATGCCTCTTATCAGTTTGGTTGCCCTTCTCTGCACTTTCTCCAGTTCCCCGATATCCTTTTTGAGAACTGGTGCCCAAAACTGAACTGCATATTCCAGATGAGGTTAAGCTAGTGCATAAATTTCAGGATTACTCTCACTAGCAAAAATGTTTGTAGAAACAACATCGCCATGTGCTACTAATTAGGTATAAAATAGGCACCCACAGAAAGAAAAACAAATAGATAATCTGGATTTTTAAACCACATTTTAAAGTGCATACTAATTATGGCAACTGAATTCCCAGATAAATGGTAATAGGTACTTACTGCCAATTGTTATTGAAATGGCCGCATTATGTTTTCCCATTGCTCTTCCAAAAAATCCCCAATTCTTTATGTGAAAAGAGAGCATTTTGAGTCCCTATGACTTAACCATGTACATGTAGAGTAATCTGAAGATTCACCCTTGTATGTGGTCACACCACCTCTTCAGCATGTCATTAATAAATAGGTGCCAATTTTACAGAACAAAGTCATGAAAATTTTTAATTCTCTTATTTGATCCTGAAAAATGTGTTGTCAGTTGGCCTTATATACCAGAGGAGATAGGATAGATAGATAATAGCTTCGCTTCCCTGAACAGACGCAAATGCTATGTGCACCCAGCATCTTTCTCCTGGCTAAGGTGTGCTATTACTTGGTGTATGTACAGGTCCTTCTCAAAAAATTAGCATATTGTGATAAAGTTCATTATTTTCTGTAATGTACTGATAAACATTAGACTTTCATATATTTTAGATTCATTACACACAACTGAAGTAGTTCAAGCCTTTTCTTGTTTTAATATTGATGATTTTGGCATACAGCTCATGAAAACCCAAAAATCCTATCTCAAAAAATTAGCATATCATGAAAAGGTTCTCTAAACGAGCTATTAAACTAATCATCTGAATCAACTAATTAACTCTAAACACCTGCAAAAGATTCCTGAGGCTTTTAAAAACTCCCAGCCTGGTTCATTACTCAAAACCGCAATCATGGGTAAGACTGCCGACCTGACTGCTGTCCAGAAGGCCATCATTGACACCCTCAAGCAAGAGGGTAAGACACAGAAAGAAATTTCTGAACGAATAGGCTGTTCCCAGAGTGCTGTATCAAGGCACCTCAGTGGGAAGTCTGTGGGAAGGAAAAAGTGTGGCAGAAAACGCTGCACAACGAGAAGAGGTGACCGGACCCTGAAGAAGATTGTGGAGAAGGACCCGATTCCAGACCTTGGAGGACCTGCGGAAGCAGTGGACTGAGTCTGGAGTAGAAACATCCAGAGCCACCGTGAACAGGCGTGTGCAGGAAATGGGCTACAGGTGCCGCATTCCCCAGGTCAAGCCACTTTTGAACCAGAAACAGCGGCAGAAGCGCCTGACCTGGGCTACAGAGAAGCAGCACTGGACTGTTGCTCAGTGGTCCAAAGTACTTTTTTCGGATGAAAGCAAATTTTGCATGTCATTCGGAAATCAAGGTGCCAGAGTCTGGAGGAAGACTGGGGAGAGGGAAATGCCAAAATGCCTGAAGTCCAGTGTCAAGTACCCACAGTCAGTGATGGTCTGGGGTGCCATGTCAGCTGCTGGTGTTGGTCCACTGTGTTTTATCAAGGGCAGGGTCAATGCAGCTAGCTATCAGGAGATTTTGGAGCACTTCATGCTTCCATCTGCTGAAAAGCTTTATGGAGATGAAGATTTCATTTTTCAGCACGACCTGGCACCTGCTCACAGTGCCAAAACCACTGGTAAATGGTTTACTGACCATGGTATTACTGTGCTCAATTGGCCTGCCAACTCTCCTGACCTGAACCCCATAGAGAATCTGTGGGATATTGGGAAGAGAAAGTTGAGAGACGCAAGACCCAACACTCTGGATGAGCTTAAGGCCGCTATCGAAGCATCCTGGGCCTCCATAACACCTCAGCAGTGCCACAGGCTGGTTGCCTCCATGCCACGCCGCATTGAAGCAGTCATTTCTGCAAAAGGATTCCCGACCAAGTATTGAGTGCATAACTGAACATAATTATTTGAAGGTTGACTTTTTTTGTATTAAAAACACTTTTCTTTTATTGGTCGGATGAAATATGCTAATTTTTTGAGATAGGATGTTTGGGTTTTCATGAGCTGTATGCCAAAATCATCAATATTAAAACAAGAAAAGGCTTGAACTACTTCAGTTGTGTGTAATGAATCTAAAATATATGAAAGTCTAATGTTTATCAGTACATTACAGAAAATAATGAACTTTATCACAATATGCTAATTTTTTGAGAAGGACCTGTATATGCCACATTGAAAATAGGGAATTGCAGTGCAAGGTCAATTATGAATGCCTTTCATGTTCAAAAGGTCGCCAATGTAAATTTTGTTCAATGCACGGTGTCAGAACCTGAGAAAAGCTCCCCATCATTTCTTGTGAGCTTCAGTATTTTCCTGATCGCTACTTTAGTTATGGTATTGGCCTTCCTTCCGGTCTTAGATTTGTCTATTTCCTTCTTGTTCGTGTTACGCTATAACAACCACTTTCCACAACCTCTGCTTGTTTACAGATTGCTTTTTTAACTGCCAATATAGTACTTTACTTTGGTTGCCTATAAATTAATCTCCTGCCACCAGTAAGGCACACCCAAAGGGTACAACCTGAGATTGTCCTGAAAAAAATAAAAACTCTCTAGTGGTACCTGGTAAAGCTCAGGCATTCCTTAGTTCTCCTACCAATTCCAATGGTGACCTGCTCTGTAAATGGATCCAAAGTACACCGACACACAAATAAAAGATGAATGAGCTTTGTTATGACAAATGGAAGTAAGCTCTGCAGAGAAGTATTGATTAAATTGATTGAACCATAGTAACGGCAGTAGATCGTCAACGGAAGTATAGTGCCTTGGAAAAGTATTTATTTCCACCAAAAACGTAAATGGAATTTATTGGGATTTTATGTGATAGACCAACACAAAGTGACACATAATTGTGAAGTGGAAGGAAAATGATAAATGGTTTTCAATTTTTTTTACAAATAAATATCTGAAAAGTGTGGTGTGCATTTGTATTCACCCCCTTTACTCTTATACCCCTAACTCATACCTCCCAACTTTCTGAGATGGGAACAAGGAGAATTATACAAAAACAATTATTGGTTAAACCCACAAGTGATTTTTTTTAGCACTACTATTCCTTTATATTGGCTTTTGAAATTTACAAATGTAGCAATTTAGAAATTGCATGAAAGATTTATCACTGGGAAACACTTATTGAAAGATAAATAGAGCATTTTATATACAACTTTATAGCTCAGATCAAAATGAGGGACAAATGAGGAGGGACAAGGGACAGAGGGACTTTGTTCCAAATCAGGGACAGTCCCTCCAAATCAGGGACAGTTGGGAGCTATGCTAACTAAAATCTAGTGGAACCAATTGCCTTCAGAAGTCACATATTTAAAGCGGAGGTTCCGCGGCAAATCATTTTTTTGTTTTTGGTTGCATTCAATGTATTTTTAGATCACCAATTAGTACTCACGTGTTTGGTGACTTCAAACCTCTCCTGTCTGTTTTCGGGCAAAAGATGAACTTTTAAAATCAGCTATAGAAATTTTCCATTTTGCTTGTGGGCATTGTGAAGCCCACAAGCACTGACTTCCTGGAAGCGGTGGACGGTGTTCTGCCGAAGAAGATCCCCCCGGCGGAAAAGGACCCCCCTGTACTGCGCAGGCGCGGCACGAACCTCAAAGGAGTTTCCGAAAGTAGCCGAACATGTAGAGCTGCGAGTTAGCTCTACACGGCGCCTGCGCAATCACTAAGAGCCGTGTAGAGCTGACTGCACAGGCGCCGTGTAGAGCCGACTCACAGCTCTACATGTTCGGCTACTTTCGGAAACTCCGTTGAGGTTCGTGCCGCGCATGCGCAGTACAGGGGGGGGGGAACCTTATCCGCCGGGGAACTTTTTCTGCAGGACATGCGAACTCCCAGATTACATTGCGGGAGAATAGAAACGCCTACTCCCGCGGGAGTGAGTACCCGGAAGCCGAAATTGAAATAGCAATAATACGGTATGTACAACAGAAAAAAAAAAAAGATTTGGCTACTGGACATGTTAGTAGTGTAAGGAGTGTGCTCGTATATAGATGTTATTTTGGGTGACACTCCGCTTTAATAAATAGAGTTCACCTGTGTGTAATTTAATCTCGGTATAAATACAGCTGTTCTGTCAAGCCCTCAGAGGTTTGTTAGAGAGCCTTAGAGAACAACCAGCATCATGAAGGTCAGACAGGACAGGGATAAAGTTGTGGAGTAGTTTAAAGAAGGGTTATCTTATAAAAACATACCCCAAGCTTTGAACATCTCACGGAGCACTATTCAATCCATCATCTGAAAATGGAAAGAGTATGGCACAACTGCAAACCTACCAAGACATGGCCGTCCACCTAAACTGACAGGCCGGGCAAGGAGAGCATTCATCAGAGAAGCAGCCAAGAGGCCCATGGTAACTCTGGAGGAGCTGCAGAGATCCACAGCTCAGGTGGGAGAATCTGTCCACAGAACAACTATTAGTTCTGCACTCCACAAATTTGGCCTTTATGGAAGAGTGGCCTGTTGTTTCTGGGAAGGCTCTATTGTTGCTGTGGGGACCTGTTGCTGGTGGGAGATCTTTTGCTATGGTGTTCTTATGTTTTTGGGGGGGAATCCACTGTTGAGGTGGGGGGGCGTGTATTGAGACTGGCTGCTCGGCGATCTATTGTTGCCAGCAGATTTTTTTGTTGCTGTTGGGGATCTATTGTTGCTGGGGTGGGTGGTGTATTTTGTTCCTGGAGAAGGGTCTTTTGTTGCTGGGAAGGATCTATTGTTGCTTGAAGGGTCTGTTGTTGCTGTAGACTCAAAGGGTCTATTATCATTAACCAATTCCATACAAATTACTCAACACCACAAAATGATACTTGGCTCTGTATTCTCTAAAAGGAGCAGTACTAGGAGGTGGATATGGGGTGGAGACAAGTGACAGTGCTCAGAGGTAGGTAAGGGTGGAAAGAGTACCTAGCACCTAGCTCTGGTTATCACTAAGGCCAAACTACTACTTTAGACACTAATTACACACTGGCCAGTGGCTAAATCTGCCACAAAGTCTGCCTGTGGTGGAGCACTCAGCCTTCCAAGGAAGGTAAAAAAAAAAAAGGGGAAAGGCGCCTCTGGGTGTAGATGTTTTAAAACAATTTTAATACAGTAGTTTAATACAGGCCATTCCTTGTCCTGCTGGGGTGCTGTGCTGCTGGGAATCATCACACACTGCTGATGAATGGAAAGAAGTCGGCCGCGGTGGAGGAACTTCAGAGCGAGGCCTGGAGCGCAGTTGGTCTGGGCAGGCGAGGAGTGGTGACGTCACTGGCAAGCGGCGTGTTTCGTGAGCGTGCAGTCTGCGTATGACATGGAGCGCTACGCAGTCATACGCAGACTGCACGCTCACGAAACGCGTCGCTTGCCAGTGACATCACCACTCCTCACCTGCCCAGACCAACTGCGCTCCAGGCCTCGCTCTGAAGTTCCTCCACCGCGGCCAGCTTCTTTCCATCCATCAGCGGTGTGTGATGATTCCCAGCAGCACAGCGCCCCAGCAGGACAAGGAACGGACTGACTGACCTGATGATCCATTCCATGTTTGGAACTCGTTCAATGCCTACTTTTACCTCACTAAATGTGAGTTGCCTGTATTAAACTACTGTATTAAAATTGTTTTAAAACATCTACACCCAGAGACGCCTCTCCCCTTGTTTTTTCTACAGAATTGGAACATGGTTTCTGTTCCCCCCTGATGGCAGCCCTGAGAATGTATATGTAACTCCTGATATACCATCCTTCCACGGCCCCTGGACTCTTTTATTAACATATTCCCAGAGCTTGGACTCTTTCCCTCACTGAATGTACTTATATTTGTACATCAACAATATTTAATACTGATGAGATACCTGTTGTTTTGTTTGTTTTGCGCATTTTACTTGTATACTTCCAAGGAAGGTGTTTGTAATCCACAGGGCAAAGATATCTTCACAAAGTGTCCCAAAGACAGTGAAGGGATGCAGTGCTCCTCTTTAAATGTAGCTCCGCTAGCAGTAGTAATGTCCCAGCAAGTGTAGGCAAACTTCAACACATACAAGGGTGGCCAAAGGCTGCTCGCCAATCTGACATCCAACAGATGTCATTCTTGGATGCAGTCTCTTCTTGGGTAATTACTCCTGCAGACCTGATGGAGGCGGATGAGTGAAAGGCCGCAATCTCTTTGGCAGATCTTCCTTTAGCTGTATGGAGTACAGTCAGTGTCCTGTGGCTCTACAGGCTGTCTCCTCTCCTTGGTGGTCTGAGGATCTTCCCCTGGCCTGGACTGGCTATCCCACCCATCCTGGCATGTGTTCTCTTTCTCCCGGCACAACACATCCAGCTTTCTCTTTTCCCGGCTCCCCTCTAGCCTGCAATTCCCTTCTCTACTTGCCCACAGCTCTCCCTGGCTCTATTCTCCTTCTCCCCTCTGCGATTCAGAGCTAAAGGTCCTGACCGCCTATGTAGCCAATCACTTTGCTGCTCTTTTCTGGCCCCTTCACATCTCTAAAGCCGTGTACAGACGATAGGTTTTACCAATGAAAACCGCCCAATGGACTTTTTTCATTGGACAAACTGATCGTGTATGGGCCCCATCTGTCTTTTTTCCATCAGTGTTTAAAAATAGAACACGTTTTAAATTTATCCGATGGTTAAAAAACCGATGGCAAATTCCGATCGTCTGTGGGGAACTCCATCGGATAAAAAACCCACGCATGCTCAGAATTAAGTCGACGCATGCTCAGAAGCATTGAACTTCATATTTCTCGGCTCATCAGAGTGTTTTACGCCACCGCGTTTGGAACGGTCGGTTTTTTTGACTGATGGTGTGTAGGCAAGACTGATGGAAGTCAGCTTCATCGGTTTTCCGATGGAAAAATCCATCGGTTTAAAAACCATAGGAAATCCGATCGTGTGTACAGGGCTTTAATGGCTTATCAATCAAAGGCCCAAAAGAAGAGACACAAGGTACAGCACAGCCACACAGATAATAATGCCTGAGCTGCATGCCACTGGTCAGGGCTACAAGAACCACTACAAACAACTGGCCCCTGCCCCTCATCTATAACTGGCCTTCGCAGCAAGGAGCACATGGAAGGATGACGCATGTCAAACAAAACCAAAGAAAATTACGAGCTCAACTCACCTGCCAGCCTTCAACCAACCGAATTCTCCTAACAATGTGCATTAAAAAGAGGGGTTTCATTTGCACACATTTGCAAATACATGCTTAAGCTGCAGAGCCACTTCACGGCACTCCAGTATTATCTGTAGTCCTAACTGTACATATTGAGAGCCTCCTGTCAGGAACCATGAATCTGACTGAGACAGAAGTGCAGTAAAAATAACACTTTTTTAATAAAATGGTAAAATGGTATAAACCGAACAAACATAGTCAAACCATAGCCAGGGTTCGGTAACCAGAGTGGGTAGTCGGAACACGCCAGTAAAAATGGAATCCAGAGATCAGCTTAGTAGAGGCAGTAAACAGGATCAGAAACCAGAAGGGAAGTCAGCCAGGCAAAAGTCTTTAACAGGAAAACACAGCAGAGAGTATCCGGATATGTTGACTAGGCGAAGGCACAGGAGATCTGATCCAGGCAGTTTAATTAGCCAGCAGGGCTAGCTGACGAGCAGGAAATGAAGACCAGGTGATTCACTGTGGAATGAAGAGTACTGGCAATTAACCGACAGCTGAGAACAGAGCTCTGAGAAGGAAGGGCTGAACCCAGCCCTGACACCTCCATATTAGAAGTACATGCATTCTAATGGATAGATAGAGGGTAGGTGAACCTGGAAGGAGCCCAACCCTCCTTAAAGTCACAGGGGTGCACTGAAAACCCAGCACATAGCACAAGGTGTCCAGTGTGTCCCCTCACCAATATTACATCAGTACAAACAACTGGCCAAAGCCTCTACCTATAACTGGCCTTCACAGCAAGGAGCACAAGAAAGGGTGACACATGTCAAACAAAACCAAAGAAAATTCCCAGCCTAACTCACCAGCCAGCCTGCAATCAACCAAAATTATCCTGTCTAATAATTTACATTAACCCCTTCCCGACCAGCCGCCGCAGTTACACTGCGGCAGGTTGGCTCCCCTGGACGAACCGACGCACCCGCGATTGCTCCACACAGAGACAGAACGGAGATCTGTCAATGTAAACAGATCTCCGTGCTGTCAGGGGTGAGGAGAGCGATCTCTTGTTCATACTAAGTATGAACAATGATCGGTCTCCTCACCCAGGCAATCCCACCCCCCCCACAGTTAGAATCACTCCCTAGAGAACACAGTTAACCCCTTGATCGCCCCCTACTGTTAACCCCTTCCCTCCAGTAACATTTACACAGTAATCAGTGCATTTTTATAGCACTAATCGCTGAATAAATGCCAATGGTCTCAAAAATATGTCAAAAGTGTCCGATATGTCCGCCATAATGTTGCAGTCCTGATAAAAATCGCAGATCACCGCCATTACTAGTAAAAAATAATAATAATAAAAATGCCATAAATCTATCCCCTATTTTGTAGACGCTATAACTTTTGCGCAAACCAATCAATATACGCTTATTGCGATTTTTATTACCAAAAATATGTAGAAGAATACATATCGGCCTAAACTGAGAAAAAAATTCACTTTTAAAAAAAAAAAATGGGATATTTATTATAGCAAAAAGTACAAAATATTGTGTTTTTTTCAAAATTGGCGGTCTTTTTTTGTTTATAGCGCAAAAAATACAAACCGCAGAGATGATCAAATACCACCAAAAGAAATCTCTATTTGTGGGAAAAAAAGGACGTCAATTTTGTTTTGGTACAGCGTCGCACGACCGCGCAATTGTCAGTTAAATCGACGCAGTGCCGTATCGCAAAAAATGGCGTGGTCATTGAGCAGCCAAATCTTCCGGGACTGAAGTGGTTAAAAAGAGGGGTTTAGTTTTCACACATTTGCAAATACATAAGCTGTAAAGCCACTTTACGGAACCCCAGGATTATCTGCAGTCTTAACTCTGTAAATGTATGAGAGCCTCCATGTATTTGCAAATGTGTGCTAACTAAACCCCTGTTTTGTTTTTTTGTTTTTGCAAATTGCTAGGAGAATTTGGTTGGTTGCAGGCTGGCTGGTGAGTTGAGCTGGGAGTTTTCTTCTACAAGAACCACTGTATATGGTTATAATATCTAAGGCATTGGAGGCTTTGCTGCTTGTACTCTTCAATCATGACACAGTAATACTGGTTCCACAACTGCAGTAACACAGAATTGTAGGAAAGAAGACCATGATTAAGCAAGCTTCATCCCCAGCCATGCACATTAGTCATCTTGCTAGACAATAACAGTTCCATGTTTCTGGTAAATGGAGATTATGGGAAAATATGGCCGCAGCAGTCATGATAATATATAATATTATGTTTTGTGCTAAAGAAACTTAAAGTAGTTGTAAACCCTGTTGAGTTTTTTTTTTTTTTAACTAACCTGCAAGACAAAGCTATAATGAGCTAGTATGACTAGCATACTAGCTCATTATGTACCACTTACCTTAGATCGGGGCCCCCGAAGTCGTCCGTGTCCCTCCGCTAGCCGCATCCATCGCTGCGGCGATAGCCGGAATGTTACTTCCGGGTATCGCCGCTGCAGCCAATCACAGCGCCGCTCCGGCGCTGTGATTGGCCGGAGCGGCGAAGACGTGACTCCGCGCATGTGCGCGTGAGCTGTCGAATTCAGCTACGTCATCGAATGTTGCGACCTAGCCGAATTTGTGAATGGGGTTAACCCCATGCGCATACGCGTGACGTCAGCGTCGCCGCTTTTAAATGCAAATATCTCCTTAACCGTGTAGGTTAAGGAGATATTTCATGCACCTACAGGTAAGCCTTAATCTAGGCTTACCTGTAGGTGTTTGTTTATAAAGTGGGTTTACAACCACTTTAAAGGAAAAGAAAGATAAAAAATAAGAACGCATTAAAGTGGTTGTAAACCCACTTATGTAACTTGCATCTACAGGTAAGCCTAGATTAAGGCTTACCTGTAGGTGCAAGAAATATCTCCTAAACCTACACGGTTTAGGAGATATTTTACAAAAAAGAATGCACCGTTGTCTACGGCGCATGCGCACCGTAGACAACGGCGCATTCATAGGGTTAATCCCATTCACAAATCGGGCTTAGCCGGATTTGACGGCTCCCGCGCGCATGTGCGGAGTCACGTCTTCGCCGCTCCGGCCAATCACAACGCCGAGCGGCGCTGTGATTGGCTGGAGCGGCGATACCCGGGAGTAACATTGCGGCTGGAGAGGGAGACGAGGACAGCTTCGGGGGCCCCGATCTAAGGTAAGTGATGCATAATGAGCTAGTATGCTAGTCTTGCAGGTGGGATTAAAAAAAAAAAAAAACATTACCAGGGTTTATAACCACTTTAAAGCAACAATAAAATGAATCAATTAACCACTTGACCTCAGGAAGATTTACCCCCCTTCATGACCAGGCCATTTTTTTCAATACGGCACTGCGTTAATTTAACTGACAATTGCGCGGCCATGCGACGAAGTACCCATAATAATAGATTTCTTTTGGTGGTATTTTTTTATCCAGTAACTTTTTTTATTGATTTTTTTTATATACACAAACAATATACTACATACATACAACCCAGATACAGATACAAACAGGTATATTACATCAATAAAAAAAACAAAAAAAAGACATGGTATTTGATCAACTCTGCGGTTTTTATTTTTTGTGCTATAAACATAAGACCAACAATTTTGAAAAAAAAAAAAACAATATCTTTTTACTTTCTGTTATAAAACATATCCAATAAAAAAAATTGAAAAATCTAATTTCTTCATCAATTTAGGCCAAAATGTGTTCTGCTACATATTTTTGGTTAAAAAAATCCCAATAAGCGTATATTCATTGGTTTGTGCAAAAGTTATAGCGTCTAAAAACTCTGATATATATGCTGGAATTTGTATTTATTTATTTATTGGTGGCGATCAGTGACTTATAGCGGGACTGCAACATTGCGCTGACAAACTGACACTAACTGACACTTTTGACACTTTGTTGGAACCAGTGACACTAATACAGTGATCAGTGCTAAAAATATGACCTGTCACTGTACTAATGACACTGGCTGGGAAGGGGTTAAACATCTAGGGCGATCAAAGGGTTAAATTTGTGCCTAGCCGGGGTTTTTGTGTTCTTTGTTGTGCTTTTACTAAAGGGATGTGATGGATTTTATTCAAACAAAATCCATCACATTCCTCCCTGTAATCATGTTTATATACTATACGTGATTCTGCACAAAACAGTGGCCCTGTAGCAGAAAATGTGCTATGGGCGAAGTGGTTAACAGACTAAACTGTCCAGCAAAAGTGGCAGTTGGAGAGTTGAGACAAACCATTTACCACTGAAAGGGGTTTCTTACATTGGTCAGATTTACTGTAATTATCAGTGTATAACACTCACTTTTTCCTCCTGAAAATAGAGGGCAAATCATGGGTGCGTGCAATATTTACCTGGCTGCCTCTGGGAGGGGGGGGGGGGGTGGGTGGGTGGACTGACGAGCGCCGTTGGATTACACATAGCCGGGATCTTCTGTTTACTCGGCGCTCAGTCACACACAGTCCCGCCTTCTGGACGGCTCTAAGGATAGATGTCACATGTCCTGGCATTAGACCAGTGTTCTGTCTATCATAGGAGCTTCCCAGGAGGCGGGACTGAGTGCAGAGTAAACAGGAGATCCCTCTGTGTAATCTGGCAAATGCGAGGCTGCAGATGGGCACTGATCAGGCTGCATTGATGGGCAATGGTGAGCCTGCAGATGGGCACTGATCAGGCTGCAATGATGGGAAATGCTCAGGCTGCAATGATGGGCAATGGCAAGGCTGCAGATGGGCACTGATCAGGCTGCAATGATGGGCAATGTTGAGGCTGCAGATGGGCACTGATCAGGCTGCAAAGATGGGCAATGGCAAGGCTGCAGGTGGGCACTGATCAAGCTGCATTGACGGGCAATGGAGAGGCTGTAGATGGACACTAATCATGCTACAATGATGGGCATTCCTCAGGCTGCAATGATGGGTAATGTTGAGGCTGCAGATGGGCACTGATCAGGCTGCAATGATGGGCACTAACCCTTATTTTGCTTCAAAGTTCTTGATTTAAAATTTACGTTTTTTTCCTGAAACTTCCCTTGAAAAATTAAGGTAATTCATTTATGTAAAACCTTTATCCTAAAAGGAGTTGTTGTTAAAGTCCAAATAAATCTACTAGTGCATCTAACACTCCCCTTTCCCCAGATTGACAATGCTTCTGTCAGGAGGTGTGTTACTGGCTGGATCACCAGGTAAAAATAAAGGAAAAAAAAAACTAAAAAAATAAAACTAGTGCAGCCACCACATATTTTTAAGCAGTATTAAACCCAAAGCCAACCATATTATATTGCAGCTTATCAATCATTAAAGATGTGGTGGCTGCATCAGTTTTCTTTTCTTTGGTTTTATTCCCTTTGTTTTCACCTGGTGATCTGGCCAGTAACACACCTCCTGTATTAGTGAGATACAACTCTGTAGGAATGAGCACAGGAGGCACAGCACGCAGCAGTGTTGTTAGTCTGGTTGGGAAGGGGGGTGTTAAACGTATTAGCTGCAGATTTAAACACACTAACAAATTGAAGCCAAACTCCAGCTCACAATTTATAAGCAGTTACAGCAAACAGTTTGTTTTTCCTTTTGATAAGACCTGGTTCACACCGATGCGTTTTTAGTTTTTTTGTAGAAACACACTACAGTTCATTTAACATGGTTTCCTATGGGACACGTTCACATCTATGCTTTTTTCATCCGCTGCATTTTTGTAAAGGGTCTGGGACTTTTTTTAAACGCATAACGGTGCGTTTTTGGTTCAACAGACCTCAATGAAAGGAAGACGCTGCAGAAAAGCATGCAGTGCATTTTTTACGTGTTTTTGATGTGTTTTGCATTTTTGTTCATCTGCCCAATAACAAATTGCTCAAAAAATATAAAGCATAAAAAACGCATGTGCAAAGGCGCAAAACACACCACAAATGCACTGCAGAAACCGATTAAAAGCAAACTGCATAGGTGTGAACCAGGCCTTTAGGTTTTACATTAAAAAGTAAAAACGTATCATTTTGATTACCCCTTGCAGTGTTTAGTGATTTGTTTCATCCATGTAAACTGATTGCTTTCTGCTGGAGAGCTTGAGCTTTTGAAAAACAACAGACTTGCTGGCCAGATTGCCAGATGAAAATAAAAGAAATAAATAAAAAAAAGAAAACATCTAATGCCGCGTACACACGACCGTTTTTCATGACGAGAAAAATGAATTTTTTTTATTTGGTCATTAAAAATGATCGTGTGTGGTCGTGTGTGGGCTCCAGAGCATTTTTCATGACGTGAAAAATGACCATTAAAAATTTGGAACATGCTTTAATTTTCTCGTCGTATTTCACCTCGTCGGTTTTTTCGTCATGAAAAACGGCCGTGTGTAGCTTTAACGACGTGAAAAAAATGCACATGCTCAGAAGCAAGTTATGAGACGAGATTCATTCTGGTAAAACTAGCGTTCGTAATGGAGATAGCACATTCGTCACGCTGTAACGGACTGAAGAGCACGAGGCTGAAAAGCGCGAATCGTCTCTCACCAAACTTTACTAACACGAGGATCAGCAAAAGCAGCCCAGAGGGTGGCGCCATCAGAATGGAACTTCCTCTTTATAGTGCCGTCGTACATTTCGTACGTCACCGCGCTTTGCTCGAGCATTTTTTTTCACGATCGTGTGTAGGCAAGGCAGGCTTGAGAAGAATCACGTCGAGAAAAACGTCGTTTTTTTCAATGACATTAAAAACGGTCGTGCGTACGCAGCATAAGAACTGGTAAGCTGCAATATAATAAATGCTTTCTTTTGGGTCCATTACTGCTTTAAAGTGTTACTAAATCCACAACAGTAAAATCATGTCTGTATATGCAGTAAAGCATGCTTGTTATACTTACTGTGGAACCTAAGGGGTTAATCCTACGCATTGTATAAAAAGGCTGTTTGATCCTGTCTTCTCTGATCCTCCCATTCTTTCCCAGTCTCCAATCCATCTCCTGATAGTACAGAGCCTTGGGGGTACTCTGCACATGCTCAGTTTGATGTGTATTGCTCGTTTTTTTTTTTCTTGGGATAGTGCATGTGATCAGCACTAGACATGTGCAGAACGAAAAAATGAGTTTTGTTACGTTTCAGTTCGTTATTTCCATAAATTTGTTCAGTTAAATTTGTTTAATTTGTTTAACCTCTTGCTTACTGGGCACATAAACCCCCTTCCTGCCCAGGCAAAATTTCAGCTTTCCGCACGGTCACGCTTTGAATGACAATTGCGCGGTCGTGCGACGTGGCTCCCAAACAAAATTGACGTCCTTTTTTCCCAAAAAATAGAGCTTTCTTTTGGTGGTATTTGATCACCTCTGCGGTTTTTATTTTTTGCGCTATGAACCAAAAAAGAGTGACAATTTTGAAAAAAAACACAATATTTTTTGATTTTTGCTATAATAAATATCCCAAATTTTTTTTTTTTTAAAAGATTTTTTTCTCAGTTTAGGCCGATATGTATTCTTCTACATATTTTTGGTTAAAAAAAATCCCAATAAGCGTATAGTGATTGGTTTGCGCAAAAGTTATAGCGTCTACAAAATAGGGGAAAGAATTCAGATTTTTATTTATTTATTTTTTTACTAGTAATGGCGGTTATCTGCGATTTTTGTCAGGACTGCGATATTGCGGCGGACACATCGGACACTTTTGACACATTTTTGGGACCATTCACATTTATACAGCGATTAGTGCTATAAAACTGCACTGATTACTGTATAAATGTGACTGGCAGGGAAGGGGTTAACACTAGGGGCGAGGAAGGGGTTAAATGTGTGCCCTGGGAGTGATTACTACTGTGGGGGGAGGGGACTCACTGGGGGAGGTGACCGATCTGTGTCCCTATGTACAAGGGACACAGCATCGGTCTCCACTCCCTGAGAGGACGTGGATCTCTGTGTTTACACACACACAGATCCACATCCTTGTCTGTGTACCGGTCGATCACGGGTACTTGGCAGACATTGCGGCCGCCAGGCACGCGCATCGGCATCTCAGTGATGCGCCGGGCACGCGCGCGCGCCGCCGGCGGCGCTCGCGCGTCCCCCAGTGGCCGGAGGAGCGGAGGCCGTATAATGACGGCCTCCCGGCATTTTAGAACCACATTGCGGCCGTCATTTGTCGTATGGCGGGCGCAAAGTGGTTAATTCATTTTTGGAATTTGTTTTGTTTATTTGTTTTTGAATCGAATAACGAAAATTTGTCTTAATTTTAATTCGGAATGAAACGAACCACACATGTCTAATCAGCACAGGGCCAATCATTCAGCACTGTCCAGACAGAGGGTGAGGGGTCCTACAGCCTCATAGGATAGTCAGAGGAGAATGAAATCTCCTACAAGCTTTAACCAGACACTGATAGAATTCACAAGACTTATATACTGCTGATGAGAAAAGGTATTTAGCAGTTTATATTTACTAAAATAATTGCATGTCCATGTTCTGTGTACTGTGGGAGACCAGATATAGTGAATGCAGGGTCCTGGGTTTAGGATTGGTAAGCTGCAATATATTACATTTTTGTTTTTAGATTTAATATCGCTTTGAGTATAGATGCATGTGTTGTTTATTAACTCTAAACTTTTGCATTAAGTGCTTAATATCGTGCCCTTTGTATGCTAATAACCAGTTTTATGTACTCTTTACTGCAAATATAGATTTTACAAACATTTGAAGGAAACATTTATATGTCTATGCCATCATGGTTTTATATATATATATATATATATATATATATATATATATATATATATATATATATATATATATATTTATTTATTTTTTCCTCTTAATCTCCTGAAACTTTTATCCATGAATGCTGTTAAAACATCTTTAACATAAAGCGGGTTTATGAAAGCGGTGTAATTTCGATATAGTGGCCCTTTAACTGCCAGCAATAAATCCATTGTCAAGTCATCACATCTCAGTTCTGCATTGGAGAGATGAAATCCTCTAATAACTTTGTTACCTATTTAAGGCGGTATGGCAGATTGCAGCATTGCCTTGACGTACTTTATCAGAAAGGAAAAGCAGAAAAACAGACTTTACATCTGGAAATTATCTATTGCGAGTTGGACGTGGAACTCTCCTTTACTGGAGGACATCAAATTTAAACAAAACAGTCCACGTGCCATCAATCTTTAAGACTTTTTCTCTTGCTTTCAAGTGCCTTTGAAACAGACAGGATTACTGACCTGCTTCTAGAAGGAATGTGATACATATTTGTATTCTGCTTCCTGCAGCGGTTTCTCCTGGACCCAAATCCCCCTTTCATTCATTATATATAACTATCTACATAAGCTTTTTTTTTTCATACAGTATTTCTCAATCTCTTATATTGCAAAATAGGGAGGATTAAAGGGTCAGTTTACCCAGAAATAATTTTTTGGTTATTGGTGGAGCGTGTACCTTAGGGTTGCCACCTTTTCTTCAAGTCAAACCCGAACACTTTAGCGGCGCACAGCAGTTTTTTATTTTATTTTATAGTATAAAATTTACATATATTTTGCTATTAAAGTGGTTGTAAACCCACTTATGCAACTTGCACCTACAGGTAAGCATAGATTAAGGCTTACCTGTAGGTGCAAGAAATATCTCCTAAACCTACACGGTTTAGGAGATATTTGCTAAAAATTACATGCATCGTTGTCTACGGCGCATGCGCGCTGTAGATAGCGGCTCATTCATAGGGTTAATCCGCATGCGCGGAGTCACGTCTTCGCCGCTCCGGCCAATCACAGCGCCGGAGCGGTGCTGTGATTGGCTGGAGCGGCGATACCCGGAAGTAACCTTCCGGCTATTGCCGCAGCGATGGCTGCGGCTGAAGAGGGAGACAAGGATGGCTTCGGGGGCCCCGATCTAAGGTAAGTGATGCATAATTAGCTAGTATGCTAGTCATACTAGCTCATTATGCCTTTGTCTTGCAGGTTGTTTTTAAAAAAAAATATTTTTTTACAGGGTTTTTAACCACTTTAAATAACATTTCTGATCATATGAAGTTAAGAACAAGAGTCCCCCTTTACATCTGAGTCCACAGAGTTCTCCTTTTACATCTGATCTCGCAGAGTTCCCTTTCACTGTAAGAGGGGACTCTACAGACTCTGATGTAAGGGAGAACTCTGGGGACTCTAACATAAGGGATCCTCTGGGAACCCTGATTAAAGGGGGAACATTGAGAACTCTGATGTATGGAGAAGACTCTGATGTAAGGGGAAACACTGTGGCCTCTGGTGTAAAGGGAAATCTGATGTAAGGGGTGCTCTGAGAACCCTGATTTGCTTTAGTGTACTCACTCAGAGGCAGGAGAGAGAAGGGGGAGACTTCAGTCACAAACAGGGATGGGTGGTGAGCTTACTCACTCCTTGGCAGTCAGCACCTCTCATCCAGATGTATCTGAGGCTACTGGACTTCAAATTTCCGACTCCAACTTACTTTCCTATTCTGAGGCACAGCGCCGGGGATTGGAGTGTGGGCAGACACAGAGGGGTAGGGGTGGGGGGAAGAGGCGCAGATCGGGCCCTCTCTTCTCTCCTGTCTGTGTGTGTGTGTGTGTGGGGGGGGGGGGGGGTTGTTAGTGCTGGCTTTGGGCAGTGTAAAAGAGTGTAACAGACACTCTCAGCTTAAACAACTGCAACCAGCAACCCTGCTGAAAAGCCATAGTCCAGTCTAAATAATGTGTTCGGGGGTCAGGTAGTCTGAGACCCGGACGCATGATTCCAAACCCGAACTGTCCGGGTGAATCCTGGACAGGTGGCAACCCTAGTGTACCTTTCAGCTTTCTGAAATAATAAAGAGGGACACCTTGCAGCACACCGTATGCAGGCAAAGGACATGTCTCTGCCCCCAGTTACATGGACCACAAAAATCTAATATGCAGAAAATTATTGGCTAAACCAGGGGTCTCCATACTTTCTAGAGAAAGGGCCAGTTTACTGTCCTTCAGACTTTAGGGGGGGCCGGACTGTGCCCTGTGGAAATAAACAATGCCCGATCTTTGGTATTAGCAGGAGAAATAGTTGGTGTTAATGGGAGGCATAGTGGCCCATTCTTGTTGTCAGTGGAAAGAATTATACCCCATTGTTGGAGTCATTGGAAGCAATAGTGCCCCATTGTTGGTATCAGTGGGAGGAATAATGCCCCATCATTGGTATCAGTGGAAGAAAGAGTGCCCAAATGTTGGTGTCAGAGGCAGGAAAAATGCCTCAAGGGCCGGATAAAGGCAAGCAAAGGGACATAGCCGGTCCTGCAGGGCTGCAGTTTGGAGACCAATGGGCTAAACCATGCAAGTGCTTTTTAAATCTCAATGTAGCACTCATTCCCATAGGAGCCTACAGTTTAGGTCCCTAGGCTCTTTCCCTGTGGCTGTGGAGCCAGGCACACAGTCACAGTCACTCTTTTGGCTCAATAGTAAGCCTAGAGATAGGATTTTGTAGCACTTACTCTACTGGGGGAGAACCTGGGCAAATTTCCACATGCCTCTTATTGGAGTAAGTTCTACATGTGGGGGCTCAGTCCTGGATTTTCCCTAAGAATATCTGTCAGAAGAACTGGCAACACTGCCAATGTTCATCTGGCAAACTTCTGTGCGCAATGGCCTTACGCAGATGCATGATGACGTGAACCGGTGAACGCGCTTGCGCAATGGCGCACGCACAGCGTAACAGATGCTTGCCTATATAAACCTGCTGCTGTGAGCACTAGATTGCTGGATTATCATCAGCTCCCCTGTGTTCCCTGTGCTTCTGTGTATCCTGATCCTTGGACCTCCCATTACCGACCTGGCTTGTCTTGACCTGCTTATCCTGATCTCCTGGTTTGACCTCTGGATTGTATTTTTGACTCTGCTCCTGCTTGCTCCATTGTGTTTGACCCCGGCTTGGCTCACCGACTCTGCTATCGTCTGTCTAGTCTGTCTAACCATGTATGACCCTGGCTTGTTCCAGTTCTTGCACCTGAATCTGCTACTGACTGATCCACTGTGTATGACCCCTGGCCTGCCTCCTGGTTCTGCTTCCGGTCTGTCCTGCTACCAAGTACGTTTGGTGCCACCCAAGCACACCTGCCCTACAGAGGGATAGTAGCAGCACACCGTCTCAGGGAACTCTCACACCAGTCTGTATAATGCCTTTGGGTAATTGGATCCCTCCTTACAATATCTTCCAGACACCTCTCCTGTGATACTAGACCAGATTTCCAGACAAAGTCCCTCAGTCAGTTCCAGCGAATTTGAGCAGAATAGCCCCCCCCACCCCCAGCTAGCATAGCAGGGAGCTTGATGAGCAGCAGACACTGTGCAGGTCTGCCCAGAAGGGCAGCAGCCCTTTGGACTGGGATCTCCTCCTCTAGAGCAAGAACCTTTCTGTTGCTATTTATGCTCCTTCCCAGCCACCATCTGGGCACCTCTCCCCAGGGATTAGCCAGGGCTGCATAAATATTCAGCAACTGACAAGACCGGGACGTCATCACGCACAAGAATCACTTGGAATTTTTCATGCTCCTATTGCTGGCTTGGGGAATATTCCTATATGCGCATATCTGTCTACATTTATAAGTGCGATTTCATGCTTAATAAAGAGTGTTTTTGATGCGGTTTGCACTATGAGAGATGTCTATCTGTTTGCTTCACATGGATATACGTCAAGTATCCTTCTTTTCCTTTGAAATAGATTAACACTTCTAATTTATACTTTATTTATTTCACTATGGATTAATCATTTCTTATACATTTTTATGTTCAGTGTATTTGAGCTTCTTCAAAGGGAGACTTTTACTTTCTGCTCACTGTGGACTTTTCTTTGCACATTTATTGTGAATTATTTTTCCTATCATATTTTTGTCACTCTATGGACATTACAAAAATTATACAGTGCAAAAAAAAAATATGCAAAGAGTTTTTATTATCAATTTAATTGATCATTTTGTGTTCACTGGCACACACATAGCGCAGCAAGTATACCATTATGCTAGTGTTCATTAGAGAGGATATCCTCTTTTGTGTTTGCTGCTCATTATAAATTTACACACAAATTTGTGCGTTTTTTACCATTTTGCTTTATTTAACCACCTCAGCTCCGGAAGGTTTACCCCCCTTCATGACCAGGCCATTTTTTTGCGATACGGCACTGCGTTTCTTTAACCGCTTGCCGACCATCGCACGACGATATACGTCGGCAGAATGGCACGGACAGGCAGACGTCCTCTTTAAAAAGTGGCATTGTGGAAGCCTGCCGCGAGCTCTGTGAGTCCGACCATGAGTCCCGCGGACTCGATGTCCGTGGGGATACCCGTGATCGTCTCACGGAGAGGAACAACAGGGAAATGCTGATGTAAACAAGCATTTCCCCAGTCTTCCTAGTGACAAGGACACTGATCACAGCTCCCTGTAATCGGGAGCGGTGATCAGTGTCATGTCACACACAGCCCATCCCCTCTACAGTTAGAAGCACTCCCTAGGACACACTTAACCACTTTCAGCGCCCCTAGTGGTTAACTCCTTCACTGACAGTGTCATTTTTATAGTAATCAGTGCATATTTATAGCACTGTCCGCTGTAAAATGACAATGGTCCCAAAATCTTGTCAAAAGTGTCCGATGTGTCCGCCATAATGTCGCAGTCACGATAAAAATCGCTGATCGCCGCCATTACTAGTAAAAAAAAAAAAATATTAATAAAAATGCCATAAAACTCCTCCATTCAAACAGCTGAGATGGATGGAGGAATCCCCTCCACCAGGACATTGAATTCTGACAGCGGGACCCGGTACTGTTGGGATAAACTAATCAGTGGCTGCAACAAAGGTTTTCCAGCATCTTACTTTGACTGAGGTTGATCAAACGATTGATTCTGCAAAGCAGACATGACCTGATCAAAACTGGCTGTTCCCTGACGAATTTTGATCGGTGTATGGCCACTTACATCAGTCCCTGCCCTCAAGAGGCCTTAATGTAACAAAAATTTTAATTGAAGTGCCACACCACTGCTAAGAGATGCAGATACAAAATTATTCTGATAAAGGGGGGCATTTAACCACTTGCCGACCTCCGCACGCCGATGTACGTCGGCAGAATGGCAGGGTGCGCAAATGGCCCGCGATCGTGACACGGAGAGCCAGAACGGGGAGATGCCTATGTAAACAAGGCATTTCCCAGTTCTGCCTAGCCACATGATGGGGATCTACTGCTCCCTGTGATCTCAGTCATGTACTAGTGAGCCAATCTCCCCTACAGCTAGAACACAGTGAGGGAACACATTTAACCCCTTGATCGCCCCCAGTGTTAACCCCTTCCCTGCCAGTGACATTTACACAGTAATCAGTGCATTTTTATAGCACTAATCGCTGTATAAATGCCAATGGTCCCAAAATAGTGTCAAAAGTGTCCAATCTATCCGCCGCAATGTTGCAGTCATGATAAAATTCCCATTACTAATAAAAAAAAAAAAGAATAATAAAAATGCCATAAATCTATCCCCTATTTTGTAGACGCTATAACTTTTGCGCAAACCAATCAATATACGCTTATTGCGAAATAGCAAAAAGTAAAAAAAAATATATATATATATATATTTTTTTAATTCGCTCTTTTTTTATTTATAGCGCAAAAAATAAAAACCGCAGAGGTGATCAAATACCATCAAAAGAAAGCTTTATTTGTGGGAAAAAAAAGGACGTCAATTTTGTTTGGGTGCCACGTCGTACGGCCGCGCAATTGTCAGTTAAAGCGATGCAGTGCCGTATCGCAAAAAATGCTCTGGTCAGGAAGAGCCCCTTCCGGGGCTGAAGTGGTAAAATGCGTTTCCTGGGACCAAGCATGTCCCCTTGTCAGGGCTTGATTAACAGCATTGTGAATAGACTAGAAGTGAACTAATGTTAAATGTTAAAGGGGTTGTAAAGGAAAAAAGTTTTTTCACCTTAATGCATTAAGGTGAAAAAACATCCGACAATACCGCCCCCCCCCCGAGCCCCCGTTTTACTTACCTGAGCCCTCGAAAGTTCCGCGCTCGGCCCAGACATCCTCCTCGTCGTTGATTGGCTACAGTGGATGGATTGAAAGCAGCGCAGCCATTGGCTGGTGCTGCTGTCAATCACATCCAATGACGCGGCGTGCCGGGGGGCGGGGCCGAGTGATACAGTGAGCGTCAATAGCCGCTGGCTGTATCATTGGAGCATGCCCGTAATCACGCTCGCTCGCTCGCATATAAGTGGTGAGTTATTGCGAGGAGGAGCCGAGACAGCCGCCGAGGGACCCCAGAAGACGTGGATCAGGGCCACTCTGTGCAAAACGAGCTGCACAGTGGAGGTAAGTATGACATGTTTGTTATTTTTTTAATTATTTCTTTACAAACCCTTTAATGTTGATTTCTACAGTGTGATAACAAGCACAGGCCTTGCCAGCGGCTGGTTTTGGCACTCTTGGACCCTGGAAACCTGTTGGCTACTTTTTTTAAATGTCCCTTTGACTTTTATCAGAATAGTTTTTGTTACATTACACCACAAGCCAAGGAGACTGTGGAGATTCTCTGGGGTGTAGAAGCCACCTGCCCAGAAACCAAATCATTTACATCAACATCAATACTTTAAAGCAGTATTAAACCCCAAACCAAAAATTTCAATTATTGCAGCTTACCAATCATTAGATGTGGCGGCTTCATTAGTTTTCTTTTCTTTGGCTTTTTTTACTCTGTTTTCACCTGGTGATCTGGCCAGTAACACCTCCTGTATTAGAGTGTCCCCCTCACTCTGGATGAAGGAGCATGGGAGGCACAGCAGACAGAATCATTGTCAGTCTGGGGGGAGGGGAGTGTTAAATGTATCAAGAGATTTAGGCTGGGTTCACATATAAGCCGCATGTGGCTCACAGCAGGGGTCCGGTGCATCCTGGTTCACCGTTTCAGGTCCAATTTCAGACCAAAATTGGCGCCACGGTGCCAGGAGAGGAAGTGGGAGCTGGGTACCTGTGAAAACTAGGTACCCGCTCCCCCCAAAAAAATTACATGCCAAATGTGGCATGTCAGGGGGTCAGGAGTACTTAAAGCGGAAGTTCCATTTTTGGATGGCACTCCGCTTTAAGTGGTTTGTCTCATCCCTGTAAACTGATACATTCAGCTGGAGAGCTTGCTGGATCACCGGATGAAAATAGAAGAAAAAAAGCCTGAAAAAGAAAAAGAATGCAGCCACCACATCTACAAATTGGTAAACTGCAGGCACCATGCACACCTCATTTTGTAGTTTGAAGCTGGAGGAAAAAAAACAATTATTCTCTATGTTAGTTCACATCTCCACTACAAGTCACCCTAAGCTCAAAAAACCTCTGGAGCTTTTTTTGTAGCTCGAATCAGGCAGATTGGAGTGTTTTTGAAGCTTTTTTGTCCCATATAAATGCATGTAAATGCTTAATTTAAGCGTTTTTGTGCGTTTTGTCGCACTTTTTTTTTACCATTTTCCTGCTCAAATGCAATAAATAAAAGTAAATAATAATAGATAAATAAATAAAAGAAATGAAAAATCTAACTCCAACCCTAATATTAACCCAAACCCTAACCCTAATCTCTATCTCTAAATAATAATTAATTAATTGACCCCTAACCTTTAAACCCTAACCCTTAACCCCTTACAAAAAAAGGTAAAACAAAATGATAAATAACTAATAATGAATAAATAATAATAAAAAACAGATGAAAAAGCTGAAAAACATAGCAACAAATGATGAAACAGATGATATTTTTCTTTATTGGCTACCGTATATGCTCGAGTATAAGCTGAGTTTTTCAGCACATTTTTTTTGTGCTGAAAATGCCCCCCACAGCTTATACTCAAGTCTGTGTCCATCTTCAAATTTGTGCGCCTGATCCCGGGCAGTAGTGATGAGCCGAACACCCCCGGGTTCGGTTCGCACCAGAACCCGCGAACGGACCGAAAGTTCGCACGAACATTAGAACCCTATTAAATACAATGGATGCGAACGTTCGGATTCTAAAGTGCTAATTATAACGACTATTATCCATGTTATTGTCCGAAACAGAGTTTGGGAACCCGGCTTCTGCACCAGGGGACATGTATCAATGCAAAAAGAAGTTTTAAAAACGGACGTTTTCCTGGAGCAGTCATTTTAATGATGCATAAAGTGAAAAAAAAAGTCAAATATTCCTTTAAATATTGTACCTGGGGGGTGTCTAAAGTATGCCTGTGAAGTGCCACGTGTTTCCCGTGTTTAGAACTGTCCCTGCACAAAATAACATTTCTAAAGGGAAAAAAGCCATTTAAAACTGCTTGCAGCTTTAATGCAATGTCTGGTCCCGGTAATATGGATGAAAATCTTTAGGAAAAATGGCATAGCTACCCCATCAACCCCCCCCCCCCCACCCCAGCCCATTACCAGCCCCTTTGGGTCTTGTATGGATATTAAGGGGAACCCCGCACACAAAATAAAAAAGGACCTATATACTCTGAACAGCCGTATACAGGCGGTGCATACAAGACAGGGACTGTAGGTTTGTTCTTATGTAGAATCTGTTTGTAATTTTGAACAGCTGCATTGTTTAAGTGGAGCTCCATGCCAAATTCCTTTTTTTTAGCTTTTTGTAAAACATAGGGAACGGTTATCACCCCTGTCACATTTGTTTTGCTGTCTGTGCCCCTGTTCAGAACATTTCACCTCACTTTGCGTCCCAATGACAACTGTTTTTGAAATGTGGTGTTTTTATTGAAACAAGGATTGGTGATAAAGCATCAGTAGAGAGGAGACACCTTTCTCCCATATTAATTCTTACAGGAGAGAATTTTCCTTCCAAGGGGTAGATTTCCTCTCACTTCCTGTTGTCTTCTTACGTTTGCAAGTAGTAGTAGTTTGTAAGTTGGATGTTTGAAAGTAGGGACCTTCCGTATATACTCTGCAGAAATTGGCCCCTTAGGTGTTGGTGTTGGCACAACACTGAAAGCACTCACAGTTATTCTTGGTGGGTGCTGGATCGCCCTGCTGTCAACTATAATATCAGGAATTGTAATAACATATAATTGTTGATCAGTGGTAGTAAAAATTGGGCCTTTGATGGTGGTGCTGGTGCCACAACACTGTAAGGCCTGACAGTTACTCTTGGTGGGCGCAGCAATGGTCCCTGCTGTGAATTATTAGATCAATAATTATAATTGCATGCCCCTGTTGAACAGGGGCTGAAAAATTGGGCCTTTGGTGGTGGTGGTGGTGGTGATGGTGGTGCTGGTGCCACAACACTGTAAGGCCTGACAGTTACTCTTGGTGGGCGCAGCAATGGGCCCTGCTGTGAATTATTAGATCAATAATTATAATTGCATGCCCCTGTTGAACAGGGGCTTAAAAATTGAGCCTTTGGTGGTGGTGGTGGTGGTGATGGTGGTGCTGGTGCCACAACACTGTAAGGCCTGACAGTTACTCTTGGTGGGCGCAGCAATGCTCCCTGCTGTGAATTATTCGATCAATAATTATAATTGCATGCCCCTGTTGAACAGGGGCTGAAAAATTGGGCCTTTGGTGGTGGTGGTGATGGTGGTGCTGGTGCCACAACACTGTAAGGCCTGACAGTTACTCTTGGTGGGCGCAGCAATGGGCCCTGCTGTGAATTATTAGATCAATAATTATAATTGCATGCCCCTGTTGAACAGGGGCTGAAAAATTGGGCCTTTGGTGGTGGTGGTGGTGGTGATGGTGGTGCTGGTGCCACAACACTGTATGGCCTGACAGTTACTCTTGGTGGGCGCAGCAATGGGCCCTGCTGTGAATTATTAGATCAATAATTATAATTGCATGCCCCTGTTGAACAGGGGCTTAAAAATTGGGCCTTTGGTGGTGGTGGTGATGGTGGTGCTGGTGCCACAACACTGTAAGGCCTGACAGTTACTCTTGGTGGGCGCAGCAATGCTCCCTGCTGTGAATTATTCGATCAATAATTATAATTGCATGCCCCTGTTGAACAGGGGCTGAAAAATTGGGCCTTTGGTGGTGGTGGTGGTGGTGATGGTGGTGCTGGTGCCACAACACTGTAAGGCCTGACAGTTACTCTTGGTGGGCGCAGCAATGGGCCCTGCTGTGAATTATTAGATCAATAATTATAATTGCATGCCCCTGTTGAACAGGGGCTGAAAAATTGGGCCTTTGGTGGTGGTGGTGGTGGTGATGGTGGTGCTGGTGCCACAACACTGTAAGGCCTGACAGTTACTCTTGGTGGGCGCAGCAATGGGCCCTGCTGTGAATTATTAGATCAATAATTATAATTGCATGCCCCTGTTGAACAGGGGCTTAAAAATTGGGCCTTTGGTGGTGGTGGTGGTGGTGATGGTGGTGCTGGTGCCACAACACTGTAAGGCCTGACAGTTACTCTTGGTGGGCGGAGCAATGCTCCCTGCTGTGAATTATTTGATCAATAATTATAATTGCATGCCCCTGTTGAACAGGGGCTGAAAAATTGGGCCTTTGGTGGTGGTGGTGGTGGTGATGGTGGTGCTGGTGCCACAACACTGTAAGGCCTGACAGTTACTCTTGGTGGGCGCAGCAATGGGCCCTGCTGTGAATTATTAGATCAATAATTATAATTGCATGCCCCTGTTGAACAGGGGCTTAAAAATTGGGCCTTTGGTGGTGGTGGTGGTGGTGATGGTGGTGCTGGTGCCACAACACTGTAAGGCCTGACAGTTACTCTTGGTGGGCGCAGCAATGCTCCCTGCTGTGAATTATTCGATCAATAATTATAATTGCATGCCCCTGTTGAACAGGGGCTGAAAAATTGGGCCTTTGGTGGTGGTGGTGATGGTGGTGCTGGTGCCACAACACTGTAAGGCCTGACAGTTACTCTTGGTGGGCGCAGCAATGGGCCCTGCTGTGAATTATTAGATCAATAATTATAATTGCATGCCCCTGTTGAACAGGGGCTTAAAAATTGGGCCTTTGGTGGTGGTGGTGGTGGTGATGGTGGTGCTGGTGCCACAACACTGTAAGGCCTGACAGTTACTCTTGGTGGGCGCAGCAATGCTCCCTGCTGTGAATTATTCGATCAATAATTATAATTGCATGCCCCTGTTGAACAGGGGCTGAAAAATTGGGCCTTTGGTGGTGGTGGTGGTGATGGTGGTGCTGGTGCCACAACACTGTAAGGCCTGACAGTTACTCTTGGTGGGCGCAGCAATGGGCCCTGCTGTGAATTATTAGATCAATAATTATAATTGCATGCCCCTGTTGAACAGGGGCTTAAAAATTGGGCCTTTGGTGGTGGTGGTGGTGGTGATGGTGGTGCTGGTGCCACAACACTGTAAGGCCTGACAGTTACTCTTGGTGGGCGCAGCAATGGGCCCTGCTGTGAATTATTAGATCAATAATTATAATTGCATGCCCCTGTTGAACAGGGGCTTAAAAATTGGGCCTTTGGTGGTGGTGGTGGTGGTGATGGTGGTGCTGGTGCCACAACACTGTAAGGCCTGACAGTTACTCTTGGTGGGCGCAGCAATGCTCCCTGCTGTGAATTAATCGATCAATAATTATAATTGCATGCCCCTGTTGAACAGGGGCTGAAAAATTGGGCCTTTGGTGGTGGTGGTGGTGGTGATGGTGGTGCTGGTGCCACAACACTGTAAGGCCTGACAGTTACTCTTGGTGGGCGCAGCAATGGGCCCTGCTGTGAATTATTAGATCAATAATTATAATTGCATGCCCCTGTTGAACAGGGGCTTAAAAATTGGGCCTTTGGTGGTGGTGGTGGTGGTGATGGTGGTGCTGGTGCCACAACACTGTAAGGCCTGACAGTTACTCTTGGTGGGCGCAGCAATGCTCCCTGCTGTGAATTATTAGATCAATAATTATAATTGCATGCCCCTGTTGAACAGGGGCTGAAAAATTGGGCCTTTGGTGGTGGTGGTGGTGGTGATGGTGGTGCTGGTGCCACAACACTGTAAGGCCTGACAGTTACTCTTGGTGGGCGCAGCAATGGGCCCTGCTGTGAATTATTAGATCAATAATTATAATTGCATGCCCCTGTTGAACAGGGGCTTAAAAATTGGGCCTTTGGTGGTGGTGGTGGTGGTGGTGGTGGTGCTGGTGCCACAACACTGTAAGGCCTGACAGTTACTCTTGGTGGGCGCAGCAATGGGCCCTGCTGTGAATTATTAGATCAATAATTATAATTGCATGCCCCTGTTGAACAGGGGCTTAAAAATTGGGCCTTTGGTGGTGGTGGTGGTGGTGATGGTGGTGCTGGTGCCACAACACTGTAAGGCCTGACAGTTACTCTTGGTGGGCGCAGCAATGCTCCCTGCTGTGAATTATTCGATCAATAATTATAATTGCATGCCCCTGTTGAACAGGGTCTGAAAAATTGGGCCTTTGGTGGTGGTGGTGATGGTGGTGCTGGTGCCACAACACTGTAAGGCCTGACAGTTACTCTTGGTGGGCGCAGCAATGGGCCCTGCTGTGAATTATTAGATCAATAATTATAATTGCATGCCCCTGTTGAACAGGGGCTTAAAAATTGGGCCTTTGGTGGTGGTGGTGGTGGTGATGGTGGTGCTGGTGCCACAACACTGTAAGGCCTGACAGTTACTCTTGGTGGGCGCAGCAATGGGCCCTGCTGTGAATTATTAGATCAATAATTATAATTGCATGCCCCTGTTGAACAGGGGCTTAAAAATTGGGCCTTTGGTGGTGGTGGTGGTGGTGATGGTGGTGCTGGTGCCACAACACTGTAAGGCCTGACAGTTACTCTTGGTGGGCGCAGCAATGGGCCCTGCTGTGAATTATTAGATCAATAATTATAATTGCATGCCCCTGTTGAACAGGGGCTGAAAAATTGGGCCTTAGGCACTGGTGGCACAACACTGCAACCCCTCACAGATACTGTACTTGGAGCACAGCAATGAGGCCTGTTGCAAAGTATTGCATCAAAAATTTTAATTACACGCCCCTGTTAAACAGGGGCTGAAAAATTGGGCCTTAGCCACTGGTGGCGTCACCCATAAACCAAAATGATCTTCCAAGCTATCATCGTTAATCGTATCATTGAGGAGGAGGAGGAGGATAGCCAGTCAACATAACAGCACAGGCACTCAGCATCAGCATCAGTCTTGAAGGGATGTGACATTTTAAAATCAATTAGTCTGTTATATCAGCATCTGGTGTGTGGTAGCTGGTGGTGATCCAAGACTGGTTCATCTTGATGAAAGTCAGTCGATCAACCGAGTCGGTGGACAGGCGCACCCTGTGATCCGTGACAAATCCTCCAGCAGCACTGAATGTGCGTTCTGAAAGAACGCTGGATGCAGGACAGGCCAGTAGCTCAATTGCATACTGTGCAAGCTCTGGCCAGTGATCCATCCTCAAGACCCAGTAAGCCAGAGGATTTTCGGTGGGGAAGGTGTCCAAGTCTGACCTTGCCCCTAGGTATTCCTGCACCATGTATATCAGACGCTGGCGATGGTTGCTGGAACCGATCATACTTTGGGGCTGCGGACTAAAGAATTGTCTGAACGCATCGGTCAGACGGCCACCTTCTCCACCGCTCCTTCTTTGACTGCCCGAAGCCTCAGCAACTCGTTGTCCAGGACCAGGAGTTTGTAACCTCCCAGTCTCTGGGAACGCGTTGCACAGACCTTTCTGCAAGGCCTCCCAGAGTTGTCTCATCCTCTGCTCCCTCTGCGACGGTACGATAAGGTCCGCAACCTTACCCTTGTACCGTGGATCAAGGAGAGTGGCCAGCCAGTAATGGTCCCTCTCCTTGATCCGAAGAATACGAGGATCCTTCCGCAGACTTTGCAGGATCAGGGAGGCCATGCAGCGTAGGTTAGCTGAGGCATTCAGTCCGGAGTCCTCTGGGTCACTAAGGACGACATGATCCGCAGCCACCTCCTCCCAGCCACGTACAAGTCCACTGGTTTCTTGGGACTGTAAATCATCCCTAAAAGACTGCTGCTGATGATGCTGAGTGCCAGCCTCCACCTCCATGCTGACACAATCCTCCTCCTCCTCCTCCTCCTCCTCTTCCTGTGCGATGGGTGGGACAGAAGGAACACTGTCTGGGTAAAGGGGGCCTTGAGAGGCAAGGAAGTCCTCCTCTTCCTGCCTCTGTTCTGCCTCAAGTGCCCTGTCCATTATTCCACGCAGCGTGTGCTCCAACAGGTGGACAAGAGGTACAGTGTCACTGATGCATGCACTGTCACTGCTCACCATCCTCGTGGCCTCCTCAAATGGTGCCAGGACAGTGCATGCATCCCTGATCATGCCCCACTGGCGTGGTGAAAAAAACCTGAGCTCCCCTGACCCTGTCCTGGTGCCGTAGTCGCACAGGTACTCATTGATAGCCCTCTGCTGCGTGTGCAGCCGCTGCAGCATGGCCAACGTTGAGTTCCACCTGGTGGGCATGTCACATATAAGGCGGTTCTTGGGCAGGTTCAACTCCTTTTGAAGCTCAGCCAGGCGAGCACTGGCATTATAAGATCTGCGGAAATGCACACAGACTTTCCTGGCCTGCCTCAGGACATCCTGTAAGCCCGGGTACCTGCCCAAGAACCGCTGCACCACCAGGTTAAGGACGTGAGCCATACAGGGCACATGGGTCAGTTGTCCCTGTCGGAGGGCGGAGAGGAGGTTGGTGCCATTGTCGCAAACCACCATTCCTGGCTTAAGCTGGCGTGGCGTCAACCACCTCTCGGCCTGCCCCTGCAGAGCAGACAGGACCTCTGCCCCAGTGTGGCTCCTGTCCCCCAAACACACCAGCGCAAGCACGGCATGGCATCTTTTTGCCTGCGTACTTGCGTAGCCCCTTGAACGCCTACGGAGCACCGCTGGTTCCGAGGACAAACCACAGGAAGAGGCCATGGAGGAAGAAGAAGAGGAGGGGGTGGAGGAGAGAGGTGTGTCACAACCAGTAGTAGCATTTTGGAGGCGTGGCGGTGGAACAACCTCCAACACTACTGCACCTTGTCCTGCATCCTTCCCAGCTGCCAAAAGAGTGACCCAATGGGCCGTGAAAGAAAGATAACGTCCCTGTCCATGTCTGCTGGACCATGAGTCAGCGGTAATATGCACCTTACCGCTGACCGCCCTGTCCAGCGAGGCCAAGACATTGCCTTCCACATGCCTGTAGAGAGCTGGAATCGCCTTCCGTGCGAAAAAGTGGCGTTTGGGAACCTGCCACTGAGGAACCGCACATTGCACAAACTCACGGAAGGGGGCCGAGTCTACCAACTGAAAAGGCAGCAGTTGAAGCGCTAGCAATTTAGCCAAGCTAGCATTCAACCGCTGGGCATGTGGATGGCTGGGAGTGAACTTCTTTCGACGGTCCAGCAGCTGGGGTAGGGAAATTTGCCTGCTAGAATCGGACGTTGGTGTACTGCTAGCAGAGTGCCCGCAAGTACTTGCCTGTGACACACCTAATTCTACACCTTCATTCCTCTCAGAGCAGGTTTCAGAGAGGAGTGAAGGTATAGTGGGGTTGGAGATCCCAGCTGATGCGGTGCAAGAAGAGGTCAGCTTTGTTCTTTGGTGTGGGTCTTTAAGGTAGGCTTGCCAACGAGTGGCATGGCAGGTCAACATATGTCTGATCAAGCATGTGGTGCCCAAGCGGCTGATGTTTTGGCCACGCGATATACGCTTGAGACATATGTTGCAAACAGCAGCTGTGCGATCTGATGCACTCGCCTCAGAAAAGGCCCACACCAAATAACTTTTTGAATGACGGGCAGAGGCAGCGCCCTGCACAGGCGGAGCTCTGCGGTGTGATTCCGTCGGTGTGCTGCCCATACGCTGGCCACTCAAGGGCATCCTGCCTCGTTGGAGATGTGCCTCCTCCTCATCCTCCTCCTCCTCCTCTCTCCTATTAGGCACCCACGTGGAGTCAGTGACCTCATCATCCCCTCCCTCCTCATCACTGGAGCCAATCTGGCAGTATGCTGCAGCTGCTGGAACATGACTGCTAGATTGGTGTCCTTCTTGAGCATCCCCTCTCTCTGCTCTCACGCTGCTGCCTTCCTCTAGCTGGGTATCATCATCAGATCCTTCCAAACGCTGGGCATCCTCCTGGAGCATGTACCCAACACTGTGCTCAAACAGTTCGGGGGACTCCTCAGGAGGAGGACATGGTGGGTCTAGGGAAGGATTGACTAATGAAGATAATGATACCAGAGAAGAGGACGCTTTGGCAGCTGCTTTGCCAGTACCCTGAGCCTGGGTGAGAGAGGATGAGGAGGATGAGGTGGGCTTGGTCATCCACTCTACCAAGTCTTCGGCATGATGTGGCTCAACATGTCCAGCTGCCGAAAACAAGGACAAGCGTGTCCCATGGCCATGTGCTGATGACAATGCACCGCGTCCACAACCAGCACTGTTGCCCCCAGACACAGAGCCTGCTTGCCCTCTTTTTTTGCCTCCTGACTGTCTGCCTCTCCTTGGTTGCCTTCCAGACATTTTAATTGATGGCCTGCAGGGAGATGTGGAAAAAGAGCAATAAGGGCTACCTTCAGGTGTATACTGTGCAGGAGGCTTAGCAACAATGACACTGACACTGTCCCCTGCCTATCCTTCTCTGTCCCTAAACACAAGGATTGAAAATATGGTTCAGCAAAATAGTTTTAGAACAGAATAGCACACTGACACTTTCCCTCACTGTCCTACTCTGTCCCTCCCTACAAACAAGATTTAGCACAGAATAGCACACTGATAATTTCTACGAGTGTCCTTCTCTGTCCCTAAACTCAAGGATTGAAAATATGGAACAGCAAAATTGGTTTAGAACAGAATAGCACACTGTCAGTTTCACTCACTGTACCTCTCTGTCCCTCAACTCAAGGATTGAAAATATGGTTCAGCAAAATAGTTTTAGAACAGAATAGCACACTGACACTTTCTCTCACTGTCCTACTCTGTCCCTCCCTACAAACAAGATTTAGCACAGAATAGCACACTGATAATTTCTACGAGTGTCCTTCTCTGTCCCTAAACTCAAGGATTGAAAATATGGAACAGCAAAATTGGTTTAGAACAGAATAGCACACTGTCAGTTTCACTCACTGTACCTCTCTGTCCCTCAACTCAAGGATTGTAAATATGGTTCAGCAAAATAGTTTTAGAACAGAATAGCACACTGACACTTTCCCTCACTGTCCTACTCTGTCCCTCCCTACAAACAAGATTTAGCACAGAATAGCACACTGATAATTTCTACGAGTGTCCTTCTCTGTCCCTAAACTCAAGGATTGAAAATATGGAACAGCAAAATTGGTTTAGAACAGAATAGCACACTGTCAGTTTCACTCACTGTACCTCTCTGTCCCTCAACTCAAGGATTGAAAATATGGTTCAGGAAAATAGTTTTAGAACAGAATAGCACACTGACACTTTCTCTCACTGTCCTACTCTGTCCCTCCCTACAAACAAGATTTAGCACAGAATAGCACACTGATAATTTCTACGAGTGTCCTTCTCTGTCCCTAAACTCAAGGATTGAAAATATGGAACAGCAAAATTGGTTTAGAACAGAATAACACACTGTCAGTTTCACTCACTGTACCTCTCTGTCCCTCAACTCAAGGATTGAAAATATGGTTCAGCAAAATAGTTTTAGAACAGAATAGCACACTGACACTTTCCCTCACTGTCCTACTCTGTCCCTCCCTACAAACAAGATTTAGCACAGAATAGCACACTGATAATTTCTACGAGTGTCCTTCTCTGTCCCTAAACTCAAGGATTGAAAATATGGAACAGCAAAATTGGTTTAGAACAGAATAGCACACTGTCAGTTTCACTCACTGTACCTCTCTGTCCCTCAACTCAAGGATTGAAAATATGGTTCAGCAAAATAGTTTTAGAACTGAATAGCACACTGACACTTTCCCTCACTGTCCTACTCTGTCCCTCCCTACAAACAAGATTTAGCACAGAATAGCACACTGATAATTTCAACGAGTGTCCTTCTCTGTCCCTAAACTCAAGGATTGAAAATATGGAACAGCAAAATTGGTTTAGAACAGAATAGCACACTGTCAGTTTCACTCACTGTACCTCTCTGTCCCTCAACTCAAGGATTGAAAATATGGTTCAGCAAAATAGTTTTAGAACAGAATAGCACACTGACACTTTCCCTCACTGTACCTCTCTGTCCCTACAAACAAGGATTAGCACAGAATAGCACACTGACACTTTCCCTCACTGTACCTCTCTGTCCCTACAAACAAGGATTAGCACAGAGATGGAACACACTGACACTTTCCCTCACTGTCCCTCTCTGTCCCTACAAACAAGGATTAGCACAGAGATGGAACACACTGACACTTTCCCTCACTGTCCCTCTCTGTCCCTACAAACAAGGATTAGCACAGAATAGCACACTGACACTTTCCCTCACTGTACCTCTCTGTCCCTACAAACAAGGATTAGCACAGAGATGGAACACACTGACACTTTCCCTCACTGTACCTCTCTGTCCCTACAAACAAGGATTAGCACAAAATAGCACACTGACACTTTCCCTCACTGTACCTCTCTGTCCCTACAAACAAGGTTTAGCACAGAATAACACACTGACACTCTCCCTACCTATCCTTATTTGTCCCTAAACACAAGGAATCCAGGATTAGTAAAGGAAAAATAATGACACTGTCCCTGCCTATGTTTCTCTTTCCCTGCTCCGGAACACACTACACAAGGCCGCCGCGCTGGCGGCCTTTTATAGTGTGGGGCGTGTACTAAACCCCCTCAGCAATAATTGGCCACAGGCATCCTGCCTGTGGCCAATCATTGCTCTCCTCACTGCCGGCGCTGTGATTGGCCAAGCATGCGGGGTCACAGTGCATGCTTGGCCAATCACAGCGCCTGGATGACACTGCAATGGCGTAGTGCATTGTGGGCCGTTCGCGTCACTCGAATTTGGCGCGAACGGCCCAAATCGTTCGATCTTCGTCGAACGATCGAACAGCCGATGTTCGAGTCGAACGTATGTTCGACTCGAACACGAAGCTCATCCCTACCGGCCAGCCGTAGGTCTCCTGGACCCTAAGATTGGCGCACATGTAGCCCCACTCTTCCTCTACAGGTGTGCAAAGTTTGATGTCTGGGGGACCTACGGCCGGGGAGCACCGTTTTTTTAAAGCCGGGCACTCCTTCCATAGACTCCCATGTTAAACGGTCATTTCTCTGGTGATTTTGGGGTCCCGGTACTGGCCGGCCCTAGGTCTCCTGGACCCAAAACTTGGCACACATGTAGCCCCACTCTTTACCTACAAGTGTGCAAGGTTTGTTGTCCAGAGGACCTACGGCCAGGGAGCACCGATTTTTCAAAGCCGGGCACCTCATCCATAGACTCCCATGTTAAACGTCAGTCTAGCAGTGGCGGCTGGTGCTCAAAATTTTTGGGGGGGCGCAAACAAACTGAAAAAAAAAAAAATCTATTGCCGCCACTGTGCCCATTAAACGCAGCCACTGTGCCCAAACGCCACCAGTTTGCCCCCTCAAATACAGCCAGTTTGTTTCCATATACAGCCAGTGTGCCCCCATATATATATATATATATAACCAGTGTGCCCCCATATATACAGCCAGTGTGCCCCCATATACAGCCAGTGTGCCCCCATATATATATATAGCCAGTGTGCCCCCATATACAGCCAGTTTGTCCCCATATACAGCCAGTTCCCCCCAAATGCAGCCAGTTTGTCCCCCATATACAGCCAGTTCCCCCCAAATGCAGCCAGTTTGTCCCCCATATACAGCCAGTTCCCCCCAAATGCAGCCAGTTTGTCCCCCATATATAGCCAGTTCCCCCCAAATGCAGCCAGTTTGTCCCCCATATTCAGCCAGTTCCCCCCAAATGCAGCCAGTTTGTCCCCCATATACAGCCAGTTCCCCCCAAATGCAGCCAGTTTGTCCCCCATATATAGCCAGTTCCCCCCAAATGCAGCCAGTTTGTCCCCCATATACAGCCAGTTCCCCCCCAAATGCAGCCAGTTTGTCCCCCATATACAGCCAGTTCCCCCCAAATGCAGCCAGTTTGTCCCCCATATATATACAGCCAGTGTGCCCCCATATACAGCCAGTGTGCCCCCATATACAGCCAGTGTGCCCCCATATATATATAGCCAGTGTGCCCCCATATACAGACAGTTTGTCCCCATATACAGCCAGTTCCCCCCAAATGCAGCCAGTTTGTCCCCCATATACAGCCAGTTCCCCCCAAATGCAGCCAGTTTGTCCCCCATATACAGCCAGTTCCCCCCAAATGCAGCCAGTTTGTCCCCCATATACAGCCAGTTCCCCCAAATGCAGCCAGTTTGTCCCCCATATACAGCCAGTTCCCCCCAAATGCAGCCAGTTTGTCCCCCATATACAGCCAGTTCCCCCCAAATGCAGCCAGTTTGTCCCCCATATACAGCCAGTTCCCCCAAATGCAGCCAGTTTGTCCCCCATATACAGCCAGTTCCCCCCAAATGCAGCCAGTTTGTGCCCCATATACAGCCAGTTCCCCCCAAATGCAGCCAGTTTGTCCCCCATATACAGCCAGTTCCCCCCATATTCAGCCAGTTTGTGCCCCATATACAGCCAGTTCCCCCCATATTCAGCCAGTTTGTGCCCCATATACAGCCAGTTCCCCCCATATTCAGCCAGTTTGTGCCCCATATACAGCCAGTTCCCCCCATATTCAGCCAGTTTGTCCCCCATATTCAGCCAGTTCCCCCCATATTCAGCCAGTTTGTGCCCCATATACAGCCAGTTCCCCCCATATTCAGCCAGTTTGTGCCCCATATACAGCCAGTTCCCCCCATATTCAGCCAGGTTGTGCCCCATATACAGCCAGTTCCCCCCATATTCAGCCAGTTTGTCCCCCATATTCAGCCAGTTCCCCCCATATTCAGCCAGTTTGTCCCCCCATATTCAGCCAGTTCCCCCCATATTCAGCCAGTTTGTCCCCCATATTCAGCCAGTTCCCCCCATATTCAGCCAGTTTGTCCCCCATATTCAGCCAGTTCCCCCCATATTCAGCCAGTTTGTCCCCCATATACAGCCAGTTCCCCCCATATTCAGCCAGTTTGTCCCCCATATTCAGCCAGTTCCCCCATATTCAGCCAGTTTGTCCCCCATATTCAGCCAGTTTGTGCCCCATATTCAGCCAGTTTGTCCCCCAAATGCAGCCTGTCCCTCCCCCCCCCCCAGCCCTGCACTTACCTTCCTCGGTCCGCGCCGTCCTTGATGTGTTCTCCCGCCCTCGATGTCGCTTCAGCCAATCAGGTTACCGGTAACCAGATCCGGTGAACCTGATTGGCTGAAACCTCCACACAGTCTTCTTCCAGGAACGCACCCCCGTGCGTACCTGGGAGGAGTTTTTGGAAGCCGAATACAGCCTGAGAGCTGTATTCGGAAAGCCTATCAGAGCCGCTGGCTCTGATAGGCACTTCCAAGTTCCACCCACCGCCGGCCGCCGCTCTAATTCATATGGCCGGCGCTCACCAGGAGGCCGGCCATATGTATAGTGGGCAGCGCGGCAGCGGTGACAATACACAGATTCATGCAATGCATGAATCTGTGTATTGTCTTTCAGTGGCGGTGCGGGAGCGCGAGGGGGTGGCGCTCCGGCGCCCTCTATGGACGCACCGCCACTGCAGTCTAGTCACACAGCTCCGGAGATCAGGTAGGGAGATTGGGCACAGTGAGGCATGGACACAGTGAGGCATGGACACAGTGAGGCATGGGCACAGTGAGGCATGGGCACAGTGAGGCATGGGCACAGTGAGGCATGAGCACAGTAAGGCATGCACATGGACACAGTGAGGCAAAGTGAGGCACAGTGAGGCATGCAGACGGACACCCTAGGCTTATACTCGAGTCAATACGTTTTCCCAGTTTTTTGTGGTAAAATTAGGTGCCTCTGCTTATATTCGGGTTGGCTTATACTCGAGTATATATGGTAATTTAAAAGTGGCAAAGCTCAAAAATGCTTTAAAAACAGAAACGCTCAAAAATGTGCATACAAACGCTAGAAAAAAAATAATGAAAAAATACTCAAAAACACAATGCTCGAGTGTAAATGCAGCCGCAGTGTAATAAACGTTTGCTTTTGAGTTTCATACTTTTTTCAGATATCAGTGAACTAGCGCTATTTTCCACTTTGCTCAACAAGAAGCCCTAATCTGAGGTCTCTGTCTCACATGCATACACATTCTAGGGCTGGTTAAACTACAAACATGTTTTTGGACTGTGGGAGAAACCCCACCTAAGTTCAGGAAGAACATGCAAAGTCCATGTAGATAATGTCCTATCCAGGGGCCCCAAACCTGCAAGGCAGAAGTGCTAACCGCTAAGTCACTGTGCTAAGCCAACGTTGCTAAAATTGTTCATCGATAATAATTAGGGCTCTGATAGGCTGAAGTATTTTGAGAAAACCTGGGATCCATGGATAAACGACCCCTCGGGACCCTCCTGTACTGTTCGAGGGGGGGCCCTTGGTATACAACGCATAGCGGATGCACGTCTTGTACTCAGTCCTTTGCTTTACTAGATGTTTCTTTCTCTTCCTTTCTTTTCACGTTCCATTTCTTCTTTTCAGACGCTGGTATAACTCCTAAGTAATTGTTGGTCCGGGGCAACCTCATCACCAGATAAAATGGTGAGGGGTTTTGAAGAGGCCTACGGAGTTGATATAGATGGGGACACGGGTTTTGTTCTTATTGGGGTTTTTTCTTCGGAGGACCCTTTGAGAAACATGTCCTGATGGTCCATACCCTGTCACGGACCTATGTAAATTATGGCTTGGCTATCTGACCTCATAATGGGTTACTTTAGACTACTGTCTGAAAACATTTTATCTTATGTAACCCAAATTGTATGCTGAGATGGACCAAAGAAAATGATTGTACTTTTTCGTACTTATCTATTTTTTTGAAAACTTCAATAAAAATGATTGAACTTTAAAAAAAAAAAAAATATGGAAAAATGTTGTTTCAATTGGATTCATCTGAGAGAATGGACAATGCAGAGCCAACATCGGAAAACAGAGATCTTTGATATTGATTACACGTTTCCATACATATTACTGAAAATAGTGTCGTGATTGATAAGGAGCGCTTTAATACTCTGCCAGATCTGAAGTGTTTTGATGAAATAAGGTGTCTAAGTGTGCCTAGCATCAGCTTCTCAGAAAGAAAGGGCTTTGGCCAAAATTAGTCTTCCAGGAATAGTGATTTTTTTTCATGCCGTACCATTATTTTCTCCACGCCATACCATCTTTCCAGCGAGACAGACCGTATGCATATCTCTTACCCACAAATCACTGGGACATGAGCCATCAGCGGTTACCTTTTGCACTGAATCATGAGGATTTTATTATTTGCCTGTGTGTCTCGCTGATGGCTACAGAGAAGTTTCCCCTTTACAGAACTCCTGGGGATTCAGCTATGCGAGGAGTAGCCAGTCAGCTTCTGCTTGTCTGTGGCAAACATCCAAGTCTCTATTCTGAAGAGATACCGCACGAGACGGACTGCGCACACAACTTTTTATGAACATTATCATTTATTGGTGTGGCACCAGCATATTTCACTCAGTTAAAAAACAAAACAAAAAAAACACATAACTATTCAAAATCCATTGTGAATACATATAGCCACAGTAACAATTCTATAGTATATCTACTCGGAGTTCAGCTTTGCAAGATAAAAACCAATGCGTTTTTCATTCTGCATCATTAAAAGTTTTTTGTTTTTTTCCCCACTTGTCGTCCAGGCTTTTTCTGGCACTTTTTTTAAAAGTTTAAATCAGTATTTTTTGCAAGAAGATTGCTTAGAATCCCCAAACACTATACATTATTTTTTTACCAGAGACTCTAGGGCAGTGATGGCAAACCTTTTTGAGCCCGAGTGCCCAAACCGCGATGCAAAACCAACTTATTTCTTTCAAAGTGCCAACACAGAATTAAACCTGCCAGCGGCTCTGTACAGAGGATGGGACTGATCATCCCTCTCTTAATGACCATTACACTGACCTACCTGACCATTACACTGGCCTACCTGACCATTACACTGACCTAACTGACCATTACACTGACCTACCTGACCATTACACGGACCTACCTGACCATTACACGGACCTACCTGACCATTACACTGACTTACCTGACCATTACACTGACCTACCTGACCATTATACTGACCTACCTGACACATGCAATGACACCTATAATAAGGCACCATGTCACCAATGAGGGGGACAAAATGTTTCCCAATGACGCTAATAATGAGTATGGCTGGGTATCACCGAGTATGGCTGGGTATCACTGAGTATGTCTGGGGGGGATGGCAGAGTATGGTGGGATGGCAGAGTATGGTGGGATGGCTGGGTATCACCGAGTATATCTGGGTATCACTGAGTATGTATGGTGGGATGGCAGAGTATGGTGGGATGGCAGGGTATGGTGGGATGGCAGGGTATGGTGGGATGGCAGGGTATGGTGGGGTGGCAGATCTGTGGCTGCAATTGTCACTGAGCAGCCTGGTGCCAGTAATACAACTAATTGTGACTGGTCACGAATGCATCATTAATAAATGAACTGTCTGGATCTGATTGGGAGAGAGGAGAAGACTGAGGGGAGGTCAATTACCAATGCTATTTAATTTCTGTAATATGCAGCATGGGGGGGGGGGGTTAATGTATTGCCATTGGTCACTGATGCATTCGTGACCAGTGGCAGTACATTAACGCCCCCATGCTGCATATTACAGAAATTAAAAAATAGGTAGCATTGGTAATTAACCTCCCCTCAGTGTTCTCCCCTCCCCCAATCAGATCCAGACAGTACATTATAATATCTGCAGATGGCATGGCATTCATTATCTGTTTAGTGCTTACTATTGTGCCTTGTGTGATACACACGTTGTTGGTTCCTCCTCGGTGGCTCCTCTAGGTTGCAGCTTCTGCAGCAGCTCTCTATGATCTTCTCCCATCCCGCCTCCGGCCGTGAGGGACGTCACGCCGATGGGACGGGACTACGAATCGCCTTCATAGGGGAGTAAAGCGCTGACAGGGAAGTGCTGGTGCGGTCTGTCTTGGCTTCTGCCAGGTGCAGGAGCGCTCTTGGCACATCGTTAGAGTAGACTATATTACAGCTATTAGCAGCGCCGGCTAGTGTGTATGTACTATGAAGCACACTGCCAGTGCCAGCACTTCATCTGCGCCCCCCTCCCTTCAGCAAATGGTATTGCCCAGGGCGTCTGTCCCTTCCCCCCTGCTTTGTACCGGCTCTGCCGGTCAGTAAGTGCTTTTCTCCTGGCGTGCCCACAGAGACGGCTTGCCGTGCCGGGAGCGGCACGCGTGCCACGCGTTCGCCATCACTGCTCTAGGGAATAAAATAGTGATTGTTGCAATTTTTTATGTCACACGGTATTTGCACAACGTTTTTTTAAACACAATATATTCAGCAATGTTTTTGTAAAATGTGAAAGATGATGTTACGCTGAGTAAACAGATAGAAGCAAAAGGCATGAGCTCAGTTAAAAAAATCAACATCACATCCTCAATATATATGGAGAGAAAAGTAAATAGAAAAATGGGACTTTGTCTGTGTATTGGTAATCATTCTGTGAGAGGGTTTTAACACCTTTAAAGTCCTACTTTTTTCTCAGAGTAAACATGTCACGCTTTAAAATTGCACACGCTCATGGAATGGCGACAACTTACGGTACTTAAAAATCTCCATAGGCGATATTTTAAACACCTTTACAGGTTACCTGTTTAGAGTTACAGAGGAGGTCTAGCACTAGAATTGTTTCTCTCGCTCTAACGTTCGCGGCGATACCTCACATGTGTGGTGCGAGCACCATTTACAGTGCCTTGCAAAAGTATTCACCCCCTTGGCTTTTTACCTATTTTGTTACATTACAGCCTTTAGTTCAATATTTTTTTAATCTGAATTATATGTGATGGATCAGAACACAATAGTCTAAGTTGGTGAAGTAAAATTAGAAAATATATACATAAAACTATTTTTCAGAAATAAAAAACTGATAATTGGCATGTGCGTATGTATTCACCCCCTTTGTTATGAAGCCCATAAAAAGCTCTGGTGCAACCAATTACCTTCAGAAGTCACATAATTAGTGAAATGATGGCCACCTGTGTGCAATCTAAGTGTCACATGATCTGTCATTACATATATACAACTTTTTGAAAGGCCCCAGAGGCTGCAACACCTAAGCAAGAGGCACCACTAACCAAACACTGCCATGAAGACCAAGGAACTCTCCACACAAGTAAGGGACAATGATGCTGAGAAGTACAAGTCAGGGTTAGGTTATAAAAAAATATCCAAATCTTTGATGATTCCTAGGAGCACCATCAAATCTATCATAACCAAATGGAAAGAACATGGGACAACAGCAAACCTGCCAAGAGACGGCCGCACACCAAAACTCACGGACCAGGCAAAGAGGGCATTAATCAGCACAGAGGCAGCACAGAGACCTAAGGTAACCCTGGAGGAGCTGCAGAATTCCACATCAGAGACTGGAGTATCTGTCCATAGGACGACAATAAGCCGTACGCTCCATAGAGTTGGGCTTTATGGCAGAGTAGCCAGAAGAAAGCCATTACTTTCAGTAAAAAACTAAATGGCACGTTTTGAATTTGCAAAAAGGCATGTTGGAGACTCCCAAAATGTATGGAGGAAGATGCTCTGGTTTAAAGAGACTAAAATTTTACTTTTTGGCCATCAAAGAAAACGCTATGTCTGGCACAATCCCAACACATCACATCACCCAAAGAACACCATCCCCACAGTGAAAACATGGTGGTGGCAACATCGTGCTGTGGGGATGTTTTTCAGCAGTCGGGACTGGGAAACTGGTCAGAGTTGAGGGAAAGATGGATGGTTCTAAATACAGGGATATTCTTGAGCAAAACCTGTACCACTCTGTGCGTGATTTGAGGCTAGGATGGAGATTCACCTTCCAGCAGGACAATGACCCCAAACACACTGCTAAAGCAACACATGTAAATGTGTTGGAATGGCCTAGTCAAAGCCCAGACCTCAATCCAATAGAAAATCTGTGGTCAGACTAAAAGATTCCTGTTCACAGGCACAAACCATCCAACTTGAAGGAGCTGGAGCAGTTTTGCATGGAGGAATGGGCAAAAATCCCAGTGGTAAGATGTGGCAAGCTCATAGAGACTTGTCCAAAGCGACTTGGAGCTGTGATAGCCGCAAAAGGTGGCTCTACAAAGTATTGACTTTAGGGGGGTGAATAGTTATGCACATTGTCTTTTTCTGTTATTTTGTCCTATTTGTTGTTTGCTTCACGATAAAAAAAAAATCTTCAAAGTTGTGGGCATGTTCTGTAAATTAAATGATGCAAATCCTCAAACAATCCATGTTAATTCAAGGTTGTGAGGCAACAAAACACGAAAAATGCCAAGGGGGGTGAATACTTTTGCAAGGCACTGTACATAGGCATGCGCGACTTACATATATGTTTGCTTCCGCGTGTTGCGAGGGAGGGCGCTTTAATTGTTTTTATTTTCCAATTTATTTTACTCTTTATTTTTACACTGTCCCTTTCATTATTTTTATCACTTTTATTCCTTTTGCAAGGGATGTAAACATCCCTTGTAATAAAGATAATGATGACAGGTCCTCTTTATGGAGAGATCTGGGGTAAAAAAAACAAAAAACTAAATCTCTTCTTTACCTTAAATAGCAAAAAATCTAAAAACCTTTTTTGATCTTTTGCCTAAAAAAAATATATATTTTTTTTACATCCAGGCATGTCTCTCTGGTCCTCCCAGGACACAGAGTCAATCAAAGAGTATCTAATCTTTGAGTGACTATGGGAGCAGCCGGCCGCAACGTCGGATCGTTTCTCAGGCCAACCGGCTGAAACGGTAAGCCCGAGAAACACGGGTGAGCGGCAGGAGGGGACGGAGCCGACTCAGAATGCTTTGACGAGAAAGCCAGCCGTCTCCTGCAATAAACAGTACTGGGGGTTATGGCTGATATCTTCACCCATAATCCCAGTAAACCACTTGCCGACCGCAACGTATATATACGTATTGCAGTCGAAAGGTGGTTAAAGGCATTTTCAATTGTTTTTGTTATTTCAAGAAACCTCTGTTTCCGAGTCACACAGCATCCAAACCATGCCTTGCCATTTCCGCTGTGTTGCAACAAAATTGTGGGAGTGCTAATGAAGTGAAACACATCTCTTCCAGCATTGTGATCTCTCTGCAGATTACCAACAATAGACCCATTTCAAACATTAGATCCTACTTCAATAATAGAACAAGTGTATTTCAATGTAGGAAGAGAGGTTGTCTCATGTGCCAATTTATAACACACGGCCACTCCATCATTTCTGATAACAAGGGCAATACTTTTCATATTAAACATTTTATTACATGCTCGACCGAACTGGTGATCTATGTCCTCAGGTGCCCATGTAATATGCTATACCATGTGAAAACGTACAGGAGAACATCGTAGATTCAGCACAAAAGATTGTGATGAGCACAGTGTCCCCCCTCACTTCCTACAGGCACATAGACAAGATATCTGTTGTCTGGAAGTTATGGCAATTGAGGCCATACCCAAGGGCACATTGACCGAAAACGAGAGATTCTCTCAGGGAGACTTTTTGGATCTTTAAATTCGGATCTTTGTCCCCTAATGGTCTCAACGAAAGCCTGGAATTACACACTATTATGTAACACAGACCTCTGTCTGACAGGTCTGAGGTCTCCATAGGCACCACCTCAATACATTTCTGTGCGCTATTGGATATGGTGTCCTCTTGCTGGCACTCTGTTTATGGTTTAATTTTCATTCTTCATTTTAACTGTAAATGTTTTTCCCTTTAAATATAGAGATAACAATTGCCCTCATAACAAGTTCATATATATATATATATATATATATATATATATATATATATATATATATATAGATATTTCATAAATTGTCCCTTGATACTGGCAATATGTTCATATAATTATATATATATATCTATACATATATATAGATATATATCTATATGTAGCGGGGTCTTCAGATTTAGTTGGGGTACACCTGGGGGGTAGTGTGACCCAGGTGTGTAATTAGGTTAGGGTATGGACCCCTTTTTGTTATTCGTGGAGGATTGGGTGGTGCAGTACTCTCCTTGGCCTGTGGGTGGCGGGGTACCTACGGGCTCAAGGTAGAATCACTACCACAGTGCTACCCTTTTTGTCCCTTTCCGGAGATGGTACGGCTGGGGCGGGGAACCCGCCGTGGTGTCGAAAGGAGGAGATAAAAGGGGGAGACGCCCTCGCCACGAGGTCTTTGGAGGATCATCTCTTCACGCACCCAGGCACCTTAGGCCTGGGTGCGGCCGGTACAAGGTTCCGGCTCAGGCGCCCTAGGCCTGACCGGAATGGAGTTGGAGTCCATCCCAGGCACCTTCAGCCTGGGGTGAGGTACTATGTCGTAGGCCTGGGGCCCAGTGACTTTGACTGGGTCCCACGAGGGTGAAGTGATTCCAGGGTGCCCCTTGCGAGGGGACCCGCATCTGAGGCGAGGAGGCTGGGGAGGTCACCCGTCCGAAGATTCCGGAGCAGCGTCAACCCGGTGACGGATGGGCCTCTGGTAACTCCCTTGGAGGGTCATCTTCCCCTGATAGGGGCCGCAGCGCAGCGAAGGTATCCTAATCAATGTTGCTACCACCCTTGGTCAAGGTACAGGGGTTTAGAGACTAAAATCAGGACAGTGCCTCGATCTGCTCATCCCACCGTATCTCGCCATTACATTGTTTGTTGTGGAGCTACGAAATAAAACTGAGAGTTGGACTGTGATCGGTGTGTGGACTCTGGTTAATGGGAGCAAAGTGAGGAAGGTGCCAGCATAGCAAGATTGAGTTTCATGACTAACACACATTGGCCCGAGGAAGATACTGGTGCTGGCCTTCACCTCACCCACAGCTATGGGGAGGACATGGGCCGTAGCGCACCTCACCCTGTCGTGTGACATACCCCTAGCTAAAGAGGACGGGGTGAGGCCGCTACACGTGGGGGCTCGTGAGTCCGGGATGAAATGTGTGTTGACCCTGAGGTTTGGAATGGCTGTGTCTGGACTTTGCTGCCCGGAGGAGGTCCGAGCAGGTCGGCCATGTGATTGGCCAAAGTGCGTCCCTGTGCTCGAAGTCGTGGAAATTTCTCTGAAAAACCGGGAAAGGCCCATGCAGAAAGAGCGGGAAGAGGGAGGAGTTCAGCCGTGTGACGTACTACATGTGGGGACTTTTGCTGCACTGCGCCATGAGGCACCCCGTGACTGTGCAATTCGTGGGCGGAGACTGGTGGAAGCCCGCGAAAACGTGCAAGTCGTGGGAGGAGTCTGGCCATGTGTGGAGATGCACGTGGAGACTCCGGCGCATGATCAGCGCGTGATGGAACAGCAGGTGGTCGGGATGGCCTCAAGCTCCCCGTGGATGCCGGTATCATACCCCACGAAGATGACTGCTTTTGGTGCTTCCCTGACAGACACGGGGATAAGACTTAGGCCCCGAGGACAGTTGGCTTTGTATTCATGCAGAGACACGGAGGCCCTCGGTGTGATCTGTCCCGGATGCTCAGGACTGGTGGTCCAACTAAAGCCATTTGGGCGATGTGAAGCGTGCAAAGAGTTTTTTTTTGAGGTTGAATCATCCACAGTAAGGCCCCGGGCCCTTCGCCTCAACTGCATCACAGGAACCGCCACTCCGGAGGGAGAGATCCAGGCCTTTGCGGAGGTCCCCGTACGCGCTGACCAGGGCGACGGGACTGCCCAACCAGAGACTGAGAGAGAAAAATCCGAGGACGCTGCTTCGGTCACCACAGACTCCCTGCTGCCACCTCCGAAGAGGAAGATAGGCCTGGTGCAGGCCTCCTGTGGTCGAGCTTTACCCCGCCGCTTGCCGGACCTGGATGGATCCGGTTGGAAGAGTCCTGGACATCCCAGTGCTGAGAAAGGTCCAGGTGAGCCAGGGGCTGGGACTGTGGTGGTGGTTGGAGGTGTCGGGGGTCCACAGTCGGTGGAGCCCGCAAGGGAGGGTAGTTCTCTGTCTACTAAAGACTACCTTCCCGCCGAGATGTATGACACCTCCGACCTAGAGTCGCTGTCGGACTGTGGGGATGATGGAGAAACAGATGAACTGTTTCACCGGAAGGGCTGGGACAAACGCCCGCTACCTGTGCTATGTAAACCGCAGGACTCTCCTATGTCCATAGAAGACGGTACGCTCCGGGCGCAGGCCCCGGAGCTCAGGAGGGAGTCTAGTCCTCCGACCAATCTTCCACATTCCACCACATCACCCGCTCTGATAGTGGGGATGCAGCGCGCTTCATTGCGGGCACCAAAGGAAAAGCCATCCGAGACAGTGAAGGTACCTCGGCACCCAGAGGCCATCGTATAGCCAGGAGAAGGTGAGCGAGATGTCATGCCTCCTCTAGCCAGATTGCAACGACTTTTCTCTCAGAGAGTCGCCCGTGAATATGGGTGGGAGTACCCCTACTTGCCTCTGGACTTACTGTATGAAGTCAAGGTCTTGCGACAACGGTGGTACGACGAATTTGTCTGGGAAAAGCTCAAAGTGCCTCATGCCCGGCGATACTTGTCATGTTCGCCACCTGTGTCTAAGAAGTTCAGAGACTGCAGAGCTGATTGGAATCTGGGGCGCCATATTCATGCTGATAAAGTGCTTATCTGCAGAAAGGAGGGAGAGGATGTCGAATATTCAGTCGAAGTGTTTGACAAGCACTTGAAGCCCTTGTTTTTGCCAGATCCAAGATTTTATCTGTAGGAGAAGAGAACTCCTATTTTTGTTTGCTTGTTGAACTCTGGAAGGAACATTCCCAGACGCTCAGAACTGTGCCCTAGTTTTGTTTTGATTTGGGCTCTTTTTCTTTACTCACAGGAGACTTGGGAGCTGTTGTTTTCTTTTCTCCCTTTTCTTCATGTGCCAAAGGCAGAGACTTTTGGGGGTAGAGTCAGTTTAGGAAAGCAGGAAGAGTGAAGATCTCACCAAGTGCCATTACCGCGGCATCGTCACCAGGTGGCGGTGTTGTGCAACGTTTGTTTTTGTTTTTTCTTCTGCACACTTTTACACCACACTCGTTGGAGCGAATGGGTCTCTCGGCTGATGGACCCATTCATTCCAAAATTGCACAAGATGTTAGGATGTTGTTTTTTTTGTTGTTTCCCTTCTGCAGGAGATTCGTCGGTCAAGACTGCTGAGTAGGGTTGTCCCGATACCGATACTAGTATCGGTATCGGGACCGATACCAAGCATTTGCGCGAGTACTTGTACTCGCGCAAATGCTCCCGATGCCCAGTCCAATACTTTTTTTTTTTTTTTCCAGAGCGGACGCAGAGAGGGGGTGGAGAGCGGGGGCGGAGAGCGTGGTGGGGGGCGGAGACCAGGGCAGAGAGCGGGACGGAGAGTGCGGCGGGGGCGGAGAGTGGGGCGGGGGGTGGAGACCAAGGCGGAGAGTGCGGCCGGGGGCGGAGACCAGGGCGGAGAGCGAGTCCTTCACCTGCAGTTGAAACTGGTAAGCTGGCAGGGGTGCAGGGCGCAGCCGCATCAGGATCGGTGACCGGTGATGTCGCATTCGGTCGCCGTCAGCGGCTGAATGTCCCCACACCCATCTTGGTACACCCTGCACTTGGCTGCAGTAAGCAGCAGCAGACATCTTGTTACACCCAGCCCGAGCTATATGGGCTGGGTGAAACAAGATGTCTGCTGCTGCTTACTTCAGCCGAGTGCAGGGTGTACCAAGATGGGCGTTGCAGCAGTTTTTTTTATTTTAAATCCTGTGTCATTTTTTTTCCCCACAGCATTTCAGTGCCAGCCACCTATCAGTACCCACAAGTGCTACCTATCAGTGCAATCAGTGCCATCTACCAGTGCCACCTATCAGGTGGCACTGGTAGATGGCACTGATTGCACTGATAGGTGGCACTGATATGTGGCACTTGTGGGCACTGATATGTGGCACTTGTGGGCACTGATATGTGGCACTTGTGGGTACTGATATGTGGCACTTGTGGGCACTGATAGCACTGAAAGGTGGCACTTGTGGGCACTGATAGGTGGCACTGATAGATGGCACTTGTGGGCACTGACAGCACTGATAGTGCAATCAGTGCCACCAAGTGCCACCTATCAGTGCTGTCAGTGCCCACAAGTGCCATCTATCAGTGCCACCTATCAGTGCCCACAAGTGCCACCTTTCAGTGCTATCAGTGCCCACAAGTGCCACATATCAGTGCCCACAAGTGCCACCTTTCAGTGCAATCAGTGCCATCTATCAGTGCCCACAAGTGCCACCTATCAGTGCTATCAGTGCCCATAAGTGCCACATATCAGTGCCCACAAGTGCCACATATCAGTGCCCACAAGTGCCACATATCAGTGCCCACAAGTGCCACCTTTCAGTGCAATCAGTGCCATCTATCAGTGCCCACAAGTGCCACCTATCAGTGCTATCAGTGCCCACAAGTGCCACATATCAGTGCCCACAAGTGCCACATATCAGTGCCCACAAGTGCCACATATCAGTGCCCACAAGTGCCACCTTTCAGTGCAATCAGTGCCATCTATCAGTGCCCACAAGTGCCACCTATCAGTGCTATCAGTGCCCACAAGTGCCAAATATCAGTGCCCACAAGTGCTACATATCAGTGCCCACAAGTGCCACATATCAGTGCCCACAAGTGCCACCTTTCAGTGCAATCAGTGCCATCTATCAGTGCCCACAAGTGCCACCTATCAGTGCTATCAGTGCCCACAAGTGCCACATATCAGTGCCCACAAGTGCCACATATCAGTGCAATCAGTGCCATCTATCAGTGCCAGCCACCTATTAGTGCCCATCAGAGCCAGTCACCAGTCAGTGCCCATAAGTGCCACCTGTCAGTGCCACCTATCAGTCCCCATCTTTCAAACTGTCACATGACATTGAAAAAAAAGTACCGGTAATCGGTATCGGCGAGTACTTGGAAAAAAGCATCGGTACTTGTACTCGGTCCTAAAAAAGTGGTATCGGGACAACCCTACTGCTGAGCATGGGGTGGTTCTTAGACAGGCGCGGGAGGGATTGTATATGTGTACATGACAGATGTCTTGTGCAAGAGTTTATTGTTTTATAGTTCCCTTTCCCCGTGAGCAGGTCTTGGCACACACAGTATTCAAAATTTTTGGGCATAGCCTCTGGGACCCACTTCATGTCACCACTCCTTGGGAGACATGGGTGTGCACCTGACGCTGGGGACCAGCGTCAAATCACAAGGGGGAGTGTGTAGCGGGGTCTTCAGATTTAGTTGGGGTACACCTGGGGGGTAGTGTGACCCAGGTGTGTAATTAGGTTAGGGTATGGACCCCTTTTTGTTATTCGTGGAGGATTGGGTGGTGCAGTACTCTCCTTGGCCTGTGGGTGGCGGGGTACCTACGGGCTCAAGGTAGAATCACTACCACAGTGCTACCCTTTTTGTCCCTTTCCGGAGAAGGTACGGCTGGGGCGGGGAACCCGCCGTGGTGTCGAAGGGAGGAGATAAAAGGGGGAGACGCCCTCGCCACGAGGTCTTCAGAGGATCATCTCTTCACGCACCCAGGCACCTTAGGCCTGGGTGCGGCCGGTTCGAGGTTCCGGCTCAGGCGCCCTAGGCCTGACCGGAATGGAGTTGGAGTCCATCCCAGGCACCTTCAGCCTGGGGTGAGGTACTATGTCGTAGGCCTGGGGCCCAGTGACTTCGACTGGGTCCCGCGAGGGTGAAGTGATTCCAGGGTGCCCCTTGCGAGGGGACCCACATCTGAGGTGAGGAGGCTGGGGAGGTCACCCGTCTGAAGATTCCGGAGCAGCGTCAACCCGGTGACGGATGGGCCTCTGGTAACTCCCTTGGAGGGTCATCTTCCCCTGATAGGGGCCGCAGCGCAGCGAAGGTATCCTAATCAATGTTGCTACCACCCTTGGTCAAGGTACAGGGGTTTAGAGACTAAAATCAGGACAGTGCCTCGATCTGCTCATCCCACCGTATCTCGCCATTACATTGTTTGTTGTGGAGCTACGAAATAAAACTGAGAGTTGGACTGTGATCGGTGTGTGGACTCTGGTTAATGGGAGCAAAGTGAGGAAGGTGCCAGCATAGCAAGATTGAGTTTCATGACTAACACACATTGGCCCGAGGAAGATACTGGTGCTGGCCTTCACCTCACCCACAGCTATGGGGAGGACATGGGCTGTAGCGCACCTCACCCTGTCGTGTGACATACCCCTAGCTAAAGAGGACGGGGTGAGGCCGCTACATATATATATATACAGTTGTTCTCATAAGTTTACATACCCTGGCAGAATGTATGATTTCTTGGCCATTTTTCAGAGAACATGAATGATAACACAAAAACTTTTCTTTCACTCATGGTTAGTGTTTGGCTGAAGCCATTTATTATAAATCAACTATGTTTACTCTTTTTAAACCATAATCATAAACAGAAACTACCCAAATGACCCTGATCAAAAAAGTTTACATACCCCAGTTCTTAATACCGTGTATTGCCCCCTTTAACTTCAATGACAGCTTGAAGTCTTTTGTGGTATTTGTGGATGAGGCTCTTTATCTTCTCAGATGGTAAAGCTGCCCATTCCTCTTGGCAAAAAGCCTCCAGTTCCTGTACATTTTTGGGCTGTCATGCATGATCTGCACGTTTGAGATCTCCCCAGAGCGGCTCAATGATATTGAGGTCAGGATACTGAGATGGCCCTCCAGAACCTTTACTTTATTCTGCTGTAGCCAGTGACAGAACCACTTGGCCTTGTGTTTTGGATCATTGTCATGTTGGAATGTCCAAGTACATCCCATGCGCAGCTTCCTGGCTGATGAATGCAAATGTTTCTTCAGTATTTTTTGATAACACTTTGACCAAATTTCCTGTGCCTTTGTAGCTTACACATCCCAAAACATCAGCGATCCACCTCCGTTAGGGTTGCCACTTTTTCTTTAGGCCAAACCCGAACGCTTTAGCGATGCACAGTAATTTTTATTTTGTTTTGGTATACACTATAGGATTGGGAGACCAGGGACACCTTTGGACACTCCAAAGAGAATAGTAATGTGGCGCACATAGTGCCCCCTCACCCTCCGGTCAAGCCCTGTTCTGAGCCACATTCCTGTCTGAATAATGTGTCCAGGTTTAAGATGGACTGAAACCCTGACACATGATTCAAAACCCAAACTGTCCGGGTGAATCCCGGACAGGTGGCAACCCTAACCTCCATACCTTTCATCATAGGCCTTGTTGACTCCTCTCCAAATGTAGCATTTATGGTTGTGGCCAAAAAGCAAAATTTTGGTCTCATCGTTCCAAATGACTTTGTGCCAGAAAGTTTGAGGCTTGTCTCAGTGCTCCTTGCTGTGCAGACCAGTTATAGGTAGGGGCAGTGACCCTTTTTTGTATTGTCTCTGTGCTGTTTGGCATATTGTAAGAGGGATACTTTGTGGCATTTACGTAGTAATGGCTTTCTTCTGGCGACTCGACCATGCAGCCCATCTTTCTTCAGGTGCCTCCTTATTGTGCATCTTGAAACAGCCACACCACATGTTTTCAGAGAGTCCTGTATTTCGCTTGAAGTTATTTGTGGGTTTTTCTTTGCATCCTGAACAATTTCCTGGCAGTTGTGGCTGAAATGTAGTTGGTCTACCTGACCGTGGTTTGGTTTCAACAGAACCCCTCATTTCCACTTCTTGATTAGAGTTTGAACACTGCTGATTGGCATTCTCAATTCCTTGGATATCTTTTTATATCCCTTTCCTGTTTTATACAGTTCAACTACCTTTTCCCGCAGATCATTTGACAATTCTTTTGCTTCCCCCATGACTCAGAATCCAGAAACATCAGTGCAGCACTGGATGAAAGATGCAAGGGTCTGACAGGAGTCCATAAACTAATTTACCTTTTATACACACACAATAAATTACAAGCAAACAGAGCACAGGTGAGGTTAATAGCCATTTAAACCCCTTTGTGTCAACTTGTGTGCATGTTATCAGGCCAAAATCACCAGGGTATGTAAACTTTTGATCAGAGTCATTTGGGTAGTTTCTGTTGCCATTATGATTTAAAAAGAGTAAACACAGTTGATTAATAAATGGCTTCAGCCAAACACTTACCATGAGTAAAAGAAAAGTTTTTGTTACCATTCATATGCTCTGAAAAATGGCCAAGAAATCATAAATTCTGCCAGGGTATGTAAACTTATGAGCACAACTGTGTGTGTGTATATATATATATATATATATATATATATATATTAGAAAACAAATTTTTTTTTTATATTTGATTCTGATGACAACATGCATTAAGTCATACACTAGCCATTGATTATTGCTGATTATTCGAATTTTCATGTTTTTTTTTTTTGTTTTTATTTCTCATCTTTCTTTTATTTTTATTTTTTCATTTTGTCTTTTAATTGGTATCACAATGTTATATAAAACTAAATTTATTCTTGTATATCTAATACAAAATTATGTAACTGAATGTATATTCAAGCTTATCAACCCTGTGGAAGGATGGACAACGATGGATTAATTACTTTCTGGGTCCATGAATTGCTCTGCCCACTCCCCGCCCACATCACCATGGGCTTCAAATTCCTCTGTTGCCGCTATATCCATTAATTGACAAAGTGCAGGCGAGCAAAACGCGCCGTCATGGCAACAAGCTCTCTCTGCGTTCCAGGCTGGTTTGATTGGCAGCTCCCTCCGGTCCGGCTCTTCTGCCTTGGTGTCATGGTGACGTCACACGGGAGTGCCGGCGGACTCCAGCTAGGTTCCCGAGCGTCCAAGGCCCTGCACCAGCAGCTAGTTTATTTCCATCTTCCTGCCCACCGGACATTAGCCTACTAACATTCATCCACACCGGCCTGGTATTGTATTATCTGCAATCCTTGTTCCAATAAATTACTTTTTTGCCTTCACTATTGGCTTGGTACTGTATCACTGGAGGTTATATGTTTCTACTGAGATCCAGATAGCGCTGTCTTCATCTCTATTTACAGTTTTAGTCACTGTGTGTGCTTTACTGATGGCTGCATCGGATTGGGCCCTGGGCAGTGGACAGTGAGTTTTTCTATAGGGCTCAGTACTTGGAACATTGTGTTGTTGCACAGTTCATTGCAGACACAGTACACTACAATTTAGCTAGCTAAACTGGATAAGGTTGCCTATATCATACCTTTAAGTAAGGAAGTATTCTAATATCAGAGTCCATATGTAGGCTTCATCCCTCTGACTAGGTACCCCAAAAGGTGAGCACGTGTTCCCAAGTAGGATCACATCTTGCAGCTGGGCTTCCTGCTAGTTTCCATGTGGAAGAGCCCCCAGAAGGTTACCCCCCCTTGTATTAAAGGGCCAGGAAACAGGGCCATGAATGAACACTTGGGAGTGGTAACCTTAACCCCTTCCTACCTCCCTAGTAGGTTGCCACCTTTTCTTCAAGCCAAACCCAAACACTTTAGTGGCTCACCGCTATTTTTTATTTATTTTTTTATGGGGAATGCTGTGGACTCTGATGTAAGGGGGTTTCTGCTCACCAAACCTCCCAGTTACATCAGAGTTCCTAGCATTTTCCCTTAAATTAGGGTTCCCAAAGACCCCCTTACATCAGAGTCCACAGGGCATCCCTTACATCTGAGTCCCTCTTACCTTAGTGCATTTACTCGCTTGGAGGCAAAAGAGAGAAGGGAGGGAGACTTCGGTCACTGGCATTGTATGATGAGCTCACTCACCCAAGGATGGAGACTGAGGCATCGACACCTTTCATCCACAATGTATCTGTCAGTTGCTGAGCTTCAGATTTCCAGCCCACACATCCCTTTCCTGAGACACAGAGCACCAGGGATTGGAGTGTGGGTGGGCAGACAGAGGGGTAGGGGTGGGAGGAGAAGCAGCAGATCGAGCTCTCTCTCCTCTCCTATCCGTGTATGTGAATGGTTACCGTTCGCACCCCTATGCACTCTGGTTATTTGGGGAGCCACAGTCCATTATGAATAATCTGTCTGGGTTTCAGGCAGTCTGAAACCTGGACACACGATTCAAAATCCAGACTGTCCGGAGTGAATCCCGGACAGGTGACAACCCTACTCCCTAGGCAGCCTGGTGTCTAACTCTTACTAACACCAGTTTTACACAATGTACTGAAATACAAAGAGGGACATGACATGCTAAGCACCCCATCTGTAGGCACCTGCCTACAGAGACCCTGGGATTGTGGGTTATATAGTTTCTTCACAGGAAATGAGAGTTCTGCAAACATAGGCCATTAACCTGTGCAGTACCATGCCTCATATTTGAACACAAACAGAATCTTCTGATGCAGCAATGCGAAGATTTACTCTACTATGGGCTGGTGTACCATGAGACTACATTTTCAATCTCATTTTCATCTCATAAAGGTGAAAAAACACAAGGTGCAGGTAGGAAGGTTTACAATGCACTCATCAGCACATTACTATTGCCCCTTGCACTTGTGTATTGCATAAATGGCTCGGATGTCCCAGTTCAGCTTTAGGCTTTGCCAGATTGCCTCTGCTACAGCCAGACTGATGATGCATTGCGTGTCATGCTGATAGATACAGTTCTACATAACCCTTGCTCTCTCTACCGTAAATGTTTTTTATTTCGATATTGTAGCATAAACTGCTGGTTTTTGGAAATGGTCTCAATTCAGTGCTGGACAGAAGACAGCCAGACACACAGCAAAAATTGCAGTGTTTATATTGCTGGACCATAAACACTGCTCTGAAACCCTGCTGCCGCTTTAGAAGGAGGGAGGGCTTGGATGGGGTATTGAAAGTTATGATAGCTGGGATAGTAGGCACTCCATAACATAGGATAGCTATATATGGCCACATGTTTTGGGCCTCATACACACAGAGCTTACAAAAAACGTTACTTATACAAGCACTGAGCATTTATTTTCACCCTGTAAAAGCACCCCTATGTAAGCTTATGTGGCCATGCACAAATAGGCCTTCACAGGCGTATTAGAAGAGGAGCGTTCACAGACAGAAAAAAAAACAAAGGAGCGCCCTTGAGAGGAGCGTTTCAGCAGAAAAAATGCAGAAGAGGGCATCAAAAAGCACATAGACGCGTAAAACATGAGTATAAATGCATTCCAATGGCCAGAATAAATTAGCATTTTGGCCAGTAGATTGCATTTACGTTCATATGATAGATGTGTCTAAACACGCGTAAATGCATGTGAAATACGCAGGTTTTAGCATGTTTTTTTATGCCGTATTTTCTTGCCAGCAGTTCTGGCTTTAAGTTTTTCAGTTGCCCCATGTGTAGGAGCACTTACTGAAAAAAAAAAAAAAAAAAAAAAAAAAAGAGATAGCAAGACCCCCACCAGTCTTCGAATAGGGCAGGACCAACCTAGACCTTTCAGGGCAGGACCAACCTAGACCTATCAGGGCAGGACCAACCTAGACCTATCAGGGCAGGACCAACCTAGACCTCTCAGGGCAGGACCAACCTAGACGTTGTTTTCCAACAGGTTGCAGCAAAGCCTAATGGTTGTAAGTGTTTGTCATTGCCCTCTGTTGTAAATATAAATAGCCTTTTCCTTAAGGCTGGGTTCACACTTATGTGAATTGTCATCCAATTCGCATGACGGGAAAGTGTGACCGTCTCTTGACGGAGCCGGTTCACACATCTCCGGGGCAGCCACGGTCCGCATTTGGAAATGGTTCTGTACGTCTTGGGCTACAAATTAGGTGCGAATTCAAGCAGAAATTCGGACCTGATTCACACCTGAATGGGTGAACAGGGACGCACCGAATCCCCCTGCTGTGAGCCGAGGCCGCAGCATGTGTGAACAAAGCCTAAAGTGTATTTCCACTTTTGCATCCAAATTGGGATAACACCCACTTTATGTAGCGCACCCCCTTAAGGGCCGTGGATAACCTGGGATCCCCCACCCTGTGCAGCCAAGCACACCCAATTTTCACAGTCACTCCGGAGTCAGAGAACAGTCTGTGACTTTGTTTTTTTTAATTTTATTTAGAGGATAATAACTTGGATAGGAATGGGAGGATATGGGATGCCCATTCGACTTCAACAACAAAACTTCAGGGACAACTCCTAGTATATACAGTCTATATACAGCTCTTCTTCTTCACACAATTGCTTGCAGAACTCAGCTGTCACCCTGTAGTAATTTTTGTGTAGCAAAGGCCCATTACAGGCAGGGATCCGCAGCCCCTATATGTGAAAGTAGATGGGGTGACACAGCTCACACTTTCCCAGCACTTCCTCTCTGTGGTCATTGATCACAGCACCACCTCTTCAGGCACTGCCAACCCACCTGGCTGCAGCTACTCCTTTCACTAGCCCTCCAGGCTAACTTCTCCCCAAAGTCCTTCAGACTGACACTTACAAGCCCACCCGGCTGACTCTCAAGAGATCTCCTGGACGTGCTGACCTGCTCCTGCCGTCCTCTCACTTGCTCTTGTGCTTCCAGGAAAGTATTCCTCCATGTGTTGAGGAGGGTCCCTCCAGCACCCGAGCCCCAGACCCGTCAAAGGCATTTTTGCTATTCAGCACCGTGCTGACACAGTGCTAATTGGCCCTGTGCTGATCACATGCACTCTCTCAAGAAAAAAAAAAACCTCTCTAGCAAAACACACAAACTGAGCATGTGCAGAGTGTCCCCAATGGCTCCTGCTTTACACAGAGAATGGAGGGGGGCACAGGGAAACTGAAAACTTTTTTTATCTTAAAGTGTTACTAAACCCACAACAGTATAAATCAGTCTGTATATGCAATAAAGCATGCTTGTTATACTCCCTCTGGAACCTAAGGGGTTAATCCTCTGCATTGTGTAAAAAAGGCTGTTTGATACTGTCTTCTCTGATCCTCCCCTTCTTCCACAGTCCCCAAACCATCTCCTGATAGAACAGAGGCTTGGGGACGAGCTACACATGTTCAGTTTGGTGTGTATTGCTACAGAGTTTTTTTTTTCTTGGGAGGGTGCATGTGATCAGCACAGGGCCAATCAGCACTATCCAAACAGAAGGTCAGGGGTCATGCAGCCTCAAGGGACAGTCTGGAGTAGAATGAAAACTCTTCCTACAAGCTTTAACCAGACACTGATAGAAGACACAAGACTGCTATATCCTGCTAATGGGAAAAGGTATTTAGCTGTTTATATTTACTAAAACTATTGATTTTCCATGTTCTGTGTACTGTGGGAGACCAGATATAGTGAATAAAAGGTCCTGGGATTAGTAACACTTTAACATGCTTTTCCTTTTCCATGAAATTGAATAAAATAAAGAAAAACAGATTTTTTTTTTATCTTTAAACAAATATGTCAGTCTTGTACTACACTTCACTATCTCAAATCCACACTTGCGCCAGCTTAACCAGTGTTATTATTATTAAGCGTACTTGACAGGATAATTACACAAGCTAAATGTCAAAGGAATGTTGGCGGTGACAGTGGGACCGAGGCTTGTAGACAGCAGCCTCACGTCTGGCGTGCCGCCATTTTCAAATCATCCCAATCGGGCATCTCAAGCCACAAATTTCCCAGGTATTGGGACCACACAAACCCCAAGCATTTCCTTTTAGTTTTTTTTTAAAAAAATATATAACCCTACTTCTTCCAACATATAAGCTTTACATTGGGTTAGCCCAGCCGAGGACTGAGAATATTCGGCGCGCTTGTCGAGCGCAACAAATTGCTTGTTCTCTAATGGCCATCCGAGAAGAATGAATGACTAGCCTGATTTTATCAGCACACAAGCAGTAGATTCAATGATTTATGAGGAAATCTTGGTCCAGTCTAGTGGAATTTCCCAAAATAAATTTGTGTAAACAGCCCGCTACAAAGAAGCAGTCACATCGAATGCTGGTATGTGTAAACAGCCGGAACAGTTGAGAATAGTGTAATCTCACCGACGGTAGAGGAGGTCTGCATTAATTCATATGGAGACGCTTTTAGCAAAACACCTTAGACTCCACTCCTCCTTGACATCATAATGCCAAACATTTCACAACGTTTTAAAGCTGACCTGTAGCCACCCAGATAAGGTTCTGCTTTTATTTCTGAGCCCATAACCTATAACCTCTCAACTGTGTTATTATTAAACATGTGATGACATAAAATGCAATAATTAGAGCGTAGATATATAATACCGTGAAATATTCATAAAGTGCTAAAATGGTAGTGCAACACATTAGCCAAAGTTATAAAAAATGTAATCTTCTATATTAAATATTTAACATGGTAAGATGTGGGAGACCATCACCAGCTTAGCACATATCCAAAAACACCCCGAAATGCTCAGAAGGATGTCCTACTCACCAGAAGACCATGACCCCTTTAGCTAAAAAGAGGGTCACTTGGCGCCTTAAATGATTGGGTCGTGGATCCTATTTGGTTTGTCTCTGAAGTGGATCAGGATTATCTTCTCCTCTCCACCATAAAGTCACATTAAAATGAGAAAAAAGGGGAGGGCTATCCATGCCAACGCACAGTTACAATCTATTACTTAACCCCCTAAAAAACACCAGTGTTATACTCTAAAGTGAACCATATTCACCATTAAATAATTCAAGGGCGCTTATCCCCCCTGAATAAAATAAATAAAATAAATATATTTAAGAGTACCGGTATATAGTGCAGCCACTTCCGAATCAAGTGGCGCTCTATACGCAAGTGTTATTTCGATTTTCCCCTAAGTGCACAAAAAAAAGAAAAAAAAACAGGAATATAATTCACCATGTAGAAGATCTAGCTGTACTACTTTAGCTACAATGTGGAGTTCCCCGGGCCCCACATGGGGAAGGAGAAAACCTGGGTATTAATATTTTCACTGCGTTTAATTAGTGTGGAGTAATACTTTTTTTATAAATTGTAATAGAGGAGGGCATCCCGTGAAAAAGAAAGTGTAGGGGTGAAATTTATATGGGTCTAAGAGTTGGTGTCAGGTTACCTGTGGCCAGATGACAGATGCACACCCTAGGGGGTCGGGAGTGCACCACAAGGTAGTGAACCCTATGGCTGACTGCTGCAGATAGGATACTGGGTGGTTGTGGAAAGCTGGACCAGAGGAGCACAACCGGGATCCACAGGAAGCTAGAGCCGAGATTCCCCAGGGCGCGGAGTCTAAGACCCAGCAGGTCTTCACCAGAGCCTCTAGTGGTGAGGATGTTACGCTGCAGCTAGGTCCAGGTCGCGACCCCTAGAGTCTCCTAGCTCACGCCTTGTACGGTAAGGAGGAAAGAGGGGAAGCAGCAGCACAGGATACAAGAATAGTGAGGGGAAAGGCCAAGGTCAGGGCAACAAGCAGACAAGGATAAACGAAGGACAAGCCGAAGGTCAAGGGTCACAAGCAGACAGGGATAGTCAGGAACAAGCCAATATCGTAACAGAGAGACAGACGTAGCACACGGCAGGCAGGAACCCAAACACACAATGCTTAAACAAACACGTTGATCAGCAAAGCAGGCTGCAGTGCACAGGTTAATATAGTGTTCTGTGATAGGGCCTGGGGTGGAGTCAGGCTGGGAGGAGATTATAAAGGAAGCCAGGTGAAAGGGTCTGGCCTCTAAGATGAACACATGAGGAGGAAAGGTAAGATGGCAGACAGACATTAGTGCATATCCATGACAGTACCCTCCCTCTTACGAGGCCTCCCCCTTCCCCGCCTGGGCCCAGGTTTAGAGGGAAACTTCAGATGAAACTCCTTTAACAGACGAGGTGCAAAGACCTCAGATGCAGCGATCCAAGACCCCTCCTCAGGACCAAACCCCTTCCAATGAACGAGGTACTGAAGAACGCCTTTACAGAGTCGGGAGTCCAGAATTTGACTGACCTCGTACTCCTGATTATCCTCAGAGACAGGCGCCACGGTAGGGAGAGGACGAGAGAATTTATTGAGGACTAAAGGCTTTAGAAGGGCAACATGGAAGGAGTTAGTGATTTTAAGGCTCTTAGAAATCTGGAGTTTGAAACAAACTGGATTCAGTTTAGCAGTTACAGTGTATGGACCAATGAATCGTGGAGCAAACTTCAGAGAAGGAACTCGGAGCTTGATGTTCCTGGGTGAGAGCCAGACTTTGTCCCATGGCTGAAGAGAAGGCGGTTTACGCCTGCGGCGGTCGGCAAAGCCTTTGAATTTTTCAGCAGCTGCCCGGAGGGAATCATGAACGTCGCCCCAAACGGAATTGAGAGACTCCTGAACCGAAGCCAAAACTGGAATATCTGGAGAACAGATCATGGGAAGAGGAAGTTGAGGGTGTTTTCCATAAACTGTGAAAAAGGGTGTCTTCTGCGAACTGGTATTCACATGATTGTTATGGGAGAATTCTGCCCACGGGAGTAGAGAGGACCAATCGTCATGATGAGAAGACACAAAGGTGCGAAGAAAGACCTCTAACTCCTGATTAACCCTCTCAGTCTGTCCATTGGATTGAGGATGGTAAGAAGAGGAAAAATCCAAGACAATATTGAGGGATTTGCAAAAGGCTCTCCAAAAACGAGACATAAATTTAACTCCCCTGTCGGAAACAATATGAGAAGGAACCCCATGGAGGCGGAAAATTTCTCGAATAAAAATGGAAACCAAGGCAGGAGCAGAAGGAAGACCAGGAAGAGGAACAAAATGAGCCATCTTGGAGAACCGATCGATTACCACCCAAATGACTGTATTATTCTCAGACAGTGAGAGGTCGGTGATAAAATCCATGGCAATATGAGCCCAAGGCTCCTTAGGAATGGGCAAGGGCATGAGGAGACCAGCAGGAGCTTGTGTGGAGGATTTAGACTGAGCACAGACATGACAAGCCTTAACGTAGTCTTTGACATCTGAGCGGAGATTAGGCCACCAGTAGAGACGACTGATGAGTAAGAAGGATCAGAGGAATCCAGAATGACCTGCCACCTTGGAATCATGTCCCCAACGAAGGATCTTAGCTCTTAGCTCAGTGGGGACAAAGGTCTTACCAGGCGGAATTTTTGACTTCAGGGTGGTAGAGTGGGCAACAATGCACGAGGTTAGAATGATCGGCTTAGGTTCAGGGGCGCACTCCTCGTCCAAAGTGTCAAATGACCTAGAGAGCGCATCAGCCCGACCGTTGCAGGAACCAGGTTTGTAGGTAATCGTGAAATTAAAATGGGCAAAAAAGAGACTCCACCTGGCCTGTCTAGGATTCAGACGTTTAGCATTCTGTAGATACTGTTAAATTCTTGTGATCAGTAAAGATCGTTATGGAGTGAGGGGAACCCTCCAAGAGATGACGCAACTCCTCTAACGCCAATTTAATTGCGAGAAGTTCCCGATCACCGATGGCATAATTCCTCTCTGCCTGAGAATTTTTTTTGGAGAAGAACGCACATGGTTGACGTCTCTTTTCAAAGAATTGAAGAAGCACAGCTCCCACCCCCATTGAGGAAGCGTCCACTTCAATAAAAAATGCATCCCCAGGATTTGGTCTCCTCAAGAGAGGTCCAGAAACAAAGGCCTGTTTCAGGTTGTGAAATGCAAAGACAGCTTCGGGAGGCCAGTCTTTGGCATTTGCACCCTTCTTGGTCAAAGCGATAATAGGCGCAGCAATGGAAGAGTAATTCCTTATGAACTGCCTATAATAATTTGTGAAGCCAAGAAAGCGCTGTGTGGCCTTGAGGCTAGCAGGAAGAGGCCAGTAGGTAATAGCCAAGACCTTCTCAGGATCCATACGAAGACCCGAACATGAGACAAAGCACCCCAGAAACAGGACCATAGAACATTCAAAGGAACATTTCTCCAGCTTGGCATAGAGATTGTTCTCTCTAAGACGCTGAATTACAGTGCGGACATGGTTTCTGTGGACGAGCAGATTTTCAGAAAAGATCAGAATGTCATCCAGATAGATGACAACAAACTGGTACAGCAGATCTCTGAAGATTTCATTGAAGAAATTTTGAAACACGGCTGTAACGTACCTTAGGTGTGAGCCTGACGTGCGGAGAGGGACCTCCCGTACAACCCCGGCTCGGAGACCACTGGAGTGGGGACAGTGGTGGTAAGAGCACGGTGAGGTAAGGGTGCCTGTCTGATCCTCACTGCTTGGAGTGGTGGAGCCGAGTGGAGACTGGAACGGCTGGTTCCGGAAGCAGCGGATGCAGGTCAGCAGGTGCAGCTTGCAGAGCAGAGGATGCAGGTCAGCAGGTGCCGGTTTGCAGGGCAGGGATGCAGGTCAGCAGGTGCAGGTTTGCAGAGCAGGGATGCAGGTCAGCAGGTGCAGGTTTGCATTGCAAAGGATGCAGGTCAGCGTGTGCAGCTTGCAGAGCAGAGGATGCAGGTAAGCTGGTGCAGGTTTGCAGAGTCAGACAAGCCGGGTCATACACAACAAGGTAAACATCACAAGTGGCAGGCAGAGAGTAGTCAAAGTCCAGGCCGAATCTTGGCAACAGGCAGACTGGCAGATAACTGAGCAGGGTCAAACGAGCTGAGGTCAGGACTGGAGACAGAAGCGTGGTCAGGAAGCCGGGTCAAACACAGGAAAAGGATACAAGCACAGAATCAGGAACTCAGGGAACAGAAGCAGATCAAACCGCAAGGGGCAACATCTCTGGAATGTCTTTTATAGGAAGTACATGGGAGGAGCAAGGGGTTCAGAGTTCAACAGTAATCAGACACCAAGCAGAGTAGTCTAATGGATCAGATAGGTTATCCAGCAGATCAGGCAGGGAACTGTCCAGCATCTCAGATAGCTCCGCTGGAAGAGTCAATGCCAGACACAGAAGAGGTCCCAGGTTCAAGCCCAGCACGTCCCTGACAACAGCTGGGGCATTACACAAACCAAATGGCATCACCAGGTATTCGTAATGCCCATCTCTAGTGTTGAATGCAGTCTTCCATTCGTCACCCTCCCGTATTCGAATGAGATTGTACGCGCCTCTGAGATCCAACTTGGTGAAAATGGAGGCACAAGCCCAGATTTCTGCGCCTAGCACGTTCTTCGGGGGTTAGTCTGGTCCGGCCCAGCTGCATAGGTTCCTCAGCAGGCAGAAGATGCTCCACGGGACGAAGGGAGGGGAGCTCAGACTGGCTAGGGCCCAGGGAGTGCTGGCGTCTTTTTTCTAGGGACCTCTCCTGAAAACGAATGTCGATCTGATTGCACAAAGAAATTACATCGTCCAGACCGACGGGGTGGCTCTTCCCGCTAATTCGTCTTTCATTCGGTCAGAGAGGCCATGTAAAAAGGTAGCGACCAGGGCCTCATTGTTCCAGCTCAATTCAGCTGTGTGCATACGGAACTGAAGGGCATATTACGCTGGTTGTACTTGAGGTTGCGGATTTGGGGTTCCCAAGGAGGTCTGAAGCTGCTCGAAGCGAGAAGCCAGAACCTGGAGGAATCGCATCACCTGAGTCTGATCTGATTCCTGGGTCTCAAGTCTACGGACTAAGCCCTCTAATGGATCATCCGCGGGGAGCGGCATGTCAGCCGGGTCCATGGCTGATCAAACTTTCAGGTCACCTGTGGCCAGATGACAGATGCACACCCTAGGGTGTCAGGAGTGCACCACAAGGTAGTGAACCCTATGGCTGACTGCTGCGGATAGGATTCTGGGTGGTTGTGGAAAGGGAGACCAGAGGAGCACAACCAAGATCCACAGGAAGCTAGAGCCGAGATTCCCCAGGGCAGGGAGTCTAAGATCCAGCAGGTCTTCACCAGAGCCTCTAGTGGTGAGGATGTTACGCTGCAGCTAGGTCCAGGTCACGACCCCTAGAGTCTCCTAGCTCACGCCTCGTAGGGTAAGGAGGAAAGAGGGGAAGCAGCAGCACAGGATACAAGAATAGTGAGGGGGAAAGGCCAAGGTCAGGGCAACAAGCAGACAATGATAAACGAAGGACAAGCCGAAGGTCAAGGGTCACAAGCAGACAGGGATAGTCAGGAACAAGCCAATATCGTAACAGAGAAACAGACGTAGCACACGGCAGGCAGGAACCCAAACACACAATGCTTAAACAAACACGTTGATCAGCAAAGCAGGCTGCAGTGCACAGGTTAATATAGTGTTCTGTGATAGGGCCTGGGGTGGAGTCAGGCTGGGAGGAGATTATAAAGGAAGCCAGGTGAAAGGGTCTGGCCTCTAAGATGAACACATGAGGAGGAAAGGTAAGATGGCAGACAGACATTAGTGCATATCCATGACAGTTGGCCGTTTAATCGATGGGGCTATCACCAGGGCCGATCCGATACGGGGTGCAGGGGGTGCAGTGCACCGAGGCGCCAGAGGGGAGGGGGCGCCAAAGTTTCAGGAGCATCGTTGGTCCCGAGTGTGTTGCCAACTAGTCTGGCGTCGGTGTTTTGTCCTAGACGAGTCACGAGTGCATGTCAGCGAGGGCGCCGTGACCTCCTCGTTCATTGCCCCCTACCTCCGCCGCCCACTGACCCGCTCGCCGGCAGCAGTGTCCACACCCCCCGCCCAGCGCCCACTGTATCCATACTAAGGAGGGAAGAGGAGGTAAGTTAGGTCCGCCCCACCTCCTCCCCATGTCCCCCCTGTGCCCGCCCACAACCCCTTGTGCGGCCAATCTGTGCCTGGAAAGGGGTGTGGGCGGGAGATTTCAAAGCAGCAAGTTGCCAGTGACACCACGCTGCGCTGGACACCGTCTCCTCCAGCCAGAGGCGGCTGTCAACACAGAGAGAGAGAGAGAGACGCACCTGGGGATGATTAAACCATGCTGGCGTTACCGCTGCACTGCTCTCCTATCACCGAGATCTGTCAGTGTCCACTGACATGGAGGTGGCTCAGGATTCAGGAAGACATACTCCGCTGCTCCGCATGTTTCCCCCGCCCGCAGCCTTAGCCTTCACACATGGATGAGCAGGGAGTCGGGGACCGAGAGCACTACTACAGGACATGAGTGAGTAACTTCAGCAGAACAACTGGAGCTTCCTTTTACTTCAGATTCTGCACTGTACACTATGCAGCCTGGGACATTGATCCATCTTTCACTCCTCCTCTTCCCCCCCTCCTCCTCTCCCCCCTCCCCCTCTTCCCACCCCCTCCTCCTCTTCCCCCCTCCTCCTCCTCCTCTCCCCCCTCCCCCTCTTCCCACCCCCTCCTCCTCTCCCCCCCTCCTCCTCCTCTCCCCCCATCCTCCTCCCCCTCTCTCCCCCCCTCCTCCTCTCTCCCCCCTCCTCCTCCTCTCTCCCCCCCTCCACCTCCTCCTCCCCCTCCCCCTCATCCTCATCCCCCTCCTCATCCTCCTCATCCCCCTCCTCATCTTCCTCTCCACCCTCATCCTCCTCCTCTCCCCCCTCATCCTCCTCTCTTCTCTTCTCCTCCTCCTCTCTTCTCCTCCTCCTCCTCCTGCCCCCTCTCTTCTCCTCCTCCTCCTGCCCCCTCTCTTCTCTTCTCCTCCTCCTCCTCCTGCCCCCTCTCTTCCCTTCTCCTCCTCCTGCCCCCTCTCTTCCCTTCTCCTCCTCCTGCCCCCTCTCTTCTCTTCTCCTCCTCCTGCCCCCTCTCTTCTCTTCTCCTCCTCCTGCCCCCTCTCTCTTTCTCCTTCTGATGTATACTGAAAGTACATAGTTATATAGTTGGTGAGGCTCTTCTCCTCCTCCTCCTCCTCCTCCTCCTCCTCCCCCTCTCCCTCTCTTCTCTTCTCCCCCTCTCCCTCTCTTCTCTTCTCCCCCTCTCCCTCTCTTCTCTTCTCCCCCTCTCTTCTCCCCCTCTCTTCTCTTCTCCCCCTCTCCCTCTCTTCTCTTCTCCCCCTCTCCCTCTCTTCTCTTCTCCCCCTCTCCTTCTCTTCTCCCCCTCTCATTCTCTTCTCCCTCTCTCCCTCTCTCCCTCTCTTCTCCCCCTCTCCCTCTCTTCTCCCCCTCTCCCTCTCTTCTCTTCCTCCCCCTCTCTTCTCTTCCTCCCCCTCTCTTCTCTTCCTCCCCCTCTCTTCTCTTCTCTTCCTCTCTTCTCTTCCTCTCTTCTCTTCTCTTCCTCCCCCTCTCTTCTCTTCCTCCCCCTCTCTTCTCTTCTCTTCCTCCCCCTCTCTTCTCTTCCTCCCCCTCTCTTCTCTTCCTCCCCCTCTCTTCTCTTCCTCTCCCTCTCTTCTCTTCTCTTCCTCCCCCTCTCTTCTCTTCCTCCCCCTCTCTTCTCTTCTCTTCCTCTTCCTCTTCCTCCCCCTCTCTTCTCTTCCTCTCCCTCCTCTTCTCTTCTCTTCCTCTCTTCTCTTCCTCTCTTCTCTTCTCTTCTCTTCCTCTCTTCTCTTCTCTTCCTCTCCCTCTCTTCTCTTCTCCCCCTCTCTTCTCTTCTCTTCTCCCCCTCTCCCTCTTATCTCTTCATCTCCCTCTCTTCTCTTCCTCTCCCTCTCTTCTCTTCCTCTCCCTCTCTTCTCTTCTCTTCTCTTCCTCTCCCTCTCTTCTCTTCTCTTCTCTTCCTCTCCCTCTCTTCTCTTCTCTTCCTCTCCCTCTCTACTCTTCCTCTCCCTCTCCCTCTCTTCTCTTCCTCTCCCTCTCTTCTCTTCTCCTCCTCTCTTCTCTTCTCCCCCTCTCTTCTCTTCTCCCCCTCCCCCTCTCTTCTCTTCTCCCCCTCTCTCTCTCTTCTCTTCTCCCCCTCTCCTTCTCTTCTCTTCCTCCCCCTCTCTTCTCTTCCTCCCCCTCTCTTCTCTTCCTCCCCCTCTCTTCTCTTCTCTTCCTCCCCCTCTCTTCTCTTCCTCCCCCTCTCTTCTCTTCCTCCCCCTCTCTTCTCTTCCTCTCCCTCTCTTCTCTTCCTCCCCCTCTCTTCTCTTCCTCCCCCTCTCTTCTCTTCTCTTCCTCTTCCTCTTCCTCCCCCTCTCTTCTCTTCCTCTCCCTCCTCTTCTCTTCTCTTCCTCTCTTCTCTTCCTCTCTTCTCTTCTCTTCTCTTCCTCTCTTCTCTTCTCTTCCTCTCCCTCTCTTCTCTTCTCCCCCTCTCTTCTCTTCTCCCCCTCTCCCTCTTATCTCTTCATCTCCCTCTCTTCTCTTCCTCTCCCTCTCTTCTCTTCCTCTCCCTCTCTTCTCTTCTCTTCTCTTCCTCTCCCTCTCTTCTCTTCTCTTCCTCTCCCTCTCTACTCTTCCTCTCCCTCTCCCTCTCTTCTCTTCCTCTCCCTCTCTTCTCTTCTCCTCCTCTCTTCTCTTCTCCCCCTCTCTTCTCTTCTCCCCCTCCCCCTCTCTTCTCTTCTCCCCCTCTCTCTCTCTTCTCTTCTCCCCCTCTCCTTCTCTTCTCTTCCTCCCCCTCTCTTCTCTTCCTCCCCCTCTCTTCTCTTCCTCCCCCTCTCTTCTCTTCTCTTCCTCTCTTCTCTTCTCTTCCTCCCCCTCTCTTCTCTTCCTCCCCCTCTCTTCTCTTCCTCTCCCTCTCTTCTCTTCCTCTCCCTCTCTTCTCTTCTCTTCTCTTCCTCCCCCTCTCTTCTCTTCCTCCCCCTCTCTTCTCTTCCTCCCCCTCTCTTCTCTTCCTCTTCCTCTTCCTCTCCCTCCTCTTCTCTTCTCTTCTCTTCCTCTCTTCTCTTCTCTTCCTCTCCCTCTCTTCTCTTCCTCTCCCTCTCTTCTCTTCTCCCCCTCTCCCTCTCATCTCTTCTCCCCCTCTCCCTCTCATCTCTTCTCCCCCTCTCCCTCTCCCTCTCTTCTCTTCTCTTCTCCTCCTCCTCCTCCTCCTCCTCCTCTCTCCCCCTCCTCCTCCAATGGGCACAGTGATACTGATTAATGGGCACAGTGGCTGCATTTTTATGGGCACACTGACGCTTTCGGAGGGGCACAGTGATGCTGATTAATAGGCACAGTGGATTCTTTATAATGGGCACAGTGATGCTAATTAATGGGCACAGTGAGGCTGCGTTTTGATGGGCACAGTGAGGCTGCATTTTGATGGGTACTGATGAGTCTGCATTTGGTGGGCACTGATGAGTCTGCATTTGGTGGGAACTGATGAGTCTGCATTTGGTGGGCAATGGTAGGCTGCATTTTGTGGGCACTAGTAGGCTGCATTTTTTGGGCACTAGTAGGCTGCATTTTGTGGGCACTAGTAGGCTGCATTTTGTGGGCACTAGTAGGCTGCATTTTGTGGGCACTAGTAGGTTGCATTTTGTAGGCACTAGTAAGGCTGTATTTGGTGGGCACTGGTAGGCTGCAATTGGTGGGCACTGATGAGCTGCATTTGATGGGCACTGGTGAGGCTGCATTGATCTCTTTTACCATGTCTGCAGTCTCTGACAATCTCCTGTAGTATGTCTGCAGTCTCTGACCATCTCCTGTAGTATGTCTGCAGTCTCTGACCATCTCCTGTAGTATGTCTGGGGGCTCTTTCTAAACAAACTCTCTAACAGAGGCCCTCTCTGTGTCCATTAGAGAGACCCCCCTGCAGGTCCAATTAGAGTACTCTGCTTCTCTTCCTGTATTTTGTTTATTGTTAGGAGATCGTGGGAGGATCCCAGGGTAACAATGACTCCTTAGGGGAGCATCTCTGTGTTTGAGTCCTTGCCATAGAAACATTTGTAAAGGGGGAGGAGTTAGTAAGGTGACCACACCCTTATAGGGGCGCCAGAAATATTTCTGCACCCAGGCGCATGTGACCCTAGGATCGGCCCTGGCTATCACCTCCCAAAAAGTTTTAATCTGAGGACACGACCACCATAGATGGAGGAATGTGCCCGTTGTCCACAGCCCCTCCAACAGTTTGCATCTGCTATTGGGTACATCTGTGCTATTCGGACTGATGTCCGATACCATCTAGAAACAAATTTATAGGACATCTCTTGTATGTGGAAGCTTATAGAGGTGAAATGAGTTGATTTAATCAGTCTTTGAATTTGTAAAGAAGTAAAGGTATGACCCATCTCTCTCTCCCATTCTCTAATAAAGTAGGGAACTGAGTTGTCTTGGGCCTGGGACCCGGACGTGACCGGAAATGCGCATGAATCTCATTTTATTGTGACAATATGGTGGAGAGGAGGAGAAGAGGAGATATCCCTGACCCAATTCAGAGATAAACCAAATAGGATCCATGACCCAATCATTTAAGCGCCAAGTGACCCTCTATTTAGCTAAAGGGGTCATGGTCTTCTGGTGAGTAGGACATCCTGCTGAGCACTTTGGGTATTTTTGGATATGTGCTAAGCTGGTGATGGTCTCCCACATCTTACCATGTTGAAGATTTTTTATAGAACATTATATGAACTGTGCCATAGGACATTTTTATCACTTTGGCTAATGTGTTGCACTGTCAATTTAGTACTTTGCACTTTATGAATATTTCACAATTTTATATATCTACGCTCTAATTATTGCATTTTATGTCATCACGTTTATTAATAACACAGTTGAGAGGTTATAGGTTATTTATAATAGCACCTCCTTACACACTCTCACTATTCATAGTATAAGTCACCTACACTATTGGGGAGCAGCTCTTTTAGTTTTCTATGTCACATTGTATAAACCCACAGGCGCGAGGTACCTTTAAAATACTTTAGATTACCAGTGTAGCGGCCTCCTTACTCCCCTCTTTGCATCAGCTCGTTTTTCTCTTGTCTAGGGGTACCTCAGAGGGGAGGGAGCGGGGTCACCACGCCAAGCCTTCACCACAGGTGTCTGTGCGGTGTGAGCAAAGTTCTTTCTCTACCTTCGGGTCAGTGTTGTGCACCTGGAGTTACCTTGAACAATGTCCACCAGAAAAGAGCCCCACACCATTAAAGTCCAACACTCCTTTATTCTTCTTGAATGAACAGCATAATCAGTTAGACTCCCTTAAAGAACAGAACAAACAAGGAGGTGTGGATGCGAGTAGGCCCAGACACAATGAACTCTCCACTTTCCTCCCTGAAAGTGGGCTGAGGTCTCCGAGCGGAGGGGGGGGTTTCCTTCCAGGCGGTCTCCGATGGGAGGCTCACCTGTCACTGGCAATCTGCTGCACCCGGTCTTCAAGTGAGTATCTCCCCCCGGTCCATTACGCCTTCCGGATATGGGTACCCAATCCCTGGGTTCCCTAGGACCTCCTTCCCTTGAGGAACTCAGTGTTGGGCACTGAGCTCCAGACCTCCATCCGAGTACCTCACCCCAGGCCAAAGGTGCCTCCGGACGTCCTCTAGGCCTAGGCCGCCTAGAGGACAGACACGAACCACCGCCCTCAGGCTGAAGGTGCCTGGGATTCCAACCCGTGACAAAGATGGCCGGCCCCTTTATACCCTCTCCCAGCAAGCACGGTGGGTTCCCTGCCCCACCATACCGCTGCCGAGGGAGGACAAAAAGGAGGCACGGCACACAGCAATGGTTCAACCCCAGCCCAGGGCGACAGCTCCACCTGCTGGACCACAAGGAACTGCACACTGCTGGTGTCTCTGCCAGTTTTAAATAGAGGGAAAAGTGTATACCCGCTACACCGGTATAGTGTCATAGCTGCGTAAGTTCCAGTATATATACCATAGTTTGTAGATGCTATAACTTTCACACAAGCCAATTAATATACACTTACTGGGATTTCATTTTTACCAAAGACATGTAACAGAATAAATTTTGGTCTAAATTCATGAAGAAATTGTATTTATTTTTCTTGGGTATATTTTATAATAGAAAATAGAATTTTCTTATTTTTTTCAAAATATTTGGTCTTTTTTTTTGTGTATATAATAATAATAATAATAATAATAATAATATTAATAAAAAAAAAAAAAAACAGTGGTGATTGACCACTTGCCACCAAATCATGTACCTGTATGTCATTTGACTTCAAGTGGTTGTGCCGGGGTGATGCCTGCAACTTTAGAGCAGTCGGTCGGCTTTCTTGAGATAACAACCAATGTGGCTAAGCAGCCCCAGCTGCCTTCTGCCGCTCGCCCAGGCTCTCCCGTCACACCAGGAGACCCGAGCGACCAGCCGACACGTCCACCGGCTGGCCGGAGACCCGAAGACTTGACTGTAGTAACCCGGAAGCGATGTCATGACATCACTTTCGGATTACTAGATTCTTAAAGGCACAAGTTTTAAAAGATAGAAAGTATTCAAAAATGCCAATCTTGGTGTTTTGAAAACTTTCAAGTGCAAAGGAGGGACTTGGGGTCTTTTAGACCCCACATCCCTCCATAAGAGTACCTGTCACTGCTTATTACTGTGTAAACATTTCTTGTGACAGCAATAAAAGTGATACAAAATAATATAAATTAATAATTAAAAAAAAACTATATATATATATATTAAGTGCCCCCCCCCCCCATGCTAGTGCCCAAAGGCGATCCTGAATGCAGGGGTCATAATTGCATAACGTAAACACTAGTGTGCTGATTGCCATGTTTAGGAGTATATAACACACAGAGTGAAGGGGTCAGAAGTGCATAATGCACAGAGTGCAGAGGCCAGGAATTTGTAGCACATGGAATGTAGGGGTCAGGTGTGTGTAATGCACTAGGAGCATGATAGGTGTAACACACCAGGTGCAAGGGTCAAGAGTACATAATAAACAGAGTGCAGGGGTCCAGAGTACAAAATGAAGAGAGTTTATGGGGTCGTTAGAGTGCAAACAAATAACCAAAACCCAAATTCCCCCATCCTCCGAGTAAAACCCCCCCTGTTATATTCCCTTGTCACAACACAAATATTTGTCCCCCCTCCAAACTCCCTCTCGCAGCACAAATCCACTTTTCTCAAAATCCCCCCCCTCCCTGCACAAATTCTTCCCACTCAAAAAAAAAACGAAAAAAAACCCCCCCTCCCAGCCCCCCCCAAAAAAAAATCCTCCTTTCTAGCACAAATTCACTTTGCACCCCAAAAATCACCATTCTTAACACAGATCCTCTCTCCCTGCCCCAAAATAATCCCCCCTTCCTAGCACAAATCCCCGCCACCCCAAATCACTCCTCCAAGCACAAATCTTTTTCCCTCCCAGCTTAAATCTTTGTTACCTCTCAACAGGTTTTTGCGTACAATACAATTCCCCCCCTCCCCCAAATTACAGACTCAAGATACAGCATGGCAGATGGCCAGGGTATGATATTACTCCCCAGTTCCCCCTCATCTTTTGTCACGTGACACGTCAGAGCTGAGGAGAAGCCTCAGGGAAGCTTCCCCTGGCTCTGAACTCTACTGCTGTGGCAAACAGCTGCTAGGGAGTGATGCCAGCTACTGGATTGGTAAATGATCCTGGTGTCGGGGACCTGAGACAATCAAATGAAGACGCGTGGCATGTGCCCTGGGTGCCCGGTGCTAGTGATGTCCCTGTACATAAGACTCCCTTTTCCTACACTTTTCCCCCAGACTATATGGTGTCTCCTTCCCAGCGACACACCCCTTCTCCCTACCAAAGAGGAGACCCTGCCCAGCAGCACTAACAGGCCTTTTTTAACACCAAGCAGTCGTGACTGACTGCAGATCTGAATTGGGAGGCTTCTGCATTCAAGACCTCCAGCCCAACATAAATTATTTGTACTGGCCCAGAGGAAATATGTTACCCCATCGCCCTTTTTGACTGGAGTATATGTTTACTTGTTTCTGATTGTTTGTTTTAGGTCACTATCATTTACCTGTACCAGAACTCTGCCTGATTTGCTTGTTCTATGCCCTTCACTTTTGCCTATCATTAGAATGGTACATTGCTCTTGTCCCCTGCATGCATGTCCACCAGGACCACCTACTTCATGCAGCTTAAAAGAAAAGTGTGGGGTTTGAAAAAAACAAGCAATCTTACTTACCTAGGTAGATGCAGCATGGATCCGATACTGCATCTGTCCTCCGCCCCCTCTACATCAAGAACTGAGCGATTAAAGACCACTGATCACTCAGTTCCCTGTCTTCAGTGACAAGCTCTCTGCTCTGCCTATCTGGCACTCACTGGAGCACTGGAGCGGCGGGCTCAGGCTCTCAGCATATGGGCGGGGTCTAGCTGTGCCCGTGCAAATGCGGTAACACCTTGCCTGAAGGCCTGTTCACCAATGCCCGGGATCAGGTAGATGCTGTGGTCATGTAAGGAATAAAACATTAGGGCAGTCCCCCGACTCATAGTTACATAGTTATATAGTTAGTCAGGTTGAAAAAAGACACAAGTCCATCCAGTTCAACCGTAAAAATAAAAAAAAATATCATACAATCCCATATACCCAATTCTATACCCACAGTTGATCCAAAAATGAGGCACTTGTGTGCAGCAACAATGTACGGAGTTACTCCTTAAGATGCTTTGTCCTTAGTAGCTACACACTTGTAATTAATGTATGTGTTGCATTCGGAGGGACATGCAGAGCCATTGACCACTCCACCAGTCCAGTGCACCTCTGTTACCTCACAAAAACAGAATAAAACCCTGCCAGACAAATATAACGTGTTTCATGTGTGGCCTTACTTAACTCTTTCCTTCCTGTGCGGAGTGATCAAGCCTTAGATCTCCGAAACACTAGTCTGCTTCCAGTCAGAGAGACGGACAGTTAGGGAGGGAGTCAGAGCTCCGATCCCCTCACTACTATAGGACCTCTCACCTAACCAGTTACCACACCAATGACTGGTTGCTGTAGCTGTTCTAGATGTAAACTTGCAGTTACCCATGGAAACTACCTCCTCTTTTTAGCCTTGCAGGTTAACCTTTTGTGGTGGTGTTACTCATACCCCATAGTGCTAAAACAGAGCCATGTTCTTAAGGAATACGCCAGGACCCAACATGCACCCCTTGCAATAATGTCCTTATTCTGACTTCACCTAGTAGTGGCTACCCAGGTTACCTACACAGGTGAAGTATTTTTGGGAATACAGGCAGTCAAACAAGATTTTGTAGGTTTGTTCTTAAGTTTAATTTGTATGTAAGTTGGAACAGGACACCCCTGTAACATTTGTTTTGCTGTCTGTGCCCCTGTTCAGGAGATTTCACCTTGCTTTCTGTCAATGTGGCAAACAATTGGATTTAGAAAATTTGGGGTTGTTGTGGAAACAAGGATTGGTGATAAAGCTTCAGTGGAGATACCTTTTCCCCATGATACCTCTTACAGGAGTGAATTTCCCTTCCTAGGGGTAGATTTCCTCTAACTTACTGATTTCTCCCTCTGTTTGTAAGCATGAGTCGTATGTAAGTCGGATGTATGTAACTTGGGGACTGCCTGTAGTCCATTCTTAGGAAGCCTCTGCAAGTGTCTCGTCTTCTCTTAAGCCCCAGAGTCCCTGGGGATCTGGACCTCTTCCCTTTTATAACACACAGGAGGGAGGCTGGACCCCAGAAAAAGCCAGCAAACACACTCAGGGAAGGCGGCAAAACATTAACCCCTTCCCCTGACCTGGGAAACCAAGTGCTAACTAAACTTACCGTAGGCCCACTGCCTGCAAGTGGTGCACTGAGAGACAGAGCCAACTGCTGGTCAGGCATCTTGGTGGATACTGGCATTAAAGTTTGATGCCTAGTATACACGACCGGGATTCCCGACAGGAAAAGGTCCGTTGGAAATCCTGAGAGGAAAACTGAGAACTGCCAAAAATGGCCATTTTCTGATGGGAAAAAGTCAGTCGGGAATCCCGGCGGGAAAAAAGAGAGCTGGTTCTCTTTTTTTTTCCGGCCGATTCCGTCAGTTTTCCCATCGAAAAAACTGTGATGGAGCATACACACGGCCAGGATTCCCGGCCAAAAGCTCTCATCGCAGTTTTGCCGTCGGGAATCCTGGTCGTGTGTACGAGGCTTTATTCTTTAGATTTCTTTCCAGAATTTGGACTGGCTGATTACAGGTCACAGCAGTGCAGAATGAAGTGCACTCCTGTGACCTTTATGGAGAAGTGAGGCCAAAAGAGCTTTGGTCCTACTTTTCCTTTAATCTACGCCACCCTTACTGTAGTTCCTAGTGAAGACACACACTTGATGCATTCCAGTTTAGGAGACACTGTTTAACCACCTGCCTACTGGGCACTTTCACCCCCTTCCTGCCCAAGCCATTTTTCAGCTTTCAGCGCTGTCACACTTTGAATGACAATTGCGCGGTCGTGCGACACTGTACCCAAACGAAATTTGCGCCCTTTTTTTTACCACAAATAGAGCTTTATTTTGGTGATATTTGATTTTGCGCTATAAACAAAAGAAGAGCGTCAAGTTTGAAAAAAAACACAATATTCTTTACTTTTTGGTATAATAAATATCCATTTTTTTCATTTTTTTTTTTCATTTTCCTCAGTTTAGGCCGATATGTATTCTTCTACATATTTTTGGTAAAAAAAAAATCGCAATAAGCGTATATTGATTGGTTTGCGCAAAAGTTATAGCAGATCCAAAATAGGGGATAGATTGATAGCCTTTTAATTTTTTTTCTTTTTACTAGTAATGGCGGCGATCAGGGATTTTTATCGTGACTGCGATATTGCGGCAGACACATCGGACACTTTTGACAAATTTTTGGGACCATTCACATTTATACAGCGATCCATGCTATAAAAATGCATTGATTACTGTATAAACATGACTGGCAGGGAATGGGTTAACACTAGGGGGCGAGGAAGGGGTTAAATGTATTCCCTGGAAGTGATTCTTACTGTGGGGGGAGGGGACTGACTGGGGGAGGTGACCGATCTGTGTCCCTATGTACAAGGGACACACCATCGGTCTCCTCTCCCTGACAGGATGTGGATCTGTGTGTTTACACACACAGATCCATGGTCCTGCTCGGTTACTGGGCAATCACGGATGCCCGGCGGCCATCGCGGCCGCTGGGCACGCGCATCGGGGTCCCCAGTGACGCAGCGGGCGCGTGCTCGCCCCCTAGTGGTATTTAAAGGCGCAACGTCATATGACGTCCAGTCAGAACAATAGAGTCTTCCGCCCGCCGTCATTTGACGGTGGGCGGTGGACAAGTGGTTAATGGGATCGCTGGAAAAGAAGCCAGTCACAGATAGGAAAATATTTCATATACAATACCACCTTTACATAAAAATCCTGATTTCTGATAAGTTCCTGAAACTTTTATCTTGTTTTTATAAAGATCAATTTTTACTTGCAGTTTATTGGCTCTTAAAGGGAGTTTTCATTGGCTTAAGTAGTACACATGGACCGAATGTTGGCCGGCATTGGGCCGTTCAATAAAAAACGTCCGACATTTAACCCACGTGTACGGGAGGCGGTCAAAGGGAACGGAAAAAAAAATAGTGGTGTGTACTAGGCTTTAGTGGAATTACTCTTATCTTTCTTTTAACAACTGCTAAGTTGAGATATCAGCCCCACAGAAGGAGTATATTATTTTCAATCGTTTAGCCAACTCCTAGATTTTCATTAGTAAGCCCAAAATTGTAGCATTGCATAGCAGAACTTGTGTAGTTAATGAGTGGCCTATAAATATTAAGAGAAGCATGTTTTTAAAGCATTACTATATTATTTACAACAAACTGATGTCCTTTACATGTTATATCTAAAAAAAAAAAAAGTGGAGTATCCATTTCCTTAAAAATTAGACAACCTCACTGTGCCTTATCACTTCCAAAAAGCTTTTACCACCCACTACATTCACAAAGAAGATAAACTCACCTTCTGCCCTTTCCATAATAATGTGCCTATGCATTATCAGAGAGGGCCTATCTCAGCACAGGGACATGTATCTGACTGCCTGTTTTAGGATAGGAGTCTGAGTTGAGGGTGGTCAATGGATTCCAGCTATTAGTCTGACACAATCTGGTGTCTACAATTTATATTTTTCCCTAATAGCAATTTCCATGAAGGTTTCATCTACCTACTTATCAAGATGGCAGTTTCATCCTGCTTGATTTGGTTACCCAACTCATTAGCACATTTATTTATTTTTTCAGAGATAAATGTATATTTATGTTGGAGTTTCCAGGTGGACATTCACAAAAAAGTGACACTACACCCCAATTTATTTATTTATTTATTATTTCAGAAAGTCATGTTTCTTTTTTTACAAATGAAGTCCTGCTTCTTTTAAAATGTCTCTTAAATTCTTGTATTCACAGGTGGTCCCCAAAAATCGCTGCACCCCATCCGGTTTGCTAGTGTCTCCTTTGCTTAGCTGGCTACAAAAGAAACACTCATGCATGCACGCTCTCAGTTGGGGGTTGGGGCTGCGTATGTCCATTTAAACACACAGTGCCCGCCAAGACATTTCCCTCTGCCCCCTCTTCCCAGCTCCGGACAGACAGCTGGAGGATCAACTAGGTGCTTAACCAGTTACAGACCAGAAGATTTTCCCCTTTAATAATCAGGCCATTTTTTGCGATACGGCACTGCGTCGCTTTAACTGACAATTGCGCGGTCGTACGATGCTGCATCCAAACAAAATTGATGTCCTTTTTTTCCCACAAATAGAGCTTTCTTTTGGTGGTATTTGATCACCTCTGCGGTGACAAAAAAAGACAGACAATTTTGAAAACAAAAACAATATTTTTTTACTTTATGCTATAATAAATATCCCCCAATTTAAAAAACAAAAACAAATTTCTTCATCAGTTTAGGCCAATATGTATTCTTCTATAAATCTTTGGTAAAAAAAATTGCAATAAGCATATATTGATTGGTTTGCACAAAAGTTATAGCGTCTACAAAATAGGGGATAGATTGATGACATTTTTATGGCATTTTTAATTTTTTTACTAGTAATGGCGGTGATCTGCGATTTTTAGCAGTACTGCGACATTGTGGCAGACAGGTCGGACACTTTTGATACTTTTTTGGGACCATTGACATTTATACAGCGATCAGAGCTATAAAAATGCACTGATTACTGTGTAAATGTCACTGACAGGAAGGTATTAACACTAGGGGGCGATCAAGGGGTTAAATGTGTTCCCTCGTTAGTGATTCTAACTGTAGGGGGAGGGGACTGACTGGAGGAGGCGACATATCACTGTTCGTAATTACTACGAACAGCAGATCTGTCTCTTCTCTCCTGTCAGAACGAGGATTTGTGTGTTTACATACACAAATCCCCCTTCTGGCTCTCGTGCCACCGTTCGCGGGTGGCCGGCGGTGATCGCGCCCACCGGCCATGCGCATCGGGTTCCCCACCGTGCAGCATGCGCCTGCTATGGCTCTTAAAGGAGCCGACGTACGGGTACGTCAATTCGTGGGAACTAACCACTTTGCCGACGTATATGTGCGTGAGACGGTTGGCAAGTGGTTAATCTAGTGAAAGATATAGAAAACAAAATACCATGATAGAAAAAACACCTGTTCTCCTTGTTTTCAGTACATTTTGGATTATAATCCCTGAATAAAACTATCCTGATACTGGCCAATTTCACACTGCAGTATCATTTGCGGTCTCATTAATTCTTAGTGAGAGCTTGAAGGAAATTGGACAGCAGTAGGGCAGTTTTGCATCTGCTAGAACAGGGACAGCAAAAGTGATTTACTGGACAATTTCCATCTGTTGGTAATAGCGTCACCACAAAACGCTGCATGTGTGATTTGCCATCACGGCAGTGTTTGTATTACTTTTGAAGAAGCTTTGGAATAGAGGTGATCTTTCCCCTATGGTCCCCTTTTTGGTCCTATCTTGTGGATTTGGGCTTTTTTGTCATGTTGTTTTGAACCATGTGGATGTATTTTCTCAGCTCTTATTTTTTCATCTAGTTGAGTTCCACTATCTCTAACTCATTGATGACGCATACACGTGGGCGACTTTTCTTTGCCTTTTGTTTTTAACAATTACTTATACGAGCATAGACACAGATTTCCTTGTTGGATATCTTTTATATCAAGCATGGCGAATGGCTGATGTATATACTTTTTGATCTTTCCATGAGTTATCAGATTTATTAATGTTGCAAACTGGATCCTGAAGAATCCCCCCTTCCTGCTCTGAGCGAAACGCGTTTATCCATAGTTACATAGTTACATAGCAGGTGAGGTTGAAAAAAGACACAAGTCCATCAAGTCCAACCTATGTGTGTGATTATATGTCAGTATTGCCTTGTATATCCCTGTATGTTGTGGTCGTTCAGGTGCTTATTTAATAGTTTTTTTAAACTATTGATGCCCCCCGCTGAGACCACCGCCTGTGGAAGGGAATTCCACATCCTCTTACAGTAAAGAACCCTCTACGTAGTTTAAGGTCAGGCTGGGTTCACACTGGTGCGACACGACAGCCGTCCTACTTTGGATCCGACTTTGCCCTGCGACTTGAAGCCGACATATGTCCGACTTTCAATGAACAGGGATCCGACTTGGATCCCCGCCAATACCAGGCACTGTGTTTGGTATGAATCTTGAGGGGGAACTCCACGCCAAATTTTAAATAAAAAACCGGCATGGGTTCCCCCTCCAAGGGCATACCAGGCCCTTGGGTCTGGTATGGATTTCAAGGGGAACCCCCTAAGCCGAAAAAACGGCGTGGGGGTCCCCCCAAAATCCAAACCAGACCCTTATTCGAGCACGCAACCTGGCAGGCCGCAGGAAAAGAGGGGGGGGGGGGACGAGAGAGCGGCCCCCCTCCCTCCTGAACCGTACCAGGCCGCATTCCCTCAACATGGGGGGTTTGGTGCTTTGGCGCAGGGGGGCGACCTGCGGCCCCCCCACCCCAAAACACCCTGCCCCCATGTTGATGAGGACAGGGCCTCTTCCCGACAACCCTGGCCGTTGGTTGTCGGGGTCTGCGGGCGGGGGGCTTATCGGAATCCGGGAGCCCCCCTTTAATAAGGGGGCCCCCAGATCCCGGCCCCCCACCCTATGTGAATGAGTATGGGGTACATCGTACCCCTACCCATTCACCTGGTGGAAAAAAATGTCAATAAAAAAACACACACAGGTTTTTAGAGTAATTTATTGCACAGCTCCGGGGGTCTTCTTCCCACTCCGGGGGTCTCTTCTGACTTCGGGGGTCTCCGGTGTCATCTCCGCGCTCTCCGGTTCTTCTCTCACTCTCCGGTTCTTTCTTCCTTCTGCCGGGCCCCTGCTATCTTCTTCCAGCTCTTTTGCTAGCGGGGCCCTGTCTTCTCCGTCGCCTTCTTCCCTCTTCTCCTCTTTGATGTTGACACGTCGCTTCCTCCCGCTGTAATGCTGGCTGTGCGGTGCGCTCCGATTTATATAGGCCTCTCATGACGTCACAGTCACAAGCTCTGGGTGGCCCCGGAGCATGTGACTGTGACGTCATGGGAGCATGTGGCCACCCGGAGCATGTGACTGTGACGTCATGAGAGGTCTATATAAATCGGAGCGCACCGCACAGCCAGCATTACAGAGGAGGAAGCGACGTATCAACATCGAAGAGGAGAAGAGGGAAGAAGGCGACGGAGAAGACCGGGCCTTACTAGCAAAAGAGCTGGAAGAAGATAGCGGAGGCCCGGCAGAAGTAAGAAAGAACCGGAGAGCGAGAGAAGAACCGGAGAGCGCGGAGATGACACCAGAGACCCCCGAAGTCGGAAGAGACCCCCGGAGTCGGAAGAAGACCCCTGGAGCTGTGCAATAAATTACTTTGAAAATCTGTGTGTGTTTTTTTATTGACATTTTTTTCCACCAGGTGAATGGGTAGGGGTACGATGTACCCCATACTCATTCACATAGGGTGGGGGGCCGGGATCTGGGGGCCCCCTTATTAAAGGGAGGTTTCCGGATTCCGATAAGCCCCCCGCCCGCAGACCCCGACAACCAACGGCCAGGGTTGTCGGGAAGAGGCCCTGTCCTCATCAACATGGGGGCAGGGTGCTTTGGGGTGTAGGGCCGCAGGTCGCCCCCATGCCCCAAAGCACCAAACCCCCATGTTGAGGGCATGCGGCCTGGTACGGTTCAGGAGGGAGGGGGGCCGCTCTCTCGTCCCCCCCTCTTTTCTTGCGGCCTGCCAGGTTGCGTGCTCGGATAAGGGTCTGGTTTGGATTTTGGGGGGACCCCCATGCCGTTTTTTCGGGTTAGGGGGTTCCCCTTAAAATCCATACCAGACCCAAGGGCCTGGTATGCTCTTGGAGGGGGAACCCATGACGGTTTTTTATTTAAAATTTGGCGTGGAGTTCCCCCTCAAGATCAGTAGAGTACAAGTTGCATGCCAAAGTCGGATCATGCAAGACTGCGGTCCGACTTTGATCCGACTTTAATGATAGTCAATGGGCTGAAGTAGGATCAAAGTCGGACCAAAGTAGTACAGGGAGCATTTTCAAAGTCGGACCGACATGTGTCGGACCAGTTAAGACGGCTCCCATAGGGAAACATTGATTTTCACACATCATGCGACATGAGCTCCCAATGTCGGAGCGTTTGTCGCCCCAGTGTGAACCCGGCCTAAACCTCTTTTCTTCTAATTTTAATGAGTGGCCACTTGTCTTATTAAACTCCCTTTTGCAAAAAAGTTTTATCCCTATTGTGGGGTCACCAGTACGGTATTTGTAGATTTAAATCATATCCCTTCTCAAGCGTCTCTTCTCCAGAGAGAATAAGTTCAGTTCCCACAACCTTTCGTCATAACTAATATCCTCCAAACCCTTTATTAGCTTTGTTGCCCTTCTTTGTACTCGCTCCATTTCCAGTACATCCTTCCTGAGGACTGGTGCCCAGAACTGGACAGTATACACTAGGTGAGGCTGGACCAGAGTCTTGTAGAGCGGGAGAATTATCATTTTATCTCTGGAGTTAATCCCCTTTTTTAATGCATGCCAATATTATGTTTGCTTTGTTTCCAGCAGCTTGGCATTGCATGCCATTGCTGAGCCTATCATCTACTAGGACCCCCAGGTCCTATTCCATCCTAGATTCCCCCAGAGGTTCTCCCCCTAGTGTATAGATTGCATTCATATTTTTGCCACCCAAATACATTATTTTACATTTTTCTACATTAAACCTCATTTGCCATGTAGCTGCCCACCACATTAATTTGTTCAGATCTTCTTGCAAGGTCTCCACATTCTGCGGAGAAGTTATTGCCCTTCTAAGCTTAGTATAGTCTGCAAATACAGAGATTGAACTATTTACCCCATCCTCCAGGTCATTTATGAACAAATTAAATAGGATTGGCTTCTGCACAGAACCCTGTGGGACCCCACTACCCACCCCTGACCATTCCGAGTATTCCCCATTTATCACCACCCTCTGAACTCACCCTTGTATAGATCCATGAGCCATAAATTCTTCGTTATGCATCGTTTGCACAGAATGGTTGTACAGTATATTGTTTATGCTGATGTAATTTGTATGTATGATATCATAGAGTGCCTTGAAAAAGTATTCATACCTCTTGAAATTTTCCATATTTTGTCATGTTACAACCAAAAACGTAAATGTACTTGGGATTTTATGTGCATAGGCCAACACAAAGTGGCACATAACTGTGGATGGAAAATGATAAATTGTTCAATTTTTTTTACAAATAAATATCTGAAAAGTGTGACGCACATTTGTATTCAGCCCCTTTACTCTGATACCCCTAGCTAAAATCTAGTGCAACCATTTACCTTCAGAAGTCAACTAATTAGTAAATAGAGTCCATCTGTGTGTAAATTAATATCAGTATAATTACAGCTGTTCTGTGAAGCCCTCAGAAGTTTGTTAGAGAACCTTAATGAACAAACAGCACCATGAAGGCCAAGGCACACACCAGACAGGTCAGGGATAAAGTTGTGGAGAAGTTTAAAGCCGGGTTAGGTTATAAAAAAATATCTCAAGCTTTGAACATCTCACGGAGCACTGTTCAATCCATCATCTGAAAATGGAGTATGGCACAACTGCAAATCTACCAAGACATGGCTGTCCACCTAAACTGACAGGCTGGGCGAGAAGAGCATTAGGGCTCTTTCACACGGCGGTCCGTTCAGGTCCGCCTGTCAGTTTTTTAGGCGGACCTAAAACGGATCCTCCATGTACCCCTATGGAGGCACGGATGTCAGCGGAGACATGTCCGCTGACATCCGCTCCGCTCCGCCAAAGTGTGACGGAGGAAAACCCTATTTTTCCTTCCGTCAGCGGAGCGGATCGGATGACAACGGACTCTACGGTCCGTCGTCATCCGATTCCCCATAGGGGAGAGCGGCGCTCTGACAGGGCGGTCCCTGCACAGTGTGCGGGGACCGCCCAGTCATCCGTCGGCTCAGCGGGGATCAACGGAGCGATCCCCGCTGAGCAAGCGGAGCTTCACGGGGCGGATCTGCACGGATCCGCCCCGTGTGAAAGGACCCTTAATCAGAGAAGCAGCCAAGAGGCCCATGGTAACTCTGGAGGAGCTGCAGAGATCCACAGCTCAGGTGGGATAATCTGTCCACAGGACAACTATTAGTCGTGCACTCCACAAATCTGCCCTTTATGGAAGAGTGACAAGAAGAAAGTCATTGTTGAATGAAAGCTATAAGAAGTCCCGTTTGCAGTTTGCAAGAAGCCATGTGGGGGACACAGCAAACATGTGGAAGAAGGTGCTCTGGTCAGATGAGACCAAAATTTAACATTTTGGCCTAAAAGCAAAACGCTATGTGTGGTGGAAAACTAACACTTTACATCATCCTGAACACACCATCCCCACCGTGAAAAATGGTGATGGTAGCATCATGTTGTGGGGATGCTTTTCTTCAGCAGAGACAGGGAAGCTGGTCAGAGTTGATAGGAAGATGGATGGAGCCAAATGCAGGGCAATCTTAGAAGAAAACCTGTTAAGCCGTGTACACACGATAGGTTTTACAGATGAAAACACTCCGATGGACTTTTTTCATCGGACAAACCGATCGTGTATGGGCCCCATCGGTCTTTTTTCCATCGGTGTTTAACCACTTAAGCCCCGGACCATTTGGTAGCTAGAGGACCAGAGGTGAATTCAGAATTTTGCACTGCGCTGCTTTAACTGTAAATTGTGCGGACATGCAATGTTGTACCCAAACGAAATTTGCGTCCTTTTCTTCCCACAAATAGAGCTTTCTTTTAATGGTATTTGATTGCCTCTGCGATTTTAATTTTTTGCGATATAAACGGAAAAAGACCGAAAATTTTGAAAAAAAATGATATTTTCTACTTTTTGTTATAAGAAAAATCGAATAAACTCAATTGTAGTCATACATTTAGGCCAAAATGTATTCAGCCACATGTTTTTAGTAAAAAAAATGTCAATAAGCGTATATTTATTGGTTTGCGCAAAAGTTATAGAGTTTACAAACTAGGGTACATTTTCTGAAATTTACACAGCTTTAAATTTATGACTGCCTATCTCATTTCTTGAGGTGCTAAAATGACAGGGCAGTACAAAACCCCCCCAAATGACCCCATTTTGGAAAGTAGACACCCCAAGGAAATTGCTGAGAGGCATGTTGAGCCCATTGAATTTTTTATTTTTTTGTCCCAAGTGATTGAATAATGACTAAAAAAAAAAAAAAAAAAAAAAAATTACAAAAAGTTGTCACTAAATGATATATTGCTCACACATGCCATGGTTATATGTGGAATTTCACCCCAAAATACATTTTGCTGCTTCTCCTGAGTACGGGGATACCACATGTGTGGGACTTTTTGGGAGCCTAGCCGCGTACGGGACCCCGGAAACCAAGCACCGCCTTCAGGATTTCTAAGGGCGCAAATTTTTGATTTCACTCCTCACTACCTATCACAGTTTCGAAGGCCATAAAATGCCAAAATAGCACAAAACCCCCCAAATGACCCCATTTTAGAAAGTAGACACCCCAAGGAAATTGCTGAGAGGCCTGTTGAGCCCATTGAATATATATTTTTTTGTCCCAAGTGATTGAATAATGACAAAAAAAAAAAAAATTACAAAAAGTTGTCACTAAATGATATATTGCTCACACATGCCATGGGCATATGTGAAATTACACCCCAAAATACATTTTTCTGCTTCTCCTGAGTACGGGGATACCACATGTGTGGGACTTTTTAGGAGCCTAGCCGCGTACGGGACCCCGAAAACCAAGCACCACCTTCAGGATTTCTAGGCACAAATTTTTGATTTCACTCCTCACTACCTATCACAGTTTCGAAGGCCATAAAATGCCAAAATCGCACAAAACCCCCCCCAAATGACCCCATTTTGGAATATAGACACCCCAAGCTATTTGCTGAGAGGAATGGCGAGTATTTTACAGCTCTCATTTGTTTTTGAAAATGAAGAAAGTAAATATATATATATATTTTTTTTTTTTCAATTTTCAAAACTTTGTGACAAAAAGTGAGATCTGCAAAATACTCACAATACCTCTCAGCAAATAGCTTGGGGTGTCTACTTTCCAAAATGGGGTCATTTGGGGGGGGGTTTGTGCTAACTGGGCATTCCATGGCCTCCGAAACTGTGATAGGCAGTGAGAAGTGAAATCAAAAATTTACACCCTTAGAAAGCCTGAAGGCGGTGCTTGGTTTTTGGGGTCCCGTACGTGGCTAGGCTCCCAAAAAGTCTCACACATGTGGTATCCCCGTACTCAGGAGAAGCAACAGAATGTATTTTGGGGTGTAATTCCACATATGCCCATGGCATGTTTGAGCAATATATCATTTAGTGACAACTTTGTGGCAAAAAAAAAAGAAAAAAAAAATTGTCGTTTTTCCGCAACTTGTGTCAACATATAAAATATTCCATCGACTCGACATGCCTCTCAGTATATAGCTTGGGGTGTCTACTTTCCAAAATGGGGTCATTTGGGGGGGTTTTGAACTGTTCTGGCATTTTATACACAACATTAGGAAGCTTACATCCACTCTTCTAACCACTTGAAGACAAAGCCCTTTTTGACACTTTTTGTTTACAGGAAAACATTTTTTTTTTGCAAGAAAATTATGTTGAACCCCCAAACATTATATATATTTTTAAAGCAAAGGCCCTACAGATTAAAATGGTGGGTGTTGCATTTTTTTTTTCTACACAGTATTTGCGCAGCGATTTTTCAAACGCATTTTTTGGGTTAAAAAATACACTTTTTTTAATTTTAATGCACTAAAACACACTATATTGCCCAAATGTTTGATGAAATAAAAAAGATGATCTTAGGCCGAGTACATAGATACCAAACACGACATGCTTTAAAATTTCGCACAAACGCGCATTGGCGACAAACTACATACATTTTTAAAAACCTTTAAAAGCCTTTACAGGTTACCCCAGTAGATTTACAGAGGAGGTCTACTGCTAAAATGATTGCACTCGATCTGACCTTCGCGGTGATACCTCACATGCATGGTGCAATTGCTGTTTACATATGACGCCAGACCGACGCTTGCGTTCGCCATTGGGCAAGAGCAGGGCAGGACAGGGGTGCTTTTTTTTTTTTTATTTTTTTTTTTATTATTAATTTTGCTTTTTTATTTTATTTTTAAATTGTTCCTTCCAAGTATTTTTTTTTTTTATCATTTTTATTGTTATCTCAGGGAATGTAAATATCCCCTATGATAGCAATAGGTAGTGACAGGTACTCTTTTTTTGAAAAAACTGGGGTCTTCTAGACCCTAGATTTTTCCTCTGCCCTCAAAGCATCTGACCACACCAAGATCGGTGTGATAAAATGCTTTCCCAATTTCCCAATGGCGCTTTTTATATCCGGGGGGGGGCATTCCCTCCCACTGCTTGTAAAAGCAGTCCAGAGGCTAATTAGCTGCTAGGATTGCTTTTACATGAAAGCCGGCCGCAGGCTGAAAAGAATGATACCAAGATGATACCTAAACCCGCAGGCATCATTCTGGTATAAACATTCAAAGTCCAGCAACATACCAGTACGTTGCTGGTCCTTGTTGGACATGTATTGTAATCTTTTTATTTCATGCAGCCAGTTGGCTGAACGAAAAAAGAGATTGATCGGTGGGTATGCCCACCATTAGAATACCGCCCTTCATCCACCCACTTCCAATGATGGGCATACACGCACCATTTATATATGCCGAAGCATGGGGGCATCCTCCCGCAAAAAAGTTATGCCGCACACACATGGTCGGACTTTTCCACGGGCAAGCCTCCGTCGGAATTTCGACCGTATGTACGCGGCATTAGGAGCAAAATCGCTCCTCCGCCCCTGCTGCCCCAATGCTTCGGCATATTTGCTTTTTTTTTTTAACTGTGGTGGTGAAATCACCTCCTACAGCACTGGAGTCGCAGGGATCAGGCCTGTCTCTGCGAACGCTGCAGTTATGTGTGTTTTTGTTTTGTAAGTGACAGTGATCGATCGATACTGCACTTGGGTGGCCTGGGCTGGACGGAGGGGCAAAACGCAGGTGCCAGCAGGTATCTGGGCTGATCCCGCTAACACTGCGTTTTTGGGAACCCTAAACTGCTGGGGACGCTAGTATAGATCAGATCAGATATTGATCTGTTCAGATACTATACCACTAAGGGGGGTGTATGCTTCACGCGTGGGTGTTAGCGTTACTGGCACTAACCTGACGCTGCCTGGGGTGTGACTCAGACCCTCTCTGACGCTAAAATCTAATTGATATCACCCGCCGGGCGATCAGGGGGTTAAACCTTTATTGGGTTATTTACACGGCGGGTGCCCTGACACTATAAAAAGCAAACTAACTAACCAGCGTCACCCGTAACACTTATATGGTGATCACTGGTGAAAGGGTTAACTAGGGGCAATCAGGGGGTTAAAATCTTTATTAGATAATATATGGGGGTACCTGACGCTATAAAAACCTGCGGCGAACCTAAAAAAAAATACCAGCTACCGATCTGCATCACCGACACTAAGACAGCGTTTAGAAAAACGATTGCTTAGCGACAGTGGTGATGGGGGTGAAAGGGTTACCTGGGGGGCGATCAAGGGGGTTAAACCTTTATTAGATAATATATTGGGGTACCTGACGCTATAAAAACATGCAGCGAACCTAAAAAAAATTACTGGCTACGATCTGCATCACTGACACTAAGACAGCGTTTAGAAAAACAATTGCTTAGCGACAGTGGTGATAGGGGGTGAAAGGGTTACCTGGGGGGCGATCAAGGGGGTTAAACCTTTATTAGATAATATATTGGGGTACCTGACGCTATAAAAACCTGCGGCGAACCTAAAAAAAATTACCGGCTACCGATCTGCATCACAGACACTAAGACAGCGTTTAGAAAAACGATCGCTTAGTGACAGTGGTGATAGGGGGTGAAAGGGTTACCTGGGGGGCGATCAAGGGGGTTAAACCTTTATTAGATAATATATTGGGGTACCTGACGCTATAAAAACCTGCGGCGAACCTAAAAAAAATTACTGGCTACGATCTGCATCACCGACACTAAGACAGCGTTTAGAAAAACAATTGCTTAGCGACAGTGGTGATAGGGGGTGAAAGGGTTACCTGGGGGGCGATCAAGGGGGTTAAACCTTTATTAGATAATATATTGGGGTACCTGACGCTATAAAAACCTGCGGCGAACCTAAAAAAAATTACCGGCTACCGATCTGCATCACAGACACTAAGACAGCGTTTAGAAAAACGATCGCTTAGTGACAGTGGTGATAGGGGGTGAAAGGGTTACCTGGGGGGCGATCAAGGGGGTTAAACCTTTATTAGATAATATATTGGGGTACCTGACGCTATAAAAACCTGCGGCGAACCTAAAAAAAATTACTGGCTGCCGATCGGCATCACTGACGCTAAGACAGCGATCAGAAAAATGATCGCTAAGCGACAGTGGTGATAGGCGGTGAAAGGGTTATCTGGGGGGTGATCAGGGGGTTAAACCTTTATTAGGGGGGGTTAGGGGGCTACACTGGACCTAAGACTAAACTTTGGTGACACTTTTACAGTCACAAATGTCACTGATTGCAGTGATCACTAAATAAATGGTCACTGCAATCAGTGACACTGTGACTGGGGGCTGGGGGGGTGATCTGGGGGGTGATCTGGGGTGTCTGGGGGGGCCTGGGGGGGCGATTTATGTCCCTATGTGTCCTGGTGTCAGTGTAGTGTTGTGTGCACTGACCTGATATCTTCTCTTGTACGGCGCTCGGTATATGTGAGCGCCGCACCAGAGATGACATCACTTCCTCCTGCTCCCTCTGTCTGACACAGACAGAGGGGGCATTTCCATTCGCCGGGAGCGATCGCGAGGGGGTGGCCAGAAACGAATGGCTGCCCCCTCATCCCGGAACGCTCCCGGACACTTAGCCACCGCTCACTGTATAGGAGGGGGGTCCGATCGGACCCCCCAACTGTACAAAGGCAATCACGTATGCTCTACGTGATTGTGCCTGTCGGTGCCATTCTGCCGACGTATATATACAGTGAGCGGTCGTTAAGTGGTTAAAAATAGAACATGTTTTAAATTTATCCGATAGTTAAAAAACCGATAGCAAATTACTATCGTCTGTGGGGAACTCCATCGGATAAAAAACCCACGCATGCTCAGAATCAAGTCGACACATGCTCAGAAGCATTGAACTTGATTTTTCTCGGCTCATCGGAGTGTTTTACAGCACCGCGTTTGGAACGGTCGGTTTTTTGACTGATGGTGTGTAGGCAAGACTGATGGAAGTCAGCTTCATCGGATTTCCGATGGAGAAATCCATCGGACGAAAATCTATAGGAAATCCGATCGTGTGTACCGGGCTTTAGAGTCTGCAAAAGACTTGAAGCTGGGGTGGAGGTTCACCTTCCAGCAGGACAACAACCCTAAACATACAGCCAGAGCTACAATGGAATAGTTTAGATCAAAGCATAGTCATGTGTTAGAATGGCCCAGTCAAAGCCCGGACCTAAATCCAATTGAGAATCTGTGGCAAGACTTGAAAATTGCTGTTCACAGACGCTCTCCATCCAATCTGACAGAGCTTGAGCTATTTTGCAAAGAAGAATGGGTAAAAATGTCACTCTCTAGATGTGCAAAGCTGATAGAGACATCCCCAAAAAGACTTGCAGCTGTAATTGCAGAGAAAGGTGGTTCTACAAACCATATACCATAATGTAAAACAAGTCTTTGTTGTACCACGGCAGCTTTTAGGACCGTACCCAGAAAGAAAAGAATTGAGGACTCTTTTTGGTGCCAACAATTCTTTGGTGTGTCACACCACACTGACTCTGGTGGACTATCCTTCAATACTCATGGGTAGCAACTGGCCAAGCTATGGGCGGTCACGCTCATCAATGCCTGGGACCACGTTCATGTGAAAGTCAAACATTACAAGTGATACCCTGGCTTAGAGATGAGCCACACACTGTGTCCCTCTGTAAAAGTGCTGTCCCGTGTTACTATAAACCTGAGCCCGTGTGCTCTCCACCAGTCCAGCGTACCTCTGTCACCTCAATCCCAGTGATAGAATGGAGTCCTGCTATGCACAAGCGCAGGCATTATGCATTCACTTACTTATCTCTTCCACTCTCATGTAGCATGCGGCTAGGTCCATGAGGTCTCCATACCACAGGTTCAGTCCCAGATATTTTTGGGGTACCGACCACTACGCATTGATGGCCGGCTGCCATACTTTCCAACCAGTTTATGATTACCTGTGACAATTACTCTCCTTCTCCGACTCTTCTGCTGAGTTAACCCTTCATAGTGGCTTTCCTCTTGTACCCCATGTGTGTGCTTTGCAGGTCCTGTTCTTCCGATACAACATGTTCCACCATGAGCCCCTTCAGAGTAACCAGACCAGGCATTTGGACAGTTCAAGAACTGTTACTGAATGCTTCTGCAACCTCCCCAGGTCACAATGCATGCTCAGTTCTCCTCACTAACTACACTACGGCTGCCCAGGCATACCTGTACAGGTGTAAGTCTAATGCCCCGTACACACGATCGTTTTTAATGTCATTTTTTAAACCGACGTTTTTCTCCTCGTTTTTTTTCATGTTTCCTTTCAAGCCTGCCTTGCGTACACACCATCATTAAAAAAAACGATCAAGCAAAGCGCAGTGACGTTCAACGCGTACGACGGCACTATAAAGGGGAAGTTCCGTTCGAATGGCGCCACCCTTCATGTTAGTAAAGTTTGTTGAGCGACGATTCGCGCTTTTCAGTCCGTTACTGTGTAATGAATGTGCTATCTCCATTACGAACGCTAGTTTTACCAGAACGAGCGCTCCCGTCTCATACTTGATTCTGAGCATGCGCGTTTTTTTTCACGTCGTGAAAGCATACACACTATCGTTTTTCACGTCGTTAAAAAAAACGACATGAAAAACGACGTGAAAAAAGAGAGCATGTCCGGAATTTTTAATGGCCGTTTTTCACGTCGTTAAAAATGCTCTGGAGCCTACACACGATCATTTTTAATGGCCATTTTTTAAAATGGCATTTTTAACGGCATGAAAAATGATCGTGTGTATGGGGCATAAGACTCCATTAGTGGAGAATCCCTTTTTTTTTTTTTTTTTTTAACAACAAGGTTGGTCTTTATTGAAAGTTGAGGCAGTCACAAAAGGCAGTCATTAAGTTATCAAACTACAAATCAGGTGAAATCGTACAAATTAGAGGCTCAGAAACTTAGTCGAGGACAATAGCAGGTAAACATACATTCCAATGTCTGTACATAAAGAAAAAACAAAGAAGAGCAAGAGAAAGAAAAAGGAAAAAAAAACAAAAAAAAACAAAAACATATATATACACATATACACATATACATACATACACACATATATATATACACATACATACACATACACATATACACATATCCCTTCCCCCCCTCAACATAGGTGGAATGCTCACATCCAGGAAATCCTGCACATATCAGCGGGAGGGGAGGGCCATCCGGCCACCCCCCCTAAGAGGATGTTTCAGACACCAGTCCTGAGGCCCAGCACCCCAGAACTCCCACCTACTCTGTCCAGGGCAACCAAATGCGATCAAATTTTTGTGGACAGCCCCTATTAATATACGTCAATTTGTACAATGGCATCACTGAATTTATAGAGGAATCCCAGGACTCGACCGTAGGGGGCGAGGGGGACAACCACCTGAGCAATATTTCCTTTTTAGCATAAAATAGGACGTAGGAGATAAGCTGCTTAGTAGACCTTAGTAGCTGCTTTCATCGTCCTGAATGCCTAGCAGTGCCAGTTCAGGGGACATGGGAAGGGACAGCTGCAAGCGCACATTTATACACTCAAAAACCGCATCCCAATAACCAGCCAGGGAAGGGCAGGTCCAGAACATGTGCAAGAACGTGCTGTCTGAGGAGCGACACCTAGGACACTCCCCGGACCTCTGTGGATAGATTTTATGTAACCTTTGCGGTGTGTAATATACCCGATGTAAAAATTTGGTGTGTATAAGCTTATCCCTAGAGGAAACCATCAGTCTAGAACCCACTTCAAAGCACTCCTCCCAGGTCTCCCTATCTAAGTCAGGGATGTCAGCCCGCCACTTCTCCCATAAGGTCTCCATTCTCTGCGAGGTCCCCCCGAGGAGAGCTAAGTATAGTGTAGAAAGGGTCTTTTGAAGAGTCTCCTGCGCCAAAAGTGCTTCAATAGAGTCCGCTTCAAGCGTTATAGGGAGTGGGAATTGAGCTCTCGCCGCATGTCTCAGCTGGTAATATCTAAATAACATCCCACCCGGCAGGCCAAACTTAACCGAAAGATCTGCAAACTCCAGGAGCGTCCCCTGGGGCATAATATCCTGAAGTGTCCTAATCCCAAAACGGGCCCAGAGCTGCGGGTCAGGGAGCATCCTAAAGTGCGGGAGCGTGGGGTTACCCCACAAAGGACAGAAGGGAGAGTAGTGACGCGCTCTAAGGAATCGCCTCCTAGCCACCCCCCACACCTTCAGGGTCACTCTAGTTGGGGCTGGGAGCGAGGGGTACGCCGTGGCGCCCCGATATACCAAATTGCCGAGTTCCCGGAGGGAACCCAAAATGGCCGCTTCCAAACACGTGGCTGCATTGGATCTGGATTGCTCGAACCACGAGCGTACTGTCACTAACATAGCCGCCCAGAAGTACACTTTCAGGTTGGGTGAGGCGAGACCCCCACAACCCACCGGGAGCTGCAGGGTCGACTTAGCCAGTCTGGGACAAGACCCCCTCCATAGAAACGAGGATATGCAGCTGTCCAGCTCCTTAAAAAAAGCAGCCGGGAGCCACACCGGGCAGTTACGGAACACATAATTGAACCTAGGCAAGTAGATCATTTTTAATACATTAATGCGGCCGAGAAGGTTCAGGGGTAAATCCCGCCATCTAGAGCACTGGTCTTTGAGTCTCCCCACTAGTGGCTGCAAGTTGAGGCGCCGAAAGGCCCGGAGGTCCCTCGACACGACAATGCCCAGGTATTTGAATTCCTCGACCCAGAGCAGCGGAGTCTGTGACCCCTCTCCCCCAGACCGAGGATCTAGCGGAAACAGTACGGACTTCGTCCAATTAATTTTGACTCCCGAAAAGCGTCCGAACTCGTCAAACTCCTCTAGGGCAGCCTGCAAGGACGGTCCAGCGTCCTGTAAATATAGTAATGCATCGTCCGCATATAATGAAATCTTCTCCTCCAAAGGGCCAACCCTGAGACCGCGAACAGCGGAGGACTCGCGGATCCGTGTCGCCAATGGCTCAAGAGCCAGGGCGAACAGACTAGGTGACAATGGACACCCTTGGCGGGTGCCCCTCTGGAGGGGAAAGGACCCAGAGAGGGTACTATTTATACGGAGCCTAGCCCTGGGTTCCCCGGTAGAGCATGCCCAGCCAGTGCATGAATTTAGGGCCTATGCCGAAACGCTTAAGGACTGCCCACAAATACTCCCACTCTACGGAGTCAAATGCTTTCTCCGCGTCAAGCGAAGCAATGACTCTATTGCCCCCATTATCGTGCGGTGTGTCTAAGTTCAGAAACAATCTACGGATGTTGATGTCCGTGCCCTTCGCCGGCATAAACCCCGTCTGATCCTGGTGGACCAGGTGGCCGATAACCGAATTCAACCGGACGGCCAGGATTTTTGCCAGTAGCTTGGCGTCTGCGTTAATTAGGGAGATCGGCCTATATGAGGCACATTCCTCAGGGTCCTTGCCGGGTTTGGGCACCAGTACCACTACCGCTTCTGACATAGAGTCCGGCAGAGAGCCCAAAGCAGAGGACTGGGCCAAAAGAGAGGTCAGCTTGGGGGCCAACACCTCCTGATGTACAGAGTACAGTTCGATAGGTAATCCGTCAGGCCCAGGGGCCTTACCCGCCTGCATGCCCTGCATCGCCTTCTGAACCTCTTCCAGGGAGATATCTTTTTCTAACTCCGCACTTTTATCGGGGTGTAATACCGGAAGCTGGACCTGGTCCAAGTAGTGAGTCAACTCGGCTGCACTGTAGTCCACTCTAGAGGCATACAGCGCCCGATAGAACTGCAGAAATCGGTCACTGATTTCTTCGGGCGTAGTCAAGGGTCGTCCATCCGAGTCACGTACCCTACCCACATGCGTCGTTGCGAACTGTCCCCTGGCCAGCCAGGCTAACAACTTGCCATTCTTGTCCCCGTATTCAAATACCCTCTGTGCCTAACAGTGACTTCTTGGTAAGTTCAATTCTGAGTAGAGACAAGTCTCTCAATGTATGTTGCCAGGCCTCATACTTAGAGGAGGACTGATCCCGGATAAATTCTCGTTCACTCTCCTCCGCCCGCCCCTCCAACTGCTCAAGCGCTCGCCCAGAGTCCCTCCTCCTCGCTGCTATTCTTGAAATGTATTCACCCCGCAGCCAGGCTTTAAATGCATCCCACTGCAGGAGCGGGCCAGTGGAGCCCTCATTAGTCAGCCAGTAGGTAAATATCGCTTCAGGGAGGTGCTCCTGGATTTCAGGGTCCATCAACCAATATCTGGATAGCCTCCACAACCCTGGACCACCCGACGGAGCCACCCATAGCACCACTAGAAGTGGGGCATGATCCGAGATTCCTCGGGAAAGGATCTCGGTAGACACCACCCCCGTAAAAGAGCGGGTGAGGCAAAAGCCAAGTCTATACGAGATAGCGTCCGAAAGGTGGTCGAGAGACAAGTAAATTGTGCCTCTGAGGGATGAAATTGCCTCCAGAGATCCGTCAAGTGGAATGACTCCGCCCAACGAGACAGGCCCGGGGAAGCAGGGTTCTGCCCCCGCAGCCTATCCCGCTCCGCAGACATCACCATGTTAAAATCCCCGACCAGCAGCACCCGATCCACCCCATACTGTGCCACCTCAGTCATTAGGGTGTGTAAGCATGAGACATCTGCCAGGGGGGGGGGGGGGCAGGTACAGCCCTACAATGACGTATGGAATGTCGGAGATCATTGCATGTAACAGGACATAACGTCCCCCAGGGTCTGTCCTCACCGCCAGAAGCTGGAAGGGGAGAGACCTATGAACCAGGACCCCCACTCCCCTCGCATAGGAGGAGTAGGAAGCATGATAGTGGGTTCCCACCCAGGCCCTCTTGAGCCCCAGTACTCGTGCCCCCACCAAGTGTGTCTCCTGCAGGATACATATCTGTGGGTTATAAGACTTCAAATACTTGAATACAAGCGACCTCTTAATAGCCGAGTTAAGCCCCCTCACATTCCAGGACAGAACAGTAAAATTAGCCATATTCAAAGAGCATAAACACCATAAGGATTGGCTTCCACCGCCCATTCCACCACCCCACACCCCCCTCACCCCACCGCACGCAAAAAAAACTGGTACAGGGGAGGCGGGGCATCCAGACCCAGGGAGACAAAACCAATGCAGGCGAGCAAAAAGGAGTGTATTGACCAACCAAGACCTTGAACAGATTTAAAGTAAAGAAACAAAACATAAAACAGACAGCAACGGCCATCCAACCTCCCCCCCCCCCCCACCCCGTGCCCACCCAAACCGCAGGCGGCACATGGTTCCCATAACAAGTTCTAGAACAGGACCCTCAGTCAGGAGGCGTAGTGCCCGACTATGACTTCCACATCAAGGCGGCCAAAAAATCCACCCAAGAGGTCGACATCAAAAAAACTGGCAAAAAGACGGTGCCCAACACAAAAAAAAAAAAAAAAAAAATGAAAAAACCCATATAGAGCAGTCCAAAAAGGACAAAAAGAATTTTTTTTTAATTGGTATGCTGTTCTTGGAGATGCTGGATAGTAGAGTTTAAAGAAGAGGGCAGGCAAAAAGCCACATCAGTCAGGGTACAGCCGGAAGAAATGAGCTCCCGGGTCATCCAGGTGACATGTCTGCAGTACAGTGTGCAAAAATAAGGCACACTGACGGGGGACAGTGATCAGGACAGTGCAAGGGGGACCCAGCCACAAAGTCAAAGTTACAGACCAGGGGAAATCAAACAGGCAGATCCCAGGCAGATAACCAACAACTTCGGGTGACACTCCTCTATCCCCAACTGCAGCGACAGGTAAAGGCGTAGCAACACACAGGCCACAGAGAACTATGGCGGCAGCGCCTCCAGCCAAGCATGAGCATCCCTGGGACTGGTGAAGATCCTCACTGTCTCCCCATCCACCACCCGCAACTTGGCCGGGAACAGGATACTGTACCGGATACCCTTGCGCCGGAGAGCCGCCTTGACCGCGTCGAATGATCGGCGTTGGTTCTGGGTCTCGATGGTGTAATCCGGGAACATCATCAGCCGGGTGTTGTGATACTGGACCTCCCCAGCCACACGTGCCGCTCTCAGGATCTCATCACGGTCTCGGTAGTGCAGCAGCCAGAGGATCAGCGTACGAGGGGGGGCACCTTTCGGACCGGGCCGCGGCGGCACTCGGTGTGCCCTCTCCACTGTGAAATAAGAAGAGAGCTGGGCCGCAGGCAGCAGGGACTTCAGCAGCTCCTCGGTGAATGCCGTGGGATTGCGGCCCTCCACCCCTTTTGGGAGGCCGACAATACGGAGGTTGTTTCGTCTGCTCCGGTTCTCGGCATCCTTCGCCCGATATTCCAGGGCCCGCACCTTAGTTTGAAGGGCCCGGATAGATGTGATGTGGTCCGCAACAGAGTCCTCCACATCCCCCACACGCTGCTCCACCGCCACCACATGGGAGCGGATCTTGTCAATGTCCTGCCGCAGCAGCCCCACGTCCAGCTGAACAGCCTCGATCTTGGAGGCGAGGGCAGTCTGACCGGAGGAAACGGCTGCCTGGCAGGTCGAAATAGCCGCCATCACCTCAGGTATACCAGGCGAGAAGATTCCCGGTTCCTCCTCGTGGTCCGTCTGCGACGCCATATTGTGAAGGCGCGCTGGCGGTAGCAGCAGAGCAGACACCGGGCTCGTAGCTACCTCCACTCCCTGGGGAAACTTCAGCTTCTTCCCCCGATATGGGCCCCCGGAGCGTTTAGAAGGCATTCAGGGCACAGAAACCGGCAGAATGCAGGCCTTAAACCTAGCCCGGATGGTCATGCAGGATTTTTCCCCAGCAGAGCTCCACACACACACGTCCGCTCAGTCTGCCATCTTGGCCACGCCCCGGAGAATCCCTTTTTAGTGGAGGACGGATATTGCTACGGGCAACATATTTCCCTGTGAAACAGACCTTCTTGCTTCCCGCACAGTCTCGCTGGCGGCTCTCTGAGCTGGCTTTTCCCCTATTTATATATAAACCAGGGAAAAGGGCAGAATCCAAAAAGCCCAAGCTTAACTTTCTCTAGCCTGGGCAGCTTACTCTCGCTTACTAGCAGTACACTAGGTAGGTACCTGCCAACAGGCTCACCTGCTGTGCTGTCCCATACGCACTCATATTAGGTACAACTGTTCAATTGCTTGGTAACACAAATTGCTAATCAGCCAATTACATGGCAGTAACTCAATGCATTTAGACATCTAGACGTGGTGAAGACGATTAGCTGAAGTTCAAACCAAGCATCAGAATGGGGAAGAAAAGGGATTTAATGGCTTTGAACATGGCATGGTTGTTGGTGCCAGATGGGCTGGTCTGAGTATTTAAAAAACTGCTGATCTACTGGGATTTTCACACACAACCACCTCTCGGGTTTACAGAGAATGATCCGAAAAAGAGAAAATATTCAGTCAGGAGGAAAATGCTGTGTTGATGTTAGAGGTCAGAGGTGAATGGGCAGACTGGTTTGAGATGATAGAAAGGCAACAGTAACTCCAATAACCACTCATTACAACCAAGGTATGCAGAATACCATCTCTGAACACACAACACATCGAACCTTGAAGATGGGCTACAGCAGCAGAAGACCACAGCGGTTGCCACTCCTGTCGGCTAAGAACAGGAAATTGAGGCTACAATTGGCACACAGGATCACCAAAATTGGACAATAGAAGATTGGAAAAACAGTGCCTGGTCTGATGAGTCTCGATTTCAGCTGTGACGTTCAGATGGTCGGGTCATAATTTGGCGTAAACAACATGAAAGCATGAATCCATCCTGCCGAGTACCAATGGTTCAGGCTGGTGATAGCGGTGGAATGGTGTGGGGGATATTTTCTTGGCACACTTTGGGCTCCTTAGTATAGGGTGACCAGACATCCCCGGTTTCAGGGGACAGTCCCCGGATTGAGGACACTGTCCCCGGTCCCCGGACCAAGTCTGTCCCCGGATGGGATTTGAACAGGGGCTGGGGCAATTTCATAGACAGTCAGTTCAGAATAAAAAAAAAAAATCTGAATTGCACACCCCTGCTCCGCCGCTCCTACTAGCTTAGGGGGGTGTATTTTTTTCCATTATCTGTGCCCCTTTCTGATGATCATGTGCTGGTCGGAGCGGAGGGAATATTTCTTCAGTTTCGGGTGCATGCCCATTCAGCTCCGCTCGCATGTTCTTCTGCCTTGGCTCAAGTCCCGGCCAGCCGCCTGCCTGCTTATCTCCTTGCCTTCCCTGGTGGAGTGATCTTCCTCCGCTCCCCACCCAGTAGTAGCCGGGGCCCGGAGAGTGAGACTTGAAAGGCTGTGAGGCGGGTGACGGCGGCGATGGGCAGAGGGTCACTGATTGCCACCATTACTAGTAAAAAAAAAACATGTCCCTGGATTTCATTTAAAAAATCTGGTCACCTTAACTTAGTACAAATTGAGCATCGTTTAATCACCATGGCCTATCTGAGTATTGTGAAGTGGCTGACAGCCAAGTCCAATGAAATGCACAGTAGATAAACTGAGAATAATTGCAGTCAATCAAAAAACGGTATATCCATGGCGACTTCAAATTCGTGTAGAATATATGTATACATAAAACTGCAACACCCGGGGACGTGATTCCAACACCAGAAATGGGGAAAAAGCAATGGATACTCTTACCCCTATGTGTGGACACACACACCAGCGGTGGTGGGTCAATCAGGCAAAGGTGTAGATGTGAAATCCTCAGGAACCGTCCTCACCAATCGATAGATGCAGGGACACCGAATCTCCGGCCGGATCTTTCCACGGTGGTGATATGAAGCGCCAAGGATAATAGTGCATCAAGGATTGTGGTAATGACCATAGAAAAAAAGAGGGAAGCTCCACATAGTGCAGGATCAGATGATAATTAAAAAAGACTTTGTTTATTGAAACAAAAAGTCACAAAACACACATGGGTGTATGAAAAACGAAATATAAAAAAAGGGAAACAGGCTTCCATGCAGAGGCTTGTACAAGCAAAGTTTGGAATCAAATAAAATAAAAAATAAAAAGCGTAGCTATAGGCAAGTCCATGTACCCGACATGTTTCGCATGAGAAATGCATCTACTGGGGCATGGACTTGCAAGAAACAGCCACGCTATATAATACAAACAACGACATTAACTGGATTCACCTCAGCTGGTGTGTGCACTCCCATTCAATAGGATGAACCAATCAAAGTACCAAGAAATGCCGCTCCCATATACGTAATCTGCAGGGCTGGGTAAATAAGCCAATAGGAATGGATAGATGCGACGTACAAATGTGCGTCATTGCGTCTCCGTTGAGGATCGTCATCACGGTACCCTCTCTGACGGCGCATGCGTTCCATGCCAGAACCACGGATACGTGCATCGCGAGAACCCATGGCGAGTCAGTGCGCGACTACGTTCTGGCTGCGTCACCACGCCATCGCCGTCAGAAGAGATTGCGTTCCAAGCCTCGCTTACAGACCTCGCTGTGTGAACCACAGCGGGGAATGTACACAACGGCAGACTGCTCTGCAGGCAAACAAACTAATGGATGGATGTCTATTAGCAGCACCAAAAGCGGAACTGCAATATAAGTACTGACGAACATGGGAGCTAGCCAAACAGATAAATGTGTACATAATAAAGACACAATACTGTAGAAAAATTTAGATGACATGAACCCAATGTCATTTAGGATGTGGACAGACATTCACACCCGAAATACACTGAATGTTACAGCTCTGAAGATGAGTTACAGAGCTCTGGGTACAACATTAACCAATGATAAACCCGAATTGAATGCTTCATAAATATCCCTAATAATGGACTAACATATCATCACCATATTAAAGGTTATAGAAAAATCAATATTTAAAGCTGTGTATGAACATAAATATATTCTCCAACAGTATATACAAATAGACCCATACACATAGCATATTAATGTGAGAGTGATGCATATAGAGAATAAATACCAGACCCTATTTATAAACGATACATATATGATGAAAACCAGGAAATATGAACTGTGACAACTAAGAAACCACTAGATGTAAGGAGAACAGGTATCTAATTCCATGTATCTAATAACTTGGGGAAAAGTGTATATCCCAGACAATTAAGCTTTATTAATAAAGGAATTAATGTCCCAATCAATATTGAGCCCGAACGGCAAATAGCACCGGAGTTGGTGTATCCAAAAAGTTTCCAATTTAGAAATACCTCTAACACGGGACTCCCCCCTCCAATGGGGGACAAATTGGTCAATTACCTGGAACTTGGTGCCTGTAACCTTTTTATTGTGAACATCGAGATAGTGTCTCGGTACGCTATGTTTAGTACGACCTTTTTTGATACCTGAAATGTGTTCGTTGACGCGGATGGAAAAATTGCGAATGGTGCGTCCCACGTACTGCTTGTCGCAAGGGCATGTGATAAGGTATACAATAAACCTTGTGGTACATGTGGTGAATTGCTTCATATGGTATATCTTGGAAGTAACAGAAGACATGAAACTGACACTTCTACTACGTCCAATTACATTATGCAGGCACACATTACATCGTTTGCAAGGGTAATATCCCTTCATGTCCGGAAAGAGGGAAGAACACTGTTTGGCTGGAGGATCGGCCACATTAGGGGCAATCTGATTGCGAAGAGAAGGTGCCCCCCTGAATACAACTCCTGCTCTATCAGGAAGCAACGGGCCAAGGAGGGGATCATTTTTAAGAATTCCCCAATGACGATTAAGAATCCTTTTTATCTGTTTATATTGTATCGAAAATTGAGTCATAAAGGACCATTTAAACACTGGAGAAGGTGTTCGTTTGGGCCGTACAGCAACCAGAGACTGTCTATCCAACAAAGACACTTTGTTAATCTCAGTGTCAATAGCAGACGGAGGGTATCCTTTCTCAACGAATCTTAACTTAAGGATGTCAGCTTGTGTATGGAAATCTTCAAGGTGCGTACAATTTCTCCTTAAACGGAGGAACTGGCTAAATGGTACCGTTTTAAGCCAAGAGCTGTAGTGACAGCTGTCAGTTGGAATATAGCCATTCCGATCTGTCGGCTTGAAAAAAGTTCTAGTTATCAAAGTATGATTCACAACTGAGATATCAAGGTCCAGAAAATGAATACTATCCCGACTCATCTCATAAGTCAACTTAATGCCCATGTCATTATCGTTAAGAGTGACCATGAAGTCATGTAGGGACTCCTCATCACCCCTCCATAGGAGGAGGATGTCGTCTATGTATCTCGCCCATAGAATGAGCTCTGGGCACTGTAGGGCATAGACGACATCCTCCTCCCATAGGGCCATAAAAAGGTTCGCCAAGCTAGGGGCGAACTTCGCGCCCATAGCGACACCCTTTGTTTGTAAGAAAAACTGGCCCTGGTACCAGAAGTAATTAGACTGGGTGGCAAAGGTCAACAGGTCCATAATATAGCATTGCTGGACATGGGGTATCTGACTAGATAAGGACAAAAAATGCTTCACCGCATGTAATCCTAATCTGTGTGGTATGCATGTGTATAATGATGTCACGTCTGCGGTGACTAAAATACAGTCATCCCCAAAATTAATACCTTCTAAAAGGCGTATGGTGGCGCCCGTATCTTTTAGAAAAGATGGTGTTGATTGGACAAGCGGTTGTAGGTGAAAATCGATGTAACGACCAATCCGGGAAGTGACAGAGTCTATCCCGCTTATTATGGGTCTACCGGGCGGGTTTGTAATATTTTTATGGACTTTCGGGAGATAGTACATAATAGGGATTCTAGGTGCTACTGGCACCAAAAAATCCCTCTCCTTTTTATCCAAAACGCCTTGTTGGAATCCCATGTCTAATAAAATATTCAGATCCCTTTTAAGAACCTTAGTAGGATCCTTATTTAAAGGCATATAGGTGCTAGTGTCATCCAAAATTCTACACATTTCCACATGATAGTCTGTTTTGTCCAAAATAACTAGACCGCCCCCCTTATCGGCAGGGCGAATAATGATGTCTTTGCGTTCACATAAAGACTTCAAACCTATTTTGATGTCAGGATGGTCATATAATTTGGCTTTAGGTAAAAGATCCAAGTCTTTAAGAACCAGATCTTTGAAAACCCTAATAGATGGAGCAGAGACATTAGGAGGGTTAAACAAGGAGGGATTGGACAGGCCAGTATGAATAACCTGGCCAGTGCCTCCTGGAGTATCCCTAGGTTGAGAGGGGTAGGCTATAAAGTGTCTCTGTATGTTAAGTTTGCGGACATATTTGTGTACGTCCACAAACGTGTTAAACTTGTTTAGAGTCTTAGAGGGTGCATATTTTAAACCTTTATCAAGAACACGCAATTCTGCCTCAGAAAAATTGGCTTTACTTAGATTAAAAATGCCACTCATGTTAAGATTTAAACCTTCCTTCTTTTTCCTGGCCCACCTCCCGCCTCGGGTGCCTCGTCTGGTTCGCCTCTTCGTTTGGGTCCAGCTAAAGTCCTGGGAAAATCCGAGTGAGGGGCGGTGTATGTATCGTTATAAGTGTAGGGTGGTCTGGCATACTGATCATAATCTCTTTGCATGTATGGGTACTGAGATGCATGGTTGTTTCGTGGAATATCCTCCCTGAGGGGTGAAAACCTATTATATGTCCGAATAGGGGTGTGGTGCGAATAATAAGGGTCCTGATAGTGGCTTCCATGGTTAGCATTATGGCCATAAGATGATCTATCCGAGTGATCAGAATATCTATGGCCCTCATTACCACCATGATGTGTACCTCTACCACGACTTCTCGTATTGTTACTTCTCCCACGAGGTGGATAATTGCCTCCATTGGCCCTATTGGGAGTATGATCGTTAACTCTCTGCCCATTGGGGACTTTGGGAGTACGCATATGTTCCATTTTATTGGCCACAGATAATTGAGTGTATGGAGCTGCGGAGGTAGAGGATTGAGGTACCATTGGTGGATTTGACGTGTCCATCTGTATACCAACAGAAGGATCTACCTGAGATGTAACATCTTTTTTCTGCCAATTGAAGACAAAGTCGGTTTTATAATCATTTACATCTCGGGTATATTTCTTTTGTTTTTTGGTACGTTGGTCTCTTTCCTCCTTCTCAAGGAGAGATTTGAGGCCAGTGGAAAGAGAAATATAATCGGGTGTGGTCTTGTGTGGAAGAAGGAGATAAAGCTATTAATAAAGCTTAATTGTCTGGGATATACACTTTTCCCCAAGTTATTAGATACATGGAATTAGATACCTGTTCTCCTTACATCTAGTGGTTTCTTAGTTGTCACAGTTCATATTTCCTGGTTTTCATCATATATGTATCGTTTATAAATAGGGTCTGGTATTTATTCTCTATATGCATCACTCTCACATTAATATGCTATGTGTATGGGTCTATTTGTATATACTGTTGGAGAATATATTTATGTTCATACACAGCTTTAAATATTGATTTTTCTATAACCTTTAATATGGTGATGATATGTTAGTCCATTATTAGGGATATTTATGAAGCATTCAATTCGGGTTTATCATTGGTTAATGTTGTACCAAGAGCTCTGTAACTCATCTTCAGAGCTGTAACATTCAGTGTATTTCGGGTGTAAATGTCTGTCCACATCCTAAATGACATTGGGTTCATGTCATCTAAATTTTTCTACAGTATTGTGTCTTTATTATGTACACATTTATCTGTTTGGCTAGCTCCCATGTTCGTCAGTACTTATATTGCAGTTCCGCTTTTGGTGCTGCTAATAGACATCCATCCATTAGTTTGTTTGCCTGCAGAGCAGTCTGCCGTTGTGTACATTCCCCGCTGTGGTTCACACAGCGAGGTCTGTAAGCGAGGCTTGGAACGCAATCTCTTCTGACGGCGATGGCGTGGTGACGCAGCCAGAACGTAGTCGCGCACTGACTCGCCATGGGTTCTCGCGATGCACGTATCCGTGGTTCTGGCATGGAACGCATGCGCCGTCAGAGAGGGTACCGTGATGACGATCCTCAACGGAGACGCAATGACGCACATTTGTACGTCGCATCTATCCATTCCTATTGGCTTATTTACCCAGCCCTGCAGATGACGTATATGGGAGCGGCATTTCTTGGTACTTTGATTGGTTCATCCTATTGAATGGGAGTGCACACACCAGCTGAGGTGAATCCAGTTAATGTCGTTGTTTGTATTATATAGCGTGGCTGTTTCTTGCAAGTCCATGCCCCAGTAGATGCATTTCTCATGCGAAACATGTCGGGTACATGGACTTGCCTATAGCTACGCTTTTTATTTTTTATTTTATTTGATTCCAAACTTTGCTTGTACAAGCCTCTGCATGGAAGCCTGTTTCCCTTTTTTTATATTTCGTTTTTCATACACCCATGTGTGTTTTGTGACTTTTTGTTTCAATAAACAAAGTCTTTTTTAATTATCATCTGATCCTGCACTATGTGGAGCTTCCCTCTTTTTTTCTATGGTCATTACCACAATCCTTGATGCACTATTATCCTTGGCGCTTCATATCACCACCGTGGAAAGATCCGGCCGGAGATTCGGTGTCCCTGCATCTATCGATTGGTGAGGACGGTTCCTGAGGATTTCACATCTACACCTTTGCCTGATTGACCCACCACCGCTGGTGTGTGTGTCCACACATAGGGGTAAGAGTATCCATTGCTTTTTCCCCATTTCTGGTGTTGGAATCACGTCCCCGGGTGTTGCAGTTTTATGTATACATATATTCTACACGAATTTGAAGTCGCCATGGATATACCGTTTTTTGATTGACTGCAATTATTCTCAGTTTATCTACTGAGCATTTCATTGGACTTGGCTGTCAGCCACTTCACTTTATAGAACTTTTATATATGAGTTTGCATTTTTCACAATTGCTTGGTATTTATATATATTTTGGGGTCACTCCCTCCTTTTGCATTGAATAGTTAGTTCAATTATCATAAGCCCAGATTTACCTTTATATCTGTGTTTTCACATAGTATCTTGGCGCTGCATTTTTTATTTTCTGTTAATTACTCTGCGATTTGTCTATTTGCTGATGCTAGCAGCCACTTATTCATTTGTTCACCCAGTAGCGCTACTTTGTTTATTTTATATACTTTTTTTGGAGACTACTTTATTGTTGCAGCTACTACACTCACATTCACCCAATGGATGTGTTTGACTATAGAACAGCTCGTTCCTTTAACACGGAAGGAGTCTTTGTCCCTCTAAATGTCAATTCAGAGGTTAGTGGTCTTTTTATGAGGCTAAAAAACCTCATGGTCTCAGAGATCCATCTGGAATGGGACATAGCGTTCTTGGAACAATATTCTAAAGAGCGCATGGTACCCAGGGGTCTACGCTGGGATGTGCACCCCCAGCAGGGTGACCCTGATATTGATGTCTGGTTTCGGTACTTTAACGAGGCTGGTATTAGTTTTCTAAGTTTCCTTGTCGATAGAAAAAAGGCAAAGATGTCTACTATCGATAATGAGATTAGAGAATTAAGAGATCTCCTTCTTCCACACAAGACCACACCCGAGTATATTTCTCTTTCCACTGGCCTCAAATCTCTCCTTGAGAAGGAGGAAAGAGACCAACGTACCAAAAAACAAAAGAAATATACCCGAGATGTAAATGATTATAAAACCGACTTTGTCTTCAATTGGCAGAAAAAAGATGTTACATCTCAGGTAGATCCTTCTGTTGGTATACAGATGGACACGTCAAATCCACCAATGGTACCTCAATCCTCTACCTCCGCAGCTCCATACACTCAATTATCTGTGGCCAATAAAATGGAACATATGCGTACTCCCAAAGTCCCCAATGGGCAGAGAGTTAACGATCATACTCCCAATAGGGCCAATGGAGGCAATTATCCACCTCGTGGGAGAAGTAACAATACGAGAAGTCGTGGTAGAGGTACACATCATGGTGGTAATGAGGGCCATAGATATTCTGATCACTCGGATAGATCATCTTATGGCCATAATGCTAACCATGGAAGCCACTATCAGGACCCTTATTATTCGCACCACACCCCTATTCGGACATATAATAGGTTTTCACCCCTCAGGGAGGATATTCCACGAAACAACCATGCATCTCAGTACCCATACATGCAAAGAGATTATGATCAGTATGCCAGACCACCCTACACTTATAACGATACATACACCGCCCCTCACTCGGATTTTCCCAGGACTTTAGCTGGACCCAAACGAAGAGGCGAACCAGACGAGGCACCCGAGGCGGGAGGTGGGCCAGGAAAAAGAAGGAAGGTTTAAATCTTAACATGAGTGGCATTTTTAATCTAAGTAAAGCCAATTTTTCTGAGGCAGAATTGCGTGTTCTTGATAAAGGTTTAAAATATGCACCCTCTAAGACTCTAAACAAGTTTAACACGTTTGTGGACGTACACAAATATGTCCGCAAACTTAACATACAGAGACACTTTATAGCCTACCCCTCTCAACCTAGGGATACTCCAGGAGGCACTGGCCAGGTTATTCATACTGGCCTGTCCAATCCCTCCTTGTTTAACCCTCCTAATGTCTCTGCTCCATCTATTAGGGTTTTCAAAGATCTGGTTCTTAAAGACTTGGATCTTTTACCTAAAGCCAAATTATATGACCATCCTGACATCAAAATAGGTTTGAAGTCTTTATGTGAACGCAAAGACATCATTATTCGCCCTGCCGATAAGGGGGGCGGTCTAGTTATTTTGGACAAAACAGACTATCATGTGGAAATGTGTAGAATTTTGGATGACACTAGCACCTATATGCCTTTAAATAAGGATCCTACTAGGGTTCTTAAAAGGGATCTGAATATTTTATTAGACATGGGATTCCAACAAGGCGTTTTGGATAAAAAGGAGAGGGATTTTTTGGTGCCAGTAGCACCTAGAATCCCTATTATGTACTATCTCCCGAAAGTCCATAAAAATATTACAAACCCGCCCGGTAGACCCATAATAAGCGGGATAGACTCTGTCACTTCCCGGATTGGTCGTTACATCGATTTTCACCTACAACCGCTTGTCCAATCAACACCATCTTTTCTAAAAGATACGGGCGCCACCATACGCCTTTTAGAAGGTATTAATTTTGGGGATGACTGTATTTTAGTCACCGCAGACGTGACATCATTATACACATGCATACCACACAGATTAGGATTACATGCGGTGAAGCATTTTTTGTCCTTATCTAGTCAGATACCCCATGTCCAGCAATGCTATATTATGGACCTGTTGACCTTTGCCACCCAGTCTAATTACTTCTGGTACCAGGGCCAGTTTTTCTTACAAACAAAGGGTGTCGCTATGGGCGCGAAGTTCGCCCCTAGCTTGGCGAACCTTTTTATGGCCCTATGGGAGGAGGATGTCGTCTATGCCCTACAGTGCCCAGAGCTCATTCTATGGGCGAGATACATAGACGACATCCTCCTCCTATGGAGGGGTGATGAGGAGTCCCTACATGACTTCATGGTCACTCTTAACGATAATGACATGGGCATTAAGTTGACTTATGAGATGAGTCGGGATAGTATTCATTTTCTGGACCTTGATATCTCAGTTGTGAATCATACTTTGATAACTAGAACTTTTTTCAAGCCGACAGATCGGAATGGCTATATTCCAACTGACAGCTGTCACTACAGCTCTTGGCTTAAAACGGTACCATTTAGCCAGTTCCTCCGTTTAAGGAGAAATTGTACGCACCTTGAAGATTTCCATACACAAGCTGACATCCTTAAGTTAAGATTCGTTGAGAAAGGATACCCTCCGTCTGCTATTGACACTGAGATTAACAAAGTGTCTTTGTTGGATAGACAGTCTCTGGTTGCTGTACGGCCCAAACGAACACCTTCTCCAGTGTTTAAATGGTCCTTTATGACTCAATTTTCGATACAATATAAACAGATAAAAAGGATTCTTAATCGTCATTGGGGAATTCTTAAAAATGATCCCCTCCTTGGCCCGTTGCTTCCTGATAGAGCAGGAGTTGTATTCAGGGGGGCACCTTCTCTTCGCAATCAGATTGCCCCTAATGTGGCCGATCCTCCAGCCAAACAGTGTTCTTCCCTCTTTCCGGACATGAAGGGATATTACCCTTGCAAACGATGTAATGTGTGCCTGCATAATGTAATTGGACGTAGTAGAAGTGTCAGTTTCATGTCTTCTGTTACTTCCAAGATATACCATATGAAGCAATTCACCACATGTACCACAAGGTTTATTGTATACCTTATCACATGCCCTTGCGACAAGCAGTACGTGGGACGCACCATTCGCAATTTTTCCATCCGCGTCAACGAACACATTTCAGGTATCAAAAAAGGTCGTACTAAACATAGCGTACCGAGACACTATCTCGATGTTCACAATAAAAAGGTTACAGGCACCAAGTTCCAGGTAATTGACCAATTTGTCCCCCATTGGAGGGGGGAGTCCCGTGTTAGAGGTATTTCTAAATTGGAAACTTTTTGGATACACCAACTCCGGTGCTATTCGCCGTTCGGGCTCAATATTGATTGGGACATTAATTCCTTTATTAATAAAGCTTAATTGTCTGGGATATACACTTTTCCCCAAGTTATTAGATACATGGAATTAGATACCTGTTCTCCTTACATCTAGTGGTTTCTTAGTTGTCACAGTTCATATTTCCTGGTTTTCATCATATATGTATCGTTTATAAATAGGGTCTGGTATTTATTCTCTATATGCATCACTCTCACATTAATATGCTATGTGTATGGGTCTATTTGTATATACTGTTGGAGAATATATTTATGTTCATACACAGCTTTAAATATTGATTTTTCTATAACCTTTAATATGGTGATGATATGTTAGTCCATTATTAGGGATATTTATGAAGCATTCAATTCGGGTTTATCATTGGTTAATGTTGTACCCAGAGCTCTGTAACTCATCTTCAGAGCTGTAACATTCAGTGTATTTCGGGTGTGAATGTCTGTCCACATCCTAAATGACATTGGGTTCATGTCATCTAAATTTTTCTACAGTATTGTGTCTTTATTATGTACACATTTATCTGTTTGGCTAGCTCCCATGTTCGTCAGTACTTATATTGCAGTTCCGCTTTTGGTGCTGCTAATAGACATCCATCCATTAGTTTGTTTGCCTGCAGAGCAGTCTGCCGTTGTGTACATTCCCCGCTGTGGTTCACACAGCGAGGTCTGTAAGCGAGGCTTGGAACGCAATCTCTTCTGACGGCGATGGCGTGGTGACGCAGCCAGAACGTAGTCGCGCACTGACTCGCCATGGGTTCTCGCGATGCACGTATCCGTGGTTCTGGCATGGAACGCATGCGCCGTCAGAGAGGGTACCGTGATGACGATCCTCAACGGAGACGCAATGACGCACATTTGTACGTCGCATCTATCCATTCCTATTGGCTTATTTACCCAGCCCTGCAGATGACGTATATGGGAGCGGCATTTCTTGGTACTTTGATTGGTTCATCCTATTGAATGGGAGTGCACACACCAGCTGAGGTGAATCCAGTTAATGTCGTTGTTTGTATTATATAGCGTGGCTGTTTCTTGCAAGTCCATGCCCCAGTAGATGCATTTCTCATGCGAAACATGTCGGGTACATGGACTTGCCTATAGCTACGCTTTTTATTTTTTATTTTATTTGATTCCAAACTTTGCTTGTACAAGCCTCTGCATGGAAGCCTGTTTCCCTTTTTTTATATTTCGTTTTTCATACACCCATGTGTGTTTTGTGACTTTTTGTTTCAATAAACAAAGTCTTTTTTAATTATCATCTGATCCTGCACTATGTGGAGCTTCCCTCTTTTTTTCTATGGTCATTACCACAATCCTTGATGCACTATTATCCTTGGCGCTTCATATCACCACCGTGGAAAGATCCGGCCGGAGATTCGGTGTCCCTGCATCTATCGATTGGTGAGGACGGTTCCTGAGGATTTCACATCTACACCTTTGCCTGATTGACCCACCACCGCTGGTGTGTGTGTCCACACATAGGGGTAAGAGTATCCATTGCTTTTTCCCCATTTCTGGTGTTGGAATCACGTCCCCGGGTGTTGCAGTTTTATGTATACATATATTCTACACGAATTTGAAGTCGCCATGGATATACCGTTTTTTGATTGACTGCAATTATTCTCAGTTTATCTACTGAGCATTTCATTGGACTTGGCTGTCAGCCACTTCACTTTATAGAACTTTTATATATGAGTTTGCATTTTTCACAATTGCTTGGTATTTATATATATTTTGGGGTCACTCCCTCCTTTTGCATTGAATAGTTAGTTCAATTATCATAAGCCCAGATTTACCTTTATATCTGTGTTTTCACATAGTATCTTGGCGCTGCATTTTTTATTTTCTGTTAATTACTCTGCGATTTGTCTATTTGCTGATGCTAGCAGCCACTTATTCATTTGTTCACCCAGTAGCGCTACTTTGTTTATTTTATATACTATCTGAGTATTGTTGCTGACCATGTCCATTGCTTTACGACTACAGTGTACCCATCTTCTGATGGCTCCTTCCAGCAGTATAATGCACCATGTCACAAAGCTCAAATCATCTAACCACTGGTTTCTTAAACATGACAATGAGTTCACCGTACTCCAATGTCCTCCACAGTCACCAGATCTCAGTCTAATAGAGCACCTTGGGATATGGTGGAACGGGAGATTTGCATCATGGATGGGCAGCCGACAAATCGGCAGCGATTGCGCGATGTTATCATGTCACTATGGACCAAAATCTCTGAGGAATGTTTCCAACATCTTGTTAAATCTATCCAATGAAGAGTTAAGTTCTGAAGGTCAAGGGGGGTCCAACCCGGTACTAGCAAGGTGTACCTAATAAAGTGTATGTGCTAGGCAGTCGTCAAGGGGTTACATCTGAGAAAAGGGAAAAAAGGGGCAAAAAACGTTGATATTTTTATTTAAAGAACAATACATTTACTCTAACATGCCTACATATTTTACTTTAGTGACTCACTCGATGAATCAGTGTAAAACATTTTGTATTTACGATTTGTTCCTGTTCTTCTCATAAAGAATCATCTGTCCAATATTTTAAGAAAGATTTGAAAGGTCAGTCAAGGTGCTTATTGGCCTACAAAACCTCCACTAGAGGGTGTGAAGACTCTAAAGTTGAGAAAGATCGCCAAACGGCAGAAGGAATTTGGTTGTGGTAGAAAATGCCTCTAATCTTACAGGGAGGTTTAATGACTCAGTACCTAAAAAGAGCATTGCACATGAATGTGAAAAATGTGCGTAGAAATGTCGATTCTTTCAGATGAAAAAAAGTAACAAAGGAAACTCAACCGCAAAGACCAAAAAGAGTAACCCATCATGAGCGACAGCAATTGTCGTTAATGAGATTGCTTAACAACATTATTTCAATCACCGTCTAGGCCGAGGTCGAAATGTTCTCTTTAAAGAAGCCATCAGGAAGTCATCGGAGAGTAAAAGCTGGGAGGTGAAAAACATTTCAATGGCTTTTAAGGAACGATAGTGTTTTGTTCTCATGAAGAAACGTCATTTTCGGGTTTTTTTTTGTGGTGGCCTATTCAGCCATGGATCTATTCATTGACAAATTCCCTGTTACATTATGCAGCGATGGGAAAAAATGTAGCTGAATGGTTTGGCAAGAGCTCTCCTTAGACGCAAAGTGGGAACCAGACCCGCTTATTCCTTTGGGAAGGCTGCTAATTAGGAAACAAAGGATTTTTTCAATAATGACCAAGTTGAACATGGCAGCAGGGATATGAAAATGGATTGGAGCAAACTGCTGGCCACAGACCCCAGTGGATCTCTTAACAGAGAAAAAAAGCTACTGCAAAGATCTAACTGCCTTTGTTTATACTGCAGAATATTAGGATCTGCTGTGATTTTCTGTCCAACTCAAATGGGATTTCAAAAGGAAGCACATGTGATAAAATTATAGTTCCCTCAGTCATTGTTCACAGAGATTTTCCAGCCTGTATGCAGGGGGCAGCTATTTGATTGGATGCTAGTGCCCCATGTGATGTTGACAGCCATCTTGGGTGAGGGCAGAGCCTATTTAAGGTACTGGCTCCCTGCTTAGGCACACATTGTGCAAGTGGTTAATGTAAGGGAAGGTTCCCTATCTGTAGGGGATAGTGCATAGCGGCAGGGAGAGGTTCCAGAGGAGTAGGGAAGTGCAGGGACTATGCTGTCTTCTCTCAGGAAGCCTCCTGTTTGGGTGTGGACTAGCCAGGCTGCATTCCGCTCCTTGTGGCAGATGCTGTTGGCATCTTCAAGTTGTCAGACAGCGGTTTCACAGTTGGTACAGTTTGTAAATGGCTCTGGACGAGTGTACCTTCCCACCAGACCTGTTTGTACTGTGCTGAACTTTTCTACAATATATTGCTTCGGCCTAGCTTGGACTCTGTGTTTACTGCCTGCCACACCACGCTGCACCTTCAGACAAGCCCATTAGAAATTGTTTAGGAGCGATAACAAAAAACAAGCGTTTCTGAATTTAAATCAATTTCCAATTTTCTAACCCAACATGGGATACAGAAGTTGACCGTTTAAGGGGCCCAGAAGACCCCTATACCCATAATCACTGGTCACCTGGCGTGAGTAATATTAATGAGTGAAAATTGAAGTGCCACACCAAAGTATTTTTTGACAAAGAAGGAACACCTTCGAAATTCGTTACCACCACCCCCCAGTCAGATATAGTGCAAAGCCAGGTGAAAAGGTGGCGGCAGACGCTACTTTTTGGTGGATACCTACTGTTATAACGAGCGGGTCCCTCATAGCTGGCTTCAGGATCGCTCAATGCCGCTGTTTGTGATGACATCTCGTTCTCTACATCCCTTGCTGACAAACAACTTCTTGTGTGCTTAAGTGTGCTTTTTTAAATGTATAAATAAATACTACTCTGGTTTTAATGGGATCCTGCGCTCCTGTCCTTTTGTTTTTGAGTTACACCAAACTGTTAGTGTCGGTTCACACCAGCGTGATGCGGGAACCAGCGTTATTTCAGTGCGAACTACTGCGGGTGTAAGAGAACCATCCGTTTTCGTCCAATGCGCATGCGTGCACTGGCGCACCAATGCGCATGCGCGCCCGCAACGGATTGCGTGCACGCGCAGGAGCGTGTCCCTAGCGCCAATTGGCGCCAGACGGCCTATTTAAGGAAGTGCCCTGACCCCAGACCCTTGCTGACTGGTTACCCGATATCCTGAACCCTGTTGTGATCCTGCTTGATACCTGTTACTGAACCTGGCCTGCCTTGATCCTGCTTCTGGACTCTGCTCTGTTCTGATTACTGGCTCCTGATCCTGGCTACCCATTTGACCCTGCGTTTGCCTGCTGCCTTGTACTTCGCTGCCTGCCTGTTACCTGACCCGGCTACCCTTGTGACCTTGCATCTGCTTCCTGTGTCGCTCCTCTTCAACCTCCGAGTGTCTGCGACTTCAGCCCTGCGACTCTCTGCAACTTCCTGCTGCAAGTCTTCCAGGGACTTAACATCATCTGATGTCCCAGTGCCACTGTTCCAGCAGAGTGCCTCTTTAACCCCGGCTGATCCTTGGTGCACAGCGGCCTTCCGTGATCTGATGATCCTCCTGCTCATCCAGGGTCGCACCCCCTGCTACTGGTTTCTGGGCCTACATCTGCAGGCACTCGTGTTCCTCCTGTCCCTCGGTTCCCTCTGTTCCACCTCTAGTGGGACCTGGGCTGGAGATACAAGAGAGGCCGACCTCGTCACTTCAGTCACCCTTCAGGTACGTGAAAGCGGGTGTCAAAAGAAAGTTAATGACACCCCCAGATCGGTTTGCATATTGCAGTACGAACTGTGAAATCGGACAGGAATGCAATTCTGGTGCGGACAAAAAAAAAGGGTCCTGCGTGATTTTGGTCCGAATGTGATGCGAATTCAGCCATACAATCTGTATACCTGAATTCACATCACACAGACATCGCATGTGATCTGCACAGTCGTGCAGTGCAAATCATATGTGATGTCTGACATTGCGCTGGTGTGAACCTGCACTAAGAGTCCAAAAAGAGGATTTATTCCAAATATACACTCAATGGCCACTTTATTAGGTACACCTTGTTAGTACCGGGTTGAACCCCCTTTTGCTTCCAGAACTGGAATTGGATTGAATTCTGGTGACTGTGGAGGCCATTGGAGTACAGTGAGCTCATTGTCATGTTCAAGAAACCAGTGGTGAGATGATTTGAGCTTTGTGACATGGTGAATTATCCTGCTGGAAGGAGCCATCAGAAGATGGGTACACTGTAGTCATAAAGGGATGGACATGATCAGCAACAATACTCAGGTAGGTCGTGGTGTGTAAACAATGCTCAATTGGTACTAAGGGGTCCAAAGTGTGCCAAGAAAATATCCCCCACACCATTACACCACCACCACCAGCTTGAACTGGTGATACAAGGCAGGATGGATTCATGCTTTCATGTTGTTTATGCCAAATTCTGACCCAACCATCTGAATGTCGCAGCTAAAATCGAGACTCATCAGACCAGACAATGTTTTTTCAATCTTCTGTTGTCCAAATTTACAGCCTACGCGTTATGGGAACAACACACCATCCCCTTCATCAAGGCTTAAAATGTACAGTAACCGCCGGTATGGACTGTTAATAGTAATTTAACCCCTTCCTGACCAACCGCCGCAGTTGTACTTTTTCGGCTCGCCGCTGGAGCCGATGCGAGTGCCCGGCAGGCGCGATGACTGCCGGGCACCCACGATCGCTCAGGGGAGAGGAGACAGATTGTGTGTTCATACGAAGTATGAACACAGATCTCTCTCTCCACCTAGTCAGTCCCATCCCCCTACAGTTAGAACACACCTAGAGAACACAGTTAACTCCTTGATCGCCCCCTGGTGTTAACCCCTTCCCTGCCAGTGACATTTATACAGTAATCAGTGCATTTTTATAGCACTGATCGCTGTATAAATGTCACTGGTCCCAAAAATGTGTCAAAAGTGTCCGATATGTCCGCCGCAATATCGCAGTCCCGATAAAAATCGCTGATCACCACCATTACTAGTAAGAAAAAAAATATATAAAAATGCCATAAATCTATCCCCTATTTTGTAGATGAGAGAACTTTTGAGCAAACCACTCAATATACGCCTATTGTGATTATTTTTACCAAAAATATGTAGAAGAATACATATCGGCCTAAACTGAGGAAAAAAGTTTTTTTTTTTTTTTTTAAATTGGGATATTTATTATAGCAAAAAGTTAAAGATATTGGGGGTTATTTACTAAAGGCAAATCCACTTTGCACTACAAGTGCAAACTACAAGTGCAAAGTGCACTTGAAATTGCACTGAAAGTGCACTTGGAAGTGCAGTCGCTTTAGATCCGAGGGGGACATGCAAGGAAAAAAAACCCAGCATTTTAGCTTGCACATGATTGGATGATAGAATCAGCAGAGCTTCCCCTCATTTCAGATCTTCCCCTCAGATCTACAGCAAGTGCACTTTCAGTGAAATTTCAAGTGCACTTTGCACTTGTAGTGCAAAGTGGATTTGCCTTTCGTAAATAACCCCCATTGTGTTTTTTTCAAAATTGTCGCTCTTCTTTTGTTTATATCGCAAATAATAAAAACTGCAGAGGTGATCAAATACCACCAAAAGAAATCTCTATTTGTGGTAGAAAAAGGACGTCAATTTTGTTTGGGTACAACGTCGCACGTCCGCTCAATTGTCAGTTAAAGCGACACAGTGCTAAATCGCAAAAAATGGCCTGGTCATTGAGCAGCCAAATCTTCCGGGGCTGAAGTGGTTAAACTGCCAGCACTTGTAAATGTTCTGTAACCGGTGGAACCCGATAAAAGTTTAGAGGATTCGGTAGATTGCTGTCAGAAAGGATCGGAATGGATTCGCTCCCCACTAATCATAACCCTGAAATCTGACTTTCAGTTGGTTGCCGTGGAATACTTTTTCAGGCTGCCCTTTCCCTTATTCAATAAAGGACAAAGTGTATTATGTAAAAAGCTCTTAAGAGAATTGTTTCCTTTATTCCAATTAGCATCGCCTTTATGATTAACCAAATGAAATATTATTTTAGGCCGGAGAACTCGCTATTATAAACAAGCCATCTTTATAGGAACGCCAGTAAGGATTAAAGCGGAGCCCCTTCTGTAAACATAGCATGTCATGAAAAACATTAATAAATAATAGAATTATTGCTGCTTTCTAAACAGAGTATCTCCGCAGCAATGCCAGAAAAGCTGCTATTTATACATTGCTGACATCCAAACTGTTATGAAAAGAATATCCCATTGTGATATTTGTTTAAAATCAGGAAATTTAGCTTAAAATTAGAGGATTGTTCTCATAAAATTACAGAAGTTATATAAAACATGTTTCCAGTTAAAATACCTGCTAAAGCTTTGATAAGGGCCGATTCTGATGCAATTTTTAGTCTTGCTTTGCAATCGAATGTGGTGATTTGATGGATGCATGTTGTGATGTCACAGTTGGCCCTCATAGTTTAGCACTGCAAAATAATGCATGGTCCATTTGGATGATTGCAGTAACAGCAGATCATTTAGCAACAGTGGCGGCTGGTGGTATAATTTTTGGGGGGGCAAACAATGCCCCCACAGTCACCCCCAACCCCCCCCCCGGGTCGGTCGGATCACCTGCACCCCCCCTCGTAGGTTGGTCAGATCACCCGCACCAAAACCCTTCCCCCACCGATTGGTCACATACGAGTCCTGCACTTACCCAGTCTATGGCAGCGGGTTCCCCTCCTCGGCATCACAGCGGCCGTGCGTCTCCTCCCTCCTCCTCCTAGGCCAATGAGCTTGCTTCTTCTTTTGGCCAATTGGAAAACGGGCCCCAGGACCTGCTTCCTGACTGGCCGGGAGGAGAATCAGTGTGCCAATAGCGAATATTAATTTGCTTTTGTCACACAACTGGGTGGGCTCAGGGCGCAGTGCTCTTCCCCCCCGAGCCCACCCTTTTTTGAAGCCTATTAGAGCCTCTGGCTCTAATTATGTGGTTAAAAAAAAAGAAAAAAACCTCATTGGAATCCATGAGTCCAGCACCCCGCATGTAGATTAGGGGGCTGGATGCATGGATACAGGGGGGGGTGGCCCCCGTTTGCCCCTAATGGACGGGCCGCCACTGTTTAGCAATCAAGAGAGACGTCAATGGGCAGTAGTTTCGAGCTATCGATCTTAGTAAACTGTGATCTGCCATTGGTGAAGTCCAATCAGGTGACCTGGGCAACATTTAAAAAAAACTGTCTCTGTATAACCCATGTGACTTGTAATTAACCACTTGACTTCCAGAAAATTTACCCCCCTTCATGACCAGGCCACTTTTTGTGATACGTCAATGCGTTACTTTAACTGAGAATTGCGCGGTCATGCATCGCTGTATCCAAATAAAATTTATGTCATTTTTTCCCACAAATAGAGCTTTCTTTTGGTAGTATTTGATCACCTCTGTGTTTTTTTATTTTTTTGCGCTATAGACAATAAAAGACCGACAATTTTGTAAAAAACAAAAGAAAAAGGAATTTTTTTTTTCTCTTTCGTCCATGGACAGACACAGCCTTCTTATACTCTTAACTGTAGGGTTATGTTCCTGTCTATTAGGAGAGGACTAGGCAGACATGTTAATAGCTAAAAACATTAATCTCTAGCACAGCTGAACAGCCCCGCCCAGGGGGCGGTCCCTCTTGTCATAACCCCTCACACAGCAGTTAGCAGCTCAGTTTTTTTCTGCCTAGTAGAGGAGAAAGACCTGGCTCCCTTTGGGCCCATGGTCCTGAACATTTTTTATTTTTATTTTTCTATTTTTGATCCTGAGATCTTCTATCAACTGCTGGGTGACAGGCTGGATAATATAGATCCTTGTAATCCCCCCAGTTCCGGCCATTGAGCGTGAGCAGGCCTTAGCTACGCGCTGGGTCGGCCACGACATACCCCGTGGCTCCAGGGTTGGCCAGTGAGCTATATGCTCCGGGGTTCACATATGACTGGGCTACTGTTGTCTAAGTCACAGTGAACCGTGGCCGACAGCTACTCCGTACTGCTCGGATGTAGGTCTGTCAGGAACGCGCCAGCGGTCCTCGCAGAACAGGTAAGTACTTTCCTCCTGTCTTGGCAGGTTGGAACAGCTGGGCTTTCCTGAGGGGGGTTGATAGGGGGACTCTTGTCCTCCCTTTCCTCTTCCCACTGTCCCTTCCCTTCTCCCCTTGCTTGGGCCTGCTGTGACTGACTGGGGGGTTACCTGTGGTGATTTTCCATGTCCTGGCCAGGGGCTGTGGGGGTGTTCGGGTCTGCTCTCTGTGTGGGTAGTCTGCCTTCTCGTCCGCCTCATTGTGTTTAGCACCGTTTTCGTTTGAATCTGCGCCATTTTCCTGTGGCCGCACCGCTGTTATAGCAATACAGCCGGCGGCCATTTTCTTGTAGTCGCGCTTGGCGCAGGCATTCTTAGCAGGCGGCCATTTTCTTGAGGTAGGTTTTGGCCCCTAGTGGCTTCTGAATGTCGCAAATAGCGCAGTTTTTACCTCAGAGACACCCAAGACACACACGCTATGTGGAGAGAGGCAGCGGAACGCGGCACTGAGCTGAGAAGTTCTGGTCAGGGTGGTGAGTCCCCTGGGAGTCCCCTGGTCGGTTGCAGCACGGAGGGGCCACTTTTTAAGTTCCTTATACTTGACTGTAGTCCCTAGGGATGTCAAGTGAGCGGGTCAGCATGGCGTCAGAAGCTGGCGTTTCTTCCCCAGATATTCCAGTAGTAACAACCGGTGCCCCTGGACCTGCGGTTCCTGGGATCGCTTGGTCGGTGGTCTTGGAGTCATTTGTTGCCAGGGTGGAAGCAGTGTGTGGGCGCAAGGGGGGTAAAAAGCACCCCCTCCCCCCACCTTCTTCTGGGGATAGCTCTGACTCAGACTTGGGCCGAGCTGGGACCCAGGGCCCCTGTTTTGAGGTATCAGAGGATGCGGACCAGGACCATTCGGACAGTGAGAGTGACTCCATATCTGGGTCAGCGCAGGATAAGGCACTTGTTGGAGCACTTATCTCCGCAGTGTGGGAAACCCTCAAACTGGAGGATAAGGCTGGGACTTCTTCTGAGGTATCTGTCCCTTTTGGGTCCCATTAGCCGGCCCGCACTGAAAAGGTTTTTCCTCATGTGACTTATTTTGACAAGTTCATAGACAAGGAATGGGAACGGCCACAGAGGACCTTCTTGGTTCCAAAACGCTTGGCAGTCTGTTAGCCCTTTGAGGAGAGCCTTCTGAAAAAATGGGCATCTCTTCCGGTTGTGGACCCCCCAGTATCTAGGTTAAACAAAATGACCACGATTCCGGTGGAAGGGTCCGCTGCATTTAAGGATCCTGCAGATAGGAGATCTGAGGCGGTGGGCCGGTCCTTATACACCTTGTTGGGATCAGCATTGCGGCCTATTTTGGCCACGGCACTGGTGTCACAAACTCTGACTGTGTGAGCAAAGTTATTGCACCGGGAGTTGGAGGAACATCAGGCTCCTCCGGGCTGCGTGGAACTAGCTGACCAGTTAGTGCATGGCCTCAGATATGTCTGTGATGCAGCCCTTGATGCTGCTCCTTTGATTTCCAGAACCTCGGGGTCTGCAGTAGTTCTGCGGCGCCTGATTTGGCTAAAATCCTGGTCTGCGGACCAGGCTTCTAAGAAGGCTCTGGCAGACTTGCTCTATTTGGAGCCTCACTGGATGACATTATTAAGGATGTCACTGGAGGTAAGAGCACGCTACTCCCTCAGTTCAGAAAAGGTAAGGAGCCGAGACGTTTTCCACGCAAAAAGCGCTTTTTTTGTCAGTCAGGGCCAGCAGGCAGACCTTTACAGGCCAACAAGGGCTCATCTAGGGGACAGAAGCGTCCCTGGGTTCGCAAGCAAGACAAGCTTGCGAACAAACCTGCTTCCGCATGAAGGTCTGCCCCCGCCTGATTCCCGGGTGGGGGGACGTCTTCACGAGTTTGCGGCTTGGTGGACCTCCCTGCTTTTCGACCGGTGGGTCTGCGAAGTGGTTCCATTGGGGTACAAGATAGAGTTTCTTTCTTGTCTGCCAAACAGATTCTTTCCCTAAAACCTTCCTCTTCTTCCGGCTCGTCGGGCCGCCCTAAAGGGGGCAGTACAGAACTTGCTGAAGTGCGGGGTGATCATACCTGTACCGCTGCAGGAAAGGTTTCAGGGATTCTACTCCAATCTGTTTGTAGTCCCGAAGAAAGACGGAGTCCGTCCAATCCGGGACCTCAAAGCCCTCAATGTCTTTGTGAGGGTTCGGAAGTTCAGGATGGAATCAATTCGCTCTGTGGTCGCTGCACTCCATCCGGGGAACTTTCTGGCGTCCTTGGACATCAAGGACGCTTACTTGCATGTCCCCGTTTTCGTCGGACACCAGAGGTTCCTGCGCTTTGCAGTAGGGGACGACCACTATCAATTCGTGGCTCTCCCCTTTGGCCTGGCATCGGCGCCGAGGGTGTTCACCAAGGTGCTTGCCCCGATTCTGGCCTTGCTGAGACAGCGAGGGATCGCCATCGTAGGCTATTTGGATGATCTACTTCTGAGAGCTGCTTCAAGCTCAGAATTGGAGGAGGACGTGGCGATTGCCAGTCAGACCCTCCGAGAATTTGGCTGGGTGCTGAACTTCTAGAAGTCGGTGTTGATGCCGACTCAGCGCCTAGAATATCTGGAGTTGATTCTAGACTCCTCAAAGGCGAGAGTTTTTGTCCCTTTGGAAAAGTTTCAGACTCTTCGGACTGCGGTGAAGCTGCTAGCATCCCGCAAATGGTCGTCGCTCTGCTTTTGCATGCGGGTCTTGGGCCTGATGGTAGCCTCTTTCGAGGCGGTACCGTATGTTCAATTCCTCATTCGAGTCTTGCAGAAGGAGATCCTGTCCAAATGGGACAAGTCTCCATTGTCCCTGGATTGTCAAATCCGTGTGAGCCAACTAGTCAGGGACTCCCTGGTCTGGTGGCTGAGATCTCCGGCTCTTCAGTCCGGGAAGTCGTTCCTTCCCTTTCAGTGGACGGTGATCACGACGGACGCCAGCCTGACCGGTTGGGGAAGAGTTTGGAGTGTTCTGTCGACACAGAGTCGCTGGACACAGGAAGAATCTCGCCTGGCCAGGTCAAAAGATCCCTGGGCGGACGCAACAAATGCATTGGTGGCCCCATGGGGACAGTATCAGCTGATTTATGCCTTACCCCCACTGAAACTGCTTCCTCGTCTGCTTCACAGAGCGGAGTCCGAGGGGATCCCGATGATCCTAATTGCCCCGGATTGGCCTCTGCGCCCCTGGTATGCCGACCTGATAAAACTAGTGGCGGACGCTGCTTGGCGACTGCCGTTGCGAGAGGACCTTCTATCAGATGGTCCCATCCTTCATCCTGCTTTACAGTCGCTGGCTTTAACGGCATGGCTGTTGAAAGCCAGGTACTAAGGGACCGAGGCCTGTCGGATTTGGTAATTTTCACCATGCTGAGGGCACGGAAGTCATCTTCCCGGAAGATTTACCACCGCACATGGAAGGCCTACATCTCTATGTGTGAAGAGATGGGGTGGCACCCACGTTCTTGTTTGGTTTCTAGGATCCTGTTGTTTTTACAGCGTGGCGTGGATCAGAAACTTGCCTTAGGCACCATTTAGGGGCAGATTTCAGCATTGGCTGTTTTCTTTCAACGACCCTTGGCGACTCACTCCCATGTCCAAGGGGTTCGACATGTGACTCCGCCGGTTCGATCACCACTACCTCCGTGAGATCTGAATCTGGTGCTTTCGGCACTTCAGGAACCTCCCTTTGAGAACATCAGGGAGATTCCGCTCTTGACTCTCTCGCAGAAGTTTGTTTTTCTGGTAGCCATTACTTTGGTTAGACGGGTTTCTGAGTTAGCGGCCATGTCTTGCAAGTCCCCCTACTTAATCCTACATAGAGATAAAGCGGTGCTGCGCCCGTAGCCTTCGTTTCTACCAAAGGTAGTATGGGCCTTTCATCTAAATTAGGACATTGTGCTTCCATCCTTGTGTCCTCGGCCGTCGAATCCCAAAGAGGCTGCGTTTCATTCCCTAGATGTGGTACATGCTTTACGGGTGTATCTGTCTGCTACGGCTCCGTTTCGGAGGTCAGACTCACTGTTCGTGTCAGTATCTGGTCCCAAGAAGGGCCTGGCGGTCTCGTCGGCCACCATTTCTCGGTGGATCAGACAGATCGTGGTTCAGGCCTGCGCCCTGAAGGGGCGGACGCCTCCTTTTCCTGTCACGGCGCTTTCGACCATGGCAATTGCTGCTTCCTGGGCCTTCCGACATCAAGCGTTTGTCTCACAGGTGTGCAAAGCGGCGACCTGGTCGTCCATTCACACTTTCACCAAGTTTTATAAGGTTGATGTGAGTGCATCTTCAGATGCTTCCTTTGGCCGCAAAGTTTTGCAGGCGGCCGTTTAAAGGTTACAACTCCTCCTGTTGAGGAGCTCTGGTTGCGTTGGGGTGACGTTAGGTTTTGATTGCTGTTCCCACCCCTCGTTTTTTGATACTGCTTGGGAATGTCCCTACAGTTAAGAGTATAAGAAGGCTGTGTCCGTCCATGGATGAAAGAGAAAATAGGATTTTTGTACTCAGCGTAAAATCCTTTTCTCTGACGTCCATGGACGGACACAGCACCCACCACTCCTTTTAAGTTTGTACTGCTTTTTGACGAACTGAGCTGCTAACTGCTGTGTGAGGGGTTATGACCAGAGGGACCGCTCCCTGGGCGGGGCTGTTCAGCTGTGCTAAAGATTAATCTTTTTAACTATTAACATGTCTGCCTAGTCCTCTCCTAATAGACAGGAACATAACCCTGCAGTTAAGTGTATAAGAAGGCTGTGTCCATCCATGGACGTCAGAGAAAAGGATTTTACAGTGAGTACAAAAATCCTATTTTTTTACTTTCTGCTATAAAATATGTCCAATAAAAAAAAATCGAATTTCTTCATAAATTTAGGCCAATATGTATTCTGCTACATGTTTTTGGTAAAAAAAAATCCCAATAAGCGTATATTGATTGATTTACGAAAATGTTATAGCATCTACAAACTATGGGATATATACTGGAATTTTCATTAGTTTTTGTATTTTTTACTAGTAATGGTGGCGATCAGCGACTTACAGCGAGACTGGAATATTTTGCGGTGGACAAATCGGACAGTAACTGACACTTTTGACACTTTGCGGCAACCAGTGACACTAATACAGCGATCAGTGCTAAAAATATGCACTGTCACTGTACTAATGACACTGGCTGGGAAAGGGTTAAACATCTAGGGCCATCAAAGGGTTAACTGTGTGCCTAGCCAGTGTTTGTGTTTACTATGTGTGAGGTGCTTTTACTAGGGCAAGAGATGGATTTGAGTCCCTGCTTTGCAGGAACAGAAAATCCATCCCTTCCCCCTGTCAAAACAGAACACTGCCTTGTTTTCATAGGCAGAGCTCCGCTCTGAGTGTCGGCCCAACGATCGTCGGGTGCCAGTGGACATCGAGTGCCTGGCACTCGCAGATTGGCTTCTGCGGTAAATAATCACAGCCGAAGCTGCGTTCCAGCAGCACGCATGTGCCCCCTGCAGGTGGAGGTGCACAATCACATATAGATACATGATCCAGTGCACAGCTGCCATCCTGTAGCAGTAAACGTGCTATAGGGCGGTCTGCAAGTGGTTAAAGCTGATATGGGGGTAGCTATCAAAAAATGTGCATAGCAGTTTATGTGCATGTACATTCTGTGTGAATGAGGCCACAACACGATTGTTGTTAGGCTATTTTCTGTTCTAGTCAAAACTTTTTCTTAGGTTTAAACTGGAATTGCCATATTTGGCAACTAGATGGTGCTAAGTACCATAGAAAATTCAATGCACCATCTGCTGGCTAAATATGGTATCTTCCTTTTTAAATCAATGAAAAACATCCCACCAGTGCAGGAAATGGCCTGATAACATTTGTTATTTGCGCCATATGCACAGAATAAATGTACATGCACTTTTAATGGGTGAAGTGCTAAGTGACTTTTTTTTTTTAATTCACCCCTTAGGCTCCTTTCACCCGATTAGCCCGCAAAGATCCGCCTGTTAGTTTTTCAGGCGGATCTGAGCGAGACACCCATTAACTTGTATGGGCAGGCGGATGTCAGCGGAGATGTGTCCCCCACCTGCCATCCGATCCGACAAGATCCGCTCAAAACAGACGGATGGCAATACAATCGCCATCCATCCAGCAGATGGGATCGGATGAAAAAGCACATGCTGTCTGTTTTCATCTGATTTCGCCATAGAGGACAGCGGAGCTCTGACAGGTCCATCTCAGCACAGTGAGCGGAGACGGATTGATATTCAGAGAGAATTTGGCAGGAGGTGATGAGGCGGAGTATTTTCTTCTCACTGCCTAACTCCTTGAAGCCTGCACGGGCTTGAAGAGTGGCCCTGTTCACTTGAATGAATCGCACTTGGCTGGCACGTCGCCCACCAAAAGTGGCAGGGGGTGTAATTCCTGCTGCACTTGTGAAGTAAAGCACTGTGGCCGCGACATGTGTACACCCCCGACCGGTGCATCTGCAATTAAAAGGGGAGTGGTTTGTGGGCAGTAAAAACGTGGCTTAACTTTGGGATTTTACTGCCCCTCAACCGCTAGTGTGAATGACCACTAACAATGTCATAATCTTCCTTGAGAGGAAGGGTTGCTGCTTGCAGTAGGCTGGTGACATTCTTCTGTTTCAAGCACCACTTTATGCATTGACATAACTCCTTTAGACCTCAGTCCATCCAGCTGGTATCTCACCTGCTGAATGAGCTCACGCCACACAAAGCTCAACCCTCCAAAAAAACATAGCAGTTTAATTCAATGTAGTTTTACTTGTTAAAATGCAGTATATGGATTTTCACCAGTCAAATCAAAGCGTAAAGAGACAATGATCTTCTATGCCTTGTTCCCACTATAAAGTTTAGTAACTAATGAAGAAAACAAGGTGAAAAAGGGAGAGGTCTAACTAGGACCTGTTAGGACCTGGATCGCCTACTGTTGGCACTGTGATTCCCTGGACAGAGGGTTGTAGTTCCAGTGTCCACCAGCGGGTGTCTCCCAGCAGCCACCAGTTTCCAGTAATCAGTCTCCACCTGTCGCTGGTTACTGGGAGGGTATTAAGGTCCTCCCCTTTTAGTGCCTCTTGCTTCAGTGTTTTGCTGCTGCCAGATCTCTTTGCCAGTTATCCTTAACTTGGTCCTGCCCTGTACCCAGTACCCTGCTGTCTTGTTCCTGCTTGCTTCCTCGTCCCAGTTTTGTTCTCCCTTCCCATCTGCTCCCTGCTCCTCCAGTTATTAGTCAGGTATTCTGTCACAGTTTTTTTTTTCGTTCACTTGTATTTTATGTTGGCTGGTGTTTGGATGAATTTTATTTCACTGTAAATATATATATATATTTTTTTATTTTGTACCTTAATGCATTATTTGCATTAAGATAAAAAAAAAACTTTTAATTGTGGCTTCCCCCCAGCCAGCCATAAATACTCACCGGAACCCGATCTCTGTCCAGTGCTGTGCACACCTGAAGGAGTGGCTGAGAGCAGCGGGAGCCATTGGCTCGTGCTTCTGTCATTCAAAACCTGTCAGCAGAGAGCAGGGGGTGGGGCTAAGCCAAGCTGTGTGTCTGAACAGATGCAAACGGCACGGCTCGGGATCGAACACGGACGAGTGCCTTAATGGGTAGCAGCTTCCTATGGGGGCACTTGGTGGGGGGGAGCCAGAAGCGCCGGGGGGGGGGGGGATCCAAGAAGAGAAGAATCCAGGTTGCTCTGTGCAAAACCATTACAGAGAGCAGGTAAGTATGACACGTTTGTTGTTTTTTTATTTTTATTCAAGCTTTACAATCACTTTAAGTGTATATAGGCTGGTCCCAGTTTCCTAACTGTAACCACGCAGATCTGGCCATCTCTGCTGCTGATTTCTGACAATCTAAGGACCAAGCCAACTAACCTCGACATGCAGGTAAACTAGAATATGCCATTTCCAAAATATAGTAATAACACAGTTGTAGTTACGCTGAAACCCACTAGTAGGGATGAGCTTCGAGTTCGAGTTGAACTCATGTTCGACTTGAACATTGCCTGTTCGCACGTTCGCCGAACAGCGAACAATTTGGGGTGTTCGCGGCAAATTCGAAAAGCCGCGGAACACCCTGTAAAAGTCTATGGGAGAAATCTAAAGTGCTAATTTTAAAGGCTTATATGCAAGTTATTGTCATAAAAAGTGTTTGGGGACCCGGGACCTGCCCCAGGGGACATGTATCAATGCAAAAAAAAGTTTTAAAAACTGCCGTTTTTTCGGGAGCAGTGATTTTAATAATGCTTAAAGTGAAACAATAAAAGTGAAATATTCCTTTAAATTTCGTACCTGGGGGGGGGGGGGGGGGGTGCATAGTATGCCTGTAAAGTAGCGCTTGTTTCCCTTGCTTAGTACTGTCCCTGCACAAAGTGTCATTTCTGAAGAAAAAAAAGTCATTTAAATGTGCATTGATACATGTCCCCTGGGGCAGGACCCGGGTCCCCAAACACTTTTTAGGACAATAACTTGCATATTAGCCTTGATAATTAGCACTTTTGATTTTGAACGTTCGAGTCCATTGTATTTAATAGGGTTCTAAAGTTCACGCAAACTTTAGGCCTGTTCGCAGGTTCTGGTGCAAACCGAACGTGGGGTGTTCGGCTCCTCCATACCCACTAGATCTCAGCACAAAGATATTTATACATTACATAATGAAATCTAATGGTATTGGATACACATAAGTGTTTAAGAACAGACATCACTCATAATTCTCTTTAACCTCTCCTACATGTAAAAATTATATTTTTTTTGCTAGAAAATTACTCAGAACCCCCAAACATTTTATTTATATATTTATAAATCTCCATAGGCGATATATATATATTTTTTTTACAGATTACCAGTTTAGAGTTACAGAGAAGATCTTGTGCTAGAATTATTGCTCTCGATCATTCGTAATGATAACTCACATGTGTGGTTTGAATGCCGTTTACATATGAGGGCACGACCAACGTATCCGTTCGCTTCTGCGCGTGAGCACAAGAAGATAGGGTCTATGAGTCCCCACATCTCTCCGTTTACATATGCGGCCACGACCAACGTATGCATTCACTTCTGCATGTGAGCACGAAGAGATAGGGTCTATATGTTACCACATCTTTCCTCTATGCTGGAAAGCCTGAGATCAAAAAAAAAAAAAATTAATCTCAGGCTTTCCAGCTAAAAAAACGGCAGTGTTTACACCTTCCGGCACCAGAAGTGACGTCATGATGTCGTTTCCGGCCTCCGAGGGTCATAGAGATGATCGGGGACCATGTGGTCCATGGCCAGCTTTATGGTAAAGGAGGGGGGATGTCCTCTCCTTGCCGCCTGTAAAAGCTAAACAGCTGTTATGATTGCTTTTAATGTCAGGGAATTTCTGGCTGAATAAGAAGATATCTGAATGATGCCTGCAGCTGCAGGCATCATTCAGATATACCCACTTAAAGTCCAGGACGTCATATGACATCCACCTAGGGATAAGTGGTTAAAAATGGTGGCTCTGTCCCCCTTTTTCAACTTGCCTGTGGAGGTCATAAGCAGTGATGACTGGTGCTAAAAAATTTGGGGGGGCGCAAAAAAAACCTCTGAATCCGCACTCACTAAAGTATGCCATGCGTTGCACAGGACGAGAAGCCAGAAATCAGAAGTGACGCAATGATGAAGATTGATTCACTAAAATCAAAAGTGGGAGGGTTCAGGGGCGCAGTGCTCTGAGCCCCGAGGACAACCTAAAACAAGCCAATCAGAGCCTCAGCCTCAAATCACATGGTTGTCAAGAATTGAGGGGCTTAATAGATACCCATTTGTCTCCCTGCGCCCCTTATGTACCTGCCGCCACTGGTTATTAGCCTCAAAACACAGGGCTACTGTCCTATGGACCTCCTGTGCAGTCAACAATAGATCTAGTTATTAGCGAGGACCTTCCACACCAGCCTCATTCCATCTTATCAAGCATATTGAGAACATTGATCCAGGATGGGGAAGTGTAGACAGAATACAGTGCATTGAAAGATGTATTTATCCTGTAGACAAATTCATTTACTTTATTGCAGCCAGCTTTCACGTCAATTGCACTCTCTATATTACAATTTTAGTATGTAAAATGAATTGTCCTATTTTTAATTTCCTGCTTACGCGCTACCTTTTCTTAATCAAACAGATTTCTAATAGGATAGACAGTCTGCATGCATGTTATGGCTACATTAACATTACAGAGACAGATCTCTTTGCAATGCTGGAGCCAAAGTGTCCTGCAGGAATTCTCCCACCATGCTAGCTAAACATAACATTATTAATACCACTCAGGAAGGTTATTTAGCATAACTCAATAACTAAACCCTAGAGCAAATAGCGGTACACTGTTGCCCTCTGCCCGCGTCGATCCACAGTACAAATCTTCTGTGTTCTTTCAATATCTCTGCAAAATCAGCCCCCAAGAATCTTTGCTTTCATAATGAAGATAGCCTTGCTAAGGAGCTAAGAAATTTTTTTTTTTGATTGAATTAATAGACAGACTTCCCATCCATGTGGGAAAATAAAGTGGGTGTATTTGTTTTAGAAAAGTAAGTTGCTATGTGTTATTATTGCTACTTTTTAATTTTGTAGAACCAAGATATTCTGCACAACTTTACAATGTTACAACTTACAAACTAAACAAGCTGTTAGATCAGCAATCAGAGCGGATTGAGAGTCAGAAATACAAACCTAACTCTTGAATTCTAATTTGCTGTCCTTATTTGGGTCAGTTTAATACTTTTAACACAGGACTCTAGGATAAGCAAATATTGTCTAAATACAATAGGCATGTGTATTCGTTCTTGAATCTTGGTGTGCTTTATGTATTTCTTCCAGATATGTGCAGTAATTCAGCATGAATGAGCTTTTCATTTGTGCAGGAGCATCTTGTCATTGCTGCTCTCTGTCATTGTGCAGGATGGCTGGTCTTGTCTCCGCCCCCCTCCTGTCGTTTTCTACAGGCAGCCTGTAGTGGGTGGAGCCTACTGAGTCTCTCCCACAGCTCTGCTCTCTACACAGGACATGTACAGGACGGTGATTATGTCACTGCTTCTTTTAAAAGTTAGTGATATAATTTAGGGGCACACAAAGTGGTTTGTTGTTCTGTGACTATTGAGGAATATATTTAACCACTTAAGAACTGGAAGGATTTACCTCCTTAATGACCAGGCCATTTTTTGCAATATGTCACTGTGTCACTTTGACACTTGACACTAGCCACTAGGCAAAATTCATATATTTTATTACACCAATACATATTAAAAAACATCAGGAAAATGTAACTGAAAAAAGTATTTAAGATACGTTAAAACGTTAAAATTTGATCATTTCACCTTGGATATTTACAAACATGGCCTATAATGGATGTAATCGTGGAATGGTTATCCCAATGATCCTGACATGTTTTGCCAAACATTAGGCTTCTTCAGGGGATATACAGTATATTACCACACCTGAACAGGTAGATCAAAATACATGTTTAAAGCGGGATTCCACCCGCAATATTTTTTTTTTTTTAAAGTCAGCAGCTACAAACACTGGTGGGAGGAGGATTACTTTCACCTCTTCCCCTGTTAGATTCCCGTTGTGCTGTGACATCACCCTTATACGCTGTGTAAAGCATACTTTTTAATTTATTTTGGAACTGCTGCATCCTTTCCGACTTCCGGTAATTCAGTAACATTTTAGGCACTTTCTGCTTATACCGGGGATCTAGTAGCGTGACCACCCAGTACAGGTCGTTCTCCTTCAGCCTTTTTATACGAGGGTCCCTCAACAGGCACGACAGCATGAAAGACCCCATTTGCACAAGGTTGGATGCCGAGCTACTCATGCCCCGTTCCTCGTCCTCACTGATCTCACTGAAGGTCTGTTCTTCCCCCCAGCCACGTACAACACCACGGGTACCAGATAGGTGACAACGAGCACCCTGGGATGCCTGCTGTGGTTGGTCTTCCTCCTCCTCCTCAAAGCCACATTCCTCCTCTGGCTCCTCTTCCTCAGACTCCTCTTCCAGCGTTGCCGCAGGTCCAGCAAGCGATGCTGATAAGGCTGTTTCTGGTGGTGGTGATGGTGACCACAACTCTTCCTCTTCCTCTTCACGCTCATCTACGGCCTGATCCAGCACTCTTCGCAGGGCACGCTCCAGGAAGAAAACAAATGGGATGATGTCGCTGATGGTGCCTTCAGTGCGACTGACTAGGTTTGTCACCTCCTCAAAAGGACGCATGAGCCTACAGGCATTGCGCATGAGCGTCCAGTAACGTGGCAAAAAAATTCCCAGCTGCGCAGAGGCTGTCCTAGCACCCCGGTCATACAAATACTCGTTGACGGCTTTTTCTTGTTGGAGCAGGCGGTCGAACATTAGGAATGTTGAATTCCAATGTGTCGGGCTGTCGCAAATCAAGCGCCTCACTGGCATGTTGTTTCGCCGCTGGATATCTGAAAAGTGCGCCATGGCCGTGTAGGAACGCCTGAAATGGCCACACACCTTCCTGGCCTGCTTGAGGACGTCCTGTAAGTCTGGGTACTTATGCACAAAGCGTTGTACAATCAGATTCAACACATGTGCCATGCACGGCACATGTGTCAACTTGCCCAAATTCAATGCCGCCAACAAATTGCTTCCGTTGTCACACACCACTTTGCAGATCTCCAGTTGGTGCGGAGTCAGCCACTGATCCACCTGTGCATTCAGGGCGGACAGGAGTGCTGGTCCGGTGTGACTCTCTGCTTTCAGGCAAGTCAACCCCAAGACGGCGTGACACTGTCGTATCCGGGATGTGGAATATTCCCTGGGGAGCTGGGGGGGTGCAGTTGATGTGGAGCAAGACGCAGCAGCAGAAGAGGACTCAGCCGAGGAGGTTATCGAAGAGGATGGAGTAGGAGAAGTAGAGGAGGTGGCAGCAGGCCTGCCTGCAAGTCGTGGCGGTGTCAACTCCTCTGCAAAGCCACGCATTACATGCTTGGCAGCCGTCAGCAGGTTTACCCAATGCGCAGTGTAGGTGATATACCTGCCCTGACCGTGCTTTGCAGACAAGGTATCAGTGGTCAGATGGACCCTTGCCCCAACACTGTGTGCCAGATATGCCATGACTTCCTTTTGCACAATAGAGTACAGGTTGGGGATTGCCTTTTGTGAAAATAAATTTCGGCCGGGTACCTTCTACTGCGGTGTCCCAATAGCTACAAATTTTTTGAAGGCCTCAGACTCCACCAGCTTGTATGGTAAAAGCTGGCGGGCTAAGAGTTCCGACAAGCCAGCTGTCAGACGCCGGGCAAGGGGGTGACTCTGTGACTTCTTACGCTCAAACATGTCCTTGACAGACACCTGACTGTGGGCAGATGAGCAGGAACTGCTCAAGGCGAGAGACGGAGTGGCGGATGGTTGAGAGGGGGCAAGGAGGACAGCAGTGGTTGACACGGCTGAAGATGCTGGACCAGGAGGAGGATGGTGGCTTTGAGCTTGTGTGCTGCTTGTACTCGTCATCATGTGTTGATCCCATAGGCGTTTGTGATGTGCGATCATGTGCCTTCGCAAAGCAGTTGTACCTAGGTAGGTGTTGGATTTCCCACGACTCAGTTTCTTTTGGCACAGGTTGCAAATGGCATCGCTGTTATCAGAGGCAGACACACAAAAAAATGCCACACTGCTGAGCTTTGCAATGACGGCATTCTGGTGGTGGCAACAGCATGCGTTGATTGGCGTGCTGTCTGGCTGACCCCGGGTGTCGATACATGCTGTCTGACTGTGCCACTAGCTCCTTGCGACAACCTCCCCCTGCTTCCAACTCGTCCCCTCCTCCTCTCTGTCTCCCCATCTGAACTTTCCCCCTGTTCTTCTACTCTTCGAGCGGGCACCCACGTGACATCCACGGACACATCGTCATCATCAACCGCTTCACTTGTATCTGACAACTCAGCAAAGGAAGCAGCATTGGGTACAACATCATCATCATCACACTGTACGTCCATGTGTGTAATGCTGCCTGACTGAGACATATCCCTTTTATCTACATCCTCTGGCAATAATGGTTGCGCATCACTAATTTCTTCCAACTCATGTGTAAATAACTCATCTGACAGATCAAGTGAAGCAGCTGTGGTGCTAGTGTTGGTGGTGGCGGCAGGCAGGCGAGTGGTAACTTGAGAGGTGCCCGAAGCTGAGCTGGAGGAGGATGGTGCATCAAGGTTCCGAGCGGGGGGGCATGGCCAAGATGGAGACCTGAACAGTCGCACTTGACAGAGCTCTGCTGGCTACCTTGCATTTTATCCTGTCCAGGCGGGCTTAAACTCCGTTCGTGGCTCCCCTCCCCTGGCAGATGAGACGCCGCACATGACGGGGAGGCTCAGGTGGAGGTAAGACGCTTCGGTTTCCTCCGCCGTCCGAGATCCCTGCAGACTCTCCCCCGGCCTGTGTGCGGCCTCGTGGCGAGCGGCCTTCCAAGATGGCGTCACAGACAGTGCAGGCGGAGGAGCCCCCGTCCCAGCCCAGCTATGTAGCCAACATCATGGCAGCCATAGCGACTTGCCAAGCAACACTCACCTCTAAGATTGAGGCTGTGCAGCTGGAGATGGGGATCATGAGGCAGGATATGGACAAGATAAGGTCCCGAGTCTCGGAGGCTGAGCAGCGGGTGGGTGATGTGGAGGACACAGTGACAAGCCACTCCGCTGACCTCCGAGCCATGCACAACCGGATCAAAGCACTGGAATATAAGGCCGACGACGCCAAAAACCGAAATAGGAGGAACAACCTCCGGATTGTTGGACTCCCGGAGGGTGCGGAGGGACAGTCTCCAACCGGATTTGTGGAGGGCCTTTTGCGTGATCTCCTGCCAGAGGCTCACTTCTCTCCCTTCTATGCGGTGGAGCGAGCGCACCGGATCCCTCCACGGCCGAATCCTGCCGGGGGTCCCCCCCGCACGTTCATCCTCCGGTTCCTGAATTTTCGGGATAAGGATGAGGTGCTGAGAGCCGCAAGAGGTAAGGGAGAGCTTCGGTACGAGAACGCTAAAGTTCTCATCTTCCCCGATTATTCGATGGAGACCCAGAAGTTGCGGAAGTCATTCGACCAGGTCAAGGCCCAGCTCCGCACCCGTGATATTCGTTACAATATGATGTTCCCTGCACGACTCCGGGTACAAGATGGTGAAACCATACGCATCTTCATGTCACCAAGGGAAGCTTTCTCCTGGATCGACACACTACCACCTCGTCACTGAGCTGACAGCTACCTTCCTTCTATGTATGGGAAGACATATCTGCCTTTTAATCTGCTGCCACCCTAGTCGCGGTAGGGCCCACCTTGCTGCCTTCAATGCTGCCTGGACCCTCCAGAAGTTTGGGTTCTGCTGCTGCCTGGGGACACCAGTGCTGTCATGGGGTATGTACTATGCTCTTTTGAATGCCTCGAGTGCAGTACTCTCAAGTAATGTGCCCCTGCTTGCAGGAGATGTTTCTTTGACTGACTTACCACCTGTTGTCCTTATTCCTGGTGACCTGGTAGACTGTTCCCTACTAAAAAAAAAAAAAAAAAAGGGAAAAAAGGGAAAGGATTCATTTTTAATTTTTTTTGGGCTCCTGAACTTTGCCATGGACTGCCGTGGGAATTTGGGGTTGCTACCTGCATTAATATGTACTTTCATGTGGTGGCCAGCGGCTCTGGTGCTGAACTAGCACCTGGACTAGTGTGTGGTCTCCTCCAGTCCACGGCCCGCTACACTAGTATTTTGTTCTAACAGACCTGTTGTTTGGGGTTAGGGGATTATGCTCTCCATGATTGGGATGGGGTGGCGGGGTGGGGGGGGGTAGGGAAATGTTGGGAACTGGTTGTTATACTGCTGTTGCAGGGGGAGGGGAAAAATTTTGCTTTTGTTCTTTGTGACATTACATGCCTAATAATCTCCTTTTGCAGGTTCGGTGATGGGGATGTTCTGGGGGGGAGGGGGGGTCCCTGTGTCTTTTTTTGGGTCTTGGGCACTCTATGCCTATGGGGGGTGGTTATATCTATGTCCGTCACTCGTCCTGATGGCTCAGATTAGAGTTGTTTCCTGGAACGTCCGGGGTCTCAACTCTGCGGTCAAGAGATCCCTGGTGTTCCGGTACCTTCAGAAGATTAGCCCCCACATCTGTATTCTACTGGAGACTCACTTGACGGGCTCACGAATTCTTGCTTTGCGCAGGGCCTGGGTTGGAGCAGCATACCACTCCACCTACTCCTGCTATGCCCGGGGAGTGAGTATCCTGATTAGGAAGTCTCTGCCGTTCCGGATCATAGACGTCCGTACGGACCCCGGGGGCAGATTTGTGGTTCTCCATGCCTGTATTTTTGATAAGCGGGTGGTCTTGGCTGGGGTGTACTTGCCCCCCCGGCCTCGATACAACTGCTATATGATCTTATGGGGATAATTCTTGAATTTGATGCACCAGTGCTTTACGTTTTTGGAGACTTTAATTTGGTCCCCTCCCAGGGCATGGACAGATTGCATTCCATGTCTCGACCCTCCTCGGACCTCCCCCGATGGGTGGATGCATATGGACTGACGGACGTGTGGAGACACTTTCACCCTCATACTAGGGAGTTCACGTGCCACTCTGCCACGTATAAAACTCTGTCTCGTATTGATCTAATATATGCCACTAATGCGGCCCTCAATTGGGTTCGAGATGCTAGTCATCTATCTAGGGGCATATCGGATCACGCGCCCGTCTGTCTGGATTTATCGCCTGCGGACCCTGGGGGTGCGAGGCTGTGGCGCCTTTCCAGGTACTGGGCCATGGATGACAGGATTCAGGAAGATATGGCGGAGTCTATTTGTAATTACTGGTCTGCTAACAGGGACTCGGCTGGCTCTGGTGTGCAGTGGGATGCTTTTAAGGCCTGGGTTAGGGGGGAATATATCTCCCAGATATCCACATTGCAGAGGGAGGGTGAGAAGGAGTTGCTTGACAGGGAGGAGGAGGCTAGTGGGTGTGAGAGATCCTATGTTGCGGCCCCTACGGAGGCAGCATATTCTACATGGCAGCAGGCCCTTAGGGAGCTTTCCCTGTGCCGGATTGATCAGACTAAGAAATCTATGTTATACTCTGCCCAACGAGTTTTTGAACATGGAAACAAGAACGGACGCTTGCTGGCGTGGCTATCCAGGGGTTCGACTCAGTCTACACACATAGTGGGGGTGCGGGACGAGGAAGGGACGGTGCTCACTTCCCCGGACAATATGAATGCTAGATTCTCCCAATTCTTTCAAGGGGTCTACTCCTCGAGAGTTCAGTACTCGCCCTCTGACCTGCAGGCCTTTTTGGACTCGGTCCCTTTCCCCACACTTGATGAGATTGTGCGGGCTGACCTTGAGAAAGACATTACCCTGGAGGAAGTTCAGGGGGCCATAGGGGGTTTGCAGGCAGGTAAGACCCCTGGGATTGACGGACTCCCGACAGAATTCTACTCACAGAACTTGGAGACCCTTGCCCCAAAACTGACAATGCTTCTCTCAGAATTCAGCAGACATGGTGCCCTGCCCGAATCTGTGGCGGAGGCGGTTATTGTGTTGGTGCCCAAGCCCGGTAAGGATCCTCTAGACTGTGCCTCCTACAGGCCCATCTCCCTACTGAACGTGGACGCTAAAGTCCTTGCCAAAATCATTGCGAACCGTCTATCAGGAGTGATTACTGAGCTGATTCACATGGATCAGACTGGGTTTATGCCGGGTAAGGGCACCGACATCAATATTCGTAGACTCTTTTTGAACCTCTCTGTAACGCATGACCGTGTCGGATCCAGGGTGGTGGCTTCTCTGGACGCGGAGAAAGCCTTCGATTCGGTGGAATGGGGGTATTTGTGGGAGGTCTTGGCCAGGTTTGGCTTCGGCCCCCATTTTATACACTGGATTCGGATGCTGTATGGGAGGCCGGTGGCGAGGGTTCGTACCAATGGGTGGGTCTCGGAGCCCTTTCCGCTTTCCAGGGGGACTCGTCAGGGGTGCCCCCTCTCCCCCAGCCTCTTTGCCCTTGCGTTGGAACCCCTAGCGATCGCTGTCCGGGAGTCCCAGGCGATTGCCGGGCTATCGGTCGGGAGGCTGGAGGAGAGGATATCCCTCTACGCGGACGACGCCCTCCTGTACCTCAATGACGCTGGTCACTCGCTGCTGGCAGCCCTGGAGACGTTCAAAGTTTTTGGGACGTTCTCTGGAGTTAGAATAAACTGGTCCAAGTCGGTGCTCTTCCCGCTGGATGCCCAGGCTCCTTCTCTGGCTAGCCCGTCCCCCTTAAAGTGGGTCACTGACTTTAAATACTTGGGAGTAGTGGTGACAAGGGAGGCAACCCAATATTATACACATAATGTTCTCCCCCTACTGACTGTAGTAAAGGAGAAGTGCCTGGCCTGGTCTGGTCTCCCCCTGAACCTCATAGGACGCATCAACATTATTAAGATGGTTCTGCTACCAAAGTTTAATTATATATTTCGGAACAGCCCGGTCTGGATCCCGGCCTCCTTCTTTAGAGTTGTTAATGGGTGTATTACCTCATTTCTGTGGAATGGGAGGGTCCCCAGACTGGCTAAGTCTACCCTTCATCTTCCTACGCGGCTGGGGGGGCTCGCTTTACCAGATCTGCTGGTTTACTTCTGGGCAGCTGTCCTGGTGACGGCACACTGGTGGGTGGCGGGAGATAGGTCAAATGCAGCAGTGTGCCTCGAGGCAGCCTGTCTGGCTCCTTGATGGACCTGCGAAACCTGGTATACAGAGGGGCAAGGGCATATTCTATGGTTCCGGCCCCCACCAAGACTACCCTTAAGGTTTGGGCGGCTGCTAGGAAAAGGTTCTCCCTGCCCAATAGATGGGCCCCGGCTCAGCCATTGTGGGGTAATCCTGGACTGCCGCACTTTAGATCGATTCCTGATCCACAGGTCTGGGCCAGATTCGGGGTAAAAACACTGCAGGACATTATGCCAAATGGGGTACATTTAACCTTTGGACAGCTTAGCAGGCAGTTTCAGGTGCCGGGATGGATGCTCTTCCGATATCTCCAACTACGCCACGCTGCTAGGGCGCAATTTCCCACTAGACCCCTGTTAGAATTTGACCCTATTGAGTCGCTTTTGGTACAGGAGGACCTCAAGAAGCCACTCTCTGTACTATATGGGACACTGCTCAAACCAGATACCCCGAGACTGGACAGGATTTGGGATAGGTGGAGGGCGGACGTCCCATCCCTGGGGAAGGAGGAGTGGGAGGACGTGTTGGAGGAATGTCCCAAGCTGGTGATTTCCTCCTGGGACAAACTGACACAAATCAAAATGCTGCACAGGGTGTATTATACACCGGTTAGGCTCCATAGGATATACCCTGACAGAGACCCCTGCTGCGCAAGATGTCGGACCCACCCTGGCACCCTTATACATCTGTTGTGGAATTTTAGGCTGCTGTTTACAGAGCACACAGCCTATAATTCCTGTGCTATCTAAGCACACATCAGATTTCATCTTCTTGAAGTAATGCTATCGTTAAGTTAAGTTTGCTAAAGTCCACTCACCGTTCATTCCATCATTCAATCAAGGAAACCACCAACACAGGTCTTATCTTCTTATCAGGCCATTCCAGCAAAGACTGTCAAGCCGACGCCTACTCATAGGCTTTTATTAAACTCAAAAGATCTCAAGACAGGAGGTGATTGGCTGCAGCAACCAATCCCCTCCCCATGGGCGGGAACCTCATAGGATGTTCCCTCCTCACAGGAAAATGACAATACTTGGACATTCCTTCCAACAGGAGATGTCATACATGAATACAATAAACGTAGGATGGCTAAAGTTACCGTTGATAGGAATTCTTATTCTGCGCCATTCCATAGAATAACGCATAATAAGATTATACTATTATTGAATGGGGGAGGGAGGCTATCTGCAGACGCACGCTACGAATTCCAACCAATGTTGATCAGACATAGCAGAGACAAGAGCGCCCATCCGCCTATAACCAATGATGTCATTGCAGAGCGAGCATATCCCCTCCTTAACGATCGTCCATGCTAATGCACAGAGGGCCCCCGTTGGCGGACATATCCGCACCCTGCAAACATCACACTCCAACCTCAAAACGTTTTCCCCTATCAGACGGGATTCAACCAGCCTCAGACTACCCCAATCAGCTCTTTTAGAGCGGGTTGCGGAAGTACTAACACTGGGTGACACTATGACAATACATATTAAATACATCTCCATAAAAATCTCCACAACAGTCCTCCCTTTTTTGTCATATGCACCCCATGTGTCCATCGATGAGAGTTGATATGCTTCTTACACCTGGAAATGAATCAGTTCTTAGTCCATAAAAAGGAAAACACGGCTTGACATGTAGACTCTACTCTTCAGGGGCATGACTTATAAAGGAGGACACGACATGGTGAGCTGTAGTAATCGCCGATCCGTCTGTGATTCTCTGTCTTGTATGTGGGTCCGGCTTCGGGGCGTCTCATCAAGGAAACTCTGGTCACGCGTCAAATCAGGCAACAGGAGCCTCTCGTCACGACATAGAAAGAATAGAAATAAAAACGACATGAGTATATATATTCCCACTTCCTTTAACCACGATCCGCTGTAAAATAAAAAAATAGATCCCCAAAGATTCCCAGACCCTTAAAAAGGACTCCCAACCTTCACTTAGCTACAGCTCTGGCTTCAACAATTACATGAAGAACCCTATCCTTAACGGATGAGAATTGTTCAATTGTATCCCAAGCCTGAGCCGCCCCCACCTTGTACATGCAGGACCCCATGCCCAGACCTGGTCGGGATTGGTGAACAAATCCCTTCTAGCTGTCCCTGCCATTCTTAATTTCCTGCGCCATCAGATCCTCGCGATCGGCCGGGAAAATGTTGGGACAGCTTCACCATCGCGCATGAACCTCTTGCTTTGGGGGAATTACCTTTATAAGCTGCAGATCCACATAAACACCAACCTAAAGTTCAAACACACTTGTGGGCTGCCTAGATACCCAAACCGACAAGAGACAGAGCCATTAAAACTAAAACCAATTTTACCCTCTAAAAAATGCATCGTTAGATTCCATTGACAAGTGTCTGTCTGGAGTCTTCACTAGTTTGTCAAAAACTCCTCATACCCATAATAACATCATAAATGACATGTACCGCTGTCATCGCTGGGGACTAAAACTCGGTGAAGACTCAGAACAGACCATCGGTCCTGTTCGCTTTCTGAGATAGTCAGGACATACACTTTAAATAATAACTTGGGATGCTTTTCACCGTTACCCTCGCTAAAATTTACTAAACAACAAAAATATAAATAAACAAAGATACTCCTCATTCTTTGGTGTGGTTGAGCCGCTTCTTGCAGTGGCTGGCGTGGTCTCATCCCTCAAGATTCTTTACAACGACCCAGTCACCTGGTTGGAAAGAAGGTAAACTGATTACTAAGTCAGGGTCCAGGAGGGACTCGTGAACCCTGTGGTGGACATTTTGAAGTTCATGTCACAACGATCGCACCTCCCCCATCAGCCGAGAATATAAGTGACAGCTAATGAGGAAAGTACGACTCTGATTTTGATTGACCTCCAAACAACCCTCATATGACAATAACCCAGACATCTGGACTGTGGTCACTGCATAACCTGTGCGTGGCTTACAATACCTGAAACCATTGACAAGGTTCTTAGCCTCTGGGATGGGAACCTACTTCACCAGACTGCTGCTTGCCGATTCAAATTCTATTAAAGAAAGACAGTCTTGGCACAAACTTGGTTAGAATTACAGAGGTTATTATTAGTTTGACAAAAATAAAAACTGTCACTCTTACATTTATCATTCTCCCCCCTTTTCTTCCTCATTACAGACTGAAGGAAGAAATGTGTGGTGCAGGAAAAAAGAAACAATGAAATAGCCTGTGATACTTTTACCTCCCTTAGATTTATCCATATGTACCGCTGTCTACATACACCTGTTCTCTGTGTACAAACTCCTTGGACCTGAAAAATACTTATAAGCAAAATCATTACTCTATTCTTCATATTTAACCTGCAAAGAATGGTAAAATAATAATGACATTCCTGTACATTGGTAAATTGTCAATGACATTCTTTCAAAACCCTCTGTAACCCTTACTTTTCCCGTTCCTACAAACATACAACAGCCGCGACGCATTGAAGGATCACCGCGGTAAGTTCGAACATATTCACGTTACTACATACAAACATTCCGATACAAACGTGGGGGAAATACTTCCCAGTTTCCAAAACCACAAATGAAAAAAACAAAAAAACAGCCAGAATTCTACCTTCACTCTTTCAGCAATAGGAAAAAATACAATGGGACAACCATGAGAGCAGCTCGAGAACCTTCCATGTACCAGCCATACAGGGTTCAAAACAAACGGGCATGAGACAACACCTCCATCAACACTCATCATTACAGATTTCTGAAGCCGCAGCTCAACTACATCCATTCCAGAGGGATACCCAAAATAGTATCCTTGGACCACATATGTTAATCTTTTTGGGGTTCAAAGGCCTTTGCCCCAAAACTAGGCTTCGTGCACTGTGTGACCGTCTGACTATGGGAAGCCTCCATTCCTTCCCTTTGCACAGACCTCCTTGTGTCCATGGCGATTCAAATCGGCTTATCGTCTTAAACCTGCGTCCAGGTTAAACCGTTGCACCCATTTCGGAGATCACCGCCCGGTGTCTTCTTATACGGTGAATTGCAGAACTACAACCACTATATGGTCAAGTCCTCCAACTAGAAACCCTAACCGAGGTGTCAACTCTATGGCTTGTTGTCCCAACACTTTTGGAACTACAGCAACAACCACAAATCAACCCCCGAATTAGGCCTCTACCCCTCACAGTGTATGCATACACAAGCGTTTTCCGCTATATACCCATACACTGCGTTGTCAGACTAAACCTCACAGAACAATTACGCCAGTTTACCAACTGCAGAACAATGTGGCTTCTCTCTGTATCTAGATGTTACAATAATGGTGATGCTGACTGTTTGCTCTCTACCCAAAACTGTATTACAGTACAAACTTCACAAAACTGGAACAAAACATAAAACACTTTTAAACGCCAAAATGCTTTCCATTTTCCTTCTAAGCACAAATCTCATTGCTCACCTTTAAAAACCCCAAGCTCCTCCCACTAACTTTCTGCTGATATATAAATGCTGAAAAGAAACTTCCGGTTATGCTCAGCTACTTAAAAAAAAAAAACTGGTTTATTTACATATCAATTGTTCAGGAAGAGGGAGGGGGAGGGGGGAGCCCAGCCACATTGCTGTGTCTATCAAGACTCCAAAAAAATCCATGGCTACACATTATATATTTCAACAATTTAAAACCTTGTCAAGAAGATGGTGGAATAAAACCCCCCTTTGCAAATGGGAGGGTCCTGACCCAAACATCCCCTGCAAGCAAAACCACAAGTTGACTCAAATGCAAAACTCCTGCAAAAAGATGGCTCCGGGGGTTTCGACCAAAACCCCCACTCCTCCTCTACAGGCCATACAATACAAGCTTCAAAACATATGAATTGCCTTCTGGGAAGGAAATATTCAAACATAAAAACACATCATTGTACAAAAACTCTGTTAGTCTTACAATCCATCAAAATTCAGTGCAAAGTGAAGTTTTTCATATACTGCAAAGCCAGTCGACCCTGCAATAGCTTACATCTACTTAAATGAAAACAGAGAAATCCCCCCTCCCAACACCACCCGCATGGAGCCTGCACGTCCTCCCTGCGTCTGCGCTGGCCTCCTCCCACACTCCAACTGCTGGCAGGTCAGCCAGATCCTATCCATAAATAGGCCCCAGCATGTGCGTGTGTCCGCAAGCGCGTCGTGGCCCCTCAGGGTAAGACCGCGCTATTTTAAGATACCACTCAACTCAAAAGGCGATGCTTAGAAAAACAATTTAAACCAGAGACAAAACCATCCTCAGTATGTCACTCTGGCGTCCCAGCACTCTCCCCAGCAGTGCACAGGTCAAACTGCAAGCGCACAAAACAGGACAAAACTGCGCCAATCAACAAATGCCAATACAGCATATTCAGGGGCCGTGTTTGCTAAACTGGAACTTCCTATCTCAAACTGTAAACGTCTCTCAAAATGGCCGACAAGCCAGGACTACAAAATGGTGGATGACCCACCACAGCACCTCATGGACAACAAAAATTGCGCCATTGACGCATGCAATTTTTCCCGCCAAAACCAGCATCTCTTTAAAAGAAAATCAAAAATGTTTCTCTCCACAAAGACTGACTACACCATTGAAACTTTTCTAAATTATCATCAAAATCCACTGAAAAAGGTGTCAGCTACACTCTACAAGGACCACATGTACACTTACAAACTTAGCCTCCCTTTGGCCAACTAAACAGCACATTCAATAAATGTGAGTTACATGACAATATTAAAAACATATTAATTTCTCTAAGTTCATATACTCTGAGATATTCACCACTTCTCTACCTAAAGTTCACACACAGTGGCCTCAGCCTGGCCACTTGGCAGGAACTTTCAACTCAAAAACCAAACACTTAATATTTTTACACTTATGGGGACATGTGTCTTTGTCCCCTATAAAGGCAAAAATCACAATCTATTCATTTCTATTTTTCATAGAAATCACAAACACTACACACATACAGTATATTGTTGCTTGTACATCTGCTCAGAGTTTCTTTCCCTCAGGGCGTTTCCCTTCCAGCACCATTGTCCTTCCCTTAGGGCATAGCCCAGCAACACAAAGCCCTTCCCCCATTCAAGCACATGGCAGCCAAGCAATCTACTTTACAAACTGTTCAGTGCACTAAATACCACATCTATACCTTCATTTCATACACAATATACAGTCTATATTTCTCGCTTAGTTACACTCTTACAGCCCACAGTTTCCATCAGATCATCTCTCAGGGCCCTCCCACTACAAAACATGCTATTTACAGAAAGTCACCAACTTTCACCCTTGTACCTGAGATGCTTCCTGCCCCTCCCCCACTAAACCTCATGGCTCACAAAGACCAGGACAATGCAGCAGCCATGGCTGGCATCAGACTTCTCAATACATCGCACAAACAATCACACACAGGCATACACAAACAAATTCACAGGCATCCGATCGGATTCACAGACATACACACACGCTGCAAACTTGAAACATTATTTCAAAAAGACAAATTTTTTTTTTTTTTGTTCGTTTCAAAGTACAGCCTCTTTACACATCACATCGCAGGTCCACTCTCCCCCCTCTGCTGATCTGATGCTCAAAGAGGCCGCAATTGGTCCCAACCGTGAGTCGCCATTACTGTTGTGGAATTTTAGGCTGCTGTTTACAGAGCACACAGCCTATAATTCCTGTGCTATCTAAGCACACATCAGATTTCATCTTCTTGAAGTAATGCTATCGTTAAGTTAAGTTTGCTAAAGTCCACTCACCGTTCATTCCATCATTCAATCAAGGAAACCACCAACACAGGTCTTATCTTCTTATCAGGCCATTCCAGCAAAGACTGTCAAGCCGACGCCTACTCATAGGCTTTTATTAAACTCAAAAGATCTCAAGACAGGAGGTGATTGGCTGCAGCAACCAATCCCCTCCCCATGGGCGGGAACCTCATAGGATGTTCCCTCCTCACAGGAAAATGACAATACTTGGACATTCCTTCCAACAGGAGATGTCATACATGAATACAATAAACGTAGGATGGCTAAAGTTACCGTTGATAGGAATTCTTATTCTGCGCCATTCCATAGAATAACGCATAATAAGATTATACTATTATTGAATGGGGGAGGGAGGCTATCTGCAGACGCACGCTACGAATTCCAACCAATTTTGATCAGACATAGCAGAGACAAGAGCGCCCATCCGCCTATAACCAATGATGTCATTGCAGAGCGAGCATATCCCCTCCTTAACGATCGTCCATGCTAATGCACAGAGGGCCCCCGTTGGCGGACATATCCGCACCCTGCAAACATCACACTCCAACCTCAAAACGTTTTCCCCTATCAGACGGGATTCAACCAGCCTCAGACTACCCCAATCAGCTCTTTTAGAGCGGGTTGCGGAAGTACTAACACTGGGTGACACTATGACAATACATATTAAATACATCTCCATAAAAATCTCCACAACACATCTACTTTGGGAATGCCCTAAGATACAGGTATTCTGGAGAGGGGTTTTTGAATTGATCAATCTGAAACTGGACTTGGAGCTTCCCGTGTCGCCAGAGCTGGCCTTGTTTGGGGTCCAAGATGATGAGCAGAGACCCCGCCATAGAAAACAGTTTGTTATTTTATGCCAAAAAGTCTATTACTTGCAAGTGGATATCCCCTAGCTCTCCGTCAGTGTCCTCCTGGCTGGCCATGGTTGATGCTGCAATACCAATGTACAGGCTGACGTATATCAGCAGAGGATGCCCCTGGAAGTTTGACAAGGTGTGGTTGCCCTGGATATCACCTTGACTGGTCCTACAACCCCCTTCTAGACCCTTGCGCCCGGTTGAGATAGGATGGCCGGTTGGGTGGGCGGGGGCCCCCCCCCTTAGAAGTTATATTCTTTACATTATCCCTTATATGTCGCTGTTGCCTGCTGAATACACTGATTTGTATGTCACAAGTTGTAATGTCATATTCCTCGGCTATGTTGGCCGAGCTCTGTTTATATGTTCATGTATATATAACTGCTCAATAAACACAACCTGATTGTAAAAAAAAAGGTTCAGAGCGGAAGCTGTAGAAGATTGGGTGTCCTGTGTTAGCCAGTCAACTATGTCCTCAGAACTTTTCGAGTTCAGGGTACGTGGCCTCTAAACACTGGGCATTATTCTAGGGCCAAAGGGAATCACAGCACCACGACCACGACAGCCCCTGCGGGGTGGCCTGCCTCTGCCTGTCATTTTTTTTAGATTAGTTTAGTTGTCCTATGCATGCAAGCTACTGTGACACCAGATATGAGTGGCACTGTGCACTGGCAGAAGTTGGCAGAGTAGACGCTGTAGGCCTGACACACACGCTGGCAGGCAACTGACTGCTATTCTATTGCAGTCCAAAAAAAATTTTTTTTATTAAATGTAATCTACTGTGCCACCAGATATATGAGTGGTGCCACTGGGCAAGGGGACACAGTATACGCTGTGAGCCTGTCACACACACACGCTGGCAGGCAACTGCAATTAGATAAATAAAAAAAAGGGCAGACTGATGTATGTACTAGCCCTAAAAAGGGCTTTTTGGGGTGCTGTCAGGACGCTGTCCTTACAGCAGAGATCAGATGAGTCTTTCAGGACTGGAGTTGACACTGAATACACTGGCCTAGCTATAGATTTCCCTATTAAATCAGCAGCAGCTACACTGTCCCTCCTCTCACTAGTAATCTACTGTGCCACCAGATATATGAGTGGTGCCACTGGGCAAGTGGGCACAGTATACGCTGTGAGCCTGTCACACACACGCTGGCAGGCAACTGCAATTAGATTACAGAGAAGAAAAAAAAAGGCAGACTGATGTATGTACTAGCCCCAAAAACGGCTTTTTGGGGTGCTGTCATTACGCTGTCCTTACAGCAGAGATCAGATGAGTCTTTCAGGACTGGAGTGGACACTGAATACACTGGCCTAGCTATAGATTTCCCTATTAAATCAGCAGCAGCTACACTGTCCCTCCTCTCACTAGTAATCTACTGTGCCACCAGATATATGAGTGGTGCCACTGGGCAAGTGGGCACAGTATACGCTGTGAGCCTGTCACACACACGCTGGCAGGCAACTGCAATTAGATTACAGAGAAGAAAAAAAAAGGCAGACTGATGTATGTACTAGCCCCAAAAACGGCTTTTTGGGGTGCTGTCATTACGCTGTCCTTACAGCAGAGATCAGATGAGTCTTTCAGGACTGGAGTGGACACTGAATACACTGGCCTAGCTATAGATTTCCCTATTAAATCAGCAGCAGCTACACTGTCCCTCCTTTCACTAGTAATCTACTGTGCCACCAGATATATGAGTGGTGCCACTGGGCAAGTGGGCACAGTATACGCTGTGAGCCTGTCACACACACGCTGGCAGGCAACTGCAATTAGATTACAGAGAAAAAAAAAAAAGGCAGACTGATGTATGTACTAGCCCTAAAAAGGGCTTTTTGGGGTGCTGTCAGGACGCTGTCCTTACAGCAGAGATCAGATGAGTCTTTCAGGACTGGAGTTGACACTGAATACACTGGCCTAGCTATAGATTTCCCTATTAAATCAGCAGCAGCTACACTGTCCCTCCTCTCACTAGTAATCTACTGTGCCACCAGATATATGAGTGGTGCCACTGGGCAAGTGGGCACAGTATACGCTGTGAGCCTGTCACACACACGCTGGCAGGCAACTGCAATTAGATTACAGAGAAGAAAAAAAAAGGCAGACTGATGTATGTACTAGCCCCAAAAACGGCTTTTTGGGGTGCTGTCATTACGCTGTCCTTACAGCAGAGATCAGATGAGTCTTTCAGGACTGGAGTGGACACTGAATACACTGGCCTAGCTATAGATTTCCCTATTAAATCAGCAGCAGCTACACTGTCCCTCCTCTCACTAGTAATCTACTGTGCCACCAGATATATGAGTGGTGCCACTGGGCAAGTGGGCACAGTATACGCTGTGAGCCTGTCACACACACGCTGGCAGGCAACTGCAATTTGATTACAGAGAAGAAAAAAAAAGGCAGACTGATGTATGTACTAGCCCTAAAAAGGGCTTTTTGGGGTGCTGTCAGGAACGCTGTCCTTACAGCAGAGATCAGATGAGTCTTTCAGGACTGGAGTGGACACTGAATACACTGGCCTAGCTATAGATTTCCCTATTAAAACAGCAGCAGCTACACTGTCCCTCCTCTCACTAAGTCTGCAGCTTCAGAATGAATCTAAAATGGATGCTGTCCAGGAGGTGGGAGGGTCTGGGAGGGAGGGTATGCTGCTGATTGGCTGGAATGTGTCTGCTGACTGTGAGGTACAGGGTCAAAGTTTGCTCAATGATGACGAATAGGGGGCGGACCGAACATCGCATATGTTCGCCCGCCGCGGCGGACGCGAACAAGCTATGTTCGCCGGGAACTATTCGCCAGCGAATAGTTCGGGACATCTCTAATGGACACTTTTCATTATGTATAGGTGTTTTATGTTGATCATTTCACAATGCTAATATTTAGGAGATTTCTAGATTAATTAGTGCTCTACTGTGGAATTATTTGTCTTTTTTTTTACATTGACATTTTTTTCACCTCATTTGCATGTATATTGAATATTAAGTGGCAGCACAAACAGGTGTTTTTCATTAGCGCAGTGAGCACACAATAATTGAGTTTAATGACCACCTTAATTAGCCACAGAACCTGTGTAATTAATATGTGTTCGGGTTTACAGGGATGAGGTGGCAACCCTAGGCTTGGGTCTTGTGCTCCACTAGCACATCTTCCTCAAAAGAACAAGTCTCTAAAAGTGAATGTGGTTTTCATTCAGGAAATTATATTTATTCAAAAATTGACTGTAGAAAGCAAACAAAATTCTGAAGTACTTTCAAATTACATTCATCTAGTTATTGAATGTACTGTGATAGTGTGAGGTCCTGCTGCTGTAAAAATGGTTGTAGAAAGGACACAGGGTTAACATGTATGCAGAGTGAGGCTCCGGAGTATTTATTATGAGCGGAGAAAACAGTTTTTACAGCTTCCTCTGGGTTTTGTAATCTCAGAACCAAGTCTGGAGCTTGGAGGCTTGTATGAGATTTGGCTGGGAAGAAGTCTCCAATCTGGTGTCCAGGTCAGTGGCGGCTGGTGGTCAAAATTTGTGGGGGGGGTGCAAACGAACTGAATATTACTGAAACAAAAAATTAAATTGCAGCTTTACTGTGCCATCAATTTCAGCCACTGGGGCATCAAATGCAGCCAACTGTGCCCATCATATGCTGACTCTGTGCCCATCATATGCAGCCAACTGTGCCGAAAATCTGCAGCCACCTGTGCCCATAATATGCAGCCACCTGTGCCCATCATATGCAGCCACCTGTGCCCAAAATATGCAGCCAACTGTCCCTGAAATATGCAGCCAACTGTGCCCATCATATGCAGCAAACTGTGCCCATCATATGCAGCCACCTGTGCCCAACATATGCAGCCACCTGTGCCCATCATATGCAGCAACTGTGCCCAGTAAATGCAGACTATGTGCCCAGCAAATGTAGCCACCTGTGCCCATCATATGCAGCCACTGTGCCATCATATGCATCATATTTTTTGGGGTGCGCAAACATACTGACAAATTACGAAAAATACTGAAACAAATAATTCAATTGCAGCCTCACTGTGCCATCAATTGCAGCCACTGTGCCCATCATATGCAGCCACCGTGACCATCATATGCAGCCACTGTGCCATCATATGCATCATATTTTTTGGGGGGCACAAACGAACTGAAAAATTCTGTAAAATACTGAAACAAAAAATTCAATTGCAGCCTCACTGTGCCATCAATTGCAGCCACTGTGCCCATCATATGTAGCCACTGTGCCATCAAATGCAGCCAACTGTGCCCATCATATGCAGACTCTATGCTCAGCAAATGCAGCCACCTGTGCCCATCATATGCAGCAAACTGTGCCCATAATATGCAGCCATCTGTGCCCATAATATGCAGCCACATGTGCCCATCATATGCCGCCAACTGTTCCCATCATATGCAGCCAACTGTGCCCATCATATGCAGCCACCTTTGCCCATAATATGCAGCCAACTGTGCCCATCATATGCATACTCTGTGCTCATTAAATGCAGCAAACTGTGCTCCATCAATTGCAGTCCTTGTGCCCATAATATGCAGCCACTGTGAACGCCCGCCCTCCATCTTACCGACACTTACCCAATTGTGGTGGCGTGTCAGGTTGGGTTAGTTCGCCAATACCTGTTGGTTCGCCCTTCAGGCTTTGGTCATTTGTTGATTCATGCGGATGGGCTTCCGTTGATCAAATACCAATTTGATTTTGTCTTTAAGAAAGGTTTAACTTCCTTGGGTTTACAAGACTTTAAGTTTACGTCCCATCCGTTTAGAATTAGAGCTGCCTCTGAAGATGCTCGGAGAGGCGGGACTGAAGATTACATCAGGTCTTTGGGTAGGTGGGAGTTCAAGTGTTTCCAAGTATGTGTCCGTCCTAATCTGTTTCTTTGATCTGTAATGTATTATTTGATTTGAATTTAAATCTACTTGAAATAAATTAGTAGTTTTATTTTGGTAAACCAATAAATATACCGTGGCCTTTTCATGCCAATTTCCTGTGTTCAGTGTTTTTCTTTTATTATTAGTAATGTTGGTGTTTGTATGTGGGGGGTTTTGCGGCCTACAGTCCCATGTTAAAGGGGGGCACAACCCTTTTGACACACCTCCTTGGGAATGTGGCAGCTATCCCCCTCTATTAATTTGCAGTGAGTGCATGGCCCTTTAAGAATTTTAGTGGTATCCCCGGTGGGCTAAAAGAGCCAATGGGAACACCTGGGATTATTATGGGATGCTGGCCCAAAGGTATTTAAGGCAGCTGGATCTGGTTCTGGTCCTCTTTGGACCTTTAAGCATAAGGAGGTCCCTCCCGCCCACCCATTGCGGTACTTTATGTGGTTTCTGACACCCAGGATCCAGGAGGGGCATTGTTTATATATGTATATATATATATTCATGCTCGAGTTCTGATAACTGGGCAATGAAGTGGAATCTGTATTGTATTATTTGTTCAGTGTTTTCCTTTATCATTAGAAATGTTGGTGTTTGTATGTGGGGGGGGGGGGGGGGGCGTGGGGCCTACAGTCCCATAGGAGCGTGGATATGCTCTGTGAATGGTTCAAAACACAAATAATTTATTCCCAAATTTGCCTTTTTTGTCGATTCTTTTGTTGCATTTGCTGCATTTGTACTTATTTCCCATTCAATTACATTGAGGTGGTGTCCAAAAAAAATCAACTGAACCTGCAAAATAACCAAGCGCAGTCATCATGTTTGCTCGTTTGCTGCCAGAGCTGAAACGACCCACACCGTCTCAACAGCTTTTTGCCTAATTCAGCTTTTGTAACTCAATAGCAACTTGCATGTAATCATTCTGTTTTATAGGAGCCTGTAACATTATATATAATAGTTTTATTATTTCCTCAGTGTCTAGACAGAAGATAACAACAAACCTAAAGCTTTAGCCTAGAAATGGGGGCCTTAAGATTACGCAAAGGTATAATAAGCAAAATGTTATCAACTTAAAAGTTCTTATTAACAGGAGAAAATGATCTCACTATTTGTACAGGCGGATGAATACACTTTATAGGTCAGCTTCTCAACACTTTTTCAGCCAAGGCCCCCTTTAAAATTATGCACAGTCTCAAGCAGTGGCGGCCGGTGCGGTGGTAATTATTTTTTGGTGGGGGTTGCGGAAACAGTACCACCACCATCCGCCCCGCGTTCGGTCTGGTCCGGAGCACTTACCCCATCTATTGGTGTGCAGCGCTTCTCCCGGGCTTCACCCGTGGCTTCCCCTGCCCTCTGTGGGCATCACGGCAGCGGCGGCTTCCGCTTCCCCTGCTCTCTGCGCCTTCTGTTTCCTCCTTCTTCCTCGGCGGCCAAACGGGATGCTTCTCTTTTCGGCCAATCGGGAAATGGGTCTCAGACCCGCTTCCTGATTGGCCGGGAGGAGGATCAGTGTTTCAATTGCGAATATTCATTCGCTATTGTAAAACACCTGGGTGGGTTCGTAGCGCATTGCTCTGCGCCCCGAGCCCACCCTATTTTTAAGCCTATTAGAGCCTCTGGCTCTAATCAGGTGCTTCAAAAAACATGGCTGTGCATAGGGGTGGGTGGCGACCGGGCACCCCTAATGGATGGGCCGTCCCTGGTCTCGAGGAACCCCATTCTAAAATGTAAAAAGCTAAACTAATAGTTTTACATAATGCAGGAATGTCCACACACATAGGACACCCAATGTTAGAGGTGATTTATTCTTACAAAGCAAACGCACCTTTGCTAACTGATACTGACTAGTATTCCAATGTTTCTCTTCTCACTCACTCAGCTAATGCGACCCCAGTGCTGACAGAGAGGGGCAAACAAGGCTTGCAGGCGCCTGCCATCCCCCTTATTAACCAATGACATCATTGGTTGTTATGAGGCTGGTCGCTGAAATGTTATAATGGTGCATAATGAAAACCTGGCTTGTATATAATTTTTGGGCATTTTTTTGACCTTTTTGACAAGTCCCCCCTGAAGAAACCTGAAGGCACCCTGGTTAAAAAAAGGCTGGTATAAGATGTTAAATGGACAACACCATGGGCTTGATTACTAAAACTGGAGAGTACAAACTCTGGTGCAGCTGTGCATGGTGGCCAATCAGCTTCTAACTTCAGCTTGTTCAGTGAGCCTAGGTTCTCACTGACTGTGGGTTAGAAATCGTGCGAGCTTGGCATGTCAGTCCAACTACGTGAGTGATTTCAGAGACATCTGTGCGGGTTCCTGCACAGATGTCTATTGAAATGGCCCCCGAAGTCGCAAAAAGTAGTGCAGGAACTACTTTTGGGAATTGGTGCGGGGCCACAAAAGTTGGCGTTGCACTGATTTGGACAGGGCTATTGCCGGAAATAGCCGCTGATTTGACATGTCAAATTGCATGCCAAATTGGCCCGATGTGAACGTGGCCTTAAGCTTTGAAAAAAAAACAAAAAAAAACTGGAAGCTGGTTTTTATACACAGCTGCACCATATTTTGTTTTCTTTTAAAGCCCAACTCTACCATTTTAAGCACTTCAGGTCCACCCTATAGGAGTTTTACTGCTACAGGGCGGCACCTGTGCGCCAGATCACGTGTGTATATACATGATCCGGCTCTTCCGGGTAGGGGATGCACATGCATGCCGCCAGTGGCTCACATCCGCTGTGATCACACACAGCGGGTACTGCAGACTCGATGTCCGGCAGAACGGCAATCTTTTATGTAAACAAGGCAGATAGCTGTTCTGACAGGAGGGAAGGTATGGATTCTGTGCCTCTGCAAAGCAGGGACTAAGATCCATGTCTTCCCCTAGTAAAAGCACTAGTAACTCTTTGATCTTAATATTAACCCCTTCCCAGCCAGTGTCATTAGTACAGTGACAGAGCATTTTTTTTTTAGCACTGGTCACTGTATTAGTGTCACTGGTCCCCAAAACGTGTCAAAAGTGTCAGTCTCCAAATGTCCATTTGCAGCACAGAAGTCTCTCTCTGCTGTGGAAACCTGCTACTAGGTGAAAAGGCTGAGTGCCGATAGAACACTAAAAAAGTTACGAGTGCTGCCTGTTTGTGTTGAGGAACCTATTGGGGAGAATCTTTAGTCAGGTACTTATCTGTAAAGAGACAGACACCTATTGTTAAGCAAAATATTGGAGTTTGTAAAACATCTCCTATTGGTAAATACTAACCAGCTAGAGGCAAACAGCTTAATTGCCCAGCAGATACAGCAGCTAACTCTAGCCCAGCAGGACTCCTTAGAGGGATAGCAGCAAGTGATCTTATCGCTACAGCAGAAAATACAGGCTTTGTTTTGAGGTAGATTGTGGTTCAGGGGGCGACTTCTACAACTCAACATCCTACCTCGGCATCTTTAAGAGAGAACTTGATTGGCCTGCACAAAGTCCTGACCTCAACCCAATAGAACACCATTGGGATGAATTAGAGCGGAGACTGCGTCCAACATCAGTGCCTGACCTCACTAATCTGCTTCTTGAAGAATGGTCAAACATTGCCATAGATACACTCCTAAATCTTGTGGACAGCCTTCCCAGAAGAGTTATACAAGTTACTGGTTCCTGCAAATTAGCCTGAAGAATGAGCGCGGCCGTCACGTCATTCACGGCACGCCAAATCGAGACACGTTGCGCATCTCTCCTCGCCTGGATTACATCATCTCTCCTCGCCTGGATTACAGTCTGCTCCTCAAGCCTCGCTCTGATGTCCATCCACTGCTGCCGGCCGTATACCATCTAGTAGCTACAGAGACGACTGCAGAGACAGCACATCTATCGGCTCTATAGAGACAGATAGCACTGATGACCCTGGCTGTTTTGGGACCTTATCATGCACAAACTTACCACTTAAACGTGAGTGTTTTTACAAACCTTTCTATTTGATTAAACTTTTTATACAGTCTGCACCCAGAGGCGCTTCCTGTTCTTGTGTTTCCCAGAAGAGTTGAAGCTGTTATAGCTGCAAAGGGTGGGCCAACTCAATATTGAACCCTATGGACTAAGACTGGGATGCCATTAAAGTTCATGTGCATGTAAAGGTGGGCATCCTAATACTTTTGGCAATATAGTGTATGTTTTCATGTTGTCACTCACCCTTTTACTTGTGGTTCTATTACATTGGGCCAGGGGCGTATGTACATAGTTTGCAGAGGTTGCCACTGTGACCAGGCCCCATGTAGGGGAACCGATCTCTTCATGTAGCCGTTAAATGCCCACTCCTACTTCTCTCCCTCCCACAGACATTCAGTGGCTGCAGGAGGGAAATGGATGGCATCAGTTCCTCTACATGCCCGCCGCCTCCCTATCCCTGTCCTCCTGCCCTGGGCCCCTGTGTGTTTCCCCGCCTCCCCTACAGTGCTGCCATATTTCCCCCTCCCACCCCACCCCCCCCCCGCCGGCTGCTGCTGGAGAACTGTCAGAATGGAGAGCAGAGAAAGGGCCCTGTCTTAATGTTCTTAATTTTTTTGTATGCATTCATAGCTGTGTTTACTATGCTGCAGTTTATGAATGAACAGGAAGCTCTGTACAGCGCTATTCTTGTTCATTCATTCTATGCAACTGAGGCTGCGGAAAAAGGGACTGATGAATCTGTCCTCAGTACCTTTCTCTGTCTCAAAAGTGAGATATCAGGGGTCTGTTCACCAAAGCCTTTCAATAGGGATCCTAAAAAATACATTAAAAAAAAAAGGTAAAAAAATAAAACAAAAATAAAGCGCTACCAACAACAGTGGTGGAACTACCAAGGTCGCACTTGCGACTAGGCTCTGGTTTTCCACTGCAGGACCGTAATAAAGGGTCCAACGATGGGAGTAAAGGGCCCTGGAATCAGTGGGTAGAGCCTAGGTTGAGGGCCAGGGGGGCCCTTCATGTTTTCTTGCACCGGGACCCTGAAGGTTCTAGTTACTCCTCTGCATGGGGCAAATGGGAAGCTTGAGTTAAACCTTCCTCTCTTTGCTTCCTGACAACATATGCACCTGCTGAGAAGCAGACACACACAGAAGGATTTTGTTATTTTTTTCAATTTTAAAGTAGTCTCTTCAAGCTGTCAACATTTTGCAGGTGCCAGTGTAGCACCCTCTAGGGTGTGCTAGAAGTAGTTGTTAGTGTAGGAAAATTTAGCCTGGCTGAGGGCCAGTCTTGGGTTGTGAATCTGGGTAAGGGTTTAGTGACTCAGGGGCTGGATGACTCATCTGGCAGCTCTTTCTGGCACTTCTCCCTGGTGGTAGAAACTTCCAGAACTGGAGGGTGGGACTAAGGAGGGTCTGGAATGCATATTTATGGAGGATGAGAAAAGATGGTCCGCAACTCCTTGCTTGCTCTTTAAAATCTTCAAAATGTATTGATTCTCCATAAAAGACACAGACAGCAAATGTAAATGCGTTTCAGCCTTGCGGACCTTGTTTACTTTGTTATATTTATGGAGGACCCTGGCTAATCCCCAGTAAAAAGGGCTGGCACAGGGGGCAGCTCATCTCATAAATAGGTATGAGTCATGCCAGCAGGGGCAGTCGGGTGGAAGATGGAGATGGACTGCTGAGGAGGCTGTCAGGGGCCCTTGCCGGGCGTCCCCTGGTCTGGGCGGTGACTTCGGGTCCGGCGCTTGGGTGCTCGAAGGATCTGCTACAACACAAGGAGGAATCCCTTCCTAGATGAACGGGAGCAAGGAGAGGACAGCAGAAGCAGGTCAGCACATTTGGGAGATCTCCTGGGAGTCAGTTGGGTGAGTGAGTGTCAGTCTAAGAGAAGTGTGGGAGCAGTTAGCCAGGAGAGTTAGTGAAAGGGGCAGCTGAAGAGGTGGTGCTGGGATCAGTAGCCACAGGAGTGATGAAAGCTGGACACTGAAATTTTGCTACACAAGCATGGGGCCTCGGGTTCCTGCCTATAACAGGCTATTGCTTTAATCCAAGTGATTTTTCAGATCTTTACAGTGTGCCAGCTATGTTCTGCAAGCAAGTGAGTTCTGGAGGAAGAAGAGGAACTGTATATAGGAAGAGTTGTCCCTGAAGTTTGTTTTGAAGTCAAGTGGGCATTCCATAACCTCCCATCCCTATCCAAGTTATTATCCCTCAATAACTAAAAAAAACAAAGTCACGGACTGTTCTCTGGCTCTGGAGTGCCTGTGGAAATTTAGTATGCCTGGCTGTGAAGGGTGGGGGATCCCAGTTATCTGCAGCCCTTAAGGGGGTGCACTACATCAGTAAATAACTTCTCCTGGTGCCTGCACCTACTGGGCTTAGCATGCTTCACCATGCAATGGCAAAACAACAGTAAATGAGGTTGGCATAGAGAACGAGTCTCTACCCCAAGGCTGTGCAGACACTAACAATGAGCATACTGGCCCTTTGTGCTGAGATCAGACAGCCTTGCAGGAAAATTTTGCGGCTTTGAGATCCCAGTACTAAAAGAACCTGATTCGGTATCATCTTAGTCTGATTTAAAAAAAAAAAACCTGCAGCCATAGCACACAGAATGATGGTGTAATCATGTGGTGCCTGTTCTGATGCCAATGGCTTCCATATATACAATGGATAAGGTATCCACCTGGCAGCGGCCCAACTTTTTTTTTCATTTTCTTCCAGTTTTAATAAACCAGTACCAATGTCTCCAAAATTCTTAAAAATGCCATTTATCCTAAAGACAAATTGGTGGTTTGGCACCAAGCAATCTTTCACGGAATTGTTTTGCATATTTCTATTTTTCAGCCGTGTTGCTCTGTTGCACAGTCAAGCTGTACCAGGCCCTGTATTATAATCTCATCAGAACTAGAGACACGATTAGAGAACTATGAATAACCATTCAGAGGTAGCATTTAGAAAACCCTTGGACTAGTTCCAAAAAGTGTTACGGAACTGGGTAAAGTAACCTGTTATGTGCCGCGAAAGTAATACCTATTTGTTAATAATGTGAACTAAGTAAACAAAATTGTAAAAAATGCATAAAATTTGTGTTTTATTAAAGGGTATATTCACCTACTACTTAAGACTTTACTGGGGAATTTTGCTTTGCTTGAATTTTCACACTAATGAAGATAATGCTTCTAGATCATCCTAAATACAGTTTTTATAATATCACGTTTACCATTAAGTGCCCTTTCTCATGCTTACACTTTCCTTGCGTTTTGGTGGGATGGTAGCTTTGTAGTGGAAAGCATGTATAACTAGAGGGTTTAAAGCGGAAGTAAACCCATCGATTTAACAGTTTCAAAAAGCAGTTACATTCCCGGCATGCCGGGAATGCCAACTGTCACATTGGTTGTGCTCTCAACCAAACTGTCAAACCATCCAATGGCTGGTGTCATAACTGATCACATGTGCAGCATCATGGCAGTTGAAGATTAAACAGAGGCCAAGATGGCAGCTTCCTTGCCTGAAAATGATAGGAGGGTTTACTTCCACTTTAAATGCAGAACCCAATCCAGATACAAAGGCTTAGTTACTACAGGTTTGCTTGGCTGCTTAATTAGGTATCAAAGAAATTATGCAACAGCGTGGCATCCTTGTCTCCAGGACGTGGCAAACCATTACTGTAATACCAATGCTTACAATTGGCCACTCCTGGACCTGCCACCCCATTTACCATTTCCACTTGCCTGCCTTGGGAAATGTCTCATCTACAGTGCCTTGTAAAAGTATACACACCCCTTGAAATTTTCCACATTTTGTCATGTTATAACAAAAAACGTGAATGTATTTTATTGGGATTTTATGTGATAGAAAACACAAAGTGGAAGAAAAATAATAAATGGTTTTCAATTTTTTTTTACAAATAAATATGTGAAAAGTATGGTGTACATTTGTATTTAGCACCCCTGAGTCAATACTTTGTAGAACCACCTTTCTCTGCAATTACAGCTGCAAGTCTTTTTGGGGAGGTCTCTACCAGCTTTGCACATCTAGAGAGTGAAATTTTTGTCCATTCTTCTTTGCAAAATAGCTCAAGCTCTGTCAGATTGGATGGAGAGTGTCTGTAAACAGCAATTTTTAAGTCTTGCCACAAATTCTCAATTGGATTTAAGTCTGGAATTTGACTTGGCCATTCTAACACATGATTACACTTTGATCTACAATTCTAAACCATTCCATTGTAGTTCTGGCTCTATGTAGTCCTGCTGGAAGGTGAACCTCCGCCCCAGTTTAAAGACTTTTTTGCAGACTCTAACAGGTTTCCTTCTAAGATTGCATTTGGTTCCATCCACCTTACCATCAACTCTGACCAGCTTCCCTGTCCCTGCTGAAGAAAGGCATCCCCATACCCTGGTGTGTTCAGGGTGATTTGCAGTGTTAGCTTTCTGCCACACAAAGCATTTTGCTTTTAGGCCAAACAGTTCATCTTTGGTCTCATCTGACCAGAGCACCTTCTTCCACATGTTTTCTGTGTCCTCCACATGGCTTCTCAAAAACTGCAAACAGGACTTCTTATGGCTTTCTTTCAACAATAGATTTTTTCCTTGCCACTCTTCCATAAAAGCCAGATTTGTGTAGTGCACTAATAGTTGTCCTGTGGACAGATTCTCCTACCTGAGCTGTGGATCTCTGCTACTCCAGAGTTACCATGGGCCTCTTGACTGCTTCTCTGATCAATGCTCTCCTTGCCTGGCCTGTCAGTTTAGGGGGACGACCATGTCTTGGTAGGTTTGCAATCATACTCTTTCCATTTTCAGATGATGGATTGAACAGTGCTCCGTAAGATATTCAAAGCTTGGGATATTTTTTTATAACCTAACCCTGCTTTAAACTTCTCCACAACTTTATCTTGACCTGTCTGATGGGTTCCTTGGCCTTCATGACGCTGTTTGTTCACTAAGGTTCTCTAACAAACCACCTGAGGGCTTCACGGAACAGCTGTATTTATAGTGAGATTAAATTACACACAGGTGGACTCTATTTACGAATTAGGTCACTTCTGAATGCAATTGTTTTCACTAGAATTTAGTTAGGGGTATCAGAGTAAAGGGGGGTGAATACAAATGCACGTCACACTTTTCAGATATTTATTTGTAAATATTTTGTAAACCATTTTCCTTCCACTTTATGTGCCACTTTGTGTTGGTCTAGCACATAAAAATCTCAATAAAATACATTTATGTTTTTGGTTGTAACATGACAAAATGTGGAAAATTTCAAGTAGTATGAATACTTTTTCAAGGCACTGTAGCTCAGCCTGAGGGCACGTGGCCTTTTGGTCAGGTTCTTCCACTCCCATGAGGTCTCCCTTTGGGGAGCCCCACCCAGCACTTGGGTAAGCTTGCTTTGTCAGGCCTCCCGAAGAAATGGGTCCATTCAGCTTTGGTTGGGTGGACCTCGAGTACCCCAGTCCCTGTCAGGAGCATTGCACTCCAGGGGATTGGGGCCAGAGTCCTTTTTCTTCAGAAGAGGACCATGTGCACACTCTGTGTGCTTTGCTTTTGTGTGCTTACTTTTTAATGTACCTGGTGCTAAGATTTGTGAGTGTTTTTCATGTGGAGCATTATGAAAAAAAAAAAAAAATCTAGCTCAGCCTGACAAAATATCTCTAGGAGGTTCCTAATGTTCCACAGTTACAAACTAGTGCCCTGGCCACAAACCCATGAAAAGGGCTGTGGCTGCCCTTTTAAAAACTCAAAAATCTCCCCACCTTCTCTGTATGCCTCTACAGCATAACACAAATGGAAAACAAAGCCCAACAGCATAGAATAAAGCTTCCTTTAATATGAAAATAAAATAAATAATGTTGCACTCAGTTCAATTCAATGTGTGTTTACTGGCATAAAGCGCCTAATGCTGGCCCACTGCTGATGGCCACCGGCATGCAAATCAAGCAAGGTCTTTACTTCAAGCTAGACAGGAACACAGTCCTCTCCTGTGTCCTGGCTTCCTTCCCTGGTGAAGTACTTCAGCACTCTCTGTCCACTGTTTGGACACGTGGCATGGTACAGTGCAAGGGACGCGTTTCTAGGACCTTCTCCTTCATGAAGGGATGGGCCACTAAACATGTCAAGAGCAAATGTATCACGTCACATACCTAGGAAATGTATCACACCACATGCTTGAACAGTGGATGAAGAGCTTAGCTATCTCCCAACTGTTCCTGATTTTGAGGGACTGTCCCTGATTTGGAACAAAGTCCCTCTGTCCCACTTTCCTCCTCATTTGTCCCTCACTTGGTCTGATCTATACAGTTGTATATAAAATGCACTATTTTTCTTTCAAAAAGTGTTTCCCAGTGCTAAAGCTTTCATCCAAATTCTAAATTGCTGCATTTGTAAATTTCAAAAGCCAATATAAGGGAATAGTAGTGGTAAAAAATAAACAAACTAATATTTTAGGTGTGTGGCAGGGGATGTGTCCTATGCCTACATACTTTTGCTATTAGGTTTCCCTCGTTCCCATCTCAAAAAGTTGTAAGGTATGGGAGAGTACTTAGGAACATTATGAAGGGAAGGTTCCCAAAATGTGTCTGTAACAAAACGTCCCACACTCCACTTGAGTGCTTTCGTCATATACCGCTTCCTCCAGTCTGAATATAGATGTCAGATATTCCAACCGCTGACAACCAATAACTAGGCAGTACTCATTTTGACTGCTGAACATGAACTGTTTATTGAAACACAGGTACACAGGTAACACTCGGGACAATTCCTCCTCCCTTTACATTCAGGGAGGGTTAGACTGTCCAATCAGCAGGGAGAGCTGTTGGAGGAATTCCCCCCTCACAGCAAACACACATACACATCCCATAATACTTTTCTCCCAAGGCAGACAGACACAATAGAACAATTGAATACAGCCACACCCCAAACGACCCAGCAAGGAGTCCACAACAGTATGAGACAATATACAATATATATATATATATATATATATATATACATATTGTAGTAGGGTGCCTGTAAAACAGGTTCAAATTTACAGGAAAAGTGATATATGTTCCTCCACGGATTCTTAGATTTGCAATCTAAGATAATTCCAGCAAAGACTTTAGGGTAAAGAAGGATAGTTCTTTACCCTGTATTGGTAAAGTCCGTTCCTGGGCTGGTTTTATTGGGAGTCTGATAGAGCTCTGTGTGGGACAGACTCCCAAGTCCATGGATCCGCAGCTTATCGTTTGCCTTTCAGGTCTTGATTAAGGCAGCTGGGCCTAGCTCTCAGGGAGAGAGTGTGTATCTCCATGTGAGGAGGCATCTAGAAGCATGGCTGCTCATCCCTGATGTTGGATACAAAGGATTTGAGTTTGTAAGGAAACTTACTACAAGACCAAGGACTGGTCAGTCTATGGACACAGTAAGGCTCGGTAGAGCAGAAGTTTATTTTTATTTGATTGATGGCAAGATGGTTTTCTTCTGTTTTGGAATATCCTGTGGAATAAACGTGATGTTTTCCTAAAGAAACTGTGAGTTGGTCCTTGCATTGAGTCTAATCCCCTACAAGTGGCTGACGAATGCACATTTAGACGGTGGAATCCGGATCTCTGCTCCAGTGGTGAGTCGCATCAGGAACTGCTGCTAACTGTGTGTGGCAGCCAGGCGAACAGCATTGCGCAGAAGTTCATTTGATGGACTGTGTGGCATGCAGGTTGTGTACCTGTGAAAGGAGAATCAAACATATATTTTTCCTCTGTGAACTGTTACAAGTTGCTGTGTGCAAGACCGCAAGCATGAGGCAGTCAAAACAGAAAAAGGAAGCAATCCTGGCTAAAGCCAGGGAATGGCTACTGTGGCTAGAGGGTATTTCACCACATGCCCAAGCCGCACCAGAGAATTCGCCTGAGTGTGAAATCTCTGAGACCCGGGGTAAATTAATCATGTCACCCCCAGTTAAAAGGGAAGTTAAAGAGGTTGTCCCTGGCAACAGGAAGCCAGGTAGACAACAGCGTGTGGAAAAAAGTATGGTCATCCGTGGAAGCAACGTCCAGGCCAACAGGGATGTTGGAAATCCAAGGAGTCTGTCTGCTGATGGTCATGACCGGTGGTTTCCCATGACAACAGAGAGCCTGGCATGGAGGAGTTGGCAAGAAAGTATAGCTCAAGGTCCAATACCATGCGTGGAGTGTAGCCAAGTGGGGCATGGAATCTTTACTTGCCCAAGGTTATGGAAAACCGCTGAAGAGTCTGGAAAGGCTGCAGTGTCATCCTGTGGCCACAAAGAGGCAGTAGCTGGTATGGATGCAGCTGAGAGACAGCGCCCTCAAGTGAAGGCTATGATGCCAGCTACTGAAAATGGTAAGACTGTTTCAGTTTGGGAGACTGAACCTATTGAAATGGGAGTGTCCAACGGGGAGATCCGCAGTGCAAATGGACATAGACTTGCTGCAGTGTGCTACCTGGAGCAGTGGGGAGGCACATGGTGAAGCCCAGCTGACAGCAAGGTTAAAGACTGGAAAGGACATGGGGACTATGCATGTGCCTACGATAATCCAGCAGAGTGCTGGAGAAGCTAAACTAGGGGTGACCAAAACTGTCCTAGTGCCATGTTCCCTAGTGACAGGTGCTGCAGAGTTGCCCAGGGAAAATTCCAAAAAGCCCGCAGTGACGGAGCAGAGTTTCCCAGGTCAACTATGGAGCTGCCCAAGGAGCAAAGAGTTCCCCTTTACATATAGAGGGTGCTGTGAGGAGAGGCTCACAGGCTGTGGTGGGTAATGGACAATCCACAAAATTAGCAGTTATGTCTACATGTAATGAAAATTCTGATGGTTATGCTAACAAAAGTGTTACTGTTGGCAAATGTGATGGTATTGGTGATAATGACATTGAAAAATGTGTTTCCTTTAATGTGATGTCTGAAAATGTTGGAAATGTGTTTACTACCAATGATGGGAGTAGGATATCTCCCATGACAACCAGAAGCGCAGGATTGTCCATGGAAGTCTCATGGGGCCTCCATGTGTTGGAGCCAGAGGTTTTCCAGGATGGTTGTGGTGCTTCTCTGGTGAAACAAGGGAAGACTGAGTCACACAGTGAGAGTGTGTGGGCGCAGCCCCACAACCCTAAGGTTAACCCAGTTGTCAAGGGGTTTATTCAGCCTGCAAAAGCTGAAAGTGCAGAGCTGTATGTGTCAGTAGCGCCACCCGAGAAAGTAGGGCAAAAGCATGTATTACAGCCTGCCTTGTCAGATAATGTGTCATCCCAAGGGGATATTTTTAGAAATGACCCAGGTGATGTTTTGGCTAGTGAATCCCAGGTTCTTGTGGGGCCTTCTAGAGCAGGTGATGCAGTGCTGTGGAGCACCAGGGATGGAACCACAAGGGACTGGGATGATTGGTGCAAGGAAGTACTTGCGACACTAGACAAAGCGACAATAAATTATAAAGCAATGATGGGTAAAAAGTTTGTGGACACAACATCTGTTATGTCAGACAGAGGGTTTGTAGAGCGGCCGGTGCTCAAGGGCATGTCAGTTCCTGTGAAGGTTGATCCCCTCCAGTCTAAAGGAATGGTTCTGGGCCTAGACATGGCAGATGGGTTGTCCACAACCCAGCAACTAAGTATTGTTAAGTGTCAAGGTGACAATGTGACTAATGTTGACTTGCAGAGACTCATTGGTGTAGCGTTATGCCGTGTACACACGATCGATTTTTTCGACGGTGAAAACACCGTCGAGAAAATCGACGTGAAAAACGAGGAACAGCTTGTTCCCCTACACACGGCCGTTTTAAATGACATTTTTTTTCTTGGTCGGAAAAAACGACCGTGTGTAGGCTCCCCGGCAGTGTTTCCCTATGGGAAAACTGCCATGGAAAAAAATTACGGGAATCACGACGAGAAAAATTAGAGCATGTTCTAATTTTTCTCATCGTGATTAATGCCGTTTTTCCCGTCGGGAAAAATTACAAAAAGCCCACACACGGTCGTTTTTCTCATCCAAAAGAAAAAATTTAATTTTTCCCGACGGGAAAAATGATTGTGTGTACGCGGCATTAGAGGTAGAGGTAAAGAGGAGACATGTGTCTGACAGCGCTCCAGGGGAGCAACTGGCTGTGATCATGGGTAGGGATGGGCCCGGTGCTCGATTCGAACCCATGTTCGAATCGAGCATCGGGCGTTCGCTCGCTCGTCGAGCCCAGAACTATTTGGGCCGTTCGCATCACATTCGTGTGATGCGAGCGGCCCCGCAATGCATTGCGGCCGGCGCGGCCGGCGCAGTGCATTGCTGGCTGATGATTGGCCAAGCATGCACTGTGACCCCGCATGCTTGGCCAATCACAGCGCCCGAAACTCGGAGAGCAATAATTGGCTACAGGCAGGACGCCTGTAGCCAATTACAGCTCAGGGGCTTTAGTACACGCCCCACCATTTAAAAGGCCGCCACGCCATCGGCCCCGGTCACATGAGTTCCGGCTTTAGGAGAGATTAGTCTGCTGATTCTGTCTTTGCTTGATACTGAAAGATTTGCTCTTCTTTGCTAAACCATTGGCTATTTCTTTGCTAAACCATTGCTACCTAAGTCATTGATCGTTCATTGCTGCTGATTGCACAGTTAGTGTGTTATTAGCTGCTGCTGGGGATTAGTCTGGTGCGTGCTTACTGTTAGTACAGTATTGCAGTAGTACCAACCGCAGTGCTGTTAGCACAGCATTGCACCCCAACAGCACCCATAGGACTTCTAGTGTGTTAGTGGCAGCAAACAGAGCTCCTATATTTTCTTCTCAGCAGCACCCATAGGACTTCTAGTGTGTTAGTGGCAGCAAACAGAGCTCCTATATTTTCTTCTCAGCAGCACCCATAGGACTTCTAGTGTGTTAGTGGCAGCAAACAGAGCTCCTATATTTTCTTCTCAGCAGCACCCATAGGACTTCTAGTGTGTTAGTGGCAGCAAACAGAGCTCCTATATTTTCTTCTCAGCACCACCCATAGGACTTCTAGTGTGTTAGTGGCAGCAAACAGAGCTCCTATATTTTCTTCTCAGCAGCACCCATAGGACTTCTAGTGTGTTAGTGGCAGCAAACAGAGCTCCTATATTTTCTTCTCAGCAGCACCCATAGGACTTCTAGTGTGTTAGTGGCATCACACAGAGCTCCTATATTTTCTTCTCAGCAGCACCCATAGGACTTCTAGTGTGTTAGTGGCAGCAAACAGAGCTCCTATATTTTCTTCTCAGCAGCACCCATAGGACTTCTAGTGTGTTAGTGGCAGCAAACAGAGCTCCTATATTTTCTTCTCAGCAGCACCCATAGGACTTCTAGTGTGTTAGTGGCATCACACAGAGCTCCTATATTTTCTTCTCAGCAGCACCCATAGGACTTCTAGTGTGTTAGTGGCAGCAAACAGAGCTCCTATATTTTCTTCTCAGCAGCACCCATAGGACTTCTAGTGTGTTAGTGGCATCACACAGAGCTCCTATATTTTCTTCTCAGCAGCACCCATAGGACTTCTAGTGTGTTAGTGGCAGCAAACAGAGCTCCTATATTTTCTTCTCAGCAGCACCCATAGGACTTCTAGTGTGTTAGTGGCATCACACAGAGCTCCTATATTTTCTTCTCAACAGCACCCATAGGACTTCTAGTGTGTTAGTGGCAGCAAACAGAGCTCCTATATTTTCTTCTCAGCAGCACCCATAGGACTTCTAATGTGTTAGTGGCATCACACAGAGTTCCTATATTTTCATCTCAGCAGCACCCATAGGACTTCTAGTGTGTTAGTGGCATCACACAGAGCTCCTATATTTTCTTCTCAGCAGCACCCATAGGACTTCTAGTGTGTTAGTGGCAGCAAACAGAGCTCCTATATTTTCTTCTCAGCAGCACCCATAGGACTTCTAGTGTGTTAGTGGCAGCAAACAGAGCTCCTATATTTTCTTCTCAGCAGCACCCATAGGACTTCTAGTGTGTTAGTGGCATCACACAGAGCTCCTATATTTTCTTCTCAGCAGCACCCATAGGACTTCTAGTGTGTTAGTGGCAGCAAACAGAGCTCCTATATTTTCTTCTCAGCAGCTCCCATAGGACTTCTAGTGTGTTAGTGGCAGCAAACAGAGCTCCTATATTTTCTTCTCAGCAGCACCCATAGAACTTCTAGTGTGTTAGTGGCATCACACAGAGCTCCTATATTTTCTTCTCAGCAGCACCCATAGGACTTCTAGTGTGTTAGTGGCAGCAAACAGAGCTCCTATATTTTCTTCTCAGCAGCACCCATAGGACTTCTAGTGTGTTAGTGGCATCACACAGAGCTCCTATATTTTCTTCTCAGCAGCACCCATAGGACTTCTAGTGTGTTAGTGGCAGCAAACAGAGCTCCTATATTTTCTTCTCAGCAGCACCCATAGGACTTCTAGTGTGTTAGTGGCATCACACAGAGCTCCTATATTTTCTTCTCAGCAGCACCCATAGGACTTCTAGTGTGTTAGTGGCAGCAAACAGAGCTCCTATATTTTCTTCTCAGCAGCACCCATAGGACTTCTAATGTGTTAGTGGCATCACACAGAGTTCCTATATTTTCATCTCAGCAGCACCCATAGGACTTCTAGTGTGTTAGTGGCATCACACAGAGCTCCTATATTTTCTTCTCAGCAGCACCCATAGGACTTCTAGTGTGTTAGTGGCAGCAAACAGAGCTCCTATATTTTCTTCTCAGCAGCACCCATAGGACTTCTAGTGTGTTAGTGGCAGCAAACAGAGCTCCTATATTTTCTTCTCAGCAGCACCCATAGGACTTCTAGTGTGTTAGTGGCATCACACAGAGCTCCTATATTTTCTTCTCAGCAGCACCCATAGGACTTCTAGTGTGTTAGTGGCAGCAAACAGAGCTCCTATATTTTCTTCTCAGCAGCACCCATAGGACTTCTAGTGTGTTAGTGGCAGCAAACAGAGCTCCTATATTTTCTTCTCAGCAGCACCCATAGGACTTCTAGTGTGTTAGTGGCATCACACAGAGCTCCTATATTTTCTTCTCAGCAGCACCCATAGGACTTCTAGTGTGTTAGTGGCAGCAAACAGAGCTCCTATATTTTCTTCTCAGCAGCACCCATAGGACTTCTAGTGTGTTAGTGGCATCACACAGAGCTCCTATATTTTCTTCTCAGCAGCACCCATAGGACTTCTAGTGTGTTAGTGGCAGCAAACAGAGCTCCTATATTTTCTTCTCAGCAGCACTGATAGGACTTCTAGTGTGTTAGTGGCATCACACAGAGCTCCTATATTTTCTTCTCAGCAGCACCCATAGGACTTCTAGTGTGTTAGTGGCAGCAAACAGAGCTCCTATATTTTCTTCTCAGCAGCACCCATAGGACTTCTAGTGTGTTAGTGGCAGCAAACAGAGCTCCTATATTTTCTTCTCAGCAGCACCCATAGGACTTCTAGTGTGTTAGTGGCAGCAAACAGAGCTCCTATATTTTCTTCTCAGCAGCACCCATAGGACTTCTAGTGTGTTAGTGGCATCACACAGAGCTCCTATATTTTCTTCTCAGCAGCACCCATAGGACTTCTAGTGTGTTAGTGGCAGCAAACAGAGCTCCTATATTTTCTTCTCAGCAGCACCCATAGGACTTCTAGTGTGTTAGTGGCAGCAAACAGAGCTCCTATATTTTCTTCTCAGCAGCACCCATAGGACTTCTAGTGTGTTAGTGGCATCACACAGAGCTCCTATATTTTCTTCTCAGCAGCACCCATAGGACTTCTAGTGTGTTAGTGGCAGCAAACAGAGCTCCTATATTTTCTTCTCAGCAGCACCCATAGGACTTCTAGTGTGTTAGTGGCAGCAAACAGAGCTCCTATATTTTCTTCTCAGCAGCACCCATAGGACTTCTAGTGTGTTAGTGGCATCACACAGAGCTCCTATATTTTCTTCTCAGCAGCACCCATAGGACTTCTAGTGTGTTAGTGGCAGCAAACAGAGCTCCTATATTTTCTTCTCAGCAGCACCCATAGGACTTCTAGTGTGTTAGTGGCAGCAAACAGAGCTCCTATATTTTCTTCTCAGCAGCACCCATAGGACTTCTAGTGTGTTAGTGGCAGCAAACAGAGCTCCTATATTTTCTTCTCAGCAGCACCCATAGGACTTCTAGTGTGTTAGTGGCATCACACAGAGCTCCTATATTTTCTTCTCAGCAGCACCCATAGGACTTCTAGTGTGTTAGTGGCAGCAAACAGAGCTCCTATATTTTCTTGTCAGCAGCACACATAGTACCTATAGTGTGTTAGTGTCAGCACCCATAGGACCTACAGTGTGTTGTGAGCACACATAGGAGTTCTATTTTTTATACTATATACACTACCGACTACAATGGCTGGAAGACCGCCAAGGAGAGGCAGAGCGTGCCGAGGCAAGAACACAGGGCAGGCAGGCTCTGTTTCTAGAGACAACAGTGCTGGCCGTGGACGTGGTCGTGCATCGTCATCAGCACGTGGCCATGGGACACGCTTGTCTTTGTTTTCGGCAGCTGGACATGTGGAGCCGCATCATGCCGAAGGCTTGGTAGAATGGATGACCAAGCCCTCCTCATCCTCCTCATCCTCTCTCACCCAGGCTCAGGGTACTGGCAGAGCAGCTGCCAACGCGTACTCAATGGCATCATCAGCCACCCCTTCCCTAGACCCACCATGTCCTCCTGAGGAGTCCCCCGAACTGTTTGAGCACAGTGTTGGGTACATGCTCCAGGAGGATGCCCAACGATTCGAAGGCTCGGATGATGATACCCAGCTTGAGGAAGTCAGTAGTGTGCGCGCAGAGAGAGGGGATGCTGAAGGACAGCAATCTGGCAGTAGTGTTCCACCAGCTGCAGCTTACTGCCAGGTTTGCTCTAGTGGTGAAGAGGGAGGGGATGATGAGGTCACTGACTCCACGTGGGTGCCTGAAGGGAGAGAGGAGGAGGAGGAGGAGGATGCAGCGTCACATGTCCAACGAGGCAGGATGCCCCCTGGAGGCCAGCTAGAGGCCAGCACAGCAACTGTACCACACCGCAGAGCTCCGCCTGTGCAGGGCGCTGCCTCTGCACGTTATCACAAAAGTTCTTTGGTGTGGGCCTTTTTTGAGACGAGTGCATCAGATCGCACCACTGCTATTTGCAATATTTGTCTCAAGCGTATCTCGCGTGGCCAAAACATCAGCCGCTTGGGCACCACAAGCATGAGCAGACATATGTCGACCTGCCATGCAGCTCGTTGGCAAGCACACATAAAAGACCCACACCAAAGAACAAAGCGGACCTCTCCTTGCTCCTCATCAGCTGGGATCTCCATCCCCACTATATCTTCAGTCCTCTCTGAAAGCTGCTCTGAGAGGACTGAAGGTGTAGAATTAGGTGTGTCACAACCAAGTACTTGCAGTACACCGACGTCCGATTGTAGCAGGCAAATTTCCCTGCCCCAGCTGCTGGACCGTCGAAAGAAGTATACTCCCAGCCATCCACATGCCCAGCGGTTGAATGCTAGCTTGGCTAAATTGCTAGCACTTCAACTGCTGCCTTTTCAGTTGATAGACTCGGCCCCCTTCCGTGAGTTTGTTCAATGTGCGGTTCCTCAGTGGCAGGTTCCCAAACGCCACTTTTTCTCACGGAAGGCGATTCCGTCTCTCTACTGGCATTTGGAAGGCAATGTCCATGCCTCGCTGGACAGGGCGGTCAGCGGTAAGGTGCATATTACCGCTGACTCATGGTCCAGCAGGCATGGACAGGGACGTTATCTTTCTTTCACGGCCCATTGGGTCACTCTATTGGCAGCTGGGAGGGATGCAGGACAAGGTGCAGTAGTGTTGGAGGTTGTTCCGCCACCACGCCTCCAAAATGCTACTACTGGTTGTGACACACCTCTCTCCTCCACCCCCTCCTCTTCTTCTTCCTCCATGTCCTCTTCGAGTGCTCTGTCCTCGGAACCAGCGGTGCTCCGTAGGCGTACAAGGGGCTACGCGAGTACGCAGGCAAAAAGATGCCATGCCGTGCTTGCGCTGGTGTGTTTGGGGGACAGGAGCCACACTGGGCCAGAGGTTCTGGCAGCTCTGCAGGGGCAGGCCGAGAGGTGGTTGACGCCATGCCAGCTTAAGCCAGGAATGGTCGTTTCTGATAATGGCACCAACCTCCTCTCCGCCCTGCGACAGGGGCAGCTCACCCATGTGCCCTGTATGGCTCACGTCCTCAACCTGGTGGTGCAGCGGTTCTTGGGCAGGTTCCCAGGCTTACAGGATGTCCTGAGGCAGGCCAGGAAAGTCTGTGTGCATTTCCGCCGATCTTATAATGCCAGTGCTCGGCTGACTGAGCTGCAAAAGGAGCTGAACCTGCCCAAGAACCGCCTAATATGTGACATGCCCACCAGGTGGAACTCAACGTTGGCCATGCTGCAGCGACTGCACACGCAGCAGAGGGCCATCAATGAGTACCTTTGCGACTACGGCACCAGGACAGGGTCAGGGGAGCTTGGCTTTTTTTCCCCACGCCAGTGGAGCATGATCAGGGATGCATGCACTGTCCTCTCACCATTTGAGGAGGCCACGAGGATGGTGAGCAGTGACAGTGCATGCATCAGTGACACTGTACCTCTTGTCCACCTGTTGGAGCATACGCTGCGTGGGATAATGGACAGGGCACTTGAGGCAGAACAGAGGCAGGAAGAGGAGGACTTCCTTGTCTCTCAAGGCCCCCTTTATCCAGACAATGTTCCTTCTGTCCCACCCATCACACAGGAAGAGGAGGAGGAGGAGGAGGAGGAGGATTGTGTGAGCATGGAGGTGGAGCCTGGCACTCAGCATCAGCAGCAGCAGTCTTTTAGGGATGATGTACAGTCCCAACAAACCAGTGGACTTGTACGTGGCTGGGAGGAGGTGGCTGGCGATCATGTCATCCTCAGTGACCCAGAAGACTCCGGACCGAATGCCTCAGCTAACCTACGCTGCATGGCCTCCCTGATCCTGCAAAGCCTGCGGAAGGATCCTCGTGTTCTTCGGATCAAGGAGAGTGACCATTACTGGCTGGCCACTCTCCTTGATCCACGGTACAAGGGTAAGGTTGCGGACCTTATCTTGCCGTCGCAGAGGGAGCAGAGGATGAGACATCTCAGGGAGGCCTTGCAGAAAGGTCTGTGCAACGCGTTCCCAGAAACTGGGAGGTTACAAACTCCTGGTCCTGGATGACGAGTTGCTGAGGCTTCGGTCAGTAGCAGAAGGAGCGGTGGGGAAGGTGGACGTCTGACCGATGCGTTCAGACAATTTTTTAGTCCGCAGCCCCAAGGTATGATCGGTTCCAGCAACCATCGCCAGCGTCTGATATACATGGTGCAGGAATACCTAGGGGCAAGGTCAGACTTGGACACCTTTCCCACCGAAAATCCTCTGGCTTACTGGGTCCTGAGGATGGATCACTGGCCAGAGCTTGCACAGTATGCAATTGAGCTACTGGCCTGTCCTGCATCCAGCGTTCTTTCCGAACGGACATTCAGTGCTGCTGGAGGATTTGTCACCGATCATAGGGTGCGCCTGTCCACCGACTCGGTTGATCGACTGACCTTCATAAAAATGAATCAGTCTTGGATCACCACCAGCTACCAGACACCTGAAGCGGATATAACGGAATAATTTATAATGTCACATCCCTTCAAGACTGCCTATGCTGATGCTGAGTGACTGTCCTGTTATGTTCACTGACTATCCTCTTCCTCCTCCTCAATGATCCATGCCACCACACCAGTGCCTAAGGCACAATTTTTCAGCCCCTGTATAACAGGGGCGTGTAATTACAATTTTTTAAAAAGATGCTTCGCAACAGGTGTGACTGCTGTGCTCAGAGTACAGTATCTGTGAGGGGTTGCAGTGTTGTGGCACCAGCACCAGTGCCTAAGGCACAATTTTTCAGCCCCTGTTGGGGCGTGTAATTACAATTTTTAGGCAATGCTTTGCAACAGGTCTCATTGCTGTGCTCAGAGTACAGTATCTGTGAGGGGTTGCAGTGTTGTGGCACCAGCACCAGTGCCTAAGGCACAATTTTTCAGCCCCTGTATAACAGGGGCGTGTAATTACAATTTTTTAAAAAGATGCTTCGCAACAGGTGTGACTGCTGTGCTCCAAGTACAGTATCTGTGAGGGGTTGCAGTGTTGTGGCACCAGCACCAATGCCTAAGGCACAATTTTTCAGCCCCTGTTTAACAGGGGCGTGTAATTACAAATCTTGATCTAATAGTTCACAGCAGGGCCCATTCCTGCGCCCACCAAGAGTAACTATGAGGGCCTACAGTCTTGTGGCAACACCGTCCACCACCACCACCACCACCAAAGGCCCAATTTTTCTGCCCTGTTCAACAGGTGCATGCAATTACAAATCTTGATCTAATAACTCACAGCAGGGCCCATTCCTGCACCCACCAAGAGTAACTGTGAGGGCTTACAGTCTTGTGGCAACACCGTCCACCACCACCACCACCACCACCAAAGGCCCAATTTTTCTGCCCGGTTCAACAGGTGCATGCAAGTACAAATCTTGATCTATTAACTCACAGCAGGGCCCATTCCTGTGCCCACCAGTCTTGTGGCTACACCAACATCTAATAGGGCAAATTTCTGCAGAGTATATACGGCAGGCCCCTACTTTCAAACATCCAACTTACAAACGACTCCTACTTGCAAACAGCAAGAGAAAACAGGAAGTGAGAGGAAATCTACCCCTAGGAAGGAAAATTCTATCCTGTTAGATTTAATTTGGGAAAAAGGTATCTCCTCTCTACTGATGCTTTATCACCAATCCTTGTTTCAATTAAAACCCCACTTTTCCAAAAACATTTGTCATTGGGACGGAAAGTGAGGTGACATGTTCTGAACAGATGTGCAAAGACAGCAAATGTTACAGGGGTGATAACCCCTCCCTATGTTCTCCAAAAAGCTTAAAAATTGATTTTTTTGGGATGTAGCTACACTTCATAATGTACCTGTTCAGATTCTACTTAAGAACAAACCTACAGTCCATGTCTTGTTTGCACCACCTATATACTGCTGTTCAGAGTATATAGGGTTGTAGGTATAGGGTTTTATTTTGGGTGCGGGGTCCCCCTTAGTATCCATACAAGACCCAAAGGGGCTGGGGTGGGGGGGGGGGGGGTGATGGGGTAGCCATGCCATTTTTCTCAAGGATTTTCAGCCATATGGCGGCCAGGACAAGACATGACATTAAAGCCGCAAGTGGTTTTAAATGGCTTCTTTTTTTTCTTTACAAATGTCATTTTGTGCAAGGACAGTTCTAAACACGGGAAACACATGCCACTTCACAGGCATACTTTAGACACCCCCCAGGTACCATATTTAAAGGAAAATTTCACTTTTTTTTTTTTCACTTTATGCATCATTAAAATGACTGCTCCCGAAAAAACTTTAGTTTTTAAAATTTCTTTTTGCATTGATATATGTCCCCTGGGGCAGGACCCGGGTCCCCAAACCTGTTTTATGACATTAACATGCATATTGGCCGTTGTAATTAGCAATTTTGATTTCGAACGTTCGCGTCCATTATAACGAATAGGGTTCGAAAATTCGCGCGAACTTTCGGTCCGTTCGAAGGTTCTGGTGCGAACCGAACCCGGGGGTGTTCGGCTCATCCCTAATCATGGGTACTTCCAAGGTGGTGGAGATTTCTTCAAATGTCTCAACCTCTCAAACTGCAGTGGATGAGCCCCTCCATGTCTTAGACAAGGGAAAAGTCCCCAGAAAAGTCTGGTATTTAGAAATGGGATGTTTAGAAATTACAGAAACCTTACTGGAAATACTAGACTTCATAAAAATGCACTCACTGTACACTTGGGTGTCTCCACCGCAGTCGGACCAGGTGGTGCTGTGGGGTACCAGTGGGTGGAGCCAGGTGGTACAGGCCGTGCTGCAAAGCCTTGATCAAGAATGGTATTGGTGGGACCAATGCTTGTTAACAGTGTGGCAAATAGTCTTGAGGTTCTCTGAGAGGGTGCTCTCAGTAACTGAGTGGTATGGAAGGTGCTCAGGAGAACTGTTGGAGACATCAAAGGTCTCTCCGGCTGGTGTAGTGACTAGAAACATCTCTGCTGGTGTGGTCCGAGGTGCGGCTGAGCAGAAGTCAGAGGGCGTGGATACTGCCTCACCCGCTAAACCTCATGAGAAGGAAGGGCCCAGAATAGACGCAGCACTAACAGAGATGCTTTCCATCACTGGAGACACTGTGAGAGAAAGTGCTAAGGTTGGTTGCTACAACAACGTAATGTGTACACCAGAAAGAAGTGGTTTATACTTGGGTCAGTGTAAGTTCTTAGAACAGTTGCCCAGGGAGTTTTGGACAACGGGTGAGGTGGAGCTATGCTATGGTCCCGGGGGGTATAGTCACTCGCCCTGTGTGTGGTCCCTCCTCAGGTCTGGTTCTAATAAGCACTAGCGATAGATGGCACTGATTGTGTTGGAAAGGGTGACATTGAAATGTATGAGCTGCCAATGATTGGTGCTGTGAAAAGTGAGGTGGTTGGCGTGGGTAACCAGAGAAAGGTTTTTGAACCTGAAAGACATATGGTGAAAGGTAAAACTGACTTCCGTAAGTGGAAAGGTAGAATCAGGGATGGTAGAGTCCCCCGAAGAAAAGACAGTAAGCCTAGGGACACCAAGAGAAGAGAGGGAAGGCAGAGTATAAGGAATTCTAGGACCCGGTTAAGATCCAAGGTGGAACGTACCTGGAAGCACAAGGGTTGGGCCTACGTGGCTAATGGCCAGCACAGAGGTCTCCCAACTGCTATGGTGGGTGCAGGTGTTTCTCCCCTTACAGATCTTACCAAAGGGGGGAAGTACTCAGTGGTAACTTGGTCTCCAGAAGCCGGGAAAGCTTTCCAGAACCTAAAGAACGCCTTGTGTAATAGTCCTGTCTTAATCACCCAAGAATTTGTAGTGCAGATGGATGCTTCAGAAGTGAGGTTAGGTGCAGTGTTGTCCCAAGTGGTGAATGTGGAGGAACACCCCATAGCATTCTTAAACAGAAAATTGACCCCTGCTGAAAAAAGATGCGCCATTGTACAAAGGGAATGTCTAGCTGTCAAAGCGGCTATTGAAAGTTTAAAATATTGTCGGTTGGGGGCGACAGTTTGGGCTCTTAGCGGACCATGCCCTCTCAAATGGATGGCCCAAAATAAGGAGAAAAATACAGGAGTTACAGTCTGTTTGCTCAAAGTGCTCAACCCCCTAGTTTGAGCAGAGGGGGGGGGGGGGAATATGTGGCAGGGTGCCTGTAAAACAGGTTCAAATTTACAGGAAAAGTGATATATGTTCCTCTACGGATTCTTAGATTTGCAATCTAAGATAATTCCAGCAAAGACTTTAGGGTAAAGAAGGATAGTTCTTTACCCTGTATTGGTAAAGTCCATTCCGGGGCTGGTTTTATTGGGAGTCTTATAGTGCTTTGGGTGGGACAGACTCCCAAGTCCGTGGATCCGCAGCTTATCGTTTGCCTTTCAGGTCTTGATTAAGGCAGCTGGGCCTAGCTCTCAGAGAAAGAGTGTGTATCTCCATGTGAGGAGGCATCTAGAAGCATGGCTGCTCATCCCTGATGTTGGATACAAAGGATTTGAGTTTGTAAGGAAACTTACTACAAGACCAAGGACTGGTCAGTCTATGGACACAGTAAGGCCTCGTACACACGGCCGATTTTCTCGGCAAGAACCAGCAAGAAACTTGCTGGCAGAGAGGTCTTGCCGAGTAAATCGGTCGTGTGTACGCGGCTATCGGGTTTCTCGTCGAGAAAACCGACAAGAAACCTTGACGAGAAAATAGAGAACCTGCTCTCTATTTTCTCGTCGAGATTCTCCTCGGCATGTTTCTCGACGAGAAAAGTGAGTGTGTGTACACTTACCTGTCCTCCCGGAAGCCCGCGCATGTTCAAAATGAATTTGACGCATGCGCGGTAGCTTCCTAGGCATACGTAGGGTATACCAAGATGGCGGCGACGGCATCGAATGTGACGAGCGCATGCTCGTCGTAGTCAATGACGTCACCGCGTACGCTCCATTCAAAGAACCGCGGGTTCTTTGAAACGAGCGTGTGTACACTCGGCCGGGACAAGTTTCTTGTCCAAGAATCTCGTCGAAAAAAACGACATGTTTTTTTCAACGAGAATCTCGGCCGTGTGTACGAGGCCTCAGGCTCGGTAGTGCAGAAGTTTATTTTTGTTTGATTGATGGCAAGATGGTTTTCTTCTGTTTGGGAATATCCTGTGGAATAAACGTGATGTTTTCCTAAAGAAACTGTGAGTTGGTCCCTGCATTGAGTCTAATCCCCTACAATATATACCGGACACAGGAAAGGATGTATCTTGAAGTAAAGACCTTTCTTGATTTGCATGCTGGTACCCACAGTAAGCAGGATCGTGAGACAGCATTATATGTTTTTTATGCCAGTTTATATAACCTCTGCTATGTGCGTGTAAAGGCAGGTGTCCCAATACTTTAGACAATATAGTGTATCTGGGCGTTTTTTCGTGCCCATGAAGGTGCAGGTGGCACGTACTGTTGTGCATGATGATGCTCATCTGCATGGGCCTCTACCTGTGCACGCGTGTGTGATGTATTTCTCAAACAAAAAAGCATCTGCATTTGAGAAAAACATCATAAGTGTGGGTAAATGCTGATGCCAAAAAAGCATCAGCGTTTACAACAATGTACAGCAATTATCTTGCATGGCAGGCTGTGCATGCAGGCCCGTCGGAACAGGACAGGCAAACCAAGCAACTGCTTGGGGCCCCGAGCTGGCCTGGGGCCCCTGCCTGCTGCCTGTCACTGTCCGTGATTTCTGCCCTGGTGCACGATCGATTTGACCTAGGAGCCCCCTAGCCTAGCTGGCACTGTCTGTGCTGGTTGCTACGTGACGCCCGCTTGGCGTGTAGCAACCAGTGACGTCACAAGTGGAGCAGGAGTGGAGAGAGGCAGAGTTGTGCCTATCACAGCGGAGGACTGTGGAATCAGGAAGATCATCTAGCTAGCTCCACCCACCTCCTCCCGACTTCTGCTCCCTGTATCTGTCTGTCCTCGAGTCCACTGTCCAGCCAGGCACCCAGGCAGCGTCAGAGGCAAGTCAAATGCAAGTCAAGGCAAGTCAAATGCATTGCTCACCATTGTCCATAACATGGGCCCCCACTCCCGATAGACGTCCTCCACTCCTCCCACGATCGGCCGGCCCCCCTCCCGCGATGCCCCCCCGCTTCTTAACTACAAAAACAAAAACCCTTGCACCCCCCCCCCTTCTCCACTCAACTTGAAAAATATCAGTAGGGGCCCCTAACACTCAATCTGCTTGGGGCTCCCAAATTCCTTCAAACGGCCCTGTGTGCATGGCACCTGTGGCTCCCCAGACATGGGAAAACGCCTGGATTTTTACACCCAGCATTTTTTATGCTGCGCACCACCTGTGTGCATGGGGCCTTCAAATCGTGGCAAACTGGAGATCTATTTTATAGGTGACATTGGGGTTCATTTACTAAAACTAAAGAGTGTGCAATCTGGTGCAGCTGTGCATGGTAACCAATCAGCTTCTAACTTCAGCTTGTTCAATTAAGCTTTGACAATAAAACCTGGAAACTGATTGGTTTCTATACAGAGCTGCACCCAATTTGGCACTTTTTAGTTTTAGTAAATCAACCCCATTATGTCTTATTTGTGTCACATTTTAGTTCATAACGTGGTTGTATTTATGTTTGACTTGAGTTACACTTTGTTCATTTTAGTTAAAACCGTGTAACAGACCTAGTATATACTTATTCTTCTGATATCGTTGACAAAGTGCGCAGATCAGATTTAGCCGGTTACCTTTTGCCTCTCCAGCATAGACTGCAGTCCAAGATTCCACCTGCTGCTTGAAGAAGAAGGAGCGGACTCGGCAGTAGAACAAAATCTGATTGTGAACTGATTTTGGAAAGTGAAGAAGGAGCATGATGGAAAATACGTTTTCTTTTAACCACAACAGACTTTAATTGATGTAGCATTTTTCTCAACAGAAATAAGGTGCTGAAATTAAATTTAAGAACGTCATAATGGCTTTAGTTCAGGTATTAATTGCTCATAAATGTTCCCATGGGTTTAGCTGCCAAAATTAATCAAAACAAAAGAAGACAGATTTATTTATAGCATCTGAATCTGAGAATTACTCCACTTTGCACAGTTCTACATTGTTAAACTGATTAGGAATTTACCCTCTATCCTGGCACATGTAACAAAAGAACCAAAAAAGTCTGCCACCAAAAATATAATACTTCATTGGACTTATTTAATAAGGACAGGAAGAGTCAAGAATTATGGCAGGATAATCTCGCTGTTGGGATATCCAAAACATATGAGAAGCTAGGGGCTGACTCAGCCCACCAAGCTCAACTTATAACTAGAATATAATTTTTGAGTGAACTAACCCTTTCATACAAGCAATCATTGATGTAGTTACAGTGCCTTGAAAAAATATTCATACCCCTTGAAATTTTCTACATTTTGTCATGTTATGTTATGTGATAGACCAACACAAAGTGGCACATAATTGTGAAGTAGAAGGAAAATTATAAATGGTTTTCATTTTTTTTTACAAATGAATTATCTGGAAAGTGTGGCGTGCATTTGTATTCAGCCCCCTTTACTCTAATTGATACCCCTAACTAAAATCTAGTGGAACCAATTGCCTTCAAAAGTCTCCTAATTAGTAAATAGAGTCCACCTGTGTGTAATTTAATCTCAGTATAACTACAGCTGTTCTGTGAAGCCCTCAGAGGTTTGTTAGAGAACCTTAGTGAACAAACAGCATCATGAAGGCCAAGGAACACACCAGACGGGTCAGGGATAAAGTTGTAGAGAAGTTTAAAGCGGGGTTAGGTTATAAAAAATATCCCAAACTTTTAGCCAGCCATGTAGGGGACACAGAAAACATGTGGAAGAAGTTGCTCTGGTCAGATGAGACCAAAATTGAACTTTGAACTGTGGTGGAAAACAAACACTCTGAACACACCATTCTCACCGTGAAACATGGTGGTGGCAGCATCATGCTGTGGGGATGCTTTTCTTCAGCAGGGACAGGGAAGCTGGTCAGAGTTGATGGGAAGATGGATAGAGCCAAATACAGGGCAATCTTAGAAGAAAACCTGTTAGAGTCTGCAAAAGACTTGAGACTGGGGCGGAGGTTCACCTTCCAGCAGAACAACGGCCCTAAACATACAGCCAGAGCTACAATGAAATGGTTTAGATCAAAGCATATTCATGTGTTAGAATGGCCCAGTCAAAGTCCAGACCTAAATTTAATTGAGAATCTGTGGCAAAACTTGAAAATTGCTCTTCACAGACGCCTTCCATCCAATCTGACAGAGCTTGAGATATTTTGCAAAGAAGAATGGGCAAAAATGTCCCTCTATAGATGTGCAAAGCTGGTAGAGACATCCCCAAAAAGCCACACTTTTCACATATTTATTTGTAAGATATTTTGAAAACCATTTATCATTTTCCTTCCACTTTACAATTATGTGCCACTTTGTGTTGGTGTATCACATAAAATCCCAATAAAATACATTTACCTTGTTGGTTGTAACATGACAAAATGTGTCAAATTTCAAGGGATATGAATACTTTTTCAAGACACTATGGGGTTGATTTACTAAAGGAAAATTCACTTTGCACTTGAAAGTGCACATGGAAGTGCAGTCGCTGTAGATCGCTGTAAATCTGAGGGGAAGCTCTGAAATTAGGGGAAGCTCTGCTGATTTTATCATCCAATCATGTGGAAGCTAAAATGCTGTTTTTTATTTTCCTTGCATGTCCCCCTCAGATCTACAGCATCTGCACTTCCATGTGCACTTTCAGTGCACTTTCAAGTGCAAAGTGGATTTTCCTTTAGTAAATCAACCCCAATGAGTCCAGAAAGATAATGTTCTCTACTTTTGGAATTCTGCAACCCTGCTAAATTCAACCCTTTTATTTTTTATTTTTTTATCCCGATGTGACGCATACAACTTTATTGTGCACCACTTTGTAAATTTTCTAACACATTTGCTTCAATCTGTACTCTCAATCATTCATTTATTTCAGCATCTCTTCAGGCACTGCCAGCCCACCTGGCTGCAGTTGCCCCTTTCCCCTGCCCATTCCACCACAGTCCGCCCGACTGACTCTGCATTCATACAAGACTGCTCTCTCCCAGTTCTCTCAGGCTGCCTCTCCGTCCTGCCAACTGTGTGTCACTCACCAGCCCACCTGGCTGTCTTCCTCCCTGGAGATTTGCCCAGAAGTGTCCTCCTGCAGTCCTCTCCTTGCTCCCATGCCTCCTGGTCAGGATCCCTCCATGTGTCTTGAGAAGGGTCCCTTCTGCACCTGAGCCCAGGCTTGAGTCCCCCCCCCCCCTCACCTCAGACTAGGGAGTTACTCTCAAAGGCCTCTGACAGCTAACATCCCATCTCCAGTTTCCACCTGAACTCTCCTGCCCCAGCTGGGCTGACCCTTAGTATTTGAGAGGGGCCTGCTCCCTGCCAACCCATCTGTTGGGGATTGCTCAGGGCCCTCATGAATACTCCAGACACCTCCACCTTACCCCCCATCCCTTTCTTCTGGAAGTTTCTAGTAAGTTCGAGAAGAAGGGGGAAGGTCTCAGCGATGCTGCCTGTGACTCATCCAGTTCTCCCTGGATCTCTACCTAACCCAGGAAAAAACACTGCCAGCCAAGCCTGCACAAATCAGTGCTATAAAAATGCACTGATTACTGTGAAAATGACACTGGCAGTGAAGGGGTTAACCACTAGGTGGCGCTGTAGGGGTTAAGTGTTCCGTGCATAGTGTTTCTTACTGTAGGGGGATGGGCTCTGAGTCACATGACACCGATCTCCGCTCCGAGTACACGGAGCCGAGATCAGTGTCATTGTCACTAGTCAGAGCAGGGAAATGCCTGTCCGTGTGGTCGCATCGGCGGCGCGCGCGCGACCACACGGACAGGCATTTAAAGGGGACGTACAGGTACGTTGATGTGCCTGTCCGTGCCATTCTGCCGACGTATAAGTACAGGAGGCGGTCGGCAAGTGATTAATACACAAATGTAAGCCATTTGTGAATTGCGGTGCACTTCTTAAAAAAAAGTGCAGGTACATGTAAATGTTTGTTGCAAAGCGAAGGCAGCCCATTCTATATGAAAGGGCTTCCTTACTGTGTATTAAAAAAACCTCAATGAAAAAGCATGCTTGCCATGCACTTGTTTCAGGCCTTCTGCTGTCTTGCATGACTTCACTTTATTTTCACTTATATCGAACTGGTAATTCTACCAGTTACAGATTGCCACTCTAAAGCCCTGTACACACGATCGGATAACCTATGGATTTGACCATCGGAAATCCGATGAAACTGTTTTTCATCAGTCTTGGCCACACACCATCAGTCAAAAAACCGACAGCAAGAAAACGACGGCACGTACAACACGTACGATGCGCTATAAAAGGGCCTAACAAATCTAATGGCGCCACCCCTTGGGCTGCTTTTGCTGATTTCGTGTTACCGCGTGTTAGTAAAAGTTTGGTGAGAGCCGATTCGCGCTTTTCAGTCTCTGTGCTTTGCAGATCGTTTCCTGGTGTTCAGTTTGTGCTTGTGGGTTCGTATTTGTTATTCAGTGCGCGCAGTCAGGTCGTTACTGCCTTGCAGTGCCTTCTTGGCCGTTCGTTTACTGTTTTTCAGGTCGTTCTTCTCAGGCCTTGCTGTTCCACGGTGCATTCTGTTTGAGTTCGTTCTGACCAGCCGACCGGTTTAAAACCATGTTTGAAGTGCGTTCTCGTTCTCGAGCTTGTGCTGGCTTTGGACTTGGTGTTGCAGTTAACACTGTAACCCGAGTTCAGTCTGTGAACAGGGTGAGGAGGAGTTCATGGACTAAGAATTGGTTGCTCCAGCGGGACCAATTCTCTCATATGCCTCTGCTGCGGGAAATCCATGAGAATAATCCTGATGATTTCAGGAATTATCTCAGGATGACGGACCCCGTTTTTCACCGTCTGTTGGATTTGCTGTCCCCCTTTATCAAGAGGCAGGACACTGTGATGCGCCAGGCCATCACTGCCGAGCAGAGGCTTATTGCCACGTTGAGATACCTGGCGACTGGGAGAAGCTTGCAGGACCTCAAGTTCACAACAGGCATCTCCCCCCAGGCTCTCGGGATCATTATCCCTGAAACGTGTTCGGCCATTATTCAGGTCCTGCAGAAGGACTATATGAAGGTAATTTTTCACCTTTAACATCACATTATATGTTTGTATTGTTTGATAATGTTCTAAATTTTTAGCCTCCTAACCCAAATTTACCTGTTTGTAATATCCTGGTAATGTCCCCATTTTCACCATGCATGTTTTTACCTGTAAAGGCCTTTTTTGGGCCCTACATGCCTATTTCCCTTCACTAACCTGTCCAGCATGCTTTCCTGGGCCCAAACCCAGCTAGCCTTCTATTTTCCTTTTAAAAATTTTGGGGTCAGTGCCCTCGTAGTTTGACAACCCTCCCTCCCCCCCTAAAGATGTAAAAATAGTTTTAGTTCTCAATCAAGTTCAGCAGAGTGGTAGAGCCTTTATTTGAATCCCCCACAATCACCTCAAGCCCCCCCCCTTAGATTATTTTAGAATGTCCACTTAGCGGGGGTGAGGCATCTGCTAAGTGGGCCTTTGTTTATTGGTAGTAAATACTCCCTTAAATAATAATGTTAGAATTATGTTGGTCAACAATGTTTTTGTGTGTAATCTGCTTGCACTGTAAACATAAACCGTACTAATGTCTTCTTTTTGTTTGACACCACAGTTCCCTAGCACACCACAGGAATGGCTGACTGTGGCAGATCAATTTGCCCAGCGGTGGGACTTCCCCAACTGCGGAGGGGCAATTGATGGGAAGCATGTCCACATAGTGCCGCCACCCCGTTCGGGGTCATACTATTTCAACTATAAACGTTTTAATAGCATAGTGTTAATGGCGGTGGTGTCGGCACGGTACGAGTTCCTGTATGTGGACGTGGGGAAGAACGGCCGGATGTCCGATGGCGGAGTATTCGCAGAGACAGAGTTCGCTCACCGTCCTCAGGCTGGGGGTCTTGCACTGCCTCCAGATGCAGAGAACGTGGAAGGGCTACCATTCGTTTTCATCGCGGATGAAGCTTTTGGACTTGGACCACACCTCATGCGGCCGTTTCCCCAATGCACCCTCACCCCGGAGAGGAGGGTTTTTAATTACCGGCTGGCCAGAGCCCGGAGAGTTGTGGAGAATGCCTTCGGGATAATGGCCAGCCGGTTCCGCCTGTTTCAGACAGCTATACATTTGGCGGAATATAAACTGAACAACATTGTGTACTGCTGCTGTATATTGCACAACTTTCTAAGACAATTCTCTTCTACCTATGTGTCATCAGTTGGGCCTGAGGCCGGTCCATCCGAAATGACCATTCTGACCGGCCTCAACACTGCCCGTACTGGCTTGGCCCCCCAAAGTGCCTGTGAAGTATGTCAGAAATACGTAGAGTACTTCACGGGTAGGGGGGCCATCGCAATGCCAGACCACATCTGACCTTTTATACCATTTTTTAAATAAAATAAAAATTATATTTACTACAAACTTGTGTTGTCATTCTTGTCTTTTGGATGTATGTGTCTCCCAGGTTCTACTAGTGCCAAGTGTATTTGTCCTTAGTAAATAGCCTCAATTCTCACAGGTAAAAACCTTGTTTTTGCATCTTCAGAACTGCTATTGAGCATAGAAAGAACAAGCCACACCTTTTTTAGACTTCCCGAATGTTTTTATTTTTTGCACCACATTTTTTGGTGGTTTTCGATATTAAGCCTTTTTTTTTTTGCCCGGCTTTTTTTGCAGAAACCTGCATGGGTCAAAATCCCAAATTTTTTTGGGCAAAAAGTAAAAAAATAACACAGTGAAAAAGACAAACATGAGATGGGGTAATGTCACTCCTGATCCATCCCAAATGTGAAGAACCACACTTTCTTTTTGGGGCTCAAATGGGTATCTTCAACATGATCCCATGGCTAAGGTAAACATGTGCTATCTGCCATCATGGGGGATCAATGGACGTGCTTTGGGGGTGAAAACCCTTCCTCTCACCTACTTGAATAGGGAGGAAGAGGTTGCACCCCCAAAACAGGGACATATATATCCTGTGACGGCAGATAGCACATGTTGAGTCAGTGTGTGCATCTTCACATTTGGGCTGGTGGAAATCACATTGCAAATTTGTGACGCATAACAAAACACCAAAACAGGGGGGGTTCACACTATTCTTCCCAAAATATCTATAATGTTTTTATATTTTTGCTCAATCACATTCATTCTCTTTCTCATAATGTCCATTTCGCTACTGCATTCCATAATTTCCTGAATGATTATTTTGGCGCTGGCACTCGAGAATGGAGGATTTGGACTTCCTGACACACCCCCACGTTCAGTTCCTAAAAACAAAAAAAAAAATTTGAACTATGCAGGCCTACATCTGTATTTACCTTAAAGTTGTGGTGACAGACACTGACCTGTTGTGCTGATAAGCTCCACCTCTCCTTCCTCCACCTCCCCTTCCCCCACCTCCGCTTCCTCCACCTCCGCTTCCTGAACATGCTGATCTTGGTCTGCTTTGTGATCTTCGGGGAGTTTCTGTGGTGTTTGGTTCCTCGTCTCCTGAGCATGGTGTCCTCCCAGTCTCCTCTCCCCTATGGGAATGTCAAAAATAATGTATCCTTTAGCACACAGAGATTTTAGGCCTGAAAATGGATTCATTGTTTGGAAGTGGGGTACAATTGATATTTGGCCCTGAGTTCCAAGATGAACATATGAGATCTTGCGAACTCTACAAAGCAACATGTTTTTTTTTAGGTCACTCACAAATACACTTGGATAACCACCAAGGTATCCACTGGACCACCTGTGTGTGACACCGTTTATAAATTTGGTCATGTGGCCCAGACTATAGTATCTTGATCCAGAAAAAAAAGCTGAGTACACAACTGCTGGAGTGTCATCTCCTTTACCCAGAATACAGTTTAGCCTTTCATTCACATTCTAGTTTTACTTACAACACATCATCTAGCCAACAATGTGTAGATAAACATTGTTTAAGTAAAATGAGGCATGCCCACATGTAGTTCACGTGGATATGTGCCAAACATGTTTGGGGGAAGAGCAGCAAGTTTTTTTTAACACACATTTACCAAATAAATGGACTCTCAACTTAACATAAAAGTTGACATTTTAAAATGTGAAACCAGTCAAGCCAAGCACATGGTGCAAAACATGGAAGAATACATATTACAATGTGAAAGAACACAGTAAAAAAAAACTTACTTTTTTCTATGCTTTTTAGAAGCTTCCTATACTGCTCCGGCTCCCTCAGCTTGAGGTCAGACCACCTTTTACGGAGTTGTTCCTTGGATCTCCTGACCGCATATTTTTTATAGAGAGTCTTCGCCACTTTGTCCATAATTTGTGACTTCCGGAGATTAGGGGTGTCGTATGGGCCATGCTTGCCGTCGTAATCCTTCCTCCGCAGAATGTCCACCATCTCCGCCATCTCAGCAAAAGACATATTAGTCGCCTTGTATCTCTTTTTACTGGATCGGGACGTTTCCGCCTCCGGGCTTTCCTCGTCGGTAATTTCTACTAAAGAAGCCACCTGTGTCTGCGACATGTCGCCGTCTCACACTGTGCGCCGATCGTTAAGGGGCGGGGAAATGCAGAAAAAGTCCGTCATGGGTGGGCGACGAGGGCGGAGTTACACGCATGCGCAGGGTATAAAAAGGGGAAAGAAGTTTTTAGGGATGCGCGGAGTAAGGACTACCGGAAGTGAACAAACAAACTCAACTAAGGTAAGAAGGGAACTCGGGCCTGCAGTGGCCTATAATGGTTCATGATTGTAAAGGCCAATATTGTGATAAGTTGAGGAGAATCAAATCTGATCTGTCTTTTTTTTTTTTCTTGTTTTTTTACTTGCTGATCACAAAAGATGCATAAACTACGTGAGCCGGAGGTGATGCTGATTTTTATAGACAAATATAAGGAACAGCGCAACCTGTGGGAACTGAAACACCCAGCATACCACAAGAGTGATGTACGTCGGGCAACTATTATCAAATTAGCAGAGGATATGAAGCCATGGATCCCAGATGCAGACTACACTATGATCAATAATAAAATCAACAACCTGCGTAATTCCTATAAAAAAAAATACAAGGAAGTGCGCGAGTCGAAGAGATCAGGAGCAGCAGCCGACGATGTAGTACAGCCCAAGCTGTGGTACTACAAACATCTTCAATTTCTGGATGACCAGATCGAGGCCAGGGAATCTATTTCCAGCCTTCCCTCAACCCTTCCTTCCACCCTTCCCTCCAGCGTTCCTTCCACCCTTCCCTCCACCCCTGCAGAGGCGGAGGAGGAGCCTCCTGAACTTGAAGAGCCAGATCTTTGCATCTTCAGCCAGGTATAGTATTTTAGCACATAATTATTGTCCACTAAGTAATATTGTGATGAAATGGTTGGATTAGCCCAAAATGATAACATCCCAACCCCCCCAAAAAGAAATATGCACCAGTCATGATATCCAAATTGTGTGTGATAGATTCCCCAAATAATACAATTTTTATTTATTTTTTAAAAACAGGATGAGGCAAGCCAGGAGGAAGAGGCTCAGGAGTGTGGCAGGCAGGAGGAGGCAGGGCCAAGTGGGACTCAGCAGGTCCCCAGGCCTAGTGGCAGTACAGTCTCCCAAGTGGCTCCCCTCCACGTCAGACCACCAAAACATCGGCGGATGACACAAGTGGAGGAGGAGTCACTAAAGATGATTCGTGAGGCTGCTGCCATCATGAGGGCCCCCCTCAACCCTACGGAGGGTTTCAGTAGTTACCTGGCAGATAAGTTGCTCCAAATGGAGGCGGGACAACGGGCCCTCTGTGAGCACCTTATCTACATGGCCGTACACATGGGGGCGAGGGGGCAGCTGACTGAGGCCACCCATCTGTCACATCAGGCCAATCCCTCTCCTCCTTCTCCTCCTCCTCCTGCCACTTCACCACCCACAGTGGCCCAGCCTGCAAGGGTGCGTGGACGGGGCTGTGGAGAGAACGCTGCAGGGAAGCGTGGAAGGAAGGCTACAGGGAAGAGCATGAGGTGATTCTCTGGCCTCGAACTGCTCTTCCAGAAGTTGCAGGGTGATGGAGTACCACAGCTTGGGATGATGTATGTCTTTGGCTGCTGCTCCTTATTTCATGCTGTTGTTGATTTTATTATTCATCATAGTCATGTCTGCATTTGGGATCTAATGACTTGATATTTTCTGCTAATTTCGGAATAGTTGCCCTTCGTTTTTTGTTTGCTTTTTTTCCTGAATAAATGGAAATTTGATTTCAGCCAACATACATGCCTGATGTGTTTTTTTTTGGAGTAGCAATAACATTTCATAAATACAATGTGTAATTAATAACAAGGGACACCAACCTCCATGAGGAAACGATAGAATAAAAAATGTTGTTGTGAGAAATTGACACACCAAAAAATGCACAACAAATTTAAATACCAAAAAAAAAAAGTTTGGTGTAATTTGTGAGGTCGGCCTTTAAGAATTAAACCAATTATTCCTAAGATCACAAGAAAGAAGAAAAACATAAGTTTGTCAGAACTCGTGATAAAGATCTGCAGCAAAAATGACATTTTAAACACCGTTCTAAAGCAAAAAAAACATGCGCTGCATTAAACGAAGCAATAACTTGCAGAATGACGAATGTGCTCTCTCCATTAAGAACGCTAGTTTTACCAGAACGAGCGCTCCCGTCTCCTAATTCAGTCTGAGCATGCGTGGGTTTTTTAACCAATGGACTTGCCCATAGACGATCGGAAATTACCATCGGTTTTTGATCCATCGGAAAATTTTAAAACAAGTTCTATTTTTTAAAACCGATGGGTACCATACACGATCGGTTGGTCTGATGAAAACCATCCATCGGACGGTTTTCATCAGTCAAACCGATCGTGTGTACGGGGCTTTAGTGTTAGGGTTACAACACTGCTGTTTTGCCTAAGCAGGATTAGTGTTGTCACCCTAGGAAGGTGAGCTCCGGCTTGCCAATACAAGTTTGTTGGCAAGGTGACCACATGAAGGAACTGCATGCAGCCAACATGATAATATTTTATGTTTTCTCCCGTGTGAGTTAACACCATGATATGGCCAGAGGCCATATTTCTTCACCAGGCCTCACAGCGGAAGGACAGTTTATTCTCTCCAACTATTGACAATGGTTTGTTTCTACCTGTCCCGACACTAGACTACAGAGGCATTTTGAGTCTAACAGTACACCAGCTATCCTCCACCAGTTGTCTAGCACAGCACATTTGCCCGTAGGCATAAAAGGGGACACCATTCAGTTGTGAGGCCTTGTGTCACGTACCTGACGGTGACGAGCCCGGTTAGCAGAGGGAGGCCTCCCTTACGTCTCCCACCGGCGGCCCCTGGTGGTATAACAGGAAGCACGGAGGTGGAAGGGGTACGAGTGCCTGGCAGGATCAAGAACTACCGCAGGTGATCAGGAACCAGCAGGTGAGGAGGCAGGAACCAGGAACTACAGCAGGTGAGTGGACAGGAACCAGGAACTACAGCAGGTGAGTAGACAGGAACCAGGAACTCAGAAGATGACCCGGACCGGGAGGCACAGCAGGTAGACTGGAACCACTGGGCAGCAGCAGATGAACAGGAACCAGCAGATGAGCAGACAGGAACCAGCAGATGAGCAGACAGGAACCAGGAACTGCAGCAGGTGAGTAGACAGGAACCAGGAACTCAGCAGATGACCCGGACCGGGAGGCACAGCAGGTAGACTGGAACCACTGGGCAGCAGCAGGTGAACAGGAACCAGCAGATGAGCAGACAGGAACCAGCAGATGAGCAGACAGGAAGAAGGAACTCAGCAGATGACCCGGACCGGGAGGCACAGCAGGTAGACTGGAACCACTGGGCAGCAGCAGGTGAACAGGAACCAGCAGATGAGCAGACAGGAACCAGCAGATGAGCAGACAGGAACCAGCAGATGAGCAGACAGGAACCAGGAACTCAGCAGATGACCCGGACCGGGAGGCACAGCAGGTAAACTGGAACCACTAGGCAGCAGCAGGTGAACAAGAGCCAAGGTCAGGCAGGATCGTCAGACAAGCCGGGGTCGGGTAAACTGGCAGGCAGCGAGGCACAAAAGGATCAGGCAATACCGAAGTCAGAAAACAGGCCGATGGTCAGGTACAGGCAGATAGCAGGAGGGTCACAGGAAGGCGGGTCAGATACAGGTAAACAAGGCAGATCAGGTCACTTGGGATAAACGCTGTAGAGCAGACAGCAGGGACTGTCTGCAAGTGAGGAGTTTAAATAGCCCTTCGGGCGTCACCTGCGGGGGCGGGAACCAGGAAGTCCAGGGCGTATGTTCCTGACAGGGTTTCCATGACATTGCCCCCCCCAAGGGGCAGCCTCCGGATGCCCCTAGGAGCAAACTTCTCGGGGTGAGACCTCCTGAAGGCTTGTATCAGGTCTTTGGCGTGAATGTTCTCTTCGGGTTCCCAGGAGTTCTCTGGTCCGTAACCCTTCCATTTTATTAAAAATTGACTCTGGCTATTTCTTCTTCGTGCGTCTAAAATAGCTTCTACCTCGAATTCCTGTTCCCCGTCTATGATGACGGGATCAGGGCGAGTCGGGGTCCGACCTGGGAATGGGTTGGAGACTGACGGTTTCAATAGAGAAACATGAAAAACAGGGTGGACCCTCAGGGAGTCGGGGAGCTCCAGCTCGTAGGCCACCTCGTTGATTTTCCTTTTGATAGGAAAAGGCCCTAGAAACTTGGGGCCCAATTTCTTGGACGGGCAAGCCAATCTTAGATTGATGGTGGAAAGCCATACTTGGTCGCCCGGTGCCAGCGCTAATTCACCCCGTCTCCTCCTGTCGTAGACCGTCTTGTTATACTCCTGAGTTCTTGCCATGGCTTCGCGTAGAAGCTGGTTGTTAGAGGAGAAGAAATTCACTTTTTCCAGAACTGCGGGCACTGAGCACTCAGGGAGAGCGTTGGGCAGAAATGTGGGGTGAAACCCAAAGTTCGCAAAAAATGGGGTCTGGTTAGTTGCGGAGTGGATGGAGTTATTGTAGGAGAACTCCGCTAGCGGAAGCAGGGAGAGCCAGTCATTCTGAGCAAAGGAGGAGAAACAACGCAAATATTGCTCGAGGGTCTGATTTTTTCTCTCAGTCTGTCCGTTGGTTTGAGGGTGGTAAGCCGAAGAGAATGATAGCTCTATTCCCAGAGTCTTGCAGAGGGACCTCCAGAACCGGGAGGTAAATTGTACCCCCCCGATCGGAGACTATATTAGCAGGTACCCCGTGGAGCCTGACGACTTCTTTAATGAACATTTGTGCAGTTTCCGGGGCCAAGGGGGTCCCTCTCATAGGAACAAAATGTGCCATCTTGGACAGATGGTCCACAATCACAAAGATTGTGGTGTGATTCTCAGCCGGGGGGAGTTCAACTATGAAGTCGATAGAAAGCATTTTCCACGGTCTCTCTGGAACGGGTAAGGGCTTCAGTAGTCCCCAGGCTTTGGATCTGGACCCTTTATTCCGGGTACATGTAGTACAGGACTCCACGAACCTCCTGCAATCCTCGCGTAGTCGAGGCCACCAGAAGGTACGTTGTACCAACTCAGTGGTCTTAGCCACGCCAAAGTGCCCAGCAAGGGCATGATCGTGGCAGAGCTCTAGCACGGTTATCTTTAGTTCTTCTGGTATGAATATCCTGTCTTGGTGCCAGAGTAATCCATCCTTGGTTTGCAGATCCAGTTCAGGAGAGGGTTCCTGTCTAGTGGTGGCTTGTCTGATCCGGGAGAGTAGGTCCTCCTGAAGTAGAAGAAAATTCCCAGGAGCGAGGATTGTATCGGGTGAGGAGAGTTCTTTGGATCCATGAAACATTCGGGACAAGGCGTCAGGTTTAGTGTTCTTGGCACCGGGGCGGTATGTCACATGGAAGGAGAACCGGGAAAAAAACAGGGCCCATCTGGCTTGTCGTGGTTTTAGTCTTTTTGCAGTTTTCAGGTACTCTAAGTTCTTATGGTCGGTGAATACTAAGATCGGGTGAGCAGCACCTTCAAGTAAGTACCTCCATTCTTCCAGGGCGGACTTAATCGCCAAGAGTTCCCGGTCTCCCACGTCATAGTTCTTTTCTGCCGCAGATAATTTGCGAGAAAAGAAAGCCACCGGATGAAGCAAAGCCTTGGTTCCTTGCCTCTGTGACAATATTGCCCCTACTGCAACCTCAGAAGCATCTACCTCAAGTACAAATGGTAGGGAGGAATCTGGGTGTTTTAAGATTGATGCAGAGGTGAAGAGCCCTTTGAGATCCTCAAAGGCCTTTTGGGCCTCAGGGGACCAGTGGAAGCAGGTACCTTGCTTGGTTAGCTGAGTAATGGGTGCAATGATGGCGGAGAACCCCCGGATGAATTTACGATAAAAGTTTGCGAATCCAACGAACCGTTGGATTCCCTTCTTATCCACTGGCGCTGGCCAGTCCAAGATTGCGGTGATCTTCTGTGGGTCCATCCTGATGCCTTCGCCAGAGATGATTATTCCCAGAAATGCTATGCTCTCCCGCTCAAACTCGCATTTCTCAGCCTTCGCATATAGTTTATGCTGCCGAAGCCGGTCTAACACACTTCTGACATGCCTGCGATGAGAGTCAAGGGAGGAAGAGAAGATTAGTATGTCATCTAAATAAGCAATCACAAAGAGATCTAAAAAGTCCCGAAGAACATCATTAATTAAATACTGGAAGGTGGCAGGGGCATTGCACAGCCCGAAGGGCATCACTAAATATTCAAAATGTCCGAACCGGGAGCGGAAGGCGGTTTTCCACTCATCGCCCTCCTTGATTCGGACCAGGTTATAGGCTCCCCGGAGGTCAAGCTTAGTAAAAATAACGGCAGCTCCCAATCTTTGGAACAACTCTGGTACCAGAGGAAGAGGATAACGATTTTTAATGGTGACCTTATTTAGTTCACGGTAGTCCACACATGGCCTGAGGGTATGGTCCTTCTTTTCTACAAAGAAAATGCCTGCGCCTGCTGGCGACGTAGAGGGGCGAATGAACCCCTTTAAAAGGTTCTCATCGATGTAGTCCTTCAGGGCCCCCTGTTCCACCTCCGTTAAAGGGAAAATCCTACCGAAAGGAATAGCTGCTCCGGGAAGTAGATCAATGGGGCAGTCGTAGGCTCGGTGGGGTGGTAGTGTCTCTGCCCCCTGTTTACTAAACACATCGAGAAAGTCCAGGTAAGCGTCAGGGATGGCCTGACGTATTCCGGCCTCAGTGTCGGTACACATTAAGGTGGCAGGCCCAGGGGGTTCGTGTGAGCCACAGGACCGTTGGCAGTAGGAGGAAGGAAACGTGATCACCCCCGTGACCCAGTTAATGGTAGGATTATGGGCTTGTAGCCAGGGCATACCGAGAATTATGGGGAACAGTGGAGAGGAGATAATATCCAGCCGTAGATATTCTCGGTGCACCCCGGTAGAGGAGAAGACAGTGACAGGTAGGGGAGCCGTCTCTTCGACCACGGGCCCCGACTTGATAAGGGACCCATCAGCCAGGTGAACCCGTAGTCCATGGGTCTTCGGAAGTAGAGGAATAAGTTGAGTACGGGCAAAAGTTGAGTCCATGAAGCAACTACAAGCCCCAGAGTCAATAATTGCGACGACTTGCAGGGTCCTTCCTGGGAGCTGCAGGGAGATAGAAAGAGCGAAGTGAGAGGAGGATTTAGTCTGAGGGTTGATCACAGCAGGGAATACTGACAAGCACTTACGGAACTTCAGGGGACAGTTCCTAACGAAGTGACCGGGCTCCCCGCAGTACAGGCACAGGTTGTGCGCGCGTCGGCGTTCCTCCGGAGTAAGGGAAGGGCGGAGGACCCCAAGCTGCATGGGTTCAGGAGCATCGTACGAGGGGGTCAAGGGTGCTGCAGAAGCTGGGTGCGGATGACTGGGGACCCGGGGAAGCATCCAGGTCGGCCGGGTGAAGCCCGTGGCCCTCTCAACCCTCCGTTCCCTCAGGCGTCGGTCGATCTGAATTGTCAGATCGATCAGTAGGTTCAAATTTTCTGGTATTCCTACCCTAGCCAGTTCGTCCTTCAGGGGGTCAGAAAGGCCTATACGAAACTGGTGACGGAGGGCAGCGTCATTCCAGCTGGTGTCTGCGCTCCAGCGCCTGAATTCAGCTACATAGTCTTCTGCTGCTCTGCATCCCTGCTGAAGGGTCCGCAGGGCGTTCTCTGCAGTGACCGAGAGCTGAGGGTCCTCGTACAATTGGGCAATGGCGTCAAAAAAAAGTGTAAGGCTGTCCAAGGACGCATCTTTGCGTTCTAGCAGGCGGTGGGCCCAGTTCTGTGGGTCTCCGGAAAGCAGCGAAATTACAAAGCCCACCTTGGTAGCTTCTAAGGAAAAGGTGCGGGGCTGTAAGGCAAAGTACAACTCACAAGAGTTCCGGAAAGCCCTGAACTTGCTCCGGTCCCCGGAGAATCTTTCGGGTGTAGGGACCCTGGGTTCAGGGGGAAGCATGACCACCGTGGGCGCAGCTCCTGCCCCGGCGGAAGAAGTGGAGGCACGTGGACCCCCTTGAGCTCCATCGGGGTTGGTTAGGGCCCGCACTTGTCCTTCCAGGTGAGTGTAGCCTTGCTGGAGGCTCTTAACGGCCTCGGTCAGTCCCGCCAGGTGTCGGCATAGTTCCTCCATAGGTGAGGCTCCCTGCTCGGGCTCAGACATGGCTGCCTGCTACTGTCACGTACCTGACGGTGACGAGCCCGGTTAGCAGAGGGAGGCCTCCCTTACGGCTCCCACCGGCAGCCCCTGGTGGTATAACAGGAAGCACGGAGGTGGAAGGGGTACGAGTGCCTGGCAGGATCAAGAACTACCGCAGGTGATCAGGAACCAGCAGGTGAGGAGGCAGGAACCAGGAACTACAGCAGGTGAGTGGACAGGAACCAGGAACTACAGCAGGTGAGTAGACAGGAACCAGGAACTCAGAAGATGACCCGGACCGGGAGGCACAGCAGGTAGACTGGAACCACTGGGCAGCAGCAGATGAACAGGAACCAGCAGATGAGCAGACAGGAACCAGCAGATGAGCAGACAGGAACCAGGAACTGCAGCAGGTGAGTAGACAGGAACCAGGAACTCAGCAGATGACCCGGACCGGGAGGCACAGCAGGTAGACTGGAACCACTGGGCAGCAGCAGGTGAACAGGAACCAGCAGATGAGCAGACAGGAACCAGCAGATGAGCAGACAGGAACCAGCAGATGAGCAGACAGGAACCAGGAACTCAGCAGATGACCCGGACCGGGAGGCACAGCAGGTAGACTGGAACCACTGGGCAGCAGCAGGTGAACAGGAACCAGCAGATGAGCAGACAGGAACCAGCAGATGAGCAGACAGGAACCAGCAGATGAGCAGACAGGAACCAGGAACTCAGCAGATGACCCGGACCGGGAGGCACAGCAGGTAAACTGGAACCACTAGGCAGCAGCAGGTGAACAAGAGCCAAGGTCAGGCAGGATCGTCAGACAAGCCGGGGTCGGGTAAACTGGCAGGCAGCGAGGCACAAAAGGATCAGGCAATACCGAAGTCAGAAAACAGGCCGATGGTCAGGTACAGGCAGATAGCAGGAGGGTCACAGGAAGCCGGGTCAGATACAGGTAAACAAGGCAGATCAGGTCACTTGGGATAAATGCTGTAGAGCAGACAGCAGGGACTGTCTGCAAGTGAGGAGTTTAAATAGCCCTTCGGGCGTCACCTGCGGGGGCGGGAACCAGGAAGTCCAGGGCGTCTGTTCCTGACAGGGTTTCCATGACACCTTGTGAGGCCTTGTGAGGACTTCAATGGTCCAGGCCCAGTCTCTAGAAAGGCTCCGTACCACATCAGCTCTAGGTTAGGGACCCATGGCTGAGAAGGGAAGACTTAGACAAGCACTAAACCACCCTTCTGACGAACCTTACATCACCGACCGTCCCCATCCTGAACTGGCTGCTCCTCCTTTATGTAGATGTTACACTTTGAATTGTTTGTTCATTTCACTAAATAGAGGTGTAATATGAACCATGTTGCTAAAGGTGAATTTCTCATTTAATATAGCCCTTAGCATATGTAAAATTTATAACAAGAGTTTAGCTAAACTTTAATACTAAGCATATTAACTTGCGTATGGTACTGCACCACAAAAGTTTGAATCAAACTTCAGTAATATACTGCAGGGGATTTTAGTTACAAAAATGGGCTTCCAAAAAATTATCTTTGTATCGTATTCCTATACAGTATATTATCCATGAGACGAGTGAGTTCCCCTTGCACTTTACAAAGCAGGAATGCAAGTGCAGAAATCACTACAGGAATTATCAGACAGTATAAGGAAATGTAATTTTACTCTTCAGCATTGACCAAAAAAATGAAATATCAGTTTGGGTGGACTGAGCCCTTTAATTGCTCATAAAAGCCCCAATGAGATAAGCTGGCAAATGTAATCAAATAAAAAAGAGAGATTTATTAATAGAATCTGAATCTGCGAATTACTCCACTTTGCACAGCTCTGGATTGTTAAACTGATTAAGAATTTCCTCCTCAACCTGGTACATGGCTTCCACGAATTGCCTGGTTGTGTTAGAGATTTTAACATGCTATATTTGAAGCCTGGTTTCAGGATTAGGTGAACAATGAGTCGTGTTTGGGAGTTTCACAAAAAAAGTCTTGGCTCCTGAGCTCAAATTCTTCATGTCTGGGACACTGTGATGTAAAGTGCTGCATGAGACAGCAGTTCAAATTCTGCATCCCCATCCCAAAGTGGTAGTGATAAGCAATGCCGTTACCAAAAGCCTAACCCCTTCAGTCAAACCCAAAGTTGTTAGCATACACAGTAGAGAAGTGTCACAAGAATAAAAATGTTCACTGTTGTGCTGCTGTCTGTTCTAGCAGCAAAAAACTTCTCTTCCAGAGGGTATCACTTAAGACAAAATGCATCACCTCAACATAAGACTACCTCAACCAGCAAAAGCGGCCTAAAATCTTGTCTTTTGGTAGCAATGTAAAGCCTTGACTTTGGACTCTAAAAGGGGATGCATTATTAACTGATACATAAATAGAGTGGAGAGTCATTTGGACTGGAGTTGAGAATCACTGTCCTGCAGATTTGTAGGATCATAGTTACATAGTTATGTAGCACACAGACCCTTTTCCCTGCCTACTTTCCCTTGCAGGAGCAAAGGCACACCATGCCACATGCCTGTATCCTCCTGGTATAAGAGGTTAAGCGGTGTTCTTGCAATTTTGGGTCCTGCAGCGAGATGCCTCCCCTCTGTTGGTTCTTGTCCCTAGAATGTAGGGAAAAGTCTGTTCTTCCCCGAAAGAAGGCCAATGTCCAGACAGTGTTCAAACTCCAACAGACGAGTTTATTTTCTCTTGCTTTAACAGATTGGGAAAACGTTGAAAGACAGCAATGAGATTAGGTAGGGAGATAGGTTCAGGCACGCGGCACCCTGTCACCCTGTCACCCTATTCTCCACTCAAGCCTGAGTGGGTATTGCTCACCTGGATAGATCCCTCTCACAGTTCTAGCAGCTGGAGTGAAGCACAAACAGTTACTTTCATCTAGTCCCCTTCATGGACAAGTTAGAAGATCCTCTGCCACAGAATCCCTTGGTTACTGAATTAGAACTTTGGAACCCCTGTAGATTATTAGAGACCATAGGTGCCAATGGGGCACACTACAGGAGCTATCTTGCAACTCACGAATCCTTCCCTCTGACAGGCAACCAGGCCTCTCCGAGACCGTGACTTCCTTTACCGATCCATCGGACAGTTCCTCCCCCGGTTTCCTCTGCTTCAGAGCGGGCCACCCTCCCTCGGGTTCCCTGGGACTCCAGTGGTTGGTTTGTAGACCCAGTTGAAGGTACTGGGCCTACCTGGAACTCTGTAGCCTTGGGCTAAAGGTGCCTGAGACTCCTCGACAAGTTCACGCACCCCAGGCCTGCAAGGCCAACGGGCGCGACTTTGCCACCAGGGGTCCTCCTTGGAATCCCCCTGGCACATCACACCAGATCATGGCGTCTGCCCTTTATGTACCCTCTCCCGGCATGCACAGCAAACAAAACCCGCCCACGGCACGGCAGCCGAGAGAGGACACCAAATCACACCACAACGCCACCTGTGGTTCTCCTCAAGACCTGGGCAACAGCGCCACCCGCAGGTCAAGGGGAACTATACTCCAGGCAACATTACAGCAGAGCAGAGTCCAAACTAAGCAGAATTGGAGAACCTGAGCTAAACTATTGCTCAGGATGCCCCTAAATTTAGAGCATAGCGACCCCAATTTTGAGGGTCCGCTACAGTTACATAGTTATGTAGCGGGTATTTGAATTTAGGGGAAGCATCTGGGTGGTAGTGTAACCCAGATGCACTGATTGCTAGGGAATCTGAGACCCTTTCATGGTTTTTGGAGGACTCTGGTGGTGTGAGGTTTCCTGGGCCTATAGGTGGCGTTGTTGCCGGGGGCCGGAGGTGAACTCACACCGCAAGACTGTGCCTTTTTGTCCTCCCCTGGAGCTGGTACAGCGGGGCGGGGAACCCGCTGTGACGCAAAGGGAGAGGAGATAAAAGGGGCGGACGCCCTTACCACAGGGTTCAGAGTGCAGAGTCGGAGGACGCGGCCGCACCCAGGCATCTTCAGCTTGGGTGCTGGTGTTCCGGTGTTCCGGGCCCAGGTGCCTTTGACCTGGCCGGACCGGAGATGGAGTCCATCTCAGGCACCTTTAGCCTGGGGTGAGGTACTATGGCGGATGCCTGGGGCTCAGTACCTTCGACTGAGTTCCGCGAGGGTGGAGGAATCCGAGGGCGCCCTAATTCCTTGGGTGCCCGTGTCTGAGTTTGTGAGGTCTGGTGAGCAGAACTTCTCTGGAGAGTCCGGCGCAGCATCGCTGGTGACAGAGAGGCCTCCGGTATCTCCCTTGGACGGATATCCTTCCCCTGACAGGGGCCGTGCTAGCGAAGGTAATTCACGTTCTACTTCACATAGTCAGTGGCAGTGACTATTCGCACAGTGGTTGGCAAAAGAAGGGAAAGGATTGTGCCTCGACCTATTCCCATTACTACTAAGTTGTTGCAAAAGAATCCAACTTAACCGTGCTGTGTGTTTATTCGCTGAGAAGAATAAAACTGTGTTGGACCTATTCACTGTGTGGAACTCTGGTTACTAGGAGCAAAGGAGTCAAGGACGAAGGACAGGACTTGACTCTAGGACACCTACACAAAGCCCGATCTGTCGGGCCTTCACCTCGTCACTATGGAGGACATGGGCCGTGGTGTATCTTATCCCTTCCCCCAGTACTACCACCCCTGGACAGAGAAAAGACAAGCCGAGAATGAGAAGGGGTGAGAGTGGTGAGGTCGCTACAGTTACATAGTTAGTCAGGTTGAAAAAAGACACAAGTCCATCCAGTTCAACCATAAAAAAATTAAATAATAATATCATACAATCCCATATACACAATCCTATACCCACAGTTGATCCAGAGGAAGGCGAAAAACCCCAGAAGAGCACGATCCAATTTACTACAGCAGGGGAAAAAATTCCTTCCTGATCCCCTAAGAGGCAATCAGATATTCCCCGGATCAACTTTACCTATAAATGTCAGTACCCAGTTATATTATGTACATTTAAGAAAGAAATCTACTGAGCTTGCCAGAACCACCTCTGGAGGGAGTCTGTTCCACATTTTCACAGCTCTTACTCAGGGGCGGATCCAGAGTCTTTTCTCGGGAGGGGCACTGCCAAAAAATATGTTTTTTTTGTGGGAAATTTATCGGGGAAATTTATCAGGGAAATGGCTGGTGTCGGCGCTTCAATCATCCCGGCACCATGGTTGTTATGGTGTCAGGATGATTGAAGCGCATTATTTCTATTATTACATTGTAATATAAAATTAAATAGTTCAATGCAGAATCAGTGGGAGCCCCGAGTGTGTCACTTGCCACCGTCGCCTGCAATTAGTGGGAGCCCTGAGCGTGTCACTTGCCACACGTTGAGGATTGTCACTTGCCACGTCACCTGCCACATCTTGTGGATTGTCACTTGCCACACCTTGTGGATTTTCACTTGCCACATCACCCGCCACACCTTGCGGATTGTCAATTGCCACGTCACCTGCCACAATTTGCGGATTGTCACTTGCCACGTCGCTTGTCACTAACTTGCCTGCTAAGGTGTAGTTTTGGTTGTCTCTTGCTGTGTCCCAGACTTCCAGAGTCAGGCAGTAGAGAGATAATGTAATCTCTCTGCTGCCTGCACAGTGAGGGCGGAAGTCACTGCAGGAATGCAGGGCAGACACGGGCGGTGAGAGATGATCTCATCTCTCTGCTCCCCCGCTCCCGGCTAGCTGATTGGCCAGCTGCCACACTGAGCCTGTTCTCTCACTCTCACCTGCGCTGCCAACACACTGAGCAGCACGGTCTGCCCACGAAGCGCGCCACCCGCCCACAAACCGCACCACAAGCGGAGCCGCCCGCTTTCTTACCCGTCTGTGGAGCCGCACGCTATCGCACCTGCCTGTAGAGTGGCCTGACGTGACTCACTGACGTCACTCATTGCTAGACGCCAAGCGGCCCAGGCGTTAGCAACGAGTGCAGGGAAGAGGCTCCACCCACCTCCTCCTCCGCTCCTGGTATCGTGTCAGTGCGCCGCGTAACTAAATTAAACAAGTCTCTCTCTCTGCGCCACTGATCGGCTGATGTGAAACTGAGAAACTGAGAGAGAGACTCAGAGAGGCAGCGGCAGCCGCAGAACAAGTACTGTATATACTCGAGTATAAGCCGACCCGAATATAAGCCGAGGCACCTAATTTTACCCCAGAAAACAGGGGAAACTTATTGACTCGAGTATAAGCCTAAGGTGTTCATCTGCATGCCTCACTGTGCCTTTCTTTGCCTCACTGTGCCCATGCCTCACTGTGCCCATGCTTCACTGTGCCCATGACTAGACTGATGTTTAACATGGGAGTCTATGGAAGGGGAGCCAGGATTTGAAAAATCAGTGCTCCCCTGCTGTAGCTTCTCTGGACTAAAACCTTTGCACACTTGTAGATGAATTTTTGCATCCTTGATTTCCTTTTTACATATCCTGTTATATTCTTTGTAAAATTTAAATGACACTAGTGTTCCCTAATCTTTAATTTTTTTAAAAGCTCTTTTCTTATAGTTTATAGCTTTTCTTAACTTTGGCCGTGAGCCACATAGGTTTTATTTTTAGTCTTTTAAACTTATTGCCCATGGAAATATAATTTGCAGTGAGTTCACAAACAGTCTGTTTGAAGAATTCCCATTTCTGTTCTGTGCCCATTGATGCCAATATTCCCTCCCAGTCCAAGTCCTGTAGAGCAGCCCTCATCCTTGGAAAATTTGTTCTCTTGAAATTACCGTATTTATCGGCGTATAACACGCACCCCAAGTTTAGCAGGGAATTTTAGGGAAAAAAACTTTTAGGAGGGAAGTTTAAGAAAAAAAAAAATTACATTTAAATGCAGCCTTACCAGTGTCATTTGCAGCCTTGTCACAGTGCAGCCTTGCCAGTGTCCATTGCAGCCTTGCCCAGTGTCCAGTGCAGCCTTGCCAGTGTCCAGTGCAGCCTTGCCAGTGTCCAGTGCAGCCTTGCCAGTGTCCAGTGCAGCCTTGCCAGTGTCCATTGCAGCATTGCCCAGTGTCCAGTGCAGCCTTGCCAGTGTCCAGTGCAGCCTTGCCAGTGTCCAGTGCAGCCTTGCCAGTGTTCAGTGCAGCCTTGTCACATTGCAGCCTTGCCCCCCCAGTGTTTATTGCAGCCTTGAATTTAAACTTGGCGCCGCCGAGATCGCCGCTGATACAGGGCGGAGCAGGGAGATCGCCGCTGATACAGGGCGGAGCGGGGCGAACGCCGCTGAGAACGCAGGGACTGGGCGGAGCCGAGATACACATAGCCGAGTGTATTCGGGTGTACTCGGCTCTTCTCGGCTTCGCGCACAGTCACGCCGAGTCACGCCCTATGATGGACATATCACAGGTCCAATGGCGGGACTGGGCGTGACTGTGAGCGGAGCCGAGAAAAGCCGAGTATAGCCGAATACACTCGGCTATGTGTATCTCGGCGGCGATCGCTCCGCTCCGCTCACAGTCAGCGGAGATCGCCGGGCATAGGTGAGTATCGGCGTATAACACGCACCCACGATTTTCCCCTGATTTTAAGGGGAAAAAAGTGCGTGTTATACGCCGATAAATACGGTAAGTGTTTTTATCTTTCCCGTATGTGATTTTTGCTTACAGCTAACATCAAATTAAATCATGTTATGGTCACTGCTACCCAGGTGTTCCTTTATCTGAACATTAGTAATACGCTCTGCATGGTTTGAGATTACCAGGTCCAACAGAGCATCATTCCTAGTTGAGGCCTCAATGAATTGGACCATAAAATTGTCCTGCAATCAGGATTAGGTGTTCAGAGAACACCAAGTTACCAGTGACAAGAGGATTTTCTATATATAGTTGAGCCAAAAGGAGTGCCAAACAAATGTTTCTCTGAGTCCAAAAGTATTTATTTGATTCCACAAGTGACCAACCTGAAAAAGAGAGCCAACACGTTTCACAGACCCAAACAATCCTCCTTCATCAAGCCTGTTTAGTGCCCAAAAAGTGTCTCAGTAAAGGTTGAACATTTCATTTTCCTTAACCTTTCCTGCACTCACCCATATAGACATACATGTATCACCCCCACCCTTCCAGTGTCATGGTCAAATGCTTGCTTGTCACTAAAACCGATTCATCCAAAATCACAGGAGTCTACAGTTGCAGATACCTTTGGCTGTGTGGCTTCTCCATCTAATGCAGCGTTTTAGTGGAAGAAGACATGTAATGCGACTGCCACCCTAATAGATCACTGTGGGATGCTGAATGTGCTCCAGTAGTGATCTGTGCCTGTTAGCCCATGCTCCTTGCAGCAGTGTCCACCTACAGTACATGGACCTCCCCTCCAGTGCCATGGAGCCACCAGTTTGAGAAATGCTGGTGACTAAGTTGGATGGAGGGTGGGTTAAACTCTTTTCTTCCTCCAGCTGTAGCATAGAGTGAGTAGGTGAGGGTGGGGGGTGGTAGGAGTGGTTGGAGAATAGGGTGTGCTCTCTGCTCCTTTTTCCTTGGGCATAGGTATAGCATAGCGTGGAAACTCTAAAGGTCCTAAGGTGATGCCTTACTCCTGCATCACTGCAGAGTCCACATACTGCAATATGTATAACATTGGAGTTGCCGCGCTAAACAGTCAATGAAGCATGATGTGGCATTGTATACAATGAATTGCAAAACAAAATAAATGATAAAGTGAGTCCTCTAAAATACAGTGACTTTAGCATTAGACCCCAAACAATGCCTTCTGGGAATGTTACCAGACACAATAGATAAATATACTAAAAAATTTCTTCATGAGACACTGTTTTCAGTCAGGAAAATCATTGCTAAAAAATGGATGAGACAAACACCTCCCAAAATAGTAGAATGGAAAATATGCCCCATACACACGATCGTTTTTCATGCCGTTAAAAATGCCATTTTAAAAAATGGCCATTAAAAATGATCGTGTGTAGGCTCCAGAGCATTTTTAACGACGTGAAAAACGGCCATTAAAAATTCCGGACATGCTCTCTTATTTCACGTCGTTTTTCATGTCGTTTTTTTTAACGACGTGAAAAACGATAGTGTGTATGCTTTCACGACGTGAAAAAAAACGCGCATGCTCAGAATCAAGTATGAGACGGGAGCGCTCGTTCTGGTAAAACTAGCGTTCGTAATGGAGATAGCACATTCATTACACAGTAACGGACTGAAAAACGCGAATCGTCGCTCAACAAACTTTACTAACATGAAGGGTGGCGCCATTCGAACGGAACTTCCCCTTTATAGTGCCGTCGTACGTGTTGAACGTCACTGCGCTTTGCTTGATCGTTTTTTTTAATGATGGTGTGTACGCAAGGCAGGCTTGAAAGGAAACATGAAAAAAAACGAGGAGAAAAACGTTGGTTTAAAAAATGACATTAAAAACGATCGTGTGTACGGGGCAATAGAAGTGAATAATACCCTGCCATACAAGAAATGTATATATATCAACAGGGGCTGCCCCAATAAATATAATAAGATATGGGACCGCTGGCTTCAAGAGTCGAGTACTTGTACATAACAAAACCATGTCAGTCAGAAATGATAGTTTTTGGATATACAGTGTATTCTTGTAGAGCTTGCTCACATGACAATCATAATTTATCTGTTGCCTTACCTACCTCAAGTATGACTCTCAATGTATCAGTTACCAAGTTTGTATGCAAAATATACTTCACATGTATGCACCCTTTGATCAATAAAAGCCTTTGTTCAACGTTAAAAAAAAAAATACAGTGACATGAAAAAGTATTCATACCCCTTGCAATTATCCACATTTTGTCATGTTACAACAAAAAACGTAAATGTATTTTGTTGGGATTTTATGTGATAGACCAACCCAAAGTGGCACATAATTGTGAAGTGGAAGGAAAATGATAAATGGTTTTCAAAATTTTGGGATGTAAAAAGTGTGGCGTAAATAGTAAGAAGAGCCAGCAAGACTGTAATCCTTGAAGTGTCGTTTATTGGTACATCACAGTGACAGTAAAACAATTGCTATGACGCATTTCGGCAATAGCCTTAGTCGAAAAGTGTGGCATGCATTTGTATTCTAAGTCTTTTTGGGGATGTCTCTACCAGCTTTGCACATCTAGAGAGTGACATTTTTGCCTATTCTTCCTTGCAAAATAGCTCAAGCTCTGTCAGATTGGATGGCGAGCGTCTGTGATCAGTAATTTCCAAGTCTTGCCACAGTTTCTGAATTGGATTTAGGTCTGGACTTTGACTGGGCCATTCTAATACACAAATATGCTTTGACCAAACCATTCCATTGTAGCTCTGGCTGTATGTTTAGGGTCGTTGTCCTGCTGGAAGGTGAACTTGCAGACTATAACAGGTTTTCTTCTAAGATTGCCCTGTATTTGGCTTCATCCATCTTTCCATCAACTCTGACCAGCTTTCCTGTCCCTGCTGTAGAAAAGCATCCCCACAACGCAATGCTTCCACCACCATGTTTTCTCATCTGACCAGAGCACCTTCTTCCACATGTTTGCTCCCCCACCCCCTCCTCCCACATGGCTTCTCGCAAACTGCAAACGGGACTTCTTATGGCTTTCTTTCAACAATGGCTTTCTTCTTACCACTCTTCCATAAAGGCCAGATTTGTGGAGTGCACCACTAATAGTTGTTCTGTGGACAGATTCTTCCACCTAAACTGTGGATCTCTTCAGCTCCTCCAGAGTTACCATGGGCCTCTTGGCTGCTTCTTTGATAAATGCTCTCCTTACCCGGCCTGTCAGTTTAGATGGACAGCCATGTCTTGGTAGGTTTGCAGGTGTGCCGTACTCTCCATTTTCAGATGATGGATTGAATAGTGCTCCGTGAGATGATTAAAACAAACATATATTCAAAGAACACCTGTCCCACAACAATGTGAGATAACTGAAACTGGGCGGACGGAGTCTATAAAGCGGAGTCTACGCTTGTGACGTCACCACGCCCGCTGATTCAACAAGGCTGTCCGTTTGAATCCGGGACCTGTATTCTTTGCATATGTGCTTGTTTTAATCATTTTCATTGTGAGTAATTAGTACTTCCTTTTTAAATAAACATACCATACAGTTTTGCACTATGTGGATATTTTTAATACATTTTTATGTATAGCATGTTGGAGTAACTACCCACCATTACCTATGAGATCGTTCTTACCTGAAAGAAAGAAAGGAGTGAAGGGCTTCTATCTTTAATGATAACTCCCTACATTGTGCTTGTGACTGATAATTTAGAGTCCACTGTCTCTGTTATGAAGCCACTTTTAGTGCATGGTAGAGGCTCACCAGGGTGATCCACTTTTTTGTCTGTCATCCATACCTAGATTAAAAAAAACATGCTGGACAGAGCACTAGAGCTTTACGCTTTCTGGAACTTGATATTGGACTGTTGTTATTTATGGGACTCACTTTATCATTTATTTTGTTTTGCAATTCATTGTATACACTGCCACATCATGCTTCATTGACTGTTTAGTGCGACAAATCCAATGTTATACATGTTATTTACAATCACATCCAATTGTTTTTTGCTAGCAGCTCGTTTGATCTACCAGCCATAGGTTTGCGCAGCCTATTGCATTAGGGTGTGCACCCCAAAGCTCAAACACGTGTGTGTGTGTATGTGTGTGTATATACAGTATCTATAGTGGCATCCCAACCTCCAAAGGCCTAATGAACTTTGAACAGTCAATAGAGATCCATACACGTAACTCACAGTAACCCGTTATAGATCTTCTCTCACATCTCACAGTATCCTACTGTAAATATTCACTCACTGAACTCCTGGTCTCTCTCTAGACTTAAAGATCCCAGTCATCACTGGATCCCCTGAGCTATTCCACAGCTAGCCCACTGTATTCTCTTCAAGTATCACCTACGCTAACCCGCTGGGTCCCTGGCTGGGCACTCTGCTGAAGCTTTCCCACTTCATCACGGTCCCTGGATGGTGAAAAGGCTGCTCTGGTACTTCTTCAGACTTCCATACACTGGCCTCTGATAACAGGAATGGTTGACCCTTGCTGGTGACTATTCCTCCCTTTACCCCTGGCCGTGATCATCACTTGCCCCTGGCGACAGGAGTGGTCGTTTCTTGTGGCAACTGCTTCTCCTTCACTGCTGGCAATGATGCAGTTCCCTGTCTGGAGGAACCTCTACAACTTGGTTGGGCTTCTGGCTGAAAGCCCGAACCCCGTGCTACTTCTCTCAAACTTGAATAGGCCAGGTGCTCCCGGGATAGGCCTCAGGGGTTTGGTCTAGCAACCCGGAGCCTTGTGACACATGTCCACCCAGACAGCCGTCCAGGTGGCACAGAACCCCGATCACCTGACCCAACTAGCACAGTAAAAGAGAAGTGTGGAAGCACTTTTCTTATGGCAGATCCGTCATAGGGAGATCTTTCTCATCTCTCTGCCAGCACACTGAGCAATAATGCTATTGTGCACGGGGTGATTAGGGTGTGATCAGGCACACCCAGCTAACCCTTTGTGCACGCTAGCGCAATAATTTTAAATTTTTGGTTGCACACACTGTAATTCCCAGGTTGGGGATAGAGATGTCTGGGCTGTGTCTTACTGGTTTTGTAAGGGTTAGAACGTCTCACAGCCAAAAAGACCTGACAAAGATTTTGACTCTTGCCCTCGCCACCCAAAACTGGTCAGTCTTTTAAGGGAAACTTTGATAAGCACTGTTTATATCTTCTGCCAACATAATCTTCATATGATTTACATAAACAACACAGTCTGCGTTACAAAAAAGTGTGTTTCCGAAGGTGGGTTCTCTTTAACTCAAAATAAAGCTGGACAGTGCTACCGAACCTTGCTGCTGCTTGACAGAGCTGGTAAAATGGTCATTCAGAAGGGGTTCTGAGTAGGGAACCCCTTATGATCGGGGCAGGTATAAAGGCATTCTACGTTTTCTCAAAAAATAAATCATTTTTTTTCCCTCATTGAGGAAAGTGTCGGATTTATGTCAACTCCAAATTGTAACTTGTGTAATAAAGGCTTGGTGTCATCTGGAGTGACTCTACCCCCCCTCCTCCTCCCCACCACCCCTTTTTTTACACACTGTCTATTAAAGGTGCCAGGGGGTAATAATTTTCAGTCACTCCGAGCCTTGGTTGGACAGTAACGTGTCTGATGGTTATTTATATTTCAGTTTGTAAATGTGGTGGTTTAGTGTGGTGCCAGTAGACGAGTCCTTTGTGAGGAGTTGAAGGTCTGGAGAGAGCACTGGATAGAGATGTCTTTTACCACTGCGCTTTTCGTTTGCAGGTTAACCCTCGTGCTTTCAGCTGCGTCAACAGCCTATTGATAAACTTTAGCTTTCTTACTGCCCTGAAGTCGAAAAGGGTTACTACTTCAAAGTCGTATGTAGTATTATATGGCACCAGCTGTTATTATGCACATTATGCGGCCGAGCTATATATATATTATGTCTAGTAGTAGTGCTGCTAGACACACTTTAGTTCATTATAAATTCCTGTTAAATCCTTTTTTTCCCCCTAGTTTCCGATCTGTGGATCAGATGTCACTATAATTTGGACTGAGCAGAAATTGTGGCATTGATTTGTTTCCTACAGTATTGTATATAAAAAAAAAAAAAATGTCCTCTGTTTATGAAACATAAACTACGATTCTCTAGCATCGTATGAATGTATGGGAATTAAAAATGTCTCTCTACCGTAATATGTTTTTAGCCAAACTTGAAACAAACAGATAAGCACACAGTTGAAATACATATATCTGACAAACAATTTGTATTTCTGTTCATCCAGTTCACGGATAACAACTGGCAAGGAGGGTGCCTGATCTCTACTGCATTTAAAGCCCAACTTCGGGCAAAAGGCCTTTTCCCATGCAGTGGGGCTGTGCCTGCACTGCATGGGTCAACAGATTGTTTTTGTCCAGTTGATTGGAGAAAGCGTTTGCTCACCCGATCCTCCCTTCCACCTGCAAACGGCGCTCCCCCAGGATCCAGCGGTGGACTGTTTCTGACGTACTCACTTCCAGAGCAGGTCTATGGGCCTGATGACATCAGGAACAGTCCACTGCACTAGACACATAGTCTTGTGCAGGTTGAATCTGAGGATTTGGTAAGTATATCTGAATTTTTTAATCCCCTAGACAGAAATGAGCAGTTGACTCATGCAGTGCGGGCACAGCTCCACTGTATGGGAAAACTTTTTTTTTGTTGCCCGAAGTTCAGCTTTAAGTAATGCTAACAGGTCTCCTCTCTTACCCCAGCCTTTGGCTGGCAGTCAAGTGAAGTGAAGTGAAGAAGAAGCCATACACTGATGAGCTCATCTGCCCCTTTGCTCTTTCTTCCTATTAACATGTTCGTTGTCAGCACATGAGCTGTTTGTCGCTTCTTTAAACTCTGACGGCTGCCATACAGGGACTACAAGAGCCTGATACCAAGTGAAATTTACGTACCTACACTGCTTGAATGCAAACATTTTAAAACAAACCCTCATGCTCCTTTAAAATATAATAGTGGTCTAGAAAATTGTGTGCAAGTATCACAATAATTTTCTGGTATAAAAATGTGTGTATTTCTTCACTTATTTCCTTTATCTCTGTTCCTCCCCATCAAGGTTCCCTATTTGTGGGCATTACTCATAGCACAGCTGCCACCACCCCCTTGTGTACTTAGCATGCCTTTTGGGGTTGATGTCATTACAATGTGTGCACAGGCTGTGAGCTGTGTGGTGCTTTGCTCTGTATCGATGTGAGCATGCATGGAAAACTTCAGCTGACATACCCCTCCCGTTGTATGCCTTGTGATGGTACTTTTCTCGGTCGATCGCTAGGAGCCGGTGACAAGTGACATCAATTATTTAAGCAGCCGTCTCCTTGCTAGCTGTGTAGTTGAACAGCTGTGGGGGGGAGGGGGGGGCAGGCAGAGCACGGAGGAGGAGAGAGAGTCCAGGTGGAGAAAGAGAAAAACACACATGGAGAAACAGTGACTGTAGCCACAGGGACCAGTCTTGTGCAGGGAGAATAAGGTAAGTATATCTGTATTCTCCAAACCCCTAGACAAAAACAAGCAGTAGACTAATGCAGTGCAGGCACAGCTCCACTGCATGGGAAAACTTTTTTTTTGCCTGAAGTTCAGCTTTAAGTAATACTCACAGGTCTCCTCTCTTACCCCAGCCTTTGACTGAACAGTGAAGAAGAAGCAGTACACTGATGAGCTCATCTGCCACTCTGCTCTATCCTCCTATTAACATGTTCCTTGTCAGCACATGAACTGTGTGTCTCCTCCTTGGACTCTGAAGGTTGCCATACAGGGACTACAAGAGGCTGATACCAAGTCAAATTTAGGTACACTATATTGTCAAAAGTATTGGGACACCTGCCTTTACACACACATGAATTTTAATGGCATCCCAGTCTTAGTCCGTAGGGTTCAATATTGAGTTGGCCCACCCTTTGCAGCTATAACAGCTTCAACTCTTCTGGGAAGGCTGTCCACAAGGTTTTTTTTTTTTATCAAAAAACGAGTTTATTGAAAGAACTTGTCATACTTACATACATACAATAGAAATGCATATACAGCAGGAGATTCACTGAGATATCCTCAACATTTTTCTTTTTTTCCAGTAAACAAATGTACAGATGCCAAGAGAGAGAACATTACGGTGATACTCAACACCTGCATTGAACTGGCCTGAGGTTAGAACATTCACCCTGATATATGATTAGTAGTATACATAAAATATGGCCTTTGAAGAGCAGTGAAACTCTTACGATCCAGCTTGGATATCGAAAAAGAGATTTAAAATAAAAGAGGATAGAAATAAAACAGCCACTCCCTTAAGGGGAGTAGTCAGCCTGTTTATCAGACAAACAAAACAGTAAACAAACAAAAAAGTAAAATAAAAATAAAAAATAAAAAAAGGGGAAGGACGAAGATAATAAGTGCGGATCACCCATTACAACCTTGAGCCATTTCCCCTAGTCCACCACTGACATCTACACCATTACGTCCCAAATCTTATCTGGACCTTTACCTCTATCATATTACATTTGCATAAGCCTGTGTTTTATCAATTGAGTCGGACCCAGTCCTGGGGTGTCCAACCACGGTTGCCACATGGAGTAAAATTTCTTCGGGGCGTTACGGTGTTTCACGTATCAATAGGCTATTCACCAATCCCACCCATTGCCCGCCCGTTGGTACCCTCGAAGTTATCCAGAGCCTCGCAATTGCCTTGCGGGCCACAAATAATAACCGCAAAACTGCTGTATGTTCGTTTGGTGATAACGTGGGTATCTCCAGGGCACCAAGCAGGCACACAACCGGATCCTGTAAGATCGGGAATTGATACACTTGTGAGATAATGGTAAGAACATACTTCCAGTATCTGAAGAGTTTTGGGCACTTCCACAGCATGTGTAAGAGATCACCTACGTGTCCATTGCATTTTGGACACAGTGGAGAATCTCTAATTCCCCACTTATGTAATCTGGCTGGGGTCCTATACACCCTATGCAATAGATATAGGTGAGACAATCTCTGCGAGGCAGACACCGAGACCAAAGGCGCAGATGTTAGACATAGTTCCCATGCGTCTCCGTCAATGGGACCTAAGTCTCGTTCCCAACCCCCTCTACAGGGAAGCTTACTAGCGTCATGTGTGGTATTAAGCAGTCTCACATATAATCTAGATATCATGCCCTTTCTTTCGTCCATCAACAGCACATCATTCATCAGGGGGTGCGTTGTCGCCACCAGTGTAGACAGTCTGCTCTCACACTGAAGCGCATGTCGCAGCTGGAGGTACTTAAAAAATTGGTGTCTGTGGAGGGAGAATTCTTCCCTGAGATCTGAAAATGATTTTAGAACAGTACCATTATATAGTTGCGTGATGTAATGAATACCTGCTTCCTCCCAGGTGCGAAACCCCTCCAATTTGAGGAGCTCCTTAAAATACTTGTTCCTCCATATGGGAGTAAACGGGAATACCCCTTTGATGTGTAGTAATGACCGGACATATTTCCATAGTGTGTTTAACAAGATTACAGTGGGCAGACTGTTCTGCAAATGAGTAAACCCTGATTCCAAATGTGCTATTGCAGGCAGACTAGAGTCACTAGGAACCAGTATGGAGCGAATAGGGTCGGAGTCTTCTTCTACTCCCCAATTACCGAGATGTTGCAGCTGTGAAGCTATAAAGTAGTATCTAGCGTGTGGAACCGCCATACCACCCTGATCTTTAGCTAGTTGTAAGGTACGCAGGCTAATTCGAGCTGTTCTACCACCCCAGATCAGGTCCCTGAACTGGCTATCAATTTGGGTAAACCATCTGTGTTTTATCCATATGGGGGAGTTATGAAATATATAGAGGTGTTGGGGGGCCCAGACCATCTTAATTAAATTTGCTCTGCCAGTAACTGACAAAGGCAGTTTTTTCCAAGCAGTGCTCTTCAGTCGGAACTTCCGAAGTAGCGGATTCAGGTTCAGCTCAAGGTACTGGGAGAGGTCCGCGGTCACCTGGATGCCCAGATATCTAAATTCTCTGACTACCACCACGTCCCTTGCACAAACAGGCAAGGGCCGTGGCAGGGGGTCCAAGGGCATAAGAACCGATTTACTCCAATTAATGCTGAAGCCCGACAGCTTTCCAAAGTCAGCTATCAGATTCATCGCATTCTGCAGTGATCCATCAGTATCCCCTAGGTATAGCAGGGTATCATCTGCATAGAGTGAAATCACATCCTGTCTAAGTCCCCTCTTGAAGCCGGTAATGAGTTGCGAAGCTCTGAAGTGTATAGCCAGAGGCTCCAGAGCCAAGGCAAACAACAGGGGTGACAAAGGGCACCCCTGACGTGTGCCCCTATGAAGTCTGAAGGACTCTGACACGTCCCCGTTGATGCGTATCCTTGCAGTTGGGGAGTTATATAGTAGTTGGACCCATTTCAGAAAGGACTGACCCACCCCGAATCTAATCAGGACTTCCCATAAATAGGGCCATTCAACGCTATCGAACGCTTTTGCCGCGTCCAGAGAGAAGATAGCCCTATTACCTGTGTTGTCCGTGGGGATCTGTAGATTAAGGAACAGTCTCCGTAAGTTTTGTGATGTGGATCTAGTTGGTATAAAGCCAGACTGGTCTTTGTGAATCACTTGGTGAATACATTTGGCCAATCTGTTCGCCAGAACCCTGGCCAACAGCTTGACATCAAACGTGAGCAGAGAAATGGGTCGATACGAGTCCGGAGACATGGGATCCTTACCGGGTTTCAACAAGACCACTATAATGGCTTCATTCATAGTGGGGGGGAGAGTCCCAGACTCAAACGCCTGGTTGTAAACTTTTAGGAGGATCGGCAGGAGTTGTGTAGAGTAGCGCCCATACACTTCGGACGGAAGGCCGTCAGAACCTGGCGCCCGACCGTTTTGTGCATGAGCCAATGCTTCCAGTAGTTCATCCTCTGATAGACGTGCATTAAGCAGGGCTGAATCCGCGTCGGATAGGCAGGGGATGGGATACCTATCTAAGAATGTGCAGAGTTCCTCCTGGGAGGGACTGACTTTGGAGGAATAAACATCATGAAAAAATTGTTTGAAAACTTCCATTATAGCGGAAGTGGAGTGGCATGGTGCACCATTTGCGTCAGCCACACCTAGTATATTTGAGGAAGATTGTTGTGATTTGGCCAGCAAGGCCAACATGTGACCAGTGTTTTCCCCCTCCTCAAAGTGTCTCTGTGTTAAGAAGAAACGTTTATTTTCCGCCAGCTGCAAGGACAGGTCCTTAAGCAGAGACTGGGCAGCCAGCCATGACCGTTTGGTATCCTCCGTAGGGTCATCTATATATTTAACCTCTGATCGCCGGGCCTCCTCCAATACCGAGACCTCCCATTCTTTAGTAGCCGTTTTAATTTGGCATATTATTCTGATGAACTGACCGCGTAAGTACGCCTTTGCAGTTTCCCAGACCACCCCTATAGCCGCAGAGCCTATATTTTGTTCAAAAAAGAATGTGAGTAGTTCGGGTATCGGGTCAGGGGCTGGGATGAGTGATAACCAGAAGGGATTAAGTTTCCATAAGGTGTTTCCTCTGGCCGCCCCCATCCGTAAATCAACCGAGAGGGGGGAGTGATCCGAGATCTGTCTAGGATGATATTGTGAGGAGTCCAATAGTGACAGAAGAGGATCATTCCCCAATCCCAGATCAATTCTGGATAAGCCTCCCACCGATGCTGACTGGCATGAGAAATCCCTGGCCTTCTGGTTTTGCAGCCTCCACACATCTGTCAGGCCCATCTCTAACAGGAGACGAGCGAATGGAGTGGGCCCCCGCCGCACCTGTGTAGCATTCCCAACTCCGACCCGAAGTTTGTCCTTCTCATGATCTAGATAGTTATTAAAATCCCCTAGGACCAATATTGGTACCCCCGAGAAGCGGGACATAAAATCTGCCAATGTTTTAAGCAGACTGGCTGAAAATGGTGGTGGAATATACACTCCTGCCAAGATGCATTTTGTGCCATATATAGAGCATAGTAGAAAAATAAAGCGACCATCTGGGTCAATCTTAACTTCTATAGCGGAGAACCGCGTGCCCCGTTTAACCAGAAGACTCACTCCCCTCGAGTATACCGAATAAGTGGCGTGATATTGGTGGCAGAACTGCCTTAGAGCAAATTGTGGGTTGGAGGTCGAGGAAAAGTGAGTCTCCTGTAGGCATATTATATCCGCGTTAATACGCTTGATTGTGCGCAACACAGCCAATCGTTTAACAGGATTATTCAAACCCCTGACATTCCATGATAGAAATCTGGTTACCCTAGCCATCGCAACAGCATTTCAATTACATCAAGGGTATTACCTAATGTTATAGGTTGCATTAAAAGCAATAGATGCTGACACATAGAGAAATATGGCAATACCCAGAAGGCTGGGGGAAAAAATAGAAAAAAAACTTTGGATAGTAAGATACGCAAGTGATTAGCAATTCGTCCATGTACCATAGTAGGCATTAGTAGGCCGTTCAAGAAGCAGTGACCGCAGTGGGCAGTGTAGACATCAGCAGTGGGGAGTCTTCCGCATAGCAAAAAGAGAAAAAACCTAGAATACAAAAAGAAAAAACAATAACCGGCCAACATGGCCAACTTGTATTGCCTGGTGGCAATGGAAGGTCTAGACCAGACCGTTTTGGGGGCAACAAAGGAAGCGCACCCTTAGTGTCTTAACAACTTCTCAATAGCATGAATACCATAACAGCTTACTCCGCCTTGGCAAGTAGAAACGAACGATCATGGGTGATATTAAAGTAATGCGCTATCCCACCGGGGATGCAGGGCGTTGGTTGCGGTCTTCCCGAATCAGTCTTTCTTCCAGATCCAACCATTGTGTAGCAGCCGATGGCATATCAAAAAAGTGCACTGAGCCCAGTGCTTCCACCCGAAGGCGGGCAGGATACAACATGGCATATTTGAGGTCCAGTAACCGGAGACGGCGTTTTATGTCCATAAATTTTGCGCGTTGTCTCTGCAACTCAGCTGAGAAGTCCGGGAAAAATGATATTTTAGCATTATCAATTCTAAGGGCTTCTGGTTTGGTCCTGGCGTTCTGGATGACAGCGTCCCTGTCCTTGTAGTGCAGGAGCTTAAGGAGGAAAGGCCTGGGGGGAGCTCCCGGCTGCGGGGGCCAGGACGGAACTCTGTGTGCTCTCTCCACAGTAAACATGGGGGTGAACACTTCTCTGCCGAATGCTGTAATCAGCCATTTTTCAATAAAATCAACTGGGTCCTTTCCTTCAATTCTTTCGGGGAGCCCCACCACCCTAACATTGTTCCTTCTCATGCGGTTCTCTAATTCCTCCAAACGAGATGAATGCTGCGTAAGGAGATGGTTGTTGTATGACAAATCTCTTTGCATGGGTGCCATATCATCCTCTATAGAGCTCACTCTCCCCTCTAAAGCAGAGGTCCTCTCTCACAGCTTTTGAGTGTCTTGCCTTAGAAATAATAGTTCTGCCCTTACCCCTTTAATCTCGGCTGCCAGGGACACATTACCATTATTTACTGCTGTCAGAATGTCACTGAGCGAGGGTTCTCCCTCAGAGGATGGGCTGATGGGGATTTGAGGCCTAGCTGCTCCCCCCTCTGGAGTACTCACTGCGTCCCACGGCAATCCCGATCCACTGGCATCCTCCAGCGGTACGGTATCATCTGCCTCAGATGTTCCACCGGACGTGTCCCCCAGAGCCTCGGAGTGTGTGCTAGGCTCCAGGTTCAAGGAGAAGAGCTTAGCCGCAGCAGCCTTGTATGAGTCCTTGGCCGAGCGCTGTGCCTGGGCGCCATTTTGAGCCATGCTGTCTGTGGTCCGGGCCGTGTTCTGCCTTTTCGCGGCCGACATCTAGCAGGTATGTAACGAAGAAGGAGCTAGGGACACCCGGGGAGACTTCCGGATACTTGTAACCGTTTCTTGCGGCGATGTAGGGTGATCACTCAGGATGATAGAGCGGAGTTTCGGCGGAGAGACCTGAACGTGCGACCGACTACATCCGCTGCCTGGCCACGCCCCCGTCCACAAGGTTTAGGAGTGTGTCTATGGGAATGTTTGACCATTCTTCCAGAAGCACATTTGTGAGGTCAGGCACTGATGTTGGACAAGAAGGCCTGGCTCGCAGTCTCCGCTCGAATTCATCCCAGTGGTGTTATACTGGGTTGAGGTCAGGACTTTGTGCAGGCCAATTAAGTTCTCTCTTAAAGATGCAGAGGTGGGGGCGTGGCCTGGACAGGCATGTGAGTGGACGCACGGCACGGAGCTCCCGCTGACGATCCTTCATTAATCCTTATCCCGCACTGATCCTGCACCGGCTTCGGGTCCGGGGACACGGTACTTCATCACTGCCCTCGGCGGCGTTTGAACCGGCTCCATCGGAGCCCTGCATGACCCGCAAAGGAGCGAAGAGCGCTGCAGCAGCGGCGGCCATGGATCTCCAAGATGGCGCCGACCCACCTCTCCCTCAGAGAGCGGCGAGTGGAGCGAGGGGGGAAAAGCAACAGGACTCGAGCGGTAAGTCGCTCAAAGCCCAAAAATCACAGGGGAAGGAGCAGCCCAGAGACATGCTCTACTATGCCCAAAAAATGCAGGGCCCTAGCTGCTCTCTTCCCCCACCACAGCTGACACCCTTACAGGGGGCCCTGGAGCAAAATGGCGCTTCTGCATTAGATGACACTGTGCCCCTAGAAAACTCATCTGACCACATTGCTGACATGTTTGATGAGCTGCAGGAGGATGCACCCCAGCCTACACTGAGTGAGATCCTGCATGCTGTACACTGATGCACTACCTCTGTAACGGCCTCTGTGGACAGTTTAAAGGCACAGTTTGGGGAACTCACTGAGACTGTATCCCTTATTAGACATGACCTCCAGAAAATTAGAGAGAGGACCACGGCTGTGGAGGGGAGGATTAGTGAGATGGAGGATCAGCTCCCACCCCTCACCAGAGATACAAGATTTGCGCTGCAGCAATCTGCGCAGGCGAACGCAAAGACTGATGACATTGAGAACCGTTTAAGAAGAAACAATGTCCGTGTAGTGGGGATCCCCGAGAGGGTGGAGGGTAGGGACCCCACGGCCTTTACGGAAACATGGCTTCAAGAAATCTTTGGCAAGGAGGTGTTTACCACGCTGTTCGCAGTTGAAAGGGCACACCGCACACCTCCTAGACCCCTCCCCCCGGGTAACCCACCCAGGTCCATGCTTGCCAGGCTCCTGAATTATAAGGACAGAGAAATCATACTCAGACTGGCCCGGGAAAGGGGAGCGGTGCATTACAACGGAGCTAGGATCTCGTTTTACCCGGATTTCTCTGCAGAGGTGCAACGCAAGAGAGCTAAGTTCGCTGAGATAAAGAAACGTCTGCAGAGGCTCCAACTAACATATGCCATGTTGTACCCTGTGTGACAGCAGGAAGGTAAAGTCACCTGGTTGCATCCAGGGGGGTAGATATATTTCGCCCAGATTCAGGCTTTACGCCGACTTATACAACTAGGTGGAGAGTTGTATAAGCCCAGCTGAGGCTAGTGGGCTCATGGATGACTCATACCTCTAGGGAGAGTGTGGGGCGTCGTGCAGACAGGGAGTTGATGAGACCAGCTGAAGCTTGTCAGCTCATTTAGGCCTCTATAAGAACTCCCAGATTCATTAGGTGTTTGCTCATGCCTGGACCCAGACCTGTGTGGACTGTCTAGGGAGAGTGAACCCCTGTGCGGTGAGACAAAGCCTGTGTGGCTATTTGCTTGGACATTTAAAACCAGGGACTTAGGGACTAGGACAGCACTAGGCTGATCCCAGTTGTTAGTTAGGAAACCTGTATGTTTAGTCAGAGGTCAAGTTGACCAGGATTTATTTTATTTATGTTTCTTTTGCTTTGCTGTGTTTTGTCACTGTAAATAGAAAATAAACCGCACCTTTTTGATTTTGAAAACCACAACCTCCGTTTGCTGGGCCTGTTTTTGTGTGGGGAGCCCATCCCGGGGGTCACACACACCCGCTGCCGAGCTAACCCCCTCACAGTTGGTGGAGAACCAGTGGCAGTTTTTTTTTAAGCCAGCATGGAGGAGATACTGAAGCAGCTGGCTCTAGCAAATGCCAATCAACAGCAGACAAATGCAGGTTTGCAAAAGAGCCTTGCAGCTCATCAACAGAGCCTTGCAGCTCAACAACAGAACTTCGCAGCCCAGCAGCAAGCTCATCAACAGAGCCTTGCAGCCCAGCAGCAGACAAACGCAACTTTGCAACAGAGTCTGGAGGCTCAGCAACAAGCCCAGCAGCAATCTGAGGCCCGCTTCATAGACCTGTTGCAGAAGCAAGAGCAGAGACTACAACAACAGATGGAAGCAGTAATGCAGCAACGTCCGCAGACCAGTGAGGAAAGCCGTCCCACTAATACCGCGTCCTTTGGGGTGAGTCGTTTATTGACAAAAATGACTGGAGAGGATGATCCAGAGGTATTTTTGACCACATTTGAAAGGACCGCTGAAAGAGAAAAGTGGCCTGAGGAGCAGTGGGCTGGACTGGTGGCTCCTCTGTTAACTGGTGAATCGCAGAAAGCTTACTATGACCTAGAGCCTAACCAAGCAAAAGACTATGTGATGCTAAAAGCTGAAATTTTGGCAAGGCTGGGTGTCACCCAGGCTGTCCGGGCTCAGCGTGTGCATAACTGGACTTTGCAGCTTGGAAAACCCCCCAGGTCTCAAATGTATGATCTCATTCACCTGAGCAGAAAGTGGCTACAGCCAGAGACTTTGTCCGCACCAAAGATTGTGGAACGTGTTGTAATGGATCGGTTTTTGAGAGCTCTTCCTACTGCCATCCAAAAGTGGGTAAGCCATGGAGACCCAGAGACGGCCGATGGTCTTGTGGATCGTGTGGAGAAATACTTGGCTACAGAGAACCTGACGGCCTCTTCCAGAGACACTCGGACTTTCCACCCTAAGACCAGACCATCCCCAGGGGCGGATAAGAGGATTCCAAGGGGTGAGGGTGGAGAGAGTGAGAGGGTGGGAGCTCTACCCCAAGTTTGGCGAGAACAGCCTGGGAAATCAGCGGCTCAAGAGGCGGCAAGAAGGATCGTTTGCTACCGCTGCCGGCAAGCGGGACATATTGCAGCCAATTGCCCGGTTGTGGAGGAACCCATGCAGTGTGACTTTCTGACGGGCAGACGTCAGTCGCTGTGTGCGACAGTCGCATGCACTGCCATTCGAGGAACTGAGAAACATTTATGCAAAATGTGTGTTAATGGTAGAAATGTTGTGGTATTGCTGGATTCAGGTAGCCTTGTGACCCTGATAAAGGCTGAGTTAGTTAAAACAGAGGTCTTTGGGAATAGCAAGGTAGCTGTTATTTGTGTGCATGGGGACACCCGAGAGTATCCAGTGACTACAGTGTGTTTCGAGACCCCCAAAGGTACCCTCTCTCATCCAGTGGGCTTAGTATCTCAGTTACCGCATGACGCCATTGTGGGAAGGGATTTTCCGAAGTTCTGGGAACTGTGGGATGATCCTGAGCCCCCCACTGGTGCCCCTATGTACCAGGAATGTGATAGCCAGAACTCCCCTGAGAGTGGTGAGGACTCTCCGGAATTTCCCTTATCAGTATTGGCAGGGGAGACTCAAGAAACTGGAGAGGAGCCTACCTCCTCAGACGAAAACCTACCGTCTGTGGAGTTTTCTGATCTTGAGGTTCACAGGGAAAACTTTGCCACAGAACAGTTGAAAGACCCCGCCCTAATAAAGGCACGGGAAAACGTAGTGAAAATAGATGGCGAGTTAGTGAACCCAGATAATACCTGCACTTACCCATACTTCAGCGCAGAGAAGGACCTACTGTATCGGGTGGCAAAAAGGGCAGAAGAAACCGTTGAGCAGCTTGTGGTGCCCAAACCTTACAGGAAGTTGGTGTTGGAGTTGGCCCATGGGCACATTCTTGGAGGTCATCTGGGGACAGAGAAAACCCGAGAGAGGGTATTACAGAGATTCTATTGGCCGGGGGTGATGAAGGACATAGAAAATTATTGTTCCTCCTGCCCTGTGTGTCAGAGGTCGGCCCCGATGCCACATTTCCGTAGCCCGCTGGTCCCTCTACCCATCATTGAGGTCCCGTTTGAGAGGATCGCCATGGATTTGGTAGGGCCTATAATCAAGTCCGCTAGGGGGCACCAGTACATATTAGTTATAATGGACTATGCCACCCGTTATCCAGAAGCGATCCCTCTCCGAAATACCTCGGCCAAAACCATAGCCAAAGAGCTATCTCTTGTGTTTAGCCGGGTGGGTATTTGTAAAGAACTGCTTACGGACCAAGGTACACCCTTTATGTCCCGGGTTATGAAGGAGCTGTGTAAATTGTTCAAAGTGACGCAATTACGTACATCTGTGTATCACCCCCAAACCGATGGGCTGGTTGAAAGATTCAACAAAACCCTAAAACAAATGTTGAAGAAAGTGGTGGATAGAGATGGAAAGGATTGGGACTGTCTACTTCCTTATCTGATGTTTGCTATTAGGGAGGTGCCCCAATCCTCTACGGGATTCTCCCCCTTTGAGTTACTGTATGGGAGACACCCAAGAGGGCTGTTGGATATTGCCAAGGAAACTTGGGAAAGTGAGAGTTCTCCCCACAGGAGTGTGATTGAGCATGTCGCCCTGATGCAAGACCGAATTGCACAGGTAATGCCCATCGTGAAGGAACATTTGGCCCAAGCGCAGTTAGCACAGCAGAGAGTGTACAACCGTGGAGCCAAGACCCGTACCTTTTCCCCCGGGGGATAGGATACTGGTACTTGTCCCTACGGTTGAAAGTAAATTCCTTGCCAAATGGCAAGGCCCCTATGAGATAATGGAAAAAGTGAGCGAAGTGAATTACAAGGTCAGACAACCAGGAAGGCGAAAGCCCGAACAGATCTATCACGTTAATCTGTTGAAAGCCTGGAGGGATAGAGAGTCCCTAGTCGCAGACACTTGGTCACCAGCTCAAACTGGTTGCGTGATTCCTGAGGTTGGAATAGCAGCCACCTTGTCACAACCCCAACAACAGGAGGTTAAGGAGTTTGTGCTTCGCAACAAGGAGGTATTCTCTGAGCTGCCGGGACAAACATCTGGGGTAGAGCATGACATCATTACCCCGCCCGGTGAAAGGGTGAAGTTAAAACCCTATCGGATCCCAGAGGCCCGACGGGAGGCAATACGGGAGGAAGTACAGAAAATGCTGAACTTAGGGGTGATAGAGGAGTCCCAAAGTGATTGGTCTAGTCCCATTGTGTTGGTGCCTAAACCGGATGGGAGCTGGCGATTTTGTAACGATTTTCGTCAGTTGAACAAAGTTACAAAATTTGACACCTACCCCATGCCACGTATAGATGAGTTGATCGACCGGCTGGGAACAGCCCGATACATGACGACTCTTGACCTCACAAAAGGGTATTGGCAAATCCCCCTGGCCAAGTCGGCCAAAGAGAAAACCGCATTTGTAACCCCAGACGGGGCGTTCCAATATAAAAGAATGCCGTTCGGGTTACAGAATGCGCCGGCCACATTCCAGCGGAAAATGGACCAGATGCTGAGGCCCCATCGGAAGTATGCTGCGGCTTACCTGGATGACGTAATTGTCCATAGCACAGATTGGGCCTCACATCTGCCAAAAGTGCAAGCAGTCCTGGACTCTGTTCGGGAAGCGGGGTTTACGGCTAACCCCAAGAAGTGTACCATTGGGCAGGAGGAGGCCAAATATCTTGGGTACACCATTGGGAGGGGAGTAATAAAACCCCAACTCAACAAAGTCGAGGCCATCCAGAGTTGGCCACGTCCCAACAGCAAGAAGCAGGTACGAGCCTTTCTGGGAATCGCTGGGTATTATCGGCGATTCATTCCCCACTTTGCTTCTAAGGCTGTGCCCCTAACCAACCTGACGAAGGGGAAAGGGTCGGTCATGATTAAATGGACCCCCGAGGCTGAGGCAGCATTCCAATTATTGAAACAAGCCTTATGTAGCCAGCCAGTGTTGTACTCACCCGACTTCTCTAAAGACTTTGTCGTACAAAGTGATGCGTCAGATGTGGGGTTAGGAGCAGTATTGTCCCAGGTCTGGAACGGGGAAGAGCACCCAGTCATTTACCTCAGCAGGAAGTTGAAGTCCCATGAGGTAAATTACGCCACCGTTGAAAAGGAGTGTTTAGCGGTGAAGTGGGCTCTAGATTCCCTTCGGTACTACCTGCTAGGTAGGCACTTTGACATGGTTACGGATCACGCTCCGTTAAAGTGGATGGCTCAAAACAAGGAAACAAATAGAAGAGTGAATAGGTGGTTCCTGGCCCTCCAGGAATTCAACTTCACAGTAAAGCATCGCCCTGGCGTTCAAATGGGGAATGTGGATGCTTTGTCTCGAGTACATGAATGCCTGATTGCTGGTGTTCCAACCCCGAGGTTAAAACAAGAGGGGGGGTATGTGACAGCAGGAAGGTAAAGTCACCTGGTTGCATCCAGGGGGGTAGATATATTTCGCCCAGATTCAGGCTTTACGCCGACTTATACAACTAGGTGGAGAGTTGTATAAGCCCAGCTGAGGCTAGTGGGCTCATGGATGACTCATACCTCTAGGGAGAGTGTGGGGCGTCGTGCAGACAGGGAGTTGATGAGACCAGCTGAAGCTTGTCAGCTCATTTAGGCCTCTATAAGAACTCCCAGATTCATTAGGTGTTTGCTCATGCCTGGACCCAGACCTGTGTGGACTGTCTAGGGAGAGTGAACCCCTGTGCGGTGAGACAAAGCCTGTGTGGCTATTTGCTTGGACATTTAAAACCAGGGACTTAGGGACTAGGACAGCACTAGGCTGATCCCAGTTGTTAGTTAGGAAACCTGTATGTTTAGTCAGAGGTCAAGTTGACCAGGATTTATTTTATTTATGTTTCTTTTGCTTTGCTGTGTTTTGTCACTGTAAATAGAAAATAAACCGCACCTTTTTGATTTTGAAAACCACAACCTCCGTTTGCTGGGCCTGTTTTTGTGTGGGGAGCCCATCCCGGGGGTCACACACACCCGCTGCCGAGCTAACCCCCTCACACCTGCCAAGCTGCGAATTACGGTTCGCGGCCAGGCCTCCTTCTTTGAGTCCGCTGCGGAGGCGACGGAGTGGCTGGATCGAAATTAACAGGACCTTAGGAGACGCCGGGATGCTGATGTGGGAGACTGAGGCCCTAAAGTACCACAACCGAAGCCGGTTTGTTACCTGCAGGCTAGTCTAGTTTGCCTTTCCCATACCGGGACATTTCACCTGCTTCAATCGTTAGCGATTATTAAGAGCGTTTGGAAGAATACACTTTGCTTACTCTGGCTATTGAGCCACATTGGGGGCTGATTGCCCCACGTGACAAGTTTGACTTTCTGGAGTCCCAGTTCTGGGGACATGTTTTTCCGTGCCCTGTTGGCGCGGGTTTCCGGACAGCCCTGGGTGCTGGGGTTGAATGGGGGTGGTCTGCCCCCTCCCCAAAAGGGTACACTACCCGAGCTCAGGAGAGCAGCTCCGGACTGTTTGATGGTTGCCACCTGCTCACACCGTCACAATGCTTGCTGACCTTTTCTGCTTTGATTTTTCCCCAACAACCGTTGAAGATCTGCCCAATGGTGAGGACGCCTCTCCTATCTGCCCTTAGTGACTGGATGCCCAGAACTCTTATGCCGGAGCCTTTGGCCCCCGGCGATGTTTACTCTTTCCACCCGCCATGGCCACCACCCCGATAGTGACTTGGAATGTTTGTGGGGTTCATGATCCGCTGAAACACACTATGCTTAACACACACTGTTTGAAAAAGTTCCACCCTGCCATCGTGGGTCTCCAGGAGACCCACCTCACGAAGGATACGGTTGGTTGTCTGGGGTTTGCATGGGTGGGCACATCTTACTACTCCACTCACACCTCCTATTCTAGAGGCGTGAGTGTACTGGTACACAGGTCCCTGGCATACCAGGAACTGGATGTGGAGGTGGACTCACTTGGGAGGTATGTTTTTGTGCATTGCAAAGTGTTTAATGTGACGTTAATTTTTGCCTTTGTGTATATACCCCCTCCCTTCTCTAGGGAGGTTCTACAATTACTACTGTCTTACCTAGCTAACAAACCTGATGTTCCCATTATGATTATGGAGGATTTCAATGGATGCCTTGACCCCAGATTGGATAGACATCCACCGGCTCAGCCTCCGCTGGGGGGTAGGGGCACTGTGCTGAGCCGCCTGCTGGCGGAGGTGGGCTGGGTGGATGTGTGGAGGGCCAGATACCCGACTACTAGGCAATTCTCCTGTTTTTCGAAAACTCATGGTTCATTATCTCGCATAGATCTGTGTGTGGGGTCCAGGCAGGTTCTGCACATGGTGCCTAGGATTGAGTACTTCCATAGAGGAGTGTCTGACCACTCCCCGTTGGCTGCCCATTTGGTTACCCGTCCCGCTTCCTCATTGCCCAGGGCACCATGGAAACTAAATGCCTACTGGCTAAAACTTTTTACCTCCCATGACCGGGTGACACGCCAAATTGATCAGTACTTTTTAGACAACCACCTAGGGGAGGATGTGACGGTGGGCTGGGATGTCTTTAAGGCTTGTTTGAGAGGGTCATTCATTGCTGAAATCACGGCCATCAAATACAATTCGTCTGCGCTTTTGGTGCAGGTGGAAGACCAAGTGAAGCGGTTAGAGCTTGCATTCGTGATTGATCCAACTGATTCCGCGAGGGAGGCTTGGATCTCGGCCCAGGACTCCCTGGACCGATTGAGAACCTCCGCTGCGGAAAAAAAGAGGTTCTTTACCAAACAGGCCTTTTATGAGGAGGGGAGAAGACGGGTAGGCTTCTGGCTAGGATTGCCAGGTCTCAGCAGGCCTCTCCGGCAATCAGAGCGATCCGAGATTCCCGGGGACGACTGGTGAACGACCCTGAGCAGATCATAGCGGAATTGGCATCCTTCCATAGTGATCTCTACAGGTCATGCGATGATTATACAGATGAGGACCTGTCACAGTATCTGGGTACGGTGGGGCTTCCGCTTTTGGGCGAGCCGGCTCGCGCGGAGTTGGAGGCCCCGCTCACTTTGGAGGAGATGAGGGAGGCAGTTGCATCTTTCCCCACATGCAAGGCTCCGGGGGATGATGGGATCCCCATGGAAGCCTATGTCCAATATGGAGAGGTGATCTGCCCAGGTTGCTGGCAGTGTTCAACTCCTCCTTTAAATCTGGAGCATTGCCCCCTTCCATGAATAGAGCCAACATTATATTACTACTAAAGGCTGGCAAGGATCCCCTAGACCCCGGTTCGTATAGGCCCATTTCACTGCTACAGAGCGATGTTAAAATCCTAGCTAAGGTATTAGCTATGAGGGTTGTGACAGCAGGAAGGTAAAGTCACCTGGTTGCATCCAGGGGGGTAGATATATTTCGCCCAGATTCAGGCTTTACGCCGACTTATACAACTAGGTGGAGAGTTGTATAAGGCTAGTGGGCTCATGGATGACTCATACCTCTAGGGAGAGTGTGGGGCGTCGTGCAGACAGAGATGAGGAGACCAGCTGAACCTTGTCAGCTCATTTAGGCCTCTATAAGAACTCCCAGCTTCATTAGATGTTAGCTCATGCCTGGACCCAGACCTGTGTGGACTGTCTAGGGAGAGTGAACCCCTGTGCGGTGAGAAAAAGCCTGTGTGGCTATTTGCTTCGACATTTACAACCAGGGACTTAGGGACTAGGACAGCACTAGGCTGATCCCAGTTGTTAGTTAGGAAACCTGTATGTTTAGTCAGAGGTCAACTTGACCAGGATTTATTTTGGTTATGTTTCTTTTGCTTTGCTGTGTTTTGTCACTGTAAATAGAAAATAAACCGCACCTTTTTGATTTTGAAAACCACAACCTCCGTTTGCTGGGCCTGTTTTGTGTGGGGAGCCCATCCCGGGGGTCACACACACCCGCTGCCGAGCTAACCCCCTCACAGTTGGTGGAGAACCAGTGGCAGTTTTTTTAAGCCAGCATGGAGGAGATACTGAAACAGCTGGCTCTAGCAAATGCCAATCAACAGCAGACAAATGCAGGTTTGCAAAGGAGCCTTGCAGCCCAGCAGCAAGCTCATCAACAAGCCCAGCAGCAATCTGAGGCCCGCTTCATAGACCTGTTACAGAAGCAAGAGCAGAGACTACAACAAATGGAAGCAGTAATGCAGCAACGTCCGCAGACCAGTGAGGAAAGCCGTCCCACTAATACCGCGTCCTTTGGGGTGAGTCGTTTATTGACAAAAATGACTGGAGAGGATGATCCAGAGGTATTTTTGACCACATTTGAAAGGACTGCTGAAAGAGAAAAGTGGCCTGAGGAGCAGTGGGCTGGACTGGTGGCTCCTCTGTTAACTGGTGAATCGCAGAAGGCTTACTATGACCTAGAGCCTGACCAAGCAAAAGACTATGTGATGCTAAAAGCTGAAATATTGGCAAGGCTGGGTGTCACCCAGGCTGTCCGGGCTCAGCGTGTGCATAACTGGACTTTCCAGCTTGGAAAACCCCCCAGGTCTCAAATGTATGATCTCATTCACCTGAGCAGAAAGTGGCTACAGCCAGAGACTTTGTCCGCACCAAAGATTGTGGAACGTGTTGTAATGGATCGGTTTTTGAGAGCTCTTCCTACTGCCATCCAAAAGTGGGTAAGCCATGGAGACCCAGAGACGGCCGATGGTCTTGTGGATCATGTGGAGAAATACTTGGCTACAGAGAACCTGACGGCCTCTTCCAGTGACACTCGGACTTTCCACCCTAAGACCAGACCATCCCCAGGGGCGGATAAGAGGATTCCAAGGGGTGAGGGTGGAGAGAGTGAGAGGGTGGGAGCTCTACCCCAAGTTTGGCGATAACAGCCTGGGAAATCAGCGGCTCAAGAGGCGGCAAGAAGGATCGTTTGCTACCGCTGCCGGCAAGCGGGACATATTGCAGCCAATTGCCCGGTTGTGGAGGAACCCATGCAGTGTGACTTTCTGACGGGCAGACGTCAGTCGCTGTGTGCGACAGTCGCATGCACTGCCATTCGAGGAACTGAGAAACATTTATGCAAAATGTGTGTTAATGGTAGAAATGTTGTGGTGTTGCTGGATTCAGGTAGCCTTGTGACCCTGATAAAGGCTGAGTTAGTTAAAACAGAGGTCTCTGGGAATAGCAAGGTAGCTGTTATTTGTGTGCATGGGGACACCCGAGAGTATCCAGTGACTACAGTGTGTTTCGAGACCCCCAAAGGTACCCTCTCTCATCCAGTGGGCTTAGTATCTCAGTTACCGCATGACGCCATTGTGGGAAGGGATTTTCCGAAGTTCTGGGAACTGTGGGATGATCCTGAGCCCCTCACTGGTGCCCCTATGTACCAGGAATGTGATAGCCAGAACTCCCCTGAGAGTGGTGAGGACTCTCCGGAATTTCCCTTATCAGTATTGGCAGGGGAGACTCAAGAAACTGGAGAGGAGCCCACCTCCTCAGACGAAAACCTACCGTCTGTGGAGTTTTCTGATCTTGAGGTTCACAGGGAAAACTTTGCCACAGAACAGTTGAAAGACCCCGCCCTAATAAAGGCACGGGAAAACGTAGTGAAAATAGATGGCGAGTTAGTGAACCCAGATAATACCTGCACTTACCCATACTTCAGCGTAGAGAAGGACCTACTGTATCGGGTGGCAAAAAGGGCAGAAGAAACCGTTGAGCAGCTTGTGGTGCCCAAACCTTACAGGCAGTTGGTGTTGGAGTTGGCCCATGGGCACATTCTTGGAGGTCATCTGGGGACAGAGAAAACCCGAGAGAGGGTATTACAGAGATTCTATTGGCCGGGGGTGATGAAGGACGTAGAAAATTATTGTTCCTCCTGCCCTGTGTGTCAGAGGTTGGCCCCGATGCCACATTTCCGTAGCCCGCTGGTCCCTCTACCCATCATTGAGGTCCCGTTTGAGAGGATCGCCATGGATTTGGTAGGTCCTATAATCAAGTCCGCTAGGGGGCACCAGTACATATTAGTTATAATGGACTATGCCACCCGTTATCCAGAAGCGATCCCTCTCCGAAATACCTCGGCCAAAACCATAGCCAAAGAGCTATCTCTTGTTTTTAGCCGGGTGGGTATTTGTAAAGAACTGCTTACGGACCAAGGTACACCCTTTATGTCCCGGGTTATGAAAGAGCTGTGTAAATTGTTCAAAGTGACGCAATTGCGTACGTCTGTGTATCACCCCCAAACCGATGGGCTGGTTGAAAGATTCAACAAAACCCTAAAACAAATGTTGAAGAAAGTGGTGGATAGAGATGGAAAGGATTGGGACTGTCTACTTCCTTATCTGATGTTTGCTATTAGGGAGGTGCCCCAATCCTCTACGGGATTCTCCCCCTTTGAGTTACTGTATGGGAGACACCCAAGAGGGCTGTTGGATATTGCCAAGGAAACTTGGGAAAGTGAGAGTTCTCCCCACAGGAGTGTGATTGAGCATGTCGCCCTGATGCAAGATCGAATTGCACAGGTAATGCCCATCGTGAAGGAACATTTGGCCCAAGCGCAGTTGGCACAGCAGAGAGTGTACAACCGTGGAGCCAAGACCCGTACCTTTTCCCCGGGGGATAGGATATTGGTACTTGTCCCTACGGTTGAAAGTAAATTCCTTGCCAAATGGCAAGGCCCCTACGAGATAATGGAAAAAGTGAGCGAAGTGAATTACAAGGTCAGACAACCAGGAAGGCGAAAGCCCGAACAGATCTATCACGTTAATCTGTTGAAAGCCTGGAGGGATAGAGAGTCCCTAGTCGCAGACACTTGGTCACCAGCTCAAACTGGTTGCGTGATTCCTGAGGTTGGAATAGCAGCCACCTTGTCACAACCCCAACAACAGGAGGTTAAGGAGTTTGTGCTTCGCAACAAGGAGGTATTCTCTGAGCTGCCAGGACAAACATCGGGGGTAGAGCATGACATCATTACCCCGCCCGGTGAAAGGGTGAAGTTAAAACCCTATCGGATCCCAGAGGCTCGACGGGAGGCAATACGGGAGGAAGTACAGAAAATGCTGAACTTAGGGGTGATAGAGGAGTCCCAAAGTGATTGGTCTAGTCCCATCGTGTTGGTGCCTAAACCGGATGGGAGCTGGCGATTTTGTAACGATTTTCGTCAGTTGAACAAAGTTACAAAATTTGACACCTACCCCATGCCACGTATAGATGAGTTGATCGACCGGCTGGGAACAGCCCGATACATGACGACTCTTGACCTCACAAAAGGGTATTGGCAAATCCCCCTGGCCAAGTCGGCCAAAGAGAAAACCGCATTTGTAACCCCAGACGGGGCGTTCCAATATAAAAGAATGCCGTTCGGGTTACAGAATGCGCCGGCCACATTCCAGCGGAAAATGGACCAGATGCTGAGGCCCCATCGGAAGTATGCTGCGGCTTACCTGGATGACGTAATTGTCCATAGCACAGATTGGGCCTCACATCTGCCAAAAGTGCAAGCAGTCCTGGACTCTGTTCGGGAAGCGGGGTTTACGGCTAACCCCAAGAAGTGTACCATTGGGCAGGAGGAGGCCAAATATCTTGGGTACACCATTGGGAGGGGGGTAATAAAACCCCAACTCAACAAAGTCGAGGCCATCCAGAGTTGGCCACGTCCCAACAGCAAGAAGCAGGTACGAGCCTTTCTGGGAATCGCTGGGTATTATCGGCGATTCATTCCCCACTTTGCTTCTAAGGCTGTGCCCCTAACCAACCTGACGAAGGGGAAAGGGTCGGTCATGATTAAATGGACCCCCGAGGCTGAGGCAGCATTCCAATTATTGAAACAAGCCTTATGTAGCCAGCCAGTGTTGTACTCACCCGACTTCTCTAAAGACTTTGTCGTACAAAGTGATGCGTCAGATGTGGGGTTAGGAGCAGTATTGTCCCAGGTCTGGAACGGGGAAGAGCACCCAGTCATTTACCTCAGCAGGAAGTTGAAGTCCCATGAGGTAAATTACGCCACCGTTGAAAAGGAGTGTTTAGCGGTGAAGTGGGCTCTAGATTCCCTTCGGTACTACCTGCTAGGTAGGCACTTTGACATGGTTACGGATCACGCTCCGTTAAAGTGGATGGCTCAAAACAAGGAAACAAATAGAAGAGTGAATAGGTGGTTCCTGGCCCTCCAGGAATTCAACTTCACAGTAAAGCATCGCCCTGGCGTTCAAATGGGGAATGTGGATGCTTTGTCTCGAGTACATGAATGCCTGATTGCTGGTGTTCCAACCCCGAGGTTAAAACAAGAGGGGGGGGTATGTGACAGCAGGAAGGTAAAGTCACCTGGTTGCATCCAGGGGGGTAGATATATTTCGCCCAGATTCAGGCTTTACGCCGACTTATACAACTAGGTGGAGAGTTGTATAAGGCTAGTGGGCTCATGGATGACTCATACCTCTAGGGAGAGTGTGGGGCGTCGTGCAGACAGAGATGAGGAGACCAGCTGTACCTTGTCAGCTCATTTAGGCCTCTATAAGAACTCCCAGCTTCATTAGATGTTAGCTCATGCCTGGAACCAGACCTGTGTGGACTGTCTAGGGAGAGTGAACCCCTGTGCGGTGAGAAAAAGCCTGTGTGGCTATTTGCTTCGACATTTACAACCAGGGACTTAGGGACTAGGACAGCACTAGGCTGATCCCAGTTGTTAGTTAGGAAACCTGTATGTTTAGTCAGAGGTCAACTTGACCAGGATTTATTTTGGTTATGTTTCTTTTGCTTTGCTGTGTTTTGTCACTGTAAATAGAAAATAAACCGCACCTTTTTGATTTTGAAAACCACAACCTCCGTTTGCTGGGCCTGTTTTGTGTGGGGAGCCCATCCCGGGGGTCACACACACCCGCTGCCGAGCTAACCCCCTCACAGGGTCAACAAAATTATCTTGTCTATCATTCATCCAGATCAGGCAGGGTTCATGCCCCGAAGCTCCACCGCAACTAACCTTAGGCGATTATACTTGAACATGCAGACCCCCTCGGATTCCGTCGGCCACAGGGCGCTGTTGTCTCTTGACGCCAATAAGGCATTCGACAGTGTCGGCTGGTGGTATCTGTGGGCTGTACTGGCCAAGTTCGGGTTCGGTCCCTGGTTCCTGAGGTGGGTAGGATTGTTGTACGGCTCGCCACAGGCGGCCATACGTATGTCTGACAGGATGTCCCATGCCTTTGCGCTGGGCAGGGGGACTAGGCAGGGATGTCCTCTGTCCCCCCTGCTCTTAGCTCTGGCCATAGAGCCCCTGGCGGCTCTGGTGCGTAGCTCCCCGGTGGTCAGGGGCTTCCGTTATGGCGACTTACATGAGAAAATTATGTTGTACGCTGATGACATGCTCCTCTTTTTGGAAGATGTGGATGACTCATTGGCTCAGGTTATGTCCCTTATCACAGAGTTTGGCCGTTTTTCGGGCCTCACAATTAACTGGTCCATGTCTGCCCTGATGTTCTTGGATGAGGCCCCCGCGATTGGCGTGGGGCCTTCATGCTCGGTCCCCATAGTCTCCTCATTTAAGTACCTGGGTGTATTCATCTCCCCTGCGATCACAGATTTCTGCCAGTTGAACATTTACCCACTATTAACTAGATTCAGGGACAAAATACAGGTATGGAATAGGCTGCAGATGTCCCTGGCCGGCAAGACAAATCTCATTAAAATGATTTTAATGCCCCAATTGCTATACTTGCTACACAATGCTCTTGTGGTCATCGCGCTCAAAATCTTCAGGGTTGTCAACTCCCTCTTTAGATTACTATTGTGGCATACTAAACCCCCCCGGATTAAACTGGAACAATTACAGCGCCCTCCCCAACCCTTGGATATACTATCTGGCAGTGCAACTGCAGCACCTGATAGGTGCCATGGTTCCGACTTCTGGGGGCTCCTCGGCCAGGCTCATGTTGCTTGGCTCGGGAGCTAACGCGGTGCCTGAGGGGCTGAAGGCCCAACAGTTTCAGAAATCTATCAAGAAAATGCCCACTTATTCGCTCCTTCAGAAGGTGTGGAATAAGGCCAAACAACTTCAGAACATCACGGGATTTACTACATATAGCCCGTTATGGGGGAATGGCTCGTATACTGAATTGGCCAAACTTCGGCATGTTCTGAAGTGGCGGTCATTAGGTATAACCCACATGAAGCAAGTGTTCCATAATGGGGCCTTACTTCCCTTTCAAGAACTTCAATCGAGATATGCGCTCCCTTCTAATATGCTGTTTTATTATTTGCAATTGCGACATGCTGTTGGAGCTCAGGGAGATGCGGTGGAGTGGGTTCAGTCCCCCACCCCTGTCTTCCACATGCTGCAAGATGCTTCTGAGACTAAGGGCATCATCTCCCAGTGCTATAACATGCTGTTGTCCTCTTTTCTAGAGGGACACCCCATGAAGGCGGTGAGCCAGTGGGAGGCTGATGTTGGTCCTATCGAGGGGGAGCTCTGGGAGGAGGCGATGCAAGTGGTTAACGCCTGTTCGCTTAATGTGGCACAAAAGGTCTCCCAACTATATATACTACTGAGAGTACATTATACCCCGGTGAAACTCTTCAAGATGGGAAAATTACCCGACCCGCTGTGTGGTAGATGCAGGGCGGCACCTGGTGACCTGATTCACCTCCTCTGGCATTGCCCCAAACTCCATAGATATTGGACGGAGGTACTGGATACACTTAATTTGGTGTTCCAGGCCAACGTTTCTGCTAACCCCGTAAGTTGTCTGCTAGGAGTACTGGAGGGGGTGATACCGGAGGAGGTGACCCATATGGCAGTTACTAGGGCATTGTTCCAGGCGAGAAAAACCATCCTATTACTGTGGAAGTCCACGGAGCCGCCTACGGCCAAACTGTGGATACAACAGATGGGTAAAATGCTATTGATGGAAAAATACATATACCAGCACAGGGGCAATGCAGTAAAGTTTGATAGGCTCTGGGATGCTTGGCTTGCAGTACCGGGTTTAAGCCCCATGGAATTAGTAAAGACGAGGTTGTTGGGAGGGGTGTAGCTTGCTAATATTTTAACTGTGGCTGGGCGGTGACAGGCAGGTGGGTTGTACGCTATTCAATTTATGTTGCTAGAAAATTGGATAAGGTTGTTTAATGTATGTGATTTTTGCTGTGATCAAGGAATGTTAAAGATCTATCTTGCTACTTGTACAGAATGTAACCTGCTGCATGTCTTTGTACCCCATTTGTGTATGCGAGCAATAAAAACCTTTTTGATAAAAAAAAAAAAAGATGCAGAGGTAGGATGTTGAGTTGTAGAAGTCACCTCCTGAACCACAATCTACCTCAAAACAAGGCCTGCATTTGCTGCTGTAGCGATAGGTTCCCTTGCTGCTATCCCTCTAAGGAGTCCCGCTGGGCTAGAGTTAGCTGCTGTTTCTGCTGGGCAATTAAGCTGTTTGCTTCTAGCTGGTTAGTAATTACCAATAGGAGCTGTTTTACAAGCTCCAATATTTTGCTTAACAATAGGTGTCTGTCTCTTAAAAGATCAGTACCTGACTAAAGGTTCTCCCCAATAGGTTCCTCAACACATGAACTTTAATGGTATCCCAGTCTTAGTCCGTAGGGTTCAATATTGAGTTGGACCACCCTTTGCAGCTATAACATCTTCAACTCTTCTGGGAAGGCTGTCCACAAGGTTTAGGAGTGTGTCTATGGGAATCTTTGACCATTCTTCCAGAAGCGCATTTGTGAAGTCGGGCACTGATATTGGACGAGAAGGCCTGGCTCGCAGTCTCTGCTCTAATTTATAATTTAGCTAGTATTAGACACTACATGTCCCAGGGTGCCTATGGAGAGCAGGCAGAGCAAGGTGGAGGAGAGAGAGCCCAGGTGGAGAGAGAGAAACACACATGGAGAAACAGTGACTGTAGACACATGTTGTGGAGTCTGCTGCAGATTGAGAATAGAAGCAGAAAGGATCTCTGGCTGGCTGCTCCCAGAGAGAAAGGTCACTGAACACCGGCATAGGGCTAAAGGCTGCACACCTGCCTGTTTGAACTGAACTGCTATAGGAAGACTAGCCTTCCAACCTGTTTTTTGTTGTGTTGCAACAGGACCCAGAGAGGAGAAACAGTGAGAACTGGGACCCATGTTGACCCATTCTGCAGTGTGAGAACTGGAGTGCTGCCATCATTGCCTGAGAGTGCTGGCTGCCAGAACCCTGAGTAAAACTGCCACGCTGTGCTCAGAGGCTGCGTCGTTGCATTGTGACAAAAATTGCACCATTAAAAGTTCAGTAAAACCTTGGATTGCGAGCATAATTCGTTCCGGAAACATGCTTGTAATCCAAAGCACTTGTATATCAAAGCAAGTTTCCCCATAAGAAATAATGGGAACTCAAATGATTCGTTCCACAACCATTTATTCATAATTCCTTCAGTTTACAGTCCATATAAAAAGATTATAGCAATGTGATAGGTTGTGTAACCATAAAATGTCCATCCACAAATGGAAGCCTCCACAAGGGGATTCAAAATCCAGCAGGAGCTAGAGAGTATAAAAAGAGAAGAGAGGCGCCTCTTAGTGTAGCAATATGGTTACATTTAATGAACGTACAACATTTAGCAACTCACATGGTTGATGATTTAAAGAGGCACATCTAAGTATGCAGGCACCTGGGGTAAAGCTGTCCACATAGACCATCCTCCACACCGCCGGCTCTCACCGTTGTCAGTCTGCAATCGTAACCGGGAAGACTACCCTGCAGTAGAGCGATCTGAAAGTGAGTATTTAACCGCTCGTGGAGCATGGAAGAAATGGCGGTGCGGGGGACGGTCTATGTGGACAGCTTTACCCCGGATGGATGCCTGCATACTTGGATGTGCCTGTTTTAATCATCAACCATGTGAGTTGCTAAATGTTGTACCTTCATTAAATGTAACCAAATTGCTAAACTTAGAGGTGGCTCTGTTCTGTTTTTAATACTCAGTTGTTACACTACTTGCATATCAAGACATCGCTTGTATAGCAAGTGTAGCGACCTCACCCCTCTCACCCCTTCTTCTTCTCGGCTTGTTGTCTTGTCTAGGGGGGAGTATGGGAGGAGGGATAAGATACACCACGGCCCATGTCCTCTTTTGGCTAGAGGTGAAGGCCAGAACCTATTTTACCATCGGGTCGTGTGCATAACCCAGAGCCAAGTCTTTTCTGTAAATGACCCCCTCTGCTCCCAGTAACTGGAGTTCCACACCACTGAAAAGGTCCAACTCGTATTTATTCTCCAATAGCAATAAATCGTCATTTAGCACAGACAGGTTGTAACCCAAAGAACAGTTCAGTATAGGTGGAGAGTAGGTCGAGGCACAATCTCTAGCTACAACTAACCATTGTGGTGTCACCAACGGTTATGGCGCACAGCCGCTGCCACCGACTGTGTAGAACAGAAAGTGAATTACCTTCGCTAAGCGCAGCCACTGTCAGAGGGAAGACATCTGTCCAAGAGAGTTACCAGAGGCCCCTCCGTCACTGGCGAATGCTGCACCGGACTATCCGGAGAAGTTCTGCTCACTGGCCTCCGCGTCTCAGACTTGGGCACCCAAGGCTTTAGGGCCCCCTCGGATTCCTCCACCCTTGCGGGACCCAGTCGAAGGTACTGGGCCCCAGGCCTCCTCAATAGTACCTCACCCCAGGCTAAAGGTGCCTGGAATGGACTCCATCTCCCGCTCCAGCCAGGTCAAGGGCACCTGGGCCTGGAACTCCGGAGCGCCGGCACCCAGGCTGAAGGTGCCTGGGTGCGACTCTGACCTCCGACTCTGAACCCCATGCTCAGGGCGTCCGCCCCCTTTTATCTCCTCTCCCCAGCATCACGGCAGGTTCCCCGCCCTGCTGTACAACCGCCGGAAGAGGACAAAAAGGGCACAGTACTGCAGTGAGGGTTCAACCCCGGCCCAGTGCGACAGCGCCACCCACAGGCTAAAGGGAACTCCACACCACCGGAGTCCTCCATGAACAACAAATGGTCCCAAATTCCCTAACAATCAGTGCATATGGGTTACACTACCACCCAGACGCCTCCCCTAAATTCTAATACCCGCTACACTCTCCCCCTGGTGATTTGACACTGTCCCCAGTGTCTGGTGCAAACCCATGTCTCCCAAAGAGTGGTAACATAAGTTCAACCCAGAGACCAAAATACACATAGAACCAAACCCTACAACTTAACCATGAATTGTGCCAGGACCTAAAATTGGAAAGGGAAACAGGAATATAAAACAATAAACTTTTTTTTTCAAAAATAATTCAGGCATTTTACACACTGACATTCCCCCCTTTCTGCTATATAAGGACCACCCCATTCTCAGGAGCCTTGATAGATGAGTCTCCTGCAGAGGGGAAAAACAGAAAAGCACACCCTATCACAATGTGTGTTCCCTTTGGAATGAATGGGTCTATCCGAAAAGAAACCCACTCACTCCAATGAGTATGGTGCAAGTGTGGAAAAAAAAAAACAATTGTTGCGCAACACTGCCACCTGGTGACAGTGCCACGGTAAAAACACTTGGTCAAAAATCCAGATGAAACTTTACTTCTCTGTGCTGTGGCCCTATGCTGACTATACCCCAAAGTCACTGTAATATTTTGCGGTGAGAGGAGAAGGAGTGAGAACAAACAACTGTAACAGCTCCCATTTCTCCAAAAAGTTAAACACCCAAAAACTAGGGCACAGTCCCTGGGTTCCGGCACAGGCACTCCGGAAAGTCCAGCAATGAAAAAAAACAAAAAGGAGTCTTTTCCTCCTAGAGATAGAACTTTGGGTGCGGCAGGAACAGAGGCTTTAAGTGCTTGTCAAAGGTCTCCACATTATATTCTACATTCTCTCCGTCCTTGCGACAGATAAGCACCCTGTCCGCATGGATGTGCTGACCCAACATCCACTCTGCCTTACAGTCTCTGAATTTCCTGGAAACTGTAGGTGAACACGAGAGGTATCTGCGAGCGTGAGGTACCCTAAGTTTTGTCCAGACAAACTCATCGTACCACCGCTGCCGCAAGACCTCCACCTCATAGAGCAAGTCTTGGGGTGAATACGGGTATTCCCACCTATATTCACAGGCAACCTTCTGGCAAAAGAGTCACTGTAGCCGAGCCAAAGGTGGCATTGTGGCACGATCTCCTTCTCCAGGCAGGACGATGGATTCAGGGTGACGAGGTACTTTCACTACCTCCATAGACTTGGGCTTAGGAGCCCGCAGTGATTTGTGTTGCACTCCCGCAACAGGAGCCGGTGAAACATCAGATGATTCAGGGGGTGGAAAGGCAGACAGGGGACCAGATTCCTCCTCAGGCTCCTGGGCCTCCACCCAGGGTGTACTATCCCCAATGGACATGGGTGGGTCCCTTGTTGCACGGGACGAGGGTAGCGGCATCTTGTCCCAACCTTTCCGGTGAAAAAGCTCATCTATTTCCCCATCATCACCAGCGTCAGATAATGACTCTAGGTTGGAGGTGTCATAAAACTCCGCGGGCAGGTAATTCCCAGTAGACACGGAATCACTCCCCTGAACGGCCCCCACCGACTGTGGGCTGCCAACACCTCCAACCACACACACAGTCCCAACTCCTGGCTCACCTGGGCCTTTAGTAGAACAGAGATGTCCGGGGCTCTTCCCTCTGGATCCATCCAGGCCAGGCAAGCAACGGGGTGAAGCTCTTCCACGTCCATAGGATGCCTTCACCAGGCCAACTTTCCTCTTCAACGGTGGGAGCAGGGAGCTTGTGGTGGCCAAGTCAGCATCCTCGGATTTATTTTTCTCAGTCTCCTCTGGGGCCTTCTCCTTGCCCCGGTCAGTGCGCGCAGGAATGTCCACATAGGCTTTGATCTCTCCCTCCGGAGTGGCAGTACCTGTGAGGCAGTTGAGGTGGAAGGCGCAAGGCCTTTCTGTGGATGGCTCCACCTCAAAAAGGAATTCCTTGCAGGCCTCAAATCACCTGAACGGCTTCAAGTGGACCACCAGTCCCGAACAGCCGGGACAGATCACACCAAGGGCCTCTATGTCTCTGCATGTGTACAGAGCCAAACGTCCTCGGGGCCTTAGTCTTATTCCTGTGTCCATGATCGGAGCAGCAAAATAAGTCATTTTCGTGGTAGAAGGAACAGGAATCCACGGTGTACTTGAGGTCATCCTGACTGTCTGCTGCTCCATTGCGCACTGACCAATTCGCGCCGGAATCTCCACATGTGTCCTTCCACATGGCCAGACTCCTCCCATACTCTGCACTTGTTCGCGGGCTTTCTCTTCTCCCCGCCCACGAACTACGCAGCTATGGTGTGCCTTGTGGCGCGCTGGCCAATATGGCCGACCTACTCGGAACTCCTCCGGGCAGCAAAGTTCAAATTCAGACATTCTCAGCTCCATATATATAACACACATCCCGGACGAGCCCCCACATGTAGCGACCTCAACCCTCTCACCCCTTCTTCTTCTCGGCTTGTTGTCTTGTCTAGGGGGGAGTATGGGAGGAGGGATAAGATACACCACGGCCCATGTCCTCTTTTGGCTAGAGGTGAAGGCCAGAACCTATTTTACCATTGGGTCGTGTGCATAACCCAGAGCCAAGTCTTTTCTGTAAATGACCCCCTCTGCTCCCATTAACTGGAGTTCCACACCACTGAAAAGGTCCAAGTCGTATTTATTCTCCAATAGCAATAAATCGTCATTTAGCACAGACAGGTTGTAACCCAAAGAACAGTTCAGTGTAGGTGGAGAGTAGGTCGAGGCACAATCTCTAGATAGAACTAACCATTGTGGTGTCACCAACGGTTATGGCGCACAGCTGCTGCCACCGACTGTGTAGAACAGAAAGTGAATTACCTTTGCTAAGCGCAGCCCCTGTCAGAGGGAAGACATCCGTCCAAGAGAGTTACCAGAGGCCCATCCGTCACCGGCGAATGCTGCACCGGACTATCCGGAGAAGTTCTGCTCACTGGCCTCCTCATCTCAGACTCGGGCACCCAAGGCTTTATGGCCCCCTCGGATTCCTCCACCCTTGCAGGACCCAGTCAAAGGTACTGGGGCCCCAGGCCTCCTCAATAGTACCTCACCCTAGGCTAAAGGTGCCTGGAATGGACTCCATCTCCCGCTCCGGCCAGGTCAAGGGCACCTGGGCCCGGAACTCCGGAGTGCTGGCACCCAGGCTGAAGGTGCCTGGGCGCGACTCTGACCTCCGACTCTGAACCCCGTGCTCAGGGCGTCCACCCCCTTTTATCTCCTCTCCCCAGCGTCACGGCATGTTCCCCGTCCCGCTGTACAACCGCCGGAAGAGGACAAAAAGGGCACAGTACTGCAGTGAGGGTTCAACCCCGGCCCAGTGCGACAGCGCCACCCACAGGCCGAAGGGAACCCCACACCACCAGAGTCCTCCACGAACAACAAATAGTCCCAAATTCCCTAACAATCTGTGCATCTGGGTTACACTACCATCCAGATGCCTCCCCTAAATTCAAATACCCGCTACACAAGTAAAAATGTATTTAAAAATGTTGCTTGTCTTGCAAAACGCTCTCAAACCAAGTTACTCTCAAACCAAGGTTTTACTGTACTGTACTATAGCTTCTCCGAATGTAAAACAATTTCAGAATGGAAGAGTCTATCCTGTCATTCATCCACCGGTCGTCTATTCATAGATCATGTTTCATTCATAGAAGCTCTGACCGCTATGGATGGAGGAGGTGGGCATTGTTGACATTCTTGATGAGTGGCTTTGACAGGTCCCCCAGGTCTATTAACCCCACGGCACTGGAAGATTACGGTGGCGGTGGGGGTGCAGGGTATTGAAGGACGGAAGATTACAGTGAATTCCGCAGCCATCAACACAAGGGACACATCCCATTGACTGTAAGCATGTACCTTGTGCTGACTTTTTGTTTTAAAAAACTTTTTTTGACTAAACTTTAGAATTTAAGAGTATAGTCTATTATATTTTTCTGTCTCTTTCACTCTGTCTTACAAAAAAAAAGATTGAAAGATCATGAGCGATACCCAATGATTGCCTTTAATTGTATTTAATGGCAGCTGTAACTGTGTATTTGGTATGCTTGCTATAGTCAAGTAATCCCACATTTTTCCTTCTGTCAAGAAATATGAATATATTTTTTTACCTGATTTTAGTCAGCTGGCAGTCAATGTTCTGACAGTTGGCAGAGATGTCTTCTAGACATGTATAAAACTCAGTGGTATAAACCATGGACTGACTTTTACAACAAATGTCATAAATTACTTTTTTTAGACAAATTGTTTTTGTGATTCATATTCTGGAAAGTGATTTCACACAGTGCGCAGTTATGAGTGTTGCTCTTGGACAGAGGTAATTCTGGAACTTCAGCCGTGATAATGATAGCCTTAAGCTTGAACAAAAGGGAAGAAAACATATTGCTCATACTAGGCATGATTTACCTTTTACCAAAATTGCAAGTGTCAGGCGTTTAAGCATACCTGTAGTGAATTCAAAGATGTTATATTGCCTCCTGGACACTATAGTACTTCACTGTGCAAGGGATGCTGCTTACATTTTTTTTTCTAGTGTGCCCCAGGAGCCCCAAAACCTGGAGGGCTCTTTGGTGGAAATTCCAACTGAATCTCAGAATATTGAGCTCTCCTTATTGGCCGCTAAATTTGATGGCTAGCCTTAATGTCCAATAGAGAAGTGCAAGGGCAGGAGGAGGCAGAATAGAGCTTGAAATTCCAAGCTCTGGTCAAAATTTGTACAATAGAGTGTCACAGTTATTAAAGGGGCTGTAAAGGTTCATTAAAAAAATAAAAATAACAAACATGTCATACTTACCTCCTCTGTGCAAGGGTTTTGCACAGAGCGGCCCCAATCCTCCACTTTTGGGGTCCCTCCTCTTCTGGAGTGCCTCCACCGAGGGGGCACTGGTGCGGTCATGCTCCCGAGTCTTGCTGTTGCGTACATTTACACAGACAGCAGGACTTGGTCCCACCCCCAGCTGGATTTGATTGACAGCAGCAGGAGCCAATGGCTTCTGCTGCTATCAATCTATCGAATGAGGACCCGAGACAGCGGCTGGAGCTGCTGTGCTCGTCCCCATCGCTGTAAAGACCGGGTTCAGGTAAGAAAAAGGGGGGGGTAGAATGCATTAAGGTGAAAAACCTGGAGGGTTTACAACCCCTTTAAGGTTCCTGCAGAGCTCTGGAAATTGAATCATTATGCTAGTAACAGGGGGTTACACTTGCCAAATGTTTGCTTTAGAGAAGCGACAGTGTTGACAGGGGAATCAGCAATTGTCTTCTCCCGGCGGGTGGGGGAAGCCATCCCTGCCACAAGAAGACCGTGATTATTGCTATAGCAGCCGCTAGTGATAACCGCAAGAGAATTGGCAGACTGGTTGTACCCAAGTTGATTGATCAATCAACTTTCTACATTCAGCCTGCCCATTAACGGTTCAAATCTCGGCTGGTTCCTGCTGAACTGCCTGAGATTCAAACTGTGTATGGCCGGCCTTAGACTTTAAGGGGGCCCTACTGTAGCCAGTGGGGTTAGAAAATGCCTCTGTGTCAGTGGGAGTAAACAATGCCTCAGGCTTGGTGGTCAATGGGAGTAAGGAAAATTACATAGCACCTGTGGTCAGTAGGAGTAGGAATACTACCCCATCATTGGTATTAGTGGGAGCAATAATGCCCTATTGGTGTCAGTGGAATAAATAGTGCCCCATCATTGGTGTCAGTGGGAAGAATAGTGCCCCATTGTTTGTGTCAGTGTGAGCAATAGTGCCCCATTGTTGCTGTCAGTTGGAGGAATAATGGCCCATTGTCAGTGTCCGTGTTAGGAATTATGCCCCACAATTGGGTGCCAGTGGAAAGAATGGTACCTCATCATTGGTGTCACTGGGAGGAACAGTGCCTTGCATCAGTGGAAGGAATAGTGCCCCAAGGTCACGATAAAGGAAAGCGAAGGGCCGTATCCTTCTCGAGGGTTACATTTTGTAGACCACTGCTTTAGAGTAACTTTACTCTCTTTTAGAAACCTTTTAGGGAAGTGAACCGGGGTTTGATTCCTCACTGGATGCTCACTGTTGCATGTGATTATGACCCAAGAAGATCTCTTCAACTGGAGCTCTGTGGTGACCTGAACTTCCTGTTTATCCTTTCTGTAGCTCAATGTCCATTATTTTCCATTGTCATTTACTTGGTCACAACATTGTGGTCCTGTTTCTCAGTTTTTATTGATATAATTCTAAACCAAGGTGCTTACCTGAGATTTATCAGACAAGTAGATGTCTGTGAGTAGTTTCAGTGAACCTGGGGCCATCTAAACCGAAAATGCAGCTTACAGTATTATCCAAGGTGCATCACCGACTGGGTAAAAGGCATGGAATAAATTATATCCATTGATCTATTATGCAGCCATTAGTGGGTCTTCTATCAAGTTTTGATGCCATGTCAAGTCATGTTCTTTGCCAATACCAGACAAAGTAAGACACTCTCATTATAACAGGCACAAAAACATCCTGTATTATGCTTCCATATTCTCCCCTACCAAACTGATCTACTATCAGACTCTGAAAAAGACTCAGTACTTCTGGGTATGGGTTGTAGCGCTACCCCCATAGGAGCCGCTGGTGAATAGGAATCCCCCACCCTGCACAGCCAGGCACACCTAATTTCCACAGCACACTTGAGTCTGGAAACAGTCCAGATATTATGGGATGCCCACTTGACCCATCAGCAAAAGAAACTCTTCAGGGACACAACTATGTACAGTCTATATATATATATATATATATATATATATATACACTCCTCTTCTGCCTCCTGCACAAATCTATCTTGCAGAAATCTCTGGCCCAGCTGGAACACTGTTTAGGTGGGATCTGACAGGGCACCCTGTCAGATCCAGCAAAAGCCCATTACAGGCAGGGACCACGGGCCCCTTTGGTGTGTAGAAAAGTCCCAGTGTCCAGATACCTTCCTTGTGGCTACTGATCCCAGCACCACCTCTTCAGGCACTGGCAGCCCACCTGGCTGCAGCTGCCCCTTTCACTAGGCTTCCTAATCTTCCACAGTCCTCCCAGACTGACTCTACAACCATCTTAGACTGCCACTCCTCAGGCTGTCTCTCAGTCCTCCCAGACTGTCTCACTCACTAGCCATCTGACTAGCCACCTGACTGGAGCTCTCCTGGATGTGCTCGCTGGCTCCTGCTGTCCTCACAGTTGCTGCCGTGCCACTGGACAGGACTCCTTCTTGTGTCGTGAGAGGATTCCTCCTGCACCCGAGACCCAGGCCTGAGGTCACCCCCCAGACAAGGGGGCTACCCTCAAGGGCCTCCTCAGCACTCCATCTCCAGCTTCCACCCGAACTTCACACTACCCCTTCTGGCCTCCCCCTGCCAGACCATTAGGCTGGGGATTGGTTGAGACCCTCGCCAATATTCTAGGCAGCTCCTCCTTACCTCCCTCCCATTCTTTTGGAAGTTTCTACAAAGTTCCAGCAAGTAGGGGGGGCATCAGAGATGCTGCCTGATGAGTCATTCCAGCCTCCCTGGGTCACTCACCCTGACCCAGATTCAAACACACATGCTTGGCTGCCAGCAAGCCAAGCCAAACAATTTACCTACACTACAGCAAAAACCCTAGCACACTAAGCTAAAGGGTGCTACAGGGGTAACACATGACAGCCATTCCCCTATTTCACTGCCTCTCATATTACAACATTCAAAACGAATGTGACCAATTTCCAGGCTCATGAGGGCAGGGGAAATGTGCTCAGTCATTTGTGTAAGTTTGACTAATTTTTTGTGTGTTATCAACACTTTTTCTTTACATTTTAAGTTTATTACTAACACAATATATTCGAAAAATCATTCTTACAGCAGAAGTAAAACGAAATAAAAAATTGCTAGCAGGTAGCATTTTTTGGTAGATGAGAGTTTATTTTTTCTCTGTGTACACTGCCTGTGATGCATGCCCAATGAAGTGTACAGTGCATTTTTGAGAGCCGGTTGCTGGGATCATGTAACTCAAATGCACATTGCTGCTGGATGGCCAAAGAGAGAAGACACCAGATGTGTAAGTGGTCCAATAAATAGCCGTGGTGGCGGATAAGGGGGAGTGTGGATTCTGCATCACAGGAGTAAGCCAAACTCCAGAGGCATTCAACAGCTTTAGTTCTACTTTAAGGAGAACAAAAGCGTTGGAAGGCAGTTGGTATTATCCAACCAACATTATGTAAGACCCTTAAACTTGCACACTAACTTGCTAGGTCTTTATGACTATGGATAAAGTAGAAGAAAATCACAGGCAGAAAAGTTCCAGTGACATTTTGTCTGATTCAATCGATCTTTGCCTGGGCCATCCACTGGTACCCTGGACATGACCTGATAGCCAAATCTGGACAAATGTGGCCAGATGGGGGGGTTTGCTCAGCTCAAGGTCTGTGAGCAACTTAACATACTGTAAGGAACAATGTAAACAGGGTAGCTCAACAGTAAATGTACCGTATGTATTTTGTAGCAGGTTTTCAACTTTCAGTTGGAAAAACAATTAATTTAATGGACAGTTTTGTTCTTCAGTGTCTAAACTTGCTAATCAACTGTTCTCCATGCTCAGAGCTGTATGGACTTTTTCAGATACAAAGCAATTCTGGCCTTGAAAACACACTATTGTTCCTGTTTAAAGTGGGACAAGGCAATGTTGATCCAAAATCAGGACAATTTATGATTTTAAAACAAAAAATTCAAACCTAGCACCAAGAACGTGACTACATACAGTGCAACAGTAGAATAAGGAAGTTAAGGAAACAAATTGTAACCTTGCCCTTCAAGATAAAAACAAGATTTCAGTCTTGTTGAGATAATGGTTTTTCCATATCCTTAATAAAGTAAAGCTCCTTCAGAGGCCTTGTCTTCCCACTCCAAGGGAACCTTGACATCAAGTTACAGTGGGTTTAATGAGCTTGGTACAGAGAAATAGCAATTAGCAATAAACCTTTGCTCAGGCTTGATATAGATCCCTTAACAGAGTGTCGATTGATGTACTCTCACTAGCTCGGCCTGCATTTTAGCAGAGAGGATATGGTCCACTGTTTAATTCATTTTTCAGATGTATTCATCTGGGAGAGCCAGCAACAACACCGCTGACAAAACCCAGGAAAAATAGACTGCTGTGAATTTAATAACAATTGCAAGCGCTAATGATCTAAGCATATGTGACAAAAAAGCTATTTCTAAACCTGTCAGAGATAATGAACCCTTGGGTCATTGGGTACATTTGTGCCATGTATTTTTCTGTAGCTGGGGAGTTATAAACTGCAGCATTGGGCATTTTGATGGACAGTTTGTAGTCATAATTGTGTAATTGTACAATATACCTATCAATCACGCATAAACATTGTTATATGTGAAGGTTTAAGGAAGAAAAGTTTGGATCAGACTAAGATAAACACAAGGTGTGCTTCACAACTACTTCCATAACCCCAGCCCAGAGATCTTCTGGTACAAAATTGTGGCATCTGCAAAATTAAGGTAACCACTCTGTGACAGGGACACAGTTTAAAGGATGCTTTTACATAAATACACATGCTTTTTCCTATTTTCTTATTTTTTTCTATGCTGGCCAACAAAACTTATTTTATTCCTTTCTTCAGTCCATCTTTTTCCTTGCATTAAAAGAGAAGCGTGGCCAAAGTATTTTTGGCCATGCTCCTCTTGTGGGTCACAGGAGTACATTTACATTTTTTCTCCTGTGACCCAGAGTCAGCTTATAGCGGTCTATTTCATACTATCAGATGACGGGGCAGAGCCAACAACTGGTTCCACCTTTTAGCTCATGGCTGAGAGCCAGAGTCATCTGTCCCTGCCCTCTTCCCTAGTCTCGGGGTCCAATGAACACTGGAGGAGCACAATTAAAGAGGAGCACAGTTAAAACTTTGCCCATATATGTACCTTTTCTTCTCAGAATCTAGGACTCCTTAGTCAAGACATACAAGGTATCCTCTTATGTACACCCCATGACCCCAATACTGGGAAACCCTGCCTTCCCACTAGGTGTAGCTTACCCTTCCCTACATATATGGGCATCTTCTAAGCCAGCGTTTCTCAAACTTTTTTCAGTTAAGGCACACTTTAAATTATGGACAATCTCGAGGCACCCTCCAAAATTATGGACAGTCTTGAGGTACCCCATTCTAAAATGTAAAAACTATTCTGACAGTTTACCTAATGCAGCAACATCAATACACGTAGGACACCCAACGTTAAATGTGATTTATTCTTCCAAAGCAAATACACATTTGCAAACTGGTATTGACTAGTATTCCAATGTTTCTCTTCTCTTTCAGTTTTTCTCCATCACTTAGCTAATGAGACCCCAAAGCTAATGGAGAAAGGCAAGGGAGGGTAAAAAAAGGATGATATGCAGGCAACTGACATCCTCTTTATCAACTGATGATGCCATTGGTCGTTAGGAGGTTGGCATCTAGGAGGTTCTAACAGTGTACAATGAAAACCTGTGGCTATGTGTCACCAAAAGGCAGCTTTTATCCATGCACTGGCTTGTGTATATATATATTGTGAGGGGGTTAACTCGGCAGCGGGTGTGTGTGACCCCCGGGATGGGCTCCCCACACAAAAACAGGCCCAGCAAACGGAGGTTGTGGTTTTCAAAATCAAAAAGGTGCGGTTTATTTTCTATTTACAGTGACAAAACACAGCAAAGCAAAAGAAACATAAATAAAATAAATCCTGGTCAACTTGACCTCTGAGTAAACATACAGGTTTCCTAACTAACAACTGGGATCAGCCTAGTGCTGTCCTAGTCCCTAAGTCCCTGGTTTTAAATGTCCAAGCAAATAGCCACACAGGCTTTGTCTCACCGCACAGGGGTTCACTCTCCCTAGACAGTCCACACAGGTCTGGTTCCAGGCATGAGCTAACACCTAATGAATCTGGGAGTTCTTATAGAGGCCTAAATGAGCTGACAAGCTTCAGCTGGTCTCATCAACTCCCTGTCTGCACGACGCCCCACACTCTCCCTAGAGGTATGAGTCATCCATGAGCCCACTAGCCTCAGCTGGGCTTATACAACTCTCCACCTAGTTGTATAAGTCGGCGTAAAGCCTGAATCTGGGCGAAATATATCTACCCCCCTGGATGCAACCAGGTGACTTTACCTTCCTGCTGTCACATACCCCCCCCCCCTCTTGTTTTAACCTCGGGGTTGGAACACCAGCAATCAGGCATTCATGTACTCGAGACAAAGCATCCACATTCCCCATTTGAACGCCAGGGCGATGCTTTACTGTGAAGTTGAATTCCTGGAGGGCCAGGAACCACCTATTCACTCTTCTATTTGTTTCCTTGTTTTGAGCCATCCACTTTAACGGAGCGTGATCCGTAACCATGTCAAAGTGCCTACCTAGCAGGTAGTACCGAAGGGAATCTAGAGCCCACTTCACCGCTAAACACTCCTTTTCAACGGTGGCGTAATTTACCTCATGGGACTTCAACTTCCTGCTGAGGTAAATGACTGGGTGCTCTTCCCCGTTCCAGACCTGGGACAATACTGCTCCTAACCCCACATCTGACGCATCACTTTGTACGACAAAGTCTTTAGAGAAGTCGGGTGAGTACAACACTGGCTGGCTACATAAGGCTTGTTTCAAGAATTGGAATGCTGCCTCAGCCTCGGGGGTCCATTTAATCATGACCGACCCTTTCCCCTTCGTCAGGTTGGTTAGGGGCACAGCCTTAGAAGCAAAGTGGGGAATGAATTGCCGATAATACCCAGCGATTCCCAGAAAGGCTCGTACCTGCTTCTTGCTGTTGGGACGTGGCCAACTCTGGATGGCCTCGACTTTGTTGAGTTGGGGTTTTATTACTCCCCTCCCAATGGTGTACCCAAGATATTTGGCCTCCTCCTGCCCAATGGTACACTTCTTGGGGTTAGCCGTAAACCCCGCTTCCCGAACAGAGTCCAGGACTGCTTGCACTTTTGGCAGATGTGAGGCCCAATCTGTGCTATGGACAATTACGTCATCCAGGTAAGCCGCAGCATACTTCCGATGGGGCCTCAGCATCTGGTCCATTTTCCGCTGGAATGTGGCCGGCGCATTCTGTAACCCGAACGGCATTCTTTTATATTGGAACGCCCCGTCTGGGGTTACAAATGCGGTTTTCTCTTTGGCCGACTTGGCCAGGGGGATTTGCCAATACCCTTTTGTGAGGTCAAGAGTCGTCATGTATCGGGCTGTTCCCAGCCGGTCGATCAACTCATCTATACGTGGCATGGGGTAGGTGTCAAATTTTGTAACTTTGTTCAACTGACGAAAATCGTTACAAAATCGCCAGCTCCCATCTGGTTTAGGCACCAACACAATGGGACTAGACCAATCACTTTGGGACTCCTCTATCACCCCTAAGTTCAGCATTTTCTGTACTTCCTCCCGTATTGCCTCCCGTCGGGCCTCTGGGATCCGATAGGGTTTTAACTTCACCCTTTCACCGGGCGGGGTAATGATGTCATGCTCTACCCCAGATGTTTGTCCCGGCAGCTCAGAGAATACCTCCTTGTTGCGAAGCACAAACTCCTTAACCTCCTGTTGTTGGGGTTGTGACAAGGTGGCTGCTATTCCAACCTCAGGAATCACGCAACCAGTTTGAGCTGGTGACCAAGTGTCTGCGACTAGGGACTCTCTATCCCTCCAGGCTTTCAACAGATTAACGTGATAGATCTGTTCGGGCTTTCGCCTTCCTGGTTGTCTGACCTTGTAATTCACTTCGCTCACTTTTTCCATTATCTCATAGGGGCCTTGCCATTTGGCAAGGAATTTACTTTCAACCGTAGGGACAAGTACCAGTATCCTATCCCCCGGGGAAAAGGTACGGGTCTTGGCTCCACGGTTGTACACTCTCTGCTGTGCTAACTGCGCTTGGGCCAAATGTTCCTTCACGATGGGCGTTACCTGTGCAATTCGGTCTTGCATCAGGGCGACATGCTCAATCACACTCCTGTGGGGAGAACTCTCACTTTCCCAAGTTTCCTTGGCAATATCCAACAGCCCTCTTGGGTGTCTCCCATACAGTAACTCAAAGGGGGAGAATCCCGTAGAGGATTGGGGCACCTCCCTAATAGCAAACATCAGATAAGGAAGTAGACAGTCCCAATCCTTTCCATCTCTATCCACCACTTTCTTCAACATTTGTTTTAGGGTTTTGTTGAATCTTTCAACCAGCCCATCGGTTTGGGGGTGATACACAGATGTACGTAATTGCGTCACTTTGAACAATTTACACAGCTCCTTCATAACCCGGGACATAAAGGGTGTACCTTGGTCCGTAAGCAGTTCTTTACAAATACCCACCCGGCTAAACACAAGAGATAGCTCTTTGGCTATGGTTTTGGCCGAGGTATTTCGGAGAGGGATCGCTTCTGGATAACGGGTGGCATAGTCCATTATAACTAATATGTACTGGTGCCCCCTAGCGGACTTGATTATAGGCCCTACCAAATCCATGGCGATCCTCTCAAACGGGACCTCAATGATGGGTAGAGGGACCAGCGGGCTACGGAAATGTGGCATCGGGGCCGACCTCTGACACACAGGGCAGGAGGAACAATAATTTTCTATGTCCTTCATCACCCCCGGCCAATAGAATCTCTGTAATACCCTCTCTCGGGTTTTCTCTGTCCCCAGATGACCTCCAAGAATGTGCCCATGGGCCAACTCCAACACCAACTTCCTGTAAGGTTTGGGCACCACAAGCTGCTCAACGGTTTCTTCTGCCCTTTTTGCCACCCGATACAGTAGGTCCTTCTCTACGCTGAAGTATGGGTAAGTGCAGGTATTATCTGGGTTCACTAACTCGCCATCTATTTTCACTACGTTTTCCCGTGCCTTTATTAGGGTGGGGTCTTTCAACTGTTCTGTGGCAAAATTTTCCCTGTGAACCTCAAGATCAGAAAACTCCACAGACGGTAGGTTTTCGTCTGAGGAGGTGGGCTCCTCTCCAGTTTCTTGAGTCTCCCCTGCCAATACTGATAAGGGAAATTCCGGAGAGTCCTCACCACTCTCAGGGGAGTTCTGGCTATCACATTCCTGGTACATAGGGGCACCAGTGGGGGGCTCAGGATCATCCCACAGTTCCCAGAACTTCGGAAAATCCCTTCCCACAATGGCATCATGCGGTAACTGAGATACTAAGCCCACTGGATGAGAGAGGGTACCTTTGGGGGTCTCGAAACACACTGTAGTCACTGGATACTCTCGGGTGTCCCCATGCACACAAATAACAGCTACCTTGCTATTCCCAAAGACCTCTGTTTTAACTAACTCAGCCTTTATCAGGGTCACAAGGCTACCTGAATCCAGCAATACCACAACATTTCTACCATTAACACACATTTTGCATAAATGTTTCTCAGTTCCTCGAATGGCAGTGCATGCGACTGTCGCACACAGCGACTGACGTCTGCCCGTCAGAAAGTCACACTGCATGGGTTCCTCGACAACCGGGCAATTGGCTGCAATATGTCCCGCTTGCCGGCAGCGGTAGCAAACGATCCTTCTTGCCGCCTCTTGAGCCGCTGATTTCCCAGGCTGTTCTCGCCAAACTTGGGGTAGAGCTCCCACCCGCTCACTCTCTCCACCCTCACCCCTTGGAATCCTCTTATCCGCCCCTGGGGATGGTCTGGTCTTAGGGTGGAAAGTCCGAGTGTCTCTGGAAGAGGCCGTCAGGTTCTCTGTAGCCAAGTATTTCTCCACACGATCCACAAGACCATCGGCCATCTCTGGGTCTCCATGGCTTACCCACTTTTGGATGGCAGTAGGAAGAGCTCTCAAAAACCGATCCATTACAACACGTTCCACAATCTTTGGTGCGGACACAGTCTCTGGCTGTAGCCACTTTCTGCTCAGGTGAATGAGATCATACATTTGAGACCTGGGGGGTTTTCCAAGCTGGAAAGTCCAGTTATGCACACGCTGAGCCCGGACAGCCTGGGTGACACCCAGCCTTGCCAAAATTTCAGCTTTTAGCATCACATAGTCTTTTGCTTGGTTAGACTCTAGGTCATAGTAAGCTTTCTGCGATTCACCAGTTAACAGAGGAGCCACCAGTCCAGCCCACTGCTCCTCAGGCCACTTTTCTCTTTCAGCGGTCCTTTCAAATGTGGTCAAAAATACCTCTGGATCATCCTCTCCAGTCATTTTTGTCAATAAACGACTCACCCCAAAGGACGCGGTATTAGTGGGACGGCTTTCCTCACTGGTCTGCGGACGTTGCTGCATTACTGCTTCCATTTGTTGTAGTCTCTGCTCTTGCTTCTGTAACAGGTCTATGAAGCGGGCCTCAGATTGCTGCTGGGCTTGTTGCTGAGCTTCCAGACTCTGTTGGTGAGCTTGCTGCTGGGCTGCAAGGCTCCTTTGCAAACCTGCATTTGTCTGCTGTTGATTGGCATTTGCTAGAGCCAGCTGTTTCAGTATCTCCTCCATGCTGGCTTAAAAAAAACTGCCACTGGTTCTCCACCAACTGTGAGGGGGTTAACTCGGCAGCGGGTGTGTGTGACCCCCGGGATGGGCTCCCCACACAAAAACAGGCCCAGCAAACGGAGGTTGTGGTTTTCAAAATCAAAAAGGTGCGGTTTATTTTCTATTTACAGTGACAAAACACAGCAAAGCAAAAGAAACATAAATAAAATAAATCCTGGTCAACTTGACCTCTGAGTAAACATACAGGTTTCCTAACTAACAACTGGGATCAGCCTAGTGCTGTCCTAGTCCCTAAGTCCCTGGTTTTAAATGTCCAAGCAAATAGCCACACAGGCTTTGTCTCACCGCACAGGGGTTCACTCTCCCTAGACAGTCCACACAGGTCTGGTTCCAGGCATGAGCTAACACCTAATGAATCTGGGAGTTCTTATAGAGGCCTAAATGAGCTGACAAGCTTCAGCTGGTCTCATCAACTCCCTGTCTGCACGACGCCCCACACTCTCCCTAGAGGTATGAGTCATCCATGAGCCCACTAGCCTCAGCTGGGCTTATACAACTCTCCACCTAGTTGTATAAGTCGGCGTAAAGCCTGAATCTGGGCGAAATATATCTACCCCCCTGGATGCAACCAGGTGACTTTACCTTCCTGCTGTCACAATATATATGTATATATATATATATATATATATATATATATATATTCGGGCAATTTTTTGGCCAATAAGGCTGTTCTAAAACATCACCAATTAGCCACACTGGGGTTGATTTACTAAAACTGGAGAGTGCAAAATTGGGTGCAGCTCTGTATAGAAACCAATCAGCTTCCAGGTTTTATTGTCAAAGCTTAATTGAACAAACTGAAGTTAGAAGCTGATTGGCTCCCATGCACAGCTGTGCCAGATTCTGAGTGCACCTGTTTTAGTAAATCAACCCCCACAATGTCTGACTCTAAAACCATTGACATTGTTTACTGAGGGTCACTCCCTAGTACACTGGTCATTATAGTTTCCATTTAGAGTTTTCTACATTGGTCTAAACTGTAAAGCCTAGTACACATGTTCAGAAAATCCGATGAAAAATACCGCTTTTCGAAGCGCATGTATGATAATCTAATCATTAGTAAACAGCTTTCGAGAGCTGATCACGACCATTTATAATCTGAAATTATCCAAAGGGACAAACACAACATTTTTTCTCGTACGATGCCAGATTATACCATTTTTGTTTATTCAGTACAGTTTTCGACCGGAAAAAATTGGAAGAGCGAGACTAGGCATGCTCAGAAACGAAAGAATACAATAAAATACATTACATGACTTCCGAAGTTGTATTCTGTCGTATGAGAATTTTGAGAAAGTTGAGTAAACTCTTCATTTTTGATATGAGACTAGCATGCAAAAAAAAAAAAAAACAGACGATCATTTGTCCGATATTCTCATTATGTGTGCGAGGCTTTAGGGTGCACTACATAGAAATCTCTTTCTCATTGACTTCCAGAGAATCACCTCACCATTCTGAGGAGCTGCCTCCCACTTTTGAGATGTATGCCCAGAAAGCAGGTGTTTTGTGCTCCGGGCATATGTCTTTGAGGGTGTAGGGCCCTAAACACGAATCCCACTCGGTACAGTATCCAACTCCGTCCAGTCACAGCATATCCTAGCTACATGAAAATGCTGGGATTGGACGTTCAGGGGCTAAGCGCCCAGTGTGCATATGGCCTTTTGCTAGGCAGCTGTAAGATACACTACACACCAGGGGCACATTTGTTACTCTCATCTGCAGGTATCCAGGCCTTCCACCCCATCACTCAGTAGGAAGTCTTGTAAAGTTCACTCACAGTTCAGATATTCTGATTTATTGATGGTGTGTAAGCGATCACATCATGGTGATGTTTTTTGCTTTCTCAGTTCACCAATATCTAATTTTGAGATATTTCTACTATAAGAGCCAATTTACAAAAAAAGATCACTTGGATTTAATAAATCCTAAGGGAAACCTAACGTGAAAGAAATGTATAGGCTGCCATTGCTGACCTTGCTTCTCTGTAAATACTGATTCCCTAGCTGTTTTTGGCTTCAGTACTTTCTAAATCACTCATCCCCTGAGGGATACCACAAGGGTTTATACAACTATGCTGATGTGGGTTCTCCATTAATGTAGCTGAAATCATTTGTGTATTTTATATCTGCCTGGAATCCAGCTTGAACGCGAAAAAAATATTCTGCAAAGACTCAGTTTCTGTTGCTAAATTGAATACTTTTAGTAGAAAATTGTCATGAGATATAAAATAACTAATGGATTCAAAGGGTAAGTTTGCCTTTTCTGAAAAAATAAGGTGAACTAACACCCTACACCCTCCATATCCCTTTGGTCTCCACTATACTTAACTCCATAAGTGATGAGCTGTCAGTGCTCATGTAGTCAGTGCAGCAGTCTTGGGATTTAACCACTTCCTGCAAATGGACCTACTCGTATGCCCTCAGGTTTAAGTTGTTATACCAGTGTAGCACTACCCCCTCAGGAGCTGCTTAGTATTGTGTGTTCCCTGTTCATTTCTGAGCCCTGGTTGAGTCACAACCCCTGCTGACACCACCATAATACAATAGCTACATGTCATCCTGGTCATCGCACAAAGGATAAACACACCACTTTTGATTAACAAGTCTTCAGTTTATATTAAGGTCAGATTAGCAGAAGTATAAGCATGAGAAAATCAATGTCTGATGTACACAAGAGAGAACCACATATAAGACATAAGCAATATGACACAGAACAGTGCCACATTAAGTAGACCCAATCGTCCTGCAGGACTCAGAGTTCAAACGTTAATGAATAAAAAATGGGCGGGACTTTGAATGAGACACAAAAGACGTGTCTCCATCCCTAAATTGGTTATAGGAGGAAAAGTTCGGGACTTTAAATGAGGCATATGACAGACCATAAATGTATAGGAGTATTTTTTGTATAACGTTCAAACGTTAGCTCTCCTACCGAGAGGATTTCCCCAAGTGAGCAGAAAAGAAAAGAGAAAGAGATATTAGGCTAGCTCACTTGTGGGCTTCTAGTAACCAGAGTCAAGGTTTTACTCTCTGATGATTTTGATAAGAAATGACTCATAAAAAAGCAATCACAAAATATGGGAAGGACTCTTCTGCCGGCTTGATGGGGCGCTTATGTTGGTACAGTAGAGGTGTAGTCTAATTGGGTGAGAAATGGCATTTTCCCAGAGATGGTGAAGTAGCAAGCAGAGTTCCCCTTTAATAGATGGCGACATCCCTGGGAAGTTGTTTTAAGGACATCAGATGATTATAGTGGTTGCTTAAACTGGAAAGGGGCGGGAGCAGAATTTAACAAAAATGTGTCCCTTTAAGTGCAGAACTAGGCTTGTGAAACTTGTTCCTTCCTTGGGTAAATTAGGCCTAAAGTGAAATGCATACAGAATTCCTGCCTATCAGGGAAGCAGAAGCATTATTGCTGATATCCTGTGTGCAGAGCATCAATGAGCAGTCGATGGAGATAGACCACAGCACTGAATGGGCTATGGAGTCTGTGGCAGTCTGTACTGTAGGAAATGAAATCCTGAGCCTTACTAACTGCTAACTGACAACAATAAATAAGCTTGTAACGTGATGGCATGGTATGGGTTTCGGAAACCTCTACCCCGGTCTTTTGATGTAGCAGGGCAAAGTGATTACCTTGCTGTTGGGGGGCCCCCTTTCTCCCTGTTCTTTTGCGAATGAAGTGGTGCCGATTGTGATGACCCAATCTGTCTGTCTGCCTGCAGGATCAGCTATCCGGCCTCTCCAGGCTGTGTCTTCCTGGATTCGCACTACCTTCTCTCACACGTCCTGACTCTATCTGGTGCTTTTAAGCCTGTGCTGAAGCACCAGTCCTTTCAGCTTCCTATCAGGCCAATAGAAGGAGCAGTGGCTCAGAGCGCGTAGCCTGCCTATCCAACCCTTCTCACGGTGGAGTCCTCCCCCGGAAGTGATCCCGTGACCCGTGACCTCAGCCCCAGCTTTTTCCTGATGGCCACAGGATCTGCTCCAGGCTGAGCAGCAACAACGACTGCAGCTTACCATCTCTGCATAGGAAAATGGATCCGGATCTGAAGCTTCCCTACGGACCACTGACACACAGATGAGACTTTGTATTTCCTGTTTCCTACTCAGCATCTTCTACATCTGTGCAGCCCATGGACCCGGGACGAGGACTACAGGATCTTTACAGATGAGCCTTCCTTTGCTTCCTTTCCTGTAAGTGTGATTTGATATTTGTGTCATTAAAATAATCTTTTAATACTGCACTTAGGTGGTGCTTCCTTTTTCTCTACCCTTTTTTGTCTACCACAGAGTCAGCTCTCTGAGGACAGCAGCCGCCATCCACCAGCCATATTATCTGCCTTTTAACCCTTGAACTGCCTGTTACCATTATTATTTTAAACAAACTCTTTGCTACATCCCCATTTACTCATGCACTTTGTGTTTGCGCTAACAGTTACCTTTTCCATTGTTTCCCTTTTTTAAAGGCTCCTATCTCTTTGCCAACTCTTCTGGGATCTGTAGTTCAGTTCCAGCTTGTCTGAGTGCAAAAAATCCTGCTTGCAGCATACAAGTACCAACATTCTTCGCATTGCTATACTAAATCTTGTAATAGCTAAACCTCAGAACACTGCTATAGCCACTGGGGGCGCGTGCGCGCCACTGGAGGTGCGATCACGTGCTGATTGGACACAGGGGATACCAATCAGCGGGTCCAGCGGACCCCATGTCTTCCGGCTACCCATGATCGTTCCCGGGAGAGGCAGAATAGCGATCTGCCTATGTAAACAAGGCAGATCGCCGTTCTGACAGGGAAGACGATGGAGATCTTGTGTTCCTGCTAAGCAGGAACACTGATCTATGTCTCCCCCCCCACACAGTAAGCAAGCACACCCTAGGGACACATTTAACCCTTTTATTGCCCTTGATGTTAACCCCTTCTCAGCCAGTGTCATTAGTACAGTGACAGTGCATATTTTTGGCACCGATCACTGTATTAGTGCCACTGGTCCCCAAAAAAGTGTCAGTTGGGTGTCTGATTTGTCCCGCCGCAATGTCACAGTCCCGCTAAAAATCGCTGATAGACTAGTAAAAAAAATAAACAAAATTCCATAAAGATCTACCATTTTTTTGTAGACACTATAAAAATTTTGCGCAAACCAATCTGTAGCGCCCTGCTCCCAATGAGTGGGCGCTATGTGTTAAAATTATAGTTGTCTGAGCAATAGTTTGGCTCAGAAGGATTGTGTCCAAATTATACTTCTGTTTCAGTTCAGCTGGTTGCATGATTTTCCCCCTGACGGTGGCTGTCGCTGTCACCACTGGTCAGGGTTGGAAAGACAACAGGCTGGATGCATTGGGAATCTCTTTCCCAGAAGCAGCCCAGGGGGCGTGGTCAACCTGCTGTGCATTCTGGGAGAGGGAACTTAAGGGACAGACACCATTTTGTTAGAGTTGCCACCTCATCCCTTTAAAACCGAACACATATTAATTACACAGGTTCTGTGGCTGATTAAGGTGGTAATTAAACTCACTTGGTGCCTTACCTGAATTAAATTAGCTTCAGAACCTGTGTAATTCATATGTGTTCGGGTTTAAAGGGATGAGGTGGCAACCCTACATTTTGTGGGGTCGTTGGTTGGTGGTGGGCGCCTCCCGATCCCGACCTGAGGGCCCTCCTGGCCTCAGGGATGCGCTGGCAGTTTCCGCCTCGGGCCACGTTGGCCTGAGGCTCCATTACTGAGATGTAGGCCCAGGAGTCACTAGGAGCCTACTGATCCAGGGATAATCCTGTGTCGCCTTGCCTGCGGGAAGGGACCGAGCAATTGAGGACTCAATTGGAGGATGTATCCGGATCAAAATCTACCTCACAGTGCTGCCAGAACGGCAGAAAGATTATGGCACTGAGAGCTGTGTTCTTTTAATCAGAAGGTAACCCAGTGAGTGGTTGCACAAGTCTGTGGCAGAGACTATTAAGCAAATTCTATTTTCACAAGTCTGTGACAGAGACTATCTGTGATCGAGCTATGCACCGGTTGCTAGGCCAGTGAGAGTGGGCCCATCCGGTGGTTGCTGAGTCCAGCATGGAGATAGTTGTTCCTCTGGACCTAAGAAAATACCTGTGATCCGCAAGTAAGGTACCTGAGTCCTCCCCATCCCTTCACCCCCCTCTGTTGGAAACTTTAATCAATAAAACCCCTTGAAAGAAACTTTGTGTTGGTGCAGACTTTCTTCTGGACAACTGTTCAAGGGGAACCCCTGAGACGAGCATATGGAACAGTAAGGTAACGGCAGGCCCAAAATTAAACCAGCAGCTCCTACGGGGGTATCGCTACAAATCTTTTTTTGCAAAAATATGTAGTTGAATAAATAAAAACGGCAGAAACCACCCAAAGAAAGCTCTATTTGTTAGAAAAAAAGGACATCAATTTTATTTAGGTACAGCATTGCACGATCGCACAATTGTCAGTTAAAGTGATGCAGTGCCGTATCGCAAAAAATTGCCTGGTCATTAAAGGGGTAAAACCTTTGGGGGCTGAAGTGGTTAAAATATCTCATCCATTTTAGTTAATTTTGGTGGCTGTCAGCTTTTACCCATCAAGCGGTTAACAGAAAATTGGATAAAAATGATCAGTAAGGCAGAAGGGTCACAGTACCTACATGTAAGGACAAACCATAAAACCAGCATTACCCAATATAGCAAGACGGCCTATTTCTTACTCTTTTTCATGTCTCCCCAGATACGACAGTCTATGTGTCACAAGTTCAAGCTGCAATGTTTCTTCCAACTGGCAAAATTTGATTCTGAGATCCCTCAATACTTCATAGAAAGTCAGACCGAATGTACAGATCACCAATTCAGACGGCTGCATATCAATCTCCGATCTCGCAAAAAGTTTGCTGTCTGTTCATTCATTTTTTAACGACTCATCTTTGCTCAATTAGTCTTTGAATACAGCAGTTATTCATACCTATATTTATAAACTTCTGATTGGTTAGAAAGTCTTCACTACCTCCGGGCCAACTTTCTCACCTCTCTGCAACTAAGTGTGTACAGTTTAGAGCAAACAAACAGTGCTTTGTGTGTCTTAAAGAAAAATACTTTCATTTTGAAATGGTTGCACAGAAGTTATTGCCACAGACACTTACTAAGTGTGGCAGTCTTGCCCTTACGGTCTCCAGCTCTTAACAGAACAGATTATGCTGAAGATCTTTTTTTTTTTTTCCTCTAGGAAAAAATTCACTTCGCAACCATTTATCTAACTTTGGTTCTACTTTTGTATAATGTATAGAATTCTTGTAAACACAGATCTATTATTTTAGCATCCTTAAAACGTTGAATTAGGTGTTTAACCACTTAGGGACCAGGCCTATTTTTTACACTTGGTGTTTACAAGTTAAAATCAGGGGGTTTTTTTGCTTGAAAATTACTTATGTAGCACACGGACCCTTTTCCCTTGCTTTGGCTCAATTGCAGGAAAAAGGCACACCGTACTATATGCCCGTACCCTCCTGGATGGTTAAGCGGTGTTATGTATTTGGGTCCCACAGCTAGGTTCTTCCGTCAGTTGGTTCTCGTCTCCTAGGATATAGGTATAGAGCTGTATGAAAAAAATTGACTTTTTAGGCACTACTATAAAAAAATATAACAAATTTTATTATTGCACAGTAATACAAGTGGTACAATAAATGTATTGTTAGAATACATAAAGATACATTCTAAAATTAGAAATCATAGACATTAACCATAGTAGGACACTCAATGATACATAATACTCATTCCGTGGGTGTACATAGAGAATCTGCCCACTCGAGATTGCGGAGAAAGGGAGTGTCCCCAAAATGGAATTCCATGTGTTTCTTGAGAAAATTAAGTACTGTCCGTGATACTTTTTTTATTTGCACTAACATAGAATTTTTCAGGACAAGCTTTCGGGGTATGTCCCCTTCTTCAAGGTCCAAGCAGTACTGATTCACAATTTTTTTAGCAGAATGTTGAAACAAAACAAGAAAAAAATCTCAGAGGGAAAGGAAAAAAAACACATACAAATCAATGGTAATAAAGAAAGCAGCAGAGTTAGTGAGATAAGACAGAGTTAGTGAGATAAGACAGAGGGAGAGCTATAGACTTGAGGGGGGAGATGCTAGTCACAGAGGGGGTCATAAAACCTTAGTATAATGGGTAAGGAAACCAATATCTCAGGCCTTGTAGAAAACATGTTAAAACCGTTAGTCATGAACACTACTAGTTTCCTGCAAGACACCACTGATTTTCTGAACAAGCTTAACAATATACAACAATTACCACCAAATACACTTCTAGTCACTATGGATATAGAATCTCTGTACAGTAACATCCCTCACAAGGATGGGTTGGCAGCATGTCACAGATTCTTATCATCCACACCAAACCACAAATACACGGCTGAGGATGTTACACAGCTCATCGAATTTATTCTTACACACAACTACTTCACTTTCAACAATGACATCTATCTCCAATGTATGGGTACTGCTATGGGAAGCAAAATGGCACCCCAATATGCAAACTTATTTATGGCTGACCTGGAGGACAAATTCCTGAACAGCATACAACAAAAGCCATACAGATATTATCGCTATATTGATGATATCTTCATGATATGGACTGAAGGTGAAGAAAATCTAAACCAATTCTTCTCATTGATCAACACTTTTCACCCATCTATCAAACTAAAAATGGACTATTCGAACACACATGTCAACTTCCTAGACACTACAGTATACATCAGGGATGACAAGCTTCACACTTCCATATACAGAAAACCGACTGACCGATGCAGCTATCTTCATAGTTCCAGTTTTCATCCCCAACACACTAAACGAGCCATCATACACAGCCAGGCCATCAGATACCACCGAATTTGTTCAGACCCAGAAGTCAGAGATAAACATCTCAGAACACTGGCAGGCTCTTTCCAGAAGAAAGGATATAAAGACAAAACCATCAACAACAGCATAAACACAGCCTTGAAAACCCGAAGAGAAAATCTCTTCCAATACAAAGAGAAAAAAACAAATAACCGAGTACCTCTAGTCACCACATACAACCCAACACTAGAAGGGATCAAAAAGATAATCAAAGATTTACAGCCCATTATAACAGAGGATGAAACTCTGAAAGAAATATTCCAACAACCCCCATTATTGGCTTTCAGACAACCACCCAACCTCAGACACAAACTAATCAGCAGGAAACTTCACTCTGATTATGAAGTCACAAATAATGGAAGCAAACCCTGCAATAAAAAACGCTGCAAACTGTGCAACCAGATCAATCCATCCAAAAGTGTCACACACACAAATGGGACCTTCACCATCATGGGATCTTACAACTGTACCTCCAGTAATGTTGTGTACCTCATCCAATGCAACAGGTGTGGCAAAGGATCTTATGTTGGTGAAACAGGACAGAAGTTGCAAGCGAGGATGAATTTTCACAGACATACCATCAAGGAACATAAAGAAGAGAGTTTCTGCACACCTGTGGGACATCACTTCTCACAACCAGACCACACTATAGAAGACCTCAATGTTTTAGTTCTTAAAGGGAATTTCAGAACTATCCAGGAAAGGAAAACATTTGAACTAAGAATGATAATTCTTTTTAACACAAAAACGAATGGCCTATATTTAGATATTGGTTTCCTTACCCATTATACTAAGGTTTTATGACCCCCTCTGTGACTAGCATCTCCCCCCTCAAGTCTATAGGTCTCCCTCTGTCTTATCTCACTAACTCTGTCTTATCTCACTAACTCTGCTGCTATCTTTATTACCATTGATTTGTATGTGTTTTTTTTCCTTTCCCTCTGAGATTTTTTTCTTGTTTTGTTTCAACATTCTGCTAAAAAAATTGTGAATCAGTACTGCTTGGACCTTGAAGAAGGGGACATACCCCGAAAGCTTGTCCTGAAAAATTCTATGTTAGTGCAAATAAAAAAAGTATCACGGACAGTACTTAATTTTCTCTGTCACAATTGCACTAATACGGCTACAATTACGTCAAGTATGTGTTTCTTGGAAATTTAAAAGTAGCTCGACATGTTTCGGGATTATCTGGGAATCGCTTCTTCAGGAGCTTCTAAATTTCAAATAGAGAATATAGTTTGAAAATACGTCATATACATACAGTACAATTTTACTTCTCATAAGTGTCAAACATTGTGTCCAACACCCGACTCTTACCCGAAGTATCCTATTGGGATTGCCTGATGCAGTCGCTCCACCTCCCCCTTGGTGTCTCAACCCAAACTCATGCCCAATAGGGCATCCCACCGGGCTCGAATGGCAGAGGAGGGCAATGAGTAGTGGAAATATGGGGATGCACCGGGTAACTATGGAACAAACCATCGTTAGCTATTGAAAATCTACAGGTGCCCTCAAGCTATCCTGATGAGATTGGCTAGTAACTTACTTGTAATAGGGAGGTAGTATAATTAGTGAGTAGGCTCACAGCACCGTTTGGTGGTCATCCAGAGATAGGGTCATGCAAGGAAAACACATAGGTAGAACCTAGGTAGGCTGAAAAAGATTAACATTAATCTCTCCGCGTGCCTATTGTAGCTTAATATGCAAAAATTATAGGGATTACAAAAATTACAAACACTATTGAACCAGAGCGTGTACCTTATAGTAGTTTCAACCCTGAGTAATGATGTTCCCATTCGGTGTAGCGGATTAATGGAGGTTAAATGAATTGATACCCACAGGCCAGCTAATGGTCGCCTGTAACCACAAAGCATATGAGATGAGAAAATTATCTCTCAATATGGACACTTTTAAAGAACAAAATGACAAAATGACAGCTAATATTTACCTCACAAGAGTAACTGGCGTGGGGAACAAGGCTGAGGTGATCAAGGTATGCTGCTCATGGTCAATTGGCTGTATCCCCTATCTGTATAAAACATACGGGAGTTGTCAGCACCAAAGGGATTGCTAGTAAAATATACAGTGGGGGAGGTGGCTTCTAGTGTATTACCTTAAACTGCAAGACTCCTCATCTAAATGACTGCGATATACCGCGAGCGATCACTCTCCACAGTAGCATCTGAACACGGGGAGAGCGCCTCGCTTAAATGTGCATCCCGATCACGTGACCGTCAGAGCGTCTGACGTCACGCGAGCCGGCCGAGGTGGCGCGCTCCACATCCGTGCCGAACGGCGCCTGCGTCAGGGGGAACTGCTGGCAAGCCCTGTGCACAGGTAAGGACGGAAGTGTGACCTAGGACGCATGATGTTGGCGTCATGATGCCGTCAGGATACTGCCAAGCCTGAGGTAGGCGTGGATGTGTATCCGACGGCTTGGGTGGCCACATATTCCCTTCACTGTTCCTCCGGAACCAGCCCGGCGAGGAGGGTAGTTTGTATAGGAGACATCTGGAGATGGACGAATGAACCAGGCATTGTAAAATATATGATAACACATGCTAATAACATGCCAACCAGGTGGCCAACTACAAATAACACCAAAAAATTGGTGCTGTTGTATGAAATGACAAACAATAAATGAGATTTAAAAATACAGCTACATTGGGAAAAAAAGACAACAATAAAATAGAAAGATTTGCTACAATTGAATGCCAAGCAACGACTCATAGTCCCAAATGGCGATGTGCCAGCAATGCACTTAGGCATCAGGTAAGCGCGCCGCACGTGCCTACTGGACGTATTGCCATCTGGAGTGTTGCTGGAGGGAACGTCCCGTGCAATCAGGGAATGGTAATAATGCACTACCACTAGACCTATATCATACAGGTATTCTGTGGTATGGCCCTTATAAAAAGGGCAGATAGGACAGTACCTCATTGATACCTGGTGGTTTTGTTGCTTCAAGGCGTTCTATCCAAATAATTTATTTGTATGTGTAGCGGGGTGTTCCCCTTTAATGCAGAGAGACAAGAAGTTCCAGGTGAGAGGTGAGTCGGGAGGAAGTAAAGAGACATTATGGAAGTGAAAGCAGAGGAGAGAGAGACTACATCTCCCAGTACATCTTGCAGCACCCAGGGTGCATTGCTCCAGAACAGAGACTGCTGGGGCAGACTTTATAAAGGGGAGGCGGAGTTTTGGTTGGCCTCTTTGGACACCCCTCTCCTAGCAAGAGGATCTCTGTGCTGAACTGCTGTGTGCACAAGGCCTGAAGCCTGGGCCGTGTGCTCCTTTCCAAAGAGCCCTCTGCCAGCCTAGCAGAGCCTTAGAGACATCTAATCCTCCTTGCTGCAGTACACCAGAAGGATTGAAGACTTGAATGTCGGTGGATTCCTGTTCCCAGACGAATCGATGGAGGAAACGGACTTGGACTTGTCCAGGTGGTGAGAGCTGTTTAAAGACAGATCCTTTATCTTTACTATTCGTTGGGATTACAAAGTTGTTCTTCAAGTGCACCACCGAAAAGATTGCTAGCGAATATTGTTTCACTGAACTTCCATTTAGATCAGTCAGGCCTGACTGCATAGGTAGACATTGCTGGGTGTTAGTCTACCCATGAGGGGAAGTAGCTGTAAAAGGGCAGCGCTAGAGTTGCATAGCAATACTTTATTATTCTGATTACTCTGTTTATCTTTATTACTGTTTATTGCAGGGATCTGCAACTTGTTATACTGTTGTTTATTACTTGCCCATTAGCCTCAGTAAAATATCTGGGTAAAGTACATTTGGTGTCAGTTCCGCTTACTTTAATAGGAGTTTTAAAGTATATTCTGTGTATGTTTGTTATAGGACTGCGTCACCAACAGTTGCGGTCACGCGGTCCTATCCCTCTATCACCAGCTGTGCCACGGGAGGTTAGAGCCGATTGCCAGGGGTTGACAGCAGTGCACTACAGGGCCCAAATCAATATCAGCGGCTCTCTTAACTGGGGGTAGCGCTACACGTGGGGGCTCGAGTCCGGCATCCTTGTACGTTGCACGCTGCAATCAAGCCGGTCAGAAGTACCAGCATGGACCCGCTGGCAATGTCACAGTGGTGCGCAGCGATTGGCGCCGATCCAACCGCGGCGGTAGTCATTGTACTCCCGGGGGAAAGATGGAAGGAAGAGGAGATAAAACAGCTTGTATTGTTACTGTCTCCGAGCCACAAAGCATGGGTGATGGATTTTAGGCCAGATCCAGTGATCTCGTTTACATACGCACTGGTAGAATGGAAAAACGAAATCCCAGAGCATTTTAAAAGTCAGAGTATACAAGCCATAGATAATCAGATCTATCACTTGATACATACGCTGCCAGTGAAGGTAGAATGGTTTCAGACACCAAAGCCATCACTCCCACAATTATCTCCACCACTATCCCCTAAAGCAGAAAAGCTTAAGGAACTATTAAGCCCGGGATCACCGCTGGCCGCTATAGGGCCTGAATTGTTGAATGCTCTAGGAGACCTTGTAATTAAGTGCCAGAAAAGCAGTACGGTGCATGTGGAGGCCGGTTATCGGAAGCTTAGCACCTTCTCAGGGAAGCTCCCCGTCCCTGCGGGGGAGGAAGATTTTGACACTTGGGTGGAACAGGCATTGCAGGCAGTAGAAGCATGGGAGGTGCCTGAGGCACAGAAGAGACAGCGAGTCTTAGAAAGTCTGAAAGGTGCCGCGGCAGAAGCGGTGAAGAGCTTCCGGTTTGGAAATGAAAACTGTACAGCTCAAGATTGCCTGGCCATGCTGCAGGAAGAGTTTGGTCAGCTGGAGAAGGTGTCAGAGAGGATTTATCAGATTGAACACACTCTCCAGCAGCCGAATGAGAAACTGTCAGAATATGTTAGAAGGCTGAACAGGCAGTTATGCAAGATTGTACTGAAGAAGGGAATGCTGCCCAAAGATGCAGATGAAGCACGCATGAAGCAGATCATGAGGGGAGCGCGGCGCTCAGACCCGGTCTGGCTGCACCTGAAAACCTCAGGAGGAGGAATGTCACTAACCTACTCTGATCTAATAAAAATTATTAGGGACGAAGAGGCGCTGCAGGAAGATCAGCAGGTGGCCAAGGCGAATGTCACACCTGTACCAGTGTTGGTCCATTCGGTCAAGAGCCCAGAAAGAGATGCGGAGGTTGACACTCTGAAATCGCAAATGGCCCAAGTGTTGGAGATGCTGACCTCTTTGATGGAGAAAGATCAGAGAAGACGAGAGAAACCAAGCCCAAGAAAGGAGTTGTTCCCGAACACCTCAACACCGGCCTCCCTACAGGACCGAGAAGAGGTGATTTGCTATAACTGCGGAGGGAGTGGCCACTTTGCTAACGTATGCTCCAGCCCAAAGAAGAAGAGAACAGATAATTGCAAGCCGGCGGGAAACTCCAAAGGGCCCCGGTGAAAGAGTCAACCGGGTGCCCATCATCTTCAGTGCGCTCCAAACTAAAAAAAAAGGCCAAGAATGGAGGAGACAAAACTCCTAGGAGGAGGTATAGTACACCCCAACCAAGATGTACCCCAGAGGGAGGGGGCAAGACCCCTCAGTGGAAGTACAGCACCCCAAAGAAGGAACATCCACCTAAAAGGAACAATAACATCCCTCAGCGGGTTTGTGCCCCCATTGAGAGGGAGAAAGTCAATGCATGCCAGGCTCAGGAAAAATTAAAGTCCAAAAGGAGCAGGGCAAGGGTCGAAAGCCAAAAAAAAAGAGGTGACCCCAGTCCGGCCATACCCAAAGGAACTGGTGGGCCCGTCTCCTACTGTGCCCATTCAAGTGGAAGGAGTCTATACTAAAGCTCTTTTGGACACCGGAGCACAGGTGACTTTACTATACCAGGACTTCTATGATAGGCACTTGAGTCATCTGCCTATCCAGAAGATAGAAGAGCTGGAGATATGGGGACTTGGAACCCAGAGTTTCCCTTATGATGGGTACCTGCCCATAAAGATGACTTTCGACCCATCCGTGGCTGGGAAGGCTGAAGTGTTTGACACCCTGGCAGTTGTGTGTCCCCGGCCGCCTGGAGCCAGCAAGATTTCCCTGATCATTGGGACAAACACGGATCTAGTCAGGAGACTCCTGACCCCTCTAGTGAAAGAGAGAAACCATTCAGCCACCAAAATCCATCCCATGCTAAAGACGGCCTACCAACGACTGGTCTTAGAGCAGAAGACCCCGGGAGAGGGGATAGGGAAGGTGTGGAGACTTGGCAGAGAAGGAGTAGTGCTACAGCCCGGAGAAGTAACCTGTCTTAGGGCCACTGTGAAGCTTTCGTGGGAACAACCTGGCCCCTTTGTCATGCTGGAATCAGACCCAAGGGAAGAGTCCTCAGGCCTGGAAGTGATACCAGAAGTGATTCCGTTCAAGGCCCTGAAGAAGGCCCATGGCAGAGTTCCGGTGAGTGTTAGGAACACTACGGGAGGACCCATGGAGATCCCTGCCAGAGTGTTGCTTGGTCAGGTGAGCCCTGCTGCCCCGGTCACTTGGTCCGAAGTCAAGGGGACGGGTGACGGAGGAGATGTTTGGGAGAAACTGTCCGTGGAAAACCCGAACCTACCCAGGGCTTGGAAAGAAAGAGCCAAGGCCCAGCTGACCAGGTGGGAGAAGATCTTTTCCGAAGATGAATTCGATGTGGGGTGTGCAAGAAGTGCCACCCATCGGATCCGCCTCCAAGAAGATAAGCCCTTCCGAGAAAGGGTCAGGCGGGTCCCCCTGGCAGATCTGGAGGATCTGAGGGAACAACTTGTAGAACTAAAGAAGACTGGTGTGATCCGGGAGTCTAGAAGTCCCTATGCCTCCCCAATCGTGGTGGTCAGAAAGAAGAATGGGTCGTTGAGGCTTTGTATCGATTACAGGACTCTCAACAGGAGAACCATCCCTGACCAATACACCACACCAAGGATAGAAGATGCCCTACAAAGTTTGTCTGGAGCCAAATGGTTCAGTGTGATGGACCTCAAGAGTGGGTACTATCAAATCCCTATGCACCCAGAAGACAGGGAGAAGACAGCCTTCATAACCCCGGTGGGATTCTTCGAATTCAATAGGATGCCTCAGGGTCTGTCTGGAGCTCCTGCTACCTTTCAACGCCTTATGGAGAAGACTGTTGGAGACATGAATCTTATAGAAGTCCTTGTGTACTTGGACGATGTCATTGTCTTTGGAAGAACCTTGGAAGAACATGAAGCCAGGTTGGAGAAAGTATTGAGAAGACTCAGCGAAGAGGGACTTAAGCTTTCCCCCGAGAAGTGTCGGTTCTACCAGTCTTCTGTGAATTATCTGGGGCACATAGTGTCTGAAGAAGGGGTGGCCACAGATCCTGAGAAGTTGGAAGCAGTCACTTCCTGGCCACGACCCACCACAGTAACAGAGCTCAGATCCTTCCTGGGGTTCTGCTCCTATTATAGGAGGTTTGTGGAGGGGTTTGCTCGGATTGCCCGCCCGTTGAATGAATTGCTAAAGGCAGAAGGGGAAGAGGATGACTCAGGGCCCAGGAGGCCTGGTGAGTCAGTTCAAGATCAGTGGAACCCAAGGTGTGAAGAGGCCTTTCATGCTCTGAAGAGGAGCTTAACCACTGCCCCAGTCCTGGCCTACGCCGACCCTACCAGACCTTATGAATTACATGTGGATGCCAGCCATGAGGGTCTAGGTGGTGTACTCTACCAAGAACATGAAGGACAACTGCGACCAGTGGCCTATGTGAGCAGGAGCCTGACCCCCTCAGAAAAGAATTACCCCACTCATAAGCTGGAATTCCTGGCCCTCAAATGGGCGGTAGTAGACAAGCTAAAAGACTACTTGTATGGGGCAGAGTTTACTGTGAAGACAGACAACAACCCCCTGACCTACCTCTTCACCACCGCGAAACTAGATGCCACCGGACACAGGTGGTTGGCCGCATTGTCTGGATTCAACTTCAGTCTGAAGTACAGACCAGGAGCCGGAAATAGGGATGCAGATGCCCTGTCCCGGAGGTCTCATGCCACGACAAATGACTGGGAAGATGTTCCTGACACTTGCGCAGAGGAGGACTCTAGAGATTCCATACGTCAGTCGACTTCTGAATCAGAGGTTCCAGAACCAGCAATGTTACCTGAACTTACTCCTGAAGAAGAGCCTGTGGTGCCAGAGTCAGAAGCACCAAGAGAGCAGAGGGCTCGCAGAGTCATCAGGCCTCCCAAGAAACTAACTTACCCCCAAATGGGGACGAGCTCAGAGGACTCTGTTGTAACGGCTAGGAGAAGTGTTGAACAACCTGATCCTTCCACCGTCCATTTGGTGGAGGGCAACCCCAGCTCACTCTCTGGCACAGTTAGGCAGGCCACTCATGGTAGTGTGACCTGTGGGCAAGAGAGTTCCATCCCAAAGTTTTGGTGGGAATTCCCTATGCCAACATCATGCTCGACATTGTCCAAAATGGTAAACAGTATTTGTTGAAGTTTATCTTTGGGGACCAAAGAGTTCAAGTGGGGGGAGTGTGTAGCGGGGTGTTCCCCTTTAATGCAGAGAGACAAGAAGTTCCAGGTGAGAGGTGAGTCGGGAGGAAGTAAAGAGACATTATGGAAGTGAAAGCAGAGGAGAGAGAGACTACATCTCCCAGTACATCTTGCAGCACCCAGGGTGCATTGCTCCAGAACAGAGACTGCTGGGGCAGACTTTATAAAGGGGAGGCGGAGTTTTGGTCGGCCTCTTTGGACACCCCTCTCCTAGCAAGAGGATCTCTGTGCTGAACTGCTGTGTGCACAAGGCCTGAAGCCTGGGCCGTGTGCTCCTTTCCAAAGAGCCCTCTGCCAGCCTAGCAGAGCCTTAGAGACATCTAATCCTCCTTGCTGCAGTACACCAGAAGGATTGAAGACTTGGATGTCGGTGGATTCCTGTTCCCAGACGAATTGATGGAGGAAACGGACTTGGACTTGTCCAGGTGGTGAGAGCTGTTTAAAGACAGATCCTTTATCTTTACTATTCGTTGGGATTACAAAGTTGTTCTTCAAGTGCACCACCGAAAAGATTGCTAGCGAATATTGTTTCACTGAACTTCCATTTAGATCAGTCAGGCCTGACTGCATAGGTAGACATTGCTGGGTGTTAGTCTACCCATGAGGGGAAGTAGCTGTAAAAGGGCAGCGCTAGAGTTGCATAGCAATACTTTATTATTCTGATTACTCTGTTTATCTTTATTACTGTTTATTGCAGGGATCTGCAACTTGTTATACTGTTGTAATGTTTATTACTTGCCCATTAGCCTCAGTAAAATATCTGGGTAAAGTACATTTGGTGTCAGTTCCGCTTACTTTAATAGGAGTTTTAAAGTATATTCTGTGTATGTTTGTTATAGGACTGCGTCACCAACAGTTGCGGTCACGCGGTCCTATCCCTCTATCACCAGCTGTGCCACGGGAGGTTAGAGCCGATTGCCAGGGGTTGACAGCAGTGCACTACAGGGCCCAAATCAATATCAGCGGCTCTCTTAACTGGGGGTAGCGCTACATATGCGTTTATCCCAGTTGCCGCCTCGGGTATCTTGTGGAATTACCTCTAATATCATAAATTTGACCATGGAAGTATCAAACCTATGATATAATCCCAGATGGCAGCTTACTGGTGTGATCATTTTTGCAAACTGTGAATAATAGATGTGATTATATATGCGTTGTTTAAATTGCCGGATAGTCTTCCCTACATAAAAAGCACCACATCTGCAAATCGTGAGGTACACTACCCCTTCTGTGTTACATGTGGCATGAAACCGTGGACAAAAATTCTCGCCGTTAGGCAATTTGAATTTTGTACCTGGTAATACCCAGGGACAGTAGGTGCATTGTCCACAAATGAATAGGCCTCGACCTGTATTAATCTGATCGTAATTTGGTTTGTACTCAGTACTAGTTAATCTACTGCCAATGGATGTGGCCCTTCGAAACACTATTTCTGGTGTGTTTCTGACATATTTGCCTACTGTTGTATCTTCAAGTAGATGCCAGTGTTGCTCTAAACATGTTCGCAGCGACTTATGCTGTGCCGAGTATTTAGTTATGAATTTGGTAGTTTGTTGATCCATATTGGTCTTAGGTCTGGAATAGAGTAAGGATGTTCTCTCTCTTCCATTGGCTTTGTTGTAGGCCCTTCGGAGGAGGCTCTTACTATATCCTCGTTTAAGCAGTCTATTGCGCAGCTCGCCCGCCTGCTGCCTGAAGTCTGCATCGTATGTGCAGTTTCTGCGCAGGCGGACGTACTATGTGCATGGGGTATGCTGTGCACTAGGGATAGGGGATGTCCACTGTCGGCATGCAGCAATGTGTTGCCAGCTGTTTTTTAGTTATTTAGGGGGATCGATTACTACCCCAGGGCAAATGTAATCAGAATTTCCAATCCTAGGATATAGGGACAAGTCTCTGTATTCCCCCCAGTAATTCCAATGTCCACACCACTTCAAACTCCAACTTTGAGTTTATTTTCTCAAAGTTCAGTAGATAGGAAAGGGTGGAAGAGAGACAGGACAGCAAGGTTTGGGAGGTTAGTCCAGGCACAATGGATAGCACAATCACTACTCTATCCCTGAGTAGGTTTAGCTCACCCGGATAGTCTCCTACAAAATGGATCCTAGCAGCCGAAGTGATGCTCGGACGTTTGATCAAGTTCTTTTCCTAGATGCGATTGGGAGACTCTCTACCACAGAATCTATCAGACTCTGAACCTCTTAGCTTTTGGGTACTTAAGGACAGGTGCCAGCAGCAGCACATTACTAGGCCCTTGGTGGATAGAAGAATCCCTCCAGAGAGTTACCAGGCCCCTTCATTCACCGTGAACTCTCACCGGTCCGTCAGAAAGGTCCTCCTCCGGCCTCCTCTTTTTAGAAGCGGGCTCCCTCGCGAGAGACACCCTGGGACTTCTCCTCCTCGAAGCGGGCTCCAGCTAAAGGTGCTGGGCCCAGTGTTGAAGATGCAGCCCCAGGACTAAAGGTGCCTGGGACTGATGCACACGTGGCTCCATGGCCTGGAGGGCCATGCGCCACGCACCTGGATTCCGACTCAGGAACGAAGACCCCTCCCAGGTGGCGTCTGCCCCTTATGTATTCTCTCCCGGCATGCACAGCAGGTCGACCACACCCACTGTACCGCTGCCGAGAGAGGACACCCCAAGGCACAGCACTAATACCAGTGGTTCAACCCTGACCCATTATGGCAGTGCCACCTATAGGCCACAAAGAACTGCACACCAGTATACCATCCTGGAAACAAAACAGCACAACCTATAAATTGAGAACGGTCTGAGCCTAACTACTATCTCTGACCAGCCCTAAATGGGGTTGGCGCTACACTTAGAACCCCCAAACATTATATTTTTTTTTTCAGACACCCTAGAGAATAAAATGTCGATCGTTGCAATTGTTTATGTCACACCGTATTTGCGCAGCAGTCTTACAAATGGAATAAAAAAAATTCCCCTTTAAGACCATTGCGCGGAAGTGACGTTTGACGTCACTTTCGTCATCCAATGGTATGGAGTCGAGTGGGGGCCATAATTTCAGCCTCAGGCCTCGTACACACGACCGATTTTCTCGGCAAGAACCAGCAAGAAACTTGCTGGCAGAGAGGTCTTGCTGAGTAAATCGGTCGTGTGTACGCTGCTAGCGGGTTTCTCGTCGAGAAAACCGACAAGAAACCTCGACGAGAAAATAGAGAACCTGCTCTCTATTTTCTCGTCGAGATTCTCCTCGGCGTGTTTCTCGACGAGAAAAGTGAGTGTGTGTACACTTACCTGTCCGCCCGGAAGCCTGCGCATGTTCGAAATGAATTAGACGCATGCGCGGTAGCTTCCTAGGCATACGTAGGGTATACCAAGATGGCGGCGACGGCATCGAAAGTGACGAGCGCATGCTCGACGTAGTCGATGACGTCACCGCGTACACTCCTTTCAAAGAACCGCGGGTTCTTTGAAACGAGTGTGTGTACACTCGGCCGGGACAAGTTTCTTGTCCAAGAATCTCGTCGAAAAAAACGACATGTTTTTTTCAACGAGAATCTCGGCCGTGTGTACGAGGCCTCAGAGGGGAAAGGACCGGATCGTCTCCTCCACTACCGACAGCTCTGGTAGGCGGTGGAGGAAACTGGAACATGGCGGGAGGGGGCACGTCTCCCGCCGCCGATAAACGTGATCTCGCAATGAATCAGACACAGAGACCACTTTTATCTGAAAGCGGACCGCCCGCTGTTTTTAAATATACCGGGGTATGGCAGCTATCTGCTGCCATAACAACGGTATTCAACATCAAAGTATTGACGTATAAGGATGGCGGGCGGTCTGGAAGTGGTTAAATGTCACCTGACTGCAAAATTCCATTTAAAGTAAAACTCTACTTTTACACTTCTTAAAAAAAATAACATTCTTCCAATGTGCTGCATGTAGGCAGGTTGCCTACTCTTGTTTAGTCAGTTCACCCAGATGCCCAGGTTGGGAGGAAACGGGTTTATGCTTGTGCCGCCTATCTTGTGTGTTCATGGGTTTTCCTCTGGGGTCCAGCATCCCTCCTGTGTGATATAAAGAGGCCCGGATCCTGGGGGGTGGGGCCAAAACAAACAAAGGGACCTAGAGGCAATAAATACCGCTCCAGGTAGTAGACCAGTAATTGCACCTTCTCCGCACCTGAGGTAAAAGGTGCTGGCTCTGCATACATACTCAATGGAAGAAAAGGTTGGACGGCCGCACTTCAATGCAAACACCTTTATTGTAGTAAAATGAAGTCCATACAGCACTAGAGGTACAGATACAAGTATAGCTGACGCATTTCACACCCTTACTGGTGCTTAGTCATAGCTAAAAGACAACCTACCCCATTCTCAAATTTATATACGTAAAACATGATCAATCATGTCCTTCTAAACATGATCAGGTGTGGTCTATAGTTCACAGAGAGAAAGCCTGGAGGCGAAGAGGGCAGGCAAAAAGGTCAAAATTAACCCATTAGCTGATAATTGGAATCCTCATAAAGCCACAGTCTAAATCACCGCCAGGCAAACTGTAAAAACACAAAACAAAAACAAAACAAAGTATAATATCAAATGATGTCAACATAAACCCTATGAATACAAAATGTTCAAATGAATAATAAATAAATGAATAAACAAACAAAGGAACATACCTCATATAAAATCCTTAGAAAAATGTGTTAAAAATATGTATTTGCCAGTGTACCCAGGAAAATCCTATGCATATATCAATCCATTAAATCCATTTTAGGGGGTGAAGATTCCCCCCCCCCCCAAAAATAAAAAAAAACTCTGGGAACACATGCAACAAAAGCAAAGGGACCTAGATCGGGCTTAATAAACACTCACGGGAACTCAAACCCACGTCTTGAGAAGCTTGCCGGTATGCTTGGATTGCTGATCCATTGGAATACTCCCATGGACATAAACTCCTTTGCTCAAGCTATTTCCAGTTTGGACTCTTCCCAGAGATGCTACACCCACACAGGTAACCTGGGGCAGTCAGTTAGGTTTAGTTAGGGAAAGGACTTTCTCACACATTGTACGTGTAAAGTCGTTTCTACTGCTCAAAGCCTGGTCTGAAGTTAATCAAGGGGTGCATGAGGGGTCATGGCGTCTCTCTCTAAGTACCCTGGGTCTGAACTTGCATGTTAGGGTCTGTGAATCATCACTACAGCAAAAGGTTAACTTACAAGAAAGTTGCTATCGGAAACCAGAAAGTAGAACAGCAACCAGGCATTGGTGTGGTACCTGAGTAGGTTCACAGGTCCTCCAGTAGTAAGGGGGTTTAGTGTTTGGCTCCCTCCCTAGCTGTCTGTCTTTGTCGGTCACTGGGAGCAGATTAACATTATGGAGATCTAATACCTGGTCACTTGATGTGGAACAAGAAGGGTTATGTGGCGCACGTATGAGGTCTGCTCTATATTGGTGGGAACCCATTCTGTTACTGGGAGTGAGTTAACATAGGTACACTGACTGGTGAAGTGAGCATAGGCTCTGCATGTCCCAGCTAATGCAACACATACAGGTGTGTGGGACAAGGGACAACATATTTTGGAGAAATTCCCCATACAACACTAGACACAAGTGTCTCATCTCTGAGTTGGGGGACTGGCTTAATGTTTGACTTCCACATGACCATGGCCCCTGCCCGTTCCCGGGCATTGGTGAACACACCTTCAGGCAGGGTGTTAGCCCTGTGCTAGGATGAGCGACCCTGTTCATTGCCTGGCGTGTGACCCACACTTGTCACCCAACAAGTTAATGGGGCACTTTGAGGAAGCATCACCCGTTTGCCCCCCTTACATGCACCCGCTGTAACAATTTTAAAACAGTGCGGCTGTGCTGGGCTCCACTCATACAGCGCCGTCATTTACTCACAGCAATCTGTAAGGCAAAGGAGAACAAAACTGCCGGGCAGTATCACACCCAGAGCAGAACAACAATTGAAACATAATTGGTCTGAGCCCAACTACTGGCTCAGACTGCCCTTAAATTTCCACATAGCGCCCCCAAATATTGGGGGGGGTGCTACAGAAGGAAAAACTAACAGGCGGACCTAATTGGAAACCTGGGGTGAAAGGTTCTTAAAGGGGAATGGTTTGGGGGGTGGCAAAATGCAGCTCAGTTGTGTGTTTTTACTGTCCCAGCCCCCCCCCCCACCCCAAAACAAAAGTGTAAAGTAGCATCTATCTGTGTGCTTATGATGATGATGATAGAGATCACAGCAGGTTCTCTGTGGCTCTCTCAGTGTCACATGGCTGTTGGGTGCTGACATTGTTAACTTTTGGCTGTACTGTGTGTTACAGACTATAACAAAGCACAGCCATAGCAATGTCAGCATCCAATAGCCATGTGACACTGAGAGAGCCACAGGGAGTCTGAGGACTGCACTTCCCTGAGTAGCCTATGTGACTTGTCAGTGTGTCATCTGAAGGGAACTGCTTGTCTGTGTATCGCTGCCACAAGTGCTCCCGCTGAACTCGGAGCCTCCTCAATCACAGTGATCGCTCTCTCCCTTGGGCTGCAGCGCCAGGACTCTGATGCAGGAGAGCCGCTCCACAATAGAATCCATCCGCCGGGGAAGGCACACAGTGGATGGCCGGAACTATAATCTGTGTAGGTGCACAGGTGAAGAGCAGCATGTGGCACGGTCTTGTGTGCCTGCGCCTGAAAATGGCGAAAAAGTCCCTCCTCTGCTCTCACCTCATGGGCCCCTCTGTTGACCTGAGGGGGCCCAGGAAATTACCATATTCCCTGGCAATCAAGTGGGTGTGGGTCTGTGGGTTATAAAGTCCTTTTTTTTTTAGAGAGAAATTTACTTTAGAGCTAACCGGGCCCCCCTGTGGAGTTTATGAGGCCGGGGCCCGGTACAACAGGGCTGGTTGTACTGCCTTATCAGCGGCCCTGATTGTATGCAAGCTCTTGGAGGAGATGATAAGGGACTATATACAAGATTTTAGTAATGGCAACGGTATCATTAGCAGTAATCAGCATGAAGAATCGTTCTTGTCAAACCAATCTATTAACTTTTTATGAGGAGGTGAGTTGCCATCTAGATAAAGGAAGGCCCATAGACGTGGTGTATCTGGATTTTGCAAAAGCATTTGATACAGTTCCCCATAAACGTTTACTGTACAAAGTAAGGTCCGTTGGCATGGACCATAGGGTGAATACATGGATTGAAAACTGGCTACAAGGGCGAGTTCAGAGGGTGGTGATAAATGGGGAGTACTCGGTAGGGTCAGGGGTGGGTAGCGGGGTCCCACAGGGTTCTGTGCTGGGACCAATCCTATTTAATTTATTCATAAACCACCTGGAGGATGGGATAAACAGCTCAATCTCTGTATTTGCAGACGATACTAAGCTAAGCAGGGCAACAACTTCTCCGCAGGATGTGGAAACTTTGCAAGAAGATCTGAACAAATTAATGGGGTGGGCAAAATTTTGAATGCAATCTAATCACTAGGGGGGAACCTCTGGGGGAATCTAGGATGGAAAAGGACCTGGGGGTCCTAGTAGATGGCATGCAATGCCAAGCTTCTGCAAGCATAGCAAACAGAACATTGGTATGCATCAAGACTTTACTGTAAGAGCGGTAAGGATGTGGAATTCCCTTCCACAGGCGGTGGTTTCAGCGGGGAGCATCGATAATTTCAAAAAACTATTAAATAAGAACCTGAACAGCCACAACATACAGGGATATACAATGTAATACTAAAGCGTAAGCTACGGGCCCCAGCAAGGCACCCTGTGATCTTTAAGGAGGAGTGGGCTCCCTCCAGTCCATCTGCCTTCATCTACCTCATCCGAATGCATGTGCTTCCACTGTGGAGCCTCTTATAAGTTAAGCCTCGTACACACGGCCGGTTTTCTCGGCAAGAAAGCTGCTGGGAGAGCTTTTTGCCGAGAAAACCGGCCGCGTGTATGGTTTCTCGGTGAGAAAACTGCCGGGAATCCCGACGAGAAAAATAGAGAACCTGCTCTCTATTTTCTCGTCGGGATTCTCGGCAGAGTGTTTCCTGTTGAGAAAACCGTGAGTGTGTATGCTTACCTGTCCCAGGTAAGCCCGCGCATGCTCGATAAGATTTCGACGCATGCGTGGTAGCTTACAAGGGTAGTGTAGGGTGTAGCAAGGTGGCGGCAACGGCATCGAATGTGACGAGCGCATGCTCGTCATAGTCGATGACGTCACCGCGTTCTTGCCGTTCAAAAGAACGGCGGTTCTTTTGAATGGCCGTGTGTACACTCGGCGAGCAAGGAAAGCTTGCCAGGAATCCCGTCAGGAAAACCAACGTTTTTTTCCTGACGGGATTCCCGGCCGTGTGTACGAGGCTTTAGAGGTAGGGTCTACAGATACTAGAGTGCCTTGCTGAGGCCTGTAGCTTACGCATGTTGTGTGACGTGGCTCCCAAACAAAATTGACGTCCTTTTTTTCCCACAAATAGAGCTTTCTTTTGTGCTATAAACAAAAAAAGACTGACAATTTTGAAAAAAAACACAATATTTTTTACTTTTTGTTATAATAAATATCCCATTTTTTTTTTCTCAGTTTAGACTGATATGTATTCTTCTACATATTTTTTGTAAAAAAAATCGCAATAAGCATATAGTGATTGGTCTGCGCAAAAGTTATAGCTCCTACAAAATAGGGGATAATTTTATGACATTTTTTTTTTTTACTAGTGTAGCAATACCCCCCGCAGGGGCCGCTGGTTTAAGATTTGGGTCTGCTGTTACCTTACTGTTCACCGCGTCCGTCCTAGGGGTCTTCCTTGAAGAGTTTCTCACAAATGTCTGCACCAAACACTTATGCTGCGTACACACGATCGTTTTTTCTGATGGTATAAAAAAATAGAACATGTTTTAAATTTATCCGATGGAAAAAAAAACGATAGCAAATTCCGATCGTCTGTGTGGAACACCATCGGAAAAAAAACCCACGCATGCTCAGAATCAAGTCGACGCATGCTCAGAAGCATTGAACTTCATTTTTCTCGGCTTGTCGGAGTGTTTTACGTCACGGCGTTTGGGACGGTCGGAATTTTGACTGATGCTGTGTAGGCAAGACTAATGAAAGTCAGCTTCATCGGAATTCTGATGGTAAAATCCATCGGATTTTATTTTATCGGAAATCCGATCGTGTGTACAGGGCATAAGTCTCTTTTTCACAAGGGTTTTATTAAAGAACTTCCAGACAGAGGGATGGAGGGTTAGGGGAGATTCAGGTACCTTGCTTGCGGATCACGGGTACTTCTTAATCCAGAGGACAAACAGTCTCACGGGTACTTCTTAATCCAGAGGCCAAACAGTCTCCACACTGGATATAGCAACCATTGGATAGGCCTCTCTCACTGACCTAGCAGCCGGTGCAGTGGCAGCGGTGCTCGGCCAAAAGTCTCTGCCACAGACTTGAAGAATACAAATAGTCTCTGCCACAGACTTGAGTAATCACTCACTTGATAAAGTTCTGAAAACGTAACACACAGTGCCAGGATCTTTCAGCCAGCCGGCAGCACTGTGAGGCAGATTTTTATCCGGATGCGTCCTCCAATTGAGCCCTCAATTGTTTGGTCCCTTCCCTCAGGCAAGGCGACATAGGACCATCCCCGGATCAGTAGGCCCCCAGAAACTCCTGGGCCTACTCTCAGTAACGGAGCCTTGAGCCTACAGGCCCCGAGGCAGAAAACTACTAACACATCCCTGAGACCAGGAGGGCCATCAGGTCAGGATCGGAAGACCCCGGAAAACGGTGTCTGCTCCTTAAGTACCCTCTCCCAGAATGCACCACTCCCACTGCGCTGTTTCCGGGAAAGGACTACCCAATGCCTCCAGCCTACTGCATTTCCAACCTTGACCTGTGGTGACAAAGACACCTACAGTCAGGTGGAAAATGCGCAGCCCAGCTGAACTGGAACAGAGACCAATAATTTGGTACAATTATTCTGAGCTAAACGACAGCTCAGATAACTAAATTTACACTAGCGCCTACCCAATAAAAGCAGGGCGCTACACTAGTAATGGCGGCGATCTGCGATTTTTGTCAGGACTGTGATATTGCAGCGGACAGATCGGACACTTTTGACACTATTTTGGGACCATTTACATTTATACAGCGAACAGTGCTATAAATATGCACTGATTACTGTATAAATATGACTGGCAGGGAAGGGGTTACCACTAGGGAGCGATCAAGGGGTTAAATGTGTTTCCTAGGGAGTGATTCTTACTGTGGGGGGAGGGGACTGACTGGGGGGAGGTGACCGATGGTTGTCCCTATGTACAAGGGACACACCATCGGTCTCCTCTCCCTGACAGGACATGGATCTCTGTGATTACACACAGAGATCCACGTCCGTTGCTCTGTAAATGCCGATCGCGGGTACCTGGCGGATATTGCGGCCGGCAGGCACGCGCATCGGCACCCACGTGACACGGCAGGCACAGATTTTCCCCGATGCGCGCCCGTGGCAGCGCGTAGCGAGGAAGTAAACAGGAGGGCGTCCAGGGACGCCCTCCTGGCAATTAAGCGCCGCAGTGTAGGCGTCTTTTGCCTATAGCGCGGGCACCAAGTGGTTAAAGCATACTGTTAGACAGGTTAATTTGGTTGGTCGCAGGCTGGTTGGTAAGTAGATCTTGGAATTTTTCCAAGGATTTTTCCTTGGCTTTTGTTTGGTATGATCATGTGACCGCCGTGATTGGCTGTCACAGCGATCATATAATCCGAAATTCTTGCGATCGGGAGCTTTTCATTAGCACTCTCGGCACAGCTGTGTCGGATAATTGGTACACAAATATGCAGCCGCTCGGCCCCAAGGCTTAGGAGTTAAAATCTCTGCAATGTACACAGATCACCCACCAGTGGAGAATGTTTTTTCTTCTCAACAAAAGTACAGTTACTCTTTAAATTCGGAAGCACAGAATGGCTATCTGTTGATGTCCCAGGACAAAGCTATTTACCAGAAACAGAGGGAAGCGCTGCTAAAGCCTACTGTCTAAGCCACTGTGGTGGCTGTTTCCTATGGTGATTTATTTCAAATGATATCAGATGTCTTCCATTGTTTTTGGGAATTCCATCACCCCCATATAACCTAAAATGCAGAAAGTGCTAGTAGGAAATACATATATAAGCGCTAACAGTTTAATAACACTTGACAGGTTGTGGGAGGTAGCAGATGACCACAAACGGCCTTGACATTTTATCTGTGGTCAAAATAAGTAATTTAGCAACGCAGCAGAGATTAAAAATTAATGAATCCAAAAATCGTTTCCCCTGTAATGTGTAAAAGGGTGTAGAGTCATATATTTCCAAATAAAAGCAAATGGAAATTTCTTGGTAACGCACTTTGTATGAAGCTGCCCATGGGCCTCTTTCCCTGCTTGTGTAACCACTACATGTCCGGCAGTTTATAAAGGAACCTAAAATGGCTTTGTGTATATTTTATTTTTTTATTTACTTTATTTATGTATTGTGTGTTTTTCAGACTCTCCTTTGCTCCTCGGTGGAAAAAAAGCTTGTTTACAGAGCTCAATAGCTCAAAGACAAGCTACACACACATCGATACACACACACACTTTAATGACTCATTCCTCTTTCACCTTCCCTTTCAAGGGGCTTTATATGGAGACACAATCAGAGACATGTGTCTTAAAGCTGAGCTCCAGACCAACAGCAGAACAACAAACATGAAATACATATATAGTAAGTGTTTTATTTGCCAAAGAATTTATATTTCTGTCCATCCATTTCTCAGATTTACAAAGCTATGATACATAGCAAAGACCAAGGCTGTGCTGTGATTAGGGATGAGCCAAACACCCCCCAGTTCGGTACGCACCAGAACATGCGAACAGGCAATAAATTTGTTCGAACAACCCCGTTAAAGTCTATGGGACATGAACATAAAGGCTTATATGCAAGTTATTGTCATAAAAAGTGTTTGGGGACCCGGGTCCTGCCCCAGGGGACATGTATCAATGCAAAAAAAAGTTTTAAATACTGAATTTTTTTTCGGGAGCAGTGATTTTAATAATGCTTAAAATGAAACAATAAAAGTGAAATATTCCTTTAAATTTCGTACCTGGGGGGTTTATATAGTATGCCTGTAAAGCAGCGCTTCTTTCCCGTGCTTAGAACAGTCTCTGCACAAAATGTCATTTCTGAAGGAAAAAAAGACATTTTAAAGTACTTGCGTCTGTAATGAATTGCCGGTCCCAGCAATACAGAGAAAAGTAATTGAAAGTCATTACTGAAAAAAAAAACATGCGTGGGGGTCCCCCCAAATTCAATTACCAGGCCCTTCAGGTCTGGTATGGATATTAATGGGAACCCTGCGCCAATTTTTTTTAAAAACTGGCGTGCGGTTCCCCCCAAATATCCATACCAGACCCTTCAGGTCTGGTATGGATTTTAAGGAGAACTCCGCGCCAAATAAAAAAAAAATGGTGTCGGTGTTCCCCCAAAAAGCCATACCAGACCCTTATCCGAGCATGCAACCTGGCAGGCCGCAGGAAAAGAGGGGGGGGACGAGAGAGCGACCCCCTCTCCTGAACTGTACCAGGCCACATGTCCTCAACATGGGGAGGATGCTTTGGGGTCTGGACCCCAAAGCACCATGTCCCCATGTTGATGGGGACAATGGCCTCATCCCCACAACCCTTGCCTTGTGGTTGTGGGGGTCTGCGGGCGGGGGTTTTATCCGAATCTGGAAGACCCCTTTAACAAAGGGGACCCCCAGATCCCGCTCCCCCTATGTGAATTGGTAACGGGGTACATTGTACCCCTACCATTTCACAAAGAATGTGTAAAAAATTGTAAAAAAACACACAGACACAGTTGGGATAAGTCCTTTTTAAAAAAAGAATTAAAAAAAAAGACTCCAGCGGTGGTAATCCACTCTCGATCTTCACTCCAGTGATGTCGGTATCTTGGGATGGATGATCTCTCCAGGCTCCAGCGACGATGTCCAGCTACGAGGAACAGCACACGATCCTCTCTTCACCAGAGCAGAGACACCCCGGGAATGACACGGCTTCAGCCAGTGACAGCTCTTATGTAGCTGAGGGCGGGGCCACCCGTCACGTGACCCCGTTCCCCTCTGATGCAAGGGAAACCTGCGTTGCATCAGAGGGGGGCGGGGTCACCCGCACGTCACTGGGAAAGCCTGGGTTTCCCCTTGCGTCAGAGGGGGACGGGGTCACGTGACGGGTGGTCCCGTCCTCGGCTACATATGACCTGTCAGGCTTTGGCGGCGTCATTCCTGGGGTGTCTCCACTTCGGTGAAGAGAGGATTGTGTGCTGTTCCTCGTCGCTGGAGCCTAGATAGATCATACACCACAGGATACCGACATCGCTGGAGTGGAGATCAAGAGTTGATTACCACCGCTGGAGTCTCTTTTTTTGTTTTTAATAAAGGACTTATCCCAACTGTGTCTGTGTTTTTTTTTTTTACACTTTCTTTGTGAAATGGTAGGGGTACAATGTACCCCTTACCAATTCAGATAGGGGGGCTGGGATCTGGGGGTCCCCTTTGTTAAAGGGGTCTTCCAGTTTCCGATAAGCCCCCCGTCCGCAGACCCCCACAACCACCGGGCAAGGGTTGTGGGGATGAGGCTCTTGTCCCCATCAACATGGCGACATGGTGCTTTGGGATCCAGACCCCAAAGCATCCTCCCCGTGTTGAGGGCATGTGGCCTGGTACGGTTTAGGAGGGGGGGCGCTCTCTCGTCCCCCTCTTTTCCTGCGGTCTGCCAGGTTGCGTGCTCGGGTATGGGTCTGGAATGAATTTTTGGGGGGAACCCCACGCCATTTTTTAAAAAATTTGCGCGGAGTTACCCTTAAAATCCATACCAGACCTGAAGGGCCTGGTAATTGAATTTGGGGGGACCCCCACACATTTTTTTTTTATCAATGACTTTCAATGACTTTTCTCTGTATTGCCGGGACCGGCAATTCATTACAGCCGCGAGTACCTTTTAAATTACCTTTTTCCTTCAGAAATTACATTTTGTGCAGAGACTGTTCTAAGCACGGGAAACAAGCGCTGCTTTACAGGCATACTATATACACCCCCTAGGTACGAAATTTAAAGGAATATTTCACTTTTATTGCTTCACTTTAAGCATTATTAAAATCACTGCTCCCGGAAAAAATTACGTTTTTAAAACTTTTTTTTGCATTGATACATGTCCCCTGGTGCAGGACCCGGGCCCCCAAACACTTTTTATGACAATAATTTGCATATAAGCCTTTAAAATTAGCACTTTAGATTTCTCCCATAGACTTTTACAGGGTGTTCCGCGGCTTTTCGAATTTGCTGCGACTACCCGAACGGGCGAACAGGCAATGTTCGAGTCGAACATGAGTTCGACTCGAACTCAAAGCTAATCCCTAGCTGTGATATTCTTTTAATCAACTGTTGTTTTGGGGTAAATATCTGGGGCTATGCAAATACCCTAAGACCCCCTTCACACTGAAGCGCTGCTAAAACAGCCGCTAAAGCGCCGGTCGTTATTGCAGTGCTTTAGCGGTGTTTAAGTGACGCTTTTGTGGTGGTTTTTGGGCGCTAGCGGGTTGCTTTTTTTAGGGTCACTTCAATGGGCAGGGGCATTTTTGGAGCTCTATTTACAGCGCTCCAATCACGCCCCCAAAGATGCTGCTTGCAGGACTTTTTCTACCATCTAGCAAGCGCACCGCCCCAGTGTGAGAGCACACATTCAAATGAATGGGAGGCAGTTTTCAGGCGCTTTTCTGGCACAATTTTTAGTGCTAAAACGCCTAAAAACTGCCTCAGTGTGAAAGGGGTCTAAAAATTCACAAAAATTACAGAAAAATAAGCAGAGTGAGTAGATCAGCACAGTGTAGGGACAGACAAGGGGAGAGACTGCGAGCTGTAGCAGGTCTCTCTTGAAGACCACAGTGTGCTTAATGCAGAGGTTCACCCAAATCACAATACTTTGCTATCCGCATCATTGCATAACCTATATAGACAATTGCCCTAAGAAAAAAATTTTGGTCATTTAAATACCTTAATATTTAGGACTTCCGGGGTTTCCCTCCCGCGGGAGTAGGTGTCTGGGAGCTCGCCGCAGTGTGTACTGGGAGCACAGTGTCGTGCTTCCCAAGATACAACGCGAACACCGTCCTTCGAAATCCCGCAAGTTTTTGTAGCAAAAAGCGACGCGTGACGCCACTTCCAGGAAGTGATTGCTTGTGGGTTTCACAATGCCCACAAGCAAAATGGAAACTCCCTCGGACGTATTTTATAACTCCTTATTTGCCGAGAAAACGGATAGCAGATATATGCAGCGACCAAAGAAGTGAGTGTACCTTAGCATTGTTATACCCCAGTGAATGCTGAAAAAAAAAAAAAAAGTTTGCCATGGAACCCCCGCTTTAAAGTGTTACTAAACCCAGGAGCCTGCATTCACTATATCTGGTCTCACACAGTACACAGAACATGGAAATGAAATAATTTTGGTAAATATAAACTGCTAAATACCTTTTCTCATCTGTAATTAGAGCAGTCTTGTGACATCTATCAGTGTCTGGTACTTCCTGTCCCATAGCCAAACAGGAAGTGAGAGGAAATCCCTGCAAATTAAGGGAATTCCTTGGGGACCCCCAGGTCACCAGAATTAGTGTCTTCATAGGAAGATTTTTCCTCTATTACTTTTCTGAGGAAAACCCAAAATTTGGGTAAATTCTCGTTGTAGCGGGTATTTGAATTATGTGAGGACTCTGGTGGTGTGAGGTTCCTTGGGGTCCCTGGGTGGCGCTGTTGCCTGGGGCCGGAGTGAACTCACACCGCGAACCGTGCCTTTTTGGAGCTGGTACAGCGGGGCGGGGAACCCGCTGTGGCGCAAAGGGAGAGGTCATAAAAGGGGTGGAGACCCGGATTTTAGGGAGAGAGTTGGAGGAAGTGGCCGCGCCCAGGCACCTTCAGCTTGGGTGCTGGCGGTCCAGTGTTCCAGGCCTAGGCGCCCTTGGAGTCCATCTCAGGCACCTTTAGCCTGGGGTGAGGTACTATGGCGGACGCCTGGGGCTCAGTACCTTCGACTGAGTTCCGCGAGGGTGGAGGAATCCGAGGGGGCCCTGATGCCTTGGGTGCCCGTGTCTGAGTTCGTGAGGACTGGTGCGCAGTAACTTCTCCGGAGAGTCCGGCGCAGCGAAGGGGGGATTTTCCTTCCAGGCGGTCTCCGATGGGAGGCTCACCTGTCACTGGCAATCTGCTGCACTCGGTCTTCAAGTGAGGAGCTCCTCCCGGTCCATTACGCCTTCTGGATTCGGGTACCCAATCCCTGGGTTCCCTAGGACCTCCTTCCCTTGCGGAACTCAGTGTTGGGCACTGAGCTCCAGACCTCCATCCGAGTACCTCACCCCAGGCTAGAGGTGCCTGGGATGGAACACGACCTCCGGGCCTAGGCCACCCAGAGGACCGACACGAACCACCGCCCTCAGGCTGAAGGTGCCTGGGACTCGACCCCGTGACAAAGATGGCCGGCCCCTTTATACCCTCTCCCAGCAAGCACGGCGGGTTCCCCGCCCCACCATACCGCTGCCGAGGGAGGACAAAAAGGAGGCACAGCACACAGCAATGGTTCAACCCCAGCCCGAGGCGACAGCGCCACCCGCTGGACCACAAGGAACTGCACATCGCTGGTGTCTCTGCCAGTTTGAATTACACCCGGGAAAGTACATACCCGCTACACTCTCCCCCTGGTAATTTGACACTGGTCCTCAGTGTCTGTAACAAATCATACCCCCAAGGGCTGGCATAATCCAACCCAGAGACCAACTAACAATTGTACAAAAATATAAAACTTTTGAAAAACTTGATCAACTAAAGCAATTGTGTCTGAGCCCTATATAAAAGGGAAGGGGAACAACAACATTTAACCATAACTGTAGAATCACATATTCACATATGCTTTTCCCACCCATCCTGACTAAGACCCACCCCATACTCGGTGGTCTTGATGAGATGCTCTCCTGCAGAGGGAAAAGAAAGAAATTTACCACACATAAACCCTGACACATATATTCGTGTGAGAGAAAAGAAACCTCTTCGTAAAGAAATCCCTTTTCTCTAAGGAGTGAGTGTGTGAAAAGTGTTTAACGTTGCGCAACACTGCCACCTGGTGACAGCATCGCGGTAACTGCACTCGTGGAACTTCTTTTCCTCTTCTTCTCTTTAGCCCTATCTACCCCAGAGTCTGTGATCTCTTGCTGGAAAGTTAAGAACAAAACAGGAACAGTCCTTCATTCCTCTGGGTAACAAGGACAACGGGCCCCAGAAAGTTCAGCAGCATACAACAACAACTGAGTCTTTTCTCTCCTACAGGTAGAAGCGGGGATGGTCTCCAGATGATATTCTACATCTTCTCCTTCCTTGCGCCGGATCAGCACTTTGTCTGCATGAATGTGCCGTCCCAACATCCACTCTGCCTTGCAGTCCTTAAAACGTTGAGAGGCCTTGGGAGAGCATGCCAGGTACCTGCGTGCGTGTGGAATCTGAAGGTGAGTCCACACAAAGTCATTGTACCAGCGCTCCTGGCACACTTCCACCTCATAGAGCAGCTCCTTGGACAAGTAGGGATACTCCCATCCGTACTCTGCAGCAACCTTCTGACCAAATAGGCGTTGTAGCTCTGTCCCCTTCGCCAGGCAAAACTATCGAGTCCGGGTAGCGACGGACCTTGATTATATCTGATCTGGGCATAGGTGCCCGCAACAGCAGTCTCTTTTCCCTGGTCTTCAGTACAGATGGTACCGGAGATGTAGAGGCAGGCCGGGGACGGGACCCCTCTTCAGGCGCTGGTGCCTCCACCCGGGGTGTACTTTCCCCTGTAGACATGGGTGGATCCCTGGTTCTGCGGGATGAAGCGAGAGGTACTTTGTCCCAGCCCTTTTCTGCAAACAGTTTGTCTATAGCAACGTCGTCTCCCATGTCCGAGAGCGACTCCAGGTCAGAGGTGTCACACTCCTCCGTGGGTAAGTACCCTGTAGTGGAGACTGAGTTTTCACCTCTTCCCACACACCAAATCTCTCCGCCTGGCTTACCTCGGCCTTTACTTGAAACGGGACGTCCGGCGTTTGGAGAGTGCTGCACCCCACGGCCCGTAACTATACCCACTTCTCCCATGTTCATCACACCTATAGTCGCATAGACTACCTAATGAGTGACCATAGCTGCCTGGACTGGTCCCCGGAATGCACCATAGACCCAATGGTCTGGTCTGACCATTCTCCTATACACATGACATTCTCGCTCCCTTCCACTCCGATTAGGGAATGGTCATGGCGCTTGAACGATTCGCTGCTTACGAACCCGGAATGTGTGACAAGGGTTTCAGATACAATCTCTAACTTTTTTGCGGACCACGCTTTGGATACGACATCGTTGCCCTTTCAATGGGAGGCACTTAAGGCTGTCCTACGTGGTACCTTTATCCAAATGGGTACGCGTCTTAAAAAGGAGCGCTCAGCCGCCATAGAGGCAGAAAATAAAACGCTTAGAAACTTAGAAACTGAGCACAAACGATCCCCGACAGTGACAATGCTGGCGGACGTTTCTAGGGCACGATCACAACTTAGAGAACTTTATGAAGCCTCTGCACGCACATATGCAGATAAGCTCACTTTCCATCAATATAAGTTTCGAGATAAATGTGGTAGGCCACTGGCTCGCTCCCTGCACCCAAAAACAACCTCCGCCTTTGTGCCTCATATTCGGGGGGCACAGGGAGAAATGGTATCCTCACCCACTAAGATGGCGAGGGAATTCAGGGACTTCTATCAGTCCCTGTACAATATCCCTAAGACTCAAGGGACAAGTTCCCCTTCTTCCGGGGTGGAGGACCAGATGTCATATGTATTGGAAACCGCGCTTCCTACATTAGACGATGACGTCATCGCTGATCTGGAAACCTCAATCACAGAAGACGAAGTTGCCAAAGCCATAGCGGGTACACCGAGTGGAAAGAGCCCGGGCCCAGACGGCTTTACTCCTAAGTTCTACAAACTTTTTGCCGCCCTCCTCACGCCCTTTCTAACTAAGGTGTTCAACTCTTTGTCGGAGGGTTCAGTGTTCCCTCCACAAACACTTGAGGCTCACATATCCCTCATCCCAAAGCCAGGCAAAGACCCCACTCTTTGTGCAAGCTATAGGCCGATCTCCTTGATTGGGGTCGATTTGAAAGTCTTTGCTAAAATCCTAGCCAATAGATTACAACCATTGTTGCCTGGGATAATACACCTAGACCAGGTCGGCTTTGTGAGTGGCCGTGAGGCTAGGGACAATACCCTGAAGACCCTTCTTTTAACCAACTATGCCCGGTCCCACGATATCCCACTATGCCTCTTAACAGTCGATGCCGAGAAGGCATTCGACCGAGTAGACTGGCAGTTCCTTCGACTATCCCTGCAACAAATAGGCGTGGGAACCAATATGATGGCGAGAATAATGTCCCTTTACTCCTCTCCATATGCTAGGATTAGACTAAATGGCTCGCTATCTCCAGCCTTCTCTGTATCTAACGGGACGCGACAGGGATGCCCACTGTCCCCCCTCCTCTATGTTCTCACTATGGAACATCTAGCTATTGCTCTACATAACAATTCTTCTATCCAAGGCATAACAGTCGGGCCCACACATACTAAACTTGCCCTCTTTGCAGATGATCTGCTCCTGTTCGTGACACACCCTCACACATCCTTGCCCTTGGTATTGCAGGAGTTTCGGAAATTTGGAGAAGTTAGCAACTTCAAGGTCAACTACAATAAATCGGAAATCCTCAACATATCTCTGCCTACGTCGGCCCTACGAAGACTATCGTCTTCTTTCCCCTTCAAAACTGGTTCCCCCTCCATAAGGTATCTCGGAGTTCAAATACCGGCGGATGCTTCCCAACTTTTTTCCTTGAACTTTGCCCCCCTACTTCTTAGGACCCAGGCAAATTTAATCAATTATGCGTCCAAACAGCTCTCATGGCTAGGTAGAGTGAATGCCCTGAAAATGGATGTTCTCCCTAGGTTCCTGTATTTGTTTCAGACCATCCCTATTCACATACCTAATTCGTACTTTAAGAAAATACGCCAACTGTTTTCCAAATTTATTTGGAATGCGGCCCGTCCCAGGATACGGTATGAAACACTTTCTCTTCCAAAGGCTGGGGGGGGGGGGCTGGAGCCCCAGATGCCTCCCTATACCATAAAGCAGCGGTGCTCACCCGCATACTAGATTGGTTCCATCATTCTTCAACCAAGCTTTGGGTTCAATTGGAAAGCCACATGAACCCAATTGAGCTCTCCGCTCTCCCCTGGACCTTGCCTACGGTACGGGGGGTTCGGGCCCTCTTAATGACCTTACCCATCAAACGATCCAGATTTGGGATCGCATGCTGTCCAGAAGGGGCTTATCAAACCGCATGGGGCCTATGACTCCCTTCTTTGGGACCCCGACCTTTCCGCCAGCTATGTCGGTAGCAAGATTCGGACCATGGCGAAGAGAGGATCATAGGCGACTTGCCCAGGTCCTTCGTGCAGACCCCACTTTGAGGTCAGATACCTCTACCGGTCTGACCTCCCGTCACCCCATGCAGTGGCTTCGGAGGCAACAGACTGCCTCCTACATCCGGACTTTCCCATCTATTACAGACATTCTTGCTGAACCGACGGGATTCGAGGAACTGCTCCTGCAGGTGGAACCTCCAACGCATGTTGTATCGCAACTATACTCCCTTCTGCTCGATGTTTACTCCCCTGGCCTCCCACCGTATACGGTGGCCTGGGAGACAGACCTCCGTCACGCTATCTCCCCTATTGACTGGCAAAAATGTTTTACCCTGACGCACAAATTGTCCATAGCCACCAAGACCCAGGAGAAGGGGTTTAAACTGTTAACAAGATGGTACAGATGTCCATCAACTCTTCACCACTTCGATTCGGAGGTGTCGGATGCCTGCTGGCGGTGCCTCAGCTCCCGAGGAACCATGCTCCACATCTGGTGGGAGTGCCCTCCTGTGCGGAGGTACTGGCAGCGGATTTTCACACTCTACTGCAAATTGATGGCGACCTCTATCCACCCTTCACCTGAGGTGGCTCTCTTGTCTATTCTCCCTGGATCATTTAAATCCATCAGAAATGATGTCTTGCGACACTTTCTGGCGGCGGTCAGGGTAGTGATTCCCCGTCATTGGAGAACGGCAACCATGCCTTCCCTGGGGGATTGGGCTGTTGAGGTGGACCGCATTAGGGACCTTGAACGCCTGGTGGCGGAGGAAAATGACAAAAGTGAACAGTTCTCTCTCACATGGACTTCGTGGTCCGTGTTTCGGTACTCCTCGGAGTTTATCTCTTGGGCGGAGTGTGCCCTGGACGAGACCACTCTCGGACCTTGATGGAGTGATTCTGATCCCTGTCCCCTATCTGTGTACCCCTACTATTTGCCCCTGACTCTGACTCTTTCTCTTTTCTCTACACATAAATACACCTTTAAGAACCCAGTAGGATAACGTACCAGGGCTTCAATTTACCTACTACCTATAACCCTTTGAGTGACCCTACTTCATACTCTCCTAATAGGTTTGTGTATACTTTCATCTGATGGTACTTAGCCCTGCTCTGTTCTGACACACATGATGCCTGTTGAGGATGTATCCTATCAATGTTTGTAAAGTTTAAGACAATGTATGCCTTTTTCTGTCGTTTCCTTGCATAAACAAATAAAATAAGATTGAAATAGAAATGGGACGTCCGGAACTCTTATCGACAGATCCATCCGGGCCGGGTGTATGCGGGCGAGACGGTCCACCACATCCGCTGGTCAGGGCTACCATGCCGGTCTTTCTCTTCGGTGGTGGACGCTGCGAGATCGTGGTGACCGAGTCAGCATCCTCGGATTTCTCCCGTTGAGTTTTCATGACCTCCTCCGCGGTCGCTGCAGTGTGCGCAGGGATGGCTGTCAAAGCAGTGATTCCTCCTCCTTGAGTGGTGTTGCCTGTAGCACGGCCGGGGTAAATGGTTCTCGGCTTCTCAACCGCTGGATCCACTTCAAAAAGAAACTCCCCACAGGCCTCACATCGCCCGAATGGCTTCAGTTTGCACACCAGTCCCGAACAGCCGGGACAAATCACACCCAGGGCCTCAACGTCCATGCATGAGTACAGGGCGAATCGACCCCTTGGCTTTAGCCGGATCCTCATATCTGTTACCGGAGCAGCAGCAGTCAGTGTCGTGGTAGAAGGGTGAACCGGAATCCACGATGTATGTCCGAACATGGTGACCTGTTGCTGATCCATCGCACACTGCCAAGTTTTTGCGCCAACGTCCCACGTGTAGTCCTTCACACGTATTGGACTCCTCCCCTTTGCTCCAGTTCGCAGGCTTTTCTTCTTTTCTGTTTCTGAGTCACGTCCACGAACTCAGCGGTGGGGGTGTGCCTGGTGGCGCAGTGCAAATAGAAGCCCCCACGTGTAGTCCTTCACACGGCTGAGCTAACCCCCTTTCCTTGCTCTCTTCTGCGCGGGCCTTTCCCTTAATTGGGTCATGTCCACGACTTCAAGCAGGGATGCACTTTGGCCAATGAAGGCCGGCCTACTCGTAAATCCTCCGGGCAGACACGTTCAATTCCGTAGTACACGAACACTATACCGGACCCGAGCCCCCACGTGTAGCGGCCTCCTCACTCCCCTCTTTGCATCAGCTCGTCTTTCTCTTGTCTAGGGGTACCTTAGAGGGGAGAGAGTGGGGTCACCACGCCAAGCTTTCACCACACGTGTCCGTGCGGTGTAAGCAAAGTTCCTTCTCTACCTTCGGGTCAGTGTTGTGCACCTGGAGTTACCTTGAACAATGTCCACCAGAAAAGAACCCCACACCATTAAAGTCCAACACTCCTTTACTCTTCTCGAGTGAACAGCATAATCAGTTAGACTCCCTTAAAGAACAGAAAAAACAAGGAGGTGTGGATGCGAGTAGGCCCAGACACAATGAACTCTCCACTTTCCTTCCTGAAAGTGGGCTGAGGTCTCCTAGCGAAGGGGGGATTTTCCTTCCAGGCGGTCTCCGATGGGAGGCTCACCTGTCACTGGCAATCTGTTGCACCCGGTCTTCAAGTGAGGAGCTCCCCCTGGTCCATTACGCCTTCTGGATTCGGGTACCCAATCTCTGGATTCCCTAGGACCTCCTTCCCTCGCGGAACTCAGTGTTGGGCACTGAGCTCCAGACCTCCATCCGAGTACCTCACCCCAGGCTAGAGGTGCCTGGGATGGAACACGACCTTCGGACGTCCTCTAGGCAGTGGCGTCTCCAGCTTTCATATTTAGGGGGGGCACATGAGGGGACAGGGACAAAAGTAGGGGGGCCAACTATAAAATGCAATTATATATATATATATATATATATATATATATCCTGGGGCCCTTTATTTCGATCCCACAATGGGCCCTTTCACATGTTCTGCAGTGAGCTCCCTTCCTACTATACTGGGGCCCCACCAGGGTGGCAGAAAACAAGAGATATATGTCACCAGCACACCAAGAAAATATAAGGGTCCAAAGCAGTGGGAGAACTATCAGGGTTGCAAAGGTTGTCTTGCCACAGGGCCCTGGTGTTCTGCCACTGTGGGGTTCCCCAGCTGTCCTGTCCCCGTTATTGACAGCGCTGGTCTGGCATCTGTCTCCTTGGCACTGGCGGCAGTCTATTAGGACTTTGTGCTGGTGACTAGGGATGAGCTTCGTGTTCGAGTCGAACATACGTTCGACTCGAACATCGGCTGTTCGATCGTTCGACGAAGATCGAACGATTTGGGCCGTTCGCGCCAAATTCGAGTGACGCGAACGGCCCACAATGCACTACGCCATCGCAGTGTCATCCAGGCGCTGTGATTGGCCAAGCATGCACTGTGACCCCGGCAGCGAGGAGAGCAATGATTGGCCACAGGCAGGATGCCTGTGGCCAATTATTGCTGAGGGGGTTTAGTACACGCCCCACACTATAAAAGGCCGCCAGCGCGGCGGCCTTGTGTAGTGTGTTCCGGAGCAGGGAAAGAGAAGCATAGGCAGGGACAGTGTCATTTTTTTTCCTTTACTAATCCTGGATTCCTTGTGTTTAGGGACAAATAAGGATAGGTAGGGAGAGTGTCAGTGTGTTATTCTGTGCTAAACCTTGTTTGTAGGGACAGAGAGGTACAGTGAAGGAAAGTGTCAGTGTGATATTCTGTTCTAAACCAATCTTGCTGAACCATATTTTCAATCCTTGAGTTTAGGGACAGAGAGGTACAGTGAGGGAAAGTGTCAGTGTGCTATTCTGTGCTAAATCTTGTTTGTAGGGACAGAGTAGGACAGTGAGGGAAAGTGTCAGTGTGCTATTCTGTTCTAAACCAATTTTGCTGTTCCATATTTGAAATCCTTGAGTTTAGGGACAGAGAAGGACACTCGTGGAAACTATCAGTGTGCTATTCTGTGCTTAATCTTGTTTGTAGGGAGGGACAGAGTAGGACAGTGAGGGAAAGTGTCAGTGTGCTATTCTGTTCTAAACCAATTTTGCTGAACCATATTTGAAATCCTTGAGTTTAGGGACAGAGAGGTACAGTGAGTGAAACTGACAGTGTGCTATTCTGTTCTAAACCAATTTTGCTGTTCCATATTTGAAATCCTTGAGTTTAGGGACAGAGAAGGACACTCGTGGAAACTATCAGTGTGCTATTCTGTGCTTAATCTTGTTTGTAGGGAGGGACAGAGTAGGACAGTGAGGGAAAGTGTCAGTGTGCTATTCTGTTCTAAACCAATTTTGCTGAACCATATTTGAAATCCTTGAGTTTAGGGACAGAGAGGTACAGTGAGTGAAACTGACAGTGTGCTATTCTGTTCTAAACCAATTTTGCTGTTCCATATTTGAAATCCTTGAGTTTAGGGACAGAGAAGGACACTCGTGGAAACTATCAGTGTGCTATTCTGTGCTAAATCTTGCTTGTAGGGAGGGACAGAGTAGGACAGTGAGGGAAAGTGTCAGTGTGCTATTCTGTTCTAAACCAATTCTGCTGTTCCATATTTGAAATCCTTGAGTTTAGGGACAGAGAAGGACACTCGTGGAAACTATCAGTGTGCTATTCTGTGCTAAATCTTGTTTGTAGGGAGGGACAGAGTAGGGCAGTGAGGGAAAGTGTCAGTGTGCTATTCTGTTCTAAACCAATTTTGCTGTTCCATATTTGAAATCCTTGAGTTTAGAGACAGAGAAGGACACTCATGGAAACTATCAGTGTGCTATTCTGTGCTAAATCTTGTTTGTAGGGAGGGACAGAGTAGGACAGTGAGGGAAAGTTTCAGTGTGCTATTCTGTTCTAAACCAATTTTGCTGAACCATATTTGAAATCCTTGAGTTTAGGGACAGAGAGGTACAGTGAGTGAAACTGACAGTGTACTATTCTGTTCTAAAGCAATTTTGCTGAACCATATTTGAAATCCTTGAGTTTAGGGACAGAGAGGTACAGTGAGTGAAACTGACAGTGTGCTATTCTGTTCTAAACCAATTTTGCTGTTCCATATTTGAAATCCTTGAGTTTAGGGACAGAGAAGGACACTCGTGGAAACTATCAGTGTGCTATTCTGTGCTAAATCTTGCTTGTAGGGAGGGACAGAGTAGGACAGTGAGGGAAAGTGTCAGTGTGCTATTCTGTTCTAAACCAATTTTGCTGAACCATATTTGAAATCCTTGAGTTTAGGGACAGAGAGGTACAGTGAGTGAAACTGACAGTGTGCTATTCTGTTCTAAACCAATTTTTCTGTTCCATATTTGAAATCCTTGAGTTTAGGGACAGAGAAGGACACTCGTGGAAACTATCAGTGTGCTATTCTGTGCTTAATCTTGTTTGTAGGGAGGGACAGAGTAGGACAGTGAGGGAAAGTGTCAGTGTGCTATTCTGTTCTAAACCAATTTTGCTGAACCATATTTGAAATCCTTGAGTTTAGGGACAGAGAGGTACAGTGAGTGAAACTGACAGTGTGCTATTCTGTTCTAAACCAATTTTGCTGTTCCATATTTGAAATCCTTGAGTTTAGGGACAGAGAAGGCAACTCGTGGAAACTATCAGTGTGCTATTCTGTGCTTAATCTTGTTTGTAGGAAGGGACAGAGTAGGACAGTGAGGGAAAGTGTCAGTGTGCTATTCTGTTCTAAACCAATTTTGCTGAACCATATTTGAAATCCTTGAGTTTAGGGACAGAGAGGTACAGTGAGTGAAACTGACAGTGTGCTATTCTGTTCTAAACCAATTTTGCTGTTCCATATTTGAAATCCTTGAGTTTAGGGACAGAGAAGGACACTCGTGGAAACTATCAGTGTGCTATTCTGTGCTAAATCTTGTTTGTAGGGACAGAGAAGGACAGTGAGGGAAACTGTCAGTGTGCTGTTCTGTTCTAAACCAATCTTGCTGAAGCATATTGCAAATCCTTGTGTTTAGGGACAGAGAAGGATAGGCAGGGGACAGTGTCAGTGTCATTGTTGCTAAGCCTCCTGCACAGTATACACCTGAAGGTAGCCCTTATTGCTCTTTTTCCCATCTCCCTGCAGGCCATCCATTAAAATGTCTGGAAGGCAAACAAGGAGAGGCAGACAGTCAGGAGGCAAAAAAAGAGGGCAAGCAGGCTCTGTGTCTGGGGGCAACAGTGCTGGTCGTGGACGCGGTGCATTGTCATCAGCACATGGCCATGGGACACGCTTGTCCTTCTTTTCGGCAGCTGGACATGTTGAGCCACATCATGCCGAAGACTTGGTAGAGTGGATGACCAAGCCCACCTCATCCTCCTTATCCTCTCTCACCCAGGCTCAGGGTACTGGCAAAGCAGCTGCCAAAGCGTCCTCTTCTCTGGTATCATTATCTTCATTAGTCAATCCTTCCCTAGACCCACCATGTCCTCCTCCTGAGGAGTCCCCCGAACTGTTTGAGCACAGTGTTGGGTACATGCTACAGGAGGTTGCCCAGCGTTTCGAAGGATCTGATGATGATACCCAGCTAGAGGAAGGCAGTAGCGTGAGAGCAGAGAGAGGGGATGCTCAAGAAGGACACCAATCTGGCAGTCATGCTCCAGCAGCTGCAGCATACTGCCAGATTGGCTCCAGTGATGAGGAGGGAGGGGATGATGAGGTCACTGACTCCACGTGGGTGCCTAATAGGAGAGAGGAGGAGGAGGAGGATGAGGAGGAGGCACATCTCCAATGAGGCAGGATGCCCTTGAGTGGCCAGCGTATGGGCAGCACACCGACGGAATCACACCGCAGAGCTCCGCCTGTGCAGGGCGCTGCCTCTGCCCGTCATTCAAAAAGTTCTTTGGTGTGGGCCTTTTTTGAGGCGAGTGCATCAGATCGCACAGCTGCTGTTTGCAACATATGTCTCAAGCGTATATCGCGTGGCCAAAACATCAGCCGCTTGGGCACCACATGCTTGATCAGACATATGTTGACCTGCCATGCAGCTCGTTGGCAACTTGGCAAGCCTACCTTAAAGACCCACACCAAAGAACAAAGCTGACCTCTTCTTGCACCGCATCAGCTGGGATCTCCAACCCCAGTATACCTTCAGTCCTCTCTGAAACCTGCTCTGAGAGGAATGAAGGTGTAGAATTAGGTGTGTCACAGCCAAGTACTTGCGGGCACTCTGCTAGCAGTACACCAACGTCCGATTCTAGCAGGCAAATTTCCCTGCCCCAGCTGCTGGACCGTCGAAAGAAGTTCACTCCCAGCCATCCACATGCCCAGCGGTTGAATGCTAGCTTGGCTAAATTGCTAGCGCTTCAACTTCTGCCTTTTCAGTTGGTAGACTCGGCCCCCTTCCGTGAGTTTGTGCAATGTGCGGTTCCTCAGTGGCAGGTTCCCAAACGCCACTTTTTCGCACGGAAGGCGATTCCGGCTCTCTACAGGCATGTGGAAGGCAATGTCTTGGCCTCGCTGGACAGGGCGGTCAGCGGTAAGGTGCATATTACCGCTGACTCATGGTCCAGCAGGCATGGACAGGGACGTTACCTTTCTTTCACGGCCCATTGGGTCACTCTTTTGGCAGCTGGGAAGGATGCAGGACAAGGTGCAGTAGTGTTGGAGGTTGTTCCACCGCCACGCCTCCAAAATGCTACTACTGGTTGTGACACACCTCTCTCCTCCACCCCCTCCTCTTCTTCTTCCTCCATGGCCTCTTCCTGTGGTTTGTCCTCGGAACCAGCAGTGCTCCGTAGGCGTTCAAGGGGCTACGCAAGTACGCAGGCAAAAAGATGCCATGCCGTGCTTGCGCTGGTGTGTTTGGGGGACAGGAGCCACACTGGGGCAGAGGTCCTGTCTGCTCTGCAGGGGCAGGCCGAGAGGTGGTTGACGCCACGCCAGCTTAAGCCAGGAATGGTGGTTTGCGACAATGGCACCAACCTCCTCTCCGCCCTCCGACAGGGACAACTGACCCATGTGCCCTGTATGGCTCACGTCCTTAACCTGGTGGTGCAGCGGTTCTTGGGCAGGTACCCGGGCTTACAGGATGTCCTGAGGCAGGCCAGGAAAGTCTGTGTGCATTTCCGCAGATCTTATAATGCCAGTGCTCGCCTGGCTGAGCTGCAAAAGGAGTTGAACCTGCCCAAGAACTGCCTTATATGTGACATGCCCACCAGGTAGAACTCAACGTTGGCCATGCTGCAGCGGCTGCACACGCAGCAGAGGGCCATCAATGAGTACCTGTGCGACTACGGCACCAGGACAGGGTCAGGGGAGCTCGGGTTTTTTAAACCACGCCAGTGGGGCATGATCAGGGATGCATGCACTGTCCTGGAACCATTTGAGGAGGCCACGAGGATGGTGAGCAGTGACAGTGCATGCATCAGTGACACTGTACCTCTTGTCCACCTGTTGGAGCACACGCTGCGTGGAATAATGGACAGGGCACTTGAGGCAGAACAGAGGCAGGAAGAGGAGGACTTCCTTGCCTCTCAAGGCCCCCTTTACCCAGACAGTGTTCCTTCTGTCCCACCCATCGCACAGGAAGAGGAGGAGGAGGAGGAGGATTGTGTCAGCATGGAGGTGGAGGCTGGCACTCAGCATCATCAGCAGCAGTCTTTTAGGGATGATTTACAGTCCCAAGAAACCAGTGGACTTGTACGTGGCTGGGAGGAGGTGGCTGCGGATCATGTCGTCCTTAGTGACCCAGAGGACTCCGGACTGAATGCCTCAGCTAACCTACGCTGCATGGCCTCCCTGATCCTGCAAAGTCTGCGGAAGGATCCTCGTATTCTTCGGATCAAGGAGAGGGACCATTACTGGCTGGCCACTCTCCTTGATCCACGGTACAAGGGTAAGGTTGCGGACCTTATCTTACCGTCGCAGAGGGAGCAGAGGATGAGACAACTCCGGGAGGCCTTGCAGAAAGGTCTGTGCAACGCGTTCCCAGAGACTGGGAGGTTACAAACTCCTGGTCCTGGACAACGAGTTGCTGAGGCTTCGGGCAGTCAAAGAAGGAGCGGTGGGGAAGGTGGCCGTCTGACCGATGCGTTCAGACAATTCTTTAGTCCGCAGCCCCAAAGTATGATCGGTTCCAGCAACCATCGCCAGCGTCTGATATACATGGTCCAGGAATACCTAGGGGCAAGGTCAGACTTGGACACCTTCCCCACCGAAAATCCTCTGGCTTACTGGGTCTTGAGGATGGATCACTGGCCAGAGCTTGCACAGTATGCAATTGAGCTACTGGCCTGTCCTGCATCCAGCGTTCTTTCAGAACGCACATTCAGTGCTGCTGGACGATTTGTCACGGATCACAGGGTGCGCCTGTCCACCGACTCGGTTGATCGACTGACTTTCATCAAGATGAACCAGTCTTGGATCACCACCAGCTACCACACACCTGATGCTGATATAACAGACTAATTGATTTTAAAATGTCACATCCCTTCAAGACTGATGCTGATGCTGAGTGCCTGTGCTGTTATGTTGACTGGCTATCCTCCTCCTCCTCCTCAATGATACGATTAATGATGATAGCTTGGAAGATCATTTTGGTTTATGGGTGACGCCACCAGTGGCTAAGGCCCAATTTTTCAGCCCCTGTTTAACAGGGGCGTGTAATTAAAATTTTGGATGCAATACTTTGCAACAGGCCTCATTGCTGTGCTCCAAGTACAGTATCTGTGAGGGGTTGCAGTGTTGTGCCACCAGTGCCTAAGGCCCAATTTTTCAGCCCCTGTTCAACAGGGGCATGCAATTATAATTATTGATCTAATAATTCACAGCAGGGCCCATTGCTGCGCCCACCAAGAGTAACTGTCAGGCCTTACAGTGTTGTGGCACCAGCACCACCATCACCACCACCACCACCACCAAAGGCCTAATTTTTCAGCCCCTGTTCAACAGGGGCATGCAATTATAATTATTGATCGAATAATTCACAGCAGGGCCCATTGCTGCGCACACCAAGAGTAACTGTCAGGCCTTACAGTGTTGTGGCACCAGCACCACCATCACCACCACCACCACCACCACCAAAGGCCCAATTTTTCAGCCCCTATTCAACAGGGGCATGCAATTATAATTATTGATCTAATAATTCACAGCAGGGCCCATTGCTGCGCCCACCAAGAGTAACTGTCAGGCCTTACAGTGTTGTGGCACCAGCACCACCATCACCACCACCACCACCACCAAAGGCCTAATTTTTCAGCCCCTGTTCAACAGGGGCATGCAATTATAATTATTGATCTAATAATTCACAGTAGGGCCCATTGCTGCACCCACCAAGAGTAACTGTCAGGCCTTACAGTGTTGTGGCACCAGCACCACCATCACCACCACCACCAAAGGCCCAATTTTTCAGCCCCTGTTCAACAGGGGCATGCAATTATAATTATTGATCGAATAATTTACAGCAGGGCCCATTGCTGCGCCCACCAAGAGTAACTGTCAGGCCTTACAGTGTTGTGGCACCAGCACCACCATCAAAGGCCCAATTTTTACTACCACTGATCAACAATTATATGTTATTACAATTCCTGATATAATAGTTGACAGCAGGGTGTTCCAGCACCCACCAAGAGTAACTGTAAGTGCTTACAGTGTTGTGCCAACACCAACACCTAAGGGGCCAATTTCTGCAGAGTATATACGGCAGGTCCCTACTTTCAAACATCAAACTTACAAACGACTACTACTTGCAAACGGAAGAAGACAACAGGAAGTGAGAGGAAATCTACCCCTTGGAAGGAAAATTCTCTCCTGTAAGAATTAATATGGGAGAAAGGTGTCTCCTCTCTACTGATTCTTTATCACCAATCCTTGTTTCAATAAAAACACCACATTTCAAAAACAGTTGTCATTGGGACGCAAAGTGAGGTGAAATGTTCTGAACAGGGGCACAGACAGCAAAAAAAATGTGACAGGGGTGATAACCGTTCCCTATGTTTTCCAAAAAGCTAAAAAAAAGGAATTTGGCATGGAGCTACACTTAAACAATGCAGCTGTTCAAAATTACAAACAGATTCTACATAAGAACAAACCTACAGTCCCTGTCTTGTATGCACCGCCTGTATACGGCTGTTCAGAGTATATAGGGCCTTTTTTATTTTGTGTGCGGGGTTCCCCTTAATATCCATACAAGACCCAAAGGGGCTGGTAATGGGCTGGGGTAGGGGGGGGGGGGGTTGATGGGGTAGCTATGCCATTTTTCCTAAAGAGTTTCATCCATATTACCGGGACCAGACGTTGCATTAAAGCCGCAAGCAGTTTTAAATGGCTTTTTTTCCTTTAGAAATTTTATTTTGTGCAGGGACAGTTCTAAACACGGGAAACACGTGGCACTTCACAGGCATACTTTAGACACCCCCCAGGTACAATATTTAAAGGAATATTTGACTTTTTTTTTTTCACTTTATGCATCATTAAAATGACTGCTCCCGGAAAACGTCCGTTTTTAAAACTTCTTTTTGCATTGATACATGTCCCCTGGTGCAGAACCCGGGTTCCCAAACTCTGTTTCGGACAATAACATGGATAATAGTCGTTATAATTAGCACTTTAGAATCCGAACGTTCGCATCCATTGTATTTAATAGGGTTCTAATGTTCGTGCAAACTTTCGGTCCGTTCGCGGGTTCTGGTGCGAACCGAACCCGGGGGGTGTTCGGCTCATCACTACTGGTGACATTATGCGTGCATGTAGGGGAAGGCTGGCACTATTGGTTATAGAGAGCCGAGCCCCCAGCTGGTCACCTAGCAGCAGTAATGCTGTATAACCTTCTCTGTTGACATGCTGATCGGGATGTGATCCTAGTGATGCTCCCGGTCAGATCTAATAAACACAGTATTTATTAGCATCAAGAGTACAACCACATATATATAATCAACCGTATGTTCAGCAGCCATGTGAGCTCTATGCCTGTAAAGTGTGGGCTTTGATCAATAAAATCATTGATATTTAACACTAGGATTTGACTAGGAGCATCATCTGGATTGCATCCCGATCAGCATGTCAGAGAAGCTCCACTGCTGCTAAGCAACCTGCAGGGAGCTCAACTGTCTACAACCAATAGAGATGGGCTCGGGTGTGTTTGAAATCCCACATGCCCGATCCCGCCAGGAAGCCGACACTCCACAGTGCTAATCACAGCCAGTGAGACATTTCCTGATCTGTGGAGCTGCGGACCCGGAAATGTCTCATTGCCTGTGATTAGCGCTGTGCAGTGTGGGCTTCCTGGCTGGCTCTGGCATGTGGAATTTTGAACATGCCCAGCCCATCTCTAACAACAAATTATGCTGGCCCTCCTGTACATCAGCCCCATAAAGTAGCCAGCACTGGGTTCCAATGTGCTGCCGCCGCTACCATGGAGACAGAGACCAGCGCTGTGAATAGCCGGGACAGGACAGCAACTCTGGTTGTTCCAGCACTGGTCCACCCTGGGAACATTCCCCCATCCACCTATTATGTGTAGATTGGGGAATTGGATCATTTCCTTTTTTTTTCATTCAACCTAATAGTTGAATGAAAAAAAGTGATCAATGTATGGGCTGCCTAAGGCCCCTTTCACACTGGGGCGGGAGGTTCGCTGTGGGTATAGCGGCGCTATTTTTAGCGCCGCTATACCTTTGTTTTTACCGCGGTATGCGGCCGCTAGCGGGGTGAATTTACCCCGCTGGCACCCGAAAAATGGGTTAATACCGCCCGCAATGCGCCTCTGCAGAGGCGCATTGCGGGCGGTATTACCGCGGTCTCCCATTGCTTTTAATGGGCAGCAGCGGTAAAAGAGCAGTGAACACACCGCTCCTTCACCTCTGTAAAGATGCGGCTAGCAGGACTTTTGGAGCGGTCCTGCTAGCACACCACTTCAGTGTGAAAGCCTTTGGGCTTTCACACTGAAGACTGCAGGGCACGATTTTTTCAGGCAGTATAACAGCGCTATTATTAGCGCTAAACCGCCTGAAAAACGTGTCAGTGTGAAAGGGGCCTAAGAGCTAAGACCAGACCTAGACAGTTTAAATCTCAGCTGGTTCAGCAGGAACTGGCTGAGATTCGAACCATTAATGAGCAGATTCTCTTATGATTATCACTATTGGTTGCTATAGTCACTAGTGATAATCACTGTTTGTCGGGAGAATACAATTGCTGGGCAGGAGGGATATTCCCCTCTTAGCACTGTCTGTGTTGATGGGGGAATTATGCAAGTTTCTTTCCTGCAATCTGTGGATGCAGGAAAGAAATGTGCACCGTCTATTACCTGCCTAACTGAAAGTGAAAGTAAATTGTGAATGTCTTGAAAGAACAGGAGAGGGGGAGGGAGACAGATGGGGGAGAGAAGGGATGGAGATAATGCAGTTCAGTGATTACAGTGTACTGCAGTCTGCAGTGCACACACTTACCCACGGTCCAGGCTAGAATCTCAGGCATCATTCACACACAGCCAGGAATGCTGCTGATTTTCATATTTCCCGCCCACACATCCCCTCTCTTCAGATACAGCACGCCGGAATAGTGTGGGCGGGACTGGAAGGAGGAGGAGGAGCTGTATTCCTCCCTGCTTGTATGTGAGGAGAGTGAAGGGGGGGGGGGTGGCTGGACTCGCTGGGCTGTGAAAGAGTGTCATAGACTGACACTCGGCTCAGCTTGCAGTCACCATTCTCGGAATTTACAGGCTGGTTCTCCCAATGGCGTCCCTAGGTGGGGACCAGAGGGGGCCCTGCCCCCCCCAACATTATGCTGTGCCCCACCATGTGCCCCCCCCAAAAAAAAACACATTTTTTTTTCCGCTCGGGCTGCTGCTGGGGTAACATAGTCTCTCCTGAGAGGGAGAGCGTCCCCAGTCAGCTCCTGCGGGGGATTCCTCCCCATCCCTCTGCTCGCTGACGCTGCATAATGCGAGCGCTCACACAACCACAGCCGCTCGATCTGCTCCTTTCCCTCCATCCTCATTGGCACGGAGAAGAGCGAGTTGCAGGAAGGACTCCACGAGCACTATGGGAGGGGGGGAGGGGGGCCCAAGCCTTCATCTCAGTTACTGAAAAAACAGACTGATTTCTCCCGTCCTTAGGACAGGAGAACCAGCCTGTAAATTCCGAGAGTGGTGACTGCAATCTGAGCCGAGTGTCAGTCTATGACACTCTTTCACAGCCCAGTGAGTCCAGCCACCCCCTCTCACTCTCCTCACAAACGAGCAGGGAGGAATACAGCTCCTCCTCCTCCTTCCAGTCCGGCCCACACTATCCCTGCGTGCTGTATCTGAAGAGAGGGGATGTGTGGGCGGGAAATATGAAAATCAGCAGCATTCCAGGCTGTGTGTGAATTATGCCTGAGATTCTAGCCTGGACCGTGGGTAAGTGTGTGCACTGCAGACTGCAGTACACTGTAATCACTGAACTGCATTATCTCCATCCCTTCTCTCCCCCATCTGTCTCCCTCCCCCTCTCCTGTTCTTTCAAGACATTCACAATTTACTTTCACTTTCAGTTAGGCAGGTAATGTACGGTGCACATTTCTTTCCTGCATCCACAGATTGCAGGAAAGAAACTTGCATGATTCCCCCATCAACACAGACAGTGCTGACAGGGTAATATCCCTCCTGCCCAGCAATTGTATTCTACCGACAAACAGTGATTATCACTAGTGACTATATCAACAACTAGTGATAATCATAAGAGAATCTGCTCATTAATGGATCAAATCTCAGCCAGTTCCTGCTGAACCAGCTGAGATTTAAACCGTCTATGGCTGGTCTTAGCTCTTAGAAAAAAATGGGAGAAAGTTGAAGGATCGAAGGTCCTCAACAAAAGAATTCTTCAACAAGGCTCAACTGGTTATACAGACTTTAGGTGAGTAAACCGCAATTAATAGAGTAGAAAAAATCATAAATTTATTTAATTAGTTTTAAACAAAACACAACATCAAGAACACCTGATTAAAATGAGACTAGTCAACAAAAACACTAAACAAGGATGGCCACCCGATCGACCATACACACCGCATTCATTCATCCGCTATTGATCTTAATAATAATACCGGTATTGAAAATATCAAAATGTTCATCAATATCAATTTGATAGTCCTGGTAAATGGAAATAAATCGATACTAATAGTGGTTCCAAGATGAAGCTTGATGAAAGCGAAACATGTAAGCAGTTTAGCAGTTTGATGCTACATTTTATGTAGTCCCTGAACATGGATGTTCCACCCATATGACTGACTACCGAATCATCTGCTCCGATCATTATACCATTGCCTTTTGATGTGAAGATACTTCACCGGCACGCTAAATACCGAAGCTCTACAATTCCGGCACGGTCTACAGCTACTCTATGGAGACATCTACGGATCCAAGTAAATGAACGGGTGTGAAGCAGCCCTACACAACAGAATCCAGCTGTGAATCAGTGAATCATTACCGGCCTGACACGCAATAAATCGGTGAGCGGTTGTTGCACATGGGATCATATGCAAACCAAAAGACTATTCATCTGGACGGCTGAGTGACCGAGTGACCCAGTGAAGACACCGAAGGTGAGCTGTAAGATTGTGATTTCAGCATCAAGCACTATCCTTATAGCATGCTCCTGTGTACACTATGTCCAGCCAAGTTATCAATTTGTCACCCAGTAAATATGCGTGAACATTAACCGGCCCACTTTTTTGATTCACCAAATAGACCGATCCGGTAACCACACTCTTGGAACCACTATTAGTATCGATTTATTTCCATTTACCAGGACTATCAAATTGATATTGATGAACATTTTGATATTTTCAATACCGGTATTATTATTAAGATCAATAGCGGAAGAATGAATGCGGTGTGTATGGTCGATCGGGTGGCCATCCTTGTTTAGTGTTTTTGTTGACTAGTCTCATTTTAATCAGGTGTTCTTGATGTTGTGTTTTGTTTAAAACTAATTAAATAAATTAATGATTTTTTCTACTCTATTAATTGCGGTTTACTCACCTAAAGTCTGTATAACCAGTTGAGCCTTGTTGAAGAATTCTTTTGTTGAGGACCCTCGATCCTTCAACTTTCTCCCATTTTTTTCTATATGCTTTTGTAATTCAGAGGCTAACTTGATGGACAAACCCCTAAATTATTGGGTATTTAACAAATAGTGATTTTTATTTTCAGCAAATCACTTATATTACGGTACCTAGTATTATACATTGGATGAGCTTATTACATACCTACCCTTTTGTTTTTTCTATATGGTCTTAGCAATTAGGCAGCCCATACATTGATCACTTTTTTTCATTCAACTATTAGGTTGAATGAAAAAAAAAAGGAAATGATCCAATTCCCCCATCTACACATTATAGGTGGATGGGGGAATCCTCCCAGTGTGGACCAGTGCTGGAACAACCAGAGTTGCTGTCCTGTCCCGGCTATTCACAGCGCTGGTCTCTGTCTCCATGGTAGCGGCGGCAGCACATTGGAACTCAGTGCTGGTTACTTTATGGGGCTGATGTACAGGAGGGCCAGCATAATTTGTTGTTAGAGATGGGCTGGGCATGTTCAAAATTCCACATGCCAGAGCCTGCCAGGAAGCCCACACTGCACAACGCTGATCACAGGCAGTGAGACATTTCCCGGTCCGCAGCTCCACAGATCAGGAAATGTCTCACTGGCTGTGATTAGCACTGTGGAGTGTCAGCTTCCTGGCGGGATCGGGCATGTGGGATTTCAAACACACCCGAGCCCATCTCTATTGGTTGTAGACAGTTGAGCTCCATGCAGGTTGCTTAGCAGCAGTGGAGCCTTCTCTGACATGCTGATCATGATGCAATCCAGGTGATGCTCCTAGTCAAATCCTAGTGTTAAATATCAGTGATTTTATTGATCAAAGCCCACACTTTACAGGCATAGAGCCCACATGGCTGCTGAACATACGGTTGATTATATATATGTGGTTGTACTCTTGATGCTAATAAATACTGTGTTTATTAGATCTGACTGGGAGCATCACTAGGATCACATCCCGATCAACATGTCAACAGAGAAGGTTATACAGCATTACTGCTGCTAGGTGACCAGCTGGGGGCTCGGGTCTCTATAACCAATAGTGCCAGCCTTCCCCTACATGCATGCATAATGTCACCAGCACAAAGTCCTAATAGACTGCCGCCGGTGCCAAGGAGACAGATGCCAGACCAGCGCTGTCAATAACAGGGACAGGACAGCTGGGGAACCCCACAGTGTCAGAATACCAGGGCCCGGTGGCAAGACAACCTTTGCACCCCTGATAGTTCTCCCACTGCTTTGGACCCTTATATTTTCTTGGTGTGCTGGTGACATATATCTCTTGTTTTCTGCCACCCTGGTGGGGCCCCAGTATAGTAGGAAGGGAGCTCACTGCAGAACATGTGAAAGGGCCCGTTGTGGGATCGTAGTAAAGGGCCCCAGGATATATATATATTTGCATTTTATAGTTGGCCCCCCTACTTTTGTCCCTGTCCCCCCATGTGCCCCCCCTAAATATGAAAGCTGGAGACACCACTGGGTTCTCCTGTCCTAAGGACGGGAGAAATCAGTCTGTTTTTTCAGTAACTGAGATGAAGGCTTGGGCCCCCCCTCCCACAGTGCTCGTGGAGTCCTTCCTGCAACTCGCTCTTCTCCGTGCCAATGAGGATGCAAGGAAAGGAGTAGATCGGGCGGCTGTGGTTGTGTGAGAGCTCACATTATGCAGTGTCAGCGAGCAGAGGGAGGGGGGAGGAATCCCCCGCAGGGGCTGACTGGGGACGCTCTCCCTCTCAGGAGAGACTATGTTACCCCAGCAGCAGCTCGAGCGAAAAAAAAAATATATATTTTTTTGGGGGGGCACATGGTGGGGCACAGCATAATGTTGGGGGGGCCAGGGCCCCCTCTGGTCCCCACCTAGGGACGCCATTGCCTCTAGGCCTAGGCCACCCCGAGGACCGACACGAACCACCGCCCTCAGGCTGAAGGTGCCTGGGACTCGACCCCGTGACAAAGATGGCCGGCCCCTTTATTCCCTCTCCCAGCAAGCACTGCGGGTTCCCCGCCCCACCATACCGCTGCCGAGGGAGGACAAAAAGGAGGCACAGCACACAGCAATGGTTCAACCCCAGCCCGAGGCGACAGCGCCACCCGGTGGACCGCAAGAAACTGCACATCGCTGGTGTCTCTGCCAGTTTGAATTACACCTGGGAAAGTACATACCCGCTACACAAGTAACGGTTTATGGCAATGGAAACAACTCCCCGGAGACTATATAACTCAGTTCTGGAACTAGTCTTCGATCAGGATAGCAAGTATAGAACGATGGGCCTAGGTAGTCAATAGGCCTAAACAAAGTACTCAGGCTATGATTGTGAGCAGGTGCTCTCTCACCACTCCGGACTCAGTCCTAGTCCGTGACTTCCACCGCTGTGTCTCCACACACAGGGTCTGCGACAGCCAGGTCTCCGGTCCAACTGATGTCCCTCAAGCCGATAGAGATCAGGTGCCACACAGGCTCCGCAGTGGGGTGGAAGGCTTCTTGGAAGTGCGCAAGGCCCAGGCTTTGGGCCTTGCACTTGTAGCAGGTCCGCACAGGGAGTCCGATTGCTATCCGCGCGGTGTCCAAAGAGGCCGGGCTTAGCATCGCCCTTTCCTTTTATACCCCACCCATGAGTCTCTGCGGTTGGCAGTTTCACCTTGAGTGCCAAACGGGGTTCTGGGAAACGTAGTCCGTGGGGCCTTAAAGGAGAACCCGCTACACACTCCCCCCACTTAAACTCTTTGGTCCCCAAAGATAATGTCAACATACAGTACGCACAATACTAGACAAAGCGGTGTATGATGTCGGCAGGGGAAGCTCCCACCAAAAACAAGGGGGGGAACTTCCCTGCCCACAGGTCACACTTTCACAAGTTGCCTGCCCAACTGCGCCAGAGGGTGAGTTGGAGTTGCCCTTCACCAAATGAACAGTGGAGGGATCAGGGTTTTCTGCACTCCTCCTGGCGGTTACTACAGTGTCCTCCAAACTCTCCCCCATTTGTGCGTAAGTCAACTTCCGGGGGGGGATGTACGGTCCTTTTCATCCTCTGTTCTCTTGGGATCTCTGGTTCGGTCACTGTAGGTTCCTCTTCTGGAACAGACATAGAAACTTCCATTGTCTCTGGAACATTTAACTCAGGAGCAGGAAGATACATGGAATCTCTTGGATCCTCCTCTGAGAATGAGTCCGAGGCATTCTCCCATGAGTCTGGTAGAGGACTGGATGGGATGAACTCAGTAGCTTCTGCATTCAGTGTACTGTCTATGGTGTCTTCAGAAGGTGGAAGATCTATAGCAGAAGTTACAGGGGCCTGGGAAGGCCATAGCCATTCAAGCTCTCCCCTCTCATCCTCACTGAGTTCAGAGACATCTATTCCTTCAGATCGAGACGTCTGGGACCGGGTATTTGGCCTAGGAGTATCCAGGATGGAAGTTGGCTCAGGGAAATCTTTTATAGGGGGTATCCGAACTGCTTCGGCAAGTGGAAGTATATGGTTTTCGTGCCAACTCTTTAATGGTCCCACCTTTCCGTCCGGCTTCAGTTTGTAGACTGGTAGGCCGGGCAGCTTCTTGCAAACAACACAGGGTTCGGGTCTCCATCTGTCTGCAAGCTTGTGCCTCCCAGGGACTCCTAAGTTCCGTAGCAGCACTCTGTCCCCAGGTTGTAGATCCTGAATCCGGACTTTCAAGTCAAAGTTTTTCTTGTTACGAGCTCCCCTTTGATTTGAACCTGCTTGAGCCTGCTCATAGGCCAACTTTAAACTGTGCCTCAGCCTGCCCACATATCCTTTGTGAGAAGTGGCTAAGGAATGGTCTATGGATGTGCCAAAGGCCAGGTCTACGGGTAGTCTTGCTTCTCTTCCAAACATAAGTCGATAGGGAGAGTCTGGATCCCTAAGGAGTCCAAGAGCTTCCGGATCAGCCGACTTTCAAAGTCCCTCCCTTGATCCGAGTGAAGACGCTGTGGTAGCCCATAGTGCACAAAGTATTTTTCCATAAGTACTTTGGCCACGGTGGAAGCCTTCTGGTCTTTGGTTGGGAAGGCCTGGGCATACCGGGTGAAATGATCGGTTATCACCAGAACATTTCCTAGTCCACTCAAGTCGGGTTCGAGGCAGAGAAAATCAATGCATACCAAATCCAATGACCTTGACTTTGCAGGTGGCCCATTGGGGCAGCTTGATGGGGTAAAGTCTTTCGCTGAATGCAGCGTGCGCATGAGTGGCAGTATTCCTCTACCTCAGCCCTCATGCAAGGCCAATAGAATCGACTCCTGATGAGTTGAAAGGTTCTTTCAGCTCCTAAGTGGCCATGGTTGTCGTGTAGGGCAGCCAAAACAGTCTCTCTGTGTTTCTCAGGTAGAAACAGTTGCCATTTGTCTTCCAGGTCATCAGAGGGGCCCCTTCGGTAGACCACCCCTTGATGCACCTGCAGCCTGTCCCACTCCTTCCGCAGCAGGCGGGCCTCCTTCGAAGGGTAATGCAGGAGTCTGTTGGGATCCTGATTTTCCAGGGCCTCCAGGACCAATTTCCCCCAAGGGGTCTTCCAATTGGTCGCATCTCAATTCCTTCTTGGACAGCTTTGGCAAGTCATCTTCTTCTATCTGAGTTACTCCACAGTATTGTTTGGGTACTCCTACCACTGTGACCCCTATCTCTTCCGCTCTGGATCTCCCTCTGGCCTGGAGTTCAGCTCCCTGGCAGAGGGCCCGCACCCCGTCCAGTGCCACTTTGGTCCAGTCTTCTGTACTGCTGGTGGGAGCATGAGACCTGGACAGAGCATCCGCATCTCGATTTCCAGCCCCAGGTCTGTATTTCAGGCTGAAATTGAATCCAGACAGCACAGCCAGCCATCGATGGCCTGTGGCATCCAGCTTCGCTGTGGTGAAAAGATAGGTGAGGGGGTTGTTGTCAGTTTTCACTGTAAATTCTGCCCCATACAGGTAGTCTTTCAGTTTATTGACCACAGCCCATTTGAGGGCCAGGAACTCCAACTTATGAGTGGGGTAGTTCTTTTCAGATGGGGTCAAACTCCTGCTCACATATGCAATGGGTTGCAGTTGCCCTCCATGCTCCTGATAGAGCACTCCTCCCAGACCATCATGACTGGCATCCACATAGAGTTCATAGGGCCTCTTTGGGTCTGCATAGGCCAAGACAGGGGCAGTGGTTAAGGTTTTCTTCAGCATTTGAAATGCCTCTTCACACTTTCCATTCCACTGATCTTAGACTGACTCTCCCGGTTTCCTGGGCCCCGAGTCATCCTCTTCTCCCTCTGTCTTTAACAGTTCATTCAAGGGTCTGGCAATCCGTGCGAACCCCTCTATGAACCTCCTATAGTAGGAGCAGAACCCCAAAAAGGACCGGAGTTCTGTCACAGTGGTGGGCCGTGGCCAGGAGGTAACCGCCTCCAACTTCTCGGGATCTGTGGCTACCCTTTCTTCGGACACTATGTGCCCCAGATAGTTGACTGACGACTGGTAGAACTGGCATTTCTCTGGTGAAAGCTTTAGTCCCTCCTCGCTGAGCCTTCTCAAGACTTTTTCCAGTCTCTCTTCATGCTCCTCTAGAGTCTTCCCAAAGACGATGATATCATCTAGGTACACTAGGACTTCGATGAGGTTCATGTCTCCTACGGTTTTCTCCATGAGGTGCTGAAAGGTGGCAGGGGCTCCAGACAGACCTTGGGGCATCTGGTCAAATTCAAACAATCCCACAGGGGTTATGAAGGCTTCTCCTTATCTTCCGGATGCATGGGGATCTGATAGTATCCACTCTTATGGTCCATGACGCTGAACCACCTGGCTCCAGACAAGCTCTGTAGGGCCTCCTCTATCCTCGGGGTGGTATACTGGTCGGGTATCGTTCTCCTGTTAAGGGTCCTGTAGTCGATACACAGTCTCAACGACCCATTTTTTTTCTGACCACCACTATTGGAGAGGCATAGGGGCTTCTAGATTCCCGGATAACACTGGTTCACTTGAGCTCGGCGAGCTGTTCTCTCAGGTCTTCAAGGTCGGCTAGAGGAACTCGCCTGACCCTCTCCCTGAAAGGCTTGTCCTCCTGGAGGCGAATTTGATGGGTGACACTCTTCGCACACCCTACATCGAACTCATCTTTAGAGAAAATCTTCCTCCATCTGGTTAACTGGGCCTTTGCTCTTTCTTTCCAGGCCCTTGGCAGGTTCGGGTTCTCCATGCAGAGCTTCTCCCAGATAGTCCTTTCTCCCTCTGTCTTCTCTACATCTGACAAGACAACTGGGGCAGCAGGGCTCACCTGGCCCAGCAACATCCTAGCTGGGATCTCCATGGGGGCACCTGTAATGTTCCTGATGCTCACTGGCACCTTACAGTGTGCCTTCTTCAAAGCTCTTAACGGAACCACTTCGGGAATCACTTCTAAACCTGAGTGTCTTTCCTGGGGATCCGGTTCCAATATAACAAAGGGGCCAGGTTGCTCCCAAGTAAGCGTCACATGGCTCTGAGGCAGGTTACTTCACCGGGCTGCAACAATATTCCTTTCTTCGCCAGTCACCAGACTTTCCCTACCCCCTCTTCTGGGGCCTTCTGTTCTAAGACTAGTCGCTGATAGACTGTCTTCAACATTGGGTGGATTCTGGTGACTGCGGGATTCTTCCCTCGTGCTAGAGGGACCAAGTCCGTGTTGGTCCCTATTATTAGGGAGCTCTTGTTGGCTCCTGGTGGTCGGGGGCATACCACTGCCAGGGTATCGAACACTTCAGCCTTCCCGGCCACTGAGGGGTCAAAGGTTAATTTTATGGGCAGGTAACCATCGTAAGGGAAACTCTGTGTTCCGATCCTCCATATCTCCAAGTCTTCAATTTTCTGGATGAATAGGTGACTCAGATGTTTGTCATAGAAGTTCCTATATAATAGGGTCACTTGTGCCCCAGTATCCAAGATGGCTCTTGTGTAGACTTCCTCCACTTGAATAGGTACTATAGGGGAGGGGCCTACCAGTTTTTCTGGGTATGGCTTCGGAGGGGTCTCTTTCCTTTAAACCCTACGTTCTCCTTTGGAATTTTCCTTCTTGCAATTGGCTGGTGACTTTAGTCCCTCTTGGGCTCGGTATGCATTGATATCCCCCCTCTTTTTAGGTGTAAGTTCCCGCTGAGGGACACTGTTCTCCTTCTGAGGGGGTTTCCCCCTTTCTTTTTGGGCTTCTCATTCAGTTTGGATCCAATGGAGCTTACTGGAGATGATGGGCCCCCGGTTGACTCCTTCACCGGGGCACTCTGGAGTTTTCCGCCGGCTTGCGATTGTTTCACTTCTTTTTCTTGGGACTGGAACATACTTTTGCAATATGGCCAATTCCTCCACAGTTAAAACAAATCGCATCCCCCCAATCTTGTAGGGGAGCGGGCGCTGAGGTGTCTGGGAACAACTCCTTCTTCGGTCTCTCTCCCTATGAGACCCTTGAATCCTTTGTCATCAGAAAGGTCAGCATCTCCAATACCTGAGACATCTGTGACTTCAGGGTATCCACTTCTGAGTCTCATTCGGGGGTCATGGCTGATCTGACCACTACGGGTGTAGAAGAGATGTGCGTCTTGATCGTTTACTGATCTTTCTGTAGAGCCTCTTCGTCTCTAATGATCTTTACCAGATCAGGGTAGTTCAGTGACATATCTCCTCCTGAGTCCTGAGGTTTTCAGATGGAGTTAGACTGGATCTGAACGTAATGCTCCCTTTAGGATCTGCTTCATCCTTGCATCTATGGCTTGGGGTACCATTCCCTTTTTCAGTACGATTTGACAGAGCATCTTGTTCAGTCTTCTGACATACTCTGACAATTTTTCTCCCTGCTGCTGGAAAGTGTGTTCAAACTGGTATATTAGTTCTGTCACCTTTTCTAACTGACCAAACTCTTCTTGCAGCATGGCTAAACAGTCATAGGCCGTGCAGGCAGCATTTCCAAACCGGAGACTTTTTACCACTTCCTTTCAGACTTCCTTTCAGACTCTCAATCACGCGCTGCTTCTTCTGCGCTTCAGGCACTTCCCATGCCTCTACCGCTAGTAAGGCATGCTCGATCCAGGTATCGAAGTCTTCCTCCCCTACAGGGACGGGCAGCTTCCCGGAAAATATTCTTAGCTTCCGATAACTAGCCTCTATGTGTACCGTGTTGGTTTTCTGACACTTCGCAAGCAGATCACCTAGGGCATTTAAAAGTTCTGGTGCTATGGTAGCAATGGGTGCCCCGAAAGGTATCATCCCTTTGCGCTTCTCTGACGCATGGGAGTTCCCTGGTGGTGATCCCGGTGGGGATGGCGGAAGTGATTCTGTCTTTATGGTCATTGCGTGCGCCAAACCATAAATTTTGTTATCTAATGTTCGCACACTTCGGCCTTTAAAGTTTTCCGGTATTCTATCCCTCCACTGTAGCAGTACATACTGAAATGAAGCTTCTGGGTTGGATTTCATGTCCATCACCCTTGGCTCTTGATTCGGGGATAACGACACTAGAAGTCGCTCCACCGCATCCATCGGCCATTCTTCTCCCGGGAGACTGATGACCACTGACATGTCTGTGCTAGCCTCGGCTGCTTCGCACCATGCTTTAATTTCTTGCGGGTCCATGCCGGTACTTTTGGCGCGTTTGCTTGCCGTATACAGGATCCCAGGCTCGGAGCCCCCACGTGTAGCGATACCCCCAAACTAAGGGAGCCGCTGGTTTTGTTTCGGGCCCTGTACACAGCACTGCCAACCCCCAGCAATCCACTTGACCCTCCTCTGGCACAGTTAGTCTAGGGAATGAGGTATTAGTATAACTCTGTACTAGTCTAAGAGCAATCCCACAGTAATGCAAATGGTGGTAAATTATAGTAATTGACACTAATACCGGAATGATTAACTATATCAGATTTACTTTGAGTATAAAAGTCAATCATAAATACAATACATTACATACATGCAGAGCCCTGCAATAATAATGACACTACTCAACTACTATATAGAAATAGATCATATACTGCGTGCAGCTATCCTCCCCGTGAGCAATATGGCGCTCAGTAAAATTCTACCCTCCAGTCAGGCCTGACTTGGTTAAAGCTCAGTTTTAAAGTAAGGAATCTTCGCATGCAAGATGATCGGTGGTGCACATACAGGAACAACAATTTGTAAATCCAAGTAACGGTTTATGGCAATGGAAACAACTCCCCGGAGACTATATAAAACTCAGTTCTGGAACTAGTCTCCGATCAGGATAGCAAGTATAGAACGATGGGCCTAGGTAGTCAATAGGCCTAAACAAAGTACTCGGCTATGATTGTGAGCAGGTGCTCTCTCACCACTCCGGACTCAGTCCTAGTCCGTGACTTCCACTGCTGTGTCTCCGCACACAGGGTCTGATACAGCCAGGTCTCCGGTCCAACTGATGTCCCTCAAGCCGCTCGAAATCAGGTGCCACACAGGCTCCGCAGTGGGGTGGAAGGCTTCTTGGAAGTGTGCAAGGCCCAGGCTTTGGGCCTTGCACTTGTAGCAGGTCCGCACAGGGAGTCCTATTGCTAGCTGCGCGGTGTCCTTTCCTTTTATACCCCACCCATGAGTCTCTGCGGTTGGCAGTTTCACCTTGAGTGCCAAATGGGGTTCTGGGTAACGTAGTCCGTGGGGCCTTAAAGGAGACCCCGCTACATCTTCATCTAACTGTAGCGGGGTGTTCAATTTAAGGGTAGTGTCTGAGTGGTAATTAGGCTCAGACACATTGATTGTTAGGGTTAATGGACCATTTCTGTTAATGGGAGATAGTGTTGGTGCACAGTTCCCTGTGGCCTACGGGTGGCGCTGTCGCCATAGGCCAGGGTTGAACCATCAATCCAGGGCTGCACCTTTTGTGTCCCCTCTCGGCAGTAGTACGGCAGGGCGGGGAACCTGCTGTGCCTGTCGGGAGAGGGTATAAAAGGGGGCGGACATCTTCCATTGGGGTTCGCTCGTCCACGCCCAGGCACCTTCAGCCTGGGTGTGTGTGGTTCATCCGCGCCCAGGCACCTTCAGCCTGGGCGTGAGGAGGGTCGTCTCCGGGTGCCTTAGACCCGGAGGTGGAGTTCCCGTTCCATCCCAGACACCTTCAGTCTGGGGTGAGGTACTATTTTGAAGGCCCGGGGGCCCAGCAACCTTCGGCTGGGGTCCACTAGGGATCGAGGACTCCCAGGGTGCCGCCTTGCGAGGGGACCCGTAACTGAGATGAGGAGGCCAGGGAGGTAACCCTTTCCGAAGACCCAGCGCATAGTCGTGGTAATGGTGAGGGCCTCTGGTAACTCTCCGGAGGGATGATTTTCTCCTTGACATGGGCCAAATACTTTAAGAAGGAAGTTCTTCAGGTCTGTGGCAGTGACCCTACTCGTTCAGGTCAGTGGCAGTGACTCTACACGTTCAGGTCAGTTGCAGTGACCCTACTCGCTTCAAGTCAGTGGCAGTGACTTCATAAGGCAAGGCCCTATTCACCAGGTCAGTGGCAGTGACCCTACGTTTCAAGTCAGTGGCAGTGACCTTATTCACCCGGTCTGTGGCAGGGACCAACCTCACGGTCTGTGGCAGAGATCGTGCGCCAAAGCTGTTTGAGAAACCTAAACAGTCTAAAGAGTTAAGCTACGTTTGTGCCTGGACCTCCTCCACACCTAAGCTGTCCTGTATCTTCGCTCCAACCTGTCTGCTCTTAAAGAGGCTGTTTATTATCCTGTGTAAAATAAATGTTGAGTTGGACTTTCAGCTGGTGTGGACATTCACATTCCGGGGGAAAAACGAGGACTTGCATCTATCTAAAGTAGAGGTGAGATCATTCTTGGGAGGACTTTGACTCTGGCCGCAGACAAGGCCCAAAACTAACACCGCTCAATCTCTTTACTCAGGAGGGTATGGGCTTGTGGTGCGGTTTGCCTCTCTCTCTGCCTGCGAGGAGCCTAATTAAATGCAGGTTGGGGAGAGGTGGGTGCGCTACATAACCTTGCTAGCATTTCTGCATGCAGTAGAACTTGGATCAGTGTCTACATGGAAGTAGAAGGTGTTGCAGGATGCAGTTCACTCTACATGTGCTACCTTTCCAAGGGACTGAGAGTTCCTAGCCTGTAAGGGGCTTTTGTTGAGCTAATAAGAGGCTGTTAGCTCCCACAGAATAAATTAATTGGAGTTCTGCAGAGTAAATCAAGTGGAGCTGTACAAGGTTCAAATATTGTGCAGGAGGAAGAAGTGGAACTGTAAATAGGGAGGAAGTTGTCCCTGGATTTTTCTGTTACTGTCAAGTTGGGCATCCCATAATCCTTAACCCTATCCAAATTATCATCCCCTCAATAAAACAACAAAAACAAAGCTCTGTGTCTGGATGCAAGTTGAAAATGCTAAGTGACTGGCTGTGCAGCAGTGGGGAACTCTGACTCAACTCCTACGGGGGTAGGGCTACTCAAGCCTGAGTCCCGGAGCAAAGCCCAGTGTTGGCACAAGTTCTGGCACTTGGCTCCAGGGAGGAGGAGGCGGGAGGAGAGACACCACTTTGCAAACGCTGATCTGAGCCGGTGGAGCCAGTGGCCACTGGCATCTTTAACAATAGCTGGTTGTTAAGCAGGGGTCTGGGAAGCCGGCCGCCGGGTCCTTAACAATGGATGACTCATCAGCTGTCAGCATGGTTCCCCGCCGACAGCTGAATGTAAAAGAAAACATTGCCAGCAATAAAAAAAGATTTTAAGGGGAACCCCCTGCCAATATTAAATAAAAGAAATGTGTGGGGCTTCCCCCCTAATCCATACCAAGCCCCCTAGGTTAAAGAAAAATACATACCAGACCCTTATCCGAGCATTCAGCCTGGCAGCTCAGGAAAGGGAGGGGGGGAGCGAGTGACCCTCCCCTCCTGAACCATATCAGGCCACATGCCCTCAACATGGGGTAGGTGCTTTGGTTTTTGATGGGGACAAGAGCCTCTTCCTCACAACCCTGGCCCCCAGATCCCGACACTCCCCCATGTGAATGAGTAGGGTGTACAATGTACCCCTACTCATTCAGCAAAAAAGTGTCAAAAAGAAATAAAAACACAGAGACTGTTTTTGACAATTCCTTTATTAAAAAACAAACAAAAACAATGTCCTCCGGTGTAGATCCAGCATCAATCACCATAAACATCGCTGGCACTGACAACAGGAAAAAAAAAAAGAAGCTCTGCACCCGTCACTGGCTCCCACCGTCTGCCCCCTCCACCGTCTGACAGTTCTTAAATAGCTATGGTGCGGGGCCACCCAGCCCGCAGACCCCCACAATCCTGGCCCCTGTCCCAATCAACTTTGCTTTTTTGAAAAAATAAATTGGCACGGGGGATTCCCCTCAAAATCTATACCAGGATTTGGGGGGGGGGGGCCTGTGCAGTTTTAATTTTTTTATTTGGCGTGGGGGACGGCACCCCCACACTGTTTTTTCTGATTAAATTGGTGTTCAAAACTGATGAGATGTGCGTTCCCATAGAAGGCAATGAGCCTGGAATTTGCATCTGAATTGCACCGCAGTGCTCATAAAAAGCACAAGACTCCTTTCAAGTGTGCAGTAAATTTGCACTGCCGCTGCACCGCATATACAGTATGTGAACCGACTCCATAGAAAATACTGCCTGTTCACATGTCATGTGAATCAGATGCGGTACAAAATGCATCCAATTCACATATATGTGAATGGAGCCTTACATTCGGCTTTGCAAGGAAAAGGGACACAGTGACTTGGAAGGGTGGAGGGGGAGGGGACAGGAAACAAATATATAACTGTGTTTGGTATGATTTGGGGGGGAGAAGATATGTGCTAGGGGGCACTAAAGGAGGGGAGGACTTGTGCTAGAAGGGGGATTGGATATGAAATCCATCCCCCCACCACATATCACATATCCTCCCCTCAAATCAAAGAGATACTGGCAGAGGGGACGATCGTGGTGCCTGGGACTGAGGCTGTAAGCGTGCAAATTAGTCCATAAAGACATGGATGAGTGAGTTTGGGGTGGAAGAACATGACTCGCTTGCACAGAGTCCTGACCTCAACCCGATAGAACACCTTTGGGATGAATTAGAGCGGGGACTGCCAGCCAGGCCTTCTCATCCAACATCAGTGCCTGACTTCACAAATGCGCTTCTGGAAGAATGGTCAAACATTCCCATCGACACACTTCTAAACCTTGTGGACAGCCTTCCCAGAAGAGTTGAAGCTGTTATAGCTGCAAAGGGTGGGCCAACTCAATATTGAACCCTACGGACTAAGACTGGGATGCCATTAAAGTTCATGTAAAGGTAGGTGTCCCAATACTTTTGGTAATATAGTGTACTGTATGTATATGCGCACACATGCGTTTGCACGTAAGAGTGCGTAAAATGCATGTCTTCAGGCACAGATTTTTTTAATTTTGGTTACGAATCTGAACACAGAGCATGTCCCCATCAAAAGCAATAAACCTGCACTGAGACCTGTAAACAAAAAAAAGCTTTGAAATGTGTTTTTATGGCAATGTACATGAAGCCTAACTGATCAGTGGTTCAAAAATCAACCGGTGGACTTCGAGTCCGCGGGTCCCGCGGGCACGGTCACTGAGCTTGCGGCAGGCACGCGCGCCCGCACGGCAGCAAATTCAAAGCAACGTACCTGTACGTTGCTTTGCGCAGCCGTGCCATTCTGCCGACGTATATCATCGTTAGACAGTCGGCAAGTGGTTAAAGAAGTTCACCTTAAGAAGCATGCTACATATTACACCCATATTTACGGTGTAACATGTAACATGTTCTTATTCACCCACTTCCCGCTGCCAGCGCTTCCCTCTCTGTGACTGGGGCTCCACCAACATGGCCACGTCATTCATTCGCAGCTTCCTGTGAAAGTGCTGTCATCCTTTGTGGCTGATGGCTTGTAGTTCTCAATGGACTGCGAGGAGGTTGAGGTCTTGTAGTTCATTGCTTCTTCCTGCCATTCAGTAACTGCCCGCTCGTATCGGAGATATGGGCAGACAGTGTACCGAGAGTCTGCAGGATCCAGGCATTGCACCCACGATCAGCTACAATGTAGAGATGGGCCGAACCACCCCCTGTTCGGTTTGCGCCAGAACTCTTGATTATCGCGAAAGTTCGGAGACGAATGATAAACCCCATTGAAGTCTATGGGACCCGAACTGGGAAAATCAAACGTGCCCATTTTGAGGGCTGAGATGCAATGTATTGGGCATAAAAAGGGTATGGGGGTCCGGAAACTGCCCTGGGGGACATGTATCAATGAAAAAAAAGTTTGTAACAAACATAATTTTTAAAATGAGCAGTGATTTACTGATGTGTGTATAGTGATGATCTCGCGCCTAGTAAAATTAATTGGATTAATAATTAAGCGGCAAACCCCAAAATTTCAAAAAACATTGAAACCGTAAGTAAAATTAATTATATGTGCTGAAAGAGCAAATATGGTGGGGGCGCTAAACAATACTAATATTAATTGGTTTATATTAAATAAGTAATAAGTGAAAAATAGGTTAGACACCAGCCTGCCTGGACGGACCAAAAAACAATAGTCTTAGTCTATCCAAAAATAGTAAACAGCCTGGAAACCGTACCCTTAGTATACAAGATGGCTGACAGCCCCTAGCTGTCAACTAGATTATAATACACGTGAAAGTAAAAATATTGAATGACAACAATACTAATAGCATACAGTGATAATAGTAGTGTAATGTCCCAAGATTTAAATGAATATAATCAGAGAGAACAAGAAATAGTCCATGTAGTGAAACCAATGAAAATAATCCTGGAAGATATCTGCATACAACAGGAGAAATAAATTGAAGGAAATTGCTTGAAGTGATAGCCTTCACCACCTTAGTGCAAAACACCCGATAGTGCTCGTGTTGAAAAATTGGCTGCTTACCAGATAATGTTGACTCTTTTAATTAAAAAAGAAGTCAAATACGCTTTGTGCAAGTACCTCTTGCTGATATGGATAATGGTATCAAAAGAGCAGGCATGAAGGATCCCTGCCTCACGGAGGCTCGGATGGAGCAGTGCGGACCACAAGAAAGAAATAAAACGGAAAATAGTGTGATCCCGTTTATTTAAAAAATATATATCAAATTAAAATAGCCAAATGCCTCCTTACTTTATTGGTGCCTTGAGCCCGGCACTGAGGCTGAAGAGCGTGGGCTGATATGGCTGATGTCTCATGGAAAGGTGAGCCGGCGTGCGTTCCACCTATGGCAAACGATGGACCAGCGGGACCGGAAGTGTCGTCAGATCGTAGTCTAGCGCCTCGACAGCTGTTTCGTGTGTTGCACGTCGTCAGGAAGCGTACTAGACCACGTAGATCTGACTGTTAAATACGGATGTCAATCACAATAGGGGGAGGGGTAACCGGACTGGGATCCAGCCTCAATGCCGTCTCGCCGCATAATACAAATACAGCACAATGAAAATCTATAACTAATTGTACAATGTCAGTAGCAGAAAATCAATCCACTGCCTATATCCCACCTATAACATGGCTTATAATAAAACATTATCTAAAATACCCATAACACAACCCTGTCAATGTACATTATTAAATGATGAGTTCTGCTCGCACCCCCTAGTGGGTGAATACGGCACTAACCCATACCCAATATTACATGATGCAATAGATGTATAATAATGCAAAGACATATCATAAACAGGGTATAGAGATTAAAATAAAAAAAGAAAATATATTAGAATGCTTAAAATAGATTGATAAATCTATGCACCTGTTAGACCCCTAATTTGTTATGTCAATTGTGGAATTATATAATTATTCATTAGTGAGGAAGCAATTCAGGTCCAAATCTATATTGAGGCCCAGTGGCTGCATTGTGGACAATCTAAACAGCCACTGGGTCTCATTCTGGGAGACAGCCTTAGTAAGGTCTGTCCCTCTCCAGTTGTATGTAACCCTATCTATGCCATAGAAGACCAGCTGGCGAGGGTCTCTGTTATGGTGTAGAAGAAAGTGTCGCGACACACTATGATTTGGAAAACCCTTTGCTATATTGGCTACATGCTCGTTGATTCTAATTCTAAGCTCTCTTGTGGTGCGCCCCACATACTGGAGAGAGCAAGGACACTCCAAGACGTATGTCACATGTTTGGAGTAGCAAGTAATCAAGGGTTTGATATTAAATTCTTCTTGTGTCACTGATGATTTGAATTTGGTTACTTTCCTTGTGCGTCGTATTGTAGTACGACAAGCTTTGCATCTGGTGCAGTAATGAAATCCAGAACCATCCAAGAAAGTGGGAGGTTTGTCGGGTGGATCTGGAACATTAGGCGCAATAATATTTCTCAGGCCTGGTGCCTTTCTATAAATGAATCTGGGTTTGGAGGGTATTACCGATACCAAATCTCTGTCTTTCTGAAGTATAGGCCAGAACTTTTTAAATATCTTTTCGATACTTTTATATTGTCTGTTGAATCCTGTAATGAATGGCAATGTCCCCATTGTCATAGTAGTTTTCTTTTTAGACTCTAAAAGGGAATATCTGTCCATAGCTGCTACTACATTCTTAGCTCGGGTCAGTTCAACCTCACAATATCCCTTTTCACGAAACCGTTCTGTGAGAATTGAGGCCTGTGTGATGTAATCACTCTCCTCAGCGCAATTCCTTCGAATGCGCATAAACTGGCCCTTGGGTATAGCCCCGAGCCATTGGGGATGGTGGCAGCTATTAGTTGGCACAAACGCGTTCCTGTCTGTTGCCTTAAAGAACGCCTTTGTGCCAATCCTGTCTTTCTGTTTAACCAAGGTGAGATCCAAATAGTTAATAGTTGTTAGACTAAACTCAGCCGTAAACCTTAACCCATACTGGTTGGAGTTTAGATTTTGTATGAAGCTATGTAGTGTGATCGGGGATCCCTCCCACAACAATACTACATCGTCGATGTACCTTTTATAATAGAGTAGGGGTATTGGTTTATCTTTATAAATGGTTTCTCCCTCCCACTTATTCAGTACCATATTGGCTACACTTGGGGCATAGCGAGCCCCCATTGCCACCCCTTTAATTTGATTATAGAACACCCCCTGTGCCCAAAAATAATTATTCCCCATTGCCATTTTGAGTCCCTGTACTAGGAAGTTGATTTGGGCTTTTTTTAGATGTGAATCAGCAGTTAGTGCACCCTGAACTGCAACCAATGCATCTTCCTGTCTAATGTTTGTGTAAAGGGACTCTATGTCCACTGTAACCATAATAGTTGCATCGGTTACCTGGATATTTGAGAGGGATTTAATTAATTCACGACTATCTTTGAGATATGATTTGCCTTGTTTGACCAAGGGTTGCAAAAACATATCCAGATATTCCCCTACCCTAGAGTAGAGTGAGCCTATCCCGCTTACAATGGGGCGGCCTGGGGGTTTTTCCTTATTTTTATGAATTTTTGGTACCACATAGAGCACCGGGGTGCGGGGTACTTTTGGTAAAAGGTACTGTGCTTCCTTTACATCCAATATCTTTTGGTTGACCCCTTTGTCAATCCAATTAAGGAGTTCGATTTTGAGTTTATTCAATGGATTAGATGCTAATGGTTTATACGTACTGGTGTCCTTTAGTAGCCTTTGGATTTCTCCATAGTAGTCCTCCTTAGTAAGTATGACTACCCCCCCCCTTTGTCCGCTGGTCGGACTACTATGTTTTTGTTTTTTTCTAATTGCTTGATTCCCTCAACTAAAGACCATTTAGTTCTGGCCTTCTTGATTTCTAGAGACTTAATTTCATCCTGCACCATATGCTTAAACACCTCTATATGGTGGTGTGTACCCTTTTGAGGGTTAAATATAGAGTTGTTTCTTAACCCACTATGTTTATACTTGTCTATTTCCACAACAGGGGGACATGTGTCCCTTTGTATGGCAAAGAATTTTTTAATGTTTAACTTCCTCACATATTTTTCCACATCGATGAACAATTCAAACTTGTTGAGATTCTTATCAGGTGCAAATTTTAAACCTTGCGATAAAACCTGTAATTCGTTATCTGAAAACGATGCACCTGCTAGATTAAATATACCTTCATTTAGCTGTCCCTTGGTCTTTTTCTTTCTGGTTCCCCCTCTTCTACCTCTTTTTCTAAATATTCGTTGGGATATTGGGGTGTGATAGGTGGGATTTTGTAGGGCTCTTTCCATCCCCTCCATTCCCCCCCTTGTTGGTGATTATTTTGATAGGGCGTAGGTCTCCCCCTATAGTTACCCCTAAAATTACCCCTTGGGGGTCTGGGTGGATAATGGTTAGATCCTTGATACTGGTAAGGGTAACCATAGTCACTTGGTCTATTATCCAATGGTCCATACCTATTCTGCGTAGGTGCTGAATAGGAAGTGGAATAGTAGTCATTGGATGGGGGGTAATTAGCCCCCATATAAGGTGGGGGATACCCCCTATTACCTTGGGTGGCTTGGCCCTTAGGATTAGCTAAAGTCTTACATTTTTTAGGAGTATGTATCTTGTTTTTATTTTTAACTAATTGTGCAACCGTATTATGTACTTCCGTGTCCCTGCCCACCGAAGATTCTTTGGAGTTGTCCACATCCAAATCATCCTGCCATTTGTATACCTTATTTTCTTCGTAGTCTTTGATATCTCTCTGGTATTTTTTCAGTTTTTTCTGTTTGATCTCTCCATCATATTTGGCCAGGTGAGTCTGAAGGCTCTGTGCCCTGTCCAAATACTCTTTGGTTCCCATGAAGGGCTTCATACTAGTTTTGAGATCAACTATGTTGGCTTCTACCACCATATTTTTGGCTTTACGCCTCCTAATGATTAGCTGCATTAATTTTTGTTCGCAGCCATTAAAAAACTGAAACCATTCATCTAATAAAGTTAAATTATCCGCACTGTCAGTTGGATTGACATCCCATCTTAACCTCCGGGGGGTGAGATTTTTGCCAATATACATCTCAAATGAGGCTATGTCCCACCACAGCCTAATTTGTTTCTCCATGTCATACTGGAGTTGTTTGAACCCTTTTTCCACATCCAAATTTGGGCTAGGTGTCTGTTGGAATATTTCTTCAATATTTATCTGTCGACCCTTCATGAAGTTAAATACATCCATGGCTGCGTAGATTGAAAAAGTTTATGGTAGAACCTCTAAAAAAGTGTGTATAGTGATGATCTCGCGCCTAGTAAAATTAACTGGATTAATAATTAAGCTGCAAACCCCAAAATTTCAAAAAACATTGAAACCGTAAGTAAAAGTAATTATATGTGCTGAAAGAGCAAATATGGTGGGGGCGCTAAACAATACTAATATTAATTGGTTTATATTAAATAAGTAATAAGTGAAAAATAGGTTAGACACCAGCCTGCCTGGACGGACCAAAAAACAATAGTCTTAGTCTATCCAAAAATAGTAAACAGCCTGGAAACCGTACCCTTAGTATACAAGATGGCTGACAGCCCCTAGCTGTCAACTAGATTATAATACACGTGAAAGTAAAAATATTGAATGACAACAATACTAATAGCATACAGTGATAATAGTAGTGTAATGTCCCAAGATTTAAATGAATATAATCAGAGAGAACAAGAAATAGTCCATGTAGTGAAACCAATGAAAATAATCCTGGATGATATCTGCATACAACAGGAGAAATAAATTGAAGGAAATTGCTTGAAGTGATAGCCTTCACCACCTTAGTGCAAAACACCCGATAGTGCTCGTGTTGAAAAATTGGCTGCTTACCAGATAATGTTGACTCTTTTAATTAAAAAAGCAGTCAAATACGCTTTGTGCAAGTACCTCTTGCTGATATGGATAATGGTATCAAAAGAGCAGGCATGAAGGATCCCTGCCTCACGGAGGCTCGGATGGAGCAGTGTGGATCACAAGAAAGAAATAAAACGGAAAATAGTGTGATCCCGTTTATTTAAAAAATATATATCAAATTAAAATAGCCAAATGCCTCCTTACTTTATTGGTGCCTTGAGCCCGGCACTGAGGCTGAAGAGCGTGGGCTGATATGGCTGATGTCTCGTGGAAAGGTGAGCCGGCGTGCGTTCCACCTATGGCAAACGATGGACCAGCGGGACCGGAAGTGTCGTCAGATCGTAGTCTAGCGCCTCGACAGCTGTTTCGTGTGTTGCACGTCGTCAGGAAGCGTACTAGACCAGGTAGATCTGACTGTTAAATACGGATGTCAATCACAATAGGGGGAGGGGTAACCGGACTGGGATCCAGCCTCAATGCCGTCTCGCCGCATAATACAAATACAGCACAATGAAAATCTATAACTAATTGTACAATGTAAGTAGCAGAAAATCAATCCACTGCCTATATCCCACCTATAACATGGCTTATAATAAAACATTATCTAAAATACCCATAACACAACCCTGTCAATGTACATTATTAAATGATGAGTTCCGCTCGCACCCCCTAGTGGGTGAATACGGCACTAACCCATACCCAATATTACATGATGCAATAGATGTATAATAATTAGAGTTGAGCGGGTAGCTGGATATTCGGGTCCGGCGGGTTCGGCCGAACTTCGGAAAAAAGTTCGGATTCGGGACCGAACTTTAACCCGAACCCGGACCCGGACCCCATTGAAGTCAATGGGGACCCGGACTTCTGACGACTAAAAAGGCTCTAAAAAAGTAATGGAAAGGGCTAGAGGGCTGCAAATGGCAGCAAAATGTTGTTAAGAACATGGCAAGTGCTCTGCAAACAAATGTGGATAGGAAATAACTTAAAAGAACATAAAAAAAAATAAAAAATAAAAAAATATGCTGGAGGCCCGATTTTCAGCAGAAGAGGTACAGGAAGTCATTAAGAACCTCAGAAACTCAACGGCACGATGCAACACATATGGTGGGAATGCCCCAGAATACGCCCTTTCTGGAATAAATTATTTAATTTAATGGATAAGCTAGTGGGAAAATAAAATACTTTGAAATAAAAATGTAGCGGGGTGCTAAATTTAAGGAAAGTGTTTGAGTGGTAAATAGGCTCAAATACCCTAATTCTGTAGGATTCATGGACCATTTTGTCCTCGGGGGACAGTATTGGTGTGCAGTTCCCTGCGGCCTACAGGTGGCGCCTTTTGTGTCCCCTCTTGGCAGTAGTACAGCGGGGCGGGGAACCTGCTGTGCATGCCAGGAGAGCATATAAAAGGGGCAGACCTTTGGCCTGGGGGCTGATGTCCAGTGGGGTCCGCGCCCAGGTGCCTTCGGCCTGGGTGCATGTGTTCCTGTTCCATCTCGGGCACCTTTAGCCCGGGGTGAGGTACTATCCTGGAGTTCTTGCTGCCCTGGGTATGGAGGCCTAGGGGCGGGAGTAAAGCCTGGAGTCCAGAGCCGCCTCGTGTAGGGGACCCTGTTCCAGGGAAGGGAGGATCATTCTGATGGACCGATGCGGGAGTCACGGTGAAGGAATGGTCTGTTGACTCCCTGGAGAGATGTCTTCCCCTTGATATGGGCTAGGTTCGTAGAAGGAGAAGCTCAAGGTCACCTTGACTGTATCAGAGGCCTTATTCAACCGGCCCGTGGTAGGGGCCTTATACACCCTGGTCTGTGGCTGAGACCAAAGTTCTCCAGGCCCGTGGCAGGGGCCTTATACACCCTAGTCTGTGGCAGAGACCAAAGTTCTCCAGGTCTGTGGCAGGGGCCTTGTACACCCAGTCTGTGGCAGAGACCAACCTCAATGTCTGTGGCAGAGACCGTGCGCCAAAAACTGTTTGAGAAACCTAAGCAGTGAAGTGAATGTGCTACGTTTGTGCCTGGACCTCCTCCACACCTTAAGCTGTCCTGTTTCTTTGCTCTAACCTTTTCTATCTGAGTACAGTTTATTTTGCCATGAGAGAATAAGATTTGGAGTTTCAGCTGGTGTGGACATTGACTTTACTGGCAATTAAAGGACTTGCCTCTACCTACAGTAGAGGTGAGAATGATCCTCTGGAGGAGTTTTGACTCTGGCTGTGGACACGGCCCGTCAAGTACACCGCTCAACCTCTTTATATAGGAGGATACGGGCTGGTAGTGCGGTGTGCCTTTCTCCCTCCTGCGAAGAGCCAACAACATAAAGGCAGGTAAGGGGGAAAGGATCTGTGCGCTACAAAAAAATAAAAAAATTTTTTTAATCTTGGCCTAGCAGGACGAGGTCCATATGGAGTAGGAGGTTGAGGTGGCGGTGGATGTGGCTGTGTAGGTGGAAGCGGCGGTGGAGGAGGACGAGGTAGCCAACACTGGTTCAAAAATACAACAATGGCTGGGTAAGGCCGGTGATGTGTCGAATTCTGTCCCCTGTCGAATAGTGTCCGCCCTGTACTGCGCTTGCTGAGTATGTAGGACAAGGGGATTTCAAAAATCTCCCAAGACTAACGGCGCCTGCGTGTTGAGTTCAGGTGAAGGCCACACCATCCGTGGTTCAAGCCGAGCCAAGCAAGGCCGCGATCGAAGCGAGCCCGTGAGGGGCCCTGTTACTATGTGCTACCGTATGTCCTCTTGGATGGTGGGGCTTGAACCTGCACTCACAGCGCAGGCGCCGTTCATCTTCGGAGATTTTGTGAATCTCCTTGTCCTCTGTACTGCGCAAGCGCTGCGCCTGCGCAGTACGGGCCGGGCACAATCCGATGGCCGGACAGTTTGTCACAACACCGGTATACATGTCTATTCTGCACAAGGTACGGACAAGTCCTGTGGGATCCATGCCTGGTTCATTTTAATGAACGTGAGCTTGTCCACATTGGCTCTGGACAGGCGGCTGCGCTTGTCTGTGATAACGCCCCCTGCCGTGCTAAATACACGTTCAGATAATACACTGGCTGCAGGGCAGGCCAGCACCTCCAAGGCATAAACGGCAAGCTCAGGCCATGTGCCCAATTTGGAGACCCAGAAGTTAAAGGGGGCAGACCTGTCATCCAGTACATGTAGGCCTGTGGACACATACTGCTCAACCATGTTGGTGAAATGCTGCCTCCTGCTAAGACGTTCCATCTCAGCTGGTGGTGCTGGTTGTTGTGGCGTGCTGACAAAGCTTTTCCACATTTCGGCCATGCTAACTCTGCCTTCTGAGGTGCTGCCGGTGCCCCGGCTGCGTTGGCGACCTCTTCCTCCTCCTCTGCCTTCGCCTTGTGCTTCCACCATACGCCCGCTGTCAGGTGGGAATGCCACCAGCAGCGCGTCTACCAGCGTGCGCTTGTACTCGCGCATCTTACGATCCCGCTCCAGTGAGGGAATTAAGGACGGTACGTTGTCCTTGTAACGGGGATCCAGCAGGGTGGCCACCCAGTAATCAGCACCAGTTAAAATGTGGACAACTCGGCTGTCGTTGCGGAAACACTGCAGCATGTAATCGCTCATGTGTGCCAGGCTGCCCAGAGGCAAAGAAAAGCTGTCCTCTGTGGGAGGTGTATCGTCTGTGTCCTCTGTATCCCCCCAGCCACGCACCAGTAATGGCCACGAGCTGGTCTGAGTGCCACCCTGCTGTGAACATGGCTCCTCCTCCTCCTCCTCCTCCTCCATCTCCTCCTCCACCTCGTCATCCTCCAGAACTGTGCCCTTTCTGCCGGACAATTGTGTACCTGGCGTTTGTTGGTGCAGGAACCCACCCTCGTAGCCACTTGTGAAAGACTGCCCTGAAAGCCTTTGAAATGATCCCGCTTCCTCCTCCTCCTCCTCATCCTCCTGTGCCACATCCTCTTCCATCATCGCACGAAGCGTTTTTTCAAGGAGGCATAGAACTGGGATAGTAACGCTGAGAACGGCGTCATTGGCACTGGCCATGTTGGTGGAGTACTCGAAACAGCGCAACAAGGCACACAGGTCTCGCATGGAGGCCCAGTTATTGGTGGTGAAGTGGTGCTGTTCCGCAGAGCGACTCACGCGTGATTGCTGCAGCTGAAACTCCACTATTGCCTGCTGCTGCTCGCACAGTCTGGCCAGCATGTGCAAGGTGGAGTTCCACCTTGTGGGCACGTCACATATGAGGCGGTGAGCGGGAAGGCCGAAGTTACGCTGCAGCGCTGACAGGCGAGCAGCAGCAGGGTGAGAACGCCGAAAGTGCGCACAGACAGCCCGCACTTTCTGCAGCAGCTCTGGCATATTGGGGTAATTTTTAAGGAACCTCTGGACCACCAAGTTCAGCACATGCGCCAGGCAAGGGATGTGCGTCAAACCGGCTAGACCCAGAGCTGCTACGAGATTTCGCCCATTATCGCACACCACCAGGCCGGGCTTGAGGCTCACTGACAGCAACCACTCATCGGTCTGTTGTTCCATGTCCCTCCACAACTCCTGCGCGGTGTGGGGATTTTCCCCCAAACAGGAAAGTTTTAAAACTGCCTGCTGTCGTTTACCCCTGGCTGTGCTGAAGTTGGTGGTGAAGGTGTTACGCTGAATGGATGAGGAGGCGGTAGAGGATAAGGAAGCGGAGAAGGAGGAGTTAGCAACAGGAGGCAAACTGAAGCGCCCTGCAATCCTCGGTGGTGGAAGGACATGCGCCAAACCGCTATCTGCCTCAGGCCCAGCCGCCACTGCATTTACCCAGTGTGCTGTTAGGGAGATATAACGTCCCTGACCGTGCTTACTGGTCCACGCATCCGTAGTTAGGTGGACCTTGCCACAGATGGCGTTGCGCAGTGCACACCTGATTTTGTCCCCCACCTGGTTGTGCAGGGAAGGGATGGCTCGCCTGGAAAAGTAGTGGCGGCTGGGCACGACGTACTGCGGGACAGCCAATGCCATCAGGCTTTTAAAACTCTGCGTCTCCACCAGACGGAATGACAGCATTTCAAAGGCCAGGAATTTTGAAATGCTGGCATTCAGGGCCAGGGATCGCGGGTGGCTAGGGGGGTACTTCCTCTTCCGCTCCAATGTTTGGGAGATAGAGAGCTGAACGCTTCCATGGGACATTGTGGAGATGGTTGGTGACCCAGGTGGTAGTGTTGCTGGCAGATCCTCTGTTTGCGGGGTGACAGGTGCCACTGTCACTACAGAGGTGGATGAAGAGGCCGAGACTGCAGCAGAAGAGGAAGCAGGAGGAGCCAGAGACCTTTCTTGGTTTTTGAGGTGTCTACTCCACTGCAGCTCGTGCTTTGCACTTAGATGCCTGGTCATGCAGCTTGTGCTCAGGTTGAGAACGTTTATGCCTCGCTTCAGGCTCTGATTGCACAGCGTGCAAACCACTCGTGTCTTGTCATCAACACACTGTGTGAAGAACTGCCACGCTAGGGAAGTCCTTGGACCTGGCTTTGGTGTGCTCGGTCCCTTGCTGCTTTGGGCAGTAGCAGATGTACTGTCTAGGGGACGAATGCTCCGTTTTTGCACCCTGCTCCCTCTTCTGCTGTGCTGGTGGCTCTGTGCGACCACCGCCTCTTCCTCCGAACTACACTGGTCACCTGCATAACGTTGATTCCATGTGGGGTCGAGGACCTCATCGTCCTCCACATCATCTTCCACCCAGTCTTCACCCCTGCCCTCCATGTCTGTCTGCACAATTGCGAAAGCAGCAGCAGTTGGCACCTGTGTTTCGTCATCATCCGAGACGTGCTGCGATGGTCCTCCCATGTACCCATCATGAAACATAAGTGGTTGGGCATCGGTGCACTCAATCTCTTCCACTTCTGGGGCAGGGCTAGTTGGATGGCCCTGGGAAACCCTGCTAACAGAGTCATCGAAAAGCAGAAGAGACTGCTGCATGATTTGGGGCTCAGACTGCTTGGCTGATTTGCAAGGGGGTGAGGTGAAAGACTGATGGACATGGGCTTCAGGTGCCAACTCTGATCTTTCATCAGAAGAGTGGGTGGGAGACAATGTGAAGGAACCCGAGGCACTGTCAGCAACCCAATCTACTATCGCCTGTACTTGTCCTGGCCTAAACATTGGTACAGCCTCATTAGGCGCGACAAAATACCGCCGCAGGCTCGGTCGCCTACTCGCACCTGAGGAAGGTGTTTCACTTGTGCGTGTAGCTGGCACAGATCCACCACGTCCTCTCCCTGCAACAGGAGCTCCACCAGCAGCACCACGACCGGGGCCACCACGTCCCTTTGACCTTCCCCTCATATTTTCCAAATTTAGGATCTTGCCCTAAATGGGTTTTTTTGGAAGACCACAACACACCCACAGTATTTAACCGCTGAAACGCACAGCTACAGAACTGCAGAAAATGCTATTCAAAAAAAAAAAAGGTTGTTTTTTTTAGTATAGCACAGTACAAGGAAAATATATAGAAATTGTTTATTTCACACACCTCCAGATGTGTATTTCACACTGCAAAATATTTTCTGTGGCCCTAAATGGCGTTTTTTGCCAGACCACAACACACCCACAGCACGTAACCGCTGAATCGCACAGCTACAGAAAATGCTATTAAAAAAAAAAGGTTGTTTTTTTTAGTATAGCACTGTACAAGAAGAATATATAGAAATTGTTTATTTTACACACCTCCAAGATGTGTATTTCACACTGCAAAATATTTTCTGTGGCCCTAAATGGCGTTTTTTGGAAGAGCACAACACAACCACAGTATTTAACCACTGAATCGCACAGCTATAGAAGTGCAGAGAATGCTATTCAAAAAAAATGTTTTTTTTTTTAGTATAGCACTGTACAATATATAGAAATTGTTTATTTCACACACCTCCAGATGTGTATTTCACACTGCAAAATATTTTCTGTGGCCCTAAATGGCGTTTTTTGGAAGAGCACAACACAACCACAGTATTTAACCACTGAATCGAACAGCTATAGAAGTGCAGAGAATGCTATTCAAAAAAAAGGTTGTTTTTTTTAGTATAGCACAGTACAAGGAAAATATATAGAAATTGTTTATTTCACACACCTCCAGATGTGTATTTCACACTGCAAAATATTTTCTGTGGCCCTAAATGGCGTTTTTTGGAAGAGCACAACACAACCACAGTATTTAACCACTGAATCGCACAGCTATAGAAGTGCAGAGAATGCTATTCAAAAAAAATGTTGTTTTTTTTAGTATAGCACTGTACAATATATAGAAATTGTTTATTTCACACACCTCCAGATGTGTATTTCACACTGCAAAATATTTTCTGTGGCCCTAAATGGCGTTTTTTGGAAGAGCACAACACAACCACAGTATTTAACCACTGAATCGCACAGCTATAGAAGTGCAGAGAATGCTATTCAAAAAAAAGGTTGTTTTTTTTAGTATAGCACAGTACAAGGAAAATATATAGAAATTGTTTATTTCACACACCTCCAGATGTGTATTTCACACTGCAAAATATTTTCTGTGGCCCTAAATGGCGTTTTTTGGAAGAGCACAACACAACCACAGTATTTAACCACTGAATCGCACAGCTATAGAAGTGCAGAGAATGCTATTCAAAAAAAATGTTGTTTTTTTTAGTATAGCACTGTACAATATATAGAAATTGTTTATTTCACACACCTCCAGATGTGTATATCACACTGCAAAATATTTTCTGTGGCCCTAAATGGCGTTTTTTGGAAGAGCACAACACAACCACAGTATTTAACCACTGAATCGCACAGCTATAGAAGTGCAGAGAATGCTATTCAAAAAAAATGTTTTTTTTTTTAGTATAGCACTGTACAATATATAGAAATTGTTTATTTTACACACCTCTAGATGTGTATTTCACACTGCAAAATATTTTCTGTGGCCCTAAATGGCGTTTTTTGGAAGAGCACAACACAACCACAGTATTTAACCACTGAATCGCACAGCTATAGAAGTGCAGAGAATGCTATTCAAAAAAAATGTTGTTTTTTTTAGTATAGCACTGTACAATATATAGAAATTGTTTATTTCACACACCTCCAGATGTGTATTTCACACAGCAAAATATTTTCTGTGGCCCTAAATGGCGTTTTTTGGAAGAGCACAACACAACCACAGTATTTAACCACTGAATCGCACAGCTATAGAAGTGCAGAGAATGCTATTCAAAAAAAATGTTTTTTTTTTTAGTATAGCACTGTACAATATATAGAAATTGTTTATTTCACACACCTCCAGATGTGTATTTCACACTGCAAAATATTTTCTGTGGCCCTAAATGGCGTTTTTTGCAAGAGCACAACAACCCCAACAGTATATAACCGCTGAATCGCACAGCTGCAGAGGCCAGAGAATGCTTTTTAAAAATAATGTTGTTTTTTCACACACCTCCAGATGTGTATTTCACACTGCAAAATATTTTCTGTGGCCCTAAATGGCGTTTTTTGGAAGAGCACAACACAACCACAGTATTTAACCACTGAATCGCACAGCTATAGAAGTGCAGAGAATGCTATTCAAAAAAAAATGTTTTTTTTTTTTAGTATAGCACTGTACAATATATAGAAATTGTTTATTTCACACACCTCCAGATGTGTATTTCACACTGCAAAATATTTTCTGTGGCCCTAAATGGCGTTTTTTGCAAGAGCACAACAACCCCAACAGTATATAACCACTGAATCGCACAGCTGCAGAGGCCAGAGAATGCTTTTTAAAAATAATGTTGTTTTTTCACACACCTCCAGATGTGTATTTCACACTGCAAAATATTTTCTGTGGCCCTAAATGGCGTTTTTTGGAAGAGCACAACACAACCACAGTATTTAACCACTGAATCGCACAGCTATAGAAGTGCAGAGAATGCTATTCAAAAAAAAATGTTTTTTTTTTTTAGTATAGCACTGTACAATATATAGAAATTGTTTATTTCACACACCTCCAGATGTGTATTTCACACTGCAAAATATTTTCTGTGGCCCTAAATGGCGTTTTTTGCAAGAGCACAACAACCCCAACAGTATATAACCACTGAATCGCACAGCTGCAGAGGCCAGAGAATGCTTTTTAAAAATAATGTTGTTTTTTCACACACCTCCAGATGTGTATTTCACACTGCAAAATATTTTCTGTGGCCCTAAATGGCGTTTTTTGGAAGAGCACAACACAACCACAGTATTTAACCACTGAATCGCACAGCTATAGAAGTGCAGAGAATGCTATTCAAAAAAAATGTTGTTTTTTTTAGTATAGCACTGTACAATATATAGAAATTGTTTATTTTACACACCTCCACATGTGTATTTCACACTGCAAAATATTTTCTGTGGCCCTAAATGGCGTTTTTTGCAAGAGCACAACAACCCCAACAGTATATAACCGCTGAATCGCACAGCTGCAGAGGCCAGAGAATGCTTTTTAAAAATAATGTTGTTTTTTCACACACCTCCAGATGTGTATTTCACACTGCAAAATATTTTCTGTGGCCCTAAATGGCGTTTTTTGGAAGAGCACAACACAACCACAGTATTTAACCACTGAATCGCACAGCTATAGAAGTGCAGAGAATGCTATTCAAAAAAAATGTTTTTTTTTTTAGTATAGCACTGTACAATATATAGAAATTGTTTATTTCACACACCTCCAGATGTGTATTTCACACTGCAAAATATTTTCTGTGGCCCTAAATGGCGTTTTTTGGAAGAGCACAACACAACCACAGTATTTAACCACTGAATCGAACAGCTATAGAAGTGCAGAGAATGCTATTCAAAAAAAAGGTTGTTTTTTTTAGTATAGCACAGTACAAGGAAAATATATAGAAATTGTTTATTTCACACACCTCCAGATGTGTATTTCACACTGCAAAATATTTTCTGTGGCCCTAAATGGCGTTTTTTGGAAGAGCACAACACAACCACAGTATTTAACCACTGAATCGCACAGCTATAGAAGTGCAGAGAATGCTATTCAAAAAAAATGTTGTTTTTTTTTGTATAGCACTGTACAATATATAGAAATTGTTTATTTCACACACCTCCAGATGTGTATTTCACACTGCAAAATATTTTCTGTGGCCCTAAATGGCGTTTTTTGGAAGAGCACAACACAACCACAGTATTTAACCACTGAATCGCACAGCTATAGAAGTGCAGAGAATGCTATTCAAAAAAAAGGTTGTTTTTTTTAGTATAGCACAGTACAAGGAAAATATATAGAAATTGTTTATTTCACACACCTCCAGATGTGTATTTCACACTGCAAAATATTTTCTGTGGCCCTAAATGGCGTTTTTTGGAAGAGCACAACACAACCACAGTATTTAACCACTGAATCGCACAGCTATAGAAGTGCAGAGAATGCTATTCAAAAAAAATGTTGTTTTTTTTAGTATAGCACTGTACAATATATAGAAATTGTTTATTTCACACACCTCCAGATGTGTATATCACACTGCAAAATATTTTCTGTGGCCCTAAATGGCGTTTTTTGGAAGAGCACAACACAACCACAGTATTTAACCACTGAATCGCACAGCTATAGAAGTGCAGAGAATGCTATTCAAAAAAAATGTTTTTTTTTTTAGTATAGCACTGTACAATATATAGAAATTGTTTATTTTACACACCTCTAGATGTGTATTTCACACTGCAAAATATTTTCTGTGGCCCTAAATGGCGTTTTTTGGAAGAGCACAACACAACCACAGTATTTAACCACTGAATCGCACAGCTATAGAAGTGCAGAGAATGCTATTCAAAAAAAATGTTGTTTTTTTTAGTATAGCACTGTACAATATATAGAAATTGTTTATTTCACACACCTCCAGATGTGTATTTCACACAGCAAAATATTTTCTGTGGCCCTAAATGGCGTTTTTTGGAAGAGCACAACACAACCACAGTATTTAACCACTGAATCGCACAGCTATAGAAGTGCAGAGAATGCTATTCAAAAAAAATGTTTTTTTTTTTAGTATAGCACTGTACAATATATAGAAATTGTTTATTTCACACACCTCCAGATGTGTATTTCACACTGCAAAATATTTTCTGTGGCCCTAAATGGCGTTTTTTGCAAGAGCACAACAACCCCAACAGTATATAACCGCTGAATCGCACAGCTGCAGAGGCCAGAGAATGCTTTTTAAAAATAATGTTGTTTTTTCACACACCTCCAGATGTGTATTTCACACTGCAAAATATTTTCTGTGGCCCTAAATGGCGTTTTTTGGAAGAGCACAACACAACCACAGTATTTAACCACTGAATCGCACAGCTATAGAAGTGCAGAGAATGCTATTCAAAAAAAAATGTTTTTTTTTTTTAGTATAGCACTGTACAATATATAGAAATTGTTTATTTCACACACCTCCAGATGTGTATTTCACACTGCAAAATATTTTCTGTGGCCCTAAATGGCGTTTTTTGCAAGAGCACAACAACCCCAACAGTATATAACCACTGAATCGCACAGCTGCAGAGGCCAGAGAATGCTTTTTAAAAATAATGTTGTTTTTTCACACACCTCCAGATGTGTATTTCACACTGCAAAATATTTTCTGTGGCCCTAAATGGCGTTTTTTGGAAGAGCACAACACAACCACAGTATTTAACCACTGAATCGCACAGCTATAGAAGTGCAGAGAATGCTATTCAAAAAAAAATGTTTTTTTTTTTTAGTATAGCACTGTACAATATATAGAAATTGTTTATTTCACACACCTCCAGATGTGTATTTCACACTGCAAAATATTTTCTGTGGCCCTAAATGGCGTTTTTTGCAAGAGCACAACAACCCCAACAGTATATAACCACTGAATCGCACAGCTGCAGAGGCCAGAGAATGCTTTTTAAAAATAATGTTGTTTTTTCACACACCTCCAGATGTGTATTTCACACTGCAAAATATTTTCTGTGGCCCTAAATGGCGTTTTTTGGAAGAGCACAACACAACCACAGTATTTAACCACTGAATCGCACAGCTATAGAAGTGCAGAGAATGCTATTCAAAAAAAATGTTGTTTTTTTTAGTATAGCACTGTACAATATATAGAAATTGTTTATTTTACACACCTCCTTATGTGTATTTCACACTGCAAAATATTTTCTGTGGCCCTAAATGGCGTTTTTTGCAAGAGCACAACAACCCCAACAGTATATAACCGCTGAATCGCACAGCTGCAGAGGCCAGAGAATGCTTTTTAAAAATAATGTTGTTTTTTCACACACCTCCAGATGTGTATTTCACACTGCAAAATATTTTCTGTGGCCCTAAATGGCGTTTTTTGGAAGAGCACAACACAACCACAGTATTTAACCACTGAATCGCACAGCTATAGAAGTGCAGAGAATGCTATTCAAAAAAAATGTTGTTTTTTTTAGTATAGCACTGTACAATATATAGAAATTGTTTATTTTACACACCTCCACATGTGTATTTCACACTGCAATTTATTTTCTGTGGCCCTAAATGGCGTTTTTTGGAAGAGCACAACACAACCACAGTATTTAACCACTGAATCGCACAGCTATAGAAGTGCAGAGAATGCTATTCAAAAAAAATGGTTTTTTTTTTTTAGTATAGCACTGTACAATATATAGAAATTGTTTATTTCACACACCTCCAGATGTGTATTTCACACTGCAAAATATTTTCTGTGGCCCTAAATGGCGTTTTTTGCAAGAGCACAACAACCCCAACAGTATATAACCGCTGAATCGCACAGCTGCAGAGGCCAGAGAATGCTTTTTAAAAATAATGTTGTTTTTTCACACACCTCCAGATGTGTATTTCACACTGCAAAATATTTTCTGTGGCCCTAAATGGCGTTTTTTGGAAGAGCACAACACAACCACAGTATTTAACCACTGAATCGCACAGCTATAGAAGTGCAGAGAATGCTATTCAAAAAAAATGTTGTTTTTTTTAGTATAGCACTGTACAATATATAGAAATTGTTTATTTTACACACCTCCACATGTGTATTTCACACTGCAATTTATTTTCTGTGGCCCTAAATGGCGTTTTTTTGAAGAGCACAACAACCCCAACAGTATATAACCGCTGAATCGCACAGCTGCAGAGGCCAGAGAATGCTATTCAAAAATAATGTTGTTTTTTCACACACCTCCAGATGTGTATTTCACACTGCAAAATATTTTCTGTGGCCCTAAATGGCGTTTTTTGGAAGAGCACAACACACCCACAGTATATAACCGCTGATTCGCACAGCTGCAGAGAATGCTATTCAAAAAAAAGTTTTTTTTTTTTTTTTAGTATAGCATAGTACAAGAAAAATATATAGAAATTGGTTATTTCACACAACTAGAGATATACACTGCAAAATATTTTTTTGCCCAAAAATAGGTCTTTTTTGCGCACAACAAAGTGCCTTTTTTTTTTTTTGCAACAGCACAATAAAGTGCCTTTTTTTTTTTTTGGGGCCCAAAAATGGGTCTTTTTAGCAAAAGCACAATAAAGTGCCTTTTTTTTTTTTTTTTTTCTGCCCGAAATGGGTCTTTTAGCAAGAGCACAATACAGCCACTAAATGGAATAGGTGTATCACTCAACGTAATGCAGTGCTGGTGCACTGAGCTTGCAACACAAACAGATAAACCTATGCAGATCGCTGAGCTATTATATCTCTCAATCTGGACTCCTATCTAAATCTCTCTCCCTGAAAGCACAAACAGGATCCTGCCCCTACACTACACTACACTACACTGTCTCTCTATCTTTTCTATCAGTAGATTGCAGAATCAGGACTAACTCCTATCATATAATTCTCTCCCTCACAGCAACAGCAGCCAGGATCCTTTCCCTACACTGTCTAAAAGCAGAGTGACGATCTGTGCTGTGTGCCTCTTGCTTATATAGAAGCTGGTCACATGCTGGGTTGCACTGACCAATCACAGCCATGCCATTAGTAGGCATGGCTATGATGGCTTCTAAGGGCACACCAGCTAATCAAATGGTGATTGGCTGGCCCCTGAAGCATTTCTAACTGCGCCATTAAATTCCCGAATCCGGACCCGAACCCGGACTTTAGCGCAAAATCCGGGTCCGGGTCCGGGGTCGGGAAAAAGCCAAAATTCGGTACGGACCCGAACTTTACAGTTCGGGTCCGCTCAACACTAATAATAATGCAAAGACATATCATAAACAGGGTATAGAGATTAAAATAAAAAAAGAAAATATATTAGAATGCTTAAAATAGATTGATAAATCTTTGCACCTGTTAGACCCCTAATTTGTTATGTCAATTGTGGAATTATATAATTATTCATTAGTGAGGAAGCAATTCAGGTCCAAATCTATATTGAGGCCGAGTGGCTGCATTGTGGACAATCTAAACAGCCACTGGGTCTCATTCTGGGAGACAGCCTTAGTAAGGTCTGTCCCTCTCCAGTTGTATGTAACCCTATCTATGCCATAGAAGACCAGCTGGCGAGGGTCTCTGTTATGGTGTAGAAGAAAGTGTCGCGACACACTATGATTTGGAAAACCCTTTGCTATATTGGCTACATGCTCGTTGATTCTAATTCTAAGCTCTCTTGTGGTGCGCCCCACATACTGGAGAGAGCAGGGACACTCCAAGACGTATGTCACATGTTTGGAGTAGCAAGTAATCAAGGGTTTGATATTAAATTCTTCTTGTGTCACTGATGATTTGAATTTGGTTACTTTCCTTGTGCGTCGTATTGTAGTACGACAAGCTTTGCATCTGGTGCAGTAATGAAATCCAGAACCATCCAAGAAAGTGGGAGGTTTGTCGGGTGGATCTGGAACATTAGGCGCAATAATATTTCTCAGGCCTGGTGCCTTTCTATAAATGAATCTGGGTTTGGAGGGTATTACCGATACCAAATCTCTGTCTTTCTGAAGTATAGGCCAGAACTTTTTAAATATCTTTTCGATACTTTTATATTGTCTGTTGAATCCTGTAATGAATGGCAATGTCCCCATTGTCATAGTAGTTTTCTTTTTAGACTCTAAAAGGGAATATCTGTCCATAGCTGCTACTACATTCTTAGCTCGGGTCAGTTCAACCTCACAATATCCCTTTTCACGAAACCGTTCTGTGAGAATTGAGGCCTGTGTGATGTAATCACTCTCCTCAGCGCAATTCCTTCGAATGCGCATAAACTGGCCCTTGGGTATAGCCCCGAGCCATTGGGGATGGTGGCAGCTATTAGTTGGCACAAACGCGTTCCTGTCTGTTGCCTTAAAGAACTCCTTTGTGCCAATCCTGTCTTTCTGTTTAACCAAGGTGAGATCCAAATAGTTAATAGTTGTTAGACTAAACTCAGCCGTAAACCTTAACCCATACTGGTTGGAGTTTAGATTTTGTATGAAGCTATGTAGTGTGATCGGGGATCCCTCCCACAACAATACTACATCGTCGATGTACCTTTTATAATAGAGTAGGGGTATTGGTTTATCTTTATAAATGGTTTCTCCCTCCCACTTATTCAGTACCATATTGGCTACACTTGGGGCATAGCGAGCCCCCATTGCCACCCCTTTAATTTGATTATAGAACACCCCCTGTGCCCAAAAATAATTATTCCCCATTGCCATTTTGAGTCCCTGTACTAGGAAGTTGATTTGGGCTTTTTTTAGATGTGAATCAGCAGTTAGTGCACCCTGAACTGCAACCAATGCATCTTCCTGTCTAATGTTTGTGTAAAGGGACTCTATGTCCACTGTAACCATAATAGTTGCATCGGTTACCTGGATATTTGAGAGGGATTTAATTAATTCACGACTATCTTTGAGATATGATTTGCCTTGTTTGACCAAGGGTTGCAAAAACATATCCAGATATTTCCCTACCCTAGAGTAGAGTGAGCCTATCCCGCTTACAATGGGGCGGCCTGGGGGTTTTTCCTTATTTTTATGAATTTTTGGTACCACATAGAGCACCGGGGTGCGGGGTACTTTTGGTAAAAGGTACTGTGCTTCCTTTACATCCAATATCTTTTGGTTGACCCCTTTGTCAATCCAATTAAGGAGTTCGATTTTGAGTTTATTCAATGGATTAGATGCTAATGGTTTATACGTACTGGTGTCCTTTAGTAGCCTTTGGATTTCTCCATAGTAGTCCTCCTTAGTAAGTATGACTACTCCACCCCCTTTGTCCGCTGGTCGGACTACTATGTTTTTGTTTTTTTCTAATTGCTTGATTCCCTCAACTAAAGACCATTTAGTTCTGGCCTTCTTGATTTCTAGAGACTTAATTTCATCCTGCACCATATGCTTAAACACCTCTATATGGTGGTGTGTACCCTTTTGAGGGTTAAATATAGAGTTGTTTCTTAACCCACTATGTTTATACTTGTCTATTTCCACAACAGGGGGACATGTGTCCCTTTGTATGGCAAAGAATTTTTTAATGTTTAACTTCCTCACATATTTTTCCACATCGAAAAATAGGGGGAGACCTACATCCTATCAAAATAATCACCAACAAGGGGGGGAATGGAGGGGATGGAAAGAGCCCTACAAAATCCCACCTATCACACCCCAATATCCCAACGAATATTTAGAAAAAGAGGTAGAAGAGGGGGAACCAGAAAGAAAAAGACCAAGGGACAGCTAAATGAAGGTATATTTAATCTAGCAGGTGCATCGTTTTCAGATAACGAATTACAGGTTTTATCGCAAGGTTTAAAATTTGCACCTGATAAGAATCTCAACAAGTTTGAATTGTTCATCGATGTGGAAAAATATGTGAGGAAGTTAAACATTAAAAAATTCTTTGCCATACAAAGGGACACATGTCCCCCTGTTGTGGAAATAGACAAGTATAAACATAGTGGGTTAAGAAACAACTCTATATTTAACCCTCAAAAGGGTACACACCACCATATAGAGGTGTTTAAGCATATGGTGCAGGATGAAATTAAGTCTCTAGAAATCAAGAAGGCCAGAACTAAACGGTCTTTAGTTGAGGGAATCAAGCAATTAGAAAAAAACAAAAACATAGTAGTCCGACCAGCGGACAAAGGGGGGGGAGTAGTCATACTTACTAAGGAGGACTACTATGGAGAAATCCAAAGGCTACTAAAGGACACCAGTACGTATAAACCATTAGCATCTAATCCATTGAATAAACTCAAAATCGAACTCCTTAATTGGATTGACAAAGGGGTCAACCAAAAGATATTGGATGTAAAGGAAGCACAGTACCTTTTACCAAAAGTACCCCGCACCCCGGTGCTCTATGTGGTACCAAAAATTCATAAAAATAAGGAAAAACCCCCAGGCCGCCCCATTGTAAGCGAGATAGGCTCACTCTACACTAGGGTAGGGGAATATCTGGATATGTTTTTGCAACCCTTGGTCAAACAAGGCAAATCATATCTCAAAGATAGTCGTGAATTAATTAAATCCCTCTCAAATATCCAGGTAACCGATGCAACTATTATGGTTACAGTGGACATAGAGTCCCTTTACACAAACATTAGACAGGAAGATGCATTGGTTGCAGTTCAGGGTGCACTAACTGCTGATTCACATCTAAAAAAAAGCCCAAATCAACTTCCTAGTAGAGGGACTCAAAATGGCAATGGGGAATAATTATTTTTGGGCACAGGGGGTGTTCTATAATCAAATTAAAGGGGTGGCAATGGGGGCTCGCTATGCCCCAAGTGGAGCCAATATGGTACTGAATAAGTGGGAGGGAGAAACCATTTATAAAGATAAACCAATACCCCTACTCTATTATAAAAGGTACATCGACGATGTAGTATTGTTGTGGGAGGGATCCCCGATCACACTACATAGCTTCATACAAAATCTAAACTCCAACCAGTATGGGTTAAGGTTTACGGCTGAGTTTAGTCTAACAACTATTAACTATTTGGATCTCACCTTGGTTAAACAGAAAGACAGGATTGGCACAAAGGCGTTCTTTAAGGCAACAGACAGGAACGCGTTTGTGCCAACTAATAGCTGCCACCATCCCCAATGGCTCGGGGCTATACCCAAGGGCCAGTTTATGCGCATTCGAAGGAATTGCGCTGAGGAGAGTGATTACATCACACAGGCCTCAATTCTCACAGAACGGTTTCGTGAAAAGGGATATTGTGAGGTTGAACTGACCCGAGCTAAGAATGTAGTAGCAGCTATGGACAGATATTCCCTTTTAGAGTCTAAAAAGAAAACTACTATGACAATGGGGACATTGCCATTCATTACAGGATTCAACAGACAATATAAAAGTATCGAAAAGATATTTAAAAAGTTCTGGCCTATACTTCAGAAAGACAGAGATTTGGTATCGGTAATACCCTCCAAACCCAGATTCATTTATAGAAAGGCACCAGGCCTGAGAAATATTATTGCGCCTAATGTTCCAGATCCACCCGACAAACCTCCCACTTTCTTGGATGGTTCTGGATTTCATTACTGCACCAGATGCAAAGCTTGTCGTAATACAATACGACGCACAAGGAAAGTAACCAAATTCAAATCATCAGTGACACAAGAAGAATTTAATATCAAACCCTTGATTACTTGCTACTCCAAACATGTGACATACGTCTTGGAGTGTCCTTGCTCTCTCCAGTATGTGGGGCGCACCACAAGAGAGCTTAGAATTAGAATCAACGAGCATGTAGCCAATATAGCAAAGGGTTTTCCAAATCATAGTGTGTCGCGACACTTTCTTCTACACCATAACAGAGACCCTCGCCAGCTGGTCTTCTATGGCATAGATAGGGTTACATACAACTGGAGAGGGACAGACCTTACTAAGGCTGTCTCCCAGAATGAGACCCAGTGGCTGTTTAGATTGTCCACAATGCAGCCACTCGGCCTCAATATAGATTTGGACCTGAATTGCTTCCTCACTAATGAATAATTATATAATTCCACAATTGACATAACAAATTAGGGGTCTAACAGGTGCAAAGATTTATCAATCTATTTTAAGCATTCTAATATATTTTCTTTTTTTATTTTAATCTCTATACCCTGTTTATGATATGTCTTTGCATTATTATACATCTATTGCATCATGTAATATTGGGTATGGGTTAGTGCCGTATTCACCCACTAGGGGGTGCGAGCGAACTCATCATTTAATAATGTACATTGACAGGGTTGTGTTATGGGTATTTTAGATAATGTTTTATTATAAGCCATGTTATAGGTGGGATATAGGCAGTGGACTGATTTTCTGCTACTTACATTGTACAATTAGTTATAGATTTTCATTGTGCTGTATTTGTATTATGCGGCGAGACGGCATTGAGGCTGGATCCCAGTCCAGTTACCCCTCCCCCTATTGTGATTGACATCCGTATTTAACAGTCAGATCTACGTGGTCTAGTACGCTTCCTGACGACGTGCAACACACGAAACAGCTGTCGAGGCGCTAGACTACGATCTGACGACACTTCCGGTCCCGCTGGTCCATCGTTTGCCATAGGTGGAACGCACGCCGGCTCACCTTTCCACGAGACATCAGCCATATCAGCCCACGCTCTTCAGCCTCAGTGCCGGGCTCAAGGCACCAATAAAGTAAGGAGGCATTTGGCTATTTTAATTTGATATATATTTTTTAAATAAACGGGATCACACTATTTTCCATTTTATTTATTTCTTGTGGTCCGCACTGCTCCATCCGAGCCTCCGTGAGGCAGGGATCCTTCATGCCTGCTCTTTTGATACCATTATCCATATCAGCAAGAGGTACTTGCACAAAGCGTATTTGACTTCTTTTTTAATTAAAAGAGTCAACATTATCTGGTAAGCAGCCAATTTTTCAACACGAGCACTATTGGGTGTTTTGCACTAAGGTGGTGAAGGCTATCACTTCAAGCAATTTCCTTCAATTTATTTCTCCTGTTGTATGCAGATATCATCCAGGATTATTTTCATTGGTTTCACTACATGGACTATTTCTTGTTCTCTCTGATTATATTCATTTAAATCTTGGGACATTACACTACTATTATCACTGTATGCTATTAGTATTGTTGTCATTCAATATTTTTACTTTCACGTGTATTATAATCTAGTTGACAGCTAGGGGCTGTCAGCCATCTTGTATACTAAGGGTACGGTTTCCAGGCTGTTTACTATTTTTGGATAGACTAAGACTATTGTTTTTTGGTCCGTCCAGGCAGGCTGGTGTCTAACCTATATTTCACTTATTAGTGATTTACTGATACTTAAAGTGAAACAATAAAAATGAAAAATTCCTTTAAATATAATGCCTGGGGGTCCCCTTTGTCTTCCTGTAAAGTGGCGCATATGTACTGTATATAGAACCTGCTGCAGAATCAAATAATGGCTGTGCATCAAGGAGCAAGTGGCTAATGCTGTGTTCAAATATCTCAACTGACTCCTCCATGCATAATGATGGGGCTATGGCAGGAGTAGCTGTGGACAAGAAGGCAGAATAAGCCACTCTGGCAGCTACGGTGAACTGTGCACTAGTCTTTGCTTGGCTGATAGAGGATGAGGAGGATGAGGATGGTTTAGTAAGCCAGTCCACCACCTCCTCTGCATGCTGTGGATGGATAGCGCGGGCAATATCACTAAACAGAGGAAATGGTGCCCTGCCTGAGGATTGACCATGTCCACCTTTGCCTGTAGACACAGACGCTGCTGGCCCCCTCACAGTACTATGGGAATGTATGCCTCTCCTTGTTGGCCTCCCAGACATGATAGCGGGGGCTTATTACCGAAATGTAATAGAGACGGGGAAATGTGTACTTGGATGCACTTTAATCAATGGAAAGTGGTGTTTGGTGCACTTTAACTTGAGTACTCACTACACAGACACACTCCACTGACACACTACAATATACTACAGTAAAACTGCACTGACGCACTGCACTATACTGCGGTAAAAGTGCACTAATGCATTTCAATATACTGCGGTAAAAGTGCACTAACATAATTCAATATACTGCAGTAAAAGTGCCCTGACGCACATAAATATACTGCAGTAAACATGCACTGACGCACTTCAATATACTGCAGTAAAGGTGCACTAACGCAATTCAATATACTGCCTTAAAAGTGCACTAACGCACTTCAATATAGTGTGGTAAAAGTGCACTAATGCAATTCAATATACTGCAGTAAAAGTACCCTTGCGCACTTCAAGATACTGAGGTAAACGTGCATTAACGCACTTCAATATACTGTGGTAAAAGTGCACTAACGCACTTCAATATACTGCCGTAAAAGTGCACTAAGGCACTTCAATTTACTGCTGTAAAAGTGCACTAATGCAATTCAATATACTGCTATAAAAGTGCACTAACGCACTTCAATATACTGCAGTAAACGTGCACTAACACACTTCAATATACTGCAGTAAACGTGCACTAACACACTTCAATATACTGCAGTAAAAGTGCACTAACTCACTTCAATATGCTGCGGTAAAAGTGCACTAAGGCACATCAATATACTGCAGTAAACGTGCACTAACACACTTCAATATACTGCAGTAAAAGTGCACAAACGCACTTCAATATACTGCGGTAAAAGTGCACTAAGGCACTTCAATATACTGCAGTAAACCTGCACTAACACACTTCAATATGCTGCTGTAAAAGTGCACTAATGCACTTCAATATACTGCAGTAAAAGTGCACTAATGCACTTCAATATACTGCGGTAAAAGTGCACTAAGGCACGTCAATATACTGCAGTAAAAGTGCACTAATGCACTTAAATATATTGCCATAAAAGTGCACTAATGCACTTCAATATACTGAGGTAAATGTGCACTAACGCACTTCAATATACTGTGGTAAACATGCACTAACACACTTCAATATACTGCAGTGAAAGTGCACGAACACACTTCAATATACTGCGGTAAAAGTGCACTAACGCACTTCAATATACTGCAGTAAACATGCACTAACACACTTCAATATACTGCAGTGAAAGTGCACTAACACACTTCAATATACTGCAGTAAAAGTGCACTAGCACACTTCAATATACTGCGGTAAAAGTGCACTAACACACTTCAATATACTGCAGTAAACATGCACTAACACACTTCAATATACTGCAGTGAAAGTGCACTAACACACTTCAATATACTGCAGTAAAAGTGCACTAGCACACTTCAATATACTGCGGTAAAAGTGCACTAAGGCACTTCCAAATACTTTAGTAAAAGTGCACTAACACACTTGAATATACTGCCGTAAAAGTGCACTAACACACTTCAATGTACTGCAGTAAAAGTGCACTAACGCACTTCAATATACTGCGGTAAAAGTGCACTAAGGCAACTCAATATACTGCTGTAAAAGTGCACTAATGCACTTCAATATACTGCCGTAAAAGTGCACTAACGACCTTCAATGTACTGCAGTAAACGTGCACTAACGACCTTCAATGTACTGCAGTAAATGTGCACTAACACGCTTCAATGTACTGCAGTAAAAATGCCTTGACACTCTACACAGACACACTTCAATATAATGCAGTAAAACTGCCCTGACACACTAAACTGACACAAAAGTAGAAATGAACGGTCGCACTACACCATGCAGTATCATTATATTCACAGTACACTGATACTTTACACTCACAATAGAATCACAATAGCACACTAACTCACTAGTAGCAAAGAACAGAACCCTGTTCCCTGGGAAGGAACCTTTTACAGTGTTGGGTGGGACTATGAGCAATGAGCCATGATTGGCGAGAGTCATCATTAGATATGAGCCGAACAACCCCCGGTTCGGTTTGCACCAGAACCTGCGAACGGACCGAAAGTTCGCACAAACTATCGAACCCCGTTTAAGTCTATGGGACTCGAACGTTCGAAATCAAAAGTGCTAATTTTAAGGGCTAATATGCAAGTTATTGTCCTAAAAAGGTTTGGGGACCCGGGTCCTGCCCCAGGGGACATGTATCAATGCAAAAAAAAGTTTTAAAAATGCAAGTTTTTTCGGGAGCAGTGATTTTAATTGTAGCGGGGTGTTGTTTGAGGAACCCAGAGACTACCATACCCAGGATGCATTTCCCCGCGCAAGGACTGCTGGGGTGGGGTATTTAACAAGGGGGCGGACCGGAGTACGGTCTCTTTGGACATCGCCCGCCCAGCAAGTGGAACTCTCTGCTGAGTCTGCTGTTCCGGACAGGGCCTGAAGCCTAGGCCCTGTATTTCCAAAGAGCCTTCCGTTTCCACCAAGGAGCCGGAGGGACGTCTCATCCTGCCATCCATCTGCTGCTGCCAGGAGGACTGAAGACCCGGGTGTCGTTGAACCTGTGCACCGAGACACAGCAACGGAAGATATGGACGTGGACTGGTCCGGTTGGGTGAGAGAGCACCTGCTCAGAGATTAGTGCAGGACCTCTAGGCCTAGTGTTTATTGTTCGGGACTTACCCGCTAGAGTTTGCATATGCACACTGGAGGGACAGTGCATTGAATAGCGTTAGTGACTTTATCTTTATTCACCAAGTTTGTCAACTTTCATTCCTGTGGATTACAATTTATCTCCAAAAGTGCACCACCATTTGCTAGCGAAGATTCTCCTCTGCGGAACTTACACATAGTTACAGTCAGGCCTGACTTATCAGTGTAGACATTGCTGGGCGCCATCTTGCCCACGAGGGAGGAGAGTTGCAAAGGGGGGCCTATTAGTTATCTCTGTACAGGATTGTATATCTGCCTATTGTTGAACACCCTTTCATTGCAGGGCTCTGCATATGCTAAAGTATACTGTTTAATCTGTTTAATCATTTCCTTTAGTAAAAGTACCAGGATTAATCAGACTAGTTGTCGGTGTTATTACTGTGCAGAAGGAACAGTCAGTGTTCGCTATATCACAGTGTGTATTTTTGTTGTGGGATTGTGTTGCCTAAAGTTGCAGGCCTCACAATCCTATCATCCCCTACTAACTGTGCCAAGGGAGGGTACAGCCAATTGCTGGGGGTTGACAGCGATGTGTTACAGGCCCGAAAATCATATCAGCGGCTCCCTTAGCTGGGGGTATCGCTACATAATTATGATTAAAGTGAAAAAAAAAGGTGAAATATTCCTTTAAATATCGTACCTGGGGTCGTGTCTATAGTATGCCTGAAGTGCCACGTGTTTCCCGTGTTTAGAACTGTCCCTGTACAAAATTAAATTTCTAAAGGAAAAAAAGTCATTTAAAACTGCTTGTGGCTTTAATGTAATGTGTGGTCCCGGCAATGTGGATGAAAATCATTGAGAAAATCGGCATGGGTACCCCCCCCCCCCCCAGCCCATTTGGGTCTTGTATGGATATTAAGGGGAACCCCGCACCCAAATTAAAAAAAGGAAAGGCGTGGGGCCCTCAGGCCCTATATACTCTGTACAGCAGTATACAGGCAGTGCAAACAAGACAGGGACTGTAGGTTTGTTCTTAAGTAGAATCTGTTTGTAATTTAGAACTGTTACATTTTTAAAGTGTAGCTGCAGCCCAAAAATCTATTTTTACGCTTTTTGGAAAATATGGGGAAGGGTTATCACCCCTGTAACATTTGTTTTGCTGTCTGTGCACCTCTTCAGAAGATTTCACCTCACTTTCTGTCCCAATGACAATTGGTTTTTGAAAATTTTGAGTTTTTAGTGAAACAAGTATTGGTGATAAAGCATAAGTGGAGAGGAGACACGTTTTTCCCATATTAACTCTTACAGGAGAGAATTTCCCTTCCTAGGGGTAGATTTCCTCTCACTTCCTGTTGTCTCCCTCCGTTTGCAAGTAGGAGTCATTTGTAAGTTGGATGTTTGAAAGTAGGGGCCTGCCCTATATACTCTGCATAAATTTGGGCCTTAGGTGTTGATGTTGCCACAACACTGTAAGCCCTCACGGTTACTCTTGGTGGGCGCTGGAACGCCCTGCTGTGAAATGGATGGAACCCTGGGTGTTACAGGAAGGCAGGTCCACTGGGGCACCAACACGGATCCCACAGGGAGCTAGAACATAGTATTCTCCAGGGCGCGGAGTCTAAGAGCCAGCAGGTGTTCACCAGATAACAACAAAAGCCTGGGGAATGCCCAGGAAAAAAACCAAGCCTACTTACCGACCAGCTCTCAGACAACCAATTAACCTGTCTAACAGTATGCGTTAAAAACAGGGTTTTGTCCGCACGCATTTGCAAAGGCATGCGTGAGCCACAGAGCCACGCCAAGGCACCCTGGAATCTGTGGTCCTACACTAACTATGAGTGTCCCCACAATGGAGTCACATGCATTCTGATGGTTAGGTGAGGACAAGTGGACTGAAGGGGAGCCACCACTCCTTAAAGGTACAGGAGCACACCAAACACCCAGCAGGTAGCACAATGGCTGCAAAGGTGTTGGTGTGCTGCTAGACCAATACAAACACCAATGTGTTATGAAAGACAAATTTGTCCACCGCCCTCATCTATAGGTGTTCACCAGAGCCTCTAGTGGTGAGGATGGACTACGCTGCAGATGACTCCAGGTCGCAGCCCCCAGGGTCTCCCAGCTCACGCTCACGGTAGGCTATAGGAGGAAGCTACAGGTCGGGGCGACTAGCAGACAAGGGTAAACGGTGAACAAGCCAAAGGTCAAGGGTCACAAGCAGGGCAGGGATGGTCGAAAAACGCGCCAAAGGTCAGGGTCACAGGCAGGCGGGGTTGGCCGGAAACACACCAAGATCGGTAACAGAGGCAAACATAGAGCACACGGCAAGCAGGAAACAGGAAACCAAACACACAATATTGCACAGTAAGGCAGGCTTGGAGAACACAGTGTTAAATAGTGGTTCCTGTTGAGGCTAGGGTGGAGCCACACTGAGGGAAGATTATTTAACCATGCAGGTGTGAGAGAGCAAGCCCTAAGGCTGATACACAGACCAGGTAAGAGACAGACAGGTCATGAATGTATTACTGCAAAGTCATGACAGTACCCCCCTCTTACGAGGCCTCCCCCTCCCCCACTTGGGACCAGGCTTGGAGGGGAACTTCAAATGGAACTTCCTCAGAAGGGAGGTGCGAAGACTTCAGATGCAGAAATCCAAGATCTCTCCTCAGGACTGAAACCCTTCCAATCCACGAGATATTGAAGAACACCTTTACAGAAGCGAGAATCCAAAATTTTACTAACCTCGTACTCCTGATCATCTTTAGAGACTGGAGCCAAGGTAGGGAGAGGACGGGAGAACTTATTCAAAACTAAAGGTTTCAGAAGGGATACATGAAAGGAGTTTGAGATCCTGAGGCTTTTAGGGATCTGGAATTTAAAACAAACAGGATTCAGCTTTGAAATTATATTGTAAGGATCAATGAATCTCGGGGGAAGTTTGAGAGAAGGAACCGGAGTCTGATGTTCCTGGTGGAAAGCCAGACTTTGTCTCCTGGCTGTAGAGGAGGCGGCTTACGCATGTGGTGGTCAGCAAAACCCTTGAATTTTTGGGCAGCTGTCTGGAGGGAATTGTGAACGTCAACCCACATGGAATTGAATGATTCCTGAACGGTAGCCAAGGCTGGGATGTCGGAAGAACAGGTCATAGGAAGAGGGAGCTGAGGATGTCTTCCATAAACTGTGAAAAAGGGTGTCTTCTGAGAACTGACGTTGACATGATTATTGTGGGAGAACTCTGCCCACGGAAGTAGCGATGCCCAATTATCATGATGAGCCGAGACCAAAGTACGGAGAAAGACTTCTAACTCCTTATTAACCCTCTCAGTCTGACCATTGGATTGAGGATGGTAAGAAGAGGTAAAATCCAAGGTAATGTTGAGGGACTTGCAAAAGGCTCTCCAAAAGCGAGATGTAAACTGAACACCCCTGTCCGAAACAACATGGGAAGGGACTCCATGAAGGCGGAAAATCTCTCGTACAAAAATGGGAACCAAGGCAGGAGCATAAGGGAGACCAGGAAGAGGAACAAAATGGGCCATCTTGGAGAATCGATCAATTACCACCCAAATGACCGTATTCTTCTCAGAGGGTGGAGACCAGGGCTCCTTGGGAATGAGTAAGGGCATGAGAAGACCAGCAGAAGCCTGCGTGGAGGATTTAGACTGGGCACAGACATGACAAGCCTTAACATAGTCTTTGACATCCGAACGGAGAGTAGGCCACCAGTAGTGGCGACTGATGAGGAGGAAGGATCGAAGGAACCCAGCATGACCTACCACCTTGTAGTCATGTCCCCAACAGAGGATCTTAGTTCTTAGCTCAGTGGGGACGAAGGTCTTACCAGGAGGAATCTTTGACTCCAGGGTGGTAGAATGGGCAAGGATGTATGAGGTAGGGATGATCGGCTCTGGCTCCATGGTAGGCTCCTCTCATCCTGAATGTCAAAAGACCTAGAGAGGGCATCAGCCCGACTGTTGTAGGAACCAGGTTTGAACATAATGTTGAAGTTAAAACGGGAAAAGAAGAGAGTCCACCTGGCTTGTCTGGGATTCAATCGTTTGGCATTCTGTAAGTATTGCAGATTTTTATGGTCAGTGAAAATTGTTATGGAATGTGGGGAACACTCCAAGAGATGACGCCACTCCTCCAATGCCAAATTAATCACAAGAAGTTCCCGATCACCAATGGCGTAATTCTTCTCCGCCTGAGAAAATTTTCTGGAGAAAAACGCACATGGTTGACATTTCTTTCCAAACGATTGAAGAAGCACAGCTCCCACCCCAGTTGAGGAAGCGTCCACTTCAATAAAAAATGGATCTCCAGGGTCAGGTCGCCTCAACAAAGGTCCAGACATGAAGGCCTGTTTCAGATCATGAAAGGCAGAGACAGCATTAGGGGGCCACTCCTTGGCATTAGCACCCTTCTTTGGTCAAGGCGATAATAGGCACAGCAATAGAGGAGTAATTCCTAATAAACTGCCTGTAATAATTAGTGAACCCAAGAAAGCGCTGTGTGGCCTTGAGGTCGGTAGGAAGAGGCCAGTTGGTAATGGCCGAGACCTTTCCAGGATCCATACGAAGACTGAAGTTAGAGACGAAGCATCCCAGAAACAGGACTTCAGAACACTCAAAAGAACATTTCTCCAGCTTGGCGTACAGATTATTTTCTCGAAGGCACTGAAGTACCATCCAGACATGGTCTCTGTGAACAGACAGATTATCTGAAAATATGAGAATGTCATCCAGGTAGATGACAACAAATTGGTAAAACAGATCCCTGAAGATTTCGTTAACAAAGTTTTGGAACACCGCTGGGGCATTACACAAACCAAAGGGCATGACCAAGTATTCATAATGCCCATCTCTAGTGTTAAATGCAGTTTTCCATTCATCCCCCTCCCGTATTCGGATCAAATTGTATGCACCCCTGAGATCCAACTTGGTAAAAATGGAGGCACCTTTCAACCTGTCGAATGTTCCGATATTAAATGTAGGGGGTATCGATTTTTGATCGTTACTGTGTTTAAACCTCAATAGTCAATGCAGGGTCTTAGGGTATCATCCTTTTTGGAAACAAAAAAGAACCCTGCTCCCGCAGGCGATGATGATTTCTGGATGAATCCTTTTTCTAGATTTTCTGCAACGTACTCAGACATGGCCTGGGTCTCTGGAATGGACAAGGGGTAGGTACGACCCCTGGGCAGAGCTGCTCCTGGTACAAGGTCAATGGCACAGTCAAAGGACCTGTGAGGAGGAAGCACCTCAGCTGACTTTTTACAGAACACATCCTGGAAATCGCTATATGCAGCGGGAAGGGCAGAGGATACTGAGGTGGTGGGCACGGGAAGTCTCTCCTTAGGAGCAACCTTGAATAGGCAGGATGAGAAACAGGAGGGACCCCAAGCCAGGATCTGCCCAGAAGTCCAGTCAACATGTGGAGAGTGGAGCTGCAACCAAGGAAGCCCCAATACGATAGGGGAGAGTAGGCCACCAGTAGTGGCGACTGATGAGGAGGAAGGATCGAAGGAACCCAGCATGACCTACCACCTTGGAGTTATGTCCCCAACGGAGGATCTTAGTTCTTAGCGCAGTGGGGACAAAGGTCTTACCAGGAGGAATCTGACTCCAGGGTGATAGAATGGGCAAGGATGTATGAAGTAGGGATGATCGGCTCTGGCTCCATGGTAGGCTCCTATCCTGAATGCCAAAAGACCTAGAGATGGCATCAGCCCGACTGTTGCAGGAACCAGGTTTGAACGTAATGGTGAAGTTAAAACGGGAAAAGAAGAGACTCCACCTGGCTTGTCTGGGATTCAATCGTTTGGCATTCTGTAAGTACTGCAGATTTTTATGGTCAGTGAAAATTGTTATGGAATGTGGGGAACCCTCCAAGAGATGACGCCACTCCTCCAATGCCAATTTAATCGCAAGAAGTTCCCGATCACTATTGGCGTAATTCTTCTCCGAGAAAATTTTCTGGAGAAAAACGCACATAGTTGACATTTCTTTCCAATGGATTGTAGAAGCACAGCTCCCACCCCAGTTGAGGAAGCGTCCACTTCAATAAAAAATGGATCTCCAGGGTCAGGTCGCCTCAACAAAGGTCCAGACATGAAGGCCTGTTTCAGATCATGAAAGGCAGAGACAGCTTTAGGAGGCCACTCCTTGGCATTAGCACCCTTCTTGGTCAAGGCGATAATAGGCACAGCAATAGAGGAGTAATTCCTAATGAACTGCCTGTAATAATTAGTGAACCCAAGAAAGCGCTGTGTTGCCTTGAGGCTGGCAGGAAGAGGCCAGTTGGTAATGGCTGAGACCTTTCCAGGATCCATACGAAGACTGAAGTTAGAGATGAAGCATCCCAAAACAGGACTTCAGAACACTCAAAAGAACATTTTTCCAGCTTGGCGTACAGATTATTTTCTCGAAGGCGCTGACGTACCATCCAGACATGCAATAAAAAAGGAAAAAAAACTGCGCTATCTATGAACAATACAATAAAAGCAGCAACTGTGATATGTGATGGCATATAGGTGACAAAAGGTATAAAATAAACAGATGCGCTAAACAAAATTATATATTATGTGCAACCAGCAGTGATACTGGCAATAAAATGTCCACAAAAATACACATGTGATATAAGTCCATAAATGAATAAAATGGTGACAGTGTAACAAAGTGTCCTATGAAGGATTGAAGACCAAGGAGGAAGGTAGACCGTGGGGGGATAGGCAGTAGGAAAACCAAATCCACTGGAAAAAACACCTGTGTCCACCACCAGTATATAGGCTGCTTACCAGAGGTAAGAATCAAATGAACTCATCTGCAATTCCAGAAGGTGAAAAACCAGATCATCTCGGAGTCCAACCAGAGACTGAATCTCAACAGGTATTCCCCAGAAAGAAAAAAGGAAGCTCGATGGTGCATTACCAAATGACAATTTATTTAAAAGGAAAGATGATTCGGAGCATATCCAGATTAGAGATGGCTTGGATCCATAAGTTGAAGAGTTATGCCCCAAACGGAATGAACGTTGAAGTAGATCTTAACGCTTTCATTGATAACTCTTAGACTACTTGGGATTGTTTTCAGTGTATTTACATCCACGCATATGACATCACTGATTCCACGGTCCCAGTGGTTCATTTATGCATAGGTGAACATGTTATATTTACATTTTGATTTACTATACGATGTCCCTGGTCATACGATATCATCCTGTTTGACCAGTGTCTTCCTTCTTTTTACCCTTGGTTTTTTACCCTTGGTTTGAGTACATACAGGTTTTTTTGTCTTTTTGGACCTGTATTGATAGTTACAGCATTTAATTTTATGAATATACACCTTATACTTACATCCATTTTTTATATATAATAATATTTTTTTTATATATGATCTCCTATATATTTTTATATTGTATTTCACATTACTTTATATATGACAGGGTCACGGATGATTTCTATTTGATTAGTTGATCTCATCTAAATTATTATTTTCAATAGTTTGCTCTGCATGATGTTACAATTATGTGTTTTTTTTCTAGGTTTTTTTATATATATGTCATCCTTTGCCATTTGATTTTGGTCCGATGTCATATTTTTTATGCAGTATGTGAACCTTTGCCTGGAATTCATAGTGAGGCTTGGTTCACATCATGGTTGGAGCTAAGTCCGCGCGGTGATATGGAGGCTTGGCTTTTTGCTCTGCACCCATGGGCCGCTCAGAGTGAGGCTTGGCTCCTTGTTACTATATCTTGTGATGCGTCAGCACATCACCTGATCCCCATTGACGACGTGTAGGAACACGAAACGTGCGTCGGCAGGTGTACGTGCTGACGTCATCACTACAGGGACAGGTATTGGCGGACCGGCCGGCCGCTTTGTCTTATTTCCACTTCATTTTTGTAAGTGTTTTTAATCTTTCCTTTTAAATAAATTGTCATTTGGTAATGCACCATCGAGCTTCCTTTTTTCTTTCTGGGGAATACCTGTTGAGATTCAGTCTCTGGTTGGACTCCGAGATGATCTGGTTTTTCACCTTCTGGAATTGCAGATGAGTTCATTTGATTCTTACCTCTGGTAAGCAGCCTATATACTGGTGGTGGACACGGGTGTTTTTTCCAGTGGATTTGGTTTTCCTACTGCCTTTTTTGTTATATGTATTGTTATATGTATTGTTGTCATTGTGGTCAGGCAACGCACTAGCACCTTTGCTTCCATGTGCTGGGTGTTTAGTGTGCTCCTGCCCCTTTAATGGAGGGTGGGCTCCCCCCAGTCACCTGCCCTATATCTATCCATCAGCATACATGTGCTTCCATTGAGGAGACCTTAAATTTTAGAGTTAGGACTGCAGCATACAGGGAGCCTTGACGCGGCCTGCAGCTTACACATGTATTTGCAAATGCGTGCAACTAAACCCTGTTTTTAAACGCACTGTTAGACAGGTGAATTCGTTTTGTTGCTGATTGGTTGGTAAGTTGAGCTTGGATCATCTGTGTGTTTTTTATTGACATGCGTCCACCCATCCAGTGCTCCTTGCTGTGAAGACCAGTCATAGATAAGGGCAGTGACATTTTTGTTATATGTATTGTTGTCATTGTGGTCAGGCAACGCACTAGCACCTTTGCTTCCATGTGCTGGGTGTTTAGTGTGCTCCTGCCCCTTTAATGGAGGGTGGGCTCCCCCCAGTCACCTGCCCTATATCTATCCATCAGCATACATGTGCTTCCATTGAGGAGACCTTAAATTTTAGAGTTAGGACTGCAGCATACAGGGAGCCTTGACGCGGCCTGCAGCTTACACATGTATTTGCAAATGCGTGCAACTAAACCCCTGTTTTTAAACGCACTGTTAGACAGGTGAATTTGTTTTGTTGCTGATTGGTTGGTAAGTTGAGCTTGGATATTCTGTGTGTTTTTTATTGACATGCGTCCGCCCATCCAGTGCTCCTTGCTGTGAAGACCAGTCATAGATGAGGGCAGTGACATTTTTGTTATATGTATTGTTGTCATTGTGGTCAGGCAACGCACTAGCACCTTTGCTTCCATGTGCTGGGTGTTTAGTGTGCTCCTGCCCCTTTAATGGAGGGTGGGCTCCCCCCAGTCACCTGCCCTATATCTATCCATCAGCATACATGTGCTTCCATTGAGGAGACCTTAAATTTTAGAGTTAGGACTGCAGCATACAGGGAGCCTTGACGCGGCCTGCAGCTTACACATGTATTTGCAAATGCGTGCAACTAAACCCCTGTTTTTAAACGCACTGTTAGACAGGTGAATTTGTGTCAAGTAATTTTGGACCAACTCTCGTTACAAGTCAAGATATTTTATTGCATATGCAAGAGAAATGGTTAAATGTATATCTTCTGCTTCAGAGATCCATTTCTGCCTGTCATAGATTCACATTCTGCTTTTATAACCCTTAAACCTTCCCTTTTCCTGCTCGTAACGTCCTGACCATGTATAATTTCAACCTTTATTCTGACGTCAGCAGGAAATAGGGAAATATCCTTTTTCAGCCTACACCTTATGACAGGATATTTCATACAATGGATACATAAATTATCTCATGGTTCGCAGCCCATATTTGACAGATGTAAGAGTCAGCACATCTTTGCACAATAGAATATGGTCATATGACTTATTCCAGTAATTAGGGCTATTAGAGCTTATTCAGCATATTTAAGTATTAATAGAGTTATATAAAGCAAACATTTTAACTTTAGAAGATATAGTCATATTAATATGCATATTCATAGTTGACATTTAAAGTATAATTTCTAATTTCTCTAACAGCTGCTCCCTTTTATACTTATAATGTCAATAATTCAAATATCCAGGTTCTTTATTTTACCAGGTATTATCATTTAGACAAATAAGTCTTTTGAAAGGACTGTAAGTTCATCTTCATCAGGTTCCGGGTATAGTTCAGTGTTGTTCTGAAAAAACATAGTCTTTGTTAGTGATGTGTCAATCAGTCTTTGAAGAATTCCTCTAATACAAGGAATGCAGCAACATCCACACAGCGTAAGGACCGTGGCTGCCATGACAACAGAGATGAGCAAACCTTTTGCAAGATCACCCCATTTACCAAACCATTTTTCAAAGAGTCCTGTTAAGGGGTTCTCTACACCAGAGTTCTCAGTTAGTTCCTGGGATAACATTTGTAGGTCTTGCAAAGCCTTGGTGATACTTCCATCAGGTGCCGTATTATTTGGAATAAAAGTGCAGCAGAAGGTGCCGAACATTTCGCATACCCCGCCCCTTTCTGCCAGCAACATATCCAATGCTATACGGTTCTGCCACGCTGTCAAAGAGGTGGCGTCCAATTGTGCTGCTATACCTTTGATAGCATCTCCGGTGTAATTCACAAACCTCTGCTGGTTGTAGTAAATGTAGTTTATCCAGTCGACATTCTTATTGGGCTGTACCCATAGGAAGAGTGAGGTGAGTCCTGCTGTTACTTGATTCTGTGCTTTAAATTCATCTGGAAACTCCTCGTGGAACACCTATTGAGTCTATATATACCTGGTTGTCAAAATGATTCTGGACACTTAAGTCTCTTAAAATAGTGTTTACCTGTTAGTCTCATCAATTTATTAGTCATAGGAACAATATAAAAGGGAAGCAACAGGCGGGTAAGGGCACAACTACCCTCCCATCTAGGTGGCAGTCTGAGCCTTAGTTTCTTGTCCCCACACAGCCACCAAACATCAGCTAGTTGCCGTTTCTGTTCCTGAAACCATTTTAGTTGATACTTAATGTCTGTAGTTGATGTTGTGGTCGCACAGTATTCAGGAGATAGAGTGCCAACCTTTGTACCATCCTTATCTTTGTTAGAGAAACTAGAAAAATTTCCTGGTAATGCTTGTAGTGAAGGGGGTGTACTTTGCATTTTAGTTTTAGGGTATCTCTTTTTCTCATTTGCACATTCAGACCCAGTAATATTTTCTGAAAACAGTCTTATTATGCAAGCTAAATCTGTTTCCTTTTCAGGGAGAGGAATGGTAGCTAGTTGTGGTCTTGGGTTTGCACAAGAAATACAATCACTTAACCCCTTAGATTGAGTTGTGTATCTGACCCATTCTATCCACTAATTTTTGTCTCCAAATCCTGTTTCTATACTTAATTGTTCCTTGTAAGTAAAATCTGTTTTAAACAAAGAGGTATTAAGTTGAAACTGAGTTGGCTCGGGGGCTGGGGTGTTCTGACCAGGGGTTACAACCTAAATAGTGATTCTCCCTAGTAGGTCAGATATTGTACCATATACCAATTAGTTGTATTGTTTAGTTTACAAAATTGGAGCCATTGTTACTGTAAATCAGCGCGGGGATCCCTTGTCGTGGAATCACCTCTTTGATTAGTACTTTGGCTACTGACTGTCCATCCGTGTGCGTCATAGGAAAAGCTTCCACCCACTTTATAAACCTGTACACAATAACCAGACAGTACTTATTCTCACATTTGTTCAATTCAATAAAATCCATGCATATTGTGTGAAAGGGATAAGGGGGTTGTGGGAAATTACCCCTTAAGGCTCTTAGGGCACCTTGTGCATGGTATCTGTTACAAATCGGATATGTGAGACAAAATTTTCAGAGTAGTTTTGTAAACCCATATGTTGTGTACACCCAGTACCATCCCTCCTTTTGAGGTATGGGCCTACCCATGACTCAATAACACAGCATACGTGAATAGTGAAGTAGATAAGTTAGGTTTACCTTCTGTACATGTGTATATACCTTTGACCAGTGTTGACCCTGTATATAACCACTTTGATTTTCACCTGCCGGTGATGTTTTCTGCATTTCTGATAACCATGTTTCATCAATAGCTCTCTGTACCTCATCATTTACTTGGGAAACTGTATATGTTTGTCATTGCTGTCCTTCAGAAGCTTCCTTTGCTGTCTTGTCTGCTAGTGCATTCCCTAGGGTAATTGGATCTGTTCCCTTTCTATGTGCCGCACATTTACAAATAGCCACTTGTGCTGGTTTTTGTACATATTCTAGAAGGGCAAGAATGAGATCTCTGTGTGATCGGTTTCCCATGGCAACGTAATCATACCCCTTTTTTCCATTGCTGGGCAAATATGTGTAGAGAAAGCGTATTGGCTGTCAGTATAAATATCTATTTATTTTTCCCTTCCCCTAGACTGCAGGCCCTTGACAGGGCTATAATGTCAGCTTGTTGTGCAGAATAGGAACTGGGAAAGGGTCTAGCTTCAATGACCTGGTCATGTGTTACTATAGCATAAGCCGTTTGATTGTAATATCAGCATCTAGAAAGGGAACATCAGTGAGATCCTTCCTAGGGAGTACCCGTTCATCAATTTTGAGCTGCACAATCATGTGGATCCCCATCACCAGGTGTTGGCATTAGTGTAGCACGATTCAATGTAGTAAACTTCTTGATTGTAACGTGTGGTTGTCCCAGAAGTGTAGTCATACATGATAAATGCCTGACTGGAGATAAATAGGAGATTCTGTCTTATAGTAAGATCACCTAAATAACATGTGAGACCTTTAAGTACCAGGGGTGGAACAATACTATCAATGCAGATGACCGTATGGCCAATGAGGCTGCTACTACAGCTTGTACACAGTGGGGCAAATTAGTTAAGTAAAATGCAACTAGTTTGTGTTCGTTCTCATAAACCTGAGTGAGAGCAGAAGTCATATACCCCTCTTTACAATCTACAGTCTGCTAAAGGGTTTCTACTGTAATTGGGTAGGCTAAGCACAGTAGAACCCACAATGAGGTGCTTCACCTTTGTAAATGCATCCTCTGCTTGCACATTCCACTGGATGGAACCTTTTGCAGACATTTGTGTACCATAGATGAGATCAGAAAGAGGCACCACCTCCGTAGCATAATTAGCTATCCATGCTCTACAAAAATTTGCCATGCCAAGAAATTACATCATTTCTTTATTTTTACGTGGTTTGGGGGCTTGAAGGATGGCCTCTTTTCGGATCTCATCTGGATGTCTGCCTTTTTGAGATATAATGTAACCCTGGTATTTCACCTTGTTTTCCAAAAGTTGTATTTTATTTTGCTAACCTTGTGACCTTGTTCTGCGAGGAAATGCATCAGAGCCAAGGTGTCAATTTTACATTGTCGCTCCAGAGGAGCCGCTACCAGAATGTCATCCACATACAAGAGAATTTGACTCCCACTGGGAGGTACAACTCGAGACAAAGCATTGAACATTTCTTGTGAGTTTTCCTTTGTACATAAGTGCAAACCAGAACTGACTGTCTGTCTTAATTAGCCCTACGTCTGTCTTTCCTTTTGATCACAAGAAATCGGGGACGTCTTTTAAGGCATCCCCTTCCCCTTTGGTCAAAAAGTGTCAGTCACTGTCTTTTGTCAAAACTTCAATCACGCAAGTTCTGGTTGTACATTCAACAAACCACGCTAATCTGTACCTCTGATTCCCTCTGGATTTCAGTTCCTCATCTGTTAATTTGACCCAGTCTGTGATAAGTTCTCCTAGCTCATGCCATGATACCTTGGAGTTCCGCGTGACCGAAACATGAGGTACAGTATCCTGCCTGTATATTTGCAGAATAGGCTGTGGTAGGAGACAAGTAGCCATGTTATTTCCTTCCTTATCACAGTACAGGTATCTTAAGAGCACTTCAGTGTTAGTGCAACTCATTAACTGTTTCTCATAGGACCTATCAGGCCCAGTGGTCCTTTTGTAGTAGATAGTGCAATAGAGGTTCGTCTGGACCTTGTACCTTTCCTCACAGGCTCTTCAATTATTTCTGTCAGGGTTTTGGGCATCTTTAATCCCTCAGTTTGTAAATCCAAGCTGTACCAGTATCAGGGCTCATTATCCACAGCTGTGATTTGTTTTTCACACAGCCGATGGGCTTTGAGGCCCCCCTCCACTGGTACGACAGAAATATCAAGAGCATGCAACATGTCTCTACCCAACGAATTAACAGGACATTTAGTTGACATTACAATTTTACACTGAGCCTTTTTACCTGTCTGTGGATTTTCCACAGTAAGGCCTTCAGACACGGCCTCCTGGTGCATCAACCCATTTGCAGATTTTACATATACTAAACCTTTTCCCTGTACCCCTGGTGGCATATCCAGTGGGTGTATCAGGGTCCTACAAGTCCCAGTGTCACAGAGACTACTCTTTGCAACCCAGGTTATTTCTGGCTTGGCTTCAGCATGCAAACAAGTTTCAACATTACACACATCCAAAATATCAGATTCTTTCCCATCCTTCTGCTTCTCTCTCTGCAGACACACTTTTACCATACAGGAAACACTCCCCCCTCATCCTTTTCTTTACTTTCTTTTTTTGTTGGAAGTGCCCCTCAGCATGCCTCGCATACTTGATTAGCTCCTAGAGTCTGCAGATCCTATGGTTAATCATGTGTTCGTTAACAAAACTTGATATAAGGACTAGCAGCCCCTTCAGGATTGCATTCTTTAGCTGTTGTTCATATGGGCTATCGTTCACTTGATCTACTTGGATTTCTATCCCAGAGTGGTTATTAAAATTCTTCTTTATCCTAACAATGAAATTATCCACTGTTTCCTCTTCTCCCCATATACACTGATTTATAATGGACCAGTCGGCTTGACGTATCCATCTATCCTCTCTCTATCTTTGCTATAAGGGCATTTCTTCTGTTTTTGAGTGCTGCATCATCCTGAGGCAACACCCCTCCCTGGTTGTTTAATCCACTCCAATCTCCCACTACATGATGCCAGTCAGGTCCCAGTACCTGTCTGGTGACCTGCTCTATTTCCCTCACATTGAGATGATAGCTAGCAACCATTCCCATGATACCATCCCTGTATTGAGCTATGTGGACCTTGGGATTGCTGTAAGGAGGGTCAGCGGGGTAACTTGTTGCATACCTCTGTCCCATCTGGTGGTGGGGACTGCAGGTCTGCAATAGGGAATTGGGAGCAGGTGGTGAAGTCAGAGGGGGAGCAGCGTCTGTCGGTGGGATTGGAGAGTCCTCTAAAGGGTGTGTAGGGGCTGTCGGGTGCATTAGGTTTGTCGCATTTTGTTCAGTCAATACTTGCTGCACTAAACTTCGGAGGACGGTCATATTATTGTCCTCCTCTTTGTCTAAAAACATAGTCTTTTTATGATTTTTTTTATGATTTTAACCTACAGTTAGCCTCCTCAAGCCATTTCTTTGCCTGGGGAAGACCTAATTTATTCTGTTTCCTTATTTTTCTTTTCTTTTTTTTATATATATATATATATATATATATATATATATATATATATACATACACATACACATACATACATACATACATACATATATATACACATACATACATACATACATACATACATACATACATACATGCCGGCATAATTTTTATTTATTTTTTAAGCTTTCTACACAACACAGTATTACACAACAATCCTTATTTAAAAATGCATCAAAATCATACTTTGTTTTCCATGTCTTAAGGAGTTTCACATTCTCTTTGTCTAGACTACACATATACTTTGCATCATCATTCAAACCATCAAACTTTCCATGGATCATACTCATTTTAACGTGCACACGGAGTTTTTTTTGTAAGGTCTTCTCACACTGACACAATACCTGCACACAGTATCTTATCACTTCTGCAGCTACTCACAAACTTTCTAGTCGTGACATATCACTTCTAGATTATTGATCTTGTGTGCTGCTATAATACTGGTGTCTTGTCTTCTTACTTAATGTTTTATTCATTTATAGGGAGAATGAACAGAATTACAAGGCGAACGTAAATTCACCTGACTGGTCAACCCCCCCTGATCAAAACATTAATATTTCAGTAAACTGTAGGGAGCATGAACAGAATTACAAAAGAGACTTAATTTCTCTCGACTGTTGTTCCCACACTTTATCAAAACATTAATATTTGTTGATTCAACGGTATTTATAAATGCCTGTACAGGTTTTTTACACAACATACGAGGCTGGCTGAGCGCAAGTGCTCGTCAAATTACCTCTATTTGTTACCTGGAAATCTATCAGGCCATACCTTTGTATCAACAGGGGTTCATGTTTTTGATGTAGGAATATTTATGTGTCCCCCACGGGAATTCCTGCAGTTTACAAGGCTGTCAGGACCTAGGTCCTTTGTCGACAAATTTCCTTTATCTGCACCCGGGTATTGGAATGGGACCATACTCCTATATCAAAGGGATTTAAACTACGGACGTATCTACTTATATTCCCTCAACTTGGATAAAGCAAAACATATACACAACAGATAAACATTCAATTAATCTCTATATTAGATGTATGTAACAAAATCCCTTAATTCATTAAATCCCTAATCACATTTAGGCCTAAAAGTATAATATAATAAATGAAAATATCTTACCTTGCCCCGAGAGCGGTCTCTTGTGCTGATCCGGTAAGTCGCTGCCCGGGAGGCACTAGTTCAGTGAGTCGGCCTCTGTTAACGTCAAATTTAAGACGGAGGACTTACAGTTTTTTGCCGTACGGACATCGGTTCACTGGGTTGTTGGCTAGTGCTTTCCAGGAATTTGGACTTCCGGCTCGAAGGACCAAAATGTCAAGTAATTTTGGACCAACTCTCGTTACAAGTCAAGATATTTTATTGCATATGCAAGAGAAATGGTTAAATGTATATCTTCTGCTTCAGAGATCCATTTCTGCCTGTCATAGATTCACATTCTGCTTTTATAACCCTTAAACCTTCCCTTTTCCTGCTCGTAACATCCTGACCATGTATAATTTCAACCTTTATTCTGACGTCAGCAGGAAATAGGGAAATATCCTTTTTCAGCCTACACCTTATGACAGGATATTTCATACAATGGATACATAAATTATCTCATGGTTCGCAGCCCATATTTGACAGATGTAAGAGTCAGCACATCTTTGCACAATAGAATATGGTCATATGACTTATTCCAGTAATTAGGGCTATTAGAGCTTATTCAGCATATTTAAGTATTAATAGAGTTATATAAAGCAAACATTTTAACTTTAGAAGATATAGTCATATTAATATGCATATTCATAGTTGACATTTAAAGTATAATTTCTAATTTCTCTAACAATTTGTTTTGTTGCTGATTGGTTGGTAAGTTGAGCTTGGATATTCTGTGTGTTTTTTATTGACATGCGTCCGCCCATCCAGTGCTCCTTGCTGTGAAGACCAGTCATAGATGAGGGCAGTGACATTTTTGTTATATGTATTGTTGTCATTGTGGTCAGGCAACGCACTAGCACCTTTGCTTCCATGTGCTGGGTGTTTAGTGTGCTCCTGCCCCTTTAATGGAGGGTGGGCTCCCCCCAGTCACCTGCCCTATATCTATCCATCAGAATACATGTGCTTCCATTGAGGAGACCTTAAATTTTAGAGTTAGGACTGCAGCATACAGGGAGCCTTGACGCGGCCTGCAGCTTACACATGTATTTGCAAATGCGTGCAACTAAACCCCTGTTTTTAAACGCACTGTTAGACAGGTGAATTTGTTTTGTTGCTGATTGGTTGGTAAGTTGAGCTTGGATACTCTGTGTGTTTTTTATTGACATGCGTCCGCCCATCCAGTGCTCCTTGCTGTGAAGACCAGTCATAGATGAGGGCAGTGACATTTTTGTTATATGTATTGTTGTCATTGTGGTCAGGCAACGCACTAGCACCTTTGCTTCCATGTGCTGGGTGTTTAGTGTGCTCCTGCCCCTTTAATGGAGGGTGGGCTCCCCCCAGTCACCTGCCCTATATCTATCCATCAGCATACATGTGCTTCCATTGAGGAGACCTTAAATTTTAGAGTTAGGACTGCAGCATACAGGGAGCCTTGACGCGGCCTGCAGCTTACACATGTATTTGCAAATGCGTGCAACTAAACCTCTGTTTTTAAACGCACTGTTAGACAGGTGAATTCGTTTTGTTGCTGATTGGTTGGTAAGTTGAGCTTGGATATTCTGTGTGTTTTTTATTGACATGCGTCCGCCCATCCAGTGCTCCTTGCTGTGAAGACCAGTCATAGATGAGGGCAGTGACATTTTTGTTATATGTATTGTTGTCATTGTGGTCAGGCAACGCACTAGCACCTTTGCTTCCATGTGCTGGGTGTTTAGTGTGCTCCTGCCCCTTTAATGGAGGGTGGGCTCCCCCCAGTCACCTGCCCTATATCTATCCATCAGCATACATGTGCTTCCATTGAGGAGACCTTAAATTTTAGAGTTAGGACTGCAGCATACAGGGAGCCTTGACGCGGCCTGCAGCTTACACATGTATTTGCAAATGCGTGCAACTAAACCCCTGTTTTTAAACGCACTGTTAGACAGGTGAATTTGTTTTGTTGCTGATTGGTTGGTAAGTTGAGCTTGGATATTCTGTGTGTTTTTTATTGACATGCGTCCGCCCATCCAGTGCTCCTTGCTGTGAAGACCAGTCATAGATGAGGGCAGTGACATTTTTGTTATACACTTTGTTACACTGTCACCATTTTATTCATTTATGGACTTATATCACATGTGTATTTTTGTGGACATTTTATTGCCAGTATCACTGCTGGTTGCACATAATATATAATTTTGTTTAGCGCATCTGTTTATTTTATACCTTTTGTCACCTATATGCCATCACATATCACAGTTGCTGCTTTTATTGTATTGTTCATAGATAGCGCAGTTTTCTTTCCTTTTTTATTGTATTCTTTGATATTTAGTACTGCAGCTTTCTCACACAATTTGGTTTGTGTCATCACATATCACTTCCTCACGTTCACTTATTCATTTTTTAAGTATTTCCTTTCTTTAGTAGGAGGATGGATATTTTTGAGTTCAGAGCCACTAGGGTGGTGAACACTGAAGGTGTTTTTGAAGCCTTCACAAATGAGGAAGGTGATCTTGGAGGGCTTTTTATGCGTCTTAGGAACCTCATGGTTTCTGAGACACATACCCAATGGGTGATGTCCAACTAGAAGAGTGGTTTAAGTATTTTAACACTGCTGGGATTAATTTCCTCAGGTTCCTCATTGAGAGAAAAATTACCAAATTGACTCGATTAGATGAGGAAATTAAAATCATGAAAGAAAAACTCATCACTTTTAATGAGAGTAATGAATACAAAGAGAGATCATCATCACTTTAAAATTTTTTAGAAAAGGAGGATAGGGAGCAAAAATTCAAGAAAAATAAGAAATACAATCGCGACCTGGCTGATTACCAGAGTAGCATTGTATTTGAATGGCAAAATAAACTTTTAGCCGAACAATCCATTCCTGTTAGTCAAGAGATGGAGGTTGCAGCTGCCATGAGTGGAACTGGTGGACCATCTGTCTCCAATTCCCAGCCGATTAACAAACACCTGACAGGGGGTCGACCGCCTCCTCTGCCTAAGGGGAGACGGGGTTCATATCAATCGCCCTCTAGACAGGGAGGGGGTGGTAAGGGTTTACCTCCAACCTCTCAGACACCTAAACCACCACGTCCTTTTCGAAAACCTGGACCTTTGCCTAATGGCCAACGAGGTCGTGGTTACGGTCAGGGCAACCCAGGATTTAATCAATCTAGGCCACCATATCAGGGCCATACAGGGAGTTCATATAAAAATGGTCCACCCCATTCACAGAACTCCAATCAGGGATGGACTCAGGGACACAATTATGGCCCCTACTTTGGACATGGACATAATCACATGGACAAAGGAGGTGCAACATCGCATCATTTTGAACCCCCAGGTCCATCCAATTATAGAGACGAATATGATTACAACATAGACGTCTCTAATAATTTCTTCCCTCTTAGTGACCGTTATGGTCCCATGACTGACTATGGAAATGGCTATTATAGTCAGGTGCAACATGCTAGTGCTGCCCATCATGAGATTTGTGAGAGCCCTGGTCCATCAGGACAGGATGGACCCCATTGGGGTTTTCACAAACTAGGTCAGGGTACCAAAAGGTCGTGCGACACAAGAGAGGAACTAGAGGGGGCAAACGGGCTCGAAACAAAAAGACAAAGACAAATACCATGATGGGAGCAGGGATTTTTAATTTAAGTTCTGTTATTTTAACCGATGCAGAAACTACAGTATTGGATAAGGGATTAAAATATGCCCCTCCACGTAGGTTAAATAAATTTCAAACCTACATGGACGTCCACAAATTTATTAGGAGAGTTAACATTAAACGACATTTTATGTCTAATCCCATACAGATGAATAGTAATTCTTCACCTGATTTTACTCATTCAGGGTTGTCCAATGCTTCTTTGTTTAATCCACCTGGAGGTTTGGCCCCCCCTTCAAAGGTGTTTAGGGATGTAGTCCTCAGGGATCTCGACCTCTTACCCGTTAAAAAGGTATATCCTGACAAGACCTTGGTTGAAGGCCTTGATTCCTTGTGTAAAAACAAGGGTCTTTTCATTAGGCCCGCAGATAAAGGGGGAGGTATCATCATTTTGGATAAGGCTGATTACCTTGCCGAGATGTACCACATTTTGAGTGACAGGGTTACATATACCCCCCTTCCCTCCGATCCCAAGACTCTTTATATTAAGGAACTGTCATTATTGGTTCAAAGAGGTTTTGATCTTGGGATACTCAATAAAAAAGAAAGTGAATTTCTAGTGCCTAGGGCACCTCGTACACCTGTAATTTACTATCTTCCCAAGATACACAAAGACTCCACCCACCCCCCGGGACGCCCTATAATTAGTGGCATAGACTCGATCACTTCCCGGGTGGGACGTTACATTGACCATTTTTTACAACCATTGGTCTCCATGATGCCTTCGCATCTTAAAGACTCTCGTCAGGTCATTAATATTCTTGCTGGGCTTACCCCCAAAGCAAATATGTGGCTGGTGACGGCTGACGTCACGTCTTTATATACAATTATCCCACACAATTTGGGTCTATTTGCAGTGGAGTACTTTCTGAGACGTGATTCCAAGCTGTTTGATGAACAGATCTCTTACATCTTGGAGTTGCTCTCTTTTGCAGCCTCTAGAAGCTATTTTTGGTTTAATGGCCAGTTTTATAGACAAGACAGGGGAGTTGCTATGGGAGCTAAATACGCCCCTAGTTTGGCTAACCTTTTTATGGCCCTACGGGAGGAGGACGTCGTGTATGCCCAACGTCCATCTCAGCTTATGCTGTGGGCCAGATACATTGACGATGTCCTCCTCCTTTGGGATGGTAGCCGCCATGATTTGGATATCTATATGGAGGGTTTGGACACCAATACAAGGGGCATTATTTTAAATTTTGAGGCGAGTCAAGAAGAGATTCATTTCTTGGATTTGAAAATATCCATTAGAAACAACTCTTTTGCCACCTCCACTCATTTTAAGAGTACTGATAGGAACTCATATATCCCCACTAATAGTTGTCATCATTCATCGTGGCTCAATTCTGTACCAAAGAGCCAGTTCATCAGACTCAAACGGAATTGTACAGACCACGATGAATTTCTAACTCAAGCAGGGATATTGACTAGTCGGTTCGTGGAGAAGGGATATTCTCACTCTTCCCTTGTCAGTACTCTTAATGATGTGGCCTTATTGGACAGGAATGACCTTCTTAGCGACAAGCCCAAGTCACAATTGAGAACTCCATCTATCCCTTTTATCACTACGTTTTCTTCTCAGCATAGAGGGGTTAAACAATTGATTAAGAAACATTGGCATATATTGACTAATGACAATGTTCTACAGGCTATATTGCCAACACAACCTCAGGTTATATATAAAGGAGCTCCGTCACTACAAGGAAGAGTAGCGCCAAACATTTTAGATCCCCCCATGCTAAAAGTACCTTCCTGGACCAATTGGTGGGTTTTTATCAATGTAAGAGATGTAGAGTATGTTCATATAGCGGTTGTTTACATAGACGTACCAATACGTTTAGGTCTACTATCACTGGTGTTGAATTTGATATCACTCCTTTCATCACTTGTTCCACGGAGAGAGTCGTTTATCTCCTGCAATGTCCTTGTGGACTTCAATATGTGGGCAGGACTAAACGACCTCTGCGTGTGAGACTCAATGAACACATCACGAACATCCTTACAGGTTTCCCTAAGCATCCAGTATCTCGCCACTATTTGGAGGTCCATGCTAAGAACCCCACCAATACCATATTTTTGGGGATAGATAAATATTCCCCGAAATGGAGAGGTGACTCCATGATTCGGAGCATATCCAGATTAGAGATGGCTTGGATCCATAAGTTGAAGAGTTATGCCCCATACGGAATGAACGTTGAAGTAGATCTTAACGCTTTCATTGATAACTCTTAGACTACTTGGGATTGTTTTCAGTGTATTTACATCCACGCATATGACATCACTGATTCCACGGTCCCAGTGGTTCATTTATGCATAGGTGAACATGTTATATTTACATTTTGATTTACTATGCGATGTCCCTGGTCATACGATATCATCTTGTTTGACCAGTGTCTTCCTTCTTTTTACCCTTGGTTTTTTACCCTTGGTTTGAGTACATACATTTTTTTTTTGTCTTTTTGGACCTGTATTGATAGTTACAGCATTTCATTTTATGAATATACACCTTATACTTACATCCATTTTTTATATATAATAATATTTTTTTTATATATGATCTCCTATATATTTTTATATTGTATTTCACATTACTTTATATATGACAGCCGGGTCACGGATGATTTCTTTTTGATTAGTTGATCTCATCTAAATTATTATTTTCAATAGTTTGCTCTGCATGATGTTACAATTATGTGTTTTTTTTCTAGGTTTTTTTATATATATGTCATCCTTTGCCATTTGATTTTGGTCCGATGTCATATTTTTTATGCAGTATGTGAACCTTTGCCTGGAATTCATAGTGAGGCTTGGTTCACATCATGGTTGGAGCTAAGTCCGCGCGGTGATATGGAGGCTTGGCTCTTTGCTCTGCACCCATGGGCCGCTCAGAGTGAGGCTTGGCTCCTTGTTACTATATCTTGTGATGCGTCAGCACATCACCTGATCCCCATTGACGACGTGTAGGAACACGAAACGTGCGTCGGGAGGTGTACGTGCTGACGTCATCACTACGGGACAGGTATCGGCGGACCGGCCGGCCGCTTTGTCTTATTTCCACTTCATTTTTGTAAGTGTTTTTAATCTTTCCTTTTAAATAAATTGTCATTTGGTAATGCACCATCATAGTTAGTCAGGTTGAAAAAAGACAAAGTCCATCCAGTTCAACCATAAAAAAAATAACTAAAATAAAATAAAAAAAATATCGTGCACTCCCATATACCCAATTCTATACCCACAGTTGATTCAGAGGAAGGCAAAAAAAAACAGCAGAGCATGATCCAATTTGCTACAGCAGGGGAAAAAATTCCTTCCTGATCCCCCGAGAGGCAATCGGATTTACCCTGGATCAACTTTACCAAGAACTGTTAGTACTCAGTTATATTATGTACATTTAGGAAAGTATCCAGGCCTTTCTTAAAGCAATCTACTGAGCTGGCCAGAACCACCTCTGCAGGGAGTCTGTTCCACATTTTCACAGCTCTTACTGTGAAGAAACCTTTCCGCATTTGGAGATGAAATCTTTTTTCTTCTAGACGCAAAGAGTGCCCCCTTGTTCTCTGTGTTGACCGTAAAGTGAATAACTCATCACCAAGTTCACTATATGGACCCCTTATATATTTGTACATGTTAATCATACCCCCCCCTTATTCTCCTCTTCTCAAGAGTGAATAAATTCAGTTCCTCTAATCTTTCTTCATAGCTGAGCTCCTCCATGCCTCTTATCAGTTTGGTTGCCCTTCTCTGCACTTTCTCCAGTTCCCCGATATGCTTTTTGAGAACTGGTGCCCAAAACTGAACTGCGTATTCCAGATGAGGCCTTACTAATGATTTGTACAGGGGCAAAATGATATCTCTCTCTCTGGAGTCCATACCTCTCTTAATACATCGAGCTTCCTTTTTTCTTTCTGGGGAATACCTGTTGAGATTCAGTCTCTGGTTGGACTCCGAGATGATCTGATTTTTCACCTTCTGGAATTGCAGATGAGTTCATTTGATTCTTACCTCTGGTAAGCAGCCTATATACTGGTGGTGGACACGGGTGTTTTTTCCAGTGGATTTGGTTTTCCTACTGCCTATCCCCCCACGGTCTACCTTCCTCCTTGGTCTTCAATCCTTCATAGGACACTTTGTTACACTGTCACCATTTTATTCATTTATGGACTTATATCACATGTGTATTTTTGTGGACATTTTATTGCCAGTATCACTGCTGGTTGCACATAATATATAATTTTGTTTAGCGCATCTGTTTATTTTATACCATCCAGACATGGTCTCTGTGAACAGACAGATTATCCGAAAAGATGAGAATGTCATCCAGGTAGATGACAACAAATTGGTAAAGCAGATCCCTGAAGATTTCGTTAACAAAGTTTTGGAACACCGCTGGGGCATTACACAAACCAAAGGGCATGACCAAGTATTCGTAATGCCCATCTCTAGTGTTAAACACAGTTTTCCAATCATCCCCCTCCCGTATTCGGATCAAATTGTATGCACCCCTGAGATCCAACTTGGTAAAAATGGAGGCACCTTTCAACCTGTCGAATGTTCCGATATTAAAGGTAGGGGGTATCAATTTTTGATCGTTACTGTGTATAAACCTCAATAGTCAATGCAGGGTCTTAGGGTATCATCCTTTTTGGCAACAAAAAAAAAGCCTGCTCCCGCAGGCGATTATGATTTCCAGATGAATCCTTTTTCTAGATTTTCCGCAACGTACTCAGACATGGCCTGGGTCTCTGGAATGGACAAGGGGTAGGTACGACCCCTGGGCAGAGCTGCTCCTGGTACAAGGTCAATGGCACAGTCAAAGGACCTGTAAGAAGGAAGCACCTCAGCTGACTTCTTACAGAACATATCCTGGAAATCGCTATATGCAGCGGGAAGGGCAGAGGATACTGAGGTGGTGGGCACGGAAAGTCTCTCCTTAGGAGCAACCTTGAATAGGCAGGATGAGAAACAGGAGGGACCCCAAGCCAGGATCTGCCCAGAAGTCCAGTCAACGTGTGGAGAGTGGAGCTGCAACCAAGGAAGCCCCAATACGATAGGGGTTGAGACCTTAGGAAGGATAAGGAAGGATATCCACTCCTGGTGGAGTATCCCTACCGACATCTTAACAGGAAGGGTCTGGAAGCGAATAGGGCCCCCTGGAAGAACAGTGCCATCAATCGCCGAGACCACCAATGGAGTGGTGAGGGGTGAAAGGGTAAGGTTCATGGAAGATGCAGTTCTCCAGTCCATAAAATTGCCAGCAGCTCCGGAATCCAGATAACCAAGGCTGAGTGGGAGGAAGCGCCAACATGAAAAAACACCGAAAGAAGGAGACGAGAATGTGACTTTTCTGGGTCCAATACTCCACCTTCCAGATGTATTAGACCCAAGCATTTCCCGGACGAAATGAGCATGTGTCACGAAAATGACCTTTGCCCCCACAGTAGAGACACAGGCCCAGAGTTCTGTGCCTAGCACGTTCCTCGGGGGATAGCCTGGTCTGACCCAGCTGCATGAGTTCCTCAGCTGGCAGGAGATGCTCCACTGGTTGAAGAGAGGGGAGCTCAGGCTGACCAAGGACCAAGGAGTGCTGGCGTAGCTTTTCAAGGATCCTTTCCTGAAAACAAATATCTATCTGGTTACACAAGGAGATAACTTCGTCCAGATCAGTGGGGATGGTTCTTCCTGCGAATTCATCCTTCACTCTATCAGAAAGACCATGCAGAAAGGTTGCGACTAAGGCCTCATTGTTCCAGCTCAGCTCAGCCGTCAGTATGCGGAAATGAAGAGCATACTGTCCCACAGAAGCAGACTCTTGGCGGAGACATAAAAGGGCGCTGGCCATTGAAGAGACAAGACCTGGTTGCTCGAAGATATTCCGAAAGAGTTTCAAGAAATTAGACAGGCTGGAAACCACTGGGTCGTTCCTCTCCCACAGAGGGCAGCCCAAGCTAAAGCCTTGCCGGACAGGAAAGAAATAATATAGGCCCCCTTTGCCCGATCAGACTGGAAGTTTTGAGGCTGGAGTTCAAAGTGAATGGTACACTAGCTAAGGAACCCTCTGCAGGCCTTAGAATCCCCAGAGTAATGGGACGGAGCTGGTAAGTGCAAATGGTTAGCGTCTGCGACTGTAGGTGGAGCTGATATGGCAGCAGGTTGTGGTTGAGGTTGTCGAACCAGGGATTCTAAGGAGGCTTGAAGTTATTCAAAGCGGGAAGCCAAATCCTGAAGGAATCGCATCACCTGGGTCTGATTACATTCCTGGGTCTCGCGTCTGCGGACTATGCCCTGCAGCCAAATCATCGTCAGGTAGCGGCACATCAGCCGGGTCCATGGCCATGCAAACTGTCAGGTCACCTGAAGCCAGGTGACAGATGCACACCGTTGGGGTCAGGAGTGCACCACTATGATAGTGGACCCTATGGCTGACTGCTGCGGATGAAACCCTGGGTGGTACAGGAAGGCAGGTCCACTAAGGCACCAACACGGATCCCACAGGGAGCTAGAACATAAGATTCCCCAGGGCTCAGAGTCTAAGAGCCAACAGGTGTTCACCAGAGCCTCTACTGGTGAGGATGGACTATGCTGCAGCTGACTCCAGGTCACGGCCCCCAGGGTCTCCCAGCTCACGCTCACGGTAGGCTATAGGAGGAAGCTACAGGTCGGGGCGACTAGCAGACAAGGGTAAACGGTGAACAAGCCAAAGGTCAAGGGTCACAAGCAGGCAGGGATGGTCGAGAAACGCGCCAAAGGTCAGGGTCACAAGCAGGCGGGGATGGTCGGTAACACACCAAGATCGGTAACAGAGACAAACATAGAGCACACGGCAAGCAGGAAACAGGAAACCAAACACACAATATTGCACGGCAAGGCAGGCTTGGAGAACCCAGTGTTAAATAGTGGTTCCTGTTGAGGCTAGGGTGGAGCCACACTGATGGAAGATTACTTAACCATGCAGGTGTGAGATTGCAAGCCCTAAGGCTGATACACAGACCAGGTAAGAGACAGACAGGTCATTAAAGTATTACTGCAAGGTCATGACACCCTGTTGAACAGGGGCAGAAAAATTGGGCCTAAGGCACAGGTGCTGGTGCCACAAACCGGCAACCCCTCACAGAAACTCTAGTTGGAGCGCATGAATGAGCCCTGCTGCAAATTATTGCATCAAAAATTGTAATTACACGCCCCTGTTAAACAGGGGCAGAAAAATTGGGCCTTAGGCACAGGTGCTGGTGCCACAAACCGGCAACCCCTCACAGAAACTCTAGTTGGGTCGCAAGAATGAGCCCTGCTGCAAATTATTGCATCAAAAATTTTAATTACACGCCCCTGTTAAACAGGGGCAGAAAAATTGGGCCTTAGGCACTGGTGCCACAACACTGCAACCCCTCACAGATACTATAGTTGGAGCGCAGAAATGAGCCCTGCTGCAAAATATTGCATCAAAAATTGTAATTACATGCCCCTGTTAAACAGGGGCTGAAAAATTGGGCCTTAGCCACTGGTGGCGGTGCCCAGAACCAAATATGTTCTTACAAGCTATCAGCATGAACATTGAGGAGGAAGAGGATAGTCGCTCAGCATAACAGGATAGTCACTCAGCATCAGCATAGGCAGTCTTGAAGGGATCTCCCATTAAGAAACAAATTATTAGGTTACATCAGCATCAGGAGCTTGGTAGCTGGTGATCCAAGACTGATTCATTTTTATGAAGGTCAGCCGATCGACTGATTCGGTGGACAGGAGCACCCTGTGATCAGTTACAAAGCCTCCAGCAGCACTGAATGTGCGTTCCGAAAGAACGCTGGATGCAGGACAGGCCAGTAGCTCAATTGCATACTGTGCAAGCTCTGGCCAGTGATCCATCCTCAAGATCCAGTAACCCAGAGGATTTTTGGTGGGAAAGGTGTCCAAGTCTGATCTTGCCCCTAGGTATTCCTGCACCATGTAAAACAGACGCTGGCGATAGTTGCTGGAACCAATCATACCTTGGGGCTGCGGACTAAAAAATTGTCTGAAAAAAATAGAAAAAATGTATGCACAGCCGCACTCCAAAAGACCGTTTAGGTTGCCTTTTATTGATAAAAAAAAAACGTGGAGCACTACAAATCACAGCAGACAATGGGGTACAGCTGACGCGTTTCGCACTGGGGTTCAGTGCTTAGTAATAGCTATAACTAAGCATTTGTTCTATTTTTGCTTTGTGCATTGCCAGCTCCCGTGGTTTCTGAAAAGACATTGATTGCCAATTGCATCTATCTGGAGCAGTAACCTCCCTTTCCTTAAAAAATTGTCTGAACGCATCGGTCAGACGGCCACCTTCTCCACCGCTCCTTCTTTGACTGACCGAAGCCTCAGCAACACGTTGTCCAGGACCAGGATTTTGTAACCTCCCAGTCTCTGGGAACGCGTTGCGCAGACCTTTCTGCAAGGCCTCCCGAAGATGTTTCATCCTCTGCTCCCTCTGTGACGGCAAGATAAGGTCCGCAACCTTACCCTTGTAACGTGTATCAAGGAGGGTTGCCAGCCAGTAATGAACCCTCTCCTTGATCACACGAATACGAGGATCCTTCCGCAGGCTTTGCAGGATCAGGGAGGCCATGCAGCGTAGGTTTGCTGAGGCATTCGGTCCGGAGTCCTCTGGGTCACTCAGGACGACATGATCCGCAGCCACCTCCTCCCAGCCACGTACATGTCCATGGGTTTCTTGGGACTGTAATTGATCCCTTGAAGACTGCTTCTGATGCTGAGTGCTAGGCTCCACCTCCATGCTGACACAATCCTCCTCCTCCTCCTCGTCCTCTTCCTGTGTGGTAGGCGGGCCAGAAGGAACACTGTCTGGATAAAGGGGGCCTTGAGAGGTAAGGAAGTCCTCCTCTTCTTCCCTCTGTTCTGCCTCAAGTGCCCTGTCCATTATTCCATGCAGCGTGTGCTCCAACAGGTGGACAAGAGGGACAGTGTCACTGATGCATGCACTGTCACTGCTCACCATCCTCGTGGCCTCCTCAAATGGTGCCAGGACAGTGCATGCATCCCTGATCATGACCCACTGGCGTGGCAAAAAAAACAAGCTCCCCTGACCCTGTCCTGGTGCCATATTGGCACAGATACTTATTGATGGCCCTCTGCTGCGTGTGCAGCTGCTACAGCATGGCCAACATTGAGTTCCACCTGGTGGGCATGTCACAGATTAGGCGGTTCTTGGGCAGGTTGTATTCCTTTTGGAGGTCAGCCAGCTGAGCACTGCCATTATATGACCGGCAGAAATGCATAAAGAGTTTCCTGGCCTGCCTCAGGACACCCTGTAAGCCTGGGTACCTGCCCAAGAACTGCTGCACCACCAAGTTAAGGACGTGAGCCAAACAGGGCACATGGGTCAGTTGTCCCTGTCAGAGGGCAGAGAGGAGGTTGGTGTCATTGTCACAAGCCACCATTCCTGGCTTAAGCTGGCATGGCATCAACTACCTCTGAGCCTGCCCCTGCAGAGCTGACAGAATCTCTGCCCCAGTGTGGCTTCTGTCCCCCAAGCACACCAGCTCAAGCACTGCATGGCATCTTTTTGCCTGCGTACTTGCGTAGCCCCTTGAATGTCTACGGAGCACCGCTGGTTCTGAGGACAAATCAGCACAGGAAGAGGCCATGGAGGAAGAAGAAGAGGAGGGGTGGAGGAGAGAAGCGTGTCAGAATCACCAGTAGTAGCATTTTGGAGGCGTGGTGGCGGAACAACCTCCAACACTACTGCACCTTGTCCTGCATCCTTCCCAGCTGCCAGCAGAGTCACCCAATGCGCCGTGAAAGATAGGTAACGTCCCTGTCCATGCCTGCTGGACCATGAGTCAGCGGTAATATGCACCTTACCGCTGACCGCCCTGTCCAGAGAGGCCAAGACATTGCCTTCCACATGCCGGTAGAGAGCCGGAATCGCCTTCCGTGAGAAAAAGTGGCGTTTGTGAACCTGCCACATTCCACAAACTCACAGGAGGGGGCCGAGTCTACCAACTGAAAAGGCAGCAGTTGAAGTGCTAGCAATTTAGCCAAGCTAGCATTCAAACACTGGGTATGTGGAATGGCTGGGAGCGAACTTCTTTCGGCGGTGCAGCAGCTGGGGCAGGGAAATTTGCCTGGTACAATCTGACATTGGTGTACCGATAGCAGATTTCCCGCAAGTACTTGGCTGTGACACACCTAATTCTACACCTTCATTCCTCTCAGTGCAGGTTTCAGAGAGGACTGAAGGTATCGTGGGGTTGGAGATCCCTGCTGATGAGGAGCAAGGAGAAGGCAGGTCGACATATGTCTGATCAAGCATGTGGTTCCCAATAGACTTGTGCACAACGGAAAAATTTGTTTAGTTTCGGTTTGTTTCTTTTCGGTCCTGTTGATTCGGAATCGTTCGTAATTTTGCTAGATGGGATTTTTCGTGTTCGGACTAATTCGTATTTTCGCAAGCGACATTTTTCATTGAATCGGAATCATTCGTATTAATGTAAGCCTTATTTTTCGTTGATTTATAATTCGTACTTTAGGTAGAGTACATTGTCTTTCGTTGATTCTGGACACAACTCCTACTTTCGTAACTTTTTTGGGGTTCGTTGATTCGTAATTTTCCGTGTCTCTCTCACAACGACGCTGCCTATTATGCCTAATGTGCTTCGAATGGATTTGTACTTTTCTAAATACATAGCGGTTATTTGTAACGATTCAAAATCTCGTATTTTATTTTCGTTTTTTACATGCAGCTATAGCCTCCGCCCCTGAACACCATTTTGAGAGGGAGTTCAGCACGGTGAGGGAGAAGCAGAGAGCAGAGCAGAGTGTTATTGTGCTTCGAATGGATTCGTACATACGTAACTTTTTTCATAACGAATTATGCCAAAGACATTCGGGCATTCGTTATTTGCGATATAATTTATTTCGGATTCGGTTTTATCCGTAATTGCTTTGTTCGGAAATTCGAATGCTTACGAATGTCCGAAAGTTGCTAAATTCGGACAAATTTCGATTTGTTCCGAAACGAATTGCACAAGCCTAGTTTCCAAGCGGGTGATGTTTTGGCCACGCGAGATACGCTTCAGACATATGTTGCAAATAGCAGCGCTGCGATCTGATGCACTCGTCTCAAAAAAGGCCCACACCAAAGAACTTTCGGAATAACGCGCAGAGACAGCAGTGCCCTGCACATGCGGATCTCTGTGGTGTGATGCTGTCGGTGTGCTGCCCTTAAGCTGGCCCCTGGAGGGCATCCTGCCTCGTTGGAGATGTGCCTCCTCCTCCTCTCTCCTATCAGGCACCCACGTAGAGTCTGTGACCTCATCATGGGCTCACGTTACTGCCTTCCTCTAGCTGGGTACCATCATCGGAGCCTTCAAAACGCTGCACATCCTCCTGCAGCATGTACCCAACACTGTGGTCAAACAGTTTGGGGGACTCCTCAGGAGGACATGGTGGGGCTAGAGAAGGAGTGACTGATGCCATTGAGCTGAGGGAAGAGGCCGCTTTGGCAGCTGCTTTGCCAGACAAAAAACCCTGAGCCTGGGTGAGAGAGGATGAGGAGGATGAGGACAGCTTGGTCATCCACTCTACCAAGTCTTCGGCATGTTGCCGCTTAATGCGGCCAGCTGCCGAAAAAAAGGACAAGCGTGTCCCACAGCCACGTGCTGATGAGGATGCACCGTGTCCATGACCAGCACTGTTGCCTCTAGACACAGAGCCTGCTTGCCCTCTTTTATTGGCTTGTGACTGTCTGCCTCTCCTTGTTGTCCTTCCAGACATACTAATGGCCTGCAGGGAGATTTAGCTGCACAAAGCTGGGATGTATATATATATACTGATTACACTGTGGCTAGCAGAATCAACTGCCTGCCTGTAGTATTATTAGTAAGAGAACACCAGCAATTGTATTCAGGTAGCTTTAGGGGCACACTGTGCAAAGGACACAGTACACTAAATGAAAATACTGCAGCTCCCTGCCTGTATTAGTATGAGAACACCAGCAATTGTATTCAGGTAGCTTTAGGTGCACACTGTGCAAAGGACACAGTACACTAAATGAAAATACTGCAGCTCCCTGCCTGTATTTGTATGAGAACACCAGCAATTGTATCCAGGTAGCTTTAGGTGCACACTGTGCAAAGGACACAGTACACTAAATGAAAATACTGCAGCTCCCTGCCTGTATTAGTATGAGAACACCAGCAATTGTCTTCAGGTAGCTTTAGGTGCACACTGTGCAAAGGACACAGTACACTAAATGAAAATACTGCAGCTCCCTGCCTGTATTTGTATGAGAACACCAGCAATTGTATCCAGGTAGCTTTAGGTGCACACTGTGCAAAGGACACAGTACACTAAATGAAAATACTGCAGCTCCCTGCCTGTATTCGTATGAGAATACCAGCAATTGTATTCAGGTAGCTTTAGGTGCACACTGTACAAAAAACACAGTACACTAAATGAAAATACTGCAGCTAGCACAATCACCTGCCTGCATGTCAGTATATTATGAACAGAATAACAGGAACGGATCTAGCTAAACTGAATACAGTGTATATATATATATATATTTATATATATATATATACAGCACCTAGGATGTATATATATCCTCTACACACTGTAACTGCAGCTAGCTGACTCGCCTGCCTGCTCTATCTAACTCAAATGAAATTACACTATCTCTCTCTCTCTGTCTTTCTTTCACCGCTGCCACAACACACTACATAAGGCCGCCACGCAGGCGGCCTTATATATAGTGTGGGGCGTGTACTAAACCCCCTGAGGCATAATTGGCCAAAGCCACCCTGGCTTTAGCCAATTTTGGCTCTCCGTTCTTACCGCGCTGTGATTGGCCAAAGCATGCGGGTCATAGTGCATGCTTGGCCAATCATCAGCCAGCAATGCACTGCGATGCCACAGTGAATTATGGGCCGTGACGCGCCACTCAAATTTGGCGCAAACGGCCCATAATGTTCGAAATTCGACGAACGGTCGAACAGCCGATGTTCGAGTCGAACATGAGTTCGACTCGAACTCGAAGCTCACCCCTAGTCATCATGACTGTGTCCAATCATGTCTCTCACAGTGCTGTGTGCCCTGATTGGGCAAAGCCTTTTTTGCTTCAGCCAATCAGGGCTTCCAATGCATTGTGTGGCGTGCAGTGCATTGTGGGGAGTCGAATGCCCGACACCTGACAATTCGGGTGTTTGCCGAACGGTCAAACAGCCAGTGTTCGGCCCGAACTCATGCTTAGGCCAAACTATTCACCCAACACTACTACAGTGCTTTACAGGATTCAATGTAAAAAGATAATAATTGCACAATTTTTTACCTGCAAAAAAAGATGTGCATTTATTATTATTGTTTACAAAAGGTGAACTTAGTCTTTAACTGCTTAAAAAGTGTTAGCTGAAGTTCAGCTTTAATTTGTTAGTCACTTATGTAAAGTTCATCTAAATCTACTAGTCCACCTAACACTACTCTCTCCACAGGGTGACAATGCTGCTGTCCAAGGGTGGCTATGTTGCCCATAGATAGAATTGAAAAGTAAAATGATTGTAGACATCATAAGACAGAAAGTGTGTTACTGGGAAGATCCTCACATAAACATAAAGGAAAAGGAGCCTAAAAAAAAAAAAAATGCAGCCACCACATTTAATAATGGGTAAGCTGCAATATAACATGTTTGGGTTTAGATATGCATTAATACATCAGTACTGTGTGCAAGAACCGTAACATGTAGATCTGGTCACTCTATGATCTTCTTTTTTTCCAAATGAGGCAAAAGGTCACAATAATGGTCGGAACATCCACAACTTTAGTCTCTTCAAGCCATTTTGGAAAAAAGTAGAACTCTTCTTCTTGGGTAGGGATGAGCCGAACACCCCCGGGTTCGGTTCGCACCAGAACCTTCGAACGGACCGAAAGTTCGCGCGAATTTTCGAACCCTATTCGTTATAATGGACGCGAACGTTCGAAATCAAAATTGCTAATTACAACGGCCAATATGCATGTTAATGTCATAAAACAGGTTTGGGGACCCGGGTCCTGCCCCAGGGGACATATATCAATGCAAAAAGAAATTTTAAAAACTAAAGTTTTTTCGGGAGCAGTCATTTTAATGATGCATAAAGTGAAAAAAAAAAAAGTGAAATTTTCCTTTAAATATGGTACCTGGGGGGTGTCTAAAGTATGCCTGTGAAGTGGCATGTGTTTCCCGTGTTTAGAACTGTCCTTGCACAAAATGACATTTGTAAAGGAAAAAAAGAAGCCATTTAAAACCACTTGCGGCTTTAATGTCATGTCTTGTCCTGGCCGCCATATGGCTGAAAATCCTTGAGAAAAATGGCATGGCTACCCCATCACCCCCCCCCCACCCCAGCCCCTTTGGGTCTTGTATGGATACTAAGGGGGACCCCGCACCCAAAATAAAACCCTATACCTACAACCCTATATACTCTGAACAGCAGTATATAGGTGGTGCAAACAAGACATGGACTGTAGGTTTGTTCTTAAGTAGAATCTGAACAGGTACATTATGAAGTGTAGCTACATCCCAAAAAAATCAATTTTTAAGCTTTTTGGAGAACATAGGGAGGGGTTATCACCCCTGTAACATTTGCTGTCTTTGCACATCTGTTCAGAACATGTCACCTCACTTTCCGTCCCAATGACAAATGTTTTTGGAAAAGTGGGGTTTTAATTGAAACAAGGATTGGTGATAAAGCATCAGTAGAGAGGAGATACCTTTTTCCCAAATTAAATCTAACAGGATAGAATTTTCCTTCCTAGGGGTAGATTTCCTCTCACTTCCTGTTTTCTCTTGCCGTTTGCAAGTAGGAGTCGTTTGTAAGTTGGATGTTTGAAAGTAGGGGCCTGCTGTATATACTCTGCAGAAATTTGCCCTATTAGATGTTGGTGTAGCCACAAGACTGGTGGGCACAGGAATGGGCCCTGCTGTGAGTTAATAGATCAAGATTTGTACTTGCATGCACCTGTTGAACCGGGCAGAAAAATTGGGCCTTTGGTGGTGGTGGTGGTGGTGGTGGACGGTGTTGCCACAAGACTGTAAGCCCTCACAGTTACTCTTGGTGGGTGCAGGAATGGGCCCTGCTGTGAGTTATTAGATCAAGATTTGTAATTGCATGCACCTGTTGAACAGGGCAGAAAAATTGGGCCTTTGGTGGTGGTGGTGGTGGTGGACGGTGTTGCCACAAGACTGTAGGCCCTCATAGTTACTCTTGGTGGGCGCAGGAATGGGCCCTGCTGTGAACTATTAGATCAAGATTTGTAATTACACGCCCCTGTTAAACAGGGGCTGAAAAATTGTGCCTTAGGCATTGGTGCTGGTGCCACAACACTGCAACCCCTCACAGATACTGTACTTGGAGCACAGCAGTCACACCTGTTGCGAAGCATCTTTTTAAAAAATTGTAATTACACGCCCCTGTTATACAGGGGCTGAAAAATTGTGCCTTAGGCACTGGTGCTGGTGCCACAACACTGCAACCCCTCACAGATACTGTACTCTGAGCACAGCAATGAGACCTGTTGCAAAGCATTGCCTAAAAATTTTAATTACACGCCCCAACAGGGGCTGAAAAATTGTGCCTTAGGCACTGGTGCTGGTGCCACAACACTGCAACCCCTCACAGATACTGTACTCTGAGCACAGCAGTCACACCTGTTGCGAAGCATCTTTTTAAAAAATTGTAATTACACGCCCCTGTTATACAGGGGCTGAAAAATTGTGCCTTAGGCACTGGTGTGGTGGCATGGATCATTGAGGAGGAGGAAGAGGATAGTCAGTGAACATAACAGGACAGTCACTCAGCATCAGCATAGGCAGTCTTGAAGGGATGTGACATTATAAATTATTCCGTTATATCCGCTTCAGGTGTCTGGTAGCTGGTGGTGATCCAAGACTGATTCATTTTTATGAAGGTCAGTCGATCAACCGAGTCGGTGGACAGGCGCACCCTATGATCGGTGACAAATCCTCCAGCAGCACTGAATGTCCGTTCGGAAAGAACGCTGGATGCAGGACAGGCCAGTAGCTCAATTGCATACTGTGCAAGCTCTGGCCAGTGATCCATCCTCAGGACCCAGTAAGCCAGAGGATTTTCGGTGGGAAAGGTGTCCAAGTCTGACCTTGCCCCTAGGTATTCCTGCACCATGTATATCAGACGCTGGCGATGGTTGCTGGAACCGATCATACCTTGGGGCTGCGGACTAAAAAATTGTCTGAACGCATCGGTCAGACGTCCACCTTCCCCACCGCTCCTTCTGCTACTGACCGAAGCCTCAGCAACTCGTCGTCCAGGACCAGGAGTTTGTAACCTCCCAGTTTCTGGGAACGCGTTGCACAGACCTTTCTGCAAGGCCTCCCTGAGATGTCTCATCCTCTGCTCCCTCTGCGACGGCAAGATAAGGTCCGCAACCTTACCCTTGTACCGTGGATCAAGGAGAGTGGCCAGCCAGTAATGGTCACTCTCCTTGATCCGAAGAACACGAGGATCCTTCCGCAGGCTTTGCAGGATCAGGGAGGCCATGCAGCGTAGGTTAGCTGAGGCATTCGGTCCGGAGTCTTCTGGGTCACTGAGGATGACATGATCGCCAGCCACCTCCTCCCAGCCACGTACAAGTCCACTGGTTTGTTGGGACTGTACATCATCCCTAAAAGACTGCTGCTGCTGATGCTGAGTGCCAGGCTCCACCTCCATGCTCACACAATCCTCCTCCTCCTCCTCTTCCTGTGTGATGGGTGGGACAGAAGGAACATTGTCTGGATAAAGGGGGCCTTGAGAGACAAGGAAGTCCTCCTCTTCCTGCCTCTGTTCTGCCTCAAGTGCCCTGTCCATTATCCCACGCAGCGTATGCTCCAACAGGTGGACAAGAGGTACAGTGTCACTGATGCATGCACTGTCACTGCTCACCATCCTCGTGGCCTCCTCAAATGGTGAGAGGACAGTGCATGCATCCCTGATCATGCTCCACTGGCGTGGGGAAAAAAAGCCAAGCTCCCCTGACCCTGTCCTGGTGCCGTAGTCGCAAAGGTACTCATTGATGGCCCTCTGCTGCGTGTGCAGTCGCTGCAGCATGGCCAACGTTGAGTTCCACCTGGTGGGCATGTCACATATTAGGCGGTTCTTGGGCAGGTTCAGCTCCTTTTGCAGCTCAGTCAGCCGAGCACTGGCATTATAAGATCGGCGGAAATGCACACAGACTTTCCTGGCCTGCCTCAGGACATCCTGTAAGCCTGGGAACCTGCCCAAGAACCGCTGCACCACCAGGTTGAGGACGTGAGCCATACAGGGCACATGGGTGAGCTGCCCCTGTCGCAGGGCGGAGAGGAGGTTGGTGCCATTATCAGAAACGACCATTCCTGGCTTAAGCTGGCGTGGCGTCAACCACCTCTCGGCCTGCCCCTGCAGAGCTGCCAGAACCTCTGGCCCAGTGTGGCTCCTGTCCCCCAAACACACCAGCGCAAGCACGGCATGGCATCTTTTTGCCTGCGTACTCGCGTAGCCCCTTGTACGCCTACGGAGCACCGCTGGTTCCGAGGACAGAGCACTCGAAGAGGACATGGAGGAAGAAGAAGAGGAGGGGGTGGAGGAGAGAGGTGTGTCACAACCAGTAGTAGCATTTTGGAGGCGTGGTGGCGGAACAACCTCCAACACTACTGCACCTTGTCCTGCATCCCTCCCAGCTGCCAATAGAGTGACCCAATGGGCCGTGAAAGAAAGATAATGTCCCTGTCCATGCCTGCTGGACCATGAGTCAGCGGTAATATGCACCTTACCGCTGACCGCCCTGTCCAGCGAGGCATGGACATTGCCTTCCACATGCCAGTAGAGAGACGGAATCGCCTTCCGTGAGAAAAAGTGGCGTTTGGGAACCTGCCACTGAGGAACCGCACATTGAACAAACTCACGGAAGGGGGCCGAGTCTATCAACTGAAAAGGCAGCAGTTGAAGTGCTAGCAATTTAGCCAAGCTAGCATTCAACCGCTGGGCATGTGGATGGCTGGGAGTATACTTCTTTCGACGGTCCAGCAGCTGGGGCAGGGAAATTTGCCTGCTACAATCGGACGTCGGTGTACTGCAAGTACTTGGTTGTGACACACCTAATTCTACACCTTCAGTCCTCTCAGAGCAGCTTTCAGAGAGGACTGAAGATATAGTGGGGATGGAGATCCCAGCTGATGAGGAGCAAGGAGAGGTCCGCTTTGTTCTTTGGTGTGGGTCTTTTATGTGTGCTTGCCAACGAGCTGCATGGCAGGTCGACATATGTCTGCTCATGCTTGTGGTGCCCAAGCGGCTGATGTTTTGGCCACGCGAGATACGCTTGAGACAAATATTGCAAATAGCAGTGGTGCGATCTGATGCACTCGTCTCAAAAAAGGCCCACACCAAAGAACTTTTGTGATAACGTGCAGAGGCAGCGCCCTGCACAGGCGGAGCTCTGCGGTGTGGTACAGTTGCTGTGCTGGCCTCTAGCTGGCCTCCAGGGGGCATCCTGCCTCGTTGGACATGTGACGCTGCATCCTCCTCCTCCTCCTCCTCTCTCCCTTCAGGCACCCACATGGAGTCAGTGACCTCATCATCCCCTCCCTCTTCACCACTAGAGCAAACCTGGCAGTAAGCTGCAGCTGGTGGAACACTACTGCCAGATTGCTGTCCTTCAGCATCCCCTCTCTCTGCGCGCACACTACTGACTTCTTCAAGCTGGGTATCATCATCCGAGCCTTCGAATCGTTGGGCATCCTCCTGGAGCATGTACCCAACACTGTGCTCAAACAGTTCGGGGGACTCCTCAGGAGGACATGGTGGGTCTAGGGAAGGGGTGGCTGATGATGCCATTGAGTACGCGTTGGCAGCTGCTCTGCCAGTACCCTGAGCCTGGGTGAGAGAGGATGAGGAGGATGAGGAGGGCTTGGTCATCCATTCTACCAAGCCTTCGGCATGATGCGGCTCCACATGTCCAGCTGCCGAAAACAAAGACAAGCGTGTCCCATGGCCACGTGCTGATGACGATGCACGACCACGTCCACGGCCAGCACTGTTGTCTCTAGAAACAGAGCCTGCCTGCCCTGTGTTCTTGCCTCGGCACGCTCTGCCTCTCCTTGGCGGTCTTCCAGCCATTGTAGTCGGTAGTGTATATAGTATAAAAAATAGAACTCCTATGTGTGCTCACAACACACTGTAGGTCCTATGGGTGCTGACACTAACACACTATAGGTACTATGTGTGCTGCTGACAAGAAAATATAGGAGCTCTGTTTGCTGCCACTAACACACTAGAAGTCCTATGGGTGCTGCTGAGAAGAAAATATAGGAGCTCTGTGTGATGCCACTAACACACTAGAAGTCCTATGGGTGCTGCTGAGAAGAAAATATAGGAGCTCTGTTTGCTGCCACTAACACACTAGAAGTCCTATGGGTGCTGCTGAGAAGAAAATATAGGAGCTCTGTTTGCTGCCACTAACACACTAGAAGTCCTATGGGTGCTGCTGAGAAGAAAATATAGGAGCTCTGTGTGATGCCACTAACACACTAGAAGTCCTATGGGTGCTGCTGAGAAGAAAATATAGGAGCTCTGTTTGCTGCCACTAACACACTAGAAGTCCTATGGGTGCTGCTGAGAAGAAAATATAGGAGCTCTGTTTGCTGCCACTAACACACTAGAAGTCCTATGGGTGCTGCTGAGAAGAAAATATAGGAGCTCTGTGTGATGCCACTAACACACTAGAAGTCCTATGGGTGCTGCTGAGAAGAAAATATAGGAGCTCTGTTTGCTGCCACTAACACACTAGAAGTCCTATGGGTGCTGCTGAGAAGAAAATATAGGAGCTCTGTTTGCTGCCACTAACACACTAGAAGTCCTATGGGTGCTGCTGAGAAGAAAATATAGGAGCTCTGTTTGCTGCCACTAACACACTAGAAGTCCTATGGGTGCTGCTGAGAAGAAAATATAGGAGCTCTGTTTGCTGCCACTAACACACTAGAAGTCCTATGGGTGCTGCTGAGAAGAAAATATAGGAGCTCTGTTTGCTGCCACTAACACACTAGAAGTCCTATGGGTGCTGCTGAGAAGAAAATATAGGAGCTCTGTGTGATGCCACTAACACACTAGAAGTCCTATGGGTGCTGCTGAGATGAAAATATAGGAACTCTGTGTGATGCCACTAACACATTAGAAGTCCTATGGGTGCTGCTGAGAAGAAAATATAGGAGCTCTGTTTGCTGCCACTAACACACTAGAAGTCCTATGGGTGCTGCTGAGAAGAAAATATAGGAGCTCTGTGTGATGCCACTAACACACTAAAAGTCCTATGGGTGCTGCTGAGAAGAAAATATAGGAGCTCTGTTTGCTGCCACTAACACACTAGAAGTCCTATGGGTGCTGCTGAGAAGAAAATATAGGAGCTCTGTGTGATGCCACTAACACACTAGAAGTCCTATGGGTGCTGCTGAGAAGAAAATATAGGAGCTCTGTTTGCTGCCACTAACACACTAGAAGTCCTATGGGTGCTGCTGAGAAGAAAATATAGGAGCTCTGTGTGATGCCACTAACACACTAGAAGTCCTATGGGTGCTGCTGAGAAGAAAATATAGGAGCTCTGTTTGCTGCCACTAACACACTAGAAGTCCTATGGGTGCTGCTGAGAAGAAAATATAGGAGCTCTGTTTGCTGCCACTAACACACTAGAAGTCCTATGGGTGCTGCTGAGAAGAAAATATAGGAGCTCTGTGTGATGCCACTAACACACTAGAAGTCCTATGGGTGCTGCTGAGAAGAAAATATAGGAGCTCTGTTTGCTGCCACTAACACACTAGAAGTCCTATGGGTGCTGCTGAGAAGAAAATATAGGAGCTCTGTTTGCTGCCACTAACACACTAGAAGTCCTATGGGTGCTGCTGAGAAGAAAATATAGGAGCTCTGTTTGCTGCCACTAACACACTAGAAGTCCTATGGGTGCTGCTGAGAAGAAAATATAGGAGCTCTGTGTGATGCCACTAACACACTAGAAGTCCTATGGGTGGTGCTGAGAAGAAAATATAGGAGCTCTGTTTGCTGCCACTAACACACTAGAAGTCCTATGGGTGCTGCTGAGAAGAAAATATAGGAGCTCTGTTTGCTGCCACTAACACACTAGAAGTCCTATGGGTGCTGCTGAGAAGAAAATATAGGAGCTCTGTTTGCTGCCACTAACACACTAGAAGTCCTATGGGTGCTGCTGAGAAGAAAATATAGGAGCTCTGTTTGCTGCCACTAACACACTAGAAGTCCTATGGGTGCTGTTGGGGTGCAACGCTGTGCTAACAGCACTGCGGTTGGTACTACTGCAATACTGTACTAACAGTAAGCACGCACCAGACTAATCCCCAGCAGCAGCTAATAACACACTAACTGTGCAATCAGCAGCAATGAACGATCAATGACTTAGGTAGCAATGGTTTAGCAAAGAAATAGCCAATGGTTTAGCAAAGAAGAGCAAATCTTTCAGTATCAAGCAAAGACAGAATCAGCAGACTAATCTCTCCTAAAGCCGGAACTCATGTGACCGGGGCCGATGGCGTGGCGGCCTTTTAAATGGTGGGGCGTGTACTAAAGCCCCTGAGCTGTAATTGGCTACAGGCGTCCTGCCTGTAGCCAATTATTGCTCTCCGAGTTTCGGGCGCTGTGATTGGCCAAGCATGCGGGGTCACAGTGCATGCTTGGCCAATCATCAGCCAGCAATGCACTGCGCCGGCCGCGCCGGCCGCAATGCATTGCGGGGCCGCTCGCATCACACGAATGTGATGCGAACGGCCCAAATAGTTCTGGGCTCGACGAGCGAGCGAACGCCCGATGCTCGATTCGAACATGGGTTCGAATCGAGCACCGGGCCCATCCCTATTCTTGGGCAGTGTAGACATTTTTGAACAAGGGCAATGTCGAGGAGCACATCCAGAGGCTAGAAGTTTTATAAGGCTACTGTTACACATTTACTGTCATGGTTCTGTTATTGTACATTTGCTTGTAATGGTGACTGAATATATACATTTGCTGACATTCTATGTTTGCTAAAAGAAGCCAGAGACTGGTCATGTATACAGGGCAATAAATGTCACATTTTAGCACTACATTTCATATTCGCCTTTGGCTCCACATTTTATTGAGACGACCCTGTCTAAAACCTATGCAAAACAGCATATTAAATTAATGTATTTAAAGAGACTGTCTCAAAAAGAAAAACACTTTAATGGAGTGTAAAACTGATGGGCAAACACCAGCCTAACTTCCTGTTGGTTTACCTTGTCACTACAGTCAGAAGATGCAAGGGTCACCAAATAATTGCTATAAAGTGGCTAAATCTCCAGTATAAGTGGTAGCTGAGAATCCTCTGGCTTTGTCTTAGTCTTAGAGAATCTTTACTGCTTCCCCCCCCCTCCCGAGGTAGCCATGCCTTTCTTGTTCTTTACTGGCATCTGTAACTAGCACAAAGAGTATGATTTTTTTTTCCTGTTTTACACAAGGACAAAGTTGTTTTGAGACCAAAACTTTTCTTTTTACCTAAGATGGTCTCTTATTTCCACCTCAGCGAGAACATAATCCTCCTTTCCTATTGTCCTGCCCCAAAACATGACAAGGGAATTGCCTTATATTGCTTGTATGCAGTTAGGGCTGGCTAAGTCTACTCGGCAGCCACTGCCCTTTTTTGCAAGATGATGTCATTTTATGTGCTATCAGGACACCCTGCTTCCTGCTCCACCATTTACCAGATGGATCTAATTTCCAGGGCCTATGCCCTTAAGGAAAGGGTTCCTTCCTTTCCCAAAAGAGCCCATTCCACCAGCATCAAACATCTGAATCCCAGATTGCAATGCCACCACCTAGTCCAACATTCACACATATTCCAAATTGTATCAGGTGAAAGTTTTATCTTCAGATGATGCAAGCTTTGGCCACAAGGTCCTTCAAGCTGTTATCTGAGTATTTTGTTTTTTTTATTAAACCCTTGTATTTCCTATGAGCCTGTTGGCAGTTCTTGTTGTTTTGTTGTTGCCCACCCCTCCGTTTTTTATTGCTTGGGTACGTGCAAAGTCTATGAATACGCATTCTGTGTCCTGTGCTGTCTAAGATAATAGAAAGTTTGCTTGCTTGTCCATTCCCTATCTTGGAGTACAGTATTGGACAGTGGAATCTCCTCTGTGTCCTGATCTCTCCTTATTGCTTGCTAAAAAGCTGGAGCCTCATGGAGTGTGCACAGTTATCTGGGTACACTCTAGGGTCACCCCAGCAAAGTTATTTTGCCAGTGTTCATTCCGCTGAAGATAGCATATAACCCATGGTCTTTGAATACAAGCTGTGTTCTATACCGTATTTCAAGATAAGACATTTACAGGTAAGTCAAAATTCCTATTTTCTGTATTTGTGTGGGTCTGCACTGACAGAGACTTGGGGACCATACCTTGAAGAATGTACGGAATCACACCAAGTACTGCCAGGCTGGGAAAACCTGTCAGGGTAAGCTGTTATCATATGTGCCAAACCTGTTTAAATGACCTTTACTGCTCCTCCTCATTCAATGCTTGGAATGTCCCATGTGTCCACACTCTGGGTTGGTTCACACTTGTGGGCACACAACGCATTTAGTCAGGGGCCTACAAGGGAAATGTTTTGCAATAGCAAGTAAGTTTAGACTACCTAGGCTAGGGAAGAGTTAAGTGTTTGCCACTGGTTTCCTGGACTTTTTGGGTCTTGCCTTTCTTCCCGGTTGATATAGGTGTAAGGCCAGGCTGGAGAGGCTGTTGGGTGGGACCATATGGTAACCAGATATCCCATGTCTCCTGGAAGGATGTAGCCTTTGTCTGCCACCCCAAGGGAATCCCCAGTTTGGACACTGCCAGTTTTGGACTCACCTTTTCTGGTATGCCTGAGCAGCCACAAAATGTTTAGTTAACAAATGACTGAGATGCACTTTCATTGTTGTAATATTCCTGAAGTGCTTTCAGAAGAGTTCTTAAACTGTTCTTGAACCTGGTCTGACTAGTGACTCCCTCACTAGTGGTCAATTTCCCCAAAAACAACCAGGACCAAACCTGTGGTACAGAGACCATGTACCTAGCTGCATGGTATGGGAGAGAGAAGGAGCTAATGTTGAGCATGCACGAGGTCTGCGCTAATGCTCAGTGGGACCCCATTCTGATACTGTGCTGTTGCCACGGATAACCAAGAACTGGTGGGAAGTGTATAGCAGCCAGTCATGAAGCATGGTAACTGGTGAGGGTGACAGGTCCTTCAGTAGCGAGGAGGTCAGTGGTCAGTGGTCAGTGGTCCAGTGGTCCATTTCCCCAATAGCAACCAGGACCGAACCTGCAGTACACTTACCCCATGTACCTAGCTGCATGGTATGGGAGAGAGAAGGAGTTAATGTTCAGGATGCATGAGGTCTGCACTAATGCTCGGTGGGACCCCATTCTGTCACTGGGAGTGAGGTGGCAGAGGAACACTGGACTGCTAAAGAGGGCATGGGCTCTGCAGTACAACATACAACAAGGAAAGTGTGTAGTAACATGGGGCGATACATTTTACACTGAGGCTTTCTACATTTAACCACTGCACACAGTGTACGGCTCACCTCTAAGCCGGAGGGACCACCATAATATTGACTCCTACATGAACGTAGCCCTGTACATGCAAAAGGTACCCTGCACGTGCTGTTGTGAACTTACACTGTAAGAAATTGTTAAAATGCATTACAGTGCTTGCTTTTTTCACTTTAACTTACACTTCAATTAACTCTTTGCATAGCAATGTTTTGCAATCCACTGCAATGTGAATTTGTGTGCTGTGCTGCAAAAAAAATGGTTTCATGTAAACTGGGCACATAAACGGCAATATAATTTGCAGTGTCCTTGTGTTGAGTCTGCATTAATAAACTCAGATGAATGCAGCTAAATGCACTAGATGTGATGAGCACCAACTCCCTACGTTGCTATAGCAGTGAGGTTGTAGGTGGTGATAGGGCAGATTTAAGGGTTGCCCATGGAAGGGGCTTAGTACCTGCATCTATTGTTTAACAAAAAAAGCCCAGAAATTAAGATGTTCTCATAGTTACTGAAAATGTGTACTCAAAGAAAATTCCCCATAGTTTCTCTTTTTATATATTATTTTGTGCTTGCCTTTACTACATGTTATAAACTACCAGTTGCCTATTCTGTCGTATGTTATATCTATGCATACAGAATAATAACAGCTTTTCATTGCAAATGAAAAGGTATAGATGTCAATTCAGTTTTGAGACTACAGAAGTCTATTTCTAACCACTCAGATGTGTAGTGTAAAAATTTCCACCTTTACAAGATATCAACCATGAGTTAATTTATATAGAAGTGTATAGAGTATATTTTTTTCAAAACGTACCGTTTCAAATATTTGTTCTACCCCGAAACAGCTTGTCAGTCTTTTACGTGTGTGTGCTTTTCTTCCCATGTTGATAGAAAAATGTCTAGATGCATTAAAAAGAAACTGACCATGTTTCTAGATAGGCTTGAGGTGATACAAAGACCTCCATTGATGTCAACCCAGCGACATTAAGAAAAAAATGACTTTTAACATAATTTTAACACTGGGCTGCCTCGGCAGGGTGCTAGACAAACAGACTGAGTGAATTTATTACATTGTCTGTGTAAGTGCTAATGTAAGTATGTGTTATAACTCAAAGCACTCACAGTAATTAGGCTTGCTCGACGGTATGATCTGTATCATTTTTCCTAATACCTTCCAAGACCACTTCATCAAAAACAAACAGGACTAACAATTGACCCTAATTTCAGCCGAGGACAAGTACACCTCTCTTTGAGAATGTTTCTGTGAGCTTGCTCCTTGTTGGGTGTTGACAAGCAGTAAAGGAGCCTTCATGAGGCCAAGGCTTGTGGAATGATGACATGTCCTTCTAAGTGCTCCATTTTGCTCCCCACCTTGTTGGCAGACTGCTGTGTTTTGATTTACTGGAGATTTTAGTACCAGATGATGTAATGAAATGTCCTTGTTGATCCTAATTCCAGAGTCCCAATGTGGGTATAGATGCAGGTTCTGAACTAATGTGCTTTTTAGAGTAGCATTTTTTATTTTTTTTGTTGTATCAGCTATGCACGCATATCTATGGTTATAACATAAACTCCTTGAGAGGAATAAGCTGCGAAAAACAAACCTTTCTCCTGAGCATGGCGGGCTGGGGTTTTTCTGTTCTAGTCTGTAGGAGTCTATAGAAACAGTTTTCTGGATTGATCATCTATGTTTATGGAGCCCTTTCATAGGCTTGTAGACAGGTTGGAAATGTATGTGTAGTTAGTTTTCCAGCAGCCGGGCCAGGCTGGGGAAAGGGTTAAACATGTTTGGCTCAGTTCATGGGCTTTTGGTTTTGGCGGGCCCACCTTTATATAATTAAGGGGGACAGAGGCCTGACCATAGAACAGGACATGGGATTAGGTGGACATCAGACTCACCTGTGAGGGCAAGTGTGGCACTGAAGAGATCAGGGATCACAGACAGCATCCAAGCCATGGACATTGCCATTATGGATTCTCACCTCACGGAGGTATTTCTGGGCCACTACGTTGTCTTAGTTAGGATTAGCGAAAGGACTCATTATTTACTGTCATCAGTTCTGGCAGAAGAGAAGAAAGTGTAGCACACCCCTGTAGGAGCTGCTGGTGAATGCAGTCCTATTTCCCCACACAAACACAGCCAGGCAGTCCAGAGGTGTCTTTTTAGGGTTTTATTAGAAAAATTAACTTGGATGGGGTGAAGGGAGCATGGGATATCTCAAAACTGTTGAACAGGACATGTTGAGGACTCTTCTCTAGCTTGCTGAGCTACTCAAAAATGTCCCACAGAATCTCTAATGCTGACAGGTGACTGGGACTTTTCCTAAAGGACCAAAAAACTGCACTCAGTCCCTAACTTCCAGCACCAGGGGTTACTTACTTGGCCACAGGATCATCGGTTGCCTCCTTCTGATATCCATCGGGCACTCTTATTGAGGGTATATGAACTCACACCACCATAGGAGAGCTGGACACCTTTCCCACAATTTCTGTTTGATGCTCTCAAATGAGCTTCTCCAGACTCGAAGTCCAGGACTAAACTTTAGCGAATAGGTCCCCAGCTAAAGCCTCAGCTGGGACCTCAATATCTTCTAGATGGCACCTTGCCTCAGGGATCTCCTCAACAGGACTGGACCCAAGAACTCTGCTGCTGTCACGTACCTGATGGTGACGAGCCCGGTTTAGCAGAGGGAGGCCTCCCTTACGGCTCCCACCAGCGGCCCCTGGTAGTGAAACAGGAGGCACGGAGGTAGAAGGGGTACGAGTGCCTGGCAGGATCAACACAGAGCAAGTGGCTGGGTGGTCCGGGCTGGATCCGGGTACACCGAGGTGAGGCAAGTTGACAGGAACCAGGAAGCCAGGCAGCACAGCAGGTTGACAGGAACCAGGAAGCACAGCAGGTTCTGGAACCAGGAAGCCAGGAAGGACAGCAGGTTGACAGGAACCAGGAAGCCAGGAAGCACAGCAGGTTGACAGGAACCAGGAAGCCAGGAAGCACAGCAGGTTCTGGAACCAGGAAGCCAGGAAGCACAGCAGGTTGACAGGAACCAGGAAGCCAGGAAGCACAGCAGGTTCTGGAACCAGGAAGCCAGGAAGCACAGCAGGTTCTGGAACAGCTGAACGGACCGGATCGGAGCCTGGGTCAGGCAGGGTAGTCGGACAAGCCGGGTCGGATACACTGGCAGACAGCGAGGTACAAAAGGACAAAGCAGAGCGGTGGTCAGAAACAAGCCAGAGATCAGGTGCAGGCGGATAACAGGAAGGTCACAGGAAAGCCGGGTCAGATGCAGATGGGTTTCTCAGATCGGGTTACACAGGTACTACCCTGTAGAGCAGACAGCAGGGACTGTCTGTAAATGGCAGGTTTAAATAGTCTCTCTGGCGCCACCCGCCGGACGCACGCGCGAGCGGAGACCAGGAAGTCCGGGGCGCCTGTTTCTGGCAGGATTTCCATGACAGCTGCTTCTGATTAAGGCCCCAGACTATTTATGAGATTCCTCCACCTTCTGGGCACACCTCCCCAGGAATTGACTGGAGTCCCATAAATATTCAGGCTGTTTACTATGTTCGTCCACCCATTATAATTCTAGAATCCTGTAGAATACAGGGCAAATCAGAGCAGCAGCTTGTGGGACACTGGGAAGGCCTGAATAATCAACTCCCTGCTCCACTGATTACAGAGGAGCTAACTGAATTTATCTTATAATCTACACTGCTCTAGGAGGGTGCTACTTAGGGATCTGCAATAAAGTGGAATTCCAGCCTAATACTAACAAACTATTCTTAAAAATGTCCCCTACCCGTTTTGCTACCTATCCTGCCTACTTTGTGTAAAAATAGATCTGTATATTTACCTTTTTTCAGTCCACCCTGATACAGTCATATGATCCTGTCTCCCATGTGTCAGGGAGCACTGGATAATGGCTGGGAATTCTGGGAGCGGTGTCACGTACCTGATAGGAGACTAAATTGACCAGTTTGGCCTCTCTTGTATCTTCAGCCCAGGTCCCACTGAAGGTGGAACAGATGGTACCAAGGGACAGGAGGAACATGAGTGGCGGCAGGTGTTGATCGTGGAACTTGCGGCAGGAGACGAAGACTCAAAGTGTCAGGCAGGTCAGGAACAGAGGCGATGCTGGATAGACCAGCTGAGGGATAGGTAGGAATTTCATTTTAAGTTTGCTAGAATCCTTTCAATTTATATAGGTTACCTGGAAGGGATTTTTCACTTTGTAATTTTACCTCATAAAATTCACTCTGTAAATTATTAAATCAATAAAAAAAAATTCCTGACAGATGCAAAAAAATGTACAAATGTAAGGGGTGCAGTTTTTCCTCCCAAAATACTAAAATGATTCAATTAAAATTGGGTCTCTTGGAAAGTCAAACATTGTCATCATCACTGAATAGTTCTAAAAACAACAAGTAGAGAAGCACTCAGTCAGGACATGAAGTGACCGATAGCCGAAAACAAGCTTTCTTTATTTCAATTTAATGGCCATGGATAATTGGCTGAGAATAGCTTTTCTTGACACACAAACACAAGCCAAATAAGTTAAACTTCTAATTAGCAAATGGGTGTAAAAAGTGACAAATTCCAACAAATGTTTGGATCGAGGAAGACAATTACTCTTCTCCCAATAATGAATACGCTGATGTTCTGAAGCCAATTTCTGTGCATGGAAGCAGATGACATGAGGAGCTAGCATTTGCTAATTAGTCCAGATTTTTTTACTACTGACTTGTAACAATGATACCCTCAATGACACATGTAGATATTGCTACTTGCATTCCAGGGACCATTTCCTGAAAGGCAACTAGGCTGGCTTTGCTACAAAGAAAAAGATTTTGTAACTCTTTATTTTTTGGCTTATAAAATATATAAAATATATTTTTTTAAAGACAAACTGTTGTGGCTTCTAATTTTCAAAACTAAGCACATGTTAATGAAGTTCAATGGTCAACATACCATAAACGTCTTTCTTCTTCCACTTAGGCAATGCTGCGGTCCTGCATCATATTTAAGCATTATATATCATGTGCTAATTTTGACTTTCTGCAGTAAGTCAAAGCTCTTAACCTCTCTTACTACCTAGCAGCCTCCCCATGTCACTGCTGCCATCACCCATCCCTGCCTATCCAAATTTCCACTTGTCCTACATGAATACAAGACTGTCAACGATGATGCCAACACATAGTGTGAATTCTGTTTTTGTTGGGATTACAAAAGGCTAGTATTAAGTCCTATTCGAGTACTTACACTAGCTGCATTCAAAATAAATTTCATAATGTTTTAATGAATCCATATTAAACTATACTGGTGCATTTTTATATGTGCTTGGAGTCAAGCTTTAAAGTTACACACCAGTTAAGGTTTCATGGTTGGCTGAAATTGGAGCCAAAGCACAAGTTCCTACCCCAGCTCCAGCCCTGCTAAAATATTGTCCCTCCTGCTGAGGCCAAACCCTCCTCCATCCTGTACCCTGCTCTTTGCCATAGGCCCAAACACACGTTCCTACCCCAGCTCCAGCCCTGCTAGAACACTGCCTCTCCTGCTGAGGCCAAACCTTCCACCATCTTGTGCCGTGCTCCTTGCCATAGGCCAAACCACAAGTTCCTAGCCCAGCTCCAGCCCTGCTATAACACTGTCTCTCCTGCTGAGGCCAAACCTTCCGCCATCCTGTGCCCTGCTCTTTGCCATAGGCCCAAACACACATTCCCACCCCAGATCCAGCCCTGCTAGAACACTGTCTCTCCTGCTAAGGCCAAACCTTCCGCCATCCTGTGCCCTGCTCTTTGCCATAGGCCCAAACACAAGTTCCTACCCCAGCTCCAGCCCTGCTTGAACACTGTCCCTCCTGATGAGGCCAAACCTTCCGCCATCTTGTGCCCTGCTCCTTGTCATAGGCCAATGCACATGTTCCTACCCAGCTCCAGCCCCGATAGAACACTGTCTCTCCTGCTGAGGCCAAACCTTCCGCCATCTTGTGCCCTGCTTCTTGCCATAGGCCAGATTACAAGTTCCCACCCCAGCTCCAGCCCTGTTAGAACACTGTCTCTCCAGTGCTGAGGCCAAACCTTCCGCCATCTTGTGCCCTGCTCCTTGTCATAGGCCAGAGCACAAGTTCCCTCCCCAGCTCCAGCCCTGCTAGAACGCTGTCTCTACTGCTGAGGCCAAACCCTCTGCCATCTTCTGCCCTGTTCCCTACTTAAACACTGTTTTCAAATAAAATATGTCCTTTTTTCCCCACAAATAGAGCTTTCTTTTGGTATTTGATCACCTCTACGGTTTTTATTTTTTGTGCTATAAACAAAGAACGACCGACAATTTTGAAAGAAAAAAAAATATTTTACTTTCTGCTCTAAAACACATCCAATAAAAAAATGTATAAAAATCCAATTTCTTCATCAGTTTAGGCCAATATGTATTCTGCTACATATTTTGGTAAAAAAAAGTCCCAATAAGCATATATTGATTGGTTTGCGCAAAAGTTATAGTTTCTACAAACTATGGAACATTTTTATATATATATATATATTTTTTAACTAGTAATGGTGGCGCTCAGCAGCTTATAGCGGGACTGCGATATTGTTGTGGACAAATCGGACACCTACCTGACACTTTTACACTTTTTTGGGAACCAGTGACACCAATACAGTGATCAGTGCTAAAAATATGCACTGTCACTGTACTAATGACAGGGAAGAGGTTAACATCCGGAGTGACTAAAGGGTTAACTGTGTGTCTGACCAGTGCTTTACTACTGTGGGGGAGGTGCTTTTACTAGTGGAAGACATAGATTGGTGGTCCTGCTTCACAGAAACACAACATACATGTCTTCTGTACTGCCTTGTTTACATGTTTAACAATGATCGGGGGTCCCGGCAGACATCGGGTTCACATGACCTGCTGATCAGATCCTGCTGTATAAAATCACAACGGGAGCGAGCCGCGAGCGGCGCGCACTCACGCCCAAAACCCAAAAGTGCAGAATCACATATATATATATATATATATATATATATATATATATATATATATATATACGTGATTCTGCACAGCACGGCCTCCCTGTAGCAGTAAATCTGCTATGGGGCAGTTGGCAAGTGGTTAATGCTTATACCGGAGTTCATGTGGTGCATGTCCTGCTTTATATATCTCTATAACTACTCTTACTTCCTTGATGACTCTGAATTTAAGCCTAAGAAGGCACAGGGGTTCACAGGTTCAGAGCCCAGCCCTCTCAGAAATCAAAGCTGCAGAGAACAGAATATACATGTACAATTCGTTTAGTTCCAAATTCGTTTTTCGTAAAATCGAAAATTTGGGAATTCGGATATGTGAACATTCAGAAAATTGGAAATTCGAAAATCCAAAAACCCCAAAATTCGAAATTCGAAAGTCTGAAATAATAACTAACTAATAATAACTAACAAATTATAGATATTGGAATATCCTTTGAAATTTGGCTGTTAGTGAACGTAACGAATACGAATTATCCGAAATGACGAATGCTGTATCTAAACGAATGGAATGTAGCAAATTAATCAAATAACAAGAAAAATAATAAAAACTTTTTATTATTATTATTATTTATTATTAATTTGTTCTGTTTCATTTGTTTAGATGTGGCATTCGTTATTTCGGATAATTCGTAACTTCAGATGAATTTGTTTTCGTTACGTTCACTAACAGCCAAATTTGAAAGGCAATTCCAACACCTATTATTTAATAGTTAGTTATTATTAGTTTGTTATTCTTTCAAATTTGTGGATTTTCTTTCTTATTTTCAGATTTTTGTATTTACGCATTTACGAATTGAAGAATTGAAGAATTTTCAAATTTACGAATTGCAATCATAACGAATGACCTGAAAAACGAAAAAAAAAAAAATAAACAAAACAAAACAAACACATTTTTCATCAGCTAGAACAGAATCATGCAAGGCTGCAGTCCTATACCTAAGCTCATAAAATGATGCTGAAACTCATATTTTCTGTGCAGGAGCTTCCTGTAATAAAGACCGCTCACTGCTGCTCTCTCTCCTTGTGCAGTGTGACTGGTCTTGTCTCCACCCCCCTCCTGTGGTTTTCTGCAGGAAGCCTTTAGTGGGTGGGGCCTGCTGGGTACCTCCCACAGCTCTGCTCTCTGCACAGGCTATGAACAACACAGTGATGAGGTCTCCAATACATTTACAAGGTAATATCTGATTTTGCAAAGGCATTTGGTGCACAAAAAGTAGATTTTTTTTTTTTTATTGTGGCTATTTAGGAATATATTTGAAGGTTAGATTTTGTCAAAAAGGTCAAGAATTGTAAATGCTAAACAAATAAAAGAGTTTTAGGCACTTCAATGTGTTGTTTCTCACACACTTATTTCTCTTCTCCTTGCAGGTGAAAAAAGCTTGAACCAATATTAATTAGATAACAAAGCATCTTTTATCCATATGTCAAGGTCCCAAAATGCATATATTTTTGTGATAGATTAACCACCTAAGGACCGGAAGGATTTGCCCCCTTAACCACTTCCCTACCCAGCCATAGTCAAATGACGTCCACAGATGGGATCTCCCATCCTGGGTGGACATCATATAACGTCCTGGGCTTTGTGGGGGGGATATCTGAATGATGCCTGCAGCTAGAGGAATCATTCAGATATCCTTTTGTTCTGCCGGCGATTCTGTGCACCATAAGAACAATCATAGCAGCAGTTCCACCGCTTGATCGTTCTTATAGGCGGCGGGAGGGGACATCCCCCCCTCCCGCCGCCAACTGGTGCTTCTCCGGGCTCTCCCGTGCCATCGGGGGCCCGGAGAATGAATCGTCCAGCGCCGGAGGTGAACCATAGAGATGACTGGTGACCAGATGGTCACCAGTCATCTCTATGACCGTCGGAGGCCCGGGCGCGATGTGATGACGTCACGCCCGGGTTCTCAGATGTAAACAAAGCCGCCATTGCGGCTAGTAAACATGAGATTGGTGAAAATGTTTTCACGATCTCATGCTTTCCAGCCTGGAGGAGAGATACGGGGTCTTATTGACCCTGCATCTCTCCATAAAGAGGACCTGTCACACACCATTCCTATTACAAGGGATGTTTACATTCCTTGTAATAGGAATAAAAGTGCTAAAATTAAGTAAAATAAAAATAAAAATAATAAAAATAAACATTTAAAACGCCCCTGTCCCCGGTAGCTTGCGATCAGAAGCAAACGCACACGTAAGTCCAGCCCACATATGTAAACGCCATTCAAACCACATATGTGAGGTATCGCCGTGCGCGTTAGAGCGCGTGCAACAATTCTAGTACTAGACCTCCTCTGTAACTCTAACCTGGTAACCTGTAAAAAAAATTAAAGTGTCGCCTATGGAGATTTTTAAGTACCGAAGTTTGGCGCCATTCCATGAGTGTGCGCAATTTTAAAGCATGACATGTTAGGTATCTATTTACTTAGCGTAACATCATCTTTCATATTTTACAAAAAAATTGGGCTAACTTTATTGTTTTGTTATTTTTTAATTCATGAAACCATTTTTTTTCCAAAAAAAAGGCGTTTGAAAAATTATTGTGCAAATACCGTGCAAGAAAAAAAGGTGCAATGACCGTCATTTTATTTCCTATGGTGTCTGCTAAAAAAACATATATAATGTTTGGGGGTTCTGAGTAATTTTGTAGCAAAAGAATGATGATTTGTACATGTAGGAGAGCAGTGCCAGAATAGGCCCAGTATTGAGGTGGTAAAAAAAGCCCGGGGTTGAAATGGTTAATGACCAGGCCATTTTTTGCGATACGGCACTGCGTCGTTTTAACTGACAATTGCACAGTCGTGCGACGTTGTACCCAAATAAAATTGATGTCCTTTTTTCCCACAAATTGAGCTTTCTTTTGGTGGTATTTGATCACCTCTGCGGTTTTAATTTTTTGCGCTATAAATAAAAAAAAGAGCGACAATTTTGAAAAAAAAAAAAATATTTGTAACTTTTTGCTATAATAAATATCCCCCCAAAAAATAAAAAAAATTAAATTTCTTCATCAGTTTAGGCCAATATGTATTCTACATATTTTTGGTAAACAAAAATCGCAATAAGCGCATATTGATTGGTTTGCGCAAAGGTTATTACGCCTACAAAATAGGGGATAGATTTATTATATATTTTTTTTACTAGTAATGGTGGCGATCTGCGATTTTTAGCGGGACTGCAACATTGCGGTGGACAGATCGGACACTTTTGACACTTTTTTTGGGGCCATTGACATTTATACAGCGATCAGTGCTATAAAAAGGCACTGGTCACTGTGTAAATGTCACTGGCAGGGAAGGAGTTAACACTAGGGGGCGATCAAGGGGTTAAATGTGTTACTTGGGAGGTGTTTCTAACTGTGGGGGGATGGGACTGACTGGAGGAGGAGGCCGATCGCTGTTCCTAATCACTAGGAACAGCAGATCTCTCTCTCCTCCCCTGTCAGAACCGGGATCTGTCTGTTTACATTGACAGATCCCCGTTCTGGCTCTCTTTCCCACGATTGTGGGTGGTCGGCGATTTGTGGGAACGAGCCGACCTGCCGCAGGATAATGACGGTGGCTGGTCGGCAAGTGGCTAAAGATGTATGGCCAAAGCTTTTTTGGCTATGCTTCTACTATGGATCACAGGAGTGCAGTTCGTTCTGCACTCCTGTGATCCCTTTTCAAATGACAGCGGGCTGAACCTTTAGGCTGAAGCCACAGAACCAGACCAGGCTCTGAAAAGATCCCGACAATATAGACGGTATCTGCCCAAAAGCCTGGACCGGCTTGATCTGCTGAAGGCCTCAGCCAGCCCCTCCCGCCTCCTCCACAGTCCAGCTTGCCAGTGAGCACTGTAGGGGAGATCAGAGAGCCGCTGACTGGCACAGCTCAGAGCGGAGGGATAAAACTGAGTGATCAGTGGTGTTTGATCGCTCAGTTCTCACTACAAAGCCAGTGGGGGACAGATGCAGCATCTGATCCATGCAGCATCCACCTAGCTAAGTACAAATGTTTTTTTTTAAACTCCGAACTTCTCCTTTAAGTACAGCTGCAACTTCCTAAACCAGGTAACTGTGACAAAAGCATTTGCTTAATGATTAGGAAGGCATAGCTACTGTATATCAAATCTGTTATACTCAGTCAGATCTGGTCCTCCTGTAGGCAGATGCAGTCTACTTTCTCCACTGCAGATGGCACTCAACCGCAGCAGCATAGCTGGGGGAGAGGAAGTCGAGAGAAACATGGTTATGGTTTCCAGGGTCACTGGGGAAGCTAAATGTTTGGATGCTGTCACCCCATGTAACTCTAGCAGCTACCTTGGGTCAGACAGAGCCTATTTAAGGCCCTTTCACACAGGATTGGTGCGCATTCGCATGTGTGTTGTGTAGGGACAGTATTAGAGACAGGGAAAGGTTCCAGACAAAAAGGGAAAGAGTTAGGCTCACAATCTCCTTACCTTACCATTTGGGTACGAGACGACTAGGCCGCATTCTGCCCCTTCAAACAGACGCTGTCAATTCAGCTGATACCTGCTCTGCATAGGCGTGCACACAGTGTGTGCCAGGTGTGCCTGGGCACACCCTAATCAGCCCGTGTGGCATAGATACCCCCTGTTTGGACCCCTGATATTTCACCAGAGCCCCCTAAAAGGCATCCTAAAAAAAAATGTTAAAAAATAATAATCTTTGCCTACTGACACTGTCAGTATATATATATACATGCACACGCATGTGTGTTTGAGATTCGGGGTGCACACCCTAATGCAATAGGCTGTGCACACCTATGCTGCTCCGCTACACGATGCTGGCATTCATGAGTGCTCCCGGTTGGGCATTTTCCCACCGGGTTTATTGTGAACTGTTTCGGCAGTGTTGAATTGTAAGTCTGTTAACTCGCTGCACATTTTCACTCTAAGTTGTACACTTGCAGAGCACTTGAAGCACAAATTCCAGATTCAACTCCAGATTTAACTCTTCTGGGAAGGTTGTCTACAAGGTTTAGGAGTGTGTCTATGGGAATGTTTGACCATTCTTCCAGTAGCACATTTGTGAGAAGTCAGGCACTGATGTGGACGAGAAGGCCTGTCTCACAGTCTCCACTCTAATTCATCACAAAGTTGTTCTATCTGGTTGAGGTCAGGACTCTGTGCAGGCCAGTCAAGTTCCTCCACCCCAAACTCACTCATCCATGTCTTTATGGACCTTGCTTTGTGCACTGGTGCGGAGTCATGTTGGAACAGGAAGGGGCCATCCCCAAACTGTTCCCATAAAGTTGGGAGCATGAAATTGTCCAAAATGTCTTGGTATGCTGACGTTTTAAGAGTTCCCTTCACTGAAACTAAGGGGCCAAGCCCAACCCCTGAAAGACAACCCCACACCATAATCCCCCTCCACCAAATGATTTGGACCAGTGCACAACATATAGTGTAAAATGGTCCTCCCACTAATATAGTTAGCAGCACTTTCGTGTCCCCTGCTATTCACACAGTTTCCCCAATCTGAGTGGTCTGTGCCCCCCCCCGTCGGTCAGCAACCCACACCACCATTTGAAAAACAAAACCTCATTGATGGCCGACTTGTTCCTTCTCCTCCGCTGATCCACCGATAACATCATTCTTCTCATCTCATTCATGTACCATACCACATTACACTGCTGGGAAAAAAAGCCCGTCCCTGGGATCTTTTGAGATCTTGGGAGTAAAGTTTTTTTTTAACTGATGACTTTAATGTGGTACGACATATGATGTCATGCGCCACTCACAGATGCACCATACAACATTACACTCATCTGTAAAAAAAAAACTTTTATTTTCCAGAGATCTCGTTGTTAAGAAAATAAATCTCCCTGGAAGGCTCTGGTAACATAGTAATAGGTAACAGGGCAGGAAGGCTCAATGGATTAGAATAGAATTTGGGTGAATTTGTAAAGGATTAGAAGCTCTGTCTTTATTGTTCTCATTGGGGAGATTTCTCCTTACTTCTTCTACCAGTAATATCTGTCACTGAGAAGGGAGAAGACATGTGCACGTCGGAAAATTTTGTTTGGTTTTTGGATCCATTTGTTAATTGAAGAGTTCGTTTTCGGATGCATTCGTTAATGGACCTACTCGTTTTTGGAATTCAATTTATATCTTCGGCATTTGTTTCATTCGGAATATTGTTGTTTGGGAAAGGGCAGCCGCTGTGTCTTTAACAACCATGACTTTGCTGTCACAAGTTATGGTATGGATTTTAAGGGGCACCCAACGCCAAAATCCCAAAAAAGGTGTGGGTTCCCGCCCAAAATCCATACCAAACCCTTATCCAAGCATGCAGCCTGGCAGGCAAGGAAAGGGGAGGGGCGAGTGCCACCCCCGAACCATACATGCCCTCAACATAGGGGGTGCTTAAGAGGAGGGGGGCTCCCCCCTAAAGCACCTTGTCCCCATGTTGATGAGGACAAGGGCCCCTTCCCCACAACCCTTGCCTGGTGGTTGTTGGGGGGGGGTCTGCAGGTGGGGGCTTATCAGTAGACATGTGCAATTCGTTTAGTACCAAATTTGTTTTTTAACAAATTTAGACAAATTCGTTAATTCGGAAGTATCAGAAGTTTTGAATTTCCAAACTTTTCAGAATATTCGGAAATTTGAAAATTCGGAAATTCGAAATGCGAAAATCCGAAAATTCACATTTTCAGAAATTCGGAAATTCTGAATTTTGAAATTCGAAATTCGGAAATTCGAAAATAAGAATGAATATTGAAAAAATTTACCCGCAAACGAATGTACAACATATTTGCCAAATGTCTAAGTTTTGCATTCAGAAAATACTAGACATGTGCAATTCGTTTAGTTACAAATTAGTTTTTTATAAATTCAGATAAATCCGTTAATTCGGAAAAATCCGAAAATAAGAACGAAAATCCGAAAATTCAAAAACTCGAAAATCTGAAATAACAACTAACTAATAATAACTTAACTATTACTAACTATTAATTTATAGGTATTGCAATTTCCTTTTTAAAGCGGAGGTTCACCCAAAAGTGAACCTTGCTTTTCGGAACCCTCCCCCCCCTCCGATGTCACATTTGGCACCTTTCAGGGGGGAGGGGGTGCAGATACCTGTATAAAACAGGTATTTGCACCACTTCCGGGAGCAGACTCCCGTGGGAGTCCCGCCCCTTCGCGTCACCCCCCCCCGTTGTGTTCTGGGAAACACTGGGCTCCCAGAACACAACGGGAACCAGTGAGGATGGCGCAGCGCGACTCGCGCATGCACCGTAGGGAACCGGGCAGTGAAGCTGCAGCGCTTCACTTCCCGATTCCCTCACCGAGGATGGCGGCGGGGGAAGCCGAGAGCCGAGCGGTAGCTCGGCTTCGGCTGCCGACGTCGCGGGCGACCTGGACAGGTAAGTGTCCTTTTTTTAAAAGTCAGCAGCTGTAGTATTTGTAGCTGCTGGCTTTTAAAAAAAAAAAAATTCCGGTGAAACTCCGCTTTAAATTTGGCTGTTAGTGAACGTAATGAATACAAATTTATCCAAAGTTACGAATTATCCGAAATAACGAATGCCGTATCTAAACGAATGGAATGTAACAAATTAATAATAATAAATAACAATAGTAACAATAATCAAAACATATTATTATTATTATTATTTTGTTCCGTTCCATTTGTTTAGATGTGGCATTCTTTATTTCGGATAATTTGATAAACTTCAGATAAATTTGTATTCATTACGTTCACTAACAGCCAAATTTGAAAGGAAATTCCAATACCTATAATTTAATAGTTATTATTAATTAGTTAGTTATTATTTCGAATTTTTGGATTTTCGTTCTTTCCCTTTTTCGGATTTTCCTTTCTTATTTTGAAGTTTTTCGAATTTTTGAATTGCCGAATTTCCGAATTTCTGAATTTTCGAATTTTCAAATTTCCGAATCTTCGAATTACCGAATTCCGAATTTCCGAATTTTAAAATTTTCGAAAAAACATAAAACTAATGAAACGAAAACAAACAAATTTTTCGGCAGTGCACATGTCTACTTATCAGAATCTGATCCTGGCCCTCCCATGTAAATGAGTATGGGGTAAATAGTACCCCTACTCATTCACCAAAACAAGTCTCAAAAGTAAAAGAAACTACAGAAACAGTTTTTGACAAGTCTGTAAAAAAGAAAAAAAGGTCCCCCGAAGTTGATCCAACATTAATCACAATGAGCGGCGGCCGCTGACCCGCATGGAAAAAAAAATCCTGCCGCCTGCCGAACACTATTGCTCCCATCTCCTATCACTCACCAAAAGACAGATAAACATGGGGGGGGCAGTCATCCAGTGTCCCTGTCCCCATGTTCACCTGTCATTTAGCGAGTGTCCCGACACTCGCTGAGTGGCAGGTAAACATTGGGGCGGGGTCCCCCGGGGACGTCATTAGGTGACCCAACCCCCATGTTTACATGCCATTCATCCGAAAAACAAATCTGAACAAACTGAATCACACATGTCTAGAAAGGAGATCACCCAAGAGGGACACAACTGGTAATAAATACCCAATAGAGACTGAAAGCCATCTCCCCATTCTGTTTCACATCATGTTTTTGCTGGAGTTGGGCTTTTAAAATAACAATAAAAATCAAATAACTCTAACTTCTTCATTACTGGAAGAACCAAGAGTGGGCACTGTCACCCTTCATTCTCGCTCATGGCATTATTACAGGCGCTTCTTATAGAGAAAAAATAGTAGTACTTTAGTCAAAACCTTTTTTTTCTTTTTGGATAGAGTAAGGGAGAGTTACAACCCATGGCATGATTTTTTTTCCATCTGTGTCCCAGTGAGGAAATTTCCTTTCACTTCCTCTCCCATACCCACAACAGGAAGTGAAAGTAAATCCCTTCAAAATGAGGGATTTCCTGGTTGTCACCAGGGTCACTGGAACTAAGGAGATTCCTTTTTTGGCAACAACCCCAAATCTTGAATTTTCTTTCACTCTTGTTGATAAAAGTAAGCAGGACAAATAGAGAGGGGGAATCTCCCTAACAGGCGCACAGATCACAATATTCTGAATACATACAGCGATATCCATTCACAATGGGAGATTTTCCAAGTCATTACAGTGTCATATCCTGTCCCAGGGACCATGCTTTTCTTTTCCATTTGTTAACTGCATGGATACCAGTCCCCTCACCACCCCTGTGTAGTTCTAAGCACTCTTTATTCTGACAGATAGGTAAATTTAGTTTGTCTCCCATGTAATCGGTGGAGCAGGGGTTGATTATCCAGAGCTGCTCAGAGTTTCACAGGCTGCTGCTCTGTTGCCTCCCCCTGTCTTCTAGAGCAGGGATCTCCAAACTATGGCCCCCAGCTGTTGTGGAACTACACGTCCCATGAGGCTATGTAAAACTCTGATATTCACAGACATTGCTAGGCATGATGGGAATTGTAGTTCCTGAACAACTGGAGGGTCATAGTTTGGAGACCCCTGTAGAGGATTCTAGAAGTATAGAGGGAGAGAGAACAGGGCAGACAACCTAAATATTTATGGAACTCCAGCCAATCCCTGGGGAGGTGTGCCCAAAAGGTGGCGAGAGGGCTCATAAATGGAAAATACAAAGTATTTAGTACAAGGACATACCAAATTGAATAAATAAATTCAGTTTGGTATGTCCTTGTACTAATTGCACCTATAAAGTCCCATCCCCCCTACTTTGTGTTTTCTATACCTTTACGGGGACGTTGGTGCTGTAACATAGTATTTTTAAATTCTGGAGTTGACCACTTAACTACATAAGGGCTTATAAATAGTCTGAGGCCTGATCTGCTAGGGCAGAGTTCCTGGGTCCAGTTGTGTCAGAAGAGACTTCTCTGCCCCTGGTGCAGGACCCTAGAGGAAGCATTCGGGAGACACAGAGGTCCCAGCTAGGCTTAACAAATTTGCAAATCCACTTCCGAAGATCAAAATGGATCTGGAGAAGCTCACTGGATAGAGCCAGGAGGAAGATGGTGGGAAAAATTTCAGCTGTCCATGGGGGTGTGAGTCTACATCTCTCTTACTAGGAGGAGCCTGATGGATATAGGTAGGAAGCAACTGTTGATCCCGTGGATATGTGAGTAGGTGACCCCAGTGATGAAGAATAGTGACTGTGTGTAGCTTTTAGCTCTGGATATACCTATCTGTTGTATCATTTTTATTTTAGATACATCACACACGCATCCACCCCTGAAGAAGCGAGCCATGCCTAGCGAAATGTGTAGGGTATTATTGATGCTTTTGTATATTGCATTTATATTTTTCAATACTATTTTATGTGGAATGGAATTTTTATACTGTATGTATCACCTCATCGGATTGGCATTTCTCCATGTTGTTTATGTACGCATGACATTTTGCAATAAACTTTACATTGAGTTTACTTCTGGTATGTTATTTGGCTAACCGAACTCACCTCATATAAAGTCCCAATGGCTGTTTTTCTATGTTTTTTATGTATAGTATTGGGATGGAGGTGACTTGCGGGTGACACCAGACCATTTTTCTTTTTCTTAACTCAGGAAGGAGTACAGGTCACCATCAGCATAAGGGATCATGTGCAACATTCAGTCTTGTGCAGTGCAGCCAGAAATTGAGGAGTTCTCAATTTGTTCAGTTTTTTTAATCAGGGTATCCCATGCTCCTTACTCCTATCCAAGTTCATGATTTTCCAATAAAAGGGAAAAAAAGAAACCCCTAGACTGTTCTTTGGAGCCAGTGGCAGAGTGCTGAAAATGCTGTGTGCCTGGCTGCGTTTGCTCTAATGGGAAAACAGGACTGCAATCACCAGCGGCTCCTAAGGGGGTGCACTGCACACGTCGTTGTGAATAGACTGTTGGGTGGGATTATCAAAATGCCAATGTCTTCCCTGTTCCCACTGTGTCTCTGGCGCAAGGACAGGAATCATGGGACATGCACCCCAATAACACATGCAGAAATGACGCTGCATCATACCTCTTCTAAGCATCTGATTATAACTTACAAAGCATAAACTGTTTGTTGTCATCACAGGTAGGTGAAATTATTTTTATCTCTTAATTTGTTATATTTTAATTATAATTGATAACTGGATGGGCATAAGTAATATATATGAGATGATAAATAATAGTCCTGGAGTTAGACTTTAAGGGGTTGATTTACTAAAACTGAAGAGTGCAAAATCTGGTGCAGCTGTGCATGGTAACCAATCAGCTTCTAACTTCAGTTTATTCAATTAAGCTTTGACAAAAAAAAAAAAAAACGGAAGCTGATTGGTTTCTGCGCAGAGCTGCACCAGATTTTGCACTCTACGGTTTTAGTAAATCAACCCCTTAATGTTTTAACTTTCTGTCCATGACACTCACTACTTGCATGCAATAAAGAAGGGGTTGAGTTATGGGAAAAACCATGATCAATGTTCTTTACAAAAAGAGGAAGTATTGCATTTGCAAAGTGTGTTCATTCCTGGGCCAGTAGAGGGAGTGATTGGTCAGATCTATTTGCTTCATAAGCATTGAACTTCTAGCCCTCTAATGGCCTTTCATGTCTTCTAACTAGTAACAGGAAACTGAATATCAGTGGAATCAAGATCTATACAAGCATACTGGAAAAAGGATCCAAAACTATTACCAAAGTGGACAGGTTTTCCTATCTTGCTTTATGACATTGGAATTGTCGGTGAAACTTATGCTTTCAAAAATGCAATAAAAAGGTATAAGCATATCCATAAGCAATGTTACCATAAATTATTACTGTAATTAACGGGCATGTTGCAGTACTAGATTTCTCCAGTATGTGGCACTAAAGGTAAATTCTGAGAATTATGACTTTTGGTTCACGTAAAATCCAAAACCGGCCAGAGAAGGAGATCCCTCTGTATCAATACAAGGAAGGGTTGCGAACAAGGGCATTTCTAGTGTTCCTGGAAACCCACTTTAAGATTATCGGGACTCATTTAGGAATGCTTGAGGAAATAAAGCAAAAGCTAAAAGGTTCTGTTACTAACAAGGACGAATAAAGTGTTAGCTTTCAAATTAGACAACTGATCATTCATTGCAGCCAATTCAGACCTTTCTCACACACAATTATAAATAAGGCCTACAGAAGATAGTGGTGTTCCCAGCATGAGCGATCAATTGAAAATAATAATTCATTAATCTAAATGTACTAAACTACAGATTGTTGTGGCATACCTACTCATCAGTATTTTGTTACATGTTAAATAGGGTGCTGCCGTTTTCGGTTCCGTACTTTGTTCCTTGTACATTATTTCATCTTAATGAGAGACTTATAGTTTGTTTGTTGTCCCTTAGTAATCCTTGATTGAAATTATGTCAGCAAACAACCAATGGCATTAGAGAAGTTATGAAACATCCATGCAACTCATGTGGCCAGGGCCGGGACAAGGGGTGGGCAGAAGGGACGGCTGCCCTGGGCGCAACAGTTTACTGTATGGATGCGGGCGACAGTGAGCTCATTTTGATAAAAGGCATTTTGACAAGCAGTTGACTGCTCAGGGTAGCATCCCCTAAGCTCACACATAATGAAGGGGGAGCGCAGTTTGGCTTCTTTGCCCTGGGCGCTGGATGACCTTGTCCCAGCACTGCATGTGGCTTTGGGTTTATATTTCTGCCATTGAAGTGGAAGTTCTGCCTTCCACTGAAAAATAAAGGTTACATGGCTAGAAAAACGTTGCAAAAAATTATCATGAACAATGCTTCTTACATTTGGTCACGGTGAAGAACCCCCCCCCCCTCCTTAAGCCAGCCATAAATGGTTTGAATCTTGGCCAGTTCAGCAGGAACCGGCTGAGATTTAATCTATGTATTGGTCGACTGACTGTACCCAAGCCAATCCATCGATCGACTGGGGTACAATCAGCATGTTGGATTTCTAGCATGTGATTATTGCCAGTGACTATAGCCGCTATCAATAATCACTGTGTTCTCCTGACAAAGATGGCTCCCCATGCCCCATCCCCCCACCAGGAGAACACAATATCTCCGTGGGAGGGAGGCATGGCCTGAGGAATGACCTGAGGAAGGAAGCCATACTTCTGAAACGTGTTGTCATGGCAACTGTGTGACGTCCTCACTCTCTTCCCCCCTGTATCCTGCTCGTATGGGTTTGTGTTTCCTTGAAGAGCAGCACCGGCTGGACCGGGTAAATGTGTATTAGGATCTGCACGTCCAGCATGGTGGTGGATAGCCTCGGATGTGCTGCCAGGATCCAGGCAGCTAGGTTGAATGTCCACGGCTCCCCTTTCCCCTGTCGGGATCTTGAAGTGGTTATAGGAGTGTGGCCACAGTGGAATCCTTATGCTGTAACTATCTTCACACAATGTGAGTTTGACCATTGTAGTGCTTTTACCTTTACCATATTAAAGGGTTTGTAAGGGTTAAAACATATTTTTTTTAAATAACAAACATACCATACTTACCTCCACTGTGCAGTTTGTTTTGCACAGAGTGGCCCCGATCCTTGTCTTTTGGGGTCCCTCGGCGGCTGTCTCAGCTCCTCCCCACAAGACCTAACCCCCTTCTGGGAAGCTCTCTCCCAAGGGGGTTAGCTTGCGGGCGAGCTACAGTGTGATACAGGGGCGGCCATAGCTGCCAAGTGTATCACTCGGCCCCGCCCCCGGCGCGCCGCGTCATTGATTTGATTGACAGCAGCGGGAGCCAATGGCTGCGCTGTTATCAATCTCCAATGAAGAGCCGCCTCAAGCTGGGGGAAAGCATCGCGGGATCACGCCCACGGAGTTTCGTGGCTCAGGTAAGTAAAACAGGGGGGGCCCGAAAGTGCAAGGTGTTTTTTCACCTTAATACATAGGATGCATTAAGGTGAAAAAACACGAAGCTTTACAACCCCTTTAAAGCCGAGTTACACTAGGGCAGTTTTGAACTCTTCTGGGAAGGCTGTCCACAAGGTTTAGGAGTGTGTCTATGGGAATATTTGACCATCCTTCCAGAAGCGCATTTGTGAGGTCAGGCACTGATGTTGGACTAGAAGGCCTGGCTCTCAGTCTCTGCTCTAATTCATCCCAAAGGCGCTCTATTGCGTTGAGGTCAGGACTCTGTGCAGGCCAGTCAAGTTCCTCCACCCCAAACTCACTCATCCGTGTCTTTATGGACCTTGCTTTGTACACTGATGCACAGTCATGTTGGAACGGGAAGGGGCCATCCCCAAACTGTTTCCACAAAGTTGGGAGCATGAAATTGTCCAAAATGTCTTGGTATGCTGACGCCTTAAGAGTTCCCTTCACTGGAACTAAGGGGCCAAGCCCAACCCCTGAAAAACAACCCCACACCATAACCCCCCCTCCACCAAATGATTTGGATGAGTGCACAAAGCGATGTCCATAAAGACATGGATGAGCGAGGGGCTTGGCCCCTTAGTTCCAGTGTAGGGAACTCTTAAGGCTTCAGCATAAGAGATTTGGGGAAATTTCATGCTCCCAACTTTGTGGGAACAGTTTGGGGATGGTCCCTCCCTGTTTCAACATGACTGCACACCAATGCACAAAGCAAGGTCCATAAAGACACGGATGAATGAATTTGGGGTGGAGGCAGGGTTGCCAACTTTCAGTAAATTTACAAACAGTTTGTAAAATCCGTACTTTTTGCATCTTTCCTTGAATGTCCATTGCGGACATGTAGGCTGCATGTCTGTAACTGACATTCATGGACAGATGCAACAATTATGGATTTTACAAACTGTTTGTAAATTTACTGAAAGTTGGCAACCCTGGGTGGAGGGACTTGACTGGCCTGCACAGAGTCCTGACCCCAACCCGAAAGAACACCTTTGGGATGAATTAGAGAGGAGACTGCGAGCCAGGCCTTCTCATCTAACATCAGTGCCTGACCTCACAAATGTGCTTCTGGAAGAATGATCACACATTCCCATAGACACACTCCTAAACCCTGTGGAAAGCCTTCCCAGAAGAGATGAAGATGTTATAGCTGCAAAGGGTGAACCAACTCAATATTGAACCCTACGGACTAAGACTGGGGTGCCATTAAAGTTTATGTGCGTGTAAAGGCAGGAGTCTCAATACTTTTGACAATATAGTGTATATGAATGGTTATCATTGGAAAACATGGGGAACGACTTTTCATGCAACTTTTATGTCTAAAGTTGCATGACAAGTTGCACAAGTGTGAATGGAGCCTTACTAGATTCACTTGGACTGAAAGTGGATTGGCAAAAGCAGCAGCATGTTTGTTGAGAAGAAGCTTATCCAGAGAAATCCTAACTCCATGCATGGATTCCCTGGTGGGAATGGAAGCAAGGACACCAATGCTGATTATTACTAACTGTTCCAATCCAACGCCTTTTTACATTTAGGTAGAAAAAAAACGCCGAAGTCACCCAGACAGACAGTAGCTGCAGTGAAATGTCCGTTTAGTGATTAGATCTTGCCATTTATTTTTTTCGAGTCACTGGATAACTTTGCACGCTTAGATTCTATTCAAAAGTGTGGCTACAAAAGCATGTTTTGAGAATTCACATGAGCGCTTCTCACAAGGGACCTGTTCTAGCCTCCGTCACCCTGAAGTGACACAGAGGGACACTGTACAGAGCTGTATGTGAAGCCAGTGTTGAGCAAATTGCTTTAATATTATATGTCAACAGGGGGAGAGAGTGCAGCCTGTGACAGTCCACCCCTAGGCTACATTTGTTGACATTTAGTCTTTTTGGCCCAAGTCCCAGTTGCAAATACTTCTGTCCATATAATGCTCATGTTTACCAGTCAAAGAAAACTCTTGCTTTTTGGCTTTTTTAAATAAACCTTTTTTTTTTCTTCTTTTTTTTTTTTAAAGTAAAAATGCAGCATGTAGAAAAAAAATAGCAAAAAAGTTTTGGGCACAGACACAGTGAGTTTTTTTTTTTTGTTTGCATAAATTCATATGTGATGAATAGTTGATTTTAATGCTATTTGGGCATTTGTCAGAGACTAACAAATATACATAATACAGCTAGTTTATAAACCCAAATACCTGAATATCCCCTTTCTTCTGGAAATAAATTGGGGTTATGTTTGCTTGCCTGGAGTCACATTAAGAATATTTTAAATGTTGAGCATGTCATCTAGGCGCCACACAAGATTACACACGAGAAAAAAATAAAATGAAAGTTACCGTATTCTAAACTTTTAATTCTTTTACAATGAATTCTTATGCCGCGTACACACGATCGGAATTTCCAACAACAAATGTTCAATGTGAGACTTTGGTCGGATATTCCGACCGTGTTTAGGCTCCATTGGACATTTTCTGTCGGAATTTCCTACAACAAATGTTTGAGAGCAGGTTCTCAATTTTTCCGACAAGAAAAGTTCTTGTCGGAAATTCCGATCATTTGTATCTAATTCAGACGCACACAAATCCTACGCATGCTCGGAATCAATTCGGCGCATGCTCGGAATCATTGTACTTAATTTTTCTCGTCGTAGTGTTGTACGTCATCGCGTTCTTGACGATCGGAATTTCCGAGTAACATTTGTGCGACCGTGTGTATGCAAGACAAGTTTGAGCCAACATCCGTTGGAAAAAAAAACCACAGTTTTGTTGTCGGAAATTCCGATCGTGTGTACGCGGCATTAGAGTGGCCTGGATCTTTTGTCATAAAGGAGGAATAATGCAGGTCTTCATCTACGACAGACTTTCTCAACCTTTTAAACATGGAGAAACCCTTGAAATAATCTTTCGGTCTCAGGGAACCCCTGTTAAAAATGGCTATATCTACAACTCATGATACATTGGTGTGATGGTCAGTGGAAGAGTGCTCCTTACATCTGTGGTCTTGCGGAAGAATGTCCCCCCTACAGATAGCTAAAAAGATCACTGGTGTCACTGGGAACTTATCTGAGAGGCAAAAATTTGTCATTGCTTAAGGAACCCCTAGCAACCATTGGAGGAACCCTAGAGTTCCACGGAACCCTGGTTGAGAAACCCTGATCTACAATATAGCTAATTAATGCAACCAAGTCATATTTAACCTTTCCCTTACAAGATGGCGAGTGAAATAAAACTACTGGGCTTACTTAGTGAGTAGAAAAAGAAATGACGTACCTATGACAATCAATGTTAACTGCTTTTACTTTTGGGGGTCAGTCTAATCGAAACTGAATTCTGATTGGCTGCTATGAGTTACAAAATATATTTGCATTTTGAGTCTTAAAGCTCCATAGGTATATAATTTTGCAACCCAACCCAGCCAAAAAAACTCAAATTGAAGAGAGATTGTACAGTATATATCCATGGACTACCCTGTATAGATAGCTGGTCCATTTATCCTGGCAATTGCTCTTTTTCTCCAAGGTGAGGCCTGCATGGCGGATGACCACACACAGCACACAAACATGCACACATAGCCAGCACAATGGCACATGTTTATGTCAGAATGACTCAATGGAACAATCATTGAGCAGTTGGAGCTTTAATTCCATCTTGAATCAATGGGTATCTCAAACCATCAAAGAGTCTTGGGGAAATGACTGTCCTTGTTGCTCAATGCAACCAATCAGATTGTCTCTTTCATTTGGTCAGTATAGAGCAATGAAGGGCAATAAAAAAAACCTCTTAATTAGAATACCTTGTCTATAGGGACCCCAAGAAAAATTTGGGGATGATTTACTAAAATTGGGGGAGTGCAAAATCTGGTGCAGCTCTGCATAGAAACCAATCAGCTTCCATTTTTTTTTTTGTCAAAGCTTTATTGAACAGGCCAAAGTTAGAAGCGGATTGGCTACCATGCACAGCGCCACTAGACTTTGCACTCTCCAGTTTTAGTAAATCAACCCCACTATCTATAAATAAGGCCTCGTGTTTAAGAACAGAGTTACGAAAGCAAGGTACATAACAATGCTCATGTAAATATCCCAGCCTTTCTGAATGTTTTATACACGGAGGAACCTTTGAAATAACTTGGGGAACCCCTGGCAATAATTAATAAACTAACAGCTCATTATACATAAGCATGACCAGTAAGTTGAGCTATACAATAATTACAAGTATAAGGACTGTGGCATACTTTGTGTACTTAAGCTGCTCTATATGACAACAGTAATAATTAAATAAAATACCTAAGTAGTAAGGGCCAAGCAGGAAAGAAAACAGTCACAGTTGTAGTATTCCCCTACATTAGTGGTTAGTGGAGAAAAGCCCCCTTACACTGACTGCCTGTGTAGAAAAAAAAATTACATTGGTGGTCAGTGAAACCCCCCCTTACATTAGTGGTAATTTGAGTGCCTGTTAACATTGGTGTTCAGTGGGAGAAGGACATTCTCATATAGGTGGTCATTTAGAGAAGAGCCCTCTTTCACTGATGGTCAATGGGAGAAGAGACCCATTGCAGTGGCAGCCATTGGGAAGAATGTCCCTTACAATGGCGGTCATAGAAAGTATGCTCCTTACTTTGGTGTTCAATTGGAAAAGGCATCCCAGACACTGGTAGTCAGTGGAAAAAATGTCCCTTACAATGGTGGTGAATAGGAAGAACGCCCCTTACATTAGTAGTCAGTGGGAAGACTGTCCCTTATATTGATGGCAGTAGGAAGAATGCTCCTTACATTGGTGGTGAATGGGAAGAATGTCTCTTACATTGATGGTCAGTGGGTAAAATGCCTCTTACATTGGTGGTCAGTGGGAAGAATGCTCTATACATTGGTGGTAAGTGGGAAGAATGCTCCTTACATTGGTGGTCAGTGGGAAGAATGTCCCTTAGATTGATGGTCAGTGGAAAAAACGTTCCTTACATTGGTGATCAGTGGGAAGAAGGTCCCTTAGATTGATGGTCAGTGGATAAAATGTCCCTTACATTGGTGGTAAGTGGGAAAAACGTTCCTTACATTGGTGATCAGTGGGAAGAAGGTCCCTTACATTGATGGTCAGTGGAAAAAATGCCCCTTACATTGGGGGTCAGTGGGAAGAATGTCCCTTACGTTGGTGATCTGTGGGAAGAATGCCACTTACATTGGTGATCAGTGGGAAGAAAGTCCCTTCCATTGACGGTTAGTGGGAAAAATGCTGCTTACATTGATGATCAGTGGGAAGAATGCCCCTTACATTGGTGGTTAGTGGGAAGAATGCCCCTTAAATTGACAGTCAGTTGGAAAAATGCTGCTTACATTGATGGTCAGTGGGAAGAATGTATCCCTTACAAATAAAGTAGCTAAAAAGATCATTGTTGTTAGTGGTTACTTATCCGAGAGTCAGAAATTGCTCATTGCTCAACAAACCCCTAGCAACCTCTAGAGAAAACCTTGTTGAGAAAGACTGTTCTATAAAATATAACCGAACAAGCCTCAAAGAAAAAAAAAAAGAAACCGACAATGTAACATTCACCATATATTACCGCTACTTTATATAAAATATTGATCTATTAGAAAGCATTACAGACTGCAACACAATTGGGTTTATTTACTAAAGCTGAAGAGTGCAAAATTAGGCTCACTTCTGCATAGAAACCAATCAGCTTCTAACCTCAGCTTGTTTAATTAAGCGTTGGCAATAAAACCTGGAAGCTGATTGGTTTCTATGCAGAATTGAGCCTGATTGTGCACTCTCTAGCCTTAGTAAATAACCCTCAATGTGTTGACTTAATGAATATGCTATTCAATGGCATCAAGCATTTGCATACCACGTAGAGTGGACAAATTCATGAAGCATTTAGGAAGCAGTCAGCTCAGTCTAGGAGCCAGCAGGCAATTGCCAGGGAACATGTGCTTCCACTGACAGACTCAGAAAAGTGAAGTGCCAGCTGAATTTTTCTTTGTGTGTGCATGTGTATGATTGCGCACGTGTGTGTATATATTTTCGAAACTTACATAAACAGAGTCAAAGTAATGCAGTAAAAATAATTCTGTTTTGCATCTGGCTTGTTTAAAAGAACATGAAGTGCACGCTTTTAGGAGAATAAGAACAATCTGAGTCCCGTGACTGCCATGCCACTTTCAATTAGTATGAATTAGTACATATCACCTGATCGTGTGTACTGTACTATGTATCTCTTGATCTTTTGTAACGTAGGTGTTAGTGTTGACTTTACATAATAGCTTTACAATGAGGTGACAGCTTTGAGTGTCCTTCTATTCATTCCTCCCCTGCTATTAATCAAACATCAGATAAAGGGACCTTTGCCTAAGGGGATTACTATATGATACTTTCACAGCAAACTCTGATGTTCGCCCACCTAGATTGAAGGTATTGTTGATTTGCACACCACTGTTATGTAGGAGGGAGGTATGTAGTAGTAGTTAGTCACATTCAACTGGACTTGTTCCGTAATGTTGGAAATGTTTTGTAGTTTATCCTTTAATGCTGGGGTGTTTTCCTGGCACTTGAACTGAAGAAGTCACTTGGATAAGCCATGAAATGCCTTCAACATTACAAAACAATTCTGGTTAAATGTGACTTACTAGATCACCCTTTCTCAACCTTTTTAACACAGTAACCCTTGAAATAACTTTCTATTCTTAGGGAACCCCTGTAAAAATGATAATATCTACAACTTATAATACATTAATGTGATGGGCATTTGGAAGATTGCTCCTTACACTTGTAGTCATTGGGAATAATGCACATCTTACGGAAAGCTAAAAGAATCAATGGCATCAGTGGGAACTCATCTGGGAGACAGAAATTGTTCATTGCTGAAAGAATCCCTAGAAACCTCTGGGGGAATCCTGGTTGAGAAATCCTGTACTAGATATACCATAACCTGATAAGTGAGAATCTTCACAGAGTGAAGTATTCTGGAAGCTACCTATACAGCTCTCTATACATGACCATATGGAGGTCACTGGACAGTGCAATGTTTTCATTGCAAGAAGCTGAAGCAGTATTGGCCATTCCAAATGATGGCTGTATCTGACAGATATGGTGCCACGTGCCCGTATGCTGAACAAGTCATACTGAGGTTTTACACCCTTTAATGTAGGGCTGCATACTTCACCCTGGCCAGTTATGGATATCTGCCCCTGTCAAAAGTCATGCCAGTCCATGCACATGCCAATGACCATCTAAATCAGCCTTTCTTAACCTTTCAAACACAGACAAACCCTTGAAATAACTTTCCAGTCTCAGGGAAGCCCTGCTAAAAATTACTATATGTACAACCCATGATACATTAGTGTGATAGTCAGTGGGAAGAATGTTCACTACACTTGTGGTCATTGGGAAGAATTACCCACTTACAGATAGCTAAAAAGATCACTGGTGTCAGTGGAAACTTATCTGAGAGGCAGAAATTGCTCATTGCTCAAGGATCCCCCAGAAACCTCTGAAGGAACTTTAGGGTTCCACGGAACCCTGGTCGAGAAACTCGAATCTATGCTCAAGGAACCCCAAACAACCTCTGAAGGAACCCTGGGATTCCATGGAACCCTGGTTAAGAAACCCTAATCTAAATTCTAAAAGATTACGGTTTCTCAATCAGGGTTCCATGGAACCCTAGAGTTCCTTCAGAGGTTTTCTTGAGCAATGAGTGATTTTTTTCCTCTAAGATAGGTTCCCACTAACACCATTGATCTATTTAGCTATCTGTAAGGGGGTAATTCCACCAAATGACCATAAGTGTAAGAAGCATTCTTTCCACTGACTATTTTTTAACCCAAGAGTTGTAGATCATCTAGACGTTTTATGGCTCACAGCCATAGGTCTGTGGGTCACTAGTGCTTCTCAGTCTGCCCATCAACAGTCCAAATGAACTTTGCCCAAATTTACTCCACTGATGTTTTGGTGAATTAAATCACTGTAATCCAGTCACTATAAGGTTGATTTACTAAAACTGGAAAGTGCAAAATCTGGTGCAACTCTAAACAGAAACCAATCAGCTTCCAGGTTTTACTGTCAAAGCTTAATAGAACAAGCTGAAGTTAGAGGCTGATTGGCTACCATACACAACTTCACCATATTTTGCACTCTCCAGTTATAGTAAATTATCCCTTAAATTCTACTAATAATCAGTGGGGTCAAAGTCAGTGAGAGTCTAAGATTCCACCAAAGCTCTCAATAAAACAAGAAAAGGTGCCTGTTGAATCGGTTTGCTGTCTAGTAATCAGCTGGCCAGACACAAATGAATATCTATAAATATAAGGTATACATTTGTGAAATGTTATTTTTATTCTTAAAATAAGGTAGAGTATCGCACCTTCTCCTGCAACTAAGCTGCACTTTTCTAAAGAGAATCTGTCACCAAGATAAGAGAGCTTGGACCTTTCACTACGATAACATAACACATTTGCACTGTATGAGTCAGTTGTTATAAGAACGTTACAACATAATAAATTTACTCTGGGGTTAGCCATTTTGAATGCAGTTTTCTAAATCAGAGTTGGAAATTTAAATTGAAAAGTGCAAGAAATCCCAGACTTTTCCACTGCTGATTATTCAGGACCCGCAGCATTAACCTAATAACCAAACAATTTTATCTGTCTGCTTTACCACACATGGGGGTTAATTTTCTAAAACTGGAGAGTGCAAAACCTGGAGCTGCTCTTCATAAAAACCAATCAGCTTCCAGGTTTTATTGTCAAAGTTTAATTGAACAAGCTGAAGTTAAAAGCCGATTGGCCACCATGCACAGCGGCACCAGCTTTTGCACTCTCCAGTTTTAGTAAATCAAACCCATGGGGGTCGACTTACTAAAACTGGATAGTGCAAAATCTGGAGAAGAAAAAGCAAAGAAACCAATCAGCTTCCAGATTTTTTTTGTCAAAGTTTAAAGGAACAAGCTGAAGTTAGAAGCTGATTGGCAACCATGCACAGTTTCACAGGTGACAGATTCACTTTAACAGCTATACCAACCCCTGAAAATAAAGTGGTCCCGCGCATCAGAAACAAGACAGATTTAAAAAGTTGTGGGTAAGAAGACCGCATTGCGATGAATCACATTCCATATGTCACGTTTTAGCCAGCACTGGAACGCTGGTAGCTAGAATACGATACAGTTTTCTCTCCGCTTGTTCTAAATCAACTTTTCTTCTAGTTAATTTGGTTATTTTTTCTATTTTAATTTTGCAATACAATGTTATAAGGGCAAGCTACTGGCAATGGCTAGCTGCCTGAAGTAGCAAGCAGGGATAGGAGATTAGGACCAGCAGCAGCAATATGTGTGTGCCTTGCAACTGGGAGGCTGTGTCTTGACACAAGAGTCAAGTTTCAACACTGCCATACCACAATTGTAGGTGTGAAAGACACGTGTTCTTTCTAAAAGCAATGTCAGGCAGTACAAAACCAGAGACAGCAGTCAGCAAGGGCTACCCCACTCCCACCTCCCACCTTTGCCCTTAGCAAGTACACAAGACTTGCTGTAGAGCTCCCTACACAGTGAAGGAACAAGACTCTCTTATTATAATTTATAAACCAGGCAGCCACTAATACAACCCCCCCCCCCCCCCTTCCCCAATACCCAACCTATTTACCCGGCAGTATGTTAGAACTGTTAAAACAGCATAAAAAAAATTAAAAATAAGCATGCCATTTAAAATCTACCATCCAACAACAACATCAAGACTGCGAAAAAAGTTTAATATTTTAGTGGTTTAATTCTAATCTGCACTGTTCCATGACTACAAGGTTGAAAAATAAAAAGAATAAATAGCAGATATACTTCATTTACAAGATTAGTTACTTTGTTTTTAAGCTTCAAAAAAGAAAAAAAGTGTTCTCTTTATATACAGTAGCTGTAAAGTAATTTCTGACTTTAATTTTTCTGAGGTCCATCAAAGCTGCCACCTTCCCCGCATTAAATGGGGAATAAAATGGCATCTATAATAAAAGTCTTCAAAAAAATAAACTTTAAACAAAAACAAATATGCTTCGCGAGGCGAAGTGCTTATTATTTTTTCCTCCTCGTATATAAATACAGTATACATTAGGCACATAATAATAATAATTACAATAATAATAATAATAAAAAATAGAACCAGATGGATTTGCCTGGGACGATGCAGGTTACTTAAAAAGAATAATACTGACCTTTTTTTTAATAGTAATTTAGACTGGTACCATATATACAGACATATACATTCCTACATATTACAGTGCATACAACATTTCTTTTCTTTTTTTAAAAAAAAAGGAAGATGGGGGGTAAAGCATGTCTTTGAAAAGTTTTTTTTTTTTTTTTTGTCGCATAGTTCCAGGAGTCACTTGCACTCAGATAGGATGGGGCACTGTTAGCATGAGCACTCTGATAGGATGAGTCCTTTAGCATGAGTACTCAGATATGATGGGTTCTGTGGGCAGGCGCACTCAGATAGGATGGGTACTGTGAGTATGAGCACTCAGATAGGATGGGTCCTTTAGCAAGAGCACTCAGATATGATGGGTTCTGTGGGTAGGAGCACTCAGATAGGATGGGTACTGTTAGTATGAGCACTCAGATAGGATGGGTCCTTTAGCATGAGCACTCATATATGATGGGTTCTGTGGGTAGGAGCACTCAGATAGGATGGGTAATGTTAGCATGAGCACTTGCACTCAGATATAATAGGGTACTGTATGGGTATCCACGTGCATCTCTGCAGTGCCCTGCGCTGGCATCTCCACCTTAAGATAGTCAGATGCATGGACTTGGAGACTTTACAAACCATGCCCTCCGGTACAGAACAGGACCTCTTGGTGTAGCAGCTGCCCACTTTCATGTAGCGGGGCCAAAACCTGATGCCCAAGTCACTCCACGTGTACAGCACCGGGCAGAAGGTCTGGGACCAAAGCCACATCTGAAGCTTTCTCCTCAGCTTCTTGCTCAGTTTGTGTTTTTTGCCCTGAAGACCCTCATAGAACTCCAGACCCTTGATCTCAGCAGGCATTGCCCCAGAGGGCTTTTGCCGGAGCAGCAGGTCCAGCTCGGCAAGGTCCTCCACGCCTAGCCTCTCCTCGGGCAAGCTGGTGGCCATGAAGTTGGGGTCGAAGTGGCCACCCAAGACAGTCCTCAGCTCGGTCTCGTTGAGGTCCTTCTCCTTGGGGTCGAAGATGGGGTCGGGGTGCTCGATCAGGTCCACCAGGGGCAGTTTTTCGCTGGGGGCAGGTCGGATGTGCAGGTAGTGCTGGCCAACGGCTTGGTCTATTCGGAGTCCCAGGAAGACCACCAAGGCGTACAGAGTCACAAGGCACTGGGGGTGATCCATGCTGCAGAGAGCCCACGAGAGAAATCAGAGTCTCTTGCCTGCTCAGGGATCATAAAGAAGGCATCTGGGGGGGGGGGGGTGGTGGTGGTGGGGGCTCAAGGGTAGGCAGCAGTCTCAGGGTCCCCCCCTCTCATGGCCAGTTGCTGGAGAATTTTGGAATCTGGTGTGATTCTCGCACAGCTCTCAGTCCTGATGGCACCAGTGTGTCTGCCTGCTTGGGTCCAGCCTTCCACAACCCCCCCCCCCCCACCCCTCCTTGTTAAATATTCTTCACTTTCAGCTGGATCACCATGGTAACCAGAGACTCAATGTATCCAAGTGGGGAAGCAAAGGATAATCAGGGAGGTGCAGCAGCAGCAGCAGCAGCAGCAGCAGAAGGATGATAGAAGCACCCTCCAATCCCCCAAAAAATAAGTGTCAGCAAAAGTCAGGGAAATCCTGGGGTCTGTCCATGCAGGATCCTTCTTCCTTCTCCTCTTCTTCTTCCCCCTGTGAGTGCTGAGCCAGGCATGCAGCAGTGCAGAGCTGGAGCCAGTCTCTCTGGCTACTTTGGATTTATTAGCCGGACTCCATACGGCTGTGATGTAATTCATGTTTAAGTAGTGTGATAGCCTGTGGTCATGGTTGGTTGCTTCGGTGACACCTCCCTTTTTCACTTGAATGGTAAAAAAGAAAAAGGGAGGGGGGGGGGGGGGTGCCAGTCCTTGTAGGCAGAAGGAGTATGACGCCCTCTGCTGGCCTAATAGAGACTAATACATCGATCTGTTAGAGGTTTCCTTTCCAAAGGCGGATAGTGACAGGGGACTTATCTCTGCTACATGTTACATGTCCTGGGAGAGGGTACTGGGTGATGTGCTGGTCACTTCTATATGGGAGCTGCAAATGTTCCGGAGAAAGGAAGCTGGAAAGAGATGAGAGTGTGTGAGAGAGGGAGAGAGAGAGAAGGATGACAGAGAAAGAACAAGGCAAAGAGATGGAGAGAAAAGAGAGGTGGGGAGACAGAACTAAAGAGAGAGAGAGAGAGAGAGAATTGGAGAGATGAGAGAGAGAGGGAGAGAGAGAGAGAGAGAGAACTGGAGAGATATAATTGAAAAGAAAGAGAGAGAGAGAGAGATAACTGGGGAGAGAGAGAGAGAACTGGAGAGATGAGAGAGATATAATTGAAAGGAAAGAGAGAGAGAGAGATAACTGGAGAGAGAGAATGAGAGAGAACTGGAGAGAAAGAGATAAATGGGGAGAGAGAGAGAACTGGAGAGAGAGAACTGGAGAGAGAGAGAGGGGGTGGAGAGAGAGAGATATCTGGAGAGAGAAGGAGAGAGGTGGGGGAGACACCAAACTAAACTGAGAGATAATTGGAGAGAGAGAGAGATAAGGGCGATATATAACAAGAGAGATAACTTCAGAGAGATAACTGGAGAGAGAAAGAGAGAGGAGAGGGAGACAGAACTAAAGAGAGATAGGGGGGGATAACTGGGAGAGAGAGATATAACTGGAGAGAGAGAGAGATGAGGGAGACAGAAATAAAAAGAGAGAGAGAGAAATATAACTGGAGAGAGACAGAGAGAGAGAGAGAAATATAACTGGAGAGAGACAGAGAGAGAGAGAGAAATATAACTGGAGAGAGACACAGAGAGAGAGAGAGAGAGGGAGAGAGAGAGAGAAATATAACTGGAGAGAGACAGAGAGAGAGAGAGAGAGGTGAGGGAGACACAGAACTAAAGAGAGAGAGAGAGAGAGCTGACAGAGGATGATCATATAATTAGAGAGAACGATCAAGAGATGGAGAGAGACAGATAGAAGTGAGGGAGAAATATAAGTAAAAAGAGAGATGATGATAGATATTCTGTATAAACGTACAGAGGGGCAGAGAGGTGATAGCTATACTATACAGTAAAGGAGAGACATATCTAGATAAAGATTGACAGCTGACAGAGGGTGATTATAACCTAAGAGAGAGGGATCCAATCAAGAGATGAAAGGAGACAGAGAAATGAGTGAGAAATAGAACTAGAGAGAGAGAGAGAGAGAAAGCTGATAGACCTGTACAACTGACAACTATATTATACAGTAAAAGAGAGATATATCTAGACAGAGCTGACGGTGATGATTATAATGGTAGAGAGAGATCAAGAGATGGAGAAAGTGTGGGAAATTTGTATATACTGAATATATATATATATATATAAAGAGAGAGAGAGAGAGCTCAGGGGATCAATATAAAGATAGAAAGAGATCAAGGGATGGAGAGAGACAGAGAGAGATGAAAGAGAAAGATAGACACTACTTATAAGGGGAAAGAATAGAGTTGAGATACAGTACAGTGACAACTATATGAGAGAGAAAGAGAGAGAGGGGGGAGAGAGGGAGAGAGAGAGGGGAAGGGAGAGAGGGAGGCAGGAAGAGAGAGGGAGAGATTGAGAGGAAGGGAGAGAGAGAGAGAGAGGGAGGAGGGAGAGAGAGAGGGGAAGGGAGAGAGAGAGGGGGAGAGAGGGAGAGAGGGGGGAAGGGAGAGAGGGAGGCAGGAAGAGAGAGGGAGAGATTGAGAGGAAGGGAGAGAGAGAGGGAGGAGAGAGAGGGAGGAGGGAGAGAGAGAGGGGGGAGAGGAAGGGAGAGAGAGAGAGGACGGGAGAGAGAGGGAGGGAAGGGAGAGAGAGAGAGGGGGGAAGGGAGAGAGAGAGGGGTAGAGAGAAAGGGAGAGGAGGGGAGAGGAAGAGAGAGGGAGAGAGAGAGAGGAAGGGAGAGAGAGAGAGGAAGGGAGAGAGGGAGAGGAAGGGGGGAGAGGAAGGGAGAGAGAGAGGGGAAGGGAGAGAGAGAGGGGGAAGGTAGAGAGGGAGAGAGAGAGGGGTAGGGAGAAAGGGAGAGGAGGGGAGAGGAAGAGAGAGGGAGAGAGAGAGGGGAAGGGAGAGAGAGAGAGGGGAAGGGAGAGAGGGAGAGGAAGGGGGGAGAGAGAGAGAGGGAGGAGGGAGAGAGAGGGGGGGGGAGAGGAAGGGAGAGAGAGAGGAAGGGAGAGAGAGGGGAAGGGAGAGAGAGAAAGGGGGAAGGTAGAGAGGGAGAGAGAGAGGGGGGTAGGGAGAAAGGGAGAGGAGGGGAGAGGAAGAGAGAGGGAGAGAGAGAGGAAGGGAGAGAGGGAGAGGAAGGGGGGGGGGGGAGAGAGAGAGAGAGATCTTTATTTAAGGAGAGAGTGGTACAGATTGGATTAGATAGAGCAACAGGGACCTAGGAGATCTATAGATAAGGTGTGTGCGGGGAGAGAAAGCTGATAACATTAGATAAAGAGAGAAAGTGAGAAATGTGAAAGATAACATAAATAGAGATGAGGAGACAGAGAGCTAACATACAATTAAGGAAGTGATATTAGCTAGACAAGAAGACAGATAATAGAGAGATGTATGGAAAGAAAACAGATAGCATTTGAGAAGAGAAATACTGCAAGATAGAAAAGATTATGCCATGCTGTTTCTATACCAATACACAAGTTTTATACTCTACATTTATAATGTGTAACCTCTAATGCAGAAAACTAACCTAATATTAGAGGACACTATACTGTAGTATATGTGCCCTCTCACAGCACACACAGAGATCAAGCAAAGATCACATAGAGATTACATATAGATCACCCTATAGAGATCAACCATAGAGATCCCTACTATAGAGATCACCCTATAGAGATCCCCACTATAGAGATCCCCACTATAGAGATCCCAAAGAGATCACCAATAGAGATGACAGAGATCCCATAGAGATCACCTATAGAGATGACATAGTGATCACCCATAGAGATGACAGAGATCCCATAGAGATCACCTATAGAGATCCAATAGAGATCACCCATAGAGATTACAGAGATCCCATAGAGATCACCTATAGAGATGTCATAGAGATCACCCATAGAGATGACATAGAGATCACCCATAGAGATGACAGAGATCCCATAGAGATCACCTATAGAGATCCCCCATAGAGATGATAGAGATAACATAGAGATCACCTATAGGGATCACCCATAGAGATCACCTATAGAGATCACCCATAGAGATGACATAGAGATCACCTGTATAGATCACCCATAGAGATGACATAGAGATCACCTATAGAGATCACCCATAGAGATGGCATAGAGATCACCTATAGAGATCACCCATAGAGATGACATAGAGATCACCCTGTATAGATCACCCATAGAGATGACATAGAGATCACCTATAGAGATCACCCATAGAGATGGCATAGAGATCACCCATAGAGATGACATAGAGATCACCCTGTATAGATCACCCATAGAGTTGACATAGAGATCACCCATAGAGGTGAGATAGAGATCACCCATAGAGATGACATAGAGATCACCCTGTATAGATCACCCATAGAAATGACATAGAGATCACCTATAGAGATCACCCATAGAGATGGCATAGAGATCACCCATAGAGATCACCCATAGAGATGGCATAGAGATCACCCATAGAGATGAAATAGAGATCACCCTGTATAGATCACCCATAGAGATGACATAGAGATCACCCATAGAGGTGACATAGAGATCACCCATAGAGATGACATAGAGATCACCCTGTATAGATCACCCATAGAAATGACATAGAGATCACCCATAGAGATGGCATAGAGATCACCTATAGAGATCACCCATAGAGATGACATAGAGATCACCCTGTATAGATCACCCATAGAGATGACACACACGTCGCTCTCTCTCTCTCCCATGTCCCTATGAAATATCTCAGCTCAGGGCTGTTGTCTTGCTCCTTGGGTATCTCCATTGGAGTGCTGATAGTAAAGTGTTTATCTTTGGTTTTATGAGGGCGCCTCTGTGGAAGCCTTGTGGAGACAGAATGCTGTGTGTTTGTCTTTTGCAGCTCCTCTCCCATCTATATATCTTGCTCGGAGAAGGTAAAGATCCGGGCAGCCTCCGTCTTCTCTCTGGTGCCATAAATTCTTCGCTGAAAGTTCCTTAATATGGGCTTCACGCGGCGATCATACACCCCACCCGCTTCACACACACACTCCTAACTGCTACTTCTACTTCCCAGCTTGTGATAGATCAACCCGAAATATTAACTCTTCACAAGAACAAAAAAATAATAAGAAGAAGAAGAGCAGACTATAGAAGTCTTCATCATGTTTATATACATAATTGCAAACTAGGAAAAAAAATATTCCTTTATGATGGAGGCTGTTGGAGAACAAAAAAGACAGAAGATCTGAGCTGAGATCAGAAGTCACATTTCTATAAAACAATATACTGTAAAAAAGACATAAATCCAATCTCTAAAATCTTATATCAATTTTAACATGATGACATTATTTCAAAAGTTCTTATTAAATCTGCAAAACTCATTGAAATAAGCCCCATACATGTAGACAATTTTGAAGCTTTTTTTTTTTTTTTTTGCACATTTTTGGGCTAGGATAAAGCCAGCCATACATGGATTGAAATATGGCTGGTTCAGCAGGACCATCCAAATATCGATCCATGTATGGCACATATGTCAACCACAAGGCCCTTGGGCAGAATCTGGCCCTCCAGGCCTTGTCATGTGGCCCTCGCACCAAGTTTGCAACCAAAACGTGGTGGAACTCTATTCCACCACCTCCAGCTCTTACCCTCCACTCCCACTCCTTGCAAAGTAAGGCAAAGCCACCTACACATTGAGGTACTAGAGCCAGGCATGGTAGGAGAGAGAGATTCAAGGAAGCTTTGGGGAGGGGGTTTAGGGGCACAGCGCACCCCTACACCCTGCACTCTGTACAAAGCACACCCCTGAACTCTACTTAACACACTCCTGAACATTGCAGTCTGTGCAAAGCACACTTCTGAGCTCTGGACTCTGTACACAGAACACCCCTGAACTCTGTACTTAACACACCCCTGAACCCTGCAGTCTGTGCATAGCACACTTCTGAGCTCTGCATTTTGTACATAGCACACTCCTGAGCTCTGCACTCTGTACACAGCACACTCCTGAGCTCTGCACTCTGTACACAGTACACCCCTGAACTCTGTACTTAACATACTCCTGAACCCTGCAGTCTGTGCATAGCACACTTCTGAGCTCTGCATTCTGTACATAGCACACTCCTGAGCTCTGCACTCTGTACACAGCACACTCCTGAGCACTGCACTCTGTACACAGTACACCCCTGCACTCTGTACTTAACATACTCCTGAACCCTGCAGTCTGTGCATTGCACACTTATGAGCTCTGCACCTTGTATGTAGCACACTCCTGAGCTCTGCACTGTGTACACAGTACACTCCTGAGCTCTGCACTCTGTACACAGCACACTCCTGAGCTGTGAACTCTGTACACAGCACACCCCTGAACTCTGTACTTAACATACTCTTGAACCCTGCAGTCTGTGCATAGCACACTTATGAGCTCTGCACCTTGTATGTAGCACACTCCTGAGCTCTGCACTCTGTACACAGCACACTCATGAGCACTGCACTCTGTAAACAGTACACCCCTGCACTCTGCACTCTGTACACAGCACACCCCTGAACTCTGTACTTAACACACTCCTGAACCCTGCAGTCTGTGCATAGCACACTTCTGAGCTCTGCACTCTGTGCACAGCACACTCTTGAGCTTGGCACTCTGTACACAGCACACTCCTGAGCTCTGCACTCTGTACACAGCACACCCCTACACCATGCACTCTGTACACAGCAGGCCCCTGAACTCTGTACATAACGCACTCCTGAACCCTGCAGTCTGTTTGTAGCGCACTCCTGAGCTCTGCACTCTGTACACAGCACACTTCTGAGCTCTGCACTGTGTACACAGCACACTGCTGAGCTCTGCACTCTGTACACAGTACACCCCTACACCCTGCACTCTGTACACAGCAGGCCCCTGAACTCTGTACATAATGCACTCCTGAACCCTGCAGTCTGTTTGTAGCGCACTCCTGAGCTCTGCACTCTGTACACAGCACACTTCTGAGCTCTGCACTGTGTACACAGCACACTGCTGAGCTCTGCACTCTGTACACAGTACACCCCTACACCCTGCACTTTGTACACAGCACATCTCTGAACTCTTTACATAATGCACTCCTAAACCCTGCAGTCTGTGCATAGCGCACTCCCGGGCTCTGCACTCTGTACACAGCAAACTCCCAAGCTCTGCACTCTGTACACAGCACACTCCTGAGCTCTGCACTTTGTACACAGCACACTCCTAAGCTCTGCACTTTGTACACAGCACACTTCTGAGCGCTGCACTCTGTACATAATTTACTCCTGAACCATGCACTCTTTATGCAGCGCACCCCAGATACAACCAGCCCTTGAAGGCAACCATAGTGCTGATGCGGCCCATGATAAAATAGAGATTGACACCCCTGATATATGGAGACGGTGGTTGTACAGAAGTCGATCATCTACCCATCGACTTCTGTACAAGAAGCCTGTTGGATAAATGCCATTGGATGAGCACCGCAGGCTATAGCCAGCAGCGCTGATCAGAGTATTCTAATAGCAGGGACCCCCCCACCTCTACTTTCAGAAAACAATAGCTGGATGCTTAAATGTGAACTGGGGCAATTGAAAAGCATTGGAATTGGCTTCCTGTGCATTTTGGCGATTTAAGCCATGAAACACTAAGGTGTGAATAAGGGCTAAAATTTGGTGATCCTGTCATGAAGGTGCTTGTTCAGGCACTTCAACGCAACCACTGGTAAGCTCAAACAGGGGCACATGTGCTAGAGTGACAACGCAGTAGCACAATTTGGAAAAAGTGGTCACCCAGTTGTGTGGCTGTCACCCTGGCACATGCACACCTGGTGGAGACTACAAGTGGTTGTGTTGTCACACATTGCACAGGATTGGTCCACTGTTGTCAGAAAGCCAGTCTGGATCAATGACGTCCAGCCAATATCGGAACAAGTGTTAGTAGACAGGAAATGTCTGAAAAAAAGACTACAAGACCATACATTTTGGACGATCTTAAGGTGGAGATGCCAGTGCTGCACAGTACCCCATTCTGGAACTATGCTACAAAGTTTCAAAGTTTATGTTGTATGCACTGTAATATGTATCAATGTATACAGTATATGTCTGTATAAACTGTGTTACCAGTATAAATTACTATTCAAAATTTCAGTATTATTATTTTTTTGTAAAAAATTTGTATTCAAAAGAATATATTTACTTACAAAATAAATTATAGTAAATAAAGATAACTTGAAGGGGAGGGGTTGCTAAAACTAGAGCGTGCAAAATCTGGTGCAGCTGTGCATGGAAACCAGTCAGTTTCCACGTTTTACTGTCAAAGCTTAAAGTTGTTCTGAAGGTTCGAATAAAAAAAAAAACATATTATACTTACCTGCTTTGTACAATGGTTTTACACGGAGCAGCCCCAATCCTCTTCTTTTTGGGTCCCCACTGGCGGTCCTGGCTCGTCCTCTTCTGAGTGCCCCCCAGTAGCAAGCTGCTTGCTATGGGGGGCACTTAAACAGGCTCACTCCCAAGCCACGCTCCTGTGAATGGACATTGTCCATTCACATACAGAGCATGGCTTGGCCCCTTCCCCCACTCTCTCCTTATTGACTCCTCATTGTCTCACTGGCTATGATTGACAGCAGCAGAAACCAATGTCTCCCGCTGCTGTGTGAGCTAAAGAGATAGAGACTGCTGCTCTCATGCACATCGCTGGATCGAGATGTGGCTCAGATGGGTCTAGGGGGGGGGGGGCTGGGGGGTGGAGGAGCTGCACCCAGAAGGCTTTTACCTTAAAGTGATACTAAAGCTTCAATTTTTTTTTTTTAAATAACAAACATGTTCGTTTTGCACAGAGTGGCCCCGATCCTCGTCTTCTGGGATCCCTTGGCGGCTGTCTCGGCTCCTCCCTGCTTCTGATAACCCCCTCTGGGAAGCGCTCTCCCAAGGGAGTTACCTTGCGGGCGCACTCCCGAGTCCTGTAGACGGCGTCCATAGCCGCCAACTACAGGACTCTGCCCCGCCCCCGGCCCTTGCGTCGTTGGAGTTGATTGACAGCAGCACTGGCTGCGTTGCTATCAATCTATCCAATGAAGAGCCGAGAAGACTGAGCAAATGAAGAGCGCGTTTGCGACGCAGGACTTTCCAGGGCTTTCCAGGGCTCAGGTAAGTAAAACGGGGGGGGGGCTGGGGGGCCAGTGATCATAGGATGCATTAAGGTGAAAAAACATGAACCTTTACAACCCCTTTAATGCATTCAATGCATTAAAAGAACAGTATGGGAATTGCACGCGCGCTCATTGGACAGAGGAGGAGCCAATCAGTGGGTCCGGCGGACCCGATGTCCGCCAGCCACCCGCGATCATTCCCCAGAGAGGCAGAACAGTGATCTGCCTATGTAAACAAGGCAGATCGCCGTTCGGACAGGGGAAGACACAGAGATCTTCTGTTCCTGCCAAGCAGGAACACAGATCTCTGTGTTCACCCAGTCAGTCCATCCCCCACACAGTTAGCAAGCACCCCCTAGGGATACACTTAACCTTTTGATCGCCCCTGCTGTTAACCCCTTCCCTGCCAGTGTTAATAGTACAGTGACAGTGGATATTTTTAGCACTGATCACTGTAATAATGTGACTGGTTCCCAAAAAAGTGTAAAAAATTTCAGTTAGGTGTCCGATTTGTCCGCAGCAATGTCACAGTTGATGCTATAACTTTTGCGCAAACCAATCAGTATACGCTTATTGGATTTTTGTTTGCCAAAAACATGTAGCAGAATACATTCTGGCCTAATTTGATGAACAAATTAGATTTTTTACATTTTTTATTGGATATATTTTACAGCAGAAAGTAAAAATATATAGTTTTTTTTTCAAAATTGTGAGTATTGTTTTACTTATAGCGCAAAAAACAAACAAACTCAGAGTTGATCAAATGCCTCCAAAAGAAAACTATATTTGTAGGGGGAAAAGGGCATTCATTTAATTTGGGTATAGTGTCGCACGACCGCGCAGTTGTCAGTTAAAATAATTCAGTGCAGTAAATTTCCAGTAAATATATACTATAGTTTGTAGACGCTATAACTTTTGCGCAAAACAATCAATATACGCTTTTTGGGTCTTTTTTTCACAAACATTTGTAGCAGAATACGTATTGGCCTAATTTTATGAAGAAATTAGATATTTAAAAAAAAAAATGTGTTTTATATCAGAAAGGAAAAGATATGTCATTTTTTTTTTCCCCTTAAATGTGTTTTTCTGTTTATAGCACAAAAAACCCCGCAGTGGTGATCAAATACCGCCATATTGGCCTAAATTTATGAACAAATTTGATGTTTTAAATATTTTTTACTGAATGTGTTTTATAGCAGAAAGGAAAAAATATGTATTTTTATTTTTTTCTTAAATGTGTTTTTCTGTTTATAGTGCAAAAAAATAAAAAACGCAGCGGTGATCAAATACATTTTGGCCTAATTTGATGAAGAAATTCGATTTAAATTTTATTTTTATTGTATATTTTTTATAGCAGAAAGTAAAAAATATTTTTTTTATTTCAGACTTTTTTATAACGCAAAACAATAAAAACCGCAGAGATGATCAAATACCACCAAAAGAAAGCTCTATTTGTGGGGAAAAAAGCACATCAATTTTATTTGGGTACAACATTGCACGACCGCGCAATTGTCAGTTTAAATAACGCAGTGTCATATCGCAAAAAATGGCCTGGTCATTAAGGGGGTAAAACCCTCCGGAGTTGAAGTGGTAGCCAATTCCATATGGCCCACAGCAGGAGACTTAATGTACGTGACCCTTTTTTGGCAACGCAACATAACGCATGGTATTTATGTTGTAGTGTGTGTTGGACTATACAATGAGTTGTCAGTGCCACAATAAATGGTGCCGCACTGAATATTACATGCAGCAGGCACGTTGCCATGCGTTGCGGTAATGCCCATCAACGCACATGTTTTAGCGGGCCTTTACAGCATGGGCGTCCGCTCCATAGGACAAGGGGGGTCAATTGCCCCCCCCTGGAATCGTAAGAGACTAAGTGTTGAAGTCAGAGTGAAGAAGACACTTGCCCCCTGTGTTGTAATGGCCGCCGTGGCCGCCAGGCTCCCTGGCAGCCGTGGACTTTTTTTTCTAAGTCTGCTGCTGGCATGGGGGCTGGGGCTGCTCAGCTGTCTTTTCCGACTACACATCTGATCCATCCCTCCCTCCTCACCCCCGGCCCGAGCATCAGATTGGCTCTGCCGACTGCCGCTCGGCCTCTGCTTAAAATCACCTGTTCCGTGATTGGCTGCTGCCTCAGCCTGCATCTGCCTGTGTAAATGGGGAGCGCCAGCTCCTCCCACAGGTCACGTGAGTGGCGTGCAGTGGCTGTGACAAGAGAGAATACGCTGCCTGGCCAGTGCCTGCCCTGGGGAACTACAGGTAAGGGCTGTTTTGCAATTGACCTTATGCAATGTCAAAGAGATATACTGGGAAGCCGGCCTGTTTCCTTCCTCCTCTCTGTTTCTTGCACCAGTTTACAACTAGTTAAATTTCCTTTATTTGTTTAAAATGCAGCAATATGGCCCTACCCCCTGCTCATTTGTACCGATGATATGGAGATAGGACTGCATGACAAACAACGCAAAAAAAAAAGAAGAAAGTTCAGGGGTTCTTGGGAGCCTAAAGCAAAAAAATTAAATAAATAAATAAATAAATAAATAAAAGTAAATAGATTGTTAATTCAGGGTTTTAGAAATGTGTGACTTAGGGCCCTTTCACACGGGCGGATCCCGTGATGATCCGCCCCGTGAACATCCGCTTGCTCAGCGGGGATCGCTCTGTTGATCCCCGCTGAGCCTGCGGATGACTAGTCCGTCTCTGCACACTGTGCAGAAACGGACCGGTCAGATCTCCGCTTTCCTCTATGGGGGGATCGGATGAAAACGGACCGTCTGTCCGTTTTCATCCGATCCGATCTGCAGACGGATTTTCCTCCGTCATGATAAACGAACCATAGCGGAGACTGATGTCATCAGGTGTCAGCGGATGTTCATCCGCTGACATCCGCTATCCCATAGGGATACATGTATGTCCGTTTTTCATCTGAAAACGGATGGATGAAAAACGGACATACGGTCCGCCCGTGTGAAAGGGGCCTTAAGTGTTTTTATACCATATATAAAAGAAAGAAATACTCAACTTAACAAAAAGATTCATTAGGGTCAATAATGTAATCATTAGTGCAGGGTCTCAAACTGGCGGCCCTCCAGCTGTTGCGAAACTACAAGTCCCATCATGCCTCTGCCTGTGGGAATCGTTCTTGTAACGGTCAGCCTTGCAATGCCTAATGGGACTTGTAGTTTCGCAACATCTGGAGGGCCGCCAGTTTGAGACCCCTGCATTAGTGGCTTACAGGTGTATATATATAAAGAAAAAAACACTTACATTTCCCATACAGGCTAACAAGGTTCATGCACAGGGCACCATGATAAATTGGGCACAATTATTTTACTTACTTTTTTTTTATTATTAACCCCTTCCATACCGGGCCATAGCAGAATGACGCCGGCAGGAACCCCCTCTCCCTCCGGGTGGACGTCATATGACGTCCTCCGCTTTGAGGGGGGATATCTGAATGATGCCTGCAGCTAGAGGCATCATTCAGATATCCTTGTTTGCAGCCGGCGATCCTGCACACAATAAGAATGATCATAGCGGCGGTTCCGCCGCTTGATCGTTCTTATAGGCGGCGGGAGGGGACATCCCCCCCCCTCCCGCCGCCATCCGGTGCTTCTCCGGGCTCTCCCGTGCGATCGGGGACCCGGAGAGTATCGTCGGCGCCGTTGGTGGGTCACGTAATGAGCATAGAGATGACTGGTGACCAGATGATCACCAGTCATCTCTATGATGGTCAGAGGACCCGGGCGCGATGTGATGACGTCACGCCCGGGTCCTCAAATGTAAACAAAGCCGCCATTGCGGCTAGTAAGTATGAGATCGGTGAAAAAAAATTCACTGATCTCATGCTTTCCAGCCTGGAGGAGAGATGTGGGGTCTTATTGACCCTGCATCTCTCCATAAAGAGGACCTGTCACACACATTCCTATTACAAGGGATGTTTATATTCCTTGTAATAGGAATAAAAGTGATCAAAAAAAAAACGCCCGTCCCCAATAGCTCACGCTTAGAAGCGAACACACACGTAAGTCCCGCCCGCATATGTAAACGCCGTTCAAACCACACATGTGAGGTATCGCCGCGTGCGTTAGAGCGCGTGCAACAATTTTAGCACTAGACCTCCTCTGTAACTCTAACCTGGTAACCTGTAAAAAATTTCAAAGCGTCGCCTATGGAGATTTTTAAGTACCGAAGTTTGGCGCCATTCCATGAGTGTGCGCAATTTTAAAGCGTGACATGTTAGGTATCTTTTTACTCGGCGTAACATAAGCTTTCATATTTTACTAAAAAATTGGGCTAACTTTACTGTTTTTTTATTTTTTAATTAATGAAACCATTTTTTTCCCTCAAAAAAGGCGTTTGAAAAATTATTGTGCAAATACCGTGCAAGATAAAAAGTTGCAACGACCGACATTTTATTCCCTAGGGTGTCTGCTAAAAAAAACATATATATAATGTTTCGGGGTTCTGAGTAATTTTCTAGCAAAAGAATGATGATTTGTACATGTAGGAGAGAAGTGCCAGAATTGGCCCGGTATTGAAGTGGTATAAAAAGATCTGTATGGAAGTGGTTAAAGCAGGCCTGATTTTTTACCAGCCCCCCCCCCCAATGCAAATATGACTAAGCCCCTCCCCTTCATGACATTGTCAAAAAGGGACAGAGCATGGATGACCTTAAAATGATGCCCCCCCCCTCCCCCCTGGAAAAATTTCAGCGGACGCCCATGCTTTACAGTATGGGTATGAACTGGTAGGTAGTCAAAGGACATCGTTACCAGTTTATGTCACTGTAAATATGTCTTCGGGAAATGGACTAGATCCTGCAGATGTGCAGCTGAGCAGATTTACTATAATTTGCTCATCTCTATTGGCAATCATCTCATTCTATTACTATGTAAATTCCATTAGTGGACCTGAAACTTATTGTAGGCGCAGGTGATTCAATCTGTTAGCAGCAGCCCTTCAGAAGGCAGTATTATGGATTGGATGCAATCATTTAGAAGGTGTTACTGCTATTATGCATTGCCTCTGATGGGAAGTTACAATGAATGGGGAACATTAGGCTGCCTAATGGGAACGCTGAAAGTAAAAGATAACAGTGCCACTGATTCAGATTAGATCGCAATTAATGTTACAACTAGGCCAATTCACATCCTGTTAAAGGACAAATCTGTCCCAGTGTCAGAGGAAACCAAACACATCAACTAATGATTGCTATTCAAATGACTGGTGATTTCATCACAATTGGTCTGTAAACATCAGAAGAGCACTATTACATATGTAAATACACCCACACACAGGGAACAAAAGCTGATTGGGCTGGCAGGTGTCAATGACTTTAAATGGCAGAAATTGTGGAGAACTGGGTACATTGGAAAAAAAAAATTGGCTTTTGGTTGGCACATGATTGAATGGTTAAAGTAAACATCTCAGCAGCTTTAAAAATGTGTTTATGATTTGAAGCCTATGCCCTCGTACACACGGCCGAGATTCTCGTTGAAAAAAACATGTCGTTTTTTTCGACGAGATTCTTGGACAAGAAACTTGTCCCGGCCGAGTGTACACACGCTCGTTTCAAAGAACCCGCGGTTCTTTGAATGGAGCGTACGCGGTGACGTCATCGACTACGACGAGCATGCGCTCGTCACATTCGATGCCGTCGCCGCCATCTTGGTATACCCTACGTATGCCTATGAAGCTACCGCGCATGCGTCGAATTTATTTCGAACATGTGCGGGCTTCCGGGAGGACAGGTAAGTGTACACACACTCACTTTTCTCGTCGAGAAACATGCCGAGGAGAATCTCGACGAGAAAATAGAGAGCAGGTTCTCCATTTTCTCGTCGAGGTTTCTTGACGGTTTTCTCGACGAGAAACCCGATAGCCGCGTACACACGACCGATTTACTCGGCAAGACCTCTCTGCCAGCAAGTTTCTTGCTGGTTCTTGCCGAGAAAATCGGCCGTGTGTACGAGGCCTATCTCTAAAAAAGTTAAGAACACCTTGTATTTTTTTTAAATGAACACATTGGCTTCTCTGATTGGATGAGGTGCAGAGGAATGGCAGTGACACCTTGTTTAATAACAGGATGCTTTATATTCATAAAAAATAAAATAAAAATACAAGGCGTCCTATGAATGGCGGTGGTTGGGTGGGGAGTAAGTGACTTCCTGTGATCAGTGTGCATTAGGACATATAGAACATGAGCAGGACCCGGAAGATCGCGATTATCACTATACAGTAGTAGCGTGGACTACTGCAGTGATTTCCAGCTTCCCTAGCAGTCCATCAGATATGAGATATGTACCCAAAATGGACCAATATAAGTCTATAATAGGGATGAGCCGAACACCCCCCTGTTCGGTTCGCACCAGAACATGCGAACAGGCAAAAAGTTTGTTCGAACATCCGAACACCGTTAAAGTCTATGGGACACGAACATGAAAAGTCAAAAGTGCTAATTTTAAAGGTTAATATGCAAGTTATTGTCATAAAAAGTGTTTGGGGACCCGGGGGACATGTATCAATGCAAAAAAAAAAGTTTTAAAAACTGACGTTTTTTAGGGAGCAGTGATTTTAATAATGCTTAAAGTGAAACAACAAAAGTGAAATATTCCTTTAAATTTCGTACCTGGGGGGTGTCTAAAGTATGCCTGTAAAGTGGCGCATGTTTCCCGTGTTTAGAACTGTCCCTGCACAAAATGTAATTTCTGAAGGAAAAAAAGTAATTTAAAACCACTCGCGGCTATAATGAATTGTTGGCTCCCCGGCAATACAGATCAAAGTCACAGTCCATTCCCCTGTGTAATCAGAGCGGAGATCGGTGACGTGTCACTCGTAGCCACGCCCCCCTCAGTTAGAAACACGTCCCTAGGCACACTTAACCCCTTCAGTGCCCCTAGTGGTTAACCCCTTCACTGCCAGTGTAATTTTTACAGTAACCAGTGCATTTTTATTGCACTGATCGCTGTAAAAATGACAATGGTCCCAAAAATGTGTCAAAAGTGTCCGATGTGTCCGCCATAATGTTGCAGTCACGAAAAAAATCACTGATCGCCGCCATTACTAGTAAAAAAAAAAAAAAATTATAAAAATGCCATAAAACTATCCCCTATTTTGTAAACGCTATAATTTTTGCGCAAACCAATCAATAAGTGCCGATTGCGATTTTTTTTACCAAAAATATGTAGAAGAATACGTATCGGCCTAAACTGAGGAAAAAATATTTTTTTTTATATATTTTTGGGGGATATTTATTATAGCAAAAAGTAAAAAATATAGAATTTTTTTCAAAATTGTCGCTCTATTTTTGTTTATAGCGCAAAAAATAAAAACCGCAGAGGTGATCAAATACCACCAAAAAAAGCTCTATTTGTGGGAAAAAAAGGACTTCAATTTTGTTTGGGAGTCTTGTCGCACGACCACGCAATTGTCAGTTAAAGCGACGCAGTGCCGAATCGCAAAAAGGGGCCTGGTCTTTATGCTGCGTATTGGTCCGGGGCTTAAGTAGTTAAGGGGAACCCCGCACCAAATTTAAACAAAAAATGCCGTGGGGTCCCCCCCAAAAATCCATACCAGACCCTTTAGGTCTGGTATAGATTTTAAGGGGAACCCCGCACCAAAAAAATAATAAATTACGTGGGGTCCCCCAAAAATCCATACCAGACCCTTATCTGAGCACGCAACCTGGCAGGCCGCAGGAAAAGAGGGGGGATCAGAGAGCGCCCCCCCTCTTGAACCGTACCAGGCCACATGCCCTCAACATGGGGAGGCTGTCCCCATGTTGATGAGGACAAGGGCCTCATCCCCACAACCCTTGCCCGGTGGTTGTGGGGGTCTGCGGGCGGGGGGCTTATTGAAATCTAGAAAACCCCTTTAACAGAGGGGAACTCCAGATCCCGGCCCCCCCTATGTGAATTGGTACGGTTCAGGAGGGGGGGGCACTCTCTCGTCCCCCCTCTTTTCCTGCAGCCTGCCAGGTTGCGTGCTCGGATAAGGGTCTGGTATGGATTTTTGGGGGGACCCCACGCCAGTTTTTTTATTTGGTGTGGGGTTCCCCTTAATATCCATACCAAACCTGAAGGGCCTGATATGGAATTTTGGGGGGACTCCCACGTTTTTTTTTTGGTTCGGGGTTCCCCTTAATATTCATACCAGACCCAAAGGGCCTGGCAATGGACTGTGGGGGGGGACCCCTGCCATTTTTTTCAATGACTTTAATGACTTTGATCTGTATTGCCGGGGAGCCGACAATTCATTATAGCTGCGAGTGGTTTTAAATTACTTTTTTTATTTTTTTCCTTCAGAAATTACATTTTGTGCAGGGACAATTCTAAACACGGGAAACATGCGCGACTTTACAGGCATACTTTAGACACCCCCCAGATACGAAATTTTAAATCACTTTTATTGTTTCACTTTAAGCAATTTTTAAAATCACTGCTCCCAAAAAAACAGCAGTTTTTAAAACGTTTTTTTGCATTGATACATGTGCCCCGGGGAAGGACCCGGGTCCCCAAACACTTTTTATGACAATAACTTGCATATTAACCTTTAAAATGAGCACTTTTGATTTCTTCCATAGACTTTTAACGGTGTTCCGCGGCTTTTCGAATTTGCCGCGAACACCCCAAATTGTTCGCTGTTCGCCAAACAGGCGAACAGCCAATGTTCGACTCGAACTCATGTTCGACTCGAACATAAAGCTCATCCCTAGTCTATAATATAAATAATTCCTGGAGTTAAGCTATAATATAATTTCCTACCTGGAGTTGCTCTTCAGCATATATAAATTAATATTCATTAAAGCATTAAAGGATAAGTTCACCTTTACAAAAAAAAACACACACATATATATATATATATATATATATATATATATATATATATATATATATATATACAGGTATATATAATATTTTTTGCAGGTTAAAAAAAAGCCTTTATTATTTTTTTGCTAGGAGCCTAAAGTATTGCACCCATGACCAGCAAATCGTGGGTGCAATGGCACAGTCCTGCATACTGTCTGTCTATTTGTCTGCCCGTACCTCAGATACAGGCAGGCAGTTACACTCTGACAGTAAGAATCAATGGACTACCAGAGCATTCAACAGAGCCCCAGTAGTTACAAGTTGACAGCCACACAGGGTGTCGGTACTTGTAGTTTTCACATTCACAGAGCTCTGTGAATTATGTGGCGAGGCATTTTTTTTAGATTGTGACATCGAGCGGGGAGAAGATTTGCCCACTCATTGTCAAAACAGGGACTCAGGTGAGGGGATCTGAGGCTGGTGCATCTGTAACATGTTACACCCTGAATATGGGTGTAACATGTAACATGTTACAAAAGGTGAACTTATCCTTTAAAGCAAAACTGAAAGGAACAAGGGCTTGGTAGCTCTTGCCATAAGGTGCAAGTATGCACACCATTGCGGACTTACATTCAAGTGGCAGACTTACCTTAAAGTTTTCCCTCTCCCAGCACTTACAGCCCCATGCTACCCCTCACCACTTTGTTCACTCTCCCTGTAACTCCAACAATAGTTTCCCCTATAGACCCAACACTAAGCCTCCTTTGTAACCCCACTATCAACCCTTCCTTTACCTTAACACTAATCCTCCCTTTACTTCTAACACCAACCCTCCCTCTAACCCTAACACCAACCTTTTCTTGTAACCTCCATCACCATCCCTCCTTGTAACCCCAACACCAAATTTCCCTTAAAGCCCAACACCAACCCTTCCTGTAAACCAAACACTAACTATTAATTTAAGCTCAACACTAACAATTCCTGAATTCTTCACACTAACCCTTCATGACAGCCAACACCAACCTTCCCATGCACCCCCAAAACCAACCCCCCCTGTAACCCCAACACCAACCCTCCATTCAACCCTAACACCAACCCCCCATAACCCAAAACTGTTGGAGATACAACAAACTTACAGCTTAGCTTACTGTCTTTGACTGCAGTTTAGAAAAAGGACACAAGATGTCGCTAATGCTCAGTGATATGCTATGCTATGTATTTCTCTATGATGTATTGTATTTCCTGTATACTGTGATGTACTTGTTGGTTCTTTTTCCTGTCTGTGCTTCTTCTTACAATGTGAAGTGACATCTTTGCTAGTGTGGTTATGTTCCAATAAAGAAGCCAGTTCCTGTTACTACACAATGTCTGATCTGAACTGACTCCGCTGCACCTATCAATCGTACTTTGCAACAAAAACAACCCTCCCTTTAATTCTAACACCAACCCTCCTTGTAACTCCAAAGCCAATTCTCCTTGTAACCCCAACACCAACACCCTATAACCCCAACACCAACCCTCACTTTAACTCCAACACCAACCCCCACTTTAACTCCAACACCAACCCTCCTTTTAACTCCAACACCAACCCCCTGTAACCCCAAAACCAACTCTCCCTTTAACTCCAACACCAACCCACCTTGTAACTCCAAAGCCAATTCTCCTTGTAGCAACACCAACCCCCCTGTAAGCCCAACACCAACCCTCCCTTTAACTCCAACACCAACCCCCTGTAACCCCAAAACCGACCCTCCCTTTAACTACAACACCAACCCTCCTTGTAACTCCAAAGCCAACCCTCCTTGGAACCCCAACACAAACCCTCCCTGTAAAGCCAAAACCAACCTTCCATTTAACCATAACTCCAAATCTCTTTGTAACCCCAACACCATCTTCCCTGAAAACACTAACCCTCCCCTAAGTAAATGTAACCCTTTGTTTGCATAGTAATCTCTACCATGTTGAGGGTCAAAGACCAACTTCCTTCACCAAAAGACAGAGAGGCTGTTCCAAACACTCATGCTTCATTATTGCCTTCAATAAATTTAGAAGTGAATCATTAATCATAAGCGATGTTCGAAAATCAAGGGCACTTCTTAATTATAAGGCTTTCTATGGATAACTTTAGTAAACGGGCAGCCAATCAGTTGCTCTGTCTAAACTGTAAGCTCTGTATATTGCACTTCAAATTCAATCATATAGATTTATATCTATTGTGACAGCAGGAAGGTAAAGTCACCTGGTTGCATCCAGGGGGGTAGATATATTTCGCCCAGATTCAGGCTTTACGCCGACTTATACAACTAGGTGGAGAGTTGTATAAGGCTAGTGGGCTCATGCCTGGAACCAGACCTGTGTGGACTGTCTAGGGAGAGTGAACCCCTGTGCGGTGAGGCAAAGCCTGTGTGGCTATTTGTTTGGACTTTTACTAAACCAGGGACTTAGGGACTAGGACAGCACTAGGCTGATCCCAGTTGTTAGTTAGGAAACCTGTATGTTTAGTCAGAGGTCAACTTGACCAGGATTTATTTTGGTTATGTTTCTTTTGCTTTGCTGTGTTTTGTCACTGTAAATAGAAAATAAACCGCACCTTTTTTGATTTTGAAAACCACAACCTCCGTTTGCTGGGCCTGTTTTGTGTGGGGAGCCCATCCCGGGGGTCACACACACCCGCTGCCGAGCTAACCCCCTCACAGTTGGTGGAGAATGCGGGCAGTTTTTTTTAAGCCAGCATGGAGGAGATACTGAAGCAGCTGGCTCTAGCAAATGCCAATCAACAGCAGACAAATGCAGGTTTGCAAAGGAGCCTTGCAGCCCAGCAGCAGACAAACGCAACTTTGCAACAGAGTCTGGAGGCTCAGCAACGAGCCCAGCAGCAATCTGAGGCCCGCTTCATAGACCTGTTGCAGAAGCAAGAGCAGAGACTACAACAACAGATGGAAGCAGTAATGCAGCAACGTCCGCAGACCAGTGAGGAAAGCCGTCCCACTAATACCGCGTCCTTTGGGGTGAGTCGTTTATTGACAAAAATGACTGGAGAGGATGATCCAGAGGTATTTTTGACCACATTTGAAAGGACCGCTGAAAGAGAAAAGTGGCCTGAGGAGCAGTGGGCTGGACTGGTGGCTCCTCTGTTAACTGGTGAATCGCAGAAAGCTTACTATGACCTAGAGCCTAACCAAGCAAAAGACTATGTGATGCTAAAAGCTGAAATATTGGCAAGGCTGGGTGTCACCCAGGCTGTCCGGGCTCAGCGTGTGCATAACTGGACTTTCCAGCTTGGAAAACCCCCCAGGTCTCAAATGTATGATCTCATTCACCTGAGCAGAAAGTGGCTACAGCCAGAGACTTTGTCCGCACCAAAGATTGTGGAACGTGTTGTAATGGATCGGTTTTTGAGAGCTCTTCCTACTGCCATCCAAAAGTGGGTAAGCCATGGAGACCCAGAGACGGCCGATGGTCTTGTGGATCGTGTGGAGAAATACTTGGCTACAGAGAACCTGACGGCCTCTTCCAGAGACACTCGGACTTTCCACCCTAAGACCAGACCATCCCCAGGGGCGGATAAGAGGATTCCAAGGGGTGAGGGTGGAGAGAGTGAGAGGGTGGGAGCTCTACCCCAAGTTTGGCGAGAACAGCCGGGGAAATCAGCGGCTCAAGAGGCGGCAAGAAGGATCGTTTGCTACCGCTGCCGGCAAGCGGGACATATTGCAGCCAATTGCCCGGTTGTGGAGGAACCCATGCAGTGTGACTTTCTGACGGGCAGACGTCAGTCGCTGTGTGCGACAGTCGCATGCACTGCCATTCGAGGAACTGAGAAACATTTATGCAAAATGTGTGTTAATGGTAGAAATGTTGTGGTATTGCTGGATTCAGGTAGCCTTGTGACCCTGATAAAGGCTGAGTTAGTTAAAACAGAGGTCTCTGGGAATAGCAAGGTAGCTGTTATTTGTGTGCATGGGGACACCCGAGAGTATCCAGTGACTACAGTGTGTTTTGAGACCCCCAAAGGTACCCTCTCTCATCCAGTGGGCTTAGTATCTCAGTTACCGCATGACGCCATTGTGGGAAGGGATTTTCCGAAGTTCTGGGAACTGTGGGATGATCCTGAGCCCCTCACTGGTGCCCCTATGTACCAGGAATGTGATAGCCAGAACTCCCCTGAGAGTGGTGAGGACTCTCCGGAATTTCCCTTATCAGTATTGGCAGGGGAGACTCAAGAAACTGGAGAGGAGCCCACCTCCTCAGACGAAAACCTACCGTCTGTGGAGTTTTCTGATCTTGAGGTTCACAGGGAAAACTTTGCCACAGAACAGTTGAAAGACCCCGCCCTAATAAAGGCACGGGAAAACGTAGTGAAAATAGATGGTGAGTTAGTGAACCCAGATAATACCTGCACTTACCCATACTTCAGCGTAGAGAAGGACCTACTGTATCGGGTGGCAAAAAGGGCAGAAGAAACCGTTGAGCAGCTTGTGGTGCCCAAACCTTACAGGAAGTTGGTGTTGGAGTTGGCCCATGGGCACATTCTTGGAGGTCATCTGGGGACAGAGAAAACCCGAGAGAGGGTATTACAGAGATTCTATTGGCCGGGGGTGATGAAGGACGTAGAAAATTATTGTTCCTCCTGCCCTGTGTGTCAGAGGTTGGCCCCGATGCCACATTTCCGTAGCCCGCTGGTCCCTCTACCCATCATTGAGGTCCCGTTTGAGAGGATCGCCATGGATTTGGTAGGTCCTATAATCAAGTCCGCTAGGGGGCACCAGTACATATTAGTTATAATGGACTATGCCACCCGTTATCCAGAAGCGATCCCTCTCCGAAATACCTCGGCCAAAACCATAGCCAAAGAGCTATCTCTTGTTTTTAGCCGGGTGGGTATTTGTAAAGAACTGCTTACGGACCAAGGTACACCCTTTATGTCCCGGGTTATGAAAGAGCTGTGTAAATTGTTCAAAGTGACGCAATTGCGTACGTCTGTGTATCACCCCCAAACCGATGGGCTGGTTGAAAGATTCAACAAAACCCTAAAACAAATGTTGAAGAAAGTGGTGGATAGAGATGGAAAGGATTGGGACTGTTTACTTCCTTATTTGGTGTTTGCTATTAGGGAGGTGCCCCAATCCTCTACGGGATTCTCCCCCTTTGAGTTACTGTATGGGAGACACCCAAGAGGGCTGTTGGATATTGCCAAGGAAACTTGGGAAAGTGAGAGTTCTCCCCACAGGAGTGTGATTGAGCATGTCGCCCTGATGCAAGATCGAATTGCACAGGTAATGCTCATCGTGAAGGAACATTTGGCCCAAGCGCAGTTGGCACAGCAGAGAGTGTACAACCGTGGAGCCAAGACCCGTACCTTTTCCCCGGGGGATAGGATATTGGTACTTGTCCCTACGGTTGAAAGTAAATTCCTTGCCAAATGGCAAGGCCCCTACGAGATAATGGAAAAAGTGAGCGAAGTGAATTACAAGGTCAGACAACCAGGAAGGCGAAAGCCCGAACAGATCTATCACGTTAATCTGTTGAAAGCCTGGAGGGATAGAGAGTCCCTAGTCGCAGACACTTGGTCACCAGCTCAAACTGGTTGCGTGATTCCTGAGGTTGGAATAGCAGCCACCTTGTCACAACCCCAACAACAGGAGGTTAAGGAGTTTGTGCTTCGCAACAAGGAGGTATTCTCTGAGCTGCCGGGACAAACATCTGGGGTAGAGCATGACATCATTACCCCGCCCGGTGAAAGGGTGAAGTTAAAACCCTATCGGATCCCAGAGGCTCGACGGGAGGCAATACGGGAGGAAGTACAGAAAATGCTGAACTTAGGGGTGATAGAGGAGTCCCAAAGTGATTGGTCTAGTCCCATCGTGTTGGTGCCTAAACCGGATGGGAGCTGGCGATTTTGTAACGATTTTCGTCAGTTGAACAAAGTTACAAAATTTGACACCTACCCCATGCCACGTATAGATGAGTTGATCGACCGGCTGGGAACAGCCCGATACATGACGACTCTTGACCTCACAAAAGGGTATTGGCAAATCCCCCTGGCCAAGTCGGCCAAAGAGAAAACCGCATTTGTAACCCCAGACGGGGCGTTCCAATATAAAAGAATGCCGTTCGGGTTACAGAATGCGCCGGCCACATTCCAGCGGAAAATGGACCAGATGCTGAGGCCCCATCGGAAGTATGCTGCGGCTTACCTGGATGACGTAATTGTCCATAGCACAGATTGGGCCTCACATCTGCCAAAAGTGCAAGCAGTCCTGGACTCTGTTCGGGAAGCGGGGTTTACGGCTAACCCCAAGAAGTGTACCATTGGGCAGGAGGAGGCCAAATATCTTGGGTACACCATTGGGAGGGGAGTAATAAAACCCCAACTCAACAAAGTCGAGGCCATCCAGAGTTGGCCACGTCCCAACAGCAAGAAGCAGGTACGAGCCTTTCTGGGAATCGCTGGGTATTATCGGCGATTCATTCCCCACTTTGCTTCTAAGGCTGTGCCCCTAACCAACCTGACGAAGGGGAAAGGGTTGGTCATGATTAAATGGACCCCCGAGGCTGAGGCAGCATTCCAATTCTTGAAACAAGCCTTATGTAGCCAGCCAGTGTTGTACTCACCCGACTTCTCTAAAGACTTTGTCGTACAAAGTGATGCGTCAGATGTGGGGTTAGGAGCAGTATTGTCCCAGGTCTGGAACGGGGAAGAGCACCCAGTCATTTACCTCAGCAGGAAGTTGAAGTCCCATGAGGTAAATTACGCCACCGTTGAAAAGGAGTGTTTAGCGGTGAAGTGGGCTCTAGATTCCCTTCGGTACTACCTGCTAGGTAGGCACTTTGACATGGTTACGGATCACGCTCCGTTAAAGTGGATGGCTCAAAACAAGGAAACAAATAGAAGAGTGAATAGGTGGTTCCTGGCCCTCCAGGAATTCAACTTCACAGTAAAGCATCGCCCTGGCGTTCAAATGGGGAATGTGGATGCTTTGTCTCGAGTACATGAATGCCTGATTGCTGGTGTTCCAACCCCGAGGTTAAAACAAGAGGGGGGGGTATGTGACAGCAGGAAGGTAAAGTCACCTGGTTGCATCCAGGGGGGTAGATATATTTCGCCCAGATTCAGGCTTTACGCCGACTTATACAACTAGGTGGAGAGTTGTATAAGGCTAGTGGGCTCATGCCTGGAACCAGACCTGTGTGGACTGTCTAGGGAGAGTGAACCCCTGTGCGGTGAGGCAAAGCCTGTGTGGCTATTTGTTTGGACTTTTACTAAACCAGGGACTTAGGGACTAGGACAGCACTAGGCTGATCCCAGTTGTTAGTTAGGAAACCTGTATGTTTAGTCAGAGGTCAACTTGACCAGGATTTATTTTGTTTATGTTTCTTTTGCTTTGCTGTGTTTTGTCACTGTAAATAGAAAATAAACCGCACCTTTTTTGATTTTGAAAACCACAACCTCCGTTTGCTGGGCCTGTTTTGTGTGGGGAGCCCATCCCGGGGGTCACACACACCCGCTGCCGAGCTAACCCCCTCACACTATAAACACAACACATACACTAAAATGACACTCAAACCACATAAAGGGAATATCAAAGCTTATTCAGATGGTAGATACAACCTGGGAGTAATCTTGCTGGAGCTGAATATTATTTTTAAATGGCAAGCCTTTAAACAACACATTTTCTTAGAATGCAAAGGGGCTTGTGGCCTATCTCTCTTCCCTAGCCGATAATGCAGCATGACTGGAATAAAACAGACCCTTAGATCATCACTTTCAACACAAACAACGTATCAGTCAGGCCAGACCTCCAGTATTTTTCTTATATCTAAAGTTACCTCCTGAGTTTGTTTGCATTTTATTCCTGCAATCTTCCCTTTTCCCCCCTCCTAAAATACTACGTCATAACAAGGGTCTCTGGAAATGATATGCAGCGATCCAAATCTATAAAGTCACTGCTACATTTAATGTGTCTGATGTAGAGGAGTATTACAGATGGCTAAAAAAAAAAAAGTATACATAATACCAGGTTATAGGTACTTGTAATCTGTTAGATACATCAAGAACTACACAGAAGAAACCAAAATAGAAATCAGTTTAAAGGGTAAAGCTAGCCTCATACTGGTAGTATTTTGTTATAAAAAAAAAAAAAAAATTGGTTTTAAATTATTTTATCAGATTTTCTAAAAGTTAATGGGAACAAATCCACTTTTTGAGCATAGTGATTAGGAAAATCAAAGCAGAAGGGTGCAACATTTTTCTCAAATGATTGAATGAAATTCTACATGTGGATGTGATTATCATTATGGAAAAATCATATTATTGTATTATCTTATTAAAATTACATAGTTACATAGTTAGTCTGGTTGAAAAAAGACACAAGTCCATCTAGTTCAACCAATAAAAGGGTAAAAAAAACAAAAACAAAATCATACAATCCCATATAGCCAATCCTATACCCACAGTTAATCCAGAGGAATCCAGAAAACCCCAGCAAAAGCATGAACCAATTAGCTCAGCAGGGGAAGAAATTCCTTCCTGATCCCCGAAAGGCAATTGGATATTCCCTTTACCTATAAATGTTAGTACCCAGTTATATTATGTACATTTAGGAAAGTATCCAGGCCTTTTTTAAAGCAATCTACTGAGCTGGCCAGAACCACCTCTGGAGGGAGTCTATTCCACATTTTCACAGCTCTTACTGTTAAGAAACCTTTCAATATTTGTAGATTACATCTCTTTTCCTCTAGAAGTAGAGTGCCCCCTTGTCCTCTGTTATGACCTTAACGTGAATAACCCATCACCAAGTTCACTATATGGGCCACTTATTTATTTATACATGCTGATCATATCCCCCCTTAATCTCCTCTACTCATGGGAGAAAAAATTCAGTTCCTCTAATCTTTCCTCATAGCTGAGCTCCTCCATGCCTCTTATCAGTTTGGTTGCCCTTCTCTGCACTTTCTCCAGTTCCCTGATATCCTTTTTGAGAACTGGTGCCCAAAACTGAACTGCATATTCCAGATGAGGTCTTACTAATGATTTGTACAGGGGCAAAATTATATCTTTCTCTCCGGAGCGCATGTTCAAAATCAAATGTTGTATTCAAAACAATGGCATGGCAGTCCAACAACATTTTTTATCGTTTCCATATGAATTTTATCCATAATGTAACTAATGAATGCTCTGTTGAAGGATTTTTTTCAGAATTTTCTTACGAATGTTCGAACAAAACTCTACTGGTGTATGGCCAGCATAAAGAGGAACTTCAATCCCTGATACTTTCACTACGCCCCTCCTCACCCTCACTACCACCTTTAAATGTCTCATGCATGCGCAGATGTGTTGAAGGCCTCTGCCAGGTCTTAATGGCCCAGAAGAGACCTGCAACACATCAACGCACTTATGGGGGTTTCTTAATACCCGCAGTGGTGTCATGGTCAGGGTCAGGCTCAGAGACCAGTAGCTATAGCAGTAGAGTGGCTCCCACCAACCAGCTGGATAAGTACACACGCAGATCCTGGCTCCTTACCACATGATCAGCTGTCAGCCAATGACAGCTGATCACGTGATGTAAACAGAAGCTGGTAAAAAGCTTTTTTTTTTCTCACGCTGATAGCCTGAGGAAAAAAAAAAAGCCGATAACTGACTTGTGTAAACAGGACATCAGTCCCGCACACGGAGATCCGTTGCCGCCTCATCAGTGCACACCAGTGCCAGCCCCAGTGCCCAACAGTGACACTTATCAGTGCTCCCAGTGCTGCCAATCAGTGCCCATCAATGCCTCATCATCAGTGGCAAATATCAGTGCTGCCTATCAGTGTCACCTACCAGTGTCCATCAGTGCCACCTATCAGTGCCACCTGGAGGAAGGAGCTATGCACTGACGCCACCGCGGCCAGCTTATGGGTTTAGGTGTAACCTGACTGCTCAATGCATGTACTTGGCTCAAGTGTTTTGTTTGTAAGTGTTTTAATATTTTTATTAATTAAATTGAGGAATACAGACAACACAACATTCTCTTTTTAGTTCATTTGCATATCATGGGGAAATCGTCTTTTCCATCGACCTGTAAAGTGATCATCTTTGGTGTCACCGATGGACCTCTGGATTACTATTGTTTCCCATTTATGGGAAGGATATGAGGTGAGCGGTGTCTGATGTCTGTGGTGGATTGGCTGGACTCACGATGACACTTTGCATGCTTAAAAGTTTGGATGCCCATCCTCATGACAGTGGCACATTTTTATGCCCATCATGATATGTTTATTCATAGACTTTAAAAAAAACACATTTTATATTGATTGGTCATTTTGCGCTGCACTGTCTTGAGTTATATGTATTATTAAGGTGTTGTGTGCAGCTTTAGTGCCCAGCTTGCAAATCTATTTAGGTCGAATACTCAGGTGTGTTTTTGCGCTGAATATTTTCTCATTCACAGTTCTACTTTAGGTCTGTTATTGTTAAAGTGGACCTTCAGTCATTTTTTCAACTTTCCATCTATTAAATCTTCTTCCCTTTTAACTTTGGATAGTAAAACATTTTTTTTTCTGCCAGTAAATACCTTATACAGCCCACTTCCTGTTTCTTGCCTGGTCATTAGCCTAGGCTTATGACATCATGCACAGCTCTCTCTCTCTCACTCCCCTGAGAGTTTGCCAGGAAGGGAGGTGGAATGAGTCATAAGAGGGCCAATGAAAGCTGCAAAGCTGGAGGTATGCCTCTGTGTGTCTGTGTAAATCCAGGAAGTGAACAGGCAGCAGCTTCAGCTGCCCACAGTTAAAATGGAGGGAGATTTCTGCAGCATATTTGGCAAGTACAGAATCACAGTATATATAAAATAATATGCAAAGTGGTTGGAGGGAAGCTTCAGAATGGCAAAGATGTTTTTATTACAAATTATGTGAGCAGACTGCAGTTCCTCTTTAATAACCATCCATTTTGGGATGGGTGTAATGGGCAGGTTAATTTCTTGCTATAAAAAAATAGATTTTTTTTTTATTTCACTCAGTGAACACTAATAAAAGTTTGGCGGCAGCGGGAGTGTGGCAGCAAACAGCGACGGGGATTCGGGAAAGGTGGCCAGCGAGGAGGGCAGTTGGATGTAAAAGCCGAGTTGGGAGAAGAGCTCCATCCCCTCCATGACCACCGAAGAGGCGAAGAGGAGCGAGCGCGTCCACCCCGGCGCTCCCAGAACCTCGATTCCTCCACCTCCTCTCTGCTCCAGGAACTATGCGGCCTGGGCCGGAGGGCAGGCTGACTGGGAGCCCGGAGGAAGAGAACATGCACCGCTGTAAGGAGCAGAGCAGCGAGAGCACCCCCCGGATCAAGAGGGAGACTCGGCGCTGCCGCTGCTGGCCATCAGGTACCCGGCATCCTACACAAACATGCCAGAACACTGAGACAGCGGGGAGGTGAGCAGAGGAGGGACTTCAGAAAGGGACAGTGCTATGTGGACTGTCTCAGCCCTCCCCTCTGTCTTTCTGCCCCCTTTGTCTCTTAGTCCCCCCCTCTGTCTCTCAGTCCCCCTCTGTCTCTCAGCCCCCCCTCTGTCTCTCAGTCCCCCCCTCTGTCTCTTAGTCTCCGTGTCTCTCAGTCCCCCCTCTTTCAGCCCCATCCTCTGCCTCTCAGCCCCCCCACTATCTCTCAGACTCCCCTCTGTCTCTCAGACCCCCTCTGTCTCTCAGACCCCCTCTGTATCTCAGACCCCCCCTCTGTCTCTCAGACCCCCCTCTGTCTCTCAGTCCCCCCCTCTGTCTCTCAGTCCCCTCCCCTATCTCTCAGCCCCCCTCTGTCTCTCAGACCCCACTGTCTCTCAGCCCCCTTCTCTATCTCTCAGCTCTCCTCCTCTATCTCTCAGCTCCCCCCTTTTGTCTCTCTCAGCTCCCCCTGTCTCTCAGCCCCCTATCTCTCAGCCCCACTCTGTCTCTCAGCTCCCCCCTCTGTCTCTCAGCTTTGCCTCTGTCTCTCAGACCCCTCCTCTGTCTCTCAGACCCCTCCTCTGTCTCTCAGCCCCCTCCTCTGTCTCTCAGCCCCCCATTGTCTCTCAGCCCCCTCCTCTGTCTCTCATCCCCCTCCTCTATCTCTCAGCTCTCCCCTCTATCTCTCAGCTCCCCCTCTGTCTCTCAGCCCCCCTCTGTCTCTCAGCTCCCCCTGTCTCTCAGCTCCCCCTGTCTCTCAGCCCCCTGTCTCTCAGCCCCCCTCTGTCTCTCAGCTCCCCCTCTGTCTCTCAGCTCCCTCCCTCTGTCTCTTAGCTCTCCCCGCTGTCTCTGAGCTTCCCCCCTCTGTCTCTCAGCTCCCTCTCTGTCTCTCAGCACCCCCCTCTGTCTCTCAGCCCCCTCCTCTGTCTCTCAGCTCTCCTCCTCTATCTCTCAGCCTCCCCTGTCTCTCAGCCTCCCCTCTGTCTCTCAGCTCCCCCCTCTGTCTCTCAGCTCCCCCTCTGTCTCTCAGCTCCCTCCCTCTGTCTCTTAGCCCCCCCTCTGTCTCTCAGATTCCCCCTCTGTCTCTCAGCTCCCCCTCTGTCTCTCAGCACCCTCCCTCTGTCTCTCAGCACCCTCCCTCTGTCTCTCACTCCATCCTCTGTCTCTCAGCTCCCTCCTCTGTCTCTCAGCTCCCCCCTCTGTCTCTCTGCCCCCTCCTCTGTCTCATTCACTCCCTGACTCTTAGGCTGCTTTCACACTGGGGTGGGCACTGACGGTAAAACGCTGCTAGTTTTAGCAGCACTTTACTGTCATTTTAGCTGTGCTATTCGGCTTCTAGCAGGCGCTTTTAACCCCCGCTAGCAGCCGAAAAGTTAAATGCGCCCGTGTAGCGATGCTGCCGAAGTGCTTTGCAGGCGCTTCAGCAGAGGTGGCCATTCATTTCAATGGGCAGAAGCGGTGTGTACACCGGTCCTCCACCGCCCCAAAGATGCTGCTTGGAGGACATTTTTTAATGCCCTGGCAGCGCCCCAGTGTGAAAGCACTCAGACTTTCACACTGGGACTGCAGCGGAGGCGTTTTTCAGGCACTTTACAGGCACTATTTTTAGCCCAAAAGCGCCTGAAAAACGCCTCAGTGTGAAAGGGGGCCTACACTCACCCCTCTCTTTTACACTCACCCCCTCTCTCACCCACCCCCTCTCACCCCCTTTCCCTCAACCTTCCCTCTCTCTCTCATTCCCCTCTCTCTCACCCTCTTATGATATACAATAATGGATGTAGGGGCCTTTTGGTGGGCGTGATTTTTTTTTGGGGGGGCAGCATTTTATTGAATTAAAGTGGGCCGGTCTGGATGAAGTCCAGGGCCAAATTTTTGTCCCAGTCCAGCCCTGTATGTATATAAAATATAATATAAAATTGATATATATATATATATATATATATATATATATATATTTATTTAAAGTATATGTACTTGTGGGCAGGAACATTGGTTCATCACATATGTAGGTACTGCTTCATGTTTTCCAGTGTCGCACATTGCTTGTGTCTTAAGCCTCGTACACTCGATGAGAATATCTTCCTTTTTGTTTTGTTTTTTTTGCATGCTACTCTCACACTCTCACATTGAATATGAAGAGGTTACTCAACTTCCGAAAATTCTCGTACAACAGAATACAACTTCGGAAGTGATGTAATGTCATGTATTGGATTCTTTCATTTCCGAGCATGTGTAGTCTTGCTCTTCCGATTTTTTTTTTAGACAAAAACTTTACTAATTCAACAAAAAATTGGACGTTGTGTTTACATACAAACAGTTGGAATTGGCTGTCGAAAGCCCTATACTAACTATCAGATAGTCGGCCGATCGCTCGCCGTACAGATGTTTTTATATGATTTTCTTATCGTGCCTTTAACTGTTCCTCTTGGTTGGTGCAAATTCATCAATCAGGTCTGACTGATTGTAAGCAATGCACTCTCTATACAGATGACAATTTTTATATTGGGGGTTGTTAGACAGGAAAGCAGCAATAATCAGTAATAATCACAAGAGGTAAAATCTACAAATAAATACAGTGGAACCTTGGTTTACGAGTAACGAGCGTTTTGAAAGACGAGTGACTTTTTTTTAAAATCCTGAGTGTTGTCTCGCAAGACGAACAGATTTCAAACTAATGGGGTGTGCAGTACCGCATTTGGCCAGAGGTGCGCTGGTGACACTTGGAACGGTTCGTAGCCATTCGGAAATACTCGGACTCACGCGGAAATACTCGGAAACTCTCGAAAATACTCAGTTCCCGGGTGTTTATGAGCCTTTCCGAGGGTTTCCGAGATCAGCCGAGCTGTCCCCGAGTATTTCTGAGGCTCTCCGGCACCCCCCGACCTCTGGCCACATGTGGTATTGCATGCCATAGAAGTCAATGCGGAATTAATTATTTTCATTTCCATTGACTTCTATGGGGAAACTCGCTTAGGTATGCGAGTGCTTTGGATTACAAGCATTCTCCTGGGACGGATTATGCTCGTAATCCAAGGTTCCACTGTATATATATATAATACAATGATGCAAATATGGTAGAGCAAACATGGGTATAGTTAATAAAAATTAATATAATGCCACCTTTTAAACTTTAAATGTAAAAGTTCAGTGTGAGAGCAGGCAGCACCAGCAGACGGCTGAGCAACAACGTGAATAAGAGCAGACGGCTCTTAAGATTATCATCCAGGAAACCATCCGGATTTTCACGTTGTTGCTCAGGGTATGATTTTGTTGGCTTTGGGAAGTCCTGCCCACCCAGGGCTGTGTCACCCAAGAGGCCAATTGAGGTGGCCGCCTCACGTGGCACTCATGGAGACATGGCAGTGGGGGGCAGCACTGAGGTTAGAGGTCTATACTGGATGCTCCACCCTGAGTGCATGTTCAGATCTATGTATGTTCAGTCCCTGGTCCACATAGTGTCATTGGTTGTTATGGTGCTTGGTCCTGTCTAACGTGATCCGGCTCTACCGGGTAGGGGGCGTGCATGTGCACTGCCGCCGGCTTGCCCAGCAGCGGGTACTGAGGACTCGATGTCCGCCGGCCACAGCCCATCATCCAGCATGAAAACAAGGCAGATCGCTGTTCTGATCGCTGTTCTGACAGGGGGGAAGGCATGGATCCTCGATGTATACGAGATATATATACACTGGAATTTTACGGCATTGAATTACTTTAACTGACAATTGCGCGGTCGCGTGACACTATACCCAACTTAAATTGATGTCTTTTTTTCCCACATTTGTGGGAAAAACAGGGACTAGGATCCATGTCTACCCCTATTTTTTAGCACTGATCACTGTATCAGTGTCACTGATCCCCAAAAAGTGTCAGTGTCAGAATGTCAGCCGCAGTATCGCGGTCCCGCTAAAAGTTGCTGATCGCCGCCAGTACTAGTGAAAAAAGCAATAAAAATATCCCCTAGTTTGTAGACGCTATAACTTTTGCGCAAACTAATCAATATACACTTATTGGGATTTTTTACCAGAAACATGTAGCAGAATATATATTGGCCTAAATTTATGAAGAAATTCTATTTTTCTATTTTTTTATTGGATATGTTTTATAGCAGAAAGTAAAACATATTGTTTTTTGTTTTTTTTCAAAATTGTCGGTATTGTTTTGCTAATAGCACAAAAAATAAAAAACTCAGAGTTGATCAAATACCACCAAAAGAAAGCTCTATTTGTGGGGAAAAAAGGACATCAATTTAATTTGCGTATAGTGTCGCACGACCGCGCAATTTTCAGTTAAAGTAATTCAGTGCCGTAAAATTCCAGTATATATATCCCATAGTTTGTAGACGCTATAACTTTTGCGCAAACCAATCAATATACGTTTATTGGAACTTTTTTTTACTAAAAATATGTAGCAGAATACATATTGGCCTAAATTTATGAAGACATTCGATTTTTTCTATTTTTTTATTGGATATGTTTTATAGCAGAAAGTAAAAAATATTGTTTTTTTTTTCAAAATTGTCAGTATTGTTTTACTTATAGCACAAAAAATAAAAAACGCAGAGGTGATCAAATGCCTCCAAAAGAAAGCTTTATTTGTGGGAAAAAAAGGACATTATTTAATTTGGGTATAGTGTCGCACGACCGCGCAGTTGTCAGGTAAAATAATTCAGTGCCTTAAAATTCCAGTATATATATACTATTATAATTATTATCATACAGGATTTATATAGCGCCAACAGTTTGCGCAGCGCTGTACAACATGGGGGCAGACACTGACAGTACACTTACAATACAAATCAATACAGGAGGGATCAGAGGGCCCTGCTCATTAGAGCTTACAATCTAGATACTATAATTTGTAGACGCTATAACTTTTGCGCAAACCAATCAATAAACGCTTATTGGAACTTTTTTTTACCAAAAATATGTAGCAGAATACACATTGGCATAAATTTATGAAGAAATTCTTTTTTGTTTCAGTTTTTTGATTAGATTTTTTTTATAGCAGAAAGTAAAAAATATTGTTATTTTTTTTCAAAATTGTCAACATTGTTCTGCTTATAGCGCAAAAAAACAAAAAACGCAGAGGTGATCAAATACCATCAAAAGAAAGCATTTTTTGTGGGAAAAAAAAGGACAGTAATTTATTTGGGTACAGTGTCACACGACCGCGTAGTTGTCAGTTAAAGTAATTCAGTGCTGCAAAATTCCAGTATATATACTATAGTTTGTAGACGCTATAAATTTTGCGCTAACCAATCAATATACACTTATTGGAACTTTTTTACCAAAAATATGTAGCAGAAGAATTTTGATGTTTTGCTGTTTTTTTTTTATTGGATTTGTTTTATAGCAGAAAGAAAAAAATATGTATTTTGTTTCCCTTAAATGTGTTTTTCTGTTTATAGCGCGCACAAAAAAAATGTAGTGGTGATCAAATACCGCCACATTGGCCTAAATTTATGAAGAAATTTGATGTTTTACATTTTTTTATTTGATGTGTTTTATAGTAAAAAGGAAAAAATATGTATTTTTTTTCTTAAATGTCTTTTTCTGTTTATAGCGAAAAAACGAAAACACGCAGTGGTGATCAAATAGCGCCACATTGGCCTAAATTTATGAAGAAATTTGATGTTTTCATTTTTTTTTATTAGAAGTGTTTAATAGCAGAAAGAAAAAAAATCTGTATTTTTTTTTCGGAAATAATTTTTTTCTGTTTATAGCGCAAAAAAATAAAAAACGCAGTGGTGATCAAATACAGCCATATTGGGCAAAATTTTGAAAGAAATTTGATGTTTTAAATTTTTTTTATTGGATATGTTTTTTTATAGCAAAAAGGAAAAAATATGTATTTTTTTTCTAAAAAAGTGTTTTTCTGTTTATAGCGCAAAAAAAAAAAAAAAAAATGCAGTGGTGATCAAATACCGCCATATTGGCCTAAATTTATGAAGAAATTTGATGTTTTACATTTTTTTATTTGATGTGTTTTATAGTAAAAAGGAAAAAATATGTATTTTTTTTCTAAAAAAGTGTTTTTCTGTTTATAGCACAAAAAAAAATAAAAATGTAGTGGTGATCAAATACCGCCACATTGGCCTAAATTTATGAAGAAATTTGATGTTTTACATTTTTTTATTTGATGTGTTTTATAGTAAAAAGGAAAAAATATGTATTTTTTTCTTAAATGTCTTTTTCTGTTTATAGCGAAAAAACGAAAACACGCAGTGGTGATCAAATAGCGCCACATTGGCCTAAATTTATGAAGAAATTTGATGTTTTCATTTTTTTTTTATTAGAAGTGTTTAATAGCAGAAAGAAAAAAATATGTATTTTTTTTTTCGGAAATAATTTTTTTCTGTTTATAGCGCAAAAAAATAAAAAACGCAGTGGTGATCAAATACCGCCATATTGGCCTAAATTTATGAAGAAATTTGATGTTTTACATTTTTTTATTTGATGTGTTTTATAGTAAAAAGGAAAAAATATGCATTTAAATTTTTTTTTTTATTGAATGTGTTTTTCTGTTTATGGCACAAAAAAAAAACCAAAAAAACGCAGTGGTGATCAAATACCCCCCCATAGGAAATCTCTATTTGAAAAAAAAAAAATCACATGAATTTTATTTATGGACAATATTGCATGACTGCGCCATTGTCAGTTAAAGTAATGCAGTGCCGTATCGCAAAAAATTGCCTGGGTAAATTTTCCGGAGGTCAAGTGGTTAAATATAACAGGACATTCTCTGTGTTTTTTTTTTTTTTTTCCTGCCTTTTTCTGGTCCATATGGCAGGAAAATAGTTAATAATGGAGCTTCTACGGTACACGGCTATATCACTCTTCAAAGTATTGCCAGGCCAACTTTATTAAACCTGAACTGTCTGCTTTACAAGCAAAGAGGGGGGGGGGGGGGGCAGAGTGTATTTAACCTTCCTGACAGCGGAGAGGGGTTACACAAATACAATAATGTGATACAACATGAGCGCCACGTAATTTAGCAGTTATCACAGCTGCCTTCCAAAAATCTGTAGGGAAAAAAATAAGAGACAGCCAGGCACCTTCGGCAACCATTGCAATCTTATCAAAGCAGATATAATTCCACTAGTGCTCCTGAGTAATGCTCAGTACTTAGGATCCCAGACCAAAGTGTACTTTTAGAGAATGTAATCCCCGGCTCAGTTTAACCCTGCCAGGCGCTATTAGTGAACAGGGCTGATGGACAATACAATACGGCCTCATAAAAATATGCCAGGGTTTGCTAAAGTCGCACTCAAATTTTGGTGAGAAAAAAAAAAAAAAATCCTTGAGGCCAGCAAGACCAGGGGTCTCCAAACTTCCTAAACAAAGGGACAGTATACTGTCCTTCAGACTTAAGAGGCGGGGGGGCGGACTGTAGATTGTGGGAGTAGAAATTGCCCCAACATGAGTGGGAGTAGATATTACCTCAGGCTTGGTGGTCAGTAGGAGAAGGAATAGTGTCTCATTATTGGTATTAGTGGAAGGAATAGTGCCCCATCATTGATGTCAGTGGAAGGAATAGTGCCCCATCATTGATGTCAGTGGAAGGAATAGTGCCCCATCATTGATGTCAGTGGAAGGAATAGTGCCCCATCATTGATGTCAGTGGAAGGAATAGTACCCCATAATTGATGTCAGTGGGAGGAATAGTGCCCCATCATTGGTGTCAGTGGGAAGAATAGTGCCCCATCATTGATGTCAGTGGTAGGAATAGAGCCCCATTGTTGTTGTCAGTGGAAGAAGTATTGTTCTATTGTTTATATCAGTAGAAGGATTAGTGCCCCATCATTGGTGTCAGTGGGAGGAGAAGTGCCCCATCGTTGATGTCAGTGGGAGGAATAGTGCCACATCATTGGTGTCAGTGGGAGGAATAGTGCCCCATCATTGGTGTCAGTGGGAGGAATAGAGCCCCATCATTGGTATCAGTGGGAGGAATAGTGCCAAATCATTGTTGTCAGTAGAAGGAGTATCGTTCCATTGTTTATATCAGTGAAAGGAACAGTGCTCTATCTTTGGTGTCAGTGGAAGGAGTAGTGGCTCATCTTTGATGTCAGTGGGAGGAATAGTGCCTGATTGTCAATGTCAGTTGAGGGAATAGAGCCCCATCCTGACCAGCAGCTGGCCCAGCCTCCCAGTGCGTCCCTGAGAGCCTGAGCCAGCCGCTCCTGCCCCCTTCACAGCCCGGTGTCTTGTCGACCTAGTTCCCCTATTGATATGGTTCCGAGCTCGACTGCGCATGCGCACTCGGTACACGCGGAAATCTATGAACATCTACAGCTGTTCGTCAGCTGTAGACGCACTCGCTCCCCAGGATACACGCCGCGCAGAAAGCAGCGAGGGCGGAGACTGGGACACGCCGCTCTCTAGGGCGGCATTAAACAAGTTGATGACACGCCGCTCTATAGGGCGAGTGTTGTACATATAAATCTCTACGCTTGCCGTCTAACATTGCAGGGAGCGCACACTCACTCATCTGCCCCTTGCTGTACAGAGCGGCGTGTCACCCGGCCATCAACTTGTTTAATGCTGCCCTATAGAGCGGCATGTCCCAGTCTCCGCCCCCGCTGCTTTCTTGTCGAGCTGGTTCCCCTAGCATCGGGAGTGAGCGCGTCTACAGCTGCCGAACAGCTGTTCACGCTCGGAGAATTCCGTCGCCTCGGATTGCGCCTGCGCAGTCGAGCTCGGAACCATATCGATAGGCGGAACCAGCTCGGCAGAACACCGGCGCTCCAGTGAACGCTGCAGTCACCTCTCTCTGCTCAGAGCTCAGAGTGGACTCATGTACAGAGTGATCAGCAGTCTTTGATCACTCAGTTCTCAGTGTAGAGCCAGCGGGGGGCAGCTGCTGCATCGGATCAATGCTGCAGTGATCTAGGTGAGCATTTGTTTGGGTTTTTTTCATTCCCGCACTAAACAAAAAAGTTTGATAAAAAAAAAACTCAAGTGACAGTACAAAAATAGCAATCAAAAGCACAAAAAACAAAGAAAAAATCCCAGAAAGACAAAGAATACTACAATAAATAACTTTACCATAAATATACAGACTCATTAAATAAGCAAAATTCACCCAAGCAGCCCAATGAACAAAAATGAGCGTTTTCACTTTGTCAAAATTTTGATTGGTAATTTTGTGCTAAAATGCATTTCACTTAATCCTTCTGCTCTTTCTTAATCTTGAAGATACCCCTTTACTCCCCTTCATCCACCAATAAATAAATAGCAGCTTGACACAATGTAATATACATACGAGAAACCCGATCGGCCTCAGTGGAAGCTGTAGACCACTCTAGGAGCCCAAGCTACTACAGCAGGACCGGGACAAAGGGTGGGCAGGAGGGATGGCTGCCCTGGACACTGTGCTATCGTGTGAGGTGGGGAGTGCTAGAAGGAGATTTTGGGGGGGGGGGGGTATTTGTGTTGGAAGGAGGAAATTGGGTGGGCGGCAAGGTGTAAGTATTGTTCTAGAAGGGAAAATTTGGGGAGCCAAGTGCCAAGAGTGAGGGATAGGGGGGGAAGAAGATTTGTGCTGGGAGGGGGGATTTGGGGGGGAATTTTTGCTGGGGGGGGAGATTTGAAGTGGGGGGAGAAGATGTGTACTAGGGGGGGAAATTTTAGGTGTAGAGGGGTGATTTTTTGGGGGAGGCATTATTGGCTGGGGGATTTGGGGGGGGGGGGAGACTTGTGCTGAGAGGGGGGTGGATTTGTACTGGGAGGAGGGGGAATTTTTGCTTAGGTGTAAGCATGCAGGTTTGTGCTCAGTGTTTTTGTGGGGGGTCTGTTGCTGGAAAATAATACTCATAAATCTTGCGGGGGGGGGGGGGGGGAGAGCAGTTTGGCATGTCTGTCATGGGCTCTATTAATGGCTGTGGTCTTCCGGGTGTTGTGTCAAGCTGCTGCCCCTCTGCATCAGCTTGGCGACGGGTGTTTTGTTTGCCGCCCCACCCCAAAATATACAGCACCAGCCACCACTGATGCAGAAGGGCAGCAGCTTGGCACAACACCCAGAAGACCACAGCCATTACTAGAGCCCATGGCAGACATGCCAAATTGCACTCCCCCCCCCCCCCCCGCAAGATTTATGAGTATTATTTTCTTGGTCGGTCACTTGTCCAGCACTTACCCCATCTAGCAACTTCGGCTCCTTCCTGCATCTCCTCCATGGTGGCGGCTTCCTCCTCTGCGACTTCACCCTGCGTTTCCTCCATGGCGGCAGCTTTCTCCTCTGCAGTTTTCCTCCTCCTTCCCTCAGCGGCTTCCCTCCTCCTCCCTCGGTGGCCAATACGATCGCTTCTCCTCTCGGCCAATCGGTTCTCAGGACCCATTTCCTGATTGGCCGGGAGGAGAATCAGGAAGACAATAGCGAATATTAATTTGCTATTGTCACACAACTGGGTGGTCTCGGGCGGAGTGCTCTGCGCCCCAAGCCCACCCTTTTTTGAAGCCAATTATAGCCTCAGGCTTTAATCATGTGCTTCAAAAGAAAACCTGTTGAAATCCATGTGTCCGGCACCCAGCATGTAGACTTGGGGCCGGGCGCATGGATTAGGGGGGCTGGAGTGACGTGACCATAGTGCATGCGCACATCGTAGGAGTTTTTTCTTCGACAGGAGATACCATTTCACAGGCACAATTGAAAGCTATGCAAAGAGCGGAGGGACGCCGTAAATGTCAGATTTATGACAAATACCGTGTCCCTCCGCTGTTTGCATAGCATTAAATTGTGCCAGAGAAATGGTATCTCCCGTTGAAAGAAGGTTCCTACGATGTGCGCATGCGCTATGGTGACGTCACTCCAGATGATTGGGAAATCAGCTGGAGTGCCGTTCCGTTCTGCGCATGCGCAGGCACTTTTCGTCGGCGGGCACATATCGAACAGAACACCCGCTCATCAAGGCCGCCATTTAGAGAACGTCTTGCTTTTTTCTCAAGGAATACAAACCTTTCTCTGAATGGACAAGGTAGAAATCATGGCACCATCGCCCTTCTTCTCCACCTTGTCCAATCAAAGAACACTTTGCACTCATTGAGAAAATGCAAGGTGTTCTCTGAATGGTGGCCATGCAGTGCGACCTCCTGTGGTCACTGCAGAAATGCAGCGGCTCGGCACAGGCCGCGAACATTACTGTAGTAGCTTGGGCTACTACACAAATTTACAGCTTCCACAGAGGCTGATCAGGGATTACATGGTGCCAAGCTAGCCCAATGGTAGTATGCAAAATATATCATCCCTAAAGTTCAGCTTTTTAAAAAGAATTACAAAAATTATTTTTCTTTTAATATGTTGATAAATGAGGCCCGATCCTGCTAAACTCTGGTCCTGTGAGTAACCAGAAGGATATTTATTGCTATTATAAGGCACTGCTACTACATCCATTGCCTTTATCCAGTTTTATTAATCAGTGCAGAAGGTTTAATATTTTACTGCACTTTATTTAATTTACTGATAAGGAAAAGTTTACCTCATCTTACCTACTCTGAACTCACAAGTCACAATCACATTACTATTTTCTTTCTCGTACATCACGGGACACAGAGCGACATAGTCATTACTAATGGGTTATATAGTTACCGTCAGGTGCTGGCACTGGCAACTTCCAAAACCGGAAGTACCCTCCCCTATATAAGCCCCTCCCATCCGGGAGCACCTCAGTTTTTTGCCAGTGTCTAAGGTGTTGGCCAAGAAGAAACATGTGTTTTTCACTGAGCTTGCGTACAGGTTCTTTTGGGCCTCAGTAAGCTATTCCGGATCCGACCAAAAAAGCTTCATAGCTAAACGGTCGGTACCCGGGCCTTGCAAAGAGAAGAGCAAGGTTCTGCCTGTAATGCTTCTCTTAGGAGAGCTGGACCCTGGGATCCAGAGCTCTGGTCATACCCACGACCAAGATGTTTTCTGTGCAGGGTGCTATACAGGTCCAGGGGAGTGGAATCCTTGGGAACCCGGTCCCTGAAGGTTTGATTACAATGCCTGCCGTGATAGGTGAAGTTTGGGCTTTTGTGGACCAAACAAAGTCCTGCGGCGAGGAACAGGTAAGTGGGGGCCCCCAGGAACTTGGTTCTATTGGGGGACCCCCAAGCCTAATTTGTCTTTCTGTCTGTTACCTAATGGTATTCCCGCAAGATTCTGTGCATGCCTGTAACTACTAAAAAAATGTAATAATTTTTAATGGTGGTCAAGAAAAAAAAAAAAAAAAAAAAAAGTTTTTTTATATATATTTAGTATATTAGACTGCGGTACCTGTGTTTGTCCACTAGAGGCCGCTGTGGAATGTTTTCTTGTCATGTGGACTAGTTTCTTCTCAGAGAGCAAAGTCCAGGCAGTTGGTGAGTTCTCCTATAGGAAACTGCTTCCTCTGCCATGTTGCAGTGCTCGTCCATCCCCCGGCCTGCGGCAAAGAGGGGCCCTGGCTCCTGTCCCTGGTTTCCATGTTTGAAATTAGCGCCGAGGGCGCACGTGGCCGCGCGCGTGCGCGTGCACGCGCCTCTATATATAGAGGTGAGCCGGGAAAGGGGGCGGAGCCTGGGGGATGACGCTCTGTGCGCGCCGCAGCGCTTCTGCTCATGTGCGGGCGTCCCAGCAGGTTTTAAAAAGCCACAATATTGTAGTAAGCTGGCTATGAAGTACAGAGACAGAGCTGGCAACATTTAAAGGCATACAGCAAGCGGTTGATACAGGCATCCCCTAGAAAGGCACATTAGTAGACACCAACTGTTTATTATAGCAGCATTTATGCTAGACTATTATCAGTAACTGGTGTATTTCGGCTGGAATACCTCAGCTTTGTGGCTTAGGAATATGCCGTCTAAAAACTCCGGGACTAGAAATTCCAGGAGGAATAGGGGGTCTCCATCGGGCTCTGAGGATCTTGGGCATGCTTTGGCTGCACCAGTCTCCCCTGAAGAATCAGAGGTTAGTGACCGTAGGGCACCCCCAGGAGTACCTGGTACTGTGGCTGTCCTCAGTTCACCTGCTCCTGTGTATGTAACAGAGGAGGTTTTTTCCTCAGCTCTGGGAGGACCGGAAGAGAGATTGTCAGCATTAATCGCTGCTTCCCTGTCACAGGAGAAAAGCGCTCGATCTCCGTCTCCTCCCTCAGAGTGCCTGTTAACAGAGCAACAGTCCCATACAGAGGTCGACCTACCTGAGGGGGATCAGGATGAGGTTGATTCGGTTGTAGAGGAATCAACAGTGGAAGAGCCGTTCTCAGCATCACATGCTGAAAGGTTATGGGTTCAGTCCCTGACTAATATGGTCCGATCAGCATTTAAAATGCCACTTGCGGAGCCATCCTCCACTTCTGTCTCCTCGTTGGGGTCGCTAAAAGCTCCCCAGACTGTTTGTTCCTTTCCGATCCATCCTTTACTGGAGGGGCTCATTTACCAGGATTGGGAGCATCCTGACAAAATATTTACTCCCCCCAAGAGATTTCCGGTGGTCTATCCCATGGAGGATAGGTTCATCAGAAAATGGAAGGTCCCTACAGTAGACGCAGCCATCTCTTGTGTGAATAAATCACTGACATGTCCGGTGGAAAATGTCCAAATGTTCAAGGACCCAATAGATAAAAAATTGGAGTCATTATTGAAATCTGCTTTTTCTACAGCAGGATTGGTGACACAACCAGCAATGGCAGCTATAGGGCAAGCAGTGAAGGATCAGTTGAAACAGGTCTTAAGAGACTTGCCGGATCAGCAGGCTCTTGCCCTAGCTGATCTACCTAGAGCCTTATGCTTTGCGGTGGACGCTATAAAGGATTCAATCCATCAGGCCTCCCGCCTTACGCTGTCTGTAGTACATATGCGCAGGCTTCTATGGCTCAAAAACTGGTCTGCTGAAGCTCCCTGTAAAAAATTGCTGGTCAGCTTCCCATTTCATGGGGAGCGCTTATTCGGGGAAGACCTGGACAAGTATATCCAGAGAATTTCCAGCGGTAAAAGTACACTTTTGCCGGTTAAAAATAGAGTTAGAGGTCCCTCCTTTAAGAGGCCGGCTTCTCCAGTCCCTAGGACATCGGCTGTGAAACAGTTCCGACGGCCTCCCCGGTCAAATCCCGGAGGTAAAAATCAGGGACAGTTGCAGGGTAACAAGAAGCCCTGGAGCAGGAGAGGTACAAAACCTCCCCCAAAGTCAAATGCATGAAGGGTTGCCCCCACCCAATCGGGTGGGGGGAAGACTTCAGTTGTTCACAGAAACCTGGCGGGACACGATCCGAGACAGATGGGTGCTCTCCGCAGTAAATCTGGGATACAAATTGGAGTTAAAAAACTCCCCTCCTTCCCGCTTTATAAGGTCAAACGTGCCAAGGGATCCCCAGAAGAGAGGATCCCTCCTGTTGGCACTGGAACAATTATTGCTTCAAGCAGTAATTATAGAGGTTCCCCTGGAAGAATGGGGGTTCGGGTTTTACTCAAACCTCTTTACAGTTCCGAAGCCAAACGGGGACGTGAGGCCCATATTAAATCTAAAAGGGCTAAACAAATTCCTACATATCAGGACTTTCCGGATGGAGTCGATCCGATCGGTAGCCACTGCCCTACAAGGGGAGGAATGGTTAGCCTCGATCGACATCAAAGATGCTTATTTGCACATCCCCATCTTTCCAGCCCACCAAAAATTTCTACGCTTTGCGGTAGAAGGGCGCCATTTTCAGTTCAGAGCCTTACCCTTCGGTCTGGCCACAGCACCAAGAGTGTTCACAAAAATTCTGGCCCCATTATTGGCCAATCTAAGAACACGAGGTGTAACGATAATGGCATATCTAGACGACTTGTTGCTGATAGACCACTCAGTGGAAAAACTAGAAGTGGTTGTTCACGAGACAATCAAGTATCTGGAATATCACGGTTGGATTATCAACCAAGACAAGTCAGCCCTAAAACCAGTCAAAAGTCTGGAATACTTGGGGCTAAGGCTGGATTCAGACCAGAGAAAGATTTTCTTGCCTCAAGAAAAGGGGTCGTCTTTGAGAGATTTGATCCACTTAGTGGGTTCAAAAAGACAGCCATCCATACGCCTGTGCATGAGGCTGCTGGGAAAAATGGTGGCATCATTCGAAGCAGTACCCTACGGTCAATTCCATTCAAGGAAGTTGCAAAGGGCCATACTGTCAGCCTGGAACAAAAAAGTTCAGGCTCTGGACTTACCAATGTCCTTGTCCCCTTCCGTTCGCAGGAGCCTCCGCTGGTGGTTGGTTCCCCAGAATCTGGAAAGAGGGAAATCCTTCAGTCCGATTTCCTGGAAGGTGGTCACTACAGATGCCAGCCTTATAGGCTGGGGAGCAGTACTGGAGCAATGGTCTCTCCAGGGCAGATGGTCGGATGCGGAAAAGGCCCTGCCCATCAATCTCTTAGAGATACGAGCAGCCCGGTATGCCCTAGTAGCATGGACATCCAAACTCCAAGGGTCCCCTGTCAGAGTTCAGTCAGACAATGCCACAGCAGTGGCATATATCAATCGTCAGGGGGGCACCAGGAGTCGTGCAGCCCAAAGGGAAGTAAATTACATCCTGAGATGGGCAGAAAGATATGTCCCAGCCATATCTGCGGTATTCATTCCAGGGGTGGAGAATTGGAAGGCGGACTTTCTAAGTCGCCAACAATTATGCCCAGGGGAATGGTCCCTTCATCCCGAGGTTTTCCGGACAATATGTCAGCGGTGGGGAACACCGGATGTAGATCTGCTAGCATCCAGATTCAACACAAAAGTGGACAGGTTTGTCTCTTGGGCAAGGGATCCCCTAGCGTGCGGCTCGGATGCCCTAGTGTTCCCTTGGGATCAGTTCAAGCTGATATATGCATTCCCACCGCCACAATTGTTACCTCGATTACTCCGCAGAATCAGGGTAGAAAAGAAACCAGTGATTCTGGTGGCTCCAGCGTGGCCCCGAAGAGCATGGTACGCGGAGATTGTAAAAATGTCTGTGGGGAGTCCTTGGACCCTCCCACATCGTCCGGACCTGCTTTCGCAGGGACCGATATACCACCCTTCCTTACCAGCCCTAGGTTTGACGGCCTGGCTATTGAAGCCCACATTCTAAAAAAGAGAGGGCTCTCTAATGCTGTGGTATCTACCATGATCAATGCCAGGAAGCCGGTATCCAGGCAGATCTACTATAGAATCTGGAAGGCGTACATCGCCTGGTGTGAAGCCAAGAAATGGCATCCACGTAAATACGTAATAGGTAGGATTCTGGACTTCCTACAATGGGCTGTAGATAGGAAGCTTGCCTTGAGTACTATCAAGGGTCAGATTTCGGCCTTGTCAATATTTTTTCAAAGGCCCTTGGCTTCGCATTCACTAGTCAAAGCCTTTATACAAGGAGTGATGCGTATTAGTCCTCCGGTTAATATTCCCATATGTCCATGGGATCTAAACTTGGTTCTGTCGGTTCTACAGAAACAACCATTTGAACCATTACAGCATATTTCCTTAGTGCTTCTCACCAGGAAATTGATTTTTCTAGTAGCCATTTGTTCGGCTAAAAGAGTATCAGAATTAGCAGCTATGTCCTGTAAGGAGCCATATCTGGTTATCCATAAGGACAGAGTAGTGTTACGTCCTCATCCAGCCTTTCTTCCTAAGGTGGTATCGAGTTTTCATTTGAACCAAGATGTGGTTCTTCCTTCTTTTTTCCCCAAGCCTACTTCGGTAGAGGAAAAGTTATTGCATTCTTTGGATGTAGTAAGAGCAGTTAAAGCTTATCTAAAAGCCACTGCTCAGATTCGCAGAACGGATACTTTGTTTATTCTTCCGGAAGGCCCCAGAAAGGGTCAGGCAGCGTCAAAATCTACTTTAGCCAAGTGGATTCGACAGGTCATAATACAAGCCTATAGCTTGAGAAGTAGACCGCCTCCGTTCAAAGTTAGGGCGCACTCCACGAGAGCAGTTGGAACTTCATGGGCAGTGCATCACCAGGCCTCCCTGGCTCAAATCTGTAAGGCCACAACATGGTCCTTAGTACACACGTTTACTAGGTTCTACCAGGTGGACGTTAGCAGTCAGGAGGATGTCGCCTTTGGGCGCAGTGTGTTGCAGGCCGCAAAAGATCCTCATGTCTGATAGCGCTCAGCTTATATATGGTGTATCCCCCCCCTCATTTGGCATTGCTTTAGGACATCCCATTAGTAATGACTATGTCGCTCTGTGTCCCGTGATGTACGAGAAAGAAAATAGGATTTTTATAACAGCTTACCTGTAAAATCCTTTTCTTGGAGTACATCACGGGACACAGAGCTCCCGCCCCTCTTTGGGGACACTTATTGCTTTGCTACAAAACTGAGGTGCTCCCGGATGGGAGGGGCTTATATAGGGGAGGGTACTTCCGGTTTTGGAAGTTGCCAGTGCCAGCACCTGACGGTAACTATATAACCCATTAGTAATGACTATGTCGCTCTGTGTCCCGTGATGTACTCCAAGAAAAGGATTTTACAGGTAAGCTGTTATAAAAATCCTATTATTAATGCAATGATGTCCTACAAAATACAGTATGGATGTATTTCCTTATAAGTTGTAAATATATATTGTAAGTTGAAAAAATAGGAGTTTTAACCACTTGTCGACCAGCTCACATACATTTACGTCGGCAAAGTGTCTCATTTCCGCGAATCGCCGTACTTGTACGTTAGCTCCTTTAAGAGCCATAGCAGGCCCACCCGCGCCCGCTGCACGGCGGGGAGAACCGGTGCGCGTAGCCGGCGGCCGCGATTTCCACCGGCCTCGAGCGATGGCGGGCACGAGAGCCAGAACGGGAAATTGTGGATGTAAACACACAAATCCCCATTCTGACAGGAGAGGAGAAACAGATCTGCTATCCCTACTAATCAGGAACAGCGATCTCTCTCCTCTTCCAGTCAGTCCCATCCCCTCACAGTTAAAAACACTCACGAGGGAACACATTTAACCCCTTTGTCACCACTACTGTTAACCCCTTCCTTGCCAGTGATATATACACAGTAATCAGTGCATTTTTATAGCACTGATCGTTGTGTAAATGTCAATGGTCCCAAAAAAGTGTCAAAAGTGTCGGATCTGTCCCCCGCAATGTCGCAGTCCTGCTAAAAATCACAGATCACCACCATTATTAGTAAAAAAAAATTTTTTATAAAAATGCCATAAATCTATCCCCTATTTTGTAGATGCTATAATTTTTGCACAAACCAATCAATATACGCTTCTTGCAATTTTTTTTTCACCAGAAGTATGCAGAAGAATACATTTTGGCCTAAACCGATGAAGAGATTTTTTTGGGATATTTATTATAGCAAAAAGTAAAAAATATTGTATTTTTTTTCCAAATTTTGCCGCAAAAAATACCACCAAAAGAAAGCTCTATTTGTGGGGAAAAAAAAGAACGTGAATTTTGTTTGGGTACAGTGTTGCACGACTGCGCAATTGTCAGTTAAAGCGACGCAGTGTATTATCGCAAAAAATGGCCCGCTCATTAACCTTCCTAGCGGTATTCCCGAGTCTGGCTCGGGGTTAAATTTCAGCACCAAAAGCGGTAACCCCGAGCCAGACTCGGGCTGCGTCGCAGTGATCCAGGCAGGAGTTACTTACCTTGTCCCCTGGATCCTGCGATGCTTCCCCGCTGTGTGATCGAGCCGTCATCTCGCTCGATTCACACACTGCCGAATGCCGCCGAGCTCCGTTCCCTGCGACGTTACGACGCACGGGGACGGAGATCGGCGCCAAATTCAAAAAAGTTAAAACACAGTACACATACAGTATACTGTAATCTTACAGATTACAGTACTGTATGTAATAATTACACACCCACATTGTCCCTAGTGGTCTGCCCAGTGTCCTGCATGCACTTTTATATAATAAAAACTTTTTTTTTCTGCCTGGAAACTGGAGATTGTCCATAGCAACCAAAAAGCGTCCCTTTATGTCAAAAGTGGTTTTAGACCAGCTAAAAAACAGCGATAATAAATTAGAATCACTCGCAGAATTAAGCGATAGCGATTTGTGGGGAAATTCGTCATCAAACACTGAAAAACACTTTTATTATTATTATATTATTATTTGTTATAATTATTTTATAGTTATTTATTTTATTATAATGTATAATTTTGTTTTTTGAACTTTATCATACCCGGGATGTCTACTAGACTCTGGTTTGGACAGATTTAAGTGAGTTATTCCTAAGAATTACAGGCCTGCAATATAAAACGCCAAATTTCCATGCAGAATAATGGTACCGCTTTCAGCACCTAAAATCTGACAGAATCATACCGCCAGGGAGGTTAAGGGGAAAAATCTTCCAGGGTTGAAATGGTTAAAGTATTACAATGCAAAGAAAACATATGAAAAGAATTTACAACAAACATCAGTAATAAACAGTATAAACTACTATCTGAAAAATAAAGTAAAAAATAAAAAGTAAATAAATAATAATAATAGAAAATAATAATAATAAAAAATAAAATAAAAATTATTTTCTTCTCCCCTGTCATAATGCGAACAAAATCATGAGAAAATGCGTTGTTAAAAATATATATAACATGGCATTGGATTACACAATGAATGATGAGGTAATAGACTGTATAATCGAGGAGAAAAAAATAATAAAAAGAAGGATGAGGGGCAGAGGGTGGGGGGATGTGTGTTAGGGAGATAAGTACCCCTGATCCAATCAGGAAGAAAAATTGGTCCATAGATATAAAGATATTATATAGGCGATGAATGATGCAAACAAAATAAAAAAAAAAGAAAACGGTAAGATTGATATTCCAAAACATTCCCTAATATTTCTTATAGTTTTTTTTTTTTTTTTTTTGGATCTACACTCAGACATCTTGTGCTCATAATCTGGTAGGGGGTGTCTATTATATCACTGATAATAATATGGCTAAGTTCACACAGGTAGCAAAGAGGCAGTAAAAAGCAGATTATGTGCCCCAACTGCTCATCTACAAATGACCATGATGGCCATTCAGGTTTGTCCGCACTGTCGCAGCCATGATGCTTCGCTTTATGGTGCAGCAGATTTAACTCAGCATGTAGTATTTGACAGGTGGTGCCGCCTGCCAAGCACGCCCATTAAAGTCAATAGGATCTCACCACAACCATGTGCCAAAAACTTGGCACAAGGTTGCAGTGCGGTACCCCAATGTAAAATACCCCTTGGGCATTCAGGAGGGGGCGCTACTGCCTTCTCAACACCTGAAAACCTCTGCTGAAATGATTCCAAAAAGCAATCCACTGCGGGTCACTTCTCAGAGGGGCGGTAAAGTCTGACGCCTGTGTAAAAGGGGCCTAACTGAGTAGAATAATATAGATTTATTTCCATTTGCAAGTAGCTATTGTTGCTTCACTGTCACATAAATGATATTAATATTTAGAAAAATATGCCTCATTCCCAGTATACCTTGTTATTTTGTATGTCTAGACCACGGGTCTCTAAGCTGTTCAGTACAATGGCCACATCATGTATTTTACAAATATTCATTGGTTGAATAAAATGGCCATCAGAGTCCCCCTTACATCAACGTCCCCAACAGAGTCCCCCATTATATCAGGGTCCCGATCAGAGTCCCCCTTATCAGACTCCACCTTATGTCAGAATCCCCATCCCAGTTGCCCTTTACCCCAGGGTTCACATCAGAGTCAATCCTTAAATCAGAGTCCCCATCACCATTCCCCTTGCATCAGAGTCTCGCCTTACATCAGTGACTCCATCAGAGTCCTCCCTTCAGTCAGTGTTTCCATCAGAGTCCCCCCTTACATCAGTGACTCCATCAGAGTTCTCCGTTGAGTCAGTGTTTCCATCAGAGTCCCCCTTTACACCACTGTCCTCATCAGTGTCCCCCCTAACATCAGTGTCCTCATCAGTGTCCCCCCTTACATCACTGTCCTCATCAGTGTCCACTCTAACATCACTGTCCTCATCAGTGTCCCTCCCTTACATTACTGTCCTCATCAGTGTCCCCCCTTACATCACTGTCCTCATCAGTGTCCACCCTAACATCACTGTCCTCATCAGTGTCCCCCCGTACATCACTGTCCTCATCAGTGTCCCTCCCTTACATCACTGTCCTCATCAGTGTCCCCCCCTTACATCACTGTCCACATCAGTGTCCCCCTTACATCACTGTCCTCATCAGTGTCCACCCTAACATCACTGTCCTCATCAGTGTCCCCCCGTACATCACTGTCCTCATCAGTGTCCCCCCGTACATCACTGTCCTCATCAGTGTCCCCCTTACATCACTGTCCTCATCAGTGTCCCCCCTACATCACTGTCCTCATCAGTGTCCTCCCCTTACATCACTGTCCTCATCAGTGTCCCCCCTTACATCACTGTCCTCATCAGTGTCCACCCTAACATCACTGTCCTCATCAGTGTCCCCCCTAACATCACTGTCCTCATCAGTGTCCCCCTTACATCACTGTCCTCATCAGTGTCCCCCTGACATCACTGTCCTCATCAGTGTCCCCCTAACATCACTGTCCTCATCAGTGTCCCCCTGACATCACTGTCCTCATCAGTGTCCCCCCTAACATCACTGTCCTCATCAGTGTCCCCCCTTACATCACTGTCCTCATCAGTGTCCACCCTAACATCACTGTCCTCATCAGTGTCCCCCCTTACATCACTGTCCTCATCAGTGTCCACCCTAACATCACTGTCCTCATCAGTGTCCCCCCTTACATCACTGTCCTCATCAGTGTCCACCCTAACATCACTGTCCTCATCAGTGTCCCCCCTTACATCACTGTCCTCATCAGTGTCCCCCTTACATCACTGTCCTCATCAGTGTCCCCCTGACATCACTGTCCTCATCAGTGTCCCCCTAACATCACTGTCCTCATCAGTGTCCCCCTGACATCACTGTCCTCATCAGTGTCCCCCTGACATCACTGTCCTCATCAGTGTCCCCCCTAACATCACTGTCCTCATCAGTGTCCCCCCTAACATCACTGTCCTCATCAGTGTCCACCCTAACATCACTGTCCTCATCAGTGTCCCCCCTTACATCACTGTCCTCATCAGTGTCCCCCTTACATCACTGTCCTCATCAGTGTCCCCCTGACATCACTGTCCTCATCAGTGCCCCCCTAACATCACTGTCCTCATCAGTGTCCCCCTGACATCACTGTCCTCATCAGTGTCCCCCCTAACATCACTGTCCTCATCAGTGTCCCCCCTAACATCACTGTCCTCATCAGTGTCCCCCTAACATCACTGTCCTCATCAGTGTCCCCCCTAACATCACTGTCCTCATCAGTGTCCCCCCTAACATCACTGTCATCATCAGTGTCCCCCCTAACATCACTGTCATCATCAGTGTCCCCCCCTAACATCACTGTCCTCATCAGTGTCCCCCCTCACATCACTGTCCTCATCAGTGTCCCCCCTAACATCACTGTCATCATCAGTGTCCCCCCTAACATCACTGTCATCATCAGTGTCCCCCCCTAACATCACTGTCCTCATCAGTGTCCCCCCTCACATCACTGTCCTCATCAGTGTCCCCCCTAACATCACTGTCCTCATCAGTGTCCCCCCTTAGATCACTGTCCTCATCAGTGTCCCCCCTAACATCACTGTCCTCATCAGTGTCCCCCCTAACATCACTGTCCTCATCAGTGTCCCCCCTCACATCACTGTCCTTATCAGTGTCCCCCCTAACATCACTGTCCTCATCAGTGTCCCCCCTTAGATCACTGTCCTCATCAGTGTCCCCCCTAACATCACTGTCCTCATCAGTGTCCCCCCTTACATCACTGTCCTCATCAGTGTCCCCCCTAACATCACTGTCCTCATCAGTGTCCCCCCTTACATCACTGTCCTCATCAGTGTCCCCCCTAACATCACTGTCCTCATCAGTGTCCCCCCTTACATCACTGTCCTCATCAGTGTCCCCCTTACATCACTGTCCTCATCAGTGTCCCCCTTACATCACTGTCCTCATCAGTGTCCCCCTAACATCACTGTCCCCATCAGTGTCCCCCTAACATCACTGTCCTCATCAGTGTCCCCCTAACATCACTGTCCTCATCAGTGTCCCCCCTAACATTACTGTACTCATCAGTGTCCCCCCTAACATCACTGTCCACATCAGTGTCCTCCCTTACATCACTGTCCTCATCAGTGTCCCCCTAACATCACTGTCCTCATCAGTGTCTCCCCTTACATCACTGCCCTCATCAGTGTCCCCCCTTATATCACTGTCCTCATCAGTGTCCCCCCTTACATCACTGCCCTCATTAGTGTCCCCCCTTACATCACTGTCCTCATCAGTGTCCCCCCCTTACATCACTGCCCTCATCAGAGGCCCCCCTTGAATACCCTCCTATGACTGCTAAGGCAATCATGTCATTGGTTGCTAGGATGATGGAGGCCGACAGGGATGGTGACAACAGAGCAGAAGGAACCCGATACGGAGACCATAGGCAGCCTCTGCTGACCTTAATCCTAAATCTGTGCACATCGAGGATATACAATACACTGATCCTGGCTGTGGGCCAGTTAAAATGTTGTAGTTGGCCAGATTTGGTCCGCGTGACGTAGTTCGGACACATGAGAACACTGGGGTTGATTTACTAAAATTGGAGAGTGCAAAATCTGGTGCAGCTCTGCCTAGAAACCAATCAGCTTCTCACTTCAGCTTTTTCAGTTAGGCTTTGACAATAAATCCTGGAAGCTGATTGGTTTCTAGGCAGAGCTGCACCAGATTTTGCACTCTCCAGTTTTAGTAAATCAACCCCAATGTGTCTAATTCCCGGTATAATTTTATATATTTTTTTTTCTCCAGACTTTTGTGACATCCGTGCCCATTATTTTTTTTTCTGGTTTTGCAAACTAGAGCTTTCCAGGTCCATGTTAGATATATAGGCAGCCAGATGAAAACAGACTTTTCTGTTTACATCAGACCACCTCTGACCAGTCCCTTTTTAGGCCTGGATAAATGGAAAAAAATGCAAACCGTTGGCATTTTTTTTTTCATGTCAGGATGAACTTGGAGGTAACTGAATGTAAATTGATGCATGTCCTTCTACATGGAGCTTCTGATCAGGTCTGCCTGAAAATCTAACAGACTGACCTAATTGTATCACCCCTGTAAAGGGGGCTTATTAATAATAATAATAATAATAATAATCTGAAAAATATGTACCATTCCTAGTATACCTTTTTATTTCGCATCTCTAGACATTTTAATAATAATAATAATAATAAAAATAATAATAATTACAGAAATATGCCTAAAGCCCCATACACACTATCAGATTTTCTGCAGATTTTTGTCTTCAGGTTTACCAAAACCATGTAGTGCAAGGGCCTGCCTGATTGCATACAAATTGAAACTCTTAAGGTTTGACCTCATATTAGATGGATTTGGTAAATCTGATGACAAAAATCTGCAGAAAATCTGATACAGTAGTGTGTATGGGGCTTTAGGCCCTTTTCACACTGCAGAGTGTGCCAGTGTATCCACCTGTTTAGCGGGGGATCTCTCCGCTGACTCCCGCTGAGCAGGCAGGGGATAGGTCCATGTCCGCCCCGCTGATGCAGAGCAGACACGGGCACAGACCGCTATCCTCTATGGGTAGTCGGATGGAAACAGACCGCCTGTCCATTTCCAAGTTACTGCCATTCGATCCGCCAGCTGGATGGGGAACAGATCCCCCATCCATTTGTTTTTAGCCGATAGGATCGGAAGTCGGCGGGTATCAACGGACTTGTCTGTTGACATCCGCCATTTCATAGAGGACAATGGATGGTCCAATTGGATCTGCCTAAAAAAACTGACAAGTGGACCCGATCGGTCTGTTAGTGTGAAAGGGGCCTTATTCCTAATATACCTTGCTATTTTTTAGCTCTAGACATCCTAATAACAACAATAAGAAAAGTAATATTTTTTTTTTTTTTAAAAAAGGTCTTATTCCTTGTATACAATGCTATTTTATATTCCTAGACTTCCTAATAATAATAATACAAATAATAATAATAATAATAATGTATCAATAATTTGAAAAATGTGTCTCATTTACAGTATGCTCTGTTACTTTGTATCGCCAGACATCAACATCATCGTCATTACGTCTCATTCCCAGTATACCTTGTTACCTTGTATCTCCTGGCATCCTAATAATAATATTATTATTCAAATTTAGAGAAATGTGTCTTATTCACAAAATACCTTGTTACTTTGTATCTAAAGAAATGATAATAATAATAATATTTAGAGAAATATGTCTCATTCTTAGTATACCTTTTTACTTTGTGTCTCCAGGCATCATCATAATAATAATAATATTTAGATCAATATGGCTCATTCCCAGTATACAGTAACTTGTTACTTTGTATCTACTGACATGCTCATAATAATATTAATATTTAGAGAAACATGTCTCATTCCCAATATACCTTGTTACTTTCAATCTATAAGCATATTAATAATATTAATAATTATTTATATTATTACTATTATTATATTTAGAGAAATACTGCTCATTCCCAGTATAACTCGTTATTTTCTGTCTACACATATCTTCATAATAATTATAATAATAATAAAAATAATAATAACAATAATAATAAGAGAAATATTGTTCATTCCCAGTATAACTTGTTACTTTGTATTTCCAGATATCTTCATATTAATGATAATATTTAGAGAAATACAGTATGTATCATTCCCAATATACTTTGTTACTTTGTATCTTCATACATCTTATTAACAATAATAATAATAATAATAATAATAATTCGAGAAATAGATATCATTCCCAGTATGACTTGTTACTTTGTAGCTCCAGATATCTTCATAATAATAATAATATTTAGAGAAATATGTATCATTCCCAATGTATCTTGTTCCTTTGTATCCTTCAGATATTTTCATGATAATAATAATAATAATAATAATAATATTTAGAGAAATAGGAAACATTCTCAGTATAACTTGTTACTTTGTATCTCCAAATATCTTCATAATAATGTATCTTCATAATAATAATATTTAGAGAACTACAGAGTATGTATCATTCCCAATATACTTTGTTACTTTGTATCTTCATACATCCTATTATTAATAATAATAATTACAGAAATAGAAATCATTCCCAGTATGACTTGTTACTTTGTATCTCCAGATATCTTCATAATAATAATAATAATAATTAGAGAAATATGTATCATTACCAATGTATCTTGTTCATTTGTATCTCTAGAAATCTTCTTCATAATAATAATATTTAGAGAAATAGGTATCATTCCCCGTATAACTTGTTACTTTGTATCTCTAAATATCTTTATAATAAAGATAATATTTAGAGAAATACAGTATGTATCATTCCCAATATACTTTTTATCTTCATACCTCTTATTAATAATAATAATAAATAATAATATTAATAATTACAGAAATAGATACCATTCCCAGTATAACTTGTTACTTTGTATCTCCAGATAACTTCATAATAATAATAATAATACTTAGAGAAATATGTATCATTCCCTATGTATCTTGTTCATTTGTATCTCCAGAAATCTTCTTCTTCATAATAATAATAATAATAATAATAATATTTTGAGAAATAGGTATCATTCCCAATGTATCTTGTTTCTTTGTATCTTTATAGAACTTCATAATAATAATAATAATAATAATAATAATAAAAATTGAGAAATATGTATCATTTCCAATGTATCTTGTTCATTTGCATCTTCAGATATCTTCATAATAATAATAATAAAAATAATTAGAGAAATATGTATCATTCCCAATACATCTTGTTTATTTGTATCTCCAGGAATCTTCATAACAATAATAATAATTAGAGAAATAGGTATCATTCCCAGTATAACTTGTTACTTTGTATCTCCAGATATCTTCATAATAATAGTAATAATAATAATAATAATTAGAGAAATATGTATCATTCCCAGTGTATCTTGTTTCTTTGTATCTTTATAGATCTTCATAATAATAATAATAATAATTAGAGAAATAGGTATCATTCCCAGTATAACTTGTTACTTTGTATCTCCAGACACATCCCTCACAATCTGGTAAGTGAAGTTAGAAATGGACGTTTATGTAATGATAAGCAGACAGATATTGATGGGATGGGATGGGATGGTGAATGGGGTGGGGTGGGATGTCCTCTCCTCCAGCACACATTATATCCCCCAGGTCTGGGCAGGCTGGGAGTGAGTTGTGTATAATTAGCTCTTCTCCCATCCAGGATCCCCCCAGTCCTGGCTATACTCTGAAGCTGGCGCCAGATCCTTAGTGCTTGCTCTGTGTACATGTCATTGAGACGAAGACAATATTTCAGAGTGGAGCCAAACCCCGGGGATCCACTCAATAAAAGCTCACTAAAAATACCAGCTTCCCCTCCCCTCCCCCACACACACCTCTGCCCGACTTCTCCGCAATCTCACTCATTGGCAAGCAGGCAAGCATGAAAAATGAACTGAATTCACCAGCCCAGGTTTAACTGGAGGCAGTTAATTAGCAGTCTCAGCCCCCCCCCCCTCCTCCAGATGACAGGGGGGGGGGGCATGCATCTAAATCACTGTCTTGTTTGGAGGCTGGAAAACCATTTTATCTATACATATATGAGGGTCTTCACATCACAGAGCAATCAGTGCATCTGTCACTAGTACTATATGTCCAATACATCATGACTTCTACTCATATTTGTTTGTCCTTAACCACTTGCCTACCGGGCACTTTTACCCCCTTCCTGCCCAGGCCAATTTTCAGCTTTCAGCGCTGTCCCACTTTGAATGACAATTGCGCGGTCATGCAGCACTGTACCCAAACTAAATTTGGGTAGCTTTCTTCTGGTGGTATTTAAAGCGGAGTTCCACCCATTTAAAAGTCAGCAGCTACAAAAAGTGTAGCTGCTGACTTTTAATATTCAGACACTCACCTGTCCCACGGTCCAGCGATGCGGGCGCACAAAGCCTCGCTCCTCTCCCCCTCCTCTCCGCCAGCATTCTAACTGTGGGCGCCGTAAATGGCCGGCAATCTTCTGAGACCTGTGACGTATCACAGAAGATAGCAGGGAAGGGAGAAGTTGGAGCTGGGTGCCTGTAAAAACAGGGTACCTGCTCCCCCCCCCCCCCCCCCCCGCAAAAAAAATTACATGCCAAATGTGGCATGTCAGGGGGTCACCAGCACTTAAAGCGGAAGTTCCATTTTTGGGTGGAACTCCGCTTTATAACCACTGTTTTTGTTTTGTTTTCTCTTATCATCCATGGACTGACACGGTGTCTCTTTACACTTCACACGTGGGTTATGTCCCTGCTTGCTTCTCCTGCGAGCAGGGACATATACCCACATGTAATCAGTATGAGAGCTGCGTCGGTCCATGGACGTCAGAGAAACGGATTTTACAGTGAGTACAAAAATCCTATTTTCTCTTATCGTCCATGGACCGACACAGCTGTCATACTGATTACATGTGGGTATATGTCCCTGCTCGCAGGAGAAGCAAGCAGGGACAGAACCCACGTGTAAAGTGTAAAGAGACACCGTGTCAGTCCATGGATGTCAGAGAAAAGGATTTTACGGTGAGTACAAAAAATCCTATTTTTGCTAAAAAAAATAAAAATAAAAGAATACCGAAATAAAAAATAAATAAAAAAAGTTTCTTAGTTTCTGTTATAAAATTATGTAAATAAAGAATTTTTCTCCTTCACTGATGTGTGCTGATGATGCTGCACTGACGGGCACCGATGAGGCGACACTAAAATGCAGCACTGATGGGCACTGATAGGCTGCACTGATATGCAGCACTGATGAGCACTGATAGATGGCACTGACAGGTGGCACTTATAGGCACTGATAGGCGGCACAGATAGGCACTGACTGGCAGCACTGAAGAGCAGGCACTAAAGGTCACCACTGTAGAGCAGGCACTGATGGGCACTGAAAGGCAGCACTGATTGGCATCACTGATAGGCACTGATTGGCATCACTGCTGGGCACTGATTGCCATCATAGATGGGCACTCACTGGCATCACTGCTGGGTACTGTTGGGACTGCACTGATGATCTGTGTACTGTGAGGAAATGCTGCTGATCGGCTCTCCTCTCCTCACACACTGTCAGCATGAGTAGAGGAATGCCGATAATTGGCATTTCCTTGTTTACATGTGATTGGACACAGCTGATCACATGGACAAAGAGCCTTGTCATCAGCTCTTTACCGGGATCGGCAATGTGTCATGTCCCAGGGACAGATCACACCACCGATCACTGTGCAACTCCGTGGGCGCGCAGGCGCAGCGAGAGTGGAAGGACATCATGATGTCCTCCAGAAGGAGAAAGCTGCCACCCACCCATCATTTGACAATACAGTCGGCGGGAGGCAGTTGAAGGAAACATTTCAGGAGTGAAGCATGGAGGCTTGGAGTAGAGTGGAGTAGCAGGCATCGCTGCTACAATGGTCGCCGCCAGCATCCAGGTCCTGTACCGTGCGGCTGCCCTGATGCTTACTGAAAACAGAAGATCACTCGCTGGGCGCAGGTTAAAGGAACTCTCTGAATTTTCTCGATGTATGCAAACCGTTGCCTGATTGGACGGGGGAGGGTGGAGATTGTGAGGTCATCGTCCTGCCTCATAACCTCGTCCATTCAAACAATACTTTGCATTCATCAAGAAAATTCAAAGTTTTCCCTGAATGGCACAAATGCCAAGCAGGTAACCTCTTGTGTTCGGATAGCAGCAGGGCAGCTGCTCTACATGGGACCCCAAGCTAGTGGAAATCTCTGTAGTAGCAGCAACTACTACAGTGATTTCTAGCTTCCATATGGATCTCGCAGGTATGGCACATACACACAATGGTCCAAGCTGGAGCGATGTAACTATGTAAAAAATGCCATACCTAAACTTCAGCTTTAAGACTGCATTCATGCCAGAGTGACATGGAAACATGGCCAAAAATGTGCGTTTCTTCCCACCTTTCCAGAATCAGGTGAAAGATGCACAAAAATGTGCAACAAGCTTGCAGTGCCATTGTTACTTAATGGCCGCCCAAACGCAGGTTGCGGTTATTCGTTTTGCGTTTTGTTACATGTTTTCAACGTATCAAATTGTGCAAAAAAGAACAAAAAATGGTACTTGAGCTTCTGTGGTGTTTGCCATGCAACAAGCAACCCATTCAATTCAATGGGCTGTCACACCAAAAACTCACAAAGTGCGATGCATTGTGTCGCTCAGGTGTGAATGCAACCTAATACTTTAGAACTGAACTCTTGCCTTTATTGGAGAGATTACTCATCACGTCCTGTCCTGGCAGAAACTTTAAGGAAATCTCCCCAATATGGACACAGATGGCAATAAAAAAAATACACCAAACTCCTGCAAAAAAATAGAAAAAAAATAAAAAAATGTACTCACCAGAAAAGGGGGTTGCTATGCGGATGTTCCTAATCTGCCGCTTCCTAGTCCGCGGCTGGTCTTCTACCTCGTCCTCCTCGCGTTGTCTTCTGGTAAATGGGGTGCGCTGCCTTCTGGGAACTGTGTGTATCCCAGAAAGCAGCCACCCATTCACAAAGCGCCTCGAGACTAGCGCATGCGCAGTAGGAAACGGGCAGTGAAGCCGCAAGTCTCGACTGCCTGTTTCCCTTAGGGAGGATGGAGGCGCCGGGACCTGCCAGGATCGAGGGATCAGCCTCAGGGGGGCTGACATCGCGGGCGCCTAGGACAGGTAAGAGTCCTTATTAAAAGTCAGCAGCTACAGTGCTTGTAGCTGCTGACTTTAAAAAAAAATCACGGGTGGAACCCCGCTTTAACCGGGGCTTAAAACTGCAATAAAGGTTTACATGTAATTGTACAAGAAGCAGTTTCCTGTGGTTAGGGATGGAAATGTAGACATTAAAGCCGGCCATAGATGGTGAGAATGTTGGCCGGTTTAACAGGAACCGGCCGAGATTCAAACCATGTTTGGGCAGGCTGAATGTACCCAAGTTGATCGATCTATTAACTTAGGTACAAGCAGCCGGGCAGGTTTCACATGTGATTATTGCTAGCGGCTGTTCTCCTGGCTGGGACGGCTTCCCCCGCTGGTTTGGCGGGAGGGATTCCCCTGTAAACTCTGGTTTCAGGAAAGAAATTGTCTCCATCTATGGCCGGCCTTACTGACCGCATCCAGGGACAAACACCCATTCCTAATCACAGGTAATTGCTCTTTTTGCGATTACATGCAGATAACTGCAGATAACTCTCTGATAACATTTGTTGGGAGGCAATAGGAGAATAATTCAAGGCTGACTATGGAGCTAACTATGAGTGTAGCCTTTATTCAATTAAAGGGTCCACTGACTTATTAAAAAGCCCAGATCTGTCAAGGCACCAGACTGGTCTTGTATATAGTTGAGGATAACACAACCCTGGAGCCTGCAGAAGCATGTACTTTCCTCCAAAAGTTTTGTAACCCAGTGAATTATGACCAAATGTGCAACAGTGTCCCTTCCTCCCTACTACATCTTTAGTAATCTTGAGGGGAGAGTTTTTGTAGCAAGGAGGGAAATCTGTAACATGTCAATCTCAATTTATAGCCATTCCACTGATCCTTGACATTAAAGCTGGCCATACACATATGCAGTAGATTTCTCTAACCAACAGATTCCTCCATCCATGCTTCACAAAGCAGATGGACAAATCTACAGCAACTATTGTATTCTGACAGCTGCCAACTGTCAAAATACCAAAACACTGTCTGCATCTGAGGGATGTTGGGCAGTTGGTAGCCAAAAGGGTCACCCACTGAACAGATGTTGGCTGGTTTATCAGAAACAGGTCCACATTTGCTTTGTGTATGGCAAGCTTTGGTGAGTCTTTATGAACCATAGTGTTTTCTGATTCCAGTTCCTCCTAGGTAAGAGTCAATCCCCCCTTTCCCATGAATTGCATGATGTGCCAATATTGGGCAGTTGCTGGTGAACATGTCCATTTAAATGACTGAAATAACATGTCTTTGTGGTAAGCCCATTAAACAGGGGTGTAAGATCTCTCGTGATGAGAGGTCTGATAAGGGAATTGTTTAGATAGTATCTGATCTGAAGGTATGACCACTGGTTCCAGTGTTTTATTTTTTTTATTGATCTGTCAGTTCACACCAATCTCAGTCTTCTGAAGAATTGGCCCACTTGCACATCGGAGTGTGACCAGCATCTCCTTATAAAGTTCCCAGATAAATGGGGTAGGAAATCCAGGTTGTACATTATGAGTGTCAGAGAGCCAAAGCTTTACATGCATTCCGAAAGCTCTGCAAGGTAACCCCTATGAGTGAGTGCTCATATGTGACTTTGGGTGTATATTGATTCAATGGAAAAGAGAAAGGGTTTGGGACTTTAAATGAGACCTGAGACAATAAAGTCACTAGGTCTCCATCCCTATCAGTACGAAGACAGAAGAGGGTCGGGACTTTGTATGAAGCATGCGGATTGAGAGCCAAACAGAGCTAGTAAATCAAATAATATAAAATGTATTAAATATTATACAGTAAAATACATAAGACATCATGGTACATATTCCATCATCCAACATGATTAGTTAGTTCATTAGCATTGATTCGTAAGTGAAATGAGTAAAACAATAAAAACATGAGGTATAACTGCATGATAAATATTATTTGGCATCTGAAGCTCGACGCGTTTCGCGGCTATCATGCCGCTCACCAGGAGCTGATTATTAATGGATGTCTACAATACAAGAACATAGTATCAATTGATAGGTTAGGCTTCTCTCCCCCCTCTATATAAGCCTAACCTATCAATTGATACTATGTTCTTGTATTGTAGACATCCATTAATAATCAGCTCCTGATGAGCGGCATGATAGCCGCGAAACGCGTCGAGCTTCAGATGCCAAATAAAATTTATCATGCAGTTATACCTCATGTTTTTATTGTTTTACTCATTTCACTTATGAATCAATGCTAATGAACTAACTAATCATGTTGGATGATGGAATATGTACCATGATGTCTTATGTATTTTACTGTATAATATTTAATACATTTTATATTATTTGATTTACTAGCTCTGTTTGGCTCTCAATCCGCATGCTTCATACAAAGTCCCGACCCTCTTCTGTCTGGGTGTATATTGAAGGAAGATGGAAGATCCAAGGCATCCAATGGAACATGTAGGTACTCTGAAGCTTATTCTAATGTGACCCAATCCTGAAAAGAAGAATGTATGTTCCAAAATGTGGCATTTTCCGAAATATTTGTAATGCCAATTTTGTGCTTAGGCAAGGTCAGGTGGGCCAAGCTGATTCTTATGCCGCGTACACATGACCGTTTTTCATGACGAGAAAAATGCAATTTTTTTATTTGGTCATTAAAAATGATCATGTGTGGGCTCCAGAGCATTTTTCACGATGTGAAAAATGGGCATTAAAAATTTGGAACATGCTCTAATTTTTCTCATCGTTTTTCACGTCGTCGTTTTTCTCGTCATGAAAAACGGGCATGTGTAGGCTTTAACGACGTGAAAAAAACGTGCACGCTCAGAAGCAAGTGATGAGACGGGAGCGCTCGTTCTGGTAAAACCTGCGTTCGTAATGGAGATAGCACATTTGTCACGCTGTAACGGACTGAAGAGCACGAGGCTGAAAAGCGTGAATCGTCTCACACCAAATTTTACTAACACAAGGATCAGCAAAATCAGCCCAAAGGGTGGCGCCATCCGAATGGAACTTCCTCTTTATAGTGCCGTCGTACGTTTCGTACGTCACCGCGCTTTGCTCAAGCATTTTTTTTCATGATAGTGTGTAGGCAAGGCAGGCTTGAGTAGAATCACGTTGAGAAAAACGTCGTTTTTTTTCAATGACATTAAAAACGATCGTGTGTACGCGGCATAAGGGTTGTCCACCTTCAAACAAAGGAGCTTATGAATGTCCTTATGGATTGAAGGATAGGGGCAAGCCCTTGCCTAAATTCTCTCAGGAGCAGTGTATAGTTTTGTGAGAAAGGCTTTTAAATGTTGGCTGGAAGTGGATTCCCCAAATATCTTGCTTCTTTTTTTTTCACATGAATGGAAAACTACGTTGGCAATGGGTCACTGTCTTCAACAAAAAGAAGATGTTCAGTGCAAAGAATTTGGAGTAGTTAATTTTCAAGTTAGAAAGAGATTGAATGTGTTTGAGGTCTTACAATAGATTAGGAATTGTAACGTGTGGTTCGGATAAGAATAGAAGTACTTTGTAAATGAATACTGCTTTTTATTTTTTACAGGTATTTATAAAGCTCTATAAATTCGAGCAAGCACTTTTACATCATTCACATCAGTCTCTGCCCACAAGGTGCTTACAAAATAAGGTCCCTGTGTCCAGGGCCGCCATCATCAGGAATTTTGGGGCCCCTTACACAGCTTCAGACATGGGCCCACTGGAGCAGAGTAGAACCGGAAGGGGGTGCTGACTGAGAAGCGGGGGGGGGGGGCTGCCGCGAATTTAGAAGCGGGGGTGCCACGAATTGAGGAGCGGGGGGTGTGGGGAATGCAAATTGTTGAGGTCGGGGGGCTTTGGGTGCTGACGAAAGAAAAAAAAAGGGGGGTTGCCATCCGGGGCCCTGGGGACCTCTGGGCCCCTTACAAAAAATAAAAATAAAAAAATATATATAAAAAAATTAAATAAAAATTTATAATAAAAAAAGGGAAGGGTTGCCATCCGGGGATCTCCGGGCCTCTAGGCCCCTTACAAAAAAAAAGAAATAAAAAAAAAAACGAAATTTTTATAAATAAAAAAAGGGGGGTTGCCATCCGGGGCCCTGGGGACCTCCTGGCCCCTGGGGACCTCTGGGCCCCTTACAAAAAAAAGGGGGGTTGCCATCTGGGCCCCTTATAGGTGTACTGCCTGTACCCCCCTGATGGCTGCCCTGCCTGTGTCACATGCTTACAAACACACACCAGTGGCTGCTGGTGGTAATATTTTTTTGGGAGGCTATGGATTTGAGAAAGGGCTCAACTGTCAATATGAATTTTATTTGGGAGAGTGGACACATCACCTGTTTCCATTGGGGATCTGAAAAGCATCCAATACCAACTTTCACTTGCACTTGTGGGTTAGCATAAAGTGACAGAATTCAGACACATATTTCTTCTCAAACACCCCAAACCGGTGAGGACTGCCTTCATGTAGTTCAAAGTTAAACATTTTCTTGAAATCCATAGAGAGAAAAAAATCTTTGCTCCTTGTTTAGGGTCAGCAGTGGATGTAAATTTAACACTTTCAGGGTGATATCATGCACCTCCCTATCTGGAACGAACCCTACCTGGTCAAAAGACACAATTGAGGACAGCAACTGGAATAGACGGATCACTAGAATTGAAGCCAATATCTTAACATCCACAGTTAAGAGTCATAGTTCATAACCTTAAGTGTGCAGTAGGTCAGTAAGACAGTAATATGTGATAGTAAATGTAGGGCGGTCAAGGAGGGCATTGTGAGAGATTGAAATGTTGCCACAAAGCTCAGGGTGAGGATATGACCTAGGCTCTTATTGTATTGTAAGCCCATCTGGCCCTGGGCTTTGCCAGGTTTCATTTGCTTTAATGCCAAGGAAAATTCTTCTTCAGAGGTGATGGAGTTTTCAAGTATTTGTGCCTCAGTCTCCGGAATGGCAGGGGGGCCATTAAGAGTCAGGTAGGCTTGGCTGTGTGTCTGTGTGGGTTTGTTCCCTGGGGTGCAAACGTCTAGGTTGTTCAGTTGTTCGTAATAGGTCTGGAATTGTGTTCCTTGGAGTGCACCCTCCAGCTTTTTTGTGGATGCTGTGTGTGGTAATGCTAACATGCCTCGCTTGTAGAGATCTTGCTAGGAGCCTGCTGCTTTTATTACTATGTTCACAGAATAGCTTTTGACTAAAGCCCCGTACACACGGTCGGACTTTTGGCCAATAAACTTCATTTTGAGCAAGTTGGACCAACAATCCGACCGTGTGTACGCTCCATCGGACAAACTTTTTTTGCTTTTTTCATTGAACAAAAGTTGGGTCTGCAAACGGACAAACTTTTGCCCAACAAAAGTCCGATGGAGCAAAGTCCGACCGTGTGTACAGAAAACCATCGGACTGGACAAAACAGCTAATGTTAAAATCAACCAACAATAGCAGAAGTTGACCTAAGGGTGGCGGTAAAGAGCAGAAAAGAGCAGAAAAACCACGTGATGTTGCAAAAAGTTTTGGGAAAGTTTGCAGAAAAGTCAGAGCGTGTGTATGCTATGGGTGTTCCCGACCAACTCCGTTCAGACAAAAAACCACGGAAAAGTCCGATGGAAGTCCGACCGTGTGTACGGGGCTTAAGGCTGGCCATAGATTGATTGAAAACTTGGCCTGTTCTGCAAGGACTGGCTTAATTTCAACCTAGCTTTGGCCATTCCCACTTGGGAGAAGTCAGATAGAATCTAATGCTTCTCTTGAACTGGAATATTAGAATGTTTTCCTTCGATCTGCACGGCAGTTAATAGACTGCACCACTGATAAGTGTATTCTAGTGGCGAAGGAGTCATGCTGTCAGAATACAATAGTGCAGCAGGGAGGATTCCCTCATCCACCTTAAATGTGTGGATGGGGGAATCTGTTTTTTTTTTTTTTAAACAGCTCTCTGGCTGATCAAAAATTAAAAAAAAGATCCATCTATGGTTAGCTTAACGAGATGTTCTGCCCCCCCACATGAAAAATTTCAAGTTGTTAGCCACAAATACTGTAGCTGCTGACTTTTAATAATAGGACACTTACCTGTTCAGGGTTCCCACGATGTCGGCACCCCAGCCGATTTTTAGATCGGCTGTCGGGTGCTGCCGCCGCCTTTCCTGGTAAGGGAACCTGGCAGTGAAGACTTTCAGCTTCACAGCTGGTTCCGTACTGCGCATTTGTGAAGCGCGCTGCACTTTCTAATTGGCCTAGTGGCCGAAGAAGGAGGAAAGGGGCCGAACTTCTGAGGCTCTGGAAGTGGGGAAGGGGGACCTGTCAAAAAGGTCCCTCTTCCCCCCTCCCCCCTGAAAGGTGCCAAATGTGGCATCGGAGGGGAGGGGGAGACAGATAAGCGGGAGTACCACTTTTGAGTGGAACTCTGCTTTAAGTAGTGCCTCCTAGTCTGTTTGCCCAATTCCTCCAGCTGTTGGGGGTGAGTTTTTCAAATGTTATCAGTCAAAGAAAGCACCAAATAAGAAAATCCCTTGAGGTCCAAAGTCTTTATTGTTCAACTGGTTACAACACACAGGGAAAAAGACAGCCAATGCATTTCAGGGGCCACATAATCCCCTTTCATCAGGACTGGGGGAAAAATAATAAAATAAAATATATAAAATAAAAATGATAATAAAATAATTTTTTAATTAAAAACAAATTAGCACACATAAAAATGGCAATACAGCAGAATTTCTACTAAAAATACAGAGGCACAAATGTAAAATAAACAAATATTAATGACATGCGCACTGGATAGAAAAACAAGTTCTAAAGCTGTCCATGCTGTAGATGATTTATTTATTTATTTTTCCATGTTCAGCCAGTCGGTTGAATGAAAAAAAATTGACCGGATTCCTCCATCCACACAAACAAGGTGGATTGAGGAAAATCCCCCTGGGGCATTGTATTCTGATAGTGGGACTCTCCGATGTGAGAATGCACTGATAGGCCACTGCACCTGCTAATTGACAAAACCTTTCCAACATTCCCATTCGACAGAAGTTAATCTAAAGATCGACTTTTGTTGAACAGGAACAGCCACACATGGATCGGAATTCGGCTGGTCCCTGCTGAGACAGATGAATTTCAGTCCATCTATGGCCACCTTAATTGCTGAAATGAACAAACTCAAGAAAAACAAAAAGTATAAAAAGTATACATAGCGTCAGAGCCAGAGTGCAATACAGATAGAAAATAAAAAAAATATATAATAAAAGGAGGCCACATTTCACACTAAAAACTCAGATTAATCTTTATGTATTCACAGGTGATGGTCATAAAAGGTGCTGCTGGTTTCATTGAAAGACAAAATGAAGATGTGCTATTAAATAACAATCAAAAAGATCACTGTGTAACAAATAGTAACCAAATGTGCTTGGGCTGGTGTGTGTGCTTGGGCTGGTGTGTGTGCTTGGGCTGGTGTGTGTGCTTGGGCTGGTGTGTGTGCTTGGGCTGGTGTGTGTGGATGGATGCAATCTGGCCAAATGGATACATATGTTTCTATTGCTAGAAATGCAAATGGAAGCCAGCAGCACTTTTGAATGAACATCACCTGTGAATACATACAGATTAATCTGTGTTTTTAGTGTGAAATGTGGCCTCCTTTAAATCCTATTTTTATATATTTTGGCTGTATTCTCTGTCTCAGATGATATGTATACTTTTTTTAAGTGGTGGTAAACTGCAAAAATAAATAAATAAATAAATATATATATATATATATATATATACACCAGCCGGTTTAAGTCATAATGTGCCAGTATGCATACTAGCACATTATGACAGACTTACCTAAAAATGAAGCCCTCCAGCGGCGCGCTGTCAACGCTGAAGGCGCTTCCATATTTACCCAGTCTTCCTTCTGGGTTTGCTGGCTTCCCTGTTTACGGTTCGGCTCTGAAGGAGCTATACAGTGATGCCGTTCCTTCAGAGAGCATGCATCAGTGACATCAAAGGCTGCTTCTAAAGTAAATATCTCCTAAATGGTGCACGGTTTACCTTTTACTGTACCTCTATGTAAGCCCTATTATATGCAATTAATGATGCAGGTATGGTGCTCTACCACCACAGATAAAATCCACCTGCTTCCCAGAAAAAAATTACCCCAAAAATGTAAGAGGCCAGCAGCGCAAAGGACAAAGCTTGTCAATGGTCCATTTCTTTCAAGAAGAGAACCATCAAATCCTTCACTCCCAGCCTCAAGCATACTAATGGTTGCTCCAAATAATGAATGCCTCACAACAGCAACAAATTGTTGCTCATAATGGCTCCAAAATAATCCCATCGATCATGAGTAAGGATAGAAAAAACTATAACGCATTAAGACTTTAATACTGTAAGTACTATTAAATAGAAAAATTTTTCACCAAGGATTCACAGGGTACAACACATAGTACAATCATGCTGCCCGACTGACCAGACGTGCACGATAACGTCAGCACCAAAGCTCTGCCCCTATGCGTTTCGTCAATATAGACATCCTCAGGGAGCAATGAGTTCTCTTTGACCTATTCAATTTGGATTTCTTAACTCAGGTGAAATTTCTTTCTTGGGGGGTCCCTGTCTTTGTGACAAACTGTTGAATACAGGCCATTTGGGCTCAAGTAATGACTTTGTCCACATTTTCATAACTTGTGAAAATCTGTGCGTCGTGTCCCCCTCCCACTATCTCTCTGGAGCAAATTGTTCTCAGTTCCATCAGGGTCCTTTTGTCTGTATTTATGGATCGTCTCCAACTTGGATATCTGATCCATGAGAGCCCTGATTGTAGCCTGATGTTATTTTTTTAACTTAGTTACCACAGCTATGAATTCTTCCCATCTGACACATTTGTTTAGGGTGTCAATATCAGTAAAGTACTCTAGAAGGTGGATGGTTTGCAGTCTAATTGGGGTCGCTTAACATAGAGGGATTCAACTTCAAGAGTTTCGTTTATATTTTCTTCTTTGGAAATATCAGAGTGCAGAAAGTCTGATGTGATCCAAAAGGAACATTGGTTCTATTGTGGTCTTGTGAAGAAATAGTCAGCTTGGGAAAGTAAGAAATAATCTGGCCTCGAGTATATTTTGTGAGGAGGGGAGTAGAAAGTATAATTTTTCTTATTGGACATAAGGATTGATTTACCAAAACTGGAGAGTGCAAAATCTGGTGCAGCTCTGCAGAGAAACCAATCAGCTTCCAGGTTTTTTGTCAAAGCTTAAGGCCCTTTTCACACTGCCGTGACTTGAAAGTGGCGCTATTTTACGGCTGCGATTTTGACTTGATTTTTCCGCGATTTAGCCATGATTTCAGGGAATGCCTGTGTAAACTTGAGGTACATGGACCTCAACTCGCAATAAAGACGGACGATAGTAGTACAGGGACTACTTTAACCGCTTGCCGACCGGCTCACGCCGATATACGTTGGCAGAATAGCTCTGCTGGGTGAAACAACGTATTGGTACGTTGTTCCCTTTAAGAGCCACCGGAGGCACACGCACGCGCTGCACGGCGGGGGGACCCGATGCGCGTGGCTGGCGCGATCGTCGCTGCCCAACCGCGATAGCGGACACGAGAGCCAGCACAGGGATTTGTGTGTGTAAAGACACAAATCCCTGTTCTGTCAGGGGAGAGGAGACATATCGTTTGTTCCTAGTAAGTAGGAACAGCGATATGTCTTCTCCCATAGTCAGTCCTATCCCCATTAAGTTAGAACACACCCAGGGAACACACATTTAACCCCTTGATCGCTGTCTAGTGTTAACCCCTTCCCTACCAGTGACATTTACACAGTAATCGGTGCATTTTTATAGCACTGATCGCTGTATATATGTCAGTAGTCCCAAAAATTTGTCAAAAGTGCATGACCACGCAATTGACAGTTAAAGCGACGCAGTGCCAAATTGTAAAACGTGCTCTGGTCAGGAAGGGGGTAAAATCTTCTGGGCCTGAAGTGGTTAAAGTCAGTGCGACATGAAGTCGCAAAGATATGAATGGTTATCATTGGGAATTATGGGGTATGACTTGACATGCGACTCTGATGTCCAAAGTCGCAGAAGTGTGAAAGGGGCTTAAGTGAACAAGTTGAAGTTATAAGCTGATTGGCTACTATGCACAGCTGCACCAGGTTTTGTATTCTCCAATTTTAGTAAATAAACCCCGTAGAGTTTGCCAGGTGTTGTGGTGTGTAAGGTTAGTCAGTTCTTTACTGATCTGGCATAGAGTGATGTCACAAGGGGCAGCTCTCCGGGTGACATCATCTAAAACCAAGCCCCATGGCTATATAAGAGATGTCAGACAGCGGGGGACGTCACAACGGAGGAAGACAGCCTAAGGACAAGAGCGGTCTTCTTCTTTTTTTTTTTAGCGGGTAACCAGCGGCGAGGAAGAAGACAGCGGCGGCACGGGAGAAGACATCTCTGGGAGAAAGCGGCGGCAGGAGAAGGCGGCTCGTGGAGAAGACAGCACTGGGAAAGACAGTGGCGGGAGAAGACGGCACTGGGAGAGATGGCGGCGGGAGAAGACGGCTCGGGGAGAAGATGGCTAAGAGCTATTTTTTTAATAAAGGACTTGTCAAAAACTGGCTCTTGTTTTTTTTTACATTTCACAGTTTTTTGGGTGAATGGGTAGGGGTACGATGTACCCGATACCCATTCACATGGGGGGGCCTGGGATCTGGAGGTCCCCTTGTTAAAGGGGGATTCCAGATTCCGATAAGCCCCCCCGCCTGCAGACCCCAAAACCACTGGCCAGGGCTGTCGAGAAGGGGCCCTTGTCCCCATCAACATGGGGCAAGGTGCTTTGGGGTGGGGGGGGGGGGGCGCTCGCTGCAAGCTCGGATAAGGGCCTGGTATGGATTTTGGGGGACCCAAAATTTTTTAGCCTTGGGGTGTATCCTCCAAATCCATACCAGACCGAAGGGGGGGAACCCCACGGCGTTTTTTCCCTGATTTTTTTTTAGCCGGCGATTATTTTTTTTTCACATTCAGCTGTCAGCTCTGAGTCACTGGTCTTGTCAGATTGGTGGTACGACTGGATCCCTTTCATTCCTCTCCCTTTTACTTCCTTCACCTTCCCTTACCCTCTCCCCCCTTTTTTTCTCTCTCTCTCTCCCCTGTTTCTTATTTCCTTCCTTCTTCTTTTGCCTCTTTATGGCTCTTTTCAAATTGCCATGACCCCATGGGTCTTTCTCTGTTTTTCTTAAATATTTTTACTATATAAAATTTCACGTGGCTCAGAGTCAGAGACTACCTAGTACCTGGTATCCTGGGCCACTATCTTACATATTGATCTGCATCATGTGATTTTTTTTGCTGTGCTGACTTTTCCATGTGCATGTATCATCATAATGCCTATGTTGAGATATCTGTACTATCTGTGTGTTCTTTAAAATTTATTCAGAAAAAAAAAATCCAACATGCTGGTTGTACCCAGATTTTCAGTGCACTGAAACCATAGATCAGAATGACAGCCAGGGATCTAGTATTTTCACAAGGGTAGATCAACAACAATGTGGTTACCCAGTACAGGTTTCCCCTTTGACATAACCTCTGATTTCAATTAAAACCCTTGCAGGTGAGATGTTTTATCAAGTCATCATAAACAGTTATTCCTCTTTGCAGTAAACCTTAAGGGCGCCATATTCGTTTTCCTAAGAGCCATTAATCCAAGCTAAAAGTAACCTGTGGACATTTCAATAAAGTTTCCATAACCCAAGCACACTTTCTATCGGATAAGATAAGAATTGGCTCTGCTTTCAAACTAAAATTGCTGCCCTTCATGTAAGATAAACAAAGAGACGTTAAGATAAAATGTAATTCTATTATACTGAGATTTTTTTTTTCTCTCTTTCCGACTGAAAGTTCCATCTAGCTCAGCTTGCAGAGCTCAGTTGAAATGACATAAATTGTGGACTTCATGATAGCATCAGATCCGGTCCTTCAGTAGATGTTTTCTATTCTATGGAAACTAGACTTTTTTTTTATAACATACATGAAAATGTGGTCAGTTTAAAGGGCATGTATAACATTTTAAATATACATGTCAAAGAAACCAACTTAATGTTAATCATTTTTGCATTCTTTTTAGCAAGGTTAATATTAGAACAATATATAAGAGCAAATGTTGTAATTCTCATATAAGTCAGCTTTCACATATCTTACATTTAAAAAAAAGACAGATGTTGCTACCTACATAAGGTTGTACTGAACCAGAGCAACAATCTATAAACGTAAAAGTCTATAATAAACTTCCAAAGCAGTGGCGTAACTAGAACCTTCAGACCCCCCATGCAAGGAAACATGAAGGGCCCCTCTTGCCCCCGACCGGGCCCTTCCCACTGATCCCAGGGCCCTTTACTCCCATCATGGGACCCTTTTTTATGGGCCACCTTCCTGCCATCTTGGGGTCCCCCCACGGTGGAGAAATGCCAGTTCCCAGTCTCAAGTGCGTCCTTTGTGACCTTGGTAGTTATGCCACTGGTGTCAGTTTTTTGTATTTGGAGCTTTCTTTTTTATTATTGTTTTCACCATTTTTTTTTTTTTTTACAATTTAATGTTTTATTATTCTTACATATTTTTTAGGACCCCCACCATTGGGGGGCTTTAGTGAAATATCAGCGATCTAAACAGACTCCTGATGATTCACTTTCGAGGCAAAGGAAGGGACTGAGAACAGATTCATCAGTCCCTTTTTCTGCAGCCTCAGCTGCACAGAATACAGGAATAGCTCTGTACACAGTTTGCAATCCCCTAGCTATAAATTGATAAAAAAATTTAATAAAATAAAAAACACTGGGGGTTATTTACGAAAGGCAAATCAACTTTGCACTACAAGTGCAAACTACAAGTGCAAAGTGCACTTGAAATTGCACTGAAAGTGCACTTGGACGTGCAGTCACTGTAGATCAGAGGGGGACATGCAAGGAAAATAAAAAAAAACAGCATTTTAGCTTGCACATGATTGGATGATAAAATCAGCAGAGCTTCCCCTCATTTCAAATCTACCCCTCAGATTTACAGCGACTGCACTTCCAAGTGCAATTTCAAGTGCACTTTGCACTTGTTGTGCAAAGTTGATTTGTCTTTCGTAAATAACCCCCATTGACTCTATTCATTAAGACAAGGAAGGAACTAGTAAATTACACATTCACCAACCCCTTCCACGCTCTCCATCCTGACATACCCGCAGCAGCCGATGGCAGGTGGGAGGGGGCGACCAGGCAGCCCTGAGGCCAGGAGAGAGCACACAGGAGCCCGGGGCAGCAGGACAGAGATAGGGAGGCAGCGGGTGCGGCATGTGGAGGAACCAATTTCCTCCATTTACCTCCTGCAGCCGCTTCATGTCTGCAGGAGGGAAAGGAGGAGAATCGGCTGCATAGAGGGATTGGTTCCTCTACATGCCATTTCCCCCACCGCCCTCCTATCCAGGCATACACAGGGCCACACAGGCCTCCTGGAGCATGGGGCCAGGTCTCAATGGCGACCCCTGCGTCCCCTGTATGTACGCCCCTGTTGCAAAGGGTATATATCCTTCAGCTGTATCAAATCTTGTTTTTTTATCTGCTAATAGACTGCCACACAGACTGGGGGAGTAAAGCTACTGTATATCATATTACATACAGAGTATCCTTACAACCTATTGTTCAATTACCTAAAACTGGTAAACAATACAAATACTGTATAATGAGGACATTAAAGATGGGGGGGAGAAGAATTAGGAAACGAAGATAAAGAAAGAGTGAGACCTTCATGACGGGGTTCAAGGGGGTGAAATATAACCTGTGGATCCGATATCTAGATTGCGTATTATGCAATATGCTTGGCAACTCATTATTGACAATGACTCAGATAAGTTTGTTCTTAGCAAATTCTAGAGGAATTGAGGATTTATGCCAACATTTAACAATTACAGTTTGGGCAGTTAGAAAGATGAAATTAAGTAGCCCATACATTGATCTTTTTTTTTTTTTTTCATTCCACCAGAGGGTTGAAAAAAAATATGATCCGATTCCTCCATCCACACACTTGAGGTGAAGAAAGGAAAAAAGGTCTTCTGGACGCAGCACTCCTGTTAAAAAGCCTTTATTCCAAAAAAAAGGGGGTTTTCAGGAAACCAAAAACACTCTGCACAACACAACAAACTGATCTAGTTTAGCTGACGCGTTTCGCACTATTTAAAGTGCTTATTCATACTACTTTAAATAGTGCGAAACGCGTCAGCTAAACTAGATCAGTTTGTTGTGTTGTGCAGAGTGTTTTTGGTTTCCTGAAAACCCCCTTTTTTTTGGAATAAAGGCTTTTTAACAGGAGTGCTGCGTCCAGAAGACCTTTTTTCCTTTCTTCAATTGCATTTGCATTTGCCTGCACCCTTGGTTGCTGGGAGGAGGTAATTCCAGGGACTTCCACACCTGAGCGGCTCCCTCCCTCCACACACTTGAGGTGGATGGGAAAATCCTTCCCTCTGTGGTATTGTATTCTGATTCACCGCAGTCAGAATACAATGATCAGTGTTGCTGGCTATAGCCGGCGGAAATGATTATTCGGGAAAAACATGACAGCTGACGCCAGTGGCTGCGAGCGCTGATCAGTGTATTCTGGTGGCAATACAATAGCACAGGGGGGAGATGGCCGCACCAACATCACTTGTATTGATAAGATGTGATCTGCCCCTTTTCTTTTTAATTTATCCAGCTGGGTTGAACGAAAAAAATAACTTACGGTGTGTATCAGGCTTAAACCACTTGTCGACCGCCTAACTGTAAATATACATTATTATTTTGATGTTAAATACCAACGGTATGGCAGTAGCTAGCTGCCACAACCCTAGTATCTTTTTTTCAGTTAGGCGGGTGGCTTTCAGATAAAAGTGGTCCCAGCGGCGGATTCGCCATGGGATCCATTTTATAGGCTGCAGGAAAGGTGCCCCTTCCTGCCACTTCCTGATGGTTCCCAAGCTTACCAGAACCACCAGTAAGCCGGGAACCAATCCGGTACGACCAATGGCTAGGCAGTAAGCCGAGTGAGGGCAATCTAGCCCTCACTCGGCTCTATGCCCTTGGAGGACCGGAGTGACATCTGACATCACTTCCCCCTTTTGGGCATAAACAAGGGATTTATTTTCCTCTTAAAGGCAAAAATTAATTTTTTTTAGTTTGGATAGAGTAAGGGAGGGGGAGATTTCCCCAGACTTCCTTTCCCATAGCCACAACAGGAAGCGAGAAGAATTCCTTTAAAGTAAGGAAATTCCTAATTTTCAAGAGAACTAGTGTCCCCTGTTTCTATTCCAGTTTATTTTACTTTTATTCTTGGTAATAATGGTAAACAGGAGAATTTGAAAGAGCAAACCTCCCCTAATGGGGACACAGACAGCAATAAAAAACAGACAGGTGTTCTAATCCCTCTTTTCCAAAACTTAAAAAAAAATGCCTTTTAATTATATTTTAACACAAAACTAAAGCACTCTGTTTCTAGCCATGTGACTCAAATTTTTTACATTTACTTGAACTAAATGTAACTTTTTTTAAATAAGGATATTTATCTTGGTGTGTTTGTTAGACTGATCAAACACAATATATTAGGATTTGTGAATGCAGGCTTGTGGTCCCTCTCTTCTTAATAAGATTAGTAGATGGGATAACAGTCTGCAGATAAGGGATTTCCGGGACTGCAGTCAGATATTGTTATTATCAGCAGCTCCTTGCTGGCACCTACAACCAGAGACAGGGAGGCTAACAGATTTGAACAGGGAAGGTGAAGTGTACAGTTCACAAACTTTGCCCCAGACCCTTTGTCTCCTACAAGCCCCTTGTCAACAAGCCACGAAAAGAAATGAAAACACACTTGACAGTACCTTGTTGACTTTTAAGGCTTTTTCATGGACATTAGTAAACACTCTGACATGCAGGCATGCTCCAACCACCTCTCATGCCTCGTACACACGGCCGAAAATCTCGTCAAGAAAAAACACGTTGTTTTTCTTGACGAGATTCGTGGACAAGAAACTTATCCTGGCCGAGTGTACACACACTTGATTCAAAGAACCCGCGGTTCTTTGAATGGAGCGAACGCGGTGACGTCATCGACACATTCGATGCCGTCGCCGCCATCTTGCTACACCCTATCTATGCCTAGAAAGCTACCGCGCATGCGTCAAAGTCATTTCGAGCATGCGCAGGCTTCCCGGCGAACAGGTAAGTGTACACACACACAATTTTCTCGTCGAGAAACAGGCTGACGAGAATCTCGACAAGAAAATAGAGAGCAGGTTCTCTATATTTCTCCTCGAGATTCTTGTCGGTTTTCTCGACGAGAAACCATACACACGAACAAATTTCTCGACAAGAAAGCTATCTTGGCAATTTTCTTGTAGCAATCTTGCCGAGAAACTCGTTCGTGTGTACGAGGCATCAGTGTCTTTTTGGGTCAGCTTCTGCCCTGAACAGGAAGAATTGGTACTCATATAGGTAATGGAGAAAGGAGTGCATGCAGGCCATTCCTCCAAGAATGGTAATTTGGGATGTCAGAGCCATGTCCACAGGTCACCATTGAGGTCTAATTGTTGTCTGATGTTTCTGTTTAGGAAAGAAATGGATGAACGATTTTGGGGTGGAGGAATTTGACTGGCCTGTACAGAGTCCTGACCTCAACCCTCAACCTCAACCCGACAGAACACCTTTGGGATGAATTAGAGCAGAGACTGTATCCAATGGGGATGGCGTATCCTTTCCCTACTTGTCTGGAACCTTTCCCTGCCGCTAATCACTGTCCTTGTCAGACAGGTGACCTGTCCCTACACTACCCACATGCGAAATGCGTGCTCTGCATGACCCAAGATGGCTGCCAGAGTCACATGGGGCAGCTGTATCCAATTGGATAGCTTCCCCAGTGACCCAGGAAACCATAAAGGAACCAAATTCCCCCTGACTTCCCCTCCAACTGCAATGGTGCTGCGGTTGAGCACCACCTACAGTGGAGAAAATAGACTGCACCTGCCTACATGCAGAGCAGCAAAATTATTTTGATTTACTGCTCTTTCTCAGAATGCAATCCTATAAATTGTCAAATTTGTTAAAGTCATTGTACTTCATGTGTGACTGTTATTGTATCTCAACAGTTGTTACAGCATACATATCAGTAAAAAAACAAAAAACTAATGTACACTCTAGTGCCTTTATGTTTTTCTAAACCCAAGAACCAAAATTTTAAGTACAACGAAAGGCTCCTGTATGGCAGTCTAAACAAGTACTAAATCTAGTTGCTGGATACACAAGCCTCAGAAAGTTAAAAAATGATAATTTACCATTCCTGATCCTGACTAAAGCCCCGTACACACAATCAGAATATCGTAAAAAATAAATAAGAAATACCGCTTTCGAAGTGACCGTACGATAATCTGATCGTTAGTACACAGCATTTCTCCGAAATTTTTCACAAGGACAAACACGAAAATTGGGCTCGTACGATATCAGATTGTACCATTTTTGTTTACTCAGTACAGTTTTCGTCCGCAAATACAATAGAAATACATTAAATTTCTTCCAAATTCCGAGAATTTTCGTACTTTAGTAACCTATTCGTTTTCGATAAACATCGAAAAAAACGGAAAAACATTTGTGTACTAGGCTTAAGGCAAGCCATAGATGATACAAATTGCTGTTTGTGTTGTCAGACGCTATTGTCATCTGCTGGTGGGGAGCCTTCCCTGCTGGACACAATAATCACTACCTGCTGTTATATGTTGATTGATCTACTTCAGTACAACCAGCCTGCCCATAGATGGATTGAATCTCGGCCGGTCCATGTTCAACGGGCCGAGATCCGATCCATCTATGTTCGGCCATCATTTATTTGTGTCTCACACGCTCCCCCTCCCAGACACTGCAGCTCACAGTGGAAAGGTTTCTGCAACACGGGCAGTGCAATCAATCCAGAAGGGTACATGAACCTGCTTCAAGCTTTACTACGCCATACATTAACTCTTTGTGATCACTATTTTACAAGCAGCCTCAGGACGCCTGTACCTTTTTATTGTTTTTGATTGTTCTTTTGATGTGTTCGTTTTTGGAATAAAACAAGCTTTTTTTACCACAAACCACCCAATTGATCTATACTATGTGGAGGCTTCTCTTGTTCCTTTCTATGGTGGATAGCGGTGTCTGGATGTCTGGAATTCGGACATATTAAGGCAGGAGAATTACAACTTTCCGTGCATGCCTTGTCTGGTGCTGATATAGGACGTCACTCTCCATAGGAGTTCCAGTCTACACGTGAATCCGAGTGGATCATCTCTATGCCTATTTGACCCACCGCTGCTGGCATGTGTATACATATACATAGGGGTAAGAGTATTTATTTCTCCCCCCCTCCTCCCCCCCGGTGTTGGAAGTCACGTCCCTGGGTGTTGTGCATCCTTTAACATCCACCAGCATTACAGCTACTCCACATGGGTTAATGTGGACATTGATGTAGGATTTCACACGGATTCCTTCTCTTTCATCATTTTTCACATTGATATTTGTATATGGACTTTATACACCCATTTTTATGTACAATATTCTTTATTCACAGTGTCATTTATATATATGTTATTTCATATTTCTATATATTATCACATTTGTTGATTGTACACCTGTGGACTAATGTGTGTGCATTTTAGTCCATGTGCATTCTAGTCCATCTTATGGTGGTCACGGCTTCATAGGCCACATTCCATTTTCATTAGTTACACCTATATTCATTTATCACTGCTTCACAGGTCACATTTTTTAATGTAGCATTTGTGGTTGGTATTTATATATGTCAATTTTCAGGATTGATATTTTCTCACGGCGCCGCATTTATTTATTTTCTAAATCCAGAAGCAGTGGGCAGGACTGGGTGAGGCTAGGAGCTGACTGATGAGTTACAGGCTTGTAAAGTAGCAGTGCCAATACTGATGGCCATGCCACCTGCAACATCTTCCCATCCCACTGTAGTGCAAGCAGGCACAGGATACATGAGAGTGGCAACTCTGCTCTGAATTCAGGAGGAGTGCAGCACCATTACCAAAACATCACTGGAAGCTACATTAGGTGGTAAACAAGTATTTATATAATGAGAAAAGGATATATTGGGGACTTTGGACTTTGTAGGCACAGAGTCACAATGATTCTAGAAAAATATACAAAAAAAATTATGAATACAAAATACATAATTCATAATTAAAAAGACCTCTAAAAGCAGAGAACAAATATGCACATAGACATCTAGAATGATTGTAAACACTGAAGGATAGCCGATACAATATCAAAATAAAAACCTAATGCCGCATACACACGATCGTTTTTAATGTCATTTTCCAAAACAACGTTTTTCTCGATGTGATTTTTCTTGTGTCCTCTCAAGCCTGTCTTGCATACACACGTTCATTAAAAAAAATGCTCGAGCAAAGCGCAGTGACGTAGAACACGTACGACGGCACTATAAAGGGGAAGATCCGTTCGAATGGCGCCACCCTTCATGTTAGTAAAGTTTGTTGAGCGACGATTCGCGCTTTTCAGCCTCATGCTTTTCAGTCCGTTACAGCGTGATGAATGTGCTATCTCCATTATGAACGCTAGTTTTACCAGAACGAGCGCTCCCGTCTCATACTTGATTCTGAGCATGCGTGGTTTTTTTCCCCTCGTAAAAGCATACACACTACCTTTTTCACGACGGGAAAAAAAACGACATGAAAAACGACGTGAAAAAATAGAGCAGGTTCTAAAAAAATTTTGCCCGTTTTTCACGTCGTTAAAAATGCTCTAGAGCCTACACACGATCGTTTTTAATGCCCAAGTTAAAAAAATGGCATTTTTACCAACGTGAAAAACGATCGTGTGTACGCGGCATAAGGGAGGAATTTCCTCTCCATAAACATGAGGTCCTGAAGGATGGCTAAGTACCAACAGCAATAGATGTTGATGTTGCAAAGGATAGAGTCCGGAGGTTTAACATGTTTCACGTGAGAGCACGCTTCTTCAGAAAGCAGGACATTTTTGACTAATAATGGAAAACATAGAAATTTGAAATGCTAGTAATAATAATACCATCAGTAAAACAGTTATCAACAAAGGGAAAACAATTTTATGTAAAATGATGCTCCAAAAAGAGAATAGGTGTCATAGAGACGTGAGATGGAAACATCCAGACAAATCCACACTCCATGGGGGCGTGGGAAACAGTTCAATTATAATGAATTTTTAAAAAATTATTATATTACTGAGTTGTATTTTTGAAAACCAACCAGAAAATACGTAAAGTTTAATAGGGCCAATTAGTCACTACAATAGAAGAACACTTGAAGTGAACTTACATGGACAATATACTGATGGTAAACGCATACTTACGGTAAAAGATCGTTGTGATTGGGAAAGATTATTATATAGGAAAAACCCAAAAATGGAAAGGAGGAGGAAAAAATATATAGATCTCCAAGAGGAAATAAGGCAAGCCGCACCGATGGTAGATAGTAAAACTTTTATGTTGATGGGAAATCCAGACTGAAAGCAAAACGAAAATAGAAAATATATATATATATATATATATATATATATATATATATATATATAAAAACCTAAAAATTATCATAGTAGTGGACATACAGTAGTAGTCACATTGTAAGAATGAATTAATAACAAGAAACTTACCCGAAACAGATAGTGTTGAACTTGCAAAAGGTCAACAAGTGTTCCGGGGTGGCCTCAAAGGTGTATCCAAAGCAATTAGTCAATGGAGAATTTAGTAATGAGATAATGGTCACTTATAGAATATATTGATGCATAATAGCAACATGGGCCAGGAAAGAGTCAGCTTCCTAGTACAGAAAAACAGACACAGATTATCAGGATTTTGTATAAAAAATATATATAATAAGATAAGATATAACACACAGACCAGCCGGATAGCAAAAAACTCCTTACCAGATAGAATAAGACTGATCACATATCTATGTGTAGCGGGGTCCCCTTTAAGACTCCCGGGACTACCTTGCCCAGAATCCCTTTCGGCATGTTTCCAGCCAGAGACTCATGGGAGGGGTTATAAAAGGAGGAGGCGAGGCTGGGCTCGGCCTCTTTGGGACACGAGACTTCAGTGACTGATCCTCCTGTGCGGATGTGCCGGAGTGCAAGGCCTGAAGCCTGAGGCCTTGCGCAGCACCAAAGAGCCTTCCACCCCAACGCGAGCCTGGGTGGCATCTGACTTCGCTTACCTACAGCCTTGGTTGGATCGGGGACCCGATCGCTGGAGACACTGTGTGTGAGGACACAGTCGGTGAAAGTTCCCGGACTGGGATCGCGTCCGGAGGGGTGAGCGAGCGTATGCTCAGACCGTATACTGTTTGTTGCTGATGTGCCTATAGACTGCCGTGGCCCACAAGTTTATATCTGATACTCTCGCTGGAGATCCATATCAGAGCTGAACTCAGAGGTTCTTCAGTAAAGTGTTTATTCCATTACAATCTTCCCACTGGATTACAAATGTTATTCTGTTATGTGCACCACCTTTAAAGACTTGCCGGTGAAGAAACCATCATCCCCTATAGACTGAATTTTAGATATCTGAGCCAGGCCTGGCCAGCTAGTTAGTTCATTTAGTTACTGCGCCACAGGGCGCCTAGTTAACGGTCGCCCACGCGGCGCACCTTTACTGTTCATCTAATGCATAGTGTGTTTATTGCTGCAGGGCTCTGCAACTTATTACCTGTAAACTGTTACCACTGTTAACCTTTTTACCACAAGCTTAAAGTAAATTAGATACCCCTTTCATTATTGCCTTGGTGTCTGAGTTTACTCATACAGTATAAGAAATATATTGCTGCCATAACTAACTGTGCCAGTAGGGGGTCGAGTACATTGCCGGGGGTTGGTGGAGCTGTTTTCAGGGCCCAAACTAAATCTGCGGCCCTCTTAGTTGAAGGTATCGCTACACGTGGGGGCTCGTCCGGGATCCTGATACAGCAATTAAACGGCAGAGGTGCCGGCATGGACCCACAAGCGATAGAAGAGTGGTGCAAAACCTCTAGGGCAGAGCCGAATAACTCGATAGTCATCAGTCTCCCAGGGGAGGAATGGAAGACTGACATGGTAGAGGAGTTAATGAAGTTAGTGTCCCCAGGTCACACACCATGGGTGATAGATATAAAATCAGACCCAGACACTTCATATCAGTATGCACTGGTGGAATACGGAGACGGGATACCAGAGGCTTGCAAGTACAAGTGTGTAAAGACGCCAGACAATAGAACCTATAGGTTGGCGCCCGCAGTAGCTATAAAGAAGGAACCAACACAGATGGGATCACCGCAGGCTGCGGCCCGTACCCCACCAGAAAGAGGAGGTGGAGTGACACCCCCGGTGGCACCCGCACCTGGCACTGCTATATCACCAGAATTGATAAAGGCAATAGGGGATCTACTAATTTAATGTCAGAAGACAAGCACGGTGCATGTAGAGACTAGCTACCGGAGACTGAAGACATTCTCAGGGAAGCTCCCTGTCCCTGCAGGGGAAGAAGATTTTGATACCTGGGTGGAGCAGGCATTACAAGCAGTAGAGGCATGGGAGGTGCCTGAAGCGCAGAAGAGGCAACGAGTGATAGAGAGCCTCAAAGGCGCAGCAGCAGAAGCAGTGAAAAGCTTTTGGTTTGGGAATGCAGATTGCACGGCTCAAGACTGTCTAGCCATGCTACAGGAAGAGTTTGGTCAATCGGAAAAAGTGACAGAGATGGTCTACCAATTTGAACACACTTTCCAACAGCCAAGGGAGAAACTTTCAGAGTATGTTAGGAGACTGAACAGGTTGCTGTGCAAGATTGTGTTGAAGAAGGGAAAGATACAAACGCGGCAAGAATGAAGCAAGTCTTAAAGGGAGCGTTGCGCTCGGATCCAGTCTGGCTGCACCTGAAAACCTCGGGAGGAGGAACGTTACTGACTTATGCTGACTTGATAAAAATCATCAAAGATGAGGAGGCGCTACAACAGGACCAGCAAATGATTAAGACAAATGTTGTCCCTGCACAGGTGCTAGTCAATCCAGTGATGACCCCTGAAAGAGACTCAGAGGTAGACACTCTAAAATCTCAAATGTCCAAGGTGTTAGAGATGTTGACCTCTCTGATGGCAAAAGACCCAGAGGATCCCAAGAGAGAAGTACCAAGGAAGGAATTATTCCCAATTGCCTCAGCACCCGCATCTTTACAAGAATGGGGAGATATAGTCTGCTTTAACTGTGGAGGAATTTGCCATATTGCAGCTACATGTTCCAGTCCCAAGAAGAAGAAAACGGACAACTGCAAGCCGGCGGGAAACTTCAGAGGGCCCCGGTGAAGGAGTCAACCGGGTGCCCATCACCTTCAGTGAGCTCCAAGCTGAATGCGAAGCAGAAGAAAAGAGGAAATAAAACACCTCAGAGGAAACACAACATTCCTCAACAGAGATACACCCCAGAGAAAGGGGGCAAGACCCCTCAGAAGAGGCACAGCATTCCCCAGAGGGGATGCACACCTAAGAAAAACAATAATGTCCCTCAGCGGGTCCGTACACCCATTGAAAGGAGGGAAATCAATGCATACCAGGCTCAAGAAAGATTAAAGTCCAAAGGGAATTGGACGAGAGAGAGTCCGAAGGGAAAGGACCAGAAGAAGGCGACCCCTGCCAGGCCATATCCGGAGAAGCTGGTAGGCCCATCTCCTATAGTGCCCATTCAAGTGGAGGGAGTCTACACCAGAGCAATCCTGGATACTGGGGCACAAGTGACCCTATTATACCGGGATTTCTACGACAAACACTTGAGTCACCTGCCCATCCAGAAGATAGAGGAACTGGAAATATGTGGGATTGGAATCCAGAGTTTCCCCTACGATGGCTATCTGCCCGTCAAAATGACTTTTGACCCATCTGTGGCTGGGAAGGCCGAAGTGTTTGACACCCTGGCAGTTGTGTGCCCTCGACCGCCAGGAGCCAACAAGAGTTCCCTTATAATAGGGACAAACACGGACCTGGTCTGAAGACTCTTGACCCCTCTAGTGGAAGAAAAGGGGCAAGCGGCCACCAAGATCCACCCCATGCTGAAGACGGCCTATCAACGGCTGGTCCTAGAGCAGAAGATCCCTAGAGAGGGGATAGGGAAGGTGTGGAGACTTGGAAGAGAAGGGGTAGTGTTGCAGCCCGGTGAAGTAACCTGTCTCAGAGCCACTGTGAAGCTTACTTGGGAGCAGCCTGGACCCTTTGTCATGTTGGAGTCCGACCCAAGGGAAGAGTCCCCTGGTCTGGAAGTGATACCAGAAGTGATTCCACTGAAGGCCCTGAAGAAGGCCCATTGTAGAGTTCCGGTGAGTGTTAGGAACAATACAGATGACCCCATGGAAATCCCAGCTAGGATGCTGCTGGGCCAGGTGAGCCCTGCTGCCCCTGTTACCCTGTCGGAAGTCAAGGGGACGGGTGAAGGAGGAGATGCTTGGGAGAAGCTATCCATGGAAAACCCGAATCTGCCCAGGGCTTCGAAAGAGAGAGCCAAGGCCCAGTTGACCAGATGGGAGAAGATCTTCTCCAAAGATGAGTTCGATGTGGGGTGTGCAAGGAGTGCCACCCATCGGATCTGCCTCCAAGAAGATAAGCCCTTCAGAGAGAGAGTCAGGCGGGTCCCACTAGCAGATCTGGAGGATCTAAGGGAACAACTTGCAGAACTCAAGAGGACTGGTGTGATCCGGGAGTCCAGAAGCCCCTATGCCTCCCCGATAGTGGTGGTCAGGAAGAAGAATGGGTCGTTGAGGCTCTGTATCGACTACAGGACTCTTAACAGGAGAACCATTCCTGACCAGTACACCACTCCGAGGATAGAGGACGCTTTACAGAGTTTGTCCGGAGCCAAATGGTTCAGCGTTATGGATCTCAAGAGTGGATACTATCAGATCCCTATGCATCCAGAAGACAAGGAGAAGACAGCCTTCATAACCCCAGTGGGGTTCTTTGAGTTTGATCGAATGCCTCAGGGACTGTCTGGAGCTCCTGCTACCTTCCAACGTCTCATGGAGAAGACTGTAGGAGACATGAACCTTATTGAAGTCCTTGTATACCTGGACGATGTCATTGTCTTTGGTAGAACCCTGGAGGAACACGAGGAGAGGCTGGAAAAAGTCTTGAGGAGACTAAGTGAGGAGGGGCTCAAGCTTTCGCCTGAGAAGTGTCGGTTCTACCAGTCTTCTGTGAACTATCTGGGGCACATAGTGTCTGAAGAAGGGGTGGCCACAGACCCTGAGAAATTGGAGGCAGTTACCTCCTGGCCACGACCCACCACAATAACAGAACTCAGATCCTTCTTAGGGTTCTGCTCCTATTACAGGAGGTTTGTGGAAGGATTCGCCCGAATTGCTAGACCATTGAATGAACTGCTCAAGACTGAGGGAGAGGAGGACGACTCAGGGCCCAGGAAGCCGGGAGAGTCGGTCAGAGATCAGTGGAATCAGAAGTGTGAAGAGGCCTTCCAGGCGTTGAAGAAGAGCCTAACCACTTCTCCAGTCTTGGCCTACGCAGACCCAACCAAACCCTATGAACTACACGTAGATGCTAGTCATGACGGTCTGGGAGGAGTGCTTTATCAAGAACACGAAGGGCAACAACGGCCTGTTGCTTACGTGAGCAGGAGCCTGACCCCCTCTGAGAAAAACTACCCCACTCACCAGCTGGAGTTCCTGGCCCTTAAGTGGGCGGTAGTAGACAAGCTCAAAGACTACCTGTATGGGGCGGAGTTCACTGTGAAGACCGATAACAACCCCCTTACCTACCTATTCACTACAGCAAAGCTGGACGCCACTGGACACAGGTGGCTGGCCGCATTGTCTGGATTCAATTTCAGCCTAAAGTACAGGCCAGGGATTGGGAATCGAGATGCCGACGCTCTGTCCAGAAGATCTCATGGTCCCACTCGTGACATGGAAGACTGGACTCAAGTGGCACCAGACGGGGTGCGGGCCCTTTGTCAGGGGGCTGAATTACAAGCCAGAGGGGGCTCAAGGGCGGAAGAGATAGGAGTTACCATGGTAGGAGTTCCAAACAATACTGTGGAGTAACTCAACTGGAGGAAGACCACCTGCCAAAGCTGTCCAAGAAGGAGCTAAGATGTGACCAATTAGAAGACCCCATGGGGAAATTAGTTCTGGAAGCCCTGGAGAATCAGGATCCAAACAGACTTCTGAGTCACTCCTCAAAGGAAGCTCGCCTGTTGAGGAAAGAGTGGGACAGGTTACAGGTGCATCAGGGAGTGGTCTACCGAAGGGGCCCCTCTGATGACCTGGAAGATAAATGGCAATTGTTTATTCCGGAAAAACACAGAGAGACTGTTCTGATTGCCCTACATGACAATCATGGCCACTTAGGGGCGGAAAGGACCTTTCAACTTGTCAGAAGTCGGTTCTATTGGCCCTGCATGAGGGCAGAAGTGGAAGAGTACTGCCATTCGTGTGCACGCCGCATCCAGAGGAAGACTTTACCCCCATCAAGCTGCCCCAATGGGCCATCTACAAAGTCAAGGCCCAATGGATCTGGTATGCATTGATTTCCTCTGCCTCGAACCCGATCTGAGTGGACTAGGAAATGTTCTGGTGATAACCCGGTATGTTGAGCAGGGTTCAAGGAGCCCGAAACAAAAGAAACTTCGACTTGAAGGTCCGGGTACAAGACCTGCAGCCCGGGGACCGAGTACTGCTACGCAATCTGGGGGTCCCTGGAAAACACAAACTTGCAGACAGATAGAGATCTGAACCCTATGTCATCTGTAGGAAGCTGCCGGGCCTACCGGTCTACAAGTTGAAGCCAGAAGGAAAGGTAGGCCCACTGAAGACGTGGCATCGAAACCACCTGCTCCCACTTGCTGAAGCGGTCAGGATACCTCCAGTGAGGGACTCCCCTGGACCAGTCTCAATTCTGGATACCCCCAGGCCAAACACTCAGTCCCAGACCTCTCGGACTGAAGATACAGAAGCTTCTGAAGTGGAGATGAAGAAAAAGAGCGCTTGACTGGCTGATCCGATCGCTGGAGACACTGTGTGTGAGGACACAGTCGGTGGAAGTTCTCAGACTGGGATCGCGTCCGGAGGGGTGAGCGAGCATATGCTCAGACCGTATACTGTTTGTTGCTGATGTGCCTATAGACTGTCGTGGCCCACAAGTTTATATCTGATACTCTCGCTGGAGATCCATATCAGAGCTGAACTCAGAGGTTCTTCAGTAAAGTGTTTATTCCATTACAATCTTCCCACTGGACTACAAATGTTATTCTGTTATGTGCACCACCTTTAAAGACTTGCCGGTGAAGAAACCATCATCCCCTATAGACTGAATTTTAGATATCTGAGCCAGGCCTGGCCAGCTAGTTAGTTCATTTAGTTACTGCGCCACAAGGCGCCTAGTTAACGGTCGCCCACGCGGCGCACCTTTACTGTTCATCTAATGCATAGTGTGTTTATTGCTGCAGGGCTCTGCAACTTATTACCTGTAAACTGTTACCACGGTTAACCTTTTTACCACAAGCTTAAAGTAAATTAGATACCCCTTTCATTATTGCCTTGTTGTCTGAGTTTACTCATACAGTATAAGAAATATATTGCTGCCATAACTAACTGTGCCAGTAGGGGGTCGAGTACATTGCCGGGGGTTGGTGGAGCTGTTTTCAGGGCCCAAACTAAATCTGCGGCCCTCTTAGTTGAAGGTATCGCTACATATGGGAGGTGTACCATACACATAGCTGAAAGAGGTGCTGCAATACATGCACCTGCTTGAGTAGAACAGAGTAATCTGTATAAAGATAACACCCATTAGCTATCATAGGGGTAAACTTGGTAAAAGATTAAGAAGGGAGTCTGAAGTAAGACACCTACCTACACATACAAATCGACGAGGAGATCCGTCGAGTGGGTTTGCTGTAAGGCACGCTGAAAACAGCATGCTTAAGTAGCCACGACCCACCGCGTCCATCAAAAAGCCGGCACTGCCTGTATGACATCATCCGCGTCGGCCAAGAGACACTGGGCATGCGTAGACCACCGCAACAACAAGGAGATAATCCATGATGAGCGGTGCCGAGACATGCGCAGAGTAAACATCCAGCGAGAAGGAGGAGCAGGGGAGGTGCTCCCCCTGCTGGATATATGCGTCACCGCTCCCTGAGAAGATGGAAAAGGGGGGGGGGTGAAAGAGTGACACTGGGCGGCCGCATGGAGTGTGGATAATTTGTCCAAGGAGAGCCTAGGCCCCAAGTCTCAATGCGTCCCAAGGCGACCAGATTTTTAAAATGAAATCCGCAGACATATTTTTTTTTTACTAGTAATGGCGACAATCAGCAACTCTCTGCCTGTCGCCGCCCGCCTCACAGCCTGGCAAGTCTTACACTCCGGGCCCCGGCTGCTACTGGGTGGGGAGTGGAAGAAGATCATTCCGCCAGGGAATGCAAGAACATAGGCAGGTGGTTGGCTGGGACTTGAGCCAAGGCAGAAGAACATGTGAGCGGAGCTGAATGGGCATGCACCTGAAACTGAAGAAATATTCCCTCCACTCCGACCAGCACATGATCATCAGAAAGGGGCACAGATAATGGAAAAAATCCTTTTTTTTAATTCTGCACTGACTCTTTGAAATTGCCCCAGCCCCTGTTCAAATCCAATCCGGGGACAAAACCAGGGACAGACTTGGTCCAGGGACAGTGTCCTCAATCCGGGGACTGTCCCCTGAAATCGGGGATGTCTGGTCACCCTATATTTATAGGTCTTTGAAGGGAGACTACATAAAAAACCCGAATGCAAATGCACTTATAGTTAAGTGCTGTAGCACATTTTTCTTTTTTTTTTGGAAGGCAATAATTCCACTTTAATCTATTGCAGTCCTTAAATGTGGTGGTTCCATTCGTTCTACTATTTTCTGGCTTTTTTTTTTACAAATTTCATCTGGTGATCCTGTCACTAACACACTTCCTGGGTTGCCTTTTATTTGTTGTTTGCTGTGTGAGCTGTTTTACATGTAGTGTAGTTCTATTTATGAAGACCGGCTAAATAGTTTTGCTTTGCCTAGTTTTTCCCTAGTTCTTCTGTAGTTTATAAAATGTCAAACATAGGAAACTGCAATGCTGTAGTAAAGTAAAAAAAGCCCAAAATTAAACTGGTTGGCAAAAAAAGTGATATATATATTCAATGTTAATTTTGGAAAATACAGTTTAAGGAAGATAATGGTAATCATAAAATTACAGCGGACCTTCAGTAATTTTTTCATCTTTCCATCTATTAAATCTTCTGCTTTTTTTTCTGCCAGTAAATACCTTATACAGCCCACTTCCTGTTTCTTGTCTGGTCATTAGCCTAGACTTATGACATCATGCACAGCTCTCTCTCTCTCACTCTCGTGAGAGTTTGCCAGGAAGGAAGGGGCGGGGGGGGGGCGAGTCATAAAAGGGCCAATGAGAGCTGCAGAGCTGGAGCTGTGTGTCTGTGTAAATCCAGGAAGTGAACAGGCAGCAGCTTCAGCTGCCCATAGTTAAAATGGATGTAGCCAGACTCAGTGGCGGGAGATTTCAACAACACATTTGGCAAGTACAGAATCACAGTCTACATAAAATAATATGCAAAGTGGTTGGAGGGAGGCTTCAGAACGGCAAATATGTTGTTTTTTTTTACAAATTATGTGAGCAGACTGCAGTTCCTCTTTAATTCCCTTGGACACTGAGCCCCGTACATAAGCTGTTTGTATTAGATACACAGGGACGGATGCATGGACAGAGATGCACAGGCTCTGCGTCCGGGGCCATGAACCTGTCTCTGTGTACCTGTGAAGCTAGGCTGTAGGGGTGAGCTCATACAGCCAATTCTTGTCCTTTCACTTAAATTTGTCTCACTTTAACACACTGTGTATAGCTGGTTGCTAAGGAGTGGGCGGACAGCCTGCTGGCCCCGCTCCTTGTGATGCCACCAACCTGTGCATGTGTGGCCCCGCCCCTTACCTATTTAGGAACTGTCAGACAGAGGAGGGGGCAGTCATCGGTTAGCCTTCGGTTTTTTCTTTTTTAGTGCACCGGGCAGCATGATTGACAATGAATCTACATCAGGGGACATTGTTTTTTTTATTTTTAATAAAAGATTTGCCAAAAAATGCGTGCGTGTGTGCGTTTTTACCTTTTTGACACATATATTTGGTGAATGAGTAGGGGTACAATGTACCCCTACTCATTCATATGAGGGGGGGGCGGGATCCAGATTCCGATAAACCCCCCTGCTCACAGACCCCAGGGTTGTGTGAAAGCAGCTCTTGTCTCCATCAACAGGGCATGTGGCCTGGTATGGTTTAGGATGGGGGGCACTTGCTTCTCTCCTCCCTTTCCTGACCTGCCAGGCTGCATGCTTGGATTGGATAAGGGTCTGGTATGGATTTGGGGGGGAGATCCCACGCCATTTTTTCCCAATTTTTTTTTGCTGGCAGTCTTTTTTTTAGATTCAGCTGTCAGCAGGGAACCCCGCTGACAGCTGATGACTCATTGGTTGTTATGGATGCGTCGGCCGGCTTCCCGGCCCACTTCTTAGCAACCAGTTATATACAGTGTGTTTAAAGAGAAAAAAAATGCAAAATGCATGAAAACTTCATGCAAAAACGCGGGTTTAAAAATGCAAAACGTGCCTGAAAACTGCATAAACCTCAACCTCATAGATGTAAACTTAGACTGAGTTGAGATCCCAGAGCAAAGTATACAGCAAATAAAAGTCTAAATATTATCTTTATAATTGTTCCAGACCTGTGACTTAAAAAGCGAGGACCCAAAACTTCAAGTCATGATACAAGCATTCGTGGAAGAAGTGATCACCAAAGGCAGCCTACAGATTTCTTTCAAGTCAGGTTCACTTTAAGGTAGACCTACCTTCAAACAGCACACACCAAGTCAGTTTTACGTGATACAGTAAAACCTTGGATTGCGAGCATAATTCGTTCCGGAAACATGATTGTAATCAAAAGGACTTGTATATCAACACATATTTCCCCATAAGAAAAATTGGGAACTCAGATGATTCGTTCCACAACCATTTATTCATAAGTCCTATCATAGCAATGTGATAAGTTGTGTAACCATAAAATGTCCATCCACAAATGGAAGCCTCCACAAGGGGATTAGAATCAAAATCCAGCAAGAGCTACAGGGTATACAAGAGAAGAGAGGTGCCTCTAAGTGTAGCAATATGATTACATTTAATGAACATAGAACATTTAGCAACTCACATGGTTGCTGATTTAACGAGGCACATCTACTGTAAGTATGCAGGCACCTGGGGTAAAGCTGTCCACATAGACCATCCTCTGCACCGCCGGCTCTCACCACTGTCAGTCTGCAATTGTAACCGGGAAGACTACCCTGCAGTAGAGCGATCTGAATGCAAGGCTTGAACCGCTCGTGAAGAGCAGCGTGGAAGAGATGGCAGTGCAGAGGATGGTCTATGTGGACAGCTTTACCCCAGATGCCTGCATACTTGGATGTGCCTGTTTTAATCATCAACCATGTGAGTTGCTAAATGTTGTACCTTCATTAAATGTAACCATCTTGCTACACTTAGAGGCGCCTCTCTTCTGTTTTATACTCAGTTGTGACGCTACTTGTATATCAAGACATCGCTTGTATAGCAAGTAAAAATTTATTTTTGCTTGTCTTGCAAAACGCCCTCAAACCAAGGTTTTACTGTATTGCTCTTTCATTAAGCATTCTACAGCATATATTTTCTTTTCCCAGGCCTACATTTTCATCTATTGCACAATGCCTCTTTGGAACAGTTCTTCTTGTTCCTAGACCCACACCTCATGACATCATCAATGTAATTAGATGCAGTCCCCTTTATATCACAGTGCCCCCCCCCCTTTACATTACCTTGCCCCCTTTACAGAGCAGTCTCCCTTACTATAATATAAAGGGAACTGTAATGTAAAGGGGTACTATGGTGTGAAGGGGGGCTGAGGACAGACTCCATGAATATCTCATCCCCTGACCCACCATGGTCCCTGGGAAAATTGGCCCCATGGAACCAGTCCTGGTGCCAAAAAGGTTAAGTAACGCTGTTTTAAGGTATAAAACATGGGGAGATGTGGATGTCTTGCATAGATGCTCTAAATATTTTTTTTACAGGGTTCAATATAAAGAACTACACATAATTCATATAGTTACAATTACCATGTAGAATTGAGTTTGGAACTGGGCACGTCAAGCATCATATTTAGCTATGTTGGGTCGCTTTTTTCATGAATTTCAAAGGTGTAAATAATGAGCACAATTTCAGATTAAAACAAGTCCAGCAAACATTCTTGGTACACCTCTTATAGTTCGATACTGCTGTGATAAGACGCATGGAATGAACAGATATTTAAATCTCCCAGCAGCACTGGAGACTAATTTCCCACTCTTATTCCCCCTAGCACTGGCTCGCTAAGTCTCGGAGACAAGCCTGGAGACACCTTTTGTATGCCCTCTAAATACTCTTTTGTGCTCACGGCAATGTTTTGACTGCAGTGTCTGCTGTAGCTGAGCCACTGCTTAGGGGATCCTCTCTGCTTTTTGGATGGGAGGGTAATTCCTTGATCACTTCCAATTAACATCTTTTATTAGGCTTGGGAAACAATTGTACCAGCCAGGGGAGGACGAAATTACATAGACTCCAGGAGCCAGCTTGAGATTTCCGAGGACTGAAGGGATTCCAGGGCTCCAAAAAGCAATATCCAGAGAAACAGCAGCCATCATTATAACTGGACTCAACTACCTGACAATGGCCTGTAGGTGCTTTAGAATGCTAAAAGAAGATGTTTAAGAATTTAGCATCCTTAGTGACAAACCAAAGCTTGGAAATTTGCGTAGATGCTGACCCAATTTTTTTTTTTTTTACAATTTTCCACCACCTTTACTGGTTATATGGGTATTGTATCTGGATGATAGTTTGTAAGGGGCTGACATGAAAGGCTTGATGTTTTCTGTAAAGCACTAAATTACAGTGAGAGAAAAAAGTATTTGATCCCCTGCTGATTTTGTATGTTTGCCCGCTGACAAAGAAATAATCAGTCTATAATTTAAATTTTAACAGTTAGAGACAGAATAACAACAAAAATATCCAGAAAAATGCATTTAAAAAAAGTTATAAATTGATTTGCATTTTAATGAGTGAAATAAATATTTGACCCCTTCACAAAACATGACTTAGTACTAGGTGGCAAAAACCCTTGCTGGCAATCAGAGAGGTCAGACGTTTCTTGCAGTTGGCCACCAGGTTTTAACACATCTCAGGAGGGATTTTGTCCCACTCCTCTCCTCCTCTACTCCTGTTCATTTGTAAACTTCAGACGGGCTGTACATGTGTTTTCTTGAGCAGGGGGACCTTGCAGATTCTGCAGGATTTCAGTCCTTCATGGTGTGTTATCTATTGTTTTCTTGGTGACTGTGGTCCCAGCTGCCTTGAGATCATTGACAAGATTCTCCCGTGTAGTTCTGGGCTGATTCCTCACCGTTCTCATGATCATTGAAACTCCACGAGGTGAGATCTTGCGAGGAGCCCCAGACCGCGGGAGATTGACCGTTATTTGTGTTTCTTTCATTTGTGAATAATCGCACCAACTATTGTCACCCTCTCACCAAGCTGCCATTCCAGCCTTGTGTAGGTCTACAATCTTGCCCCTGACCTCTTTGGACAGCTCTTTGGTCTTGGCCATGATGGAGAGATTGGAATCTGATTGATTGATTGCTTCTGTGGACAGGTTTCTTTTATACAGGTAACAAGCTGAGATTAGGAGCACTTCCTTTAAGGCCTCGTTCACACCTATGCGAATTGGTTGCGGCTTAAACCGCATCCAATTCGCATAACATTATAAAATACATTGATTTTAATGAGGCTGGTTCACATATGTGCGATGCATTCGCACTGCGCATTGCCCAAAAAACGTGTGGGTTTTCTAGGCATTGCGGTTCAGCTCAGGTGCGAATTCAGGCCCGTTATCTTCTATGGGCACGCATCTGATTCGCATATGCATTGCGTTCTGAACAGGCATTTTTTCCCTCTCTTCACTACACCTCCCCCCTCTCCCTGCTCATCTAATTCGCACCTAAAACACGCTGAACAGCTGCTTCTTCTCTTCGCACAGAGAACAGAGCTGAAATTCGCACCGGACTGGTTTGAACCCAGCCTAAGAGAGTGCTCCTAATCTCAGCTCGTTATCTGTATAGAAGACACCTGGGAGCCAGAAATTTTGCGTATTGATAGGGGATCAAATACTTATTTCACTCATTAACCACTTGCCAACCGGCTCATGCCAATATACGTCGGCAGAATGGCACGTACAGGCATATCAACGTACCTGTACGTCACCTTTAAGACGCGGCATTGTGGGCACGCGCCCGCTGCGAGCTCCGTGAGTGTGACCGCGGGCCCCGCGGACTCGATGTCCGCGGGGATACCCGTGATCGTCTCACGGAGAGGAAGAGCGGGGAAATGCTAATGTAAACAAGCATTTCCCCGTTATGCCTAGTGACAGGACACTGATCACAGCTCCCTGTGATCGGGAGCGGTGATCAGTGTCGTGTCACACGTAGCCCAGCTACGTGTGACACAGTTAGAACACATCCCTTGGACACACTTAACCCCTTCAGCGCCCCCTCCTGGTTAACCCCTTCACTGCCAGTCACATTTACACAATAATCAATGCATTTTTATAGCAGTGATCACTGTATAAATGTGAATGGTCCCAAAATAGCGCCAAAAGTGTCCGACCATAATGTCGCAGTCACGATAAAAATCGCTGATCACCGCCATTACTAGTAAAAAAAAAAATTATTAATAAAAATGCCATAAAACTATCCCCTATTTTGTAGACGCTATAACTTTTGTGCAAACCAATCAATAAACGCTTATTGGGATTTTTTTACCAAAAATATGTAGAAAAATACGTATTGGCCTAAACTGAGAAAAAAATAATTTTATATATTTTTGGGGGATATTTATTATAGTAAAAAATATTGCTTTTTTTTCAAAATTGTCGCTCTTTTTTTGTTTATAGTGCAAAAAATTAAAACCGCAGAGGTGATCAAATACCACCAAAAGAAAGCTCTATTTGTGGGGAAAAAAGGACTTCAATTTTGTTTGGGAGCCACGTCGCACGACCGCGCAATTGTCAGTTAAAGCGACGCAGTGCCGAATCGCAAAAAGTGCTCTGGTCTTTGGCCAGCCAAATGGTCCGGGGCTGAAGTGGTTAAAATTGCAAATCAATTTATTACTTTTTTGACATGCATTTTTCTGGCTATTTTTATTCTTATTCTGTCTCTCACTGTTAAAATAAACCTACCATTAAAATTTTAGACTGATCAATTCTTTGTCAGTGGGCAAAGGTACAAAATCAGTAGGGGATCAAATACTTTTTCCCTCACTGTACATAAAGTGTAAAGGGTAAAAGTAAAATAAATAAGAGGTTTAGGTTGACCATGGACATTGGCAAGCGATTTAGTATGTGAGCAAAAAATGGGCAACCATACAAGGAAGCAGTGGCGGTGCGTCTATAGAGGGCGCCGGAGCGCCGCCCCCTCTCGCTCCCGCACCGCCACTGAAAGACAATACACAGATTCATGCATTGCATGAATCTATGTATTGTCACCGCTGCCGCGCTGCCCACTATACATATGGCCGGCCTCCTAGTGAGTGCCGGCCATATGAATTAGAGCGGCGGCCGGCGGTGGGTGTAACTTGGAAGTGCCTATCAGAGCCAGCGGCTCTGATAGGCTTTCCGAATACAGCTCTCATGCTGTATTCGGCTTCCAAAAACTCCTCCCAGGTACGCACGGGGGTGCGTTCCTGGAAGAAGACTGTGTGGAGGTTTCAGCCAATCAGGTTCACCGGATCTGGTTACCGGTAACCTGATTGGCTGAAGCGACATCGAGGGCGGAAGAACACATCGAGGACGGCGCGGACCGAGGAAGGTAAGTGCAGGGCTGGGGGGGGGGGGACAGGCTGCATTTGGGGGACAAACTGGCTGAATATGGGGGACAAACTGGCTGAATATGGGGGGAACTGGCTGAATATGGGGGACAAACTGGCTGAATATGGGGGGAACTGGCTGAATATGGGGGACAAACTGGCTGAATATGGGGGGAACTGGCTGAATATGGGGGCACACTGGCTGCATTTGGGGGGAACTGGCTGTATATGGGGGACAAACTGGCTGAATATGGGGGCACACTGGTTGTATTATGGGGGACAAACTGGCTGTATTTGGGGGGAACTGGCTGTATATGGGGACAAACTGGCTGAATATGGGGGGAACTGGCTGTATATGGGGGACACGCTGGCTGCATTTGGGGGGAACTGGCTGTATATGGGGGACAAACTGGCTGCATTTGGGGGGAACTGGCTGTATATGGGGGACACGCTGGCTGCATTTGGGGGGAACTGGTTGTATATGGGGGACAAACTGGCTGCATTTGGGGGGACCTGGCTGTATATGGGGACAAACTGGCTGTATATGGGGGCACACTGGCTATATATATGGGGACACACTGGCTGTATATGGGGGCACACTGGCTATATATATGGGGACAAACTGGCTGTATATGGGGGCACACTGGCTATATATATATATATATATATATATGGGGACACACTGGCTGTATATGGGGGCACACTGGCTGTATATGGGGGAACACTGGCTGTATATGGAAACAAACTGGCTGTATTTGAGGGGGCAAACTGGTGGCGTTTGGGCACAGTGGCTGCGTTTAATGGGCACAGTGGCGGCAATTGATTTTTTTTTTTTTCAGTTTGTTTGCGCCCCCCCAAAAATTTTGAGCACCAGCCGCCACTGCAAGGAAGAAAGATAAGTAAGGGCAGTTTGCACACGGTACTGATGCATGAGCATCGGATATTCCTGGCATAAAAAACCTGAGGATGGGCTATGTAGCACATATGCGTATTTGCATATATTTCAGCGTATGCGTACACACGTGTAAAAATTCTTCTCGCTTTTTTTAATCTACAGAGTGTGCCTTATGCACGTATATGCGCATGTACACGTTAAAAAATGACCAGCAACACAGATTTTTTTTTCTTTTTTTATCGATCTATATGCAGCACAAATGTATGTGCCTGTGAGTACAGGCCCATTAAAAACAAAGTGCTGCATTTATATCTATTATATCTATAAAAAAAGCCTGAATGCCTAAACATAAACAATGCGAAAAATTTCATTATCCTGCAGAATAGGAAATAACTTTGACAGAAATTGCTACTCAACATCCCCACTGATGAACCATCCCCCAGAGTGGTGAGGCAAGCTGTGTAAAATGGTTAGAGAGAGTGAGCAACAGTAAGGCCCCTTTTACACTGAGGCGTTTTTCAGGCGTTTTAGCGCTAAAAATAGCGCTGTAAAAACGTCTGAAATAATCCTGCCCCAGCATTCTCAATGTGAAAGCCCTGAGGGCTTTCACACTGAGGCGTTGTGCTGGCTGTGCGTTGGAAAAAACGGCTTTTTTGGAGCATCTTTGGGGCGCATAAAATAGCGCTGTAAAAACACCTATCCCCATTGAAATTAATGAGTACCGCTGTAAAACCGCGGTAAAAACGCATAGGCGTTAGCGCTATTAAAATAGCGCTAACGCCTATGCGTTTTTACCGCGTTAGCGCTAAAAATAGTGCTAACGCGGTAAAAACGCATAGGCGTTAGCGCTATTTTTAACGCTAACGCAGTAAAAAACGCGGTAAAAACAAGGTAAAAACGCAGTAATAATGCTAATAGTTTTTAGCGCGTTATTGCAACGCCTCTGTGTGAAAGGGGACTTAGAGGGTAAGAAGGAAAATTTGTAAAACGAAGAGGAAGATAGATTTCTGCCTAAAGTGCCATTAAATTGAAAGCAGACATACTAGAAAAGGCACCCAGTCTTCTCCTTTTACTAATTGTATTGATTCACCTTAAAGTGGTACTTCAGTAATTTTTTCATCTTTCCATCTATTAAATCTTCTGCCCTTGTTGTTTTAACTTTGGATAGTAAAACATTTTTTTTTCTGCCAGTAAATACCTTATAAAGCCCACTTCCTGTTTTTTGTCTGGTCATTAGCCTTGGCTTATGACATCATGCACAGCTCTCTCTCTCTCACTCTCCTGAGAGTTTGCCAGGAAGGGAGAGGGGATGAGTCATAGGAGGGCCAATGAGAGCTGCAGAGCTGGAGGTGTGTGTGTGTAAAATCAGGAAGTGAACAGGCAGCAGCTTCAGCTGCCCACAGTTAACATGGCTGCAGCCAGACTCAGTGGAGGGAGATTTCTGTAGCATATTTGGCAAGTACAGAATCACAGTATATATAAAATAATATGCAAAGTGGTTGGAGGGAAGCTTCAGAGTGGCACAGATGTTTTTATTACAAATTATGTGAGAAGACTGCAGTTCCTCTTTAAGATCACAGCTGACCACAACCTTCTCACCCTCTTTTAGCTTATTTTTTCACTTGTGTTTTATTGCATTACAATATTCACATCAATGTGCATAATCCCCATCTTTGAATTTTGGTGAGCTACAATGCCTGTGTGCATCGGGGTCCCATTTAAAATGAATGGCCCATCAACACACCTAACAGGCAAATGTGCATTACTGCAATGCACTGAATACACTATTAACCGCTTGCCGACCAGTCGCCGTCATTATACTGCGGCAGGTCGGCACGGTCGGTCGTAGCTGTAAGTCGGTATCTTTAAGCGGGATAGCAGGTGCGGGCGTGCCCGATGCACTGCTTAAAAGGACCGACTGTGATCGCGGGCACGAGAGGCAGAAAAGGGACGTGTGTGTGTAAACACACAAATCCCTGTTCTGTGAGGAGAGGAGAGACAGATTGTGAGTTCCTACTAGCTAGGAACAATGATCTGTCATTTCCTCCAGTCACTCCCATCCCGCTACAGTTAGAACACACACTAGAGAACACAGTTAACCCCTTGATCGCCCCTAGCGTTAACCCCTTCCCTGCCAGTGACATTTACACTGTAATCAGTGCATTTTTATAGCTCTGATCGCTGTATAAATGTCAATGGTCCCAAAAATGTGTCAAAAGTGTCCGATGTGTCCGCCATAATGTCGCAGTCCCAATAAAAATCGCTGATCACCGCCATTACTAGTAAGAAAAATAGTAATAATAAAAATGCCATAAATCTATCCCCTATTTTATAGACGCTATTGCTTTTGCGCAAACCAATCAATGTACGCTTATTGCAATTTTTAATACCAAAAATATGTAGAAGATTATATATCGGCCTAAACTGAGGAAAAAAATGGGAATATTTAAAGTACAAAATATTTTTTTTTTTTTAAATTGGCGCTATTTTTTTTGTTTGCAGAGATGATCAAATACCACCAAAAGAAAGCTCTATTTGTGGGGGAAAAAAAGGATACAGGTACAGGGTCGCATGACCACGCAATTGTCAGTTAAAGCAACGCAGTGCCGTATCGCAAAAAATGGCCTGGTCATTGAGCAGCCAAATCTTCCAGGGCTGAAGTGGTTAATGTTATCCAAAGTAGAGTTTGAAATAAAGAAGAAATCTCTGTCAAAAATAGAAAGGTGCCTATTTTTTTTTTTTGAAGCTCTGGCTAATTTTATTTTCAGTAAGGTGGTATTGGTCATGCACTAGCAGTTAAAGGGGAAATTAATAAAATTCCCCAACTGGGAAGTGATAAGAAAGATTTATTTTTAATTAGAGCTAGCACCCGAAGCAGTGACATATATAATCCCCCAAAATGCTGTGTCTGCACCATTCCTCCACCTTCTTTTTCTCCCACTGCTCCTCTTTTGGCCAGTACAATACCTGTAACCATCATATAGGAGGGCAAAGAAGAAGCAGATTTTCATGGCAACAACTAAAAAGTGTTGCAGCCCAGAGAGTTGTTTGTTCTTTTGGACATTAACCACTTAAGCCCCGGACCATTTGGTAGCTAAAGGACCAGAGGTGAATTCAGAATTTTGCACTGCGCTGCTTTAACTGTAAATTGTGCGGACATGCAATGTTGTACCCAAACGAAATTTGCGTCCTTTTCTTCCCACAAATAGAGCTTTCTTTTAATGGTATTTGATTGCCTCTACGATTTTTATTTTTTGCGATATAAACGGAAAAAGACCGAAAATTTTGAAAAAAAATGATATTTTCTACTTTTTGTTATAAGAAAAATCGAATCGTTCTTTGAAACGAGCGTGTGTACACTCGGCCGGGACAAGTTTCTTGTCCAAGAATCTCGTCGAAAAAAACAACATGTTTTTTTCAACGAGAATCTCGGCCGTGTGTACGAGGCCTGAGCGACAAAAAGCAAGATCTGCAAAATACTCACAATACCTCTCAGCAAATAGCTTGGGGTGTCTACTTTCCAAAATGGGGTCATTTGAGGGGTTTTGTGCCATCTGGGCATTCCATGGCCTCCGAAACTGTGATAGGCAGTGAGAAGTGAAATCAAAAATTTACACCCTTAGAAAGCCTGAAGGCGGTGATTGGTTTTTGGGGTCCCGTACGCGGCTAGGCTCCCAAAAAGTCTCACACATGTGGTATCCCCGTACTCAGGAGAAGCAACAGAATGTATTTTGGGGTGTAATTCCACATATGCCCATGACATGTTTGAGCAATATATCATTTAGTGACAACTTTGTGCAAAAAAGATAAAAAAATAAAAAATTGTCTTTTTTCTGCAACTTGTGTCAACATATAAAATATTCCATGGACTCAACATGCCTCTCAGTATATAGCTTGGGGTGTCTACTTTCCAAAATGGGATCATTTGGGGGGGTTTTGAACTGTTCTGGCATTTTATACACAACATTAGGAAGCTTACATCCACTCCAAACTACATACATTTTTAAAAGCCTTTAAAAGCCTTTACAGGTTACCCCGTTAGATTTACAGAGGAGGTCTACTGCTAAAATTACTGTCCTCGATCTGACCTTCGCGGTGATACCTCACATGCATGGTGCAATTGCTGTTTACATATGACGCCAGACCGACGCTTGCGTTCCCAATTGGGCAAGAGCAGGGCAGGACAGGGGTGCTTTTTTTTTTTTTTTTTTTTATTAATTTTGCTTTTTTATTTTATTTTTAAACTGTTGCTTCCATATTTATTTATTTTTTATCATTTTTATTGTTATCTCAGGGAATGTACATATCCCCTATGATAGCTATAGGTAATGACAGGTACTCTTTTTTGAAAAAACTGTGGTCTATTGGACCCTAGATCTTTCCCCTGCCCTCAAAGCATCTGACCACACCAAGATCGGTGTGATAAAATGCTTTCCCAATTTCCCAATGGCGCTTTTTATATCCGGGGGGGGACATTCCCTCCCACTGCTTGTAAAAGCAGTCCAGAGGCTAATTAGCCACTAGGATTGCTTTTACATGAAAGCCGGCCGCTGGCTGAAAAGAATGATACCAAGATGATACCTAAACCCGCAGGCATCATTCTGGTATAAACATTCAAAGTCCAGCAACATACCAGTACGTTGCTGGTCCTTGTTGGACATGTATTGTAATCTTTTTTTTCATGCAGCCTGTTGGCTGAACGAAAAAAAAAAGATTGATCGGTGGGTATGCCCACCATTAGAATACCGCCCTTCATCCACCCACTTCTAATGATGGGCATACATGCACCATTTATATATGCCGAAGCATGGGGGCATCTTCCCGCAAAAGTTATGCCACGTACACATGGTCAGACTTTTCCACGGGCAAGCCTCCGTCGGAATTTCGACCGTATGTACGCGGCATTAGGAGCAAAATCGCTCCTCTGCTCCTGCTGCCCCCATGCTTCGGCATATATGCTTTTTTTTTTTTAACTGTGGTGGCGAAATCACCTCCTACAGCACTGGAGTCGCAGGGATCAGGCCTGTCTCTGCGAACGCTGCAGTTATGTGTGTTGTGTTTTGCAAGTGACAGTGATCGATCGATACTGCACTTGGGTGGCCTGGGCTGGACGGAGGGGCAAAACGCAGGTGCTAGCAGGTATCTGGGCTGATCCCGCTAACACTGCGTTTTTGGGAACCCTAAACTGCTGGGGACGCTAGTATAGATCTGATCAGATCAGATATTGATCTGTTCAGATACTATACCACTAAGGGGGGTGTATGCTTCACGCGTGGGTGTTAGCGTTACTGGCACTAACCTGACGCTGCCTGGGGTGTGACGCAGACCCTCTCTGACGCTAAAACCTAATTGATATCACCCGCCGGGCGATCAGGGGGTTAAACCTTTATTGGGTTACATACGGCGGGTGCCCTGACACTATAAAAAGAAAACTAACTAACCAGCGTCACCCGTAACACTTATATGATGATCACTGGTGAAAGGGTTAACTAGGGGCAATTAGGGGGTTAAAACCTTTATTAGGTAATATATGGGGGTACCTGACGCTATATAAAAACCTGACGGCGAACCTAAAAAAAAATTACTGGCTACCGATCTGCATCACCGACACTAAGACAACGATCATAAAAACGATCGCTTAGCAACAGTGGTGATAGGGGGTGAAAGGGTTACCTGGGGGGCGATCAGGGGGTTAAACCTTTATTAGATAATATATGGGGGTACCTGACGCTATAAAAACCTGCGGCGAACCTAAAAAAAATTACTGGCTACCGATCTGCATCACCGACGCTAAGACAGCGATCAGAAAAATGATCGCTTAGCGACAGTGGTGATAGGGGGTGAAAGGGTTACCTGGGGGGCGATCAAGGGGGTTAAACCTTTATTAGGTAATATATTGGGGTACCTGACGCTATAAAAACCTGCGGCGAACCTAAAAAAAATTACTGGCTACCGATCTGCATCACCGACGCTAAGACAGTGATCAGAAAAATTATCGCTTAGTGACAGTGGTGATAGGGGGTGAAAGGGTTACCTGGGTGGCGATCAAGGGGGTTAAACCTTTATTAGGTAATATATGGGGGTACCCGACGCTATAAAAACCTGCGGCGAACCTAAAAAAATTTACTGGCTACCGATCAGCATCACCGACGCTAAGACATCGATCAGAAAAATGATCGCTTAGCGACGGCGGTGCTAGGGGGTGAAAGGGTTATCTGGGGGTGATCAGGGGGTTAAACCTTTATTAGGGGGGGTTAGGGGGCTACACTGGACCTAAAACTGAATGTACTGACACTTTTACAGTCACAAATGTCACTGATTGCAGTGATCACTAAATAAATGGTCACTGCAATCAGTGACACTGTGACTGGGGGGTGATCTGGGGGGTGATCTGGGGGGGCCTGGGGGGCGATTTATGTGCCTATGTGTCCTGGTGTCAGTGTAGTGTTGTGTGCACTAACCTGCATCTTCTCCTGTACGGCGCTCGGTATATGTGAGCGCCGCAGGAGAGATGACATCACTTCCTCCAGCCTGTGTAAATAGTACACAGGCAGGGGAAGCTCTCATTCGCCGGGAGCGATCGAGAGGGGGTGGCCGGAATCGAACGGCCGTCCCCTCATGCCGGATCGCTCCCGAAGGTAAAACGACCACCCACTGTAAAGAAGGGGGGTCCGATCGGACCCCCCAACTATACAAAGGCAATCACGTATATGTACGTGATTCTGCCGACGTATATTTACAGTGGGCGGTCGTTAAGTGGTTAAAGCCTTAAGCCTCGTACACACAACCGGTTTTCTCGGCAAGAAACGACAAGAAAACTGCTGGCAGATTTTTTTGCAGAGAAAACCGTTCGTGTGTATGGTTTCTCGTCGAGAAAACTGCCGGGAATCTCGACGAGAAAAAAAGAGAACCTGCTCTCTATTTTCTCGTCAGGATTCTCGTTTTTCTCGTCGGGATTCACGTCGGGATTCCCGTCGGCCGGTTTCCCGACGAGAAAGCCGGTCGTGTGTATGCTTTTCCGAATCTAAAAAAAACGCATGCTCAGAATCAAGTATGAGACGGGAGCGCTCCTTCTGGTAAAACTAGCGTTCATAATGGAGATAGCACATTCGTCACGCTGTAACGGACTGAAAAGCACAGGGCTGAAAAGCGCGAATCGTCTCTCACCAAACTTTTTACTAACACGCGATAACACGAGATCAGCAAAAGCAGCCCAAGGGGTGGCACCATTGGAATCGAACTTCCCCTTTATACTGCTGTCGTACGTGTTGTACGTCACCGCGCTTTACAACGACGAGATTTTTAAATTGACAGTGTGTATGCAAGGAAAGCTTGACAAGAATCTCGTCGAGAAAACCAACGTTTTTTTTACAACGGGATTCTCGGTCGTGTGTACAGGGGTTTACTCCATGTTTACGTTCACTTTAAATAGTTAAAGTATACAGTGAGGAAAAAAAGGATTTGATCCTCTGCTGATTTTGAACGTTTGCCCACTGACAAATAAATGATCAGTCTATAATTTTATGGTAGGTTTATTTTAACAGTATATATGAGAAAATTGCGCTTAGTGATCTCATTGTAATTGATAATAAGTGACACAACAGCAGTACTCATAAATATGTACACACCATAAAAGCAAATAAATAAAGAAAAAATGTTGCACTTTCAAAATAGTGATATATAATAAAAGTTTATTTTAACAGTGAGAGACAGAATAACAACAACAATATCCAGAAAAATGCATTTAAAAAAAGTTATAAATTAATTTGCATTTTAACAACTTTCGGACCGCCCGCCGTCGTTATACGGCATCTCTTTGAAGAGGAATACTGTTGTTATGGTAGCAGCTAGCTACCATAACCCCGGTATCCTCTTCTTCAGCGGGCGGTCCTCTACAAGATAAAAGTGGTCTCTGCGGCGGATACGCCGCAAGATCACTTTTATCGGCGGCGGGAGAGGGCTCCCCCCGCTCTCTGGTGCCCTCCGCCGATTACCGGAGCCGTCGGTAGCGGCGGAGGCGATCCGGTCCTCTCCCTTGCTGTGTATGGAGACAAGTGAGGGGAAGATGGCCCCCACCCGTCTCCATATCACTGCAGGGCGGAAGCGACGTCAAAACGTCACTTCCGCCCATATGTCTTAAAAGGAATTTTTTTTGTTGTCATTTTTTCAAATGTTTTTTTTTTTTTTTATTGCATTTAAGTCCAAATATGAGATCTGAGGTCTTTTTGACCCCAGATCTCATATTTAAGAGGACCTGTCATGCTTTTTTCTATTACAAGGGATGTTTATATTCATTGTAATAGGAATAAAAGTGACCCATTTTTTTTTTTTTAAATCAATAAAATAAAGTAAAATAAATAAGATTTGTATTTATTTTTTTAAGCGCCCAGCCCCGATGAGCTCAGGCGCAGAATCAAATGCATTCGTGAGTAGCGCCCGCATATGAAAAAGGTGTTCAAACCACACATGTGAGGTATAACCATGATCGTTAGAGCGAGAGCAATAATTCTAGCCCTAGACCTTCTCTGTAACTCAAAACATGCAACCTGTAGAATTTTTTAAACGTCGCCTCTGGAGATTTTTAAGGGTAAAAGTTTGACGCCATTCCACGAGCGGGCGCAATTTTGAAGCGTGACATGTTGGGTATCAATTTACTTGGCGTAACATTATCTTTCACAGTAATAAAAAAAATTGGGCTAACTTTAATGTTGTCTTATTTTTAAATTCAAAAAAGTGACTTTTTCCAAAAAAAGTGCACTTGTAAGACCGCTGCGCAAATACGGTGTGACAAAAAGTATTGCAATGACCGCCATTTTATTCTAAGTAATTTTCTAGCAAACTTGTAAACACTGAGTCTGAAAAACAGGCTCGGTCCTTAAGTGGTTAATGAGTGAAATAAGTATTTGATCCCCTATCAATCAGCAAGATTTCTGGCTCCCAGGTGTCTTCTATACAGGTAATGAGCTGAGATTAGGAGCACTCTCTTAAAGGGAGTGCTCCTAATCTCAGCTTGTTACCAGTATCAGGGCCGGCGCTACCACTAGGCGGACTAGGCGACCGCCTAGGGCGCACTGCCGCCTAGGGCGCCCGACCGCTGGTAATTTTACTTCCGCAATCCGCACAGACAGTGCCGCACTGTCCTCCACCAGCGCCCTGACATGTCAAGCAGCAGCGCCGCCCCCCCCCAGCGCGGCTCGCTCGCAAGCTTGAGTTCTCCTCCGCTGCAGTGACATCAATCATGGTATGGGTCCCGACTGCAACCCCCCCTCCTCCGCTCTGCCTCTGATGTGTAGTGTTGTGTGATCACTGGCAGTAGCAGGCGCTGAGGCGCAGCCCCTCCCTCTCCGCTCTCTGTCTGTGTGACTGACATCACATGTCACCTGGTGTCCACACAGCACAGAGGCCGCTCTTCATAGTGTCCAGTCCAGCAGCGCAGCACAGCCCCCCGGCCCCCCCTCTCCTGTCTGGCCGTGTCAGGTGTCGTGTCAGTCTGGATCAGACTGCGATGCATCATGGGCTATTGGGCCTTAGCGTCACGTCAATAGCGTGGCACCTGGCGGCGGCGGCGGCTCCCGGGCTTTGGGGACAGGTAGAGCATGGAAGAGGTACCGTGCGGTGCCAGCAGGCAGGTATAGCAGCAGAGTTGATGCGAGCGGAACAGGCAGCAATCACAGGGTCACCGTTCACGTTGGTGTGGTGAGTAAAACTTTTGTACATTAAGTGATAACAATTACATTTTTTTAAATGTATGTGTATATTAAAATATCTGCCAAATGCCCCCCCCCCGGGACTGATTGCATTGATTGGCACTGGTGAAGCGGCATTGATCGGCTGTATTTGATGGGCGTTGGTGAGGCTGTATTTGGACGCGGGTGAGGCCGCATTTGATGGGCGCTGGTGAGGCTGTATTTGGACGCGGGTGAGGCCGTATTTGATGGGCGCTGGTGAGGCTGTATTTGATGGGCGCTGGTGAGGCTGTATTTGGACGCGGGTGAGGCCGTATTTGATGGGCGCTGGTGAGGCTGTATTTGGACGCGGGTGAGGCCGTATTTGATGGGCGCTGGTGAGGCTGTATTTGATGGGCGCGGGTGAGGCCGTATTTGATGGGCGCTGGTGAGGCTGTATTTGGACGCGGGTGAGGCCCTATTTGATGGGCGCTGGTGAGGCTGTATTTGGACGCAGGTGAGGCCGTATTTGATGGGCGCTGGTGAGGCTGTATTTGATGGGCGCGGGTGAGGCCGTATTTGATGGGCGCTGGTGAGGCTGTATTTGATGGGCGCGGGTGAGGATATATTTGATGGATGCGGGTGAGGCTGTATTTGGACCCGGGTGAGGATGTATTTGATGGGCGCGGGTGAGGATATATTTGATGGACGCGGGTGAGGCTGTATTTGGACGCGGGTGAGGATGTATTTAATGGGTGCGGGTGAGACCATATTTGATGGGCGCGGGTGAGGCTGTATTTGGACCTGGGTGAGGATGTATTTGATGGACGCGGGTGAGGATATATTTGATGGACGCGGGTGAGGCTGTATTTGGACGCGGGTGAGGATGTATTTGATGGGCGCGGGTGAGACCATATTTGATGGGCGCGGGTGAGGCTGTATTTGGACGCGGGTGAGGATGTATTTGATTGGCGCAGGTGAGGCTGTATTTGATGGGCGCGGGTGAGGATGTATTAGCTGGTCTAGCAATGTGTTGCATGCAAAATAGTAGCGGTCATTAAAAAGGGATATGGCAAAGGGTGTGGAGTCAGGGGTGGAGCCAAGGGGGGCGGCAAAATTAGGTTTCGCCTAGGGTGTCAAAAATCCTTGCACAGGCCCTGACCTGTATAAACGACACCTGTCCACAGAAGCAATCAATCAATCAGATTCCGATCTCTCCACCATTGTCAAGGCCAAATAGCTGTCCAAGGATGTCGGGGACAAGATTGTAGACCTACACAAGGCTGGAATGGGCTATAACACCATCGATAAGCAGCTTGGTGAGAGGGTGACAACAGTTGGTGCGATTATTCGCAAATTGAAGAAACACAAAATAACTGTCAATCTCCCTCGGTCTGGGGCTCCATACAAGATCTCACCTCGTGGAGTTTCAATGATCATGAGAACGGTGAGGAATCAGCCCAGAACTACACAGGAGATTCTTGTCAATGATCTCAAGGCAGCTGGGACCACAGTCACCAAGAAAACAATTGGTAACACGCTATGATGTGAAGCAAGGTCCCCATGCTCAAGAAAGCACATGTACAGGCCCATCTGAAGTTTGCTAATGAACATCTGAATGATTTAGAGGAGAACTGGGTGAAAGTGTTGCGGTCAGATGAGACCAAAATCAATCTCTTTGGCATCAACTCAACTCGCCGTGTTTGGAGGAGGAGGAATGCTTCCTATGACCCCCAAGAACACCATCCCCACCATCATACATGGAGGTGGAAACATTATACTTTGGGGTGTTTTTCTGCTAAGGGGACAGGACAATTTCACTGTATCAAAGGGACAATGTACCGTCATATCTTGGGTGAGAACCTCCTTCCCTCAGCCAGAGCATTGAAAATGGGTCGTGGATGGGTATTCCAGCATGACAATGACCCAAAACATATGGCCAATGTGACAAAGGAGTGGCTCAAGAAGAAGCACATTAAGGTCCTGGAGTGACCTCAGCCAGTCTCCAGACCTTAATCCCATAGAAAATATGCAGAGGTCAGCCTCGCAATCTTAATGACTTGGAGAGGATCTGCAAAGAAGAGTGGGACAAAATCCCACAAAGTCCCCATCTGTTTCTCACTGTCAAAATAAACCTACCATTAAAATTATAGACTGATCATTTCTTTGTTAGTGGGCAAAAGGTTTTGGACAGAGTGGAAAAGGATTCAAAGCCCCATCAGTTTTTATTGCTGTCTGTGTCCCTGTTAAGGAGATTGAAAGTGAAAGTAAAGAAAATCCCAAATTTTGGATTGTCCCCAGAAAAGTATTAGAGTGGAAGTATTTAAATGGGGACACTAGTTCTGGAGACCTGGGGGTCCCCAAGGTATTCCCTTGTCTTTCAGGGATTTCCTCTCACTTCCTGTTTGGCTATGGGACACAGATGGCGAAAAAAAATCTGACAAAGGTTATAACCCTCTCTTGCTTTATCCAAAATGAAAAAAGTCTTGCCTATAGTTCTACTTTAATTTGGGCCAAACTGTTTTCTTTACTAGCTGATGCAGTGCGGTCACTGTCAGCGCTTTATTAGGCCCCATGCACACTGGATGTTTGTTAACTCTCGTGGACTACTTTCCTCCTGACAGCAGAGTTTTGGCAGAAAAAAACGCTTGGAAACTCGTGTAACACGTTTAGGTGAGTTAAGCGCTTGTGCATTAATTCCTTTTTAATGGCCAGAATATATTCTGGCCAATAAAATGGTTTTATGCTGAAGCACTAAAGGCACCTAGTACTTAGGCGAGTTTACATAAATTTTAGTATTTTCGCTGCCAAAATTCTGCTGCTTTTGGAAGCACTGGCTGTTAGGGGATTTTCTGCCTCTAAACTCAGCGGTCCATGTGTGCAGCGATGTCATGTATCCAGGCTCCACCCGTTGTGTTTCGTCATACCAAAAGACATCAGGGGACAAACCAGCAGCCGACCAACTCCCGATGAGTGTCTCAGCCAATGGGAGAGAGCACTGATCAGAGTGTTCTGGCGGGGGGGCCGTCACCCTGTCAGAACACAACAGCCCAGTGCGAGAGATAGCTATTCTATCTTCGCATAGTGAGCGCATAGTGGCTCCAAACGGATCTGTAATTTTTTTTCATTTAACTAAGCAACTCATAGTGTGTACCTGGCTTTAGGCTACATTTAGAAGAGAAAAAGACAAGGCAGAATTTATCTTGAAATAAACTTTAAGGCCGCAATGTAAGATGGAGGGATGAGGCAGGTTTAATCTTGAAATGTAAATTAGAATGCATTATTTGAGAGACAGTACCCGCAAATTTTGTCCAGTGGCTGGAAAGTGTGATAGGAGCTTGGTTAGGCTGCACATTTAAAGGGAGAGACAAGGCAGGTTTTATCTTGCAATAAAAATTAGGGTATATAATCTGAGAGACAAAAGCCACAAATATTGTTCAGTAGATGGACAGTTTGTAAGCAGCTTTGTTAGGTCACAGTATAGGAGGAAGAGAAGGTTTATCGTGGAATAAACATTATGCCTTGTACACACGATAGGAATTTCTGATGAAAAAAGTCTGATGGAATTTTTTCATCAAAAATTCCTATTGTGTGTGTGGGCCCATCAGACTTTTTCCCATAGGATTTTAGAAATAGAACATGTTTTACATTTTTCTGATGGAAAAAAATCCTATGGGAAATTCCAATCGTCTGTGTGTCCGTCCGTTGGAGAAAAAACCCACGCATGATCAGAATCAAGTCGACGCATGCTCGGAAGCATTGAACTTCATTTTTCTCGGCTCATCGTAGTGTTTTAACGTCACCGCGCTTTGGACGGTCGGAATTTAGTCTGACAGTGTGTATGCAAGACTGATGGAAGACAGCTTGAACGAAATTCTGACAGAAAATTCCATCAGATTTTAGCCCATAGGAAATTCCTATTGTGTGTACAGGGCATTAGAGAGTATTATCTGAAAGACAATAGCCAGAAAATGTTTTGAGTGCTGGAGCACTGGAATAAGCAACAATTCTCTATGTGCAATGCATGATTTACCCTTCAGCAAACATTAGAAATGTGGCAGCTAAGATTCAGTTGTGGAAGCATTGTGTTGCACCTTTACAGTGCTGGAACACCAAAATAGGCCACAAACTTTGAAGCTCAAAACAGGATCCAGCCTGCAGCAAACATTAGAAATTGGAACTGAGTTCCAACTGCGGAAATATGTGGCAACTTTACAGTGCGTGAGAACAGAAATAAGCCAGTAGAGGAAGCAGAAGCTGGTAATGGTGGCAGATATAATTTTTTTAAGAGAGGGGAAGAAAGAAAAGTTTAGCCTGTAGCATCAGCAGCAGTGGTTTTGCAGTCATTGGTAATACAAGACAGGTTAAGTTTAACCACCTCAATACCGGCCACTTTCACCCTCTTACTGCCCAGGCCAATTTTCAGCTTTCAGTGCTGTTGCACTTTGAATGACAATTGCTCTGTACCCAAATTCATTTTTTATAATTTTCTTCCCACGAATAGAGCTTTCCTTTGGTAGTATTTAATCACAGCTGTGTTTTGTTATTTTGCTAGAAAAAAGACCAAAAACCAGGATCAGAGGATTGGAGGTCATTACAGGGGATCCTGCCGTCATCAGGAAATGCCGCAAAGAGGTTCTTGTATAGCACCTCCTCAAAGTGCCACATTTTGTCTTTCTCTGGGATGGTGGCAGTAGATCATCCATTTTACCCTGGTATTGGGTTGCCATACAGTGGCCACCCAAAAGAGGTCATTCCCTTTGATTACTCAAATCCTGGGGTCCTTGCACAGGCAATTGAGCATAAAAGACCCCTTTCACTACAAATTGCCTGCAACCGAGATCCCCCAATTATATGGCTGTGTCTGGTTTTCACAGATTTCTAAGTTATTTGACCTGAAAGATTTACGAAAATCAGTACAGTTGCTCCTGATCTGCATTCTTGTTTCAAGTCAGTAATTCTAAAGGGTTTGGTTTATCAATATTTTCACACAAAAATCATCTAACTTTATTATAAGATTCACATTGCTCCCAACTGTCCCTGATTTTGAGCAATGTCCCTTTGTCCCTTTTCCCCCCTCATTTGTCCCTCATTTTGGTCTGATCTATATAGTTGTATATAAGACGCACTTTTTATCTTTCAAGAAGTGTTTCCCAGGGGTAAATCTTTCATCCAAATTCTAAATTGCTGCATTTTTAAAAGCAAATATAAAAAAATAGTAGTGCTAAAAAAGCCCTTGTGGATTTAATTAACCTTTTTTTTTTGGTTAATTCTCCTTTATGGGTGTGTGGCAGGGGGTGTGTCCTATGCCTACATATGTTTGCTAGTAGGTGTCCCTCATTCCCATCTCAAAATGTTGGGAGGTATGGATTCACTTGTTTTTTACATAAAGTTGAAAGTTGTGTAAATCTTGGGTGAAAAGATTGATGGTTAGCCCCTAAAGCCCTGTACACACGATCGGATTTCCTATGGATTTTAAACCAATGGATTTTTCCATCGGAAATCCGATGAAGCTGACTTCCATCAGTCTTGCCTACACACCATCAGTCAAAAAAAACGATCGTCCCAAACGCCGTGACGTAAAACACTCCGACGAGCCAAGAAAAATTAAGTTCTATGCTCTGACTTGATTCTGAGCATGCGTGGGTTTTTTATCCGATGGAGTTCCCCACAGACGATAGTAATTTGCTATTGTTTTTTTTTCCATCGGATAAATTTAAAACATGTTCTATTTTTTAACACCGA